>OX438955.1:10153829-12577730 GCA_949316185.1 Pyrausta nigrata | reverse complement strand
CAGTCGGCAGCACGTAAAATCACCCATTTGAACTACAAAAACAGCTTTTATTGCGAAGGCTATTGAGGCGGTCTCGAGGTCAGTGGGGTATTCTGACGTGCCGCTGTGTGTACTTGTAGGCTCGGAACATTTTTCTCATTACAATCCATTTGTGAGTCTGCCTCATATTTTATTATCCAAAGAGGTTGTCAGGGGCAACCACAATTACTTGTCAAACCAAATCAAGATTATTAAACCGGCCAAGTGCGAGTCGGACTCGCGCGAAGGGTTTCGTACCATTATATTTAACATTCATATTCTATATAATATTACACACTATATACTAACTTTTTTTAGATTTAAAAACGGCAAAATATCACGGTTGTTGTATGGGAACCCTTTATTATATTTCTGTTGCCGCTGTATTTGTTCATTTGACTGCCTCGTTGGTCTAGTGGTCAGCACGCTGGGTACTATCCACGAAGTCTCGGGTTCGAATCCCGGGTCGGGCCGAGAGACACAGCTCCGGAGTCAGGAAGTTGGTGGTGTTAACACCCCCGTGCCTCGGAAAGCACGTTAAGCCGTTGGTCCTGTGCCTGATCTCTCTACGGTCATGTCGGACTGCCGTCTCACCGAATTATGAGAGTTAAGGAACAGAGAGTGCACCTGTGTATTGCGCACACATTTGTGCACTATAATATGTCCCGCGCAGTTGGCTAATCTCTTTTGAGATAGGCCGCTGTAGTCGAAATCGGCTAGGAGGACATTATTATTTATTTATTATGTAGCGGCAATACTTATTACAGCTAGACAGTTATTTTATTTCACGGTTCATGAGCTACAGCCTTGTGACAGACAGACAAACAGACAGCCAGCGGAGTATAGGAATAGGAGTATTGCATTAAAATGATGATGGCAAAGTTTTCAAGACTTACTTTAACTTTTGGGGGACTTTTATTTATTGTACTAATTCGTATACATTGTGGCTAAAACTTAAATGTTAAACATTATCATGCCAACCTGTAATTGATACTTTAGTAACAATCACTTGAAGTGTCGGTTGAAAGGTGTGCCATAAATAGACTTTGTTTTTGTGAAGCGTGTTAGTGAATTCTTATTATATTGATCTTAGAATTATATATTTTTTTAATAATGGGTTTGCTCTTGACTCTAGACTAAGCCAAACTTGGCGTAGACAGAGTCGATACTAGAGCGAGCTCACCCAGAAGGTTCTGGCACTCCCACTGGCCGACGGAACACAACAAGCTGCTTGATGCTGGGCTCCGGTGGGAGGGTGGTAGTTGCCAGGCGGCATCTTACGGAGCCTACCACCGCTGATAAGATTTTATGATATCGTTGCCTTAAAGTCTCAGAATTCAGAAAAGGTCAAAATAAGTTATGGTCTACTGAATCATAATGAAAAATTGAGAAAATATCAATCATTTTACACATTTATACTGCTTTGTCTGTCTATTCTACATTATTTTGTTGCCAGTACGATCCATGGCATGGACTAGTGAGCTGTATTGTTCGTTCACACTACATTGTTGATTTTCTCAAGTCTTAGAGATGCGGTTTTCAATGATTTTTAAAATAATATAACACAGTACTACGCACGTTCTAGTACATACTTGTAGTAGATTGGAAGATAATGGAGCAATGCTGCGCGGCGTCTGTCTGACGAGCGAGTTGTGCTGGTAAAGTGTCGATAGTAGGAGTATCGATGGCTTTGAAAATATCGATATTTTGGCTCTGGCAGTATTGATCGACTAATAATCAGCAATCTATATCTACCGTTTGATAATACACATTGACCTATAGTTGGAAAAAAACCAACTACTTTAGGTAATATAAATAGTACCTACTATGAAACCGGAATATAAGTGTTAATATAAACTAATAAAAAACAATAGTAACTAAACTTTAATAATATATACACAACTTATTAATAAAAATTAATATTTATTTGTTATTATTTTTGACACTACCTACTCGGCAATGTTCAATTACACATTGTGCAAACCTGACACAAAGAGTGGCTCGCACACCGGTTGTCAAGGTGTCACCAACTCTCGAGGTCCTTCAATCCTCGGTCAATCGGTATAGAAATACATATTTTCTATATTGTCTACGGACGGGGTGCTGTTGTTCCACCGTTGTTTTTAATTTCCATAACACAAGTGCTTTAGCTACTTACTTTGGGATAAGGAAAATATTTGTGATGATTTACAATATTTATTTATTTATACATGTTTATACTCATAAGAAAAATACAGTACAGTAATTCAAACGATTCTTTAGTTGTACTGTAAAGTCAGCCTATTAGATGCGACTGCTGGGAAAAGGCCTCACCTGTTGAGGTGAGGCTCGTACCTCCTCATAGTTGTATGAGGAGGTATACGAGCCATACTCCACCACGCGGGCTCATTGCGGATTGGTGGAGGGGTGTATGTAAAGCAAGTGACAAACCTTACTGTCAGAAGTTATCAAGCCGCCGTAGGGCCTCTGACTAGGCTCAACGACTAATACCACAGATATTAGTTGTATTGGGATAGTAAGATTTCTATCACTACTTTCGAATGCATTTTTATGGACCTACTATAAGTCGGAGTGTTTAGTACGACACATCTTACTCACTTTAAATTAAATCGCAACTTAATGAATAAAAACCGGCCAAGTGCGAGTCGGAATCGCGCGCAAAGGGTTCCATTAACTTAAAACATTAGACAGTATAGGCAAAAAAAAGTATGTATTTTTATTTTATTTATAATTTCAAAAGTCTTCATCTCAGGATACCCGAAACAATTTTAAATAAGAATTTCCGCGCCTGTTTCTTTACGTGAGTGATTTGAAGTTTATAGGTCCAAGACTTTAGAAATGACAGGGGGGGGGGGGGGGGACACCGTGTAAATGACTTTGGCGGGCTATATCTCGCAAATGGTAAAGCTGATAAAAAGTGTTGTATGGAAACCCTACCTTATTTTCATAGTCCTTTTCAAGGATACCCCACACAAGGGGGTGCACTCAAAAAAATAATTCACTCCCCCCTTTACATGTATGGGGAGGTACCCTTAAAAAGGGGTAATCTTATTTTTTTGTTTTTTAAAAATGAGATCTATATGTGAAGTATCCTCGAACCAAGTTACATGCAAATCAGTCCATAAACGTAGAAGATATTCTGCTGTGACAGACTAGGACGGACGGACTGAACCATCTCATAAGGGTTCCTTGTCGGACTACGGAACCCTAAAAACTAAACATATTGAGACTATTTACCTCTTTTACTATAAGTTAAGTTTAATAAGACGCAGTAGATTATCGATAGTGTCATTATTTTCAAACATCACATTATCGATATACTCGTACTATCGATAGTAGTATTGCTATACAAGACTACGGGAGTGTTTTCATTCCATTTTACGAGGTTGGTCGTGTAGAGAAACGATTACTTGCTTATTGGCTGTCATATTGAAAGTGCAGAGGAACAAGATATTTTCCTTTGATTATACGGCTAGTTTCCCGTATTTTGATCAAACGCTGATAAAGTTTAGTCTTTATCGAAACGACCGTGCGATGAGCTCGAGCATTTGTACCTAAGTCTTGGATGTTTTTAGATACGAGTAATCGTATACCGTTTCGCACGGGTCGAAATGATGTTTACAGAAAATAGTATAAAAGTATCCAAAGTAGTAGAAGTAAGTAGTAGTATGTATTTGTTTCTTACGTTTACGCGAATTATTGAATTCATTAAAACACCATTTTACGGATTACTTCGCGATTTATTTACAGCGTTCGTGGTCACAGGAAGTCTCCTTGTGACCACGAACGCTGTAAAATGCTCGAAACGTCAGGTTTTAAAATAAAATGTAAATAAATCGCGAAGTAATCCGTAAAATTGGGTTTTAATAAGAAGTATGTGTTATCCTAGTCGCCATAGCACAAGCTAACGCTTAGTTTCTTTGGGACAAGGTAATTGGGGTGATAGCTCAAACAATAAGATGTTTTTATATTTTTCTTGCTACGTCTTCTTATAACTTTTGTGATCGCTTGATAAACTGCCAGGAGTCGCCATTCCCAAACTATTGGGCGTATGGGTTTTGGGGCGCCGCCCATGGAGATCATCTAGTAGTACAATGACAATAACGTCGGCGTCGTAAGTTTAATAAGAGTGCCAAGGAATACAAGACTTATAGGTGTGCTTCGCGTACCTGGTCCGTGACGGGGATGGTACCAGTAGATGGTAATTTGGCGAACAGCCAGGTTATACCAACTAAAATATACACGTGGTTCTAAATGGTCATCAATCTAACGGAATACGATCCCTACAATAAATAGAAGAGGACATCAAAATCCTTAACTATTTTCAAAATGTTTCAAACCACTTCGGTCGAACTTCTTTGACATAATGAGTACTTATTACACGACGATTACCTTGTCAGTAGGCTCAATTTTAATGCGTCTCTCTCTTGCTCTATCAAACAAGCGGAAAGAGACAGACTAAAATGATTTAGAAACGCCAAATTAAGTGATGCGATTTCTAACGTATTTGTACTAGTTTTTGCATGTTTTCGTCTAACTTTAGTCGTCATCGAATGACATCCCTACTAAATTGTCAATGGGTTCTCTAATTTCCTTAGCAACGTACAGCTGTTTAGTCTGACGTTTCTAAATTAATATAGTCTGTCTCTTTTCGTTTGCTTGGCAGAGAAAGAGAGAGACTGAACCTAAATTTAATCTTAGACATTGGAATTGAGCCCAGTGTTTCGGAGTTAACGATTTGGTTAAAACACTCAGTGAGCTGGCTCTCACGCATTAGAACTTATTCAGTGTGGGAATTTGTATTCAAAGTTGTCCGCTGTGCTGAAAAGTTCAAGTAGGGGCACGTAAGGCAAGACAATAGGTGCGCCATTGTCAATGGAGAGACACAAAACAGGCGTGCATTGTCCGCAACATAGCCCCATCTGTGCATGCTCTTCTTGCTTAGGCTGACTTGACAGTCTTCCAAGTATGCCAAGGTAGACTATGCCCCTAAACTAATTTCAACTGTAATTCTGCAGAATGGTCTGGTCTGAGAATGCACAAGCTGTGTTACGTTAGTTTTTTTTTTAAATAAATTCGGTCTTTTTTCCGAATGTGAACTTTTTTCTTTTGCAAGAGATTCGTCTCCCTGATTTTGATGACTCTGCCTTATCTGTGCAAATCCATGCCTGAGTCTTTGTCTACCTGGGTAATTGGTATACCCATGTAGACAAAGATTCAGCCGGTTTGTTGAAGCAGCAAACACGTTCGTAGCTCAGGCGAAAATTTTATCGTTGATCATAAACGGTTTGAAATTGAAGCAGCGCAAGCTAAAATTCCGCTTGAAGTGAGCTGCAAAGGGATCAAGTTACATACCTTTTGCTCTTTCGTTGTGTTCGGTACAAAGGAGAGGACTTCTTCAATAATGGTCTATTTATTTCTTGGTACAATCTACTGGAAAGTTGCTTTTGTATTTTGAAATGGGCTGGACAAACCCGACTAAAGGTTAAACAAACGTGTCTAGAAATTGATTGTAGCAATAAAACCGCCTAAGTTGTACAACTTCAAGAAAGCTTTTTTTTTATATGTGTGGCAATGACAATGTATTAAAAAGAGGTAGGTAGACATGCCATCTCCTACTGTACGGCGATATGATGCGCCGAGGACACGTTCATTTCCGTGTCAAATTCTTGTCGTGTACGAAATTTGAATGCAAACTTGAGCAAATTGCTTAATTTGAGGCAAGCTATTTCCGAGCGCTAATAACATATCTACCTCTTTTTAAATACACTATCATTGATGTGTGGTGTACAATTACAAGTATCTTATCTTATTAAGTAGTTCTCACTTCCTAGGTTGCTAAAACATTGGTTTTAATGTTCTGTAGAATTACAATGATCGTTGTAGGTAAAAAGACACCCGATTGAGGCATAATCTTACAAGATGCTAATGGGGAGGCCATTGATGGCTATTATTTAAAAAAAAAAACACGGTTTATATTACTTGCGACACAAAAAAAGTTCTGCTGCTTGAGTTGCAATCAAGATTGATCTGGTTTTCTCTCTTGCTTTCATGATAGTAAATAATTTTGATCAAATGTCAGAGAAGGCTCAACTTCGTTTGTGTCTCCCTAAAAATTGATTTTGACATTTACCCCCGCGCGGAGAGCGGATTTATCGATATACTCTCCTACAGCAGCAACACGGTTCAATATTGCTTCGCCTGCTTAAAGTTAGTTTGGCTCAGATTGAAACGGTGTATGTCACAAAACAGTTTTTCGTAATGTGGAATTTATGTGGAATTTTATTAAATATCCTCTATACATTTACTAATTAATTATAAGGTCCTTCTGTTAGAGATTTTTTAGGCCAAAAGCATTCTGCATTTGCCTGAACTGGTACTCAACGCGGTTGCGGTTGGTGTGGTTTTGGTGCCTGCGCTAGCGTGTCTTAGAGGAAATTTAAAGCAAAATAATTGTATTTTACTTTTTCCCATGAAATACGTAATATAAACTTTTAAGCTCATCGTTTTCCAAACAAAAAGTGATCATACTTAACTTTACGATTATGTTTTTGCTTTATGCAGATTTTAGTCGAATGTTAGAAGAACACTATACATTAGAATGTGTAGACCATGTGCTAACTTGAGTACACTTCTTAATGCTACCCTTCATGAACAGAGTAACCACTTAAGTAGTGGGCACATAATGAGGTAAAATACCGGTAACCAGCCATTATCCATTATCGCCGCGCCCAGGCAGCTCACAAAGAATTTCATCATGAATGGCACGAAATTGTCCCAGAAATTCCATGATATCGAGTTACCTTTTCTACCAAGAGGGCAGACGATGTGCTCCAAACAAATTGTTCAATAGCAAAACATTTTATTCATAGCATCGCAAGGCTGATTCTGTTCTGTGGTAAATAGAGATAAATAATGTAGTCATGTGCGATGGAAGTTCATGTAATGGATTCAGTATCTTAATGTTATATTTATAGGTAAAAATATTACATGGTTCTTTACTTAACCACAATAAATAAAAGAGCAAGTAGGTACAGAAGAATGACTCCGCAAAATCTCAAAATGGTAATATTCCGCTTGATTTTTTTGGCATTATGTAGTCTTCGCCTGCGGGGGTATACAAGAACGGAGACCACAGAATAAGTACTAGTGCCCGTCCTAGTACTCCGTACAGAAGTTTGACTTTGCAATGAAATTCAAAGAAATATCTACTCAATGTTGACAAACTATACTAATGTTGACAAACAATATGGTGTGATTCAGTTTGCCTCAGAATCAAGCACATTTTCGTATAGATACCTACAGAAATACATTGCAAGATAATTTCATTTTTATAATTCTGGAATATGATTCATAATACACTAAACCTGTTCAGTGACGTACTATCACGCAGGGTTGACTGCCACAAGAAGCTACTTACGCTATCTAGCGCATCTTTCTAGGACTTTATTCATGCTCGTCCAGCCAGCAACCTAGTGCCGCGCACCGCCGGTGAATAAAACACGCGAGCGTGTCGCTGCCGGCTAGCGACACCCAACTTGTTCAGCCCCTTACCAAGGGGTTGCCGCGCATAGGCACGTTTTTGCTACCTATGCGGGGAGTTACACAGGCCTGCGGAGACTATGAGCGGTACGGGCGGGCGGGCGCTTGTGATTGGGTAATTTGAATTTAGAAATTGGAAATTCGCATTCATTTTAAAATACAAACCACCCAATCAAATCTTAGGTGCCCGGCCCGCAACTCGGGCGTTGTAGATTTGTATGACGGTTTACAAACTACGTTCGGTCCGGTACGGTTTTCCATTTAAAATGAAATGACGTATTTTGAAGGACTCGGTACATCCCGTATAAGTCACATTCTCAAAACGTAACTAACAGTCTACACTTTACTATTCACAGTAATTAATGGCAACAAAGTAGGTCTTCCTAAATGCAAGCAAAGCCACTTAAAACTGTCAACCACCAAAATTCTTACCTCAGTATGCAAAATGCATCGCCTCCCTCGTTTGGGAGATTTGTTACCGCCCGGTCTACACGAAACTCGTTGTAAAACATAGACTAGGAAGAAATAGAGTGATAGTATATTTTTATCTAAATTAAAATATAGTGTATGTCCATTTGTGTGGATGCGAGTGTGGATATTTTTGTCTCGTGTTGGTGTCCTTTTGTGTGGATGCGTGTTTAACATTACATTTGACTCTTACATTTGTGTGTATGTGAATAAATTTTGTATGTGGTATTTATTTTAGTACACACGAGGGCACATTAATAGCACATGTATATGAGAATAAAACTGATTTAAATATTTTGCGTTTTCTTAGTATTGTTTTTTATTAATAGGCAGACATTTGTCGACAATCTTACCATAATGTAAAGAACATGCGGCCGAAAGTAGGCCATGTCTGACTAGGAACCTATAATCAGCCTATCGGTTTGTTCTTGTCTTTCTTCTTCACTCATTTAATAATTATACGATTCAATAGAATGACATTTTAGTGCATAAATAAACATTTTACTTACAGACGCCCTACCGCCTATCTGGATGTCCTTGAAAATGGCGTGTTGCTTTCCAGACATCATCAATGAAAAACCATCGACTTAGGGCAGGCCTGCGAGTAGTAAATTAATAAAATAATAAATAAATAAATTATTATAACAAACACACCAATTATCTAGCCTCAAACTAAGCGTGAGCTTGTGCTGTGATGACTAACATAAAAGATAAACATATTTAGACACATTTATGAACATCCACGACTTGGATACAAACGCTTGTGCTCATCACACAAAACTCACCCCTTACAGTATTCGATCCCGCTACCTCTGGTTTTGTAGTCCGGAGCGCAAACTACTACACCAAGACGGTCGTCATTAAGGACCAAGTATCTATGGGACTAATGTTTTTAGTGAACGAGAGTCTGTGATGAGTAGTTGTCTGCGCTAAGTTAACCCATGCCTAATTTTCGGTGTAGCTACAAACGTGTGAATAATTAGTCTACCTACGTTTTTAGATGATAATGAAGTCTCTTTGTACCGAGGCGAAAAGGTTTAGTTGCTCGACACCTGAGCGTGTGAATTGAATTAGAAAGGCCATTATCAAATAATCTACTTGATATTATTAGCCGTAGAGTCCCCCCTTGATGGTGACGTTAATCAGGCTCGCAGTCTTAAACTTTGGAAAGAGAGATACTCCAATACATCACACATTCCTCTGGCAGAGCAGCTCCCCCCTGGCCATGATCTACCTTGGCAAACTTGGAAGTCTTTAAATAGTCTTCGGACACAAGTCGGCCGAAGCAAGGAGAACATGCACCGATGGGGTTACGCTGCGGACAGCGAATGTATGTGTGGTGTCTCTCCCCAGACAATGGCACACCTTCTGTCATGCCCTACGTGCCCCTACACCTGCACATGTGAGGACGTGTACAACGCTACTGATAATGCTTTGTTAGTGGCCGAGTATTGGTCCTCAAAAATATAACGCCAGTGTCGACACGACAAGAAGAAGAAGATATTATTAGCTGATTCTGTCATCAGGTGATATCAGCTGCTTTTGAGAAACATTCTTAATTAATTGAGAGTGAACATTATAAGATAGTGTTGACTCATTGAAGCCACCTCCCTCTAGTTCGCTCGCTGCCTCAGTAGCTACGTAGCAGTCGTATTGTGGTGGCTTCTATTCAATTTTTAACCGTGAATCTACCGGTTCTCAATCTTGCAATGGACACGTCAGAATGTTCCAAGTGTAGTGAAACCATGTCGGACTGTGTGCAATGCTCTGCTTGTACCAATCAGCTTCACTTCCAGTGTGCTGGGATAGCGGAAGTTAGATATAGAAAGTTAGGAGACAGAAAATCAACCTGGAGGTGTGCTTCTTGTAAACAGGGAGACGCCCCTGGACCCTCACCGACTACTAAGGTTGCTTCCCCACAGAAAACAGACCTCGTACTGAACAAGATACGTGCTCGTGCTGCAAAGCTTGCGCCCTTGGATTCACTGGCCGATGATATACTATAAAAGTGCTGCGCTCAGATTTCGTGGAGATGCGATCGTCACTATCGAAGTTCAACGCGAAAGTGACAGACCTTGATAAAAGATTCGTGGACGTGGAGAAGGCGCACTCCCGAGTCACTAACATTAAAACCAGGCCCTCTAGTTTAGAGGACGATGTCAAGACTAAGGAACAGTGGACTCGCATGAACAATGTCGAATAGAAGGGCATCCCTTAGATTAGAAACGAAAACCTTCACGATATCGTTGTTGGTAATGTGGCGACATCTTACCACTGTCGCCCACACTAGCAAGCAATTTCTAGACGCGACGCCCTGACTCGGCTCCTACAGTCTAGATGGCACTGATAGCCCGCTCCATACAACACAAACCGCGATATGTAAGATTTAGCACAAACTGAACTACATATAGATAAACCAAGACGGTGACCATTGGACCTTGGTCCCCGACCATAACAACCGGTCGGTAGGAAGCGCTCCCCTTTGCCTTCCTAACCCAGTTGCGCCAAAGTAATAAAATAAAACACAAATCAACTTCATAACTCAAGTTCCAACTCGCGACACTAAACATGTGAAACTTATCATTGTTTGCTTTAACAATAGATACGTCAAAGATAATTTCATAGCCGCGGCTAGGATGGCGAATAATGAAACTCCTCTTGTGTCATCTGGTATTGGCATCAAGGGTGCTAGCAGAATTTACATAAATGATCACCTCACCACCGATACCAAAAATCTGCTCAGCAAGGCGAAATCTAAAGCTACGGAGCTGGGGTTCCAATACGTATGAGTGAAGCACGCTAAGATCCACGCAAGGAGAGGAGACGGATCACCTATCATTCTCATAAAAGCAGAAAAAGACCTGTTGAAACTAATATAATTTTTTTATACCTTAAGATTGTGTCTTTAAAGTTACTGTCGCAAAGTTTGAGAATCTCGAGCCTTATTTGTGAACGTGCACTTTTCCAATATTCACTGTGTCATACAAACAAACAAGTAAGACAGTTGAATTTCATTTTAATTATGCTGATTTAAATCTTATACGTGGTGCACTGGGTGCATGATTGGAATGGTTGCGGCGGGTGCGTGTGACGTACTGCTCCTGGATATTGCTATTGTGTTTCGTTATCGCTAAATTGATACAGTGTTTTTGTTCAAGTACACTGTGAGGCTCTGTGTCAGATATTGTAGTAGGACGACTCGTGTAAAACGGGATCGTTATTCACTTACCCTTCCACGAATATTATTTTTTACTATTCATTGCGATACAGATGCCTATTAATAAAAGATGTACACTTTTAGATCTATTATATTATGATTTTAGAGTACTACATCTTACGAGTAATCAATTTTATTCTTATGTTTTTTTTCTACTTGGGTGTTATTGTAAAGTATCAAAGTGCGCGAGCTTACCTTGTATTATCAAAACGCTTGCGGTTGCGTATTAAAGTAAGTAAATTCCGTGCACCTCACTCAGCAGGGGCCCACTGAAAACCAGTGCCGGGGCCTCCCGGGGACCTAGCTTATGCTGAGTGAGGTCCTTTTGATTTGGACGTCACCGGACACCGACACACCGCGACACGCGCTGCAGGGTTGGCATTGGCAATTTTTTATTTTTTGTTTCATTTTTTTTGTGCAGTTTGTATTTACGATTATGTTATATATGTTTTTTGTAAGAGTGTGTGTGTGTGTTTGTGATGTCTGATCCCAAATTAATAAAGGATTTTTCTTTCTTTCTTTAAAATTTTCAGAGCAGTCTGTTTAAATGATTATGATGTTATATGCATCACGGAGAGTTGGCTCCTGGATAGTATATCTAATAACGAGTTGTTCGATGGTAGGTATTTGAGATGGAGGCGGGACCGTGATTACTCTAAAATGAACCAAATGTACGGTGGCGGAGTATTGTTAGCAGTGAAACGTGATTCCCAAGTTGTTTAAAAGCCCGATTGGGCCAGTGCTGCGGAAGATATTTGGATCACGTTAACACTAAAAAGGAAACGCCCTGATATTACCTATAAAATTCACATATGTGCAGTTTACTTGTGCAATGAGAAGGGTGGCAATTCATATAAGACGCAACTTCAACTATTTTCTTAACTAACTAACTTAAACTTATAATTGAACATTGTACCGACAAATTCATTATTATGGATGATTTTAACTTCGGTGACAATGTGAAATGGGAACGTTCTATCGATACCAATGATTTATATCTTACCTCGAACTCGAGCGAATGCTTGATAGATTGAGAGATTTTTTGACATCATAAGCACATGCAATCTTACTCAATACAACTTGGAATACAATCGTGTACTTGATTTAGTTTTTTGAAGCGACCCTATCGTCGTCAGATCCTGTGACGACCCCCTGGTTCCCGAAGATAAACACCATAAGTCACTACATAATAACAACACAGTGCAAGGCACTGCATATAACAAGGCACTGCGTTGTTATATGTAGTATCTTGATGAGTTACAGGACAATCCAAGGACCAGCTATAATTTCAAACGCGGTGACTACACAGCAATCAATTCGATTTTAAACGAAATCGATTGGCGTGAACTTATTAGAGTAGAAAACTATTTTTTTTATTGTGTGAGGTTCAATATTATAAAGGTACATTATATTTCCGGCGGGCCCCTAAACCATGCCAAACCTTTATTTTATAATAATCTCTTTACCTGTATTGAGAAATATATTCCCGTACAAACTCCTAAATCCAATAAATGTCCGTGTTGGTATAACGCCGCACTGAAGAAAACCCTAAAAGAAAAATTCAAATTCCACAATAAGTTCAAAATTACCAGTCTTTTCGCATATTACGTAACTAGAGCTGTAAAATTAGAGAAAAAATGTTACGTTTCTTACATTCAAAATATCGAATCATCTATAACAGATAACCCTAAAAATTTTTGGACATACGCGAAAAGCAAACGAAAATCAAACGTTCTGCCTAACATAAAAAAAAAAATATGATATTACGGCCGACAACGGGATAGACATAAGTAATTTGTTTGCTTCTTACTTCAAGTCCACTTACTCAGAACCTGGTACATCTTTGAATGTACCATATGCTAGCCGTCCTCTGTACGGCTCTAGTACTAGCGTGGGATCCATTGAAATTGACGAAAGCGAGCAATTTAAATTACTTTCTCATATAGATCTTACTAAATCCGCGGGTCCAGGGGCCCAATTCCTAAGCCTTCGATATTATGTCACATACGATATTTATCAAAAAAACATGGCGGATATCACAAAATGTGATAAATATCCGACATTTTCATACTTCGAGAGTACGCAACATCTTAATTTTGTGATATCCGACATGTTTTTTCGACAAATATCGTATGCGATATAATATCAACCGTATCATCTTTACGTTGTAGACATTGTAATAATACTAACATCTATACATATAATAAAACTGTAAAACCGATTCGTCTGTACATTGAGTATTTTTACCAAAAACTTATTGAGGGTGATATTAAAATAGTAACAAAATAGGAATCTACAACTTTTAATTTTTTAGTCTGTTTGTCTGTTTGTACACGCTAATCTCCGGAACTAATGAACAGATTTGAATGAAACCTTTTTTATTGTGTAGCTATTGAGTCTGGGCAAATACTTGGCTATAACTTATTTTGAAGATCGGAGTAGGTACCTGACGTGTAACTTTAGCAGTACACTTAAACTAAGAGAGATATGAAAGTAGCGCCTTCGGAAAAGTTATTAAGCGTGATGAGCATTTTCTATTGACGTACACAAATTGAAGGTCTGGAGCAACTGATATGGAACCCTAGCAGCTCAACTCAACTTGTATAAGAGATATGAATAGAGCGCCGTACATTGTGCAGCGTGATGAGCACTTTCTATTGATGTACACAAATTGAAGGTCTGGAGCAACTGATAAAGAACCCTAGCAGTTGGCGACGGGAATATTAAATATTTTGTATCATTGAGTCCACGCGTACGAAGTCGCGGGCAACAGCTAGTAGTTAATAAGGAAAATTGTTAATGACACTATACGAGTATGAATCTCGGCCCGAAATAAATGATTTTCAATTTAATTTAATTGTAGACAATCCACCTGCCAAACGAAGTGATTCGCTGACACTTTTCTGATGAGAACAGCTAGGGACTAGAACTCGTTGTCTGCTAATATCTTACTTAAAGATCGACGACCTGGGTCTCTTTTAGGCAAGAGTGAATAAGTTTTTACTAGGCAGATATGATTAGGTACATGACTAGTTTTATTATACTAATATTTATGTATGTGTATTATTTGATGTATATGATTGTATATTTTTATTTATGTATCTATGTAGTAATGTACGTTTATTTTTTCAGTATTTCGTAAGTTTTTTCTTATTTTATCATTACTGAATATCCTGCCGCTGATTATCTTTCTGCATTACCACGCGGTTGACTGGTAGAGAATGCCTTAAGGCATTAAGTCCGTCAATTGTACTTTCTTTTTTGGTGCAATAAAAATTAAATAAATAAATATGAACCACCCTAGGCTGTGTCTACACCTCGCAGCAATCATGTGCGATTAGTGTGACTACGGTCAAAGAATAAGAAAAAGTGATGATGAAATGTACATAATTAAATCTCGAATGCCCACTAACCTCACGTGATTGGTAACTCTCAATTATCGAGCAGCCGAGGGCCCCTGGAATATTTATACAATCACACGCCCAGCACAATCGCAGCGTATAGGTAATTAAGCCAATTTTCATTACAGGCGAAATTATCGCTGTGAGGGTGACCATCATTTGGTGACTAGTTTGAGTTTCTAGGCGTAGGTATTATTTTGTTTTTTAAAATTTAAACAGTTTTTTTTAAATTATTCACCTACGCAAAAAATGGACCGTCTTCGTGATGATGACTTTTTGGGAATGGATGTGTACGTAGTTATTACGTAATAATAATAATAATCGTTTTCATTTGGCACACGGCAAACAAAATACAAGGAATTACTTATACATTATAAATATAATAATAACGTATAATGGGAAGATTACATATAGAACTTGAAAAAGTGGTGAGAGGTGAGAATCAGAGGCGGGAATTGCAATATCTAGTCTTTAGATTGCAAAGTGAATGCTTAAAAACAATAATTTAACTAATAATTTCGTAATAAAAAACAACACAGTCAAATTAAAAATGCACTACGCACGTCGAAAAAGAATCTGATCAGTCGATGGGTCTTGAGGTGTAATACAAAATCAAACTATCTATACAATCTCGTCGGTATCCCTCCAACTGGCTGTTAGTTTGGCAACCCCATCGCGTTATATTATTGTCCACTCACGTTATTGAATTAATTTCCATCAAGGGCGCACCCTGTGTGTCGAAATGAATTCAAGTTTCTGTTTTTGTTCGGCCATATCGCGTGCCGGCTTTGTTGGGGAAATTAGGCCACTCCACGCTTTGAATGTTGTGTTAATGTTGATGGGGCCATACAAGTGTAGTAAGGCTTAATCTACTTTGCTGAGTACCTTCTGAACTAGACAGCCTCGTTGGTCTAGTGATGCCAGGCTTTACTATGGCCATGACATCCTTCTTTGATATGACATGACATGTATTGAATAACCACTTGACCCACTGTTGCAATACAGCTCGGGTAGATGGCGCTGACGTCACGCAATGACGTATTCAAATGACAGGAATGTCCCACGAGTGGATGGACTGCACGGTAGCTCAGTTGGTAAGAGCGTTGGCCCAGTTAGACAAAGGTCGTGGGTTCAAATCCTGCTTCCTAATTGAAACTTATAAAAATAACACTGTTAAAAATCATTAAAACTATATGACATCCTTTATTCAGGGGATCCGGACTTGAATTTGTTTCTGGGGTTTTCTGCCTTGAACTACTCGTATCATGTTTAATACTTGATTTCTTTTTCAGGGCTTTTCAGGACGTTTTCCTGAAATGTCTTTAAATTACATTATGACTGACTCATGGGTCTACCTACATTGTGACTAGTCAGTTACAATGTATTGATCCATGCGTCAGCACAATGGCTTTTGTCTAAACCCAGAGCCCGAATCTCGTTTCAGGCTGTAAATCTGTTTCTAGGTTTTCATTCTAGAAATAATTTCGTTCCTCTTGCGTACGGCTAGAGAATGGAATTCGTTGCCGGCTGAAGTGTTCCCTGACCACTGACCTGACACTACGATTTGGATTCCTTTAAGAAAAGAGTGGATAGGCTGCTTATAGGCAGACATGTCCCATCATCGGCCGCATCGTCGCTTACCATCAGGTGAGATTGTGGCCAAATATCTGCCTATTAAATTAAAAAGAAAAAAAACTAAAAAACTGCTCGGAGTCAGAATGCTGGTGTTGTTAAAACCCTGGGAAACCATGTCAATCCGTTGCTCTTGCGCCTGATCTTACTGCAGTCATATCAGACTGCCGTCTCACCAATCTTTGAGATCTTTTTATTTTGCACATACTTGTGCACTATAAAATCTTCCACCCAGTTGGCTAATCTCGGTTAAAATTGGCCGCAATATTTGAAATTCGGCTATACAGGGTGTAAAAAAAGGTTCCAAATTCAAGGAAGCAGCTCTCAGTCGAGTCTAGAATATAGGAAAGAATTAAAATCTAGAATTAAAAAAAATAGTTTTAAGAAAATTGTAAAAATAATTTATTGCCAATAAATTCGTCTATGATTATAGAGAAAAGTCAAATTTCCATCCATAGTTTAAAACAATTATTAAGAAAAACCCCATCAAAATCATCAATCTAAACTCGTAGCCGCGCGCGCCGCTTTTCCTAATGCAGCTCGTACGGGTCAATATCCTCAGGTTAGTCTTGTAGATAAGTACATAACTTCGTAACGGCCCTTCGTACTTCACGAGCTCAGGATCGACAAAATACAATACTAAAATGTTAAAAGATTAAATCAAAGGTAAAAAAAATATATTTCTTCTTCCAGTGGAAAAAAAAATCCAAGCTTTTTTTACTTTTTCCTGTATTCTAGACTCGATCCTTAACCACCCCCTTGAATTTGGCGCGTACTTTTTTTACAACCTGTATACTACAGTTCGACAAGTTCATGCGCGACCTTCCTGCGGTTGCCAGAGTCAGGCCTGTGTATCTCCCCGCGTAGGTAGCAAAAACGTACCTACGCGCGGCAACCCTTTGCAAGGGGCTAAAACAAGTTGCGTGTCGCTACCGGCCAGCGACACGCTCGCGAGTTTTATTCACCAACGGCCGCGCGGCTACGTTGTTCGCTGGACGAGCATGAATAAAGTCCTAGAAAAGGCGTTAGATGGCGTTAGTAGCTTCTTGTAGCAGTCAACCCTATGCTAGGCTTTGCGTGATATTACGTCATTGAATAGGTTTAGTGTATTATGAATCATATTCCAGAGTTATAAGAATGAAATTATCTTGCAATGTATTTCTGTAGGTGTCTACACGTAAATGTGCTTGAGTCTGAGGCGAACTGAATTACACCATATCGTTGACAACATTGAGCAGATATTACTTTGAATTTCATTGCAAAGTCATACTTCTGTACGGAGTACTAGTACTTATTCTGTGGCAGAGGTGCAGGGCGCGAGAACCGCCAGACGTCAGCAGGTGACGGGTGATGTTGCGGGAAATGGATTTGCTTTGACAATCGCGTGAGATTGGCGCTTCCTCGACCCCCGCACGTCTTGTGCAGTGCAAGGAGGGTCATGCAAGAACTTGCCGGACTATAGCGGTTCCCCGCGACTTTGCCCGCTCCAAAAGTAGAATTTTCAATAAAAACTTTCATGTCCCATTTCACCCCCTTAATGTTTTATATTGCGACAAAAAGTAGCCTATGTTCTTTTCAGGGTCTTTAACTGTCTCTGTACCAAGGTTTATTCAAATCAGCTATTGATTAATTCGTCAAAAGTATAAAACCTTAACTTAAATATATAACCTTCGGTTACGTAATAAATAAAAATAGAATATAGTGTTATTCCAGTAAATACATCTTTCAGTACAGTGTTAAGTTAATTCTGTCGCTGTTCGGAATATTTTCGTAATATTTGTAACATTTTCCTTGTTTTGTCTCTCTTTGATGTCCCGTAATATCTGCCAACGTAAGAGAACGGTCAGGAACTCTTAAGAAAATGGAATTGTCCAGACGATTCTTCCGTTTTTCAAGGAATTGGGCTTTTATTGACGCCTTTATGTTGTGTGATTTATTTATTGTACACGGGCCAATCTAAATAAAGCATTTGATAAGGAACCCCAATTTGCTATTGGGTGATTTTATTTTTATTTTATTTTATTATTGGCCTACACAACAGGTAACAATCAAAAAAATATTGTAGGTACAGTACAGGCTTTAACACTTAGAACTAGATTGGAACCCTAAAGCGTGTATACACAGCGATACCAACAATACGTAAACTTACTTAAAAAATATAAAGCTTAAGCTATCCAGACACAATAACAATATTTGTACCAGCCAGGAAAGCTCAGTGGAGGATACGTCTGACGTTATATAAGGTGATAAGAGATTGTGGCGAGTACTTGACCCAAGTTGTCACAATGGGCCCAATTCCAATGCAATTCAATTATAAGATTAAATTTAAGTTCAGTCTCTCTCTTTCTCTGCCAAACAAGCAGAACGAGACAGACTATATTAATTTTGTCATCAGACTAAACAGCTGGCCGTTGCAAAGGAAATTAGAGAAGCCATAGACAAGTAGTAGGGATGTCACTCGATGACGACTAATTAATTGTTGAAAATACGTAAGAAATTGCATCACTTAATTTGATGTTTCTAAATTATTGCAGTTAGTCTCTTTTCCTTTATCTTAGACAAAAACACATTGGAATCGAGGAATCGAGTCCAATGGCATGTAATCTTTTGACAGCACCTATCAGAAACTTCTATACCCTATGTTTTGTAATGTCATTTACTCACTTCGATGGCTCAGCGACCCGATGTAGATCTTAACCTCTGACATCACAGGACGCCACTTTTTCCGATCCTGTGCACTGTCCGCCTATTAGCTATATTGGAGTTCAAGCAGGCACTTCATCTTTCTGTAGGCTACAGTACAGAACACGTATATAATATAGAAAACTCTGGTAGTTGTACATATTATTTTTATATCTATAGTGCAGTGGGCGAGGAAGCAACATTCGCACGCCAGCCAGCAACATAGTACAGCCAGCAACATCACCCGTCATCGCTGACATCTAGCATGTCTCTCCCCCCGCACGTCTTTCTCTCCGTAGGACGCACGGTCGTGCACGAGCTTGTTGGACTATAGCGAACGCGCTTATTCATGGTAAAATAAGTAGCAGAGCCGGATTGAATATATGGATATCGTCTTGTAGAATAGGACCACTATTAAAATCATAAATATGTAATGTAGTCGATAGCTCGTGTTAAACTCGTGCTACAATTACCTTAACCCGTCAAGTTTCATTCTGTTCTGACTGATCCTATAAATAGGACCTAATTTACTATTAGCATTAAGTTTATGATTCCTTGATTTATTAATGAACAATTAAGATCTAGTTTCACTGTAAGTAGTTCAAACTAATTCATTATATGATCCCGTAAGTGGAAAATTGATTTCATCAAGAAGCTAAATTATTTATAAGGACCTAGTGGTTTCCCGCGACTTCGCTCGCAAGAGTTGGATTTTCCATATAAACTTTCATCCCCTATTTCACCCCCTTAATGCTTTTATATCGCGACAAAACGTAGCCTATGTCATTTCCAGGGTCTCGAACTGTCTCGACACCAAATTTCATCTCAATCGGTTCAGTGGTTTAAGCCTCAAGAGGTAACAGACAGACAGACACACTTTCGCATTTATAATAATAAGTATGGATAATCAGATGCAAGGAAAAGTCGCCTATTTTAAGAGCTGTTTGCCTTTTTCGTAATTATTTTTGGTAGGTTTGCAAAAAATATACTAGGGTGCATGTACTAAGTGCAATTTAGTCAGTCTTTTTGAAAGAAAGAGTTATTCAGTTTGCCCTAAAGACATATTTCTAGACAAACTTTTGGAAAGACGATGACGATGATAAATGTAAGTATTCTTAGACCCGAGTTCACCAATTTTCCAACAGCTGGTAAACCTCAACGGTTAATTTAACAGAATTCAAATACAAAATATGTCACATAATGATTAACTGACTGATTAAAAATTCAAGATGCCTTGGTGAACTCCAGGCTCCAGATTATTACAAGAAAAACGTTTTTCTACCGCCCTGTGTTTCACTCCACCATAAGCCTCTTTTATCATTTCCATCGCATGTCCGGAGGGAAGTATTCACACTACCCTCGGAAAACCAAGACGTCCGCATACAAAAAACGTCCCAGTTTCCATAAAAAACTACAGGGCAACACGCCAGTCATTGTGGGGCGACCTTGGGCGTAGCGCAAATAAATCAGCAAAATATTT
This sequence comes from Pyrausta nigrata, assembly GCA_949316185.1. Taxonomy (NCBI): domain Eukaryota; kingdom Metazoa; phylum Arthropoda; class Insecta; order Lepidoptera; family Crambidae; genus Pyrausta; species Pyrausta nigrata. The sequence goes on along the minus strand of OX438955.1, from coordinate 12,557,290 downwards.
TTTAGGAAGGGAATGTGTTTGTCACGCTCTTGTGAGAAATATGTTACTAGGAAAGTCAGCCTATTAGATCCCACTGATGAGAAAAGGCCTCACCTCAACTATGAGGAGGAACGAGCCATACTCCACCACGCGGGCTTAGTGCGGCTTGGTGGAGAGGTGTCTGTAAGGCAAGTGACAAACCTTACTGACAGATGTTATCAAGCAGCTCAAGGGCCTCTGACTAGGCTTAACGACTAATACCAACAGATATTAGCCGGGACCAACTGCTTAACGTGCCTTCCGAAGCACGGAGATGTTTGTCATGGACGTCACTTAAATGGTCGGAATGGTCACCCATCCTATCACGACCGCGCCGTGGGTTGCTTAACTTTTGGTATCACTACCAAAGCGCTGCCGCCACTGCGCCACAAGCACCTCTAACTGTAAAAAAATGTAACTAATAAAAAATAAAATAAAATCTGTTTAGGACAAGAGTAAGTATTTAGATTCTTTCATTAAGAGCACTCAAACTTTAAAATGGAATAAAATAACTTTTACCTATAACTGATTTAGCCACAATTTTTATCTTATTTAAGGAAACATTTGATGACATGTATGGAAGATAATACCTAATATCAGCCGAATGGCCGCCACGACTCCGCTAAAGGTGGTGTATCCTGGTGGAACAATTATTGAAATATTTGCTTAAATGAGGGCCCAGGCCAGTGGCCTGTTTTCAGTGAAATTAGCGTCCCAAGTTCTAAATTACGGATATTGTTTTAATCATTTTCTAAAACCTTTATGCATGATCATGCAGTCCTACCGCTTAACATAAAAGTCATTGCGCTTACGATTGCAATTTAAAAGTAATGACACAGAAATGATATTGGTGCTATTTCCTGATTAACAGATCTGTTTTCCCAGCTCATAAAGAAGAGATATGCAATAACTCCGTACTAATTCTTCGCGAACCTGAGTCGCTAAATTTATTTATGTAAGCGTACAACTACTAGAACACTCTTGTAAGCACAGTATAATTCAATTCACAATGCTCGTTGACGCGCAGTGGATGCAAAAATGACTTTGCAACGTAACCAATCCGCCACAAATATCTATAGTTTTTTTGCCCATATCGCGTTCGCGCGGGTCACGCCCTCTTTTCATATCTCTTCTTTCTATGATCCAAGAAACTGTTTGATATCTCTGCGCTATGTTTATATTTCTCAGTGCCTCTGAGACAAAGGCATAACGCATTAACGTTCTATCTCGAATGCTTTGTTGGCTTCGCAATTATGAGGGCAGATTGCCGCTATGTAATTGTAGTGCATAGGCATATCTTTTATGATGGTTTGTAGTCGTTATAAAAAAAATAGGATCGCTTCTTGCGAAAGTCAGAAGGATTTAGCTCGGCGGACGGCAGATATAACCAAAGAAATGGTCCAGTCTGAACTAGATATAAAAGGTACTTAAAGCATCTCCCTTTTCAAAGATAATACATTTTTGGGTATTATTTACTACTAGTGATTCCCTACGACTTCGCCCGCAAGAGTTGGATTTTCCATATAAACTTTTATCCCCGATTTCACAGAAAATTAATTATTATAAACTCGCCCGCGGGTCTTATGGGGTTTCATAGGTTTCAAAGACTCGAAATAAACCAGACATGGTTACTACCGTTGACGTTAATTGACCTGCAAGTTCAAACCAGGAATCTATAAGTCTTTTAAGGATTTCGACACTAGTAATTGTAACATTATTAGCTTCTTCAAATTCTAAATTTTAATCATATTTTTTCACTAACCAATTTTTTGTATAAAAAGCGCAACTGCTCTCGGCTTAAAAATACTCACAAATATCGATGTTTTACGGCTGTTTTTTTCGAATACACCTAATTATGGGTTAAATTTATTTCCACAAATCAACTTGAAAGGTTACGCCGAACAAAGAACTGGAGCCCAGCTTAATAACACCTTAATACGTTCTTTTAAGAGAAAAGATCAAATAAGTTCCAAAGAGATTTAATAAATCAATGCTCAATTAGTTTTGGTTGAGCGAAGCTTTTGATCTCACTCTGAATAAAGATAATTGTCTCTTTTTTTCCTCTTTTTCGCATTTAGACGTAAGTTATATGATTTGCGTCTTTTTAAGTAACTACCTATCTAATTCTTTAGTATAGTAATAATAATAATAAAGACTTTTATTCCGAAAATCTTATAAAATAATAACAAAACAAACATCTATATTATAATATAAAATACAAAATATATTTATTTAACTACAAGTAGTTTTTACAATGTGTGTGGGTCTCATCTTTTAAGTTTAAAAACCTGTATAAGAAGAGACCCCTCTCTACTGTGAATTAATTTATCTGTAGTTACATAGGTACCTTAAATTAACAATGTTTTATTAAGTAACAAAAGCGCATGCTTAATAATGCTAAAGTTAATTCAACATCAACAACAACTTCTGTATATACAATTGTCAAAATACGTTTTTATACCATTTTACTTTATATTAGTAGTAGTATTGATTTTATCATTATTGTTATTTATGCATTATTACAGTTTAATATATGCACTATCAGCTGGGCTTTGAACTTATTAGGTAATAAAGTAAGCTGCTTTTCACATAGCTGATTGTTAGGTTTCAACAACACAGCAATTGGCTTTTTTATAGGTTAGGTCAATACTACTAGGCTATACTAAGCGCTAAGTGTCCTTATGCGAGCGGGAGTGCGCCGCAAAAACCTTCTTATTTAAAAAAAAACAAAAAGTGTAACTGCTTGGTTACAGTAGTCACTAAGGCATTTAGACCGTCGCTTTAATATGGTTACTATAGTTACCAAATCTTGTTATAGAGGCAGCAAAAATAAATAATCTGTGAAAATTTCAATTGTCTAGCCATTACCGTTCATGAGATACAGATTGGTGACAGACAGACTGACAGCAGAGGCTTAGTAATAGGGTCCCGTTTTTACCCCTTGGATCCGGAACCCTAAAAACAAAATGTGTAACTGCTCGATTACACTTTGGTCAAAGAATACATCTTTGGTTACTATAGTCACCTAGGCATTTAGACCATTGCTTTAATATGGTTACAAATAGTTACCATATCTAAGAAATGCTTCATTTTGCATGAGGTGTATTTTCAGTCTCTTTTATACTTAATAACTGGATACTCAGAGGAGACCATTTGAGTAATCCAGGTACAAAATTTGTTCAATAAATTGTCCATTTTGATTGTAGAGTATACAAAGATAGCATTAGATGTTCGGGGGAGACCATTGAGTGATCCAGGACAAAAATTAAGTAAATTCTCCGGTTTGATTGTAAAAATCGCAATGCTAACGTAGGCAGTTAGAAGTTATTTCCAACAAGTCCACAGACGACTAATTGTCTAACCTGCACAATAGAACAAACCTTATAAGCCTAGGTATTGTTTTCTTTTGCAACTAATTTCGATTTTTCTGTTGCGTTGTTTGCCTTTTAACTTAGTTTTGTTATAATTCTACTTTGAATTACTGTGTTTAAGTAATTAGCATTTACTTTGCAATCGAATGCTTAGATATTGCGTAGTAGTCATTTTTTCAAATGCAATAATGATTAATCTACTTTCTCTTCAAAAACTACTATGAATTCTGTCTACCTACTTATATAACATTGCTTTCATCATATCAGCCTATTGCAGTCCACTGCTGAACATAGGCCTCTCCAAGACTGCGCCAACTTTCACAGACCTCCGCTTCTCGCATCCAGCCACCACCGGTGACCTTCCTCAGGTCATCGGTCTACCTAGCAGGGGGGCGTCCAACGCTACGTTTGCCGAGACATGATCTCCATTCGAGAACCTTCCTACTCCAACGTCTGTCGGTTCTGCGACAAACACGACCTGCCCACTGCCGCTTCAGCTTACTACACCTCTGAATGATATCTATGACTTTAGTCTTTTGGTGGATTCTATCCCTTAGCAAGATCCCCAGCATAGACCGTTCCATAGCTTGCTGAGTGACATGCAGTCGGTGTGCCAGCTTGACTGTCAAGTTTCACGTCTCAGCTCCGTAGGTCATTACAGGTAGGGCGCACTGGTTATACACCCTGGCATTCAGGCATTGCGGTAGTGGCGACGAGAAGATGTGACGCAACTTCCCAAATGCTGCCCAACCTAACTGAACACTTATGGCGATTTCGCGCTCGAACATTGCTTTCAATTTTACTTTATATACGCAAAGCCCTTATCGTTTTATTGTTTAGCTTTTTACTGAATCGAAAACTCCAGACTGATTAATTTGGCTCTCGCGTATCAAATGTAAAGTTACCAGCATAAGTTCGACAAATTACTTAACTTAAATGAAAAGCAATACATTCACAGCGAAATTAAACATTTGCACACCAAGAGTAATAGGAAAATACACAGTAGGTACGAGTTAATACATGACAATAAGATACCTTTATGTAAATTTAAAGAGTTTAGCATATAACCCTGTTTTACCTGTTTGACCCTGTTAGTGCTTTTGAATATAACCAGGGCATTAAAAAAATTATTTAAATTTGAAAATTTATTATTTAAAGTAAAAAAAATATATATTTAAAGTGACGGCCGCCTCCAGAGACGAAAAGTAGAAGCCGGGGTTCCTCAGGGGTCGGGTTAACTTTTTAAGGTGATGTGGAATTGATATTTCTGTATAACAATGTATTTTAAAAAAATACATTGTTTTAAATACTCATGGTCCATAATATTACAATACTTAGTTATTTACGGGACTGCTACCATGTACCTTTTTATTTGTGAGTTTGTGATATTTCAGCACTGTTGCAACTGAAGATAAATATATTATATTAATGAATAACTGAAGATGTTTTTAACAGCCGACCCGTAAGATTTGCCAGTGATTATGGCGCCTGCAACAGCGCTGAAATATCGGAAACTCACAATTAAAAAGGTAAATGGAAGCAATCCCGTAAATAACTATTCCAAAATATAATAAAGCTACTTCCTCTAATACTCTTACTTACCTACTGCTTTAAATTTCTGTTGTGATGAAAGCCTTATTGTTTTGTTTGGCATAATTTGGAATGAAATTAATTAAACTTGCCTTATATTTATTGATTGCTTGATAATTCTTCAAACTAGACGTGAGTCCGACATTCTGTGGCAATTAATTTACAATTGCTTATGTTTGTATGTATGTTATGTTGTTTAAAACCATCAAAAAGGAAAATGCACCTCCTTATTCTTTTTGACAGGTAAGTACAGTCAATAGAATAACATTTGCCCTGTGTGTTTAGTTGGTACAGGAATAAGAGGCCCTAATTTCAAGGTTCCAGACGATGTTACATAGGTAATGATATATACGTAGTTACTAGGTACCTACGCATCATGGCGAGAATAAAATCTTTTATATTTGTTATTATTTATATGTATAAAGCGCTATATATAAAACCTCGTCTGACGTTATTTTTGTACAGTCGGCATCACGTCATGTTATAATGTGAACTACGAAAATAGCTTTTACTACGTAGGGAATAGAGACATTCTCAATGTTAATGCGTAGTCTGACGTGCGCCCGTGTGTACTATTTGATTGCTACTGGCAATCGACAAGAACACAAACTAAGGGCATATGATTAAGCTTAACCCAAAACCGATGGCTAGAGATGTGCCGAGTCGGCTATTTATAGTATTCGAATATATTGGTATTCGTTAAAAAAAGATTCGAATTAAGACTCGAGTTGGAAGACTCGGACGGATATTCGAGTACTGGCACGAGTATTCGAATACTTTAGTGGACTCGAGTACCTTTTGAATCGAACTTTGACGACATATCCTAATATTCAACACTTCTCGCGTGAGTCACGCGGCGTGCGTGACTAACTTCACAATACTCTTTAAAAGTGAACGGGGCATTCAAAATTCGACTGTACGCGTTAAACAGAAGGTTTCTATTAAAGTACACGACTTAGGATTCGAATACCGTAAGTACTCGAATACTGAAATCGAATCTTGTGGATCCGAATACCGTATTTTATGTATTCGAGTACGTGAGTACCTGCTAGGTAGTCAGTCAGTCTAAATCAGCACATCTCTACCGATGGCCGAAATATATCAATGGCTTTGCTATTTACAAACGGTTCTGAAGTCGCAAACTCCCCGCAAACACACTGAATGATACTTATTTTGCTCAAAGTCCTTTTGTCGGTCCCTTTAGGTGAAAAGGGGCAATTGATAGAAACCATAAAGGAGGGCCCCACAAAGGCGCTCGATCGCGTGCGAAATGGGCTTACACGTACGCGTAGGACACTGGTTTTCAACCTTTGGGGACTAGGAACCCCTAACCACAATTTTATCTTCACTAAAAAGTGTCTAAACTAGAAAATATTAGTCTCTAAAATAGTTAGAAAAAAAAGTTTTTCATGGCTGTCGAATGCTAAAAAAGTCATCACAGCTTACAAAAATAACTCTCAAACTCACTATCTTAACAATGAGCTTTGATACTGAGCATCGGAAATTAAAAAAAAAATAAGTCTCTTGTAATTTAACACATTAGCTTAGAGCAGGTAGAGTAAAATAGTTACTTTGTAGATGTCTTTGTGGCCAAAGCCAAATAAAAATCGGCATACGTTAAAAAATCTACAGTTACGCCTCTAGCACACTGTTGACTTGGTAAATCACTATAATCAATCAATAAAATGTAATATACTACATTTCTAATAGTCTAGTAATCTGTTCTTCATAATTTTATATCGCGTACTTTGTACATCCTACTTGTCTGTTATTTCCTATTATTGTAGTTGTAGGATATATTACTGCAGTTTCGCTAACGCATGGTCCGCTACGATATGCTGTCCCGTGTTCATTGGCTGTCCCAATATAAATGATTGTTCAAGATTGCTATTACATGACCTAAAAACAAGTGATAATAAATAATAAAATAAAGGTGTTGTAATGCAGAGACACAACACAGCGACAGACAGTACTTAGATGTCTTTGCGACATTATTACAAAACCTCCAACACTATTGTCTGGAATCCAGCCCCTCAATGCAAAATATTTTGCCATACAACAACTTGAGAACCACTGGCTTTAGACTATACGCACACAATCAGGTGTGAAGGTTCTGTTGATTTCTTTCAGGGTTCAAGTGTCAGTAAAAGACTAGCTTTTGCCTCGTATGCTTTTTAATATCGAAGAGACTTTTTGACTGTGAAAACATTATCTTTACTATACTAATATACTAATAATATTATAAAGAGGAAAGATTTGTTTGTTTATTTGCATCGAATAGGCTTTGAAACTACTGGACCGAATCAAATGAAATTTGGCACAGAGATAGTTTGAGACACTGGGAAGGACATAGGCTACTTTTTGTCGCGATATAAAATCATAAGGGAGGTAAAACGGGGGATGAAAATTTGTATGGAAAATCCGACTTTTGGCGCGGGCGAAGTCCCGGGGAACTGCTAGTGGTTTTATAAATAAAAAGGCGCTTTATCATAATTTATTAATCTTTTCGGTCTCATTCGTCACGACTCCATTTACAAAGCTATAAGCGCTGCTTCTAACAAAGCAGAATCATTATGAATGTTTTAATACATTACCGTCTAAAATACTCTTACTTAGTAAGACTGACTTTACGGCCATTTTTTGTGAAAATTCAGAACATTATATGCAAATGGATCTGAGGTTGAACTACCAACTTGTTTAGAGAATCCCATCAGATGTGAAATGCGAAAATGCGTTTGTCCGTCTATGTTTGCTGTTCACGCTTAAACCACCAAGTTGATATAGATGATATTTAGTTTAAATATAATTTGAGCCCCAGGAAGGTACTAGAATACTTTTTGTCTCAGAAATCGGGGGTATAAAGGCGTGAAAATGGGGATGAAATATTATATAGGAAATACGTCATTAGCGCAGACAAAGTCTCACTAGTATTATAAGTTTGTTATTTACAAGTAAAGGTAAGAAAAACAAGTTGAAAAAGTTGATATTAGAAAACGTAGTGCCAACCCTGTCTTGTGTACAAAATGAGGGTTGTGCTAACCAAGTTACCGAATAAAACCTTTATAAACTCGACGTGTACAAATCCATTACGTGAGGCGAGCAGGTGGGTAAAGAAGTGTTTTCAATACATACAACGTTTATTAAGGCTTGTTTAACATTATTAATTCTGATTAATGGAATCAGGCGTTACTTTGCGGAAATCCATTACTAGATGGGAAAATATGAAATACTAGTGGTTTCCCGCGACTTCGCCCGCAAGAGTTTGATTTTCCATATAAATTTTCATCCCCCATCTCAACCCCTTAGAATTTTTATATTGCGACAAAATGTAGCCTATGTCCTTTCTAGGGTCTCGAACTGTCTCCATACCAAGTTTCATCTCAATCGGTTCAGTGGTTTAAGCGTCAAGAGGTAACAGACAGACAGACACACTTTCGCATTTATAATATTAGTATGGATTAATAGATGGGTATAAAATACCTGTTCCCCAGCGACTCATTTCAGTCGTCCGTGCTCAGCAGAGGCGACAACATCTCCTGAAGATGCCGCGTGGAGTGGCGAAACGCGTCGAGGTTTTTTGCACGTTGGTGTTGGTAACTAACAACTGAATTAGCTATAGTGCATGCGTATTGAGGGAGCGAGGGTTTTTTCTTTTGAGAAAGAGAATTCTGCATTCGCCTGCACTAATACTCTACGCGGTTGCGTTTGGTGTGGTTTTGGTACCTGCGCTAGCGTCTCTTAGCGGACATTTAAAGCAAAATAATGTTATTTTATTTTTCCAACGCGGACCCTGGGCTCTCAACTAAACTTTGTAATTGACAAATAATACCTTAGTCTCCCTGTGACCACGAACGCTGTAAAGTGTTCGGAACGTCAGGTTTCAAATAAAATGTAAATAAATCGCGAAGTAATCCCTAAAATTGTGTTTTAATGAATAGGGTAAATGTTTAACAAAGTAATGCAACTCTTCAAAACAACAAGTTAACTTAATTTTAAGTATTTGCTGTAATAATTAATTTAATAATTAGATTAAGTAATAATATATTGTTAAGTTAAGCATATTAACTGTACTGTCGCATCGGGTCAATCCTGTTAAGTGTTCGAAACGTCAGGTTTTAAATAAAATGTAAATAAATCGCGAAGTAATCCGTAAAATTGTGTTTTAATGAATAGGGTAAATGTTTAACAAAGAAGTGCAACTCTTTAAAACAACAAGTTAACTTAATTTTAATTATTTGCTATAATAATTAATTTAATAATAAGATTAAGTAATGATTTATTGTTAAGTTAAGCATATTAACTGTACTGTCGCATTGGGTCAATCCTGTTAAGTGTTCGAAACGTCAGGTTTTAAATAAAATGTAAATAAATCGCGAAGTAATCTGTAAAATTGTGTTTTAATGTATAGGGTAAATGTTTAACAAAGTAGTGCAACTCTTCAAAACAACAAGTTAACTTAATTTTAATTATTTGCTATAATAATTAATTTAATAATTAGATTAAGTAATAATTTATTGTTCAGTTAAGCATATTAACTGTACTGTCGCATTGGGTCAATCCTGTTATGATAGTATAAGTTTGATAAATAAATAAAAAATACTTTATTATCGGTTCGTGTAATCCAGCCGAGTCCTAGTGAGTATACGGATTTCATAAATGAGAATGTGCCCTTGTTAATATTTGCTGCTAATATAATACCAAGACTTACTCTTGGTGGTTGCAAAACTACGAGAAATAACTAAGTCTAAAACGGTTCTTGAAGATTTTTTCTTTATTAATACAGGGTGGCCCGTTTACAGTGGTCCAACGATTTTTTCAGCTTGAGAGCACCATGAGTGATCGTTTAACACATACCTTAGTTAAGCGAAGACTTATGGTTAAGGTTTTAAAAAAAAAAACGATATTTCAATATTTTTGACGCAAAACCTCTCTGTTATGAAAACTACTGGACCGAATCGAATGATATTTGGTATGGTCATAGTGCAAAAATCTACCTATTGCGCTAATTTGGTTTTATGCCTGGTCGAGGAACCACGGACGCCATATTCGCCATTCGCCAAATGTGTGAAAAATACAGAAGTGCGCATAAAAACCTCCACATGGTGTTTGTTGACCTCGAAAAGGCCTATGACCGAATACCTCGTGAGGTCCTGTGGTGGGCTCTTAAGATGAAAGGAGTGCCTGGAAAATACCTGCGTTTGATCAAGGCAATGTACCACAGATGCAGTACCCAAGTCCGGTCCGCTGTCGGCACGACCACGAGTTTAATGTGGCTGTAGGCTTGCATCAAGGATCAGCGCTAAGCCCCTACCTCTTTCTTATGATATTGGATGCCCTGACATCGGACATACAGAAAGAGGCCCCTTGGTGCATGTTGTTTGCCGACGACATTGTGCTCGTTGCCGAAGACTCTCTTGAGGTCCAGAGCAGACTGGAGGAATGGCGACAAAGACTGGAGAACGTTGGCCTTAAAGTCAGCAGAACCAAAACCGAGTATCTGTTCTGTGACTTTGGCGGTCTCTCCAGTCCTTTACCTATAACCCTTGCAGGAATGCCCTTACCAGTCTGTTCCGACTTTCGGTACCTCGGGTCTATCGTGCAAAATGACGGCGATATTACCAGGGACATTAAACATCGAATCAACGCAGGTTGGATGAAATGGAGGCAGGTCACAGCAACAACATGCGATCCACGGATTCCCTTAAGGTTGAAGGGCAAAATTTACAAGACCATCATAAGACCTGCCTTACTGTACGGATCGGAATGCTGGGCCGTTAAGAAGATGGATGAAAAACGACTGCATGTAGCGGAGATGAGAATGTTGCGATGGATGTGTGGAGTGACAAGAATGGACAAAGTAAGAAATGAATATATAAGGGGAAGTTTGCAAGTGGCGACAGAAAAGATGACGGGAAACCGTTTATCTTGGTATGGACACGTGATGAGAAGAGAGGAGAATCATGTGACAAAAAGAGTGATGAGTATGAATGTTAGTGGATGGAAGGGAAGAGGCCGACCTAGAAAGAGATGGATGGACTGTATAAAGCATGATATGATTGTGAAAGGAGTGGATGAGTCAATGACGAGTGATAGGATTGTATGGAAGAGAAAAACATGCTGCGCCGACCCCAAATATAATGGGAACAGGGCAAGCGAATGATGAATGATGATGCGCTATAGGCGCATCTAGTGTAAATTATTAGGCAGTTTTTTTTCATTTTAATTTTTATCTGTAGCTTTTTCGAATTTTTCGGCTAAAGATTGATTTTCGAAAAAAATCCAGTGAAAAAAATGTACCGCCAAAGTTTTGCTGACACTGCTAAAAAGTATATTATCATAGGGTTATTCTTTACATAAAAAAACATTTCTTCTCTCTTTTGAGTTTGAAAAAACTTGTGACAAGGAGTGCTCTTTCGTTACTATTCGGAAAAACATAAAAATTAATGTTTTTATTATAAAAATAATTTATATCTTAGCGCTTGGATTCTTTTGACTTATTAAAAAACTCATCATTACTTTATAGTATTGCTTATGCAATAAATCAAACCAAATGTTAAATAATAAAATTGTTCGGTAATAGTAATATTTATTTAACCCAGAAAATTATTAATAAAATGCAATTATACAATGGTACTTAAAGGTAATGTACGTAATGGTACTTATAGGTAAGTAAATTAAAGAGTAAGGGCCTAGCTCGGGGTAGAGCGTGGGCAAGATATTTGGGTTTACCGAGCGTTGGAGAATGGTCACGCACAACAAAATGGAGCAGTAAGGTAGATTAAAGTAAATTGTAAGAAAAAGGTAGGGCGCCAGACACTATTTTAAGGGCGTGCCTCCCAAAACAGCTAAATTAACTAATATTAAAAAGATAGAACTTTCCTCTGCGGGTAATGTGATGCAACACCGAGGGTAGAACGAGTAGCCGGTGGTACACGTGGCTCTGCGCAAGCCGAGGGCCAAACGCAGACTTCAGTAGAGAGATAAAAAAAACCCCTGGAATGTGACAAATAACCTACTTAGAAAATTGTTCACATCCAGTACTAAAATGGTTACCCGAGACGGTACCAAATTACTTTAAATTATTAAAAAACTGTTGTAAGGGTACTTGGACGCAAGGTTGAATGCCAAATTCTAGTAAAACACTTGAAAACAATTGAATTTAGTTGCTAATAAGTAAGAATTAAGTACATTTATTTATTACTAATTAAACACACATTACATCAAAATCAAATGTACATTTAATTTTACAACTCAAATCTACCCTCATAAAAAATAAAAAGTATGAAAATTACCTGTAAGGGGTTTTTGGAGAGTATGTAAGGGCAGAAGGGCAACCTGTCGGTGCTGATCCCACGCCACACAAGGGTATAAAAGGTAGTTCTACGCCTCCAGATCCTAGGAATAGAAAGCAGCTATGAACACATAACCTATCATGGGTCATTGAGACACCAAAATGATCACAAAGTAAACCCAAAACGGGGAAGAAAAGAATACTCACAATAATAACTTGAAACAACTTGCGGATAAATGTGTGATGGCCTAAGCAGGAAACTTTGTACAAGGGCTTCACACTTTTTCACACAGGTCAGCGATGCTCGGATGACTTGGAGATAAACTTAGTCTTCTGAAGGCGACAGAGGAAAAAAGCCTTGAAGACAGTTTCGCCCTATTTATACGTTCAGCTGATCTACCAGTTATTTTCAAAATTTATTCTCGCCGGTTCGAGAATAAGGAAGAAACGTCATAGTTCCGGCAAGTTGAAAACAAAATCTATTTTTATAAGTAAATAGCAAAGGACCTCAGTCCATACAGCCAAGTCAGTTCACAAGACGAAACAAAACTCAATTTAGAAATTTCGAAATAATCTATTAAGATAAATCATGGTAGTGAGTATGACAAAATCTAATTTTAACAGCTAAAACAAATAAACATCAACACAGATGGTTAATAAAACAAATGAGCTATAAAAAAAGATTAACCATAAAATTGACACAAAGTCCCGTGAGCTTGACAGCGACGTTTAAATAATAAACAATTAGGAATAGTTAATCTGTATGAATCTGTCACTGTCAAAGCATCAGGTTATTTGTTTTGGTCAATTACTGTTTATGTTTAGTTAATTAGTGTAGTTAATTACTGATAAATGATCAAAATGGAATTGTATGTGAATACTTCTTACGGTAAGGATTTATATATGTAACACAAACCAAAACTAATAACAATTTTCTTGAACTCAGTTTTATGTGGGTACAAACATAACATGAAATTCAGACAAGGACGTTCCTGATTTGCAAAGCAGATTTTATTTATTCTATTTGCGCGCGGATTTTAATTTTCCACCTATTAAACTAGCTCGAAGGCAGCCACAGATTTCCCCTAGCACAGGCCAAAGGCCGAGGATGTTGTCACACTACAAGTAATTGCTAAGCTAAACTGCCTGCGTATTTACAAGGGCATTTCAATTTATTATTTTACTTTAATTTTTGTTTACAATACACTAGAATATAATAGATTGTATTGTTATTACTCGTACTTGTAATTTTTTGATATTGTATTTTGTTTCGAAATACCTACTTGGATCTTAATATTAGGTTTGTATAGATGTATATCAATGTGAAAGCTTACCATGTTGTGTACAGTGTACACGTACATACTTTTTATAATGTACTCTATGTAAGATCAAATCGTAGACACGGTAAAAATTTTGACAGTAAACCAATGCTAGTTAAAAACAGGTGATAATAATTTTTAAATTGAAGTTTTAAATAACGACAATGTATAGGTTCGCATTCTAAGTTCAATTTGTAATCCTATTTTCAAAGAGCGAGTTGAAAATATCACGTGGCTGTCAGTTCCATGCAGTATCTTTAGCTACGTATTCGATTCAGTGCCGAGGTCTTGAGATCAATAGCATAAAGATTTTATAACCACTTGCAAGTAAGAGTAGGTGGCGTTGTAGGCGTAAAGTGGCGTGCCTTTCAGTGTTTTGCTGGCTACATTTCAGCGAGTGTGCGAAGGAATTGCGCGAATTGATTCCACCGGCCCCTTTTTACTATCAGGGCATAAGACGCAGGCGGGGTTTCCACCCTTATATCGTTGCCATGCCATACCACTAATACGCACCACGTTTTGAATCTACGTTCCTCTTGCGCACTGCTAGAGAGTGAAATTCGTTGCTGGCTGAAGTGTTTCCTAAACAATATGATCTGGCATTGCTTTCGGAGAAGAGTGAAGCTGTTACTAGTCAGACAAGATTTATCCTCTGTCATCAGGTAAAATTGCAGTCAAATATATATTTATAATGGACCAGTTTGAATTTCACGAGTCTGATGTTTTGTATCCGAAAATAAAACTGAGTAGTACCCAGAACTTCTGGGCCCGCAGCCAAGGTGTAATTTATTGTCAAGCGAAGTTCGTTATCGCTAACAAAATCTATGAAACTGACGTAAGCCGTCGAAACATCACGTGACTTTTGCATACATATTTTGACATTTCATTGGCGTTAGCGAAGTTCGCTCCAGAACGATTGCCATTTGGCTACGGGCCCTGTTTTTTAATTTCGCTCATTATTCTTAACAACCGATATCATATTGAATTTATACTTTTAATAATTTGTAGACCAAAAAAAGTTCTTCTTTTCGTGTCGACTTTTTGAGGAATAATGCTCAGCGACTCAGAGCATTATCAGTAGCGTTGTACAGTAGAAGAAGTATACTTTACCACATATTATTATTACTGAGCTCTAAGACTGCCTCGTATAGTGGTCAGCACGCTGGGTACTATCCACGAGGTCCCTGGTTCGAATCCCGGGTCGGGCCAAGAGTGTTGGGTTTTTCTGTCTTAAAATAACTCAGACACAGCTCCGGAGTCAGGAACTTGGTGGTGTTACCACCCCCGTGTCTCAGAAAGCACGTTAAGCCATTTGTTTTGCGCCTGATCACTCTGCGGTCGTGTCGGAGAGTGAAAGAACAGAGTATGCACCTGTGTATTGCGCACACACTTGTACACAGTAATATATCCCGCAGTCGGCTAATCTCTGTTCAGATAGGCCACTGTAGTCGAAATTCGGCTAGGAGGTTATTATTTTTATGATTACTAAGCTAAAAGCATTGGTAATAGCTACAAAAGTACATATTAATGTAATATCGCAAATACGTTCCATTCTCTTGTTTACAAGGCTTTTATTCAACGACACAGCAAACAGTGGAGCCGGCCCATTAGCGAAATGGCAATTATACTAATAACACTTACATATTTGTCAGATGTATGAGGGTTTACGCATACATGATACCTATTTTAAGCTGGGATTCCACTAGCAAGGCAAAGCGAGGCGATCTAAGGTGAACATTATTTGGCCAAATACGTCCACCCGCATAGAATAAATAATTTATTCTATGCGGAATAAATAATTTATTCTATAATAAATAATTTATTAGGTAGTAAAAGGTTTATTTTTCTTACATTCATGCATTTTCTTCTAAGGAAAGGCAGCTTGGCAGTTGTAGTTAATTTTGTGGTATCTGATCATCTTATTTACATTATGCATTACGCTTACTTGTCTTCTCAAATGCCTCAACAATAAAAGCAAGTAAATCATATTTATTTTATTAATTCTGAATACATACCTACAAAATAAATACATTTATTGATAAATATATTGTCTTTCTTTCTTTATGTAAATTATACAGGGTGTCCCAAAAAGAGCGTGCTTGACTGACACTGGAGATAGCTGAGCTATAGACCTATCAGATAAACTTAAAATAAGTCGTTTGGTTTGGGAGATAATGCCAGTTTATGTCAAAAAATGGTACGCCAAACTGAAGCTCCAGATAGTTTAGCCACAACCATCTTAGATCAAATAACATGACTCTACTAAAAAGTCATAGTTTGGGAGATAATGCCGCTTCCTTGTATTCTTCATACAAGAAAAATACAAAAAAGTTACATGATCTTCCATACCGGTAGTCGTTTACAGTCTAGATCAAGAGAAAAGGATTTTTCAAGGGTCCAGAACAGTTAAAACAAAAGAATTCTTGTATAAATAAATAAATAAATTGTTTTTACAAACACACATAACCTTGCCCCAAACTAAGCGTGAGCTTGTGCTATGGCGGCTAGGATAACGGGTATATAATATACGTTTATATACATCCATGACTTGGGTACAAATGCTCGTGCTCATCGCACAAAGATTTGCCCCTTACGAGATTCAAACCCGCAACCTCTGGTTTTGTAGTCCGGAGCGCGAACCAATTTACCAAAAGTCATGGTGTATTGTGACGAGTGTCATACTAAGTCATCCTCATCATAAACTTGCGTTATCCCAGTTGTGCACTAGCACGCAAGAGCCCAGGGTCCGCTTTGGACCATGATCCAGAATATGGTAGATTAGAAAATGATCAGGATCAGAAGTGTCAACTAAGTTATTCGTATTTATATATGGTTCATGCATTTCAGGAATAAGATAATGACTTCAGGATTTCAGGAAGCAAATCATTAAGGTTTCCTCTCATTGCACGAATAGCACGTACACTAAGTATGCTTAGCTTATCAAGTAGAACGCTTGACCGGAATAGCAATTTCAAAGCTATCTCAAACATAGTTTTAAAGTACAGCCAGTTCATTCTTGTTTGAGGGACGCCTACATACACACTTAATGCCGCACTCTGAGTCGTCAATAAATGTAATCTTTAATTACTAATTAGGTCTCGTTTTATCACTTTGTTTGTTAATGAAATAGAATCGGACGGGATGAGACTTAAAACTGTAACTCCCATTTCAAAAAACGGCGTTACAGTGACCGGCTTCTGAGGTATAAAATGATGAATTATCCTTAACTTGTCTGATTACGTAAAAACGGAATTTGATATAACTAAAACTTTTACCAATAATACCGCCTACAGTTTGTAAATGGCTACTGTATGAGGTGTATGTACTCGTATCTTAGAAAATTCCTGGTGGTTTTCACTGAATGTGCTGGCTTTTCAATATGAGCTCTTTCTTGAGCTAAATGCACTAATGAGATTATATAGGATGCCCCAGAACGCGTTAGAATTGGCACTAACAGCACTTACGTAGCCGTAAGTGCTGTTAGTGATAGTGATAATTGTTTATAGTGACAGAGATAATTGTCTAAGAGAAATTCTTTTGACTGAGGATTCTATTCAATTTGAGTGAAGTATTCCAGCATAAAAGATATTATTTTGCAAAACAATGAAAAAGGTAGTATTTTGCTACTTCTTTGCATGTAGTATTATAATTAACAGCACTGTGTTAGTTAAAAATTTCCTTTACCATACTGGTGGTAAGGAAGAGTGCACTTATTCAGCAAATACTGCATATCTTTTTATTAAACCTATTTTGATGTAAAGCCGTACTTTTACGATTGTAAAAAAGTTTATATTGAATAGTAGAGGCTTGATATATTTTGTAAGACTCATTTAATAGGAGGAGTTCTAACAGTTAATAGGAGCGAAGGAGCAACGATACATAATACAAGCGGATGATATAACTAAGATATTATTAAACAGAGAATCCCAATGCAGCTATGAATGAAATATTATACTATTTCTTGACAACACTCTTAAAATAAAAATAAACATGAATGCAGACTTTCGATGAAATAACTACCTCGAAATGCGGCCGTCAATTTTCGTGTAGTATTGTTTTTTAGAAGGCCAACGTCAATATTTGACTACTTGAAGTTGAAAAACCTGTAATATGGATTATACAAAAGTGTTTTAAGTAAAGAATATTTCTTGAAACAAAAGTTAAAACAGCAAAAATGTTTATTTTGTCCGAAATTTATTAAACTACATTTAAATGTTAATTGCATAAGGACAGAAACAGAGGAAGTCCATTACCTTCTTTTTGATCCAATGTATTATTTAGGTAAAAATATTGTTATTTCAGAAATGGATGTTGAAAGAAAATAATTATCTTTTGGTTATGATGCGACTCACAGAACAGAATTTTTCTGTTAGTAATGTTACTTGCTTTCTGTTACTAATGCTTCTTAAAATGTAACTAATACTTGTTACTAATACGGCTCTTACGGTGAGGGAAAACATAGATATGAAACCTGCACATTCAGGCGACTGAATATGTAACCATGATTTAAAAACTGGTCAGGTTCCCTTTTTAAAAGGGTCAATGAGGTCAGATGGCAGTCGCACAACTGTAATTACCTGATCTGCCGTATCCTGGATCATGGTAAGCGGACTCTGGGCCCTCGCATGCGAGTGCACAACCGGGATAACGCTAGGATGATGATAATGATGACTTGTAACTAATACTTGCATCGTTGAATATCTTCAGACATCGAACTCGTATAACACTAAACAAAAATCGATGCCTCAGTCCTTTTGAAGTGAGGGCCTTTTAATTAATCAAGATATTTTAATCTCCATGTTATTTATCGAGGAAAAGAAAAACCACGTCGATGGGTTTTCAAATATTTGGAAACGCGAGAAGGGTTTTGAAAAAAGGCGAAAGGAAATAAGTCATTAGCATGTTTTTTACTGCGTTGCTTTAAGATTCAAAGAGAAAATAAATTTTGGGGAAATCAAATAGGTAGGGTTAGAAAGAATAGAGCGAAAAGTTACCGAAATAGTTTGTAGACAAAATTTAAAATACAGAAATATTTTTATTAAATTTGGTTTGGTTTTCATCTCAGAAACGATCCTTTAAGGGGTTCGAAGTGTGTATTGAAAATCAATTTTTTGTGCGGGCAAAGTTGTGGGGTATTCTATACTGGCCCCGTTTTTGCATGATTATCTAATCAAGTCTAGGGTATGTGGGGTTGCTATCAGCACTCGCTTTGAAAGCATCTCTGTTGCAGATAGGATCTTGTTTTTAGAAGCCTAGGTTTTCTGGCATCTCCGTAAATCGACGTACTGCTGTACTAAACGTATTGTTTTTTTATGTAAAATTTAAAAGTATGTATTTTAGATGGTGATTTAAAAGTTAAAGTTGTTAAGTGAAATGGGCGACCACAATGGCTTCAAAATATCGAGCAAATGTTTACTTATTGGATATCGTAAATATACCTAAAATAATGTGAGACTTTTGCAAAGGCATAATTTATTATGGAGTCAGTGCCGCTATGCTTCGTGAGATTTTCATACATGACGAAGATGCCACCGACTTCAAGTTATTTTGTATATTATGCCGTAAATCTTTCTTTTTAAAAGTCTTTCTTTTTAATAGAGACCGTATTAGGGTACATATTTTTCGTGTAACTTACAGTCAGTGCGCAGTCAAGTTCAATATGGTAAAATATTTTCACAACTTCTAATATTTTAAAATAGGGCTGCCGAGGTTGAGTCTGGAGTCTACCAAGTATGATAAAAGGCAGATTTAGCAAAGAGATCCCATAACAAAACTAATAACTCAAGGAGTCTTTTGTGTTGATTTTTTTACACCATTAACTTTCACTGAAACCCTCTCATTTATTATAATAACAATCGTGATAAGGGCGGGCTTAGCACAAGAAATAAAACCCAGAATCTTAATAATATAAGTCTGTAGTAAGATATACGTGGGATGGTTTGTTTGTGTATCATAAGGCTGAAAGTAGTGGAAATATGTCTCAAATTATATTTGTTTTAATAGTAGTTTGTCCGTTTTATTGATATAGCTGAACAAATGTTTTAAGGAACTAAAAAAGGATGATTTAGGGTGATTTTATTTTAAATGATCTGATACAAACAAATGTCTCTGTCAATTACTTTTTGTTTTGATGTAGTCCATCCTTATTAAATTATTTTTTGATTGATATTATGAGTAACCGTATTTATATGGTATATTTCGAATAACATCATACTATTTATTAAATCACATAAAAATAATCAGTTAACTAAATATGTACACTTAAAAAAAAAAAACTTTAAAATCTACTTATTCAAAAATGTAACCGTGTCCATGAGGCAAGGAAGCGAGAATGCTGGCTGCGTTTCCGCGTTGGATAGCCATACTTAGCCTCTGAGCGAGAAACGAGCCAGCTTTTTTGTTTTCCAGAATTGTATTTAATTTAGGGGCTATTTTTCTAAAAAGTAATTTGGTGTTAGGTCCCCACGGTCCAAAAGTTTCAACGCCAAACGGTGCAAACACATAATCACCTGCAAGAGACTCGTATTTGCGCCGCTTGGCGTACCGTATCTTACTTTTATGGATTATTATAAGGCCTGTTTAGATCAAAGCGGTATCAACTACTGGTAGAGGTACCCCAATGGGAATGCGAATACCTAATAAAGTAATAAATATATAAATAAATTTATTTAACAAACACACCAATTACCTAGCCCCAAACTAAGCGTGAGCTTGTGCTATGGTGACTAGGATAACGGATAGAAATACTCAAATACATATACTGGTCAAACCATAGCGGTATTTGCGACCGCAGCCGGAAATGGTCTTCCGACGATTCTTGAGCTGTAGCGTTGACGCCTTCATGAGTGCTGTACGTAGATCTTCAGTGTATAGTAGATTATACCGCTGCCCATGGCGGAAGCGGATACCGCAGATCTAAATAGGCCTTTAACTACAGGATGTTCAACCGACTATTAGGAAACTAAGGCTGGAGTTCACTAATACATGTTTAATTTTTAATAAGTATTATTTGTCGTATTTTGTATAGGAATTCTGTCAAATTAACTGTCAATCAATGTTTACAGGCCATTTAAAAATTGGCGAACTCGGGTCTAATATCGCTTCACAGGTTAGCGACATCATCATCATTTGCTTGTCCTGATCCCATTAAATTTGGAGTCGGCACAGTATGTTTTTCTCTTCCATACAATCCTATCACTCGTCATTGACTCATTTGACTGCCTCGTTGGTCTAGTGGTCAGCATACTGGGTACTATCCACGAGGTCCCGGGTTCGAATCCCGGGTCGGGCCGAGAGTGTTTGGGTTTTTCTGTCTTGAAATTACTCAGACACAGCTCCGGAGTCAGGAAGTTGGTGGTGGTAACACCCCCGTGCCTCGGAAAGCACGTTAAGCCGTTGGTCCTGCGCCTGATCTCTCTACGGTCATGTGGGAGCGCCGTCTCACCGAATTATGAGAGTGAAAGGAACAGAGAGTGCACTTGTGTATTGCGCACACACTTGTGCACTATAATATGTCCCGCGCAGTTGGCTAATCTCTGTTGAGATAGGCCGCCGCAGTCGAAATTCGGCTAGGAGGACATAAAAAATTGACTCATCCACTCCTCTCACAATCATATCTCGCAAGTTAGCGACAAGATTACGAATAAAAACCATGACCATTGAAACAGCAAAGTACGTTTTAAGTTCTTTCTTCTCTTGCTATGTTAAAATTGATGGCCAGATCCGCGGGCTACAAGTTGTATAACAGTCCCTAGCGGTTTCATTATCTCAGTGTCTTGGAAGAGATAAATTGTGGATGCTGTAAGCCTGACAAAGCGAGTGGCGACTGAGGTTACAACTGAACGGTAAAGTGCCCTGAAAAGAGGGTTATGTTTTTCAAACCGTTCATTCGTTAGAAATACTTTTTTTAGGGATCAAAGGGTATTCAACTGTATTTCCTTAAGCCTTCACGTATTATGTTTCGAGACACAATTGAAAATTAATTGTTATCGGCCCACCCGCGGGTCTTATAGGGTTAGACAGGTTAAAGCACAGAACGGAAAACAAACGATTTTTATTTCTGTGCCTTAAAGTGTACTGCTCTCTGCCTAAAGTGTCTAAACTCTCTGCAGACCCACTGCTGACTGATTTCAAAATAATGTCCTCCTAGCCGAATTTCGTCTACGGCGGCCTATCTCAACAGAGATTATCCAACTGCGCGGGACATATTATAGTGCACAAGTTTGTGCGCAATACACAGGTGCACTCTCTATTCCTTTACTCTCATAATTCGGTGAGACGGCAGTCCGACATGACCGTAGGGAGATTAGGCGCAGGACCAACGGCTTAACGTGCTTTTCGAGGCACGGGGGTGTTCACACCACCAACTTCCTGACTCTGGAGCTGTGTCTGGGTTTTTTCAAGACAGAAAAACCCAACACTTTCGGCCCAACCCGGGATTCGAACTTGGGACCTCGTGGATAGTAGGTACCCAGCGTGCTGACCACTAGAGCAGCGAGGCAGTCGATGCAACAAGGATTTCAAAATATTATGGAAGTGATAAGAAATTATAGCTTCCACTTTCACGTTAGTTTGAAAGTCATCGAGCTTAGGCGGTAAGCCTGAGGGTAGCAATGATCTCGCTGCATCTCCCTCTGGTCAAGTTGTGTTGCTGTCTTTCCGAACTAAGAGAATGTGTGCACTATAGGGTCAAACCAGGATTGACGCCCCAGTGGTATAGATGCCCCGGTTTTAATTACTCTAATTTCGCAAATACATAGCGCGTTATTTTATTTATCTGTCGAGAGACTATCCAACTACCACCAAATGGTTCGTTTCTCATGTCTCTGTGCAATTTCATGGGACGGCCAGGTGCGATCAAACTTATTTGGGGATAGATGGCCTATTTCTCAGTGAGTCGTCTATCCTTAACGTTATCTATATGGACTTGGCAACTACCCCCTATATGGGATAGATGTCTCAAAATGTAGAGGTCTGCAATAATCGGTAATACTCTGGAAATGTCAAAATATTTTTTTTTCCTTTCATAAATTCTTAGATAAAATATCAAAGTACTTGCCAGTTTTACAAATAAAAGAATGAAATAATTGTACAGGGAGATATAACATATTTTCAAAAAGTGTGGCATCTATCCCGGTTTTACCTTAATATCTTCTGTGCAATCAGCTAATCCCTGTTAAGATTGGCCGCTGTGGTCTTAACTTGCCTAGTACTAGGAGGACATTATTATTGAACCCTTTGGAATAAATTCACCTAGGAGGACCTTATTATTGGTATCACTGCTGTTTAGGGTTAATGTCATGTCACCAACACAATATGAAACACATGATTAAAGTTTAAACAGCCGTAATATTATAAGTTTACATATTTTGTATTGAAAATGTGTCAAATTAACTGCCAATGTAGGTTTACCAGCTGTTTAGAAATTGGTGACCTCGGGGCTCAACCTTATTACAAAAACTTATACCAGGTTCAACCAGGACTAAATATTATACTGTTAGTAGAAAAGTGTTTCTCTATTAGGTCATGGCCACCAGTGTGTCATTCGTTTAAGCATGTAAGTAATGTTTAAGCATTGGATAACACAATATTAAATATTCTAATAAGTAATGTCCTCCTAGCCGATTTCGACCACGGCGGCCTATCTCAACAGAGATTAGCCGACTGCGCAGGACATATTATAGTGGACAAGTGTGTGCGCAATACACAGGTGCACTCTCTGTTCCTTCACTCTCATAACTCGGTGAGACGGCATTCCGACATGACCGTTGAGAGATCAGGCGCAGGACCAACGGCTTAACGTGCTTTCCGAGGCACGGGGGTGTTAACACTACCCAACTTCCTGACTCCGGAGCTGTGTCTGAGTAATTTCAAGACAGAAAAACCCAAAAACACTCTCGGCCCGACCCGGGATTCAGACCCGGGACCTCGTGGATAGTACCCAGCGTGCTGACCACTAGACCAACGAGGCAGTCAAATATTCTACTTAGCTAATAAATAATAATCTTATGTAATGTTGTTAATGTTGAATTTTGGTTATTTAATTATTTTAATTTAATTTTTGTCTTTCTTTGTATGTGTGTACACAGTGCCCCAAGGGTTCCTGCTGAAAATCAGTATCGCGACATGCCTCGCGCTGTCACCATTAATGCTGAGCAGGGACCTTTTTGGCACCAGTTGGTCTAATATGTACCACCTATAATATTTATTATATCTGCGTGCCAAATAAATGATTGAATTTGAACTCGTTTCTAATTTGTCTGATAATATTTAGTACCGCTTTAAACCTAGTCTAACATTTTTGTAATATGGTAGAATGTGTTTTTAAGATATACCCTCTTTAGCACGGCGAAACGATTTGCCAAAACAAAGCCGTGATATTAAAGGTAATTTCACGCAAAGTTCAAGTTCAAACACTTACTTTGTATTGATATTGTACTTAACAACCTTTACGTTAAAGGTTGTTCATTGAATAAATTAATAAAGGCCTGAATCGCTGTAATAACCACTAATCCGATGAAACACACGATAACTAAGTCAGCTTTAAGCTCAAGAGGCAGATTGATAAATAAATTCATTATTTAGACGTTGATCCTTTTGATATGTAACCCTTAACTTAGTTATTTGCAGGCTACATTGATTCACTTTGCTCATAAGATCAAACTTAATTTTAACCAAGTATTCATGTGTCATAATTCTAAAATAAAGAAGCCTATGTCCAGCTGTGGACTGCAATAGGCTGATATTTTATTTTATTTTATCTTTATTGGAAAACACAACAGATTACATCGTGACTTAAGACTATGACATACATGATTAAAATAGAGTTATAGCTAGAAAATAATCTAAAACGAGTTTTCACAGCATGCTATTGGTGTTAAGAGACAGAGATGTCTATTCACGTGATAAAGTTATTCAACACAAATCTAATTGATGAAGTACCTAACACAGTATAACACAATATAACAAAATAGAATTCAAATAAGTACGGAAATATACTAATTAGGGTCTAGGAAGACTCCTGAGGATGTCTTTTAAGACTACTCTAAAATGGGTCATATTGGCGTTAAAGATGTCAAAGTCGGTGAATTGAAGACTGTACTCCTCGTACAGTTTATGATGATGATAGTTCTAAAATCATAGAATAGCCACAACAGTCAACATCATCAACTAATGTGACAAGTTTGTGCACGACTTTCATGCGGTCGCCAGAGCGGGGGGTGAGGTAGACTAGACGTCAGCGGGGGCGGCTGGTGTTGCGCGGGGAAGGGGGTTTTCTATGACAGTCACATGCGCTTGGCGCTTTTTTCGCCCCCCGCACGTCTTGCGGCGCAGGAGGGTCGCGTGTTTACTTGTCGGACTTATACAACGTGTAAAAAAATAAGCAATAACATTTAAGTGGGCTATACAATAGGTGATAACTAATCTTTTTAGCAGTATTAGGTAACTGAAAATCTTATAATTTGAGAACAAAAAGAGTAACAGTTTTTGTAAAACAAAAAGGTTACAGCCCTAAAATAAGTCTACACGTGTATTCGAAAAGTGAATACCATGAGTTAAATGCCGTGTGTTGGCGCTGCACATATTTAATGTAAATAAAAAGTAACTAGGGTTGAACATAATTATATTGAAAAAAAATTACGAAAAAAAATTTACAGATTTCATAACAAGATTTTGTCAGTGGAATCTTTACTTGGTATACGATGATACCCTTAAATTTTATTGCTCACTTTACACGTTGTATAAGTTCCTGTAATATAAGAACATCGTAACCTACCACATTGTATATGATAGTCTGACTTAAAATAGAAATGGTCATTGAATTGTGTTGCTGTTTGTACAGTGGTACATCAGACTATACGTTTTTGTCGCAATACTACCTCTATTACAACTGCATAAAGATGTCAGTGATTACCATAACATGCTGTCGTCCGTATTTACTCATCGTATTTTATGTATGTATTATTTTACATAGTTTAATATAAACAGTTCACATAGGTAATTTGGTCTTTTTCTTTAATGGCTAGGTGTTTGTGGCGCAGTGGCGGCAGCACTTTGGTAGTGATACCAAAGTTAAGAACCCCACGGTGCGGTCGTGATTGGATGGGTGACCATTCCAACCATTTAAGTGACGTCCATGATAAGCATCTCCCTGCTTCGGAAGGCACGTTAAACAGTTGGTCCCGGCTAATATCTGCTAAAATTAGTCGTTAAGCCTAGCCAGAGACCCTGGGGCGGTTTGATAACATCTGACAGTAAAGTTTGTCACTTGCCTTACAAACACCCCTCCACCAATCCGCACTGAGCCCGCGTGGTTAGAGTATGGCTCGTACCACCTCATAGTTGAGGTGAAGCCTTTGCCCAGCAGTGGGATCTACATAGGCTAACTTTACTTTTACTTTACTTGAATGGCTACCATAACCAATTTTGGTAAAATGTTACCTATATGTTCTGAAACAATTTTACCAGAAATACACAAACTACTTAAAATACTACTTTCGCTAAATAACCAAAATGTACAGTCGGAAATAGTCTTACAAGACTAAGAAATGGGTTTAAAGTTGTAGCAAACAAATAATTCAGATTCCATTCCGAGGTTTGCTCTGCGCTTTTAAATTTCAGATGTTACGTATTGGACGGCAAACAAAACGTGAAGGTATGTTGCGGTTTTAAGCCGATAAAAGGATTTTCTCGCTCTCTCAGGAGAATACCTGGGCGTATTCTCTATTTCACTAGATTCTCGATATAATTGCACCGTAACTATTACCACACAAATACCCTCCTGGCATCTTTTGACATTATTTTATTACTGTAAATTGACTTTGTTTATAGGTACTGGAATCAGGGTTCTGATTTCTTTTGTGATTTATGATTTCAGTAGACGATAGCGAGTATTTCAGTAGACGTTAGATACGTAGTACAGTATTTTTACTCCCTGTAGAACAACCGCCTGATTTTAAAAGCTATCGTGTTTGCGATTGCAATTCCGAATCTATTGACATATAACTGACCGTTTTTTGAAAACTAAATAGTCGAAAAAAAAAACTGACTACAATAATTTAAAAACGCTAAATTTAGTGATGCGATTTCTAAAGTATTTTTACAACTTTTTGCGTGTTTTCGTCAAACTTGAGTGGTCATCAATTGACATCCCTACTAAAATAAAATATAATTTTGCTCACAAAAATTTATCGACTGTGTCATCCGGTGGGACTCGAACCCACGTCCCTTCGCTATCCGGGCGAATAGTCTTACCAACTGAGCTATAGAGGACGTTAGTTAGTTAGACGTTAATTTCTGTGAGCGAAATTCAATTTGATTTCGTAAAAACTTGCAAAATATTTGCTTAAGTTATAAAAATAATTATCCCTACTAAGTTGTCTATGGATTCTGTATTTTCCTTAGCAACTGACAGCTGTTTATACTGACGATTCCAAATTAAGTTTATAAGTTTAGTCTGTCTCTTTTCGTTTGTTTAGCACAGAAAGAAATAGACTAATTTAATTAGTCTTAGATAGGCCACATCGAGCCCATTATGCTTTCCTAAATGCTTACTGGTAGGCCTGACAGGACATTTATTAAGAAAACAACCATTTGTCACCTCAGGGAAAAAGTTCCCCCAGGCCATTAATGGGCGCAGGTACCCGAGAAACTGAGTAAGAGTCATTACAAAGCGATAGGGTAATTCCATCTATTAGTGGCCTGCCTCTGCAAACGGTCCTAATCACCTCCTTTAAAAGGATGGCTTAACTGTAATTGGGATTGCCATCACGGCCTTCGGAAATCGATGGGAATGTACTTTGTAAAAGTGGCCGCTTCTCAAGTTTGCATCGACACTATGGCTGCTAGGGAGCATGCGTGATTGGGTAGACACTATTTTACCTTGCTGAAGTTTTATACTTACAACAAAAATCGTTCGTTTGGTTTTCCTGTTTATTAGCGTCACGGGACCACAGACTAAGCCTAGAGTTCACCAACCCATGATTAATTTTTATTTAGCCGTTTTAGCAATATTTGACATATTTTGTATGGGAATTCTGTCAAATTACCCGACAGTTGAGGTTTTTTGGCTGTTTAAAAATTGGTGAAGTAGGGTCTAAGTATTTAATATTTATTTCAAATTGATACCTTCACGCGCTCATGAGAATCAGGGTCATGACAGACAGGCTGACTGACGGACGGACAGACGGACAATAAAGTTCCTTATTTCTTTTCAGATAAAAAAAGTAAAGTCAGCCTATTAGATCCCACTGCTGGGAAAAGGCCTCACCTTAACTATGAGAAGGTACGAGTCATACTCCACTACGCAGGCTCAGTGCGGATTGGTGGAGGGGTGTATGTAAGGCAAGTGACAAACCTTACTGTCAGAAGTTATCAAGCCGCCCTATGGCCTCTGACTGGGTTTAACGACTAATACCACAGATATCAGCCGGGACCAACTGCTTAACGTGCCTTCCGAAGCCCGGAGATGCTTGTCATGGACGTCACTTAAATGGTCGGAATGGTCACCCAATCACGACCGCGCCGTGGGTTGCTTAACTTTGGTATCACTACCAAAGCGCTGCCGCCACTGCGTCACAAGCACCTTTTCAGATACGATACCCTAAAAATACGTTAAGACGAAAAATGCTTGATGCCTCGCAAATGAATAAGAAGTTCAGTCAAAAAGGAGCGCATTGAAAAAGTTCATTCATTCATAAGAATACGATCATGTGAGTCTCAAACTTCAGGACATTATTAATGTATATTCATTTATAAGATCTCAAAACACAAAACAGAAATATGGTTCGATAGAAAATCCTCCTAGAGTTTGGTCTAACTTTGCCCGTTTCGCATATTTAATATGTTTGCTGGTCCAAAATTTTCGGAGCTGTTTATTTTAATATATTCCTTAGTACAGTCGGCAGTACGTTAGGTTACCCACTCGAAGTACGAAAACCGCTTTTATAGCGTAGGGAATAGAGGCGGTCTCAAGTTCTAAGTTGGGTAGTCTGAAGTGTGGCTTTGTGACGTAGACAAAATGCAACGCAAAAGGACAGTTGGGCTTTAATATGTATGTATAGTTTATGTATGTCTATTGTTATGTTAATTTTAATTCATTGCTATGCTTCTTTTGCACTGGTTTTCTCGGTATCATATTTTTCTCTCTCTCTGTTTGGACCTATGGTTAACTGGTAGAGAATGCTTTTAGCGTTAAGTCCGCCATTTGTACAATAAACTGTGTGCAAAAAGTTTAAATAAAAAAATATATCAAAGTTACGTTTAGTTTAATACCTTTTCACACAATACCTACGTTATCAAAACCGTAGGTAGCACAAAGCCTTCCTAAGCACTACCACGAACTAGTTTCCGAGTTCCCTATGAGTATAATTGGTCCCCCGTTGGCAATAACTCCTATTCAGTCTATTCTACTTGACACTAACTTTCACAGGTGAATTTTAGTGCTTCCTAACTAGATTTTAGTTTTATTAGTCTCGATTTAATACCTCCCAATTCTTATTATTAAAAATAATATTGTATACTACCTACTACTGTTAATCTTGACTGCCTTGTTGGTCTAGTGGTAAGCACGCTGGGTACTGTTCACGAGGTTCCCGGGTTTGAATCCCGGGTCGGGCCAAAAGTGTTGGGTTTTTCGGTCTTGAAATAACTCAGACACAGCTACGAAGTCAGGAAGTTGGTGGTGTTAACAACCTCGGAAAGCACGATGAGGCCGTTGGTCCTGCGCCTGATCTCTCTTCGGTCATGTCAGACTGCCGTCTTACCGAATTATGGGAGTAAACAGAGTGCACGTGTGTATTGCGCACACTTTTGTGCACTATAATATCTCCCGCGTAGACGGCTAATCTCTGTTGAGATTGGTTACTGTAGTCGGAATTCGGCTAGGAGGACATTATCATTATTACTATTAATCTTAATTATTTATAATAAATTATAAGGTATCTTTTTTGTTGAATACATTTTATTATTATGTCCCGATAAAATATTTAATTTAACAGATATCCAAATATTAAAATTCAGCTGTGGACTTGCATGGGTTTATCACTTAATGGTCCAATCAATTGATGGCATATAAAGGACATAAAAAATACCAAATCAGTTTAATTTGTACCAGATTAAGTTTACAGCTCACGAGATTAAGGGCCTATATTGGCTAATTTACTGTGATGTCGGGAACATCTGCCTGAAACGACTTGTAATTATTCAGTTTACGGCGTTCGTTCACCATAGTAATTAGTTCCTTAATCTCTGCTTAGTTTGTGCAGACACAGCGTTTTTTACACGCCTGCGCGAATCGCTTTTTACCCGACTGCGGAAGGAGGGTTATGTTTTTCGAGAGTATGTATGTATGTATAATTGTTTGGCACGCCCTACAGCCCAAACGGCTAGACAGTTTTTGACATATGTGGTGTCGTTGAATTTGTCAAAATTGTGAGAGTGACATAGGCCATAAACATTTTTAAAATGGTGCACGCAAATGGAAATAAAGGGGGGAGGGGGGATTGAATTTTTCCTCACCATAGCAATATGGGTATCAAATGAAAGACAGTAAAAAGACCATTTCAAAAATATATAAGTTTTTGCAGTCGGGTGTTTTGTTATTTCAAAAATTATGTTCACTTGTTAGACGAGTGCCCAAAAAAACGAGTGTATCGTTTTGTAGGGTTCATATATATACGTACTTTTCTATATTCCACCATAACTTCTAAACGCCTGAGTCGCTTTAGATTTGTGTGGTATCGTTATATTCCTTTCACCATCCCGGGTGCCATAGGATACCTAAACTGTTAAAATTTAAAAAAGAGCTATGACAAAATGACAATTATGTGTAACAAAAAGAAAAAAAGTCTTCTTATTACTACAATATAGGTATCATTTGAAAGGTCTTTATGCGGCTTTCTCAAATATAAAAATATGGTAGCGGGTTAACTGTAAAACGTGATTAATTAACTTTTTAGTTAAATTTCGTTTATTGAAATTTTACTTAGATTTGCTAGGAAGCGGTTTTGGGATCATAAACAATGGCATAATAAGTATCTCCTTGGAATAACCTGTACATCTCATCTATATAGACCGAAACTGATCGACATTTTTGAGTTTTTTAAAGTTACGTGAAGGAAGATTCGTTGGTAGCTGTATTTTGTTTTAGAAAAATAAGTTTATTCTCGGTTCAGATTCTCGGGGCATAACTGTTATTTTGCATACTGACTGAAAGTTTATTATCCTTCCATACATACCATTTACCATTTCAAATTAGTAATAGTGAATAAAATTATACCTTAAGCTTCCGCTAAGTCTGTTACATCCTTCAGTGTTGTAAATAAACGGCTTAATAATTATTGTTATGATTACATGAACCGACATATTCAGTTAGTAAAGTATGCAGTACAGTAATTAACGCATACTTACATTTACTGCTTAACTTGGATGGCATTTTGGAGTGGTAAAGGATCTACCTCCAAGTGGTCCACCCCAGGCAATGACATCACAAACTTCAGGTTGTAATGATCCCAAATCCTCCCATCAGAGCCCGGCGCCAAGCAGCTTGCTGTGTTCCGTCGGTGAGTGGGAGTGCCAGAACCTTCTGGGTGAGCTCACTTCACCGTCAACTCTGTCTACGCCATGTCTGGCTTATTTTGAATAAAAAGAAAAAAACATCAAAGTTGCTGCATTCTGACGATCGTCTTGGTGTAGTCGTTCGCGCACCGGACTTCTAAACCAGGCGGTTGCGGATTCGAATCCCGCAAGGGGCAAATATTTGTGTGATGAGCACGAGCATTTGTACCTAAGTCATGGACGTTTATATGTATTTAGGTATTTCTATCCGTTATCCTAGTCACCAAGCACAAGCTCACGCCTAGTTTGGGGCTAGGTAATTGGTGTGTTTGTTGAAACAATTTATTTATTCATTCTAAATTGTTGTAACTTACAAATAGGTATTCTAATACAAGCGTTTCTTCACGCTTTCGTCTAAAAAAAATTGATTTACTCGTAACACGGAAGTAAGTTGTACTATCGTCCGTCATTTATTGTTCAAGCTATTTTTTCTATACTATAATATTATAAAGAGGAAAGATTTGTTTGTTTGTTTGTTTATTTGCATCGAATAGGCTCCGAAACTACTAGACCGAATCAAATGAAATTTGGCACAGAGATAGTTTGAGACACTGGGAAGGACATAGGCTTTACTTTTTGTCGCGATATAAAATCATCAGGGGGGTGAAATGGGGGATGAAAATTTGTATGGAAAATCCGACTTTTGGCGCGGGCGAAGTCGCGGGGAACTGCTAGTAGATAATATCGGGTTCAAGGTACCATTGCCAAACTTGAATCTATCAATATCACTTTAGCAGTAAATTTTATAAACTTAATAATATTTGAATAATATTTAGTTATATAAATTAACGTACTGAGGTTTGGTATGTTAATAATAACTGCTTTTAGATTCAAGACGAGTTTATTTTATGTACAGTTTTTGGATAAAAATGACTCGTCTAATATAGTCTACATCCGTTCCAGTTTAGTTTCTATCATTACGGGGTTTTAATAGTAGTCAAAACATTTATGAAATATTTACATTAGGTGATGTGATGAAAACCGCACGAGATCGTAAAGGTGGCTGCTAACTTGAGCGAACGCTTGTAACTCGAAATTAATATGTAGCTGTATGACACGTTATTCGGCTGTTTTTTTCGGACAAAGCAGTAGTGATGGTTTTGGCAACTGGATGGTAACAAGTAACACGACAATTGTTTACTTCAGTTGTTAATAACAATCTTTTTGTGAATATAAGACCGGCCTAGTGCAATATGAGATTTTAATGTGAGGTCAGGTACATGCTATATTGCCCAAAATCACTGTCTGCCTTATATCTTGTCTTGTGCAAATATCTTAAAAAATATACGTAATCTGCCTCGAAGTCTACTGTGCCATATAAGCCATTTCCAAGTGACCGGCAAACTTACCGCATTTTTTTAAATTAAGTAGGCAGTCATTTAACCGCCATATAAACTGATGGTAAGCGACGATGCGGCCGAGGATGGGTCATCATGACCTACTCGTATCAACCTATTCACTCTTTTTTATAGTAATCCAGATTATATATTATGCTTGATGTCTTTCAAATTGCAATAGTTTTAGCAGACTATTAACATGTAAGTAAATAGCTGTTAAAATGATGTAAAAATTACAACTCATATGTAATTTTTTGAGAATGCAATTGCAATCGCTATAGTTTTCAGGATAGCCGTTTTTCCTGTGACTAAGCGAAATTCAATGTGATCCTACAACCTTTACAGGGTCCTTACCCTGTAAATATATAATATTGTGTATCATTATAAAAAGTATATCACATAATTTGGTATCGTATTTTGATCGTGCCCATTCTAAAGTAATGTGACGACGATAAGAAATTGATGGAATCAGGCGTTACTTTGCGGAAATCCATTATTAGATGGGAAAAATAAAATAAAATTATTTTGCTTTAAATTTCCGCTAAGAGACGCTAGCGCAGGCACCAAAACCACACCAACCGCAACCGCGTTGAGTATTAGTTCAGGCAAATGCAGAATGCACCGCCCTCCCTCCTTCAATACGCATGCACTAGAGCTAATGCAGTTGTTAGGTACCAACACCAACGTGCAAAAAACTTTGACACGTTTCGCCACACGTTTTTGTGTGTGTGACTGTGACAGACAACCAGTTCCAGTCCCTAGTTTTTTGCATTAAAAAGGTACTCGCAGTTTCCTTCGATGACAAGAAATCATATTACTGCTTACCTATTATTTTTGCTTTCTGCTATCTTTTTTTATATGACAAAAAACAGTAGCCCCGGTAGCCACGTCCAAATTAAAATACATAACTGCCTCAACTCCGATAACCTAGACTGCACTTGTCCTCATATTGACAAAGTCAGTCAAACCAAATATCTTGGTATCACTTTGGACGAACGGGTAAGCTGGAAACCACACATGGAGCTGTTAACCAATAGAACCAGAAAGCTCATATGGGTCTTTAAGTCACTTCGACAGGTCATGACGTACGCACTTTTTAACAAAACCTACATAGCACTGGCTCAATCAGTTCTGACATATTGTATCCCGATATGGGGAGGTACGGGCATAACTCACATACTCGAATTGGAGAAAGCGCAGAGATCTCTCATAAAAGTAATGTACTTTAAACCATATCGCTTCCCTACAGATAAATTGTACCGAATGAGTGGTTTACTCTCAGTCAGAAAACTTTATATTCTCAATCTTGTTGTGAAATGTCACAAATCTTTGACTTATGTCGATCTTTCACATAAAAGAAGGAAAGGCACAGTGGTACTTACCCCTACTACTCGTACAGCTTTTGCTAGAAGGCAATACCTGAGCCAGTCAGCCTTTGTGTACAATAAAATTAATAAAGTACTTAAAGTACATCCTATGCTACCTTACAGTTGTAAGAAAACCATTATTCAATGGCTGTACACACTTAGTTACGAGGAAGTAGAGAATTTACTCAAAAGATCATTTTAAAGACATGCAACATCATGGTTCCTGTATGTGGTACACTCAGACCGATCCCAAAGAGTCACTTCCGTATGGCATACAGGAACAAATGACTAGTTGCACTCGCTCACCTGCGCATACTCATACACAAATTTGGTTACAAGTTACCCCTACAGGTAAACACGCTCACAGTAAACACGCTCACACACACACACACACACACACACACACACACACACACACACACAACAACAACGAGCATACTTTGTTTATACTTACTCTTTATTGTTTTCTTTTTCATATTTTAAATAGAAATATTAAGATAACCACGAGGGAAGAAGCGAGTTATTCCCACTACAAGTGTCCTTGACAACTTACCGGGAAAACTCGGCAACATATTGTAAACTGGTTTATGGAAATAAACGTTTTTTATTTATTTATTTAGCAGTCTCAAATCCCGTCGTAAATCATCATGTCTGCACATAAGACTGTTCTTATTCGAATACTTTCAAACTTATCGCTCCCACACATGTGTCTGTACTGTAGTTAGCAGTCACCCTAATGTTTAGTACGTATAAACACGCCTATAAATATCGTATCGCCGTGATAAATCATGTTTGCGGTATTTTTGAGACATGGAGTATAGCATCGTGAGTTATGAATATTGTATCAACACAAACAATACGGTGGATTTTGTTTGGTATAGCAGACGAAGACAATGGGATGGAATAATCATATAAATGTCCACACACGGTCGCTGATCAAGTTTCATTTATGGTTTTATACAGGATGTAAGTTCAAAGTATTAGGGTCACCTAAAACATAAATAATAAGGTCATGATAGGAATCTTGGAATGGAAATCGGATGTCCCAAAAAAAAAATGCTAATGTGTATAAGTAAACTGCTAAAGGCTCCTACACACAGTGCCGGCGGCATACAAAGCCGCCGGCTTTGCCGCACAAAGGAGCCCCCGGCATGGCCGCCGGGGTGTACCGGCAGGTTACGCGGCTTGCCGGCGTCAGTTCGTTCCTGGCATTCGAGCGGTAGTGGTGTGTGGTTTGTGTGTATTCAACAAATTAAAAATGTCGTTTCATTGGGACGACGAAACTGTGTTGCTATTAATTGAAAAATTTCATGAAAATGATATATTATGGAATCCCAGAAATGCAGACTATAAGAATAGGAACAAATAACAGGAAATCTGATCATCACACATCATCACATCACATCATCTTATCTATCACCATCATCATCATCTTATCTTATTTAGATGATTCACATCATCTTTTTTATACCCTTCTATCATTACAGTACCGTTCGGCCATTTTCTATTTTGTAAGCTTGGACGCACCCAAAACCTTCTCATTCTCTTGTATTTTTTTCTTATTAAAATAAAAATTACAACTGCGGCGGCAGTGCTGATGATTTCCTTATTCATTGTAACCAATTAACCATAAAATGTGCACTTCACTAGCGTTCTATGTGACTGTCACAACCGGAATGATGCTTGGCGGCTTTGTGCGAATTGTGCCGGCGGCTTGTATTGCCGGCGGCACAGCCGCTCGGCATGAACCCGGCGGCATTGCCGCCGGCATGTGTGAAGTAGCCTTTATGTATGGAAAGACAACTTTTTTTTACGATTTTGGTTATGACTAGTCCATAGTAAGTAGCGGACAGAATAACCACCTAGTTTTTAGTTTGTAATAAAACGTAAAATAATATACTGCTGCTATATACTCTATTTATCATATATAGCAGCTCCCCGCGACATCGATAGTTTCGGAGCCTATTCAACACAAACAAACAACCAAATCTTTCCACTTTATCATATTAGTGTAGATATATAAGTAAATTATTAACTATACTTCAAGTTGATAATAGTTCCTTCCTCCATAACCGTTTGTTTTCATATATTACCGTTCAATCTAGTGGTTAAACTACACTAGATTATAACTGCTTTACACAATCAAGAACTTATAAGTGACAGTTAGTTATCCATTACTAGCTATAAGAACAGATAATGATTTATCATGATCCGTCCATGATAAATTGAAGATTTCTATTTAAATTAAACCGACTTGACACACAATCTTCTTTTCTTAAGGTTCTATTTTCTGTCGAAGTTCGTCGACCATTATGGCAACTTGCACCCTTAACCCTTGAAAGGAATACCCAATTATTGTTTAGAGCGGTA
Source organism: Pyrausta nigrata (assembly GCA_949316185.1). NCBI lineage: Eukaryota > Metazoa > Arthropoda > Insecta > Lepidoptera > Crambidae > Pyrausta > Pyrausta nigrata. The sequence goes on along the minus strand of OX438955.1, from coordinate 12,521,011 downwards.
GCTAAACAATGATCGGGTACTCCTTCCAAACTATTGGCGTAGGTTCTTCAGCCAGGATACCTTCCTCCGTCCGACACTTCTCTTGCCTTGAATATTTCCCTGTAAGATTAATTGCAGAACACTCAATAAAACCGATAAAGGACAGTCCGTATTTGCAACTAAATGCTATTAATAATATAATTAATAGAATCAGGCGTTACTTTGCGGAAATCCATTATTAGATGGGAAAAATAAAATACAATTATTTTGCTCTAAATTTCCGCTAAGACACGCTAGCGCAGGCACCAAAACCACACCAACCGCAACCGCGTTGAGCACTATAGCTAATACAGTTGTTAGTTTGGTAACCAACACCAACGTGCAAAAAACCTCGACGCGTTTCGCCACTCCACGCGGCAACCTCAGGAGATGTTGTCGCCTCGGCTGAGCTGAGTCGTCCGTGCTCAGCCGAGGCACAACGTTGGTGTGGTTTTGGTGCCTGCGCTAGCGTGTCTTAGCGGAAATTTAAAGCAAAATAATAGTATTTTATTTCTCCCAGCTATTATTAATACCTATTTAAGTAGGTATTACTGACAACTACAATTCTTTTAAACTAACGAGAAGGCCTACTTCTGAATCATAAAGCCACAAAGTTTCACTAATCCTTCCAAATGATCACAATTCCAACAAAGGTTCCCAGAGTAACTATTGCTTCATCATTAAAATACAAAGTAAATTCTGAGTCCATTTCTTATACAGACATACTTACAAGATTAAAGAAACTTATCGTTCGTCTACAGACCACTTAGCTCTTTAGATGCAGCGGTAAAATCAATTAGTCGTAGCCAAGTCAACGTACCGTTTAGTACAATTTAGTTAATTACACACTTTCATAAGTATTGAACTGAATGAATGTTACACGAAAAAGATGATAATAATAGACCGTGCGGGCCACAGGCCTTACCCCGGTTGAAAATGTCCCTAGTTTCGTCAGTAGCAGGCCCTTTCACTCACACCAAAATGACATCGCAAATCAGCGAGATGGCTAGACTCAAATATACGAACATTGACAACCGGAGTAGGGCCTTAAAGAAGATCAAACGAAAGATTTCCCGATAAATTAAGCTCGAGCGAGAGATTTATGGAAGCTACAAGTTTAAAAAATAACAAATTGATTACACCTGCCCCGTTTTATTGTCGGTACATAAGACGCAGGCGGGGTTTTCACCCCTATGTCATTGACATACCACTAATAAGCACCAATCGAAGAGAGGAATTCGTTGCCAGCTGAAGTGTTTCCTAAACACTATGATCTGGATTAATTTAAGAAAATAGTGAATATGCTGTTACAAGTCAGACGTGACCCATTCTCGGGTGCATCGTCGCTTACCATCAGGTAAGATTGCGGTCAAATATCTGCCTATTAATTAAAAAAAATATACCCCTAGAGGACCGCCGGCGGTCACATGCCGATTGATTTTCTATTTTGTCTGGAAACATGATATCTCTGATTAATATTTCATTAACGGATTATTTTATTTTTAGCTTTTATTGGTATAGTTGTCTGTGCTCATCCCACGGGATACTCGATAGAACAGATGCGGTGGACTGTGAACTAGTTTTTTTATTGCTGTTTTTTATTGTGTTCTTTGCTTTAATAACTAAAAGAAAGTAACGCTACATAATGCTAATTTAAATAAAATAGGTATGTAAGTAATTTACGGGGCGTGACAACTGAGGGGTTTGGGCAGGTTTGGGTTAGGGGCTCGGCCAGAAGAAAATGTATGAAACTGACATAATAACCCATCGAAACATCACGTGACTTTTGCATACATATTCTGACATTTCGTTGGCTATAGCCAAGTTCACTGTAGAAAGATTGCATCTTCTAAAAAGGCCCAGTTCCAAGTTGCCACAACTACAAATAAACCTACCTCTAAACATAATATAACCTGTCTCTTTTTCTGCTAAGAAACCATATGAGATGCCATCAAAAACATAACTTGTAAAACACTCAATTTTTCTACCGTAAAAAGTTGTGAGATTAATGTAATACCAAGTCAGTTCTTTATTCAGTATCTACTTAAAGTCCTTCTGTAAAGATTGACTTGGCCATTCAGGCTTCTGGTTATATCCACAACGAAATATTATATTTCGTTGTGGATATAACTATAATAGGGGGTTGAAAATAGTCAGAACTACTTCGAAAAAAGGATGGTACGGCCGTGCCGCATTTTTGCTTAACTTGGCGGGGCACTGCCGTTGTTGTTCATTTATGTTTATACTCTTACTAGATATACCTACTAGACTAGACCACCTAATCTCATTATATCTAACTACTTACTTAGATTGTTTTTTGTACTTATTCTGACTTGAGAGAGATGAGCTTATTATTTAGCATCAAGTCAAACCTTCGTGGTTTTGGATGTTAAGTAGACGTCCTCATTCTTGTATCTATAGGTATGTAATTGTGCATTTTTAATTCTTTTCAGGGTTCAGTACCTCAAAAGGAATAAAGGAACCCTTATAGGATCACTTTGTTGTTCGTCTGCCTGTCAAGACCTTTTTTCCCAATAACACGAGGAGATATCAAGTTAAAATTATTAAATTATAATATACTAATTGCATAAAATACTTATGGATGTGGTTCCTTAAGCCTTTGACTGCCACGAAACTAGACACAATAGAAAAATATTGTTTGGGGTTCACCGGTGACCACCATGGCGCTCAATGTGTTAAAGTTGTAAAAAATTAAGCTTCTAAGTTAACGCAATCCAGAGATACGACCATTTTAGTCGAATTTTTGCAAGATCAAAACCTATAGGCCTAGGACAGATTAATGTTTCTATTCTCTCCCAACTAGGCATAAAGACCCGACTGTCCACCACATGTCTACAACGCATTCTTATTTCGGCCACGTTATTCGTAAAAAGGATGGCAACCTCGAAAAGTTGGCCATTGTTGGTAATACTGAGGGTAGAAGATCACGAGGTCGATCACCGACCCGTTGGACTGACCAAATAAAAGAGGCCTCCTCTCCATCCAAATTCTACCATACGGTGAAGGCTGCTGCAAACCGAGTTTTTGAGAGGCTCGAGTGACCACGATCCTCAGTAATGAGGGACCGACTGGTGAGAGAGAATAGATTAAATTTGGCAAGTAGGACTTAGTACAGTAAAAGTAAAGCAAAAAGTCCGAAAGCCGCAAATGTAGTCCCATCGTAGAAAAAAAAACCTTTGCCTGTACGGAACCCGAAGTAGTCACACTTAAAAAAAAATTTTTTTTGGATCGATTTTTTAAATTATTATACTCTCTCTTTTTTCGTAAATTCAGCGGAGAGAGAGACATCATGAACATGATGAAGCAAGTGCTGAAGTACTTATAAAAAAGCATTACTTACCATTAAGTGCCGAAACGGATGTATAAACAATAATCGTTTCATGGAAATAAGGCTGAAATAAATGTAATGTTGTGTATACGAGTATCGTATAGGTACGCATCGAATTTACGATATTACTCGTCGTTTAGGAGTTATTAAGCGTTCCGTCTGAATGCAAATACGTTTATGTATACCGAATGAGGGCGGATTCGCGAGAACGATCTGCCCAAAGATAGTGAAAGATAAGCCAGGCCACTCGAGAACTTTACCAAAAAAAACAGAAAAAGCACTATTCACTTTCTTGAAACTGCCTCAAACTGAAATCGTGGGTGTTAGATGTGAAAAAGAAATATATAAAATTATTTTTCGCTTATTCCCAAGCGGTTATAGATAGGTTTTGAAGATTGAATATTCCGGTTATTATCTCAACTGTACAAGTTCGATTTTTAAGAACTTCAATAATTGAAACCTTTTGACAGTTATATAATGCCACTGATGTAAAGTGTGTGTAGTGTTAATAACTCAGACACAGCTCCGGAGTCAGAAAGTTGGTGTTGTTAACACCCCCGTGCCTCGGAAAGCACGTTAAGCACGTTGGTCCTGCGCCTGATCTCTCTACGGTCATGTCGGACTGCCGTCTCACCGGATTATGAGGATGAAGGAACAGAGAGTGCACCTGTGTATTGCGCACACACTTGTGCACTATAATATCCCCCGCGCAGTTGGCTTACCTCTGTTGAATCAGGCCACTGTAGCCGGAATTCGGCTAGGAGGACATTATTGTAAAAACTTTTTTTTTCATCGACCATCATGCTTAACATTAATTAGGTAACGACATTTTCTCTGTGCTCTGTCTTTTAAATGGTCAGCAAGGTGTTTTGCTATTTCTTTAAATAAAGAAAGCGGTAGTTCAAGAGAAAAATCAAAACTATGTTGTCATTTTATTCTTTTTCATCGACACTGTTAGGTCAGTTGTAGACTGTTATAACTGTTCTGTGTGGCCTGTGTACAGACGATGTTTTTAAGAGACGTGGAAATAGCAGTCTTAGGATTGGTTCGCAAAGTGGTGTATATGGTATATGGTTATATCAGGATATGTTTTTATGTAGGACGACAGGACATCAAGGTAAGCATTGCGGTATCTTATCATGTTGCAAGTAAAATGTATAAAGCCCACTCTTGCGCACGTTCCAATTAGCTATTCCGGAATGTTGTTTTAAGGCCTAGTATTGTTGAAAGCCCACTTGAAAAAAGTCTGGATTAGCTAATCCAAAAGGTACACTTGCTACAGTCGGGATTTGCTAATCAAAACTAGCGCATGGCGTATGATCTGAGTTGAAAGCTCAATTGCGCAAGTTCGGATCAGTTAATCCAGACTTGCGCAAGTGGGCCCAACTTAAATGTACCTATATCGAATTTTACCTACTCCTCATCACTATTTTGAGGAGTTTGTGGCAGGCAAGTTATCCAACTTGATCAAGTAAAGTTCAGGGAGACAAAATACTATTGTGTATTCAACGTCTTAGGTGTGATTTTAGAGGTAATGCGATTAGCAACTGCGAATTCGGTTCAAGTTAGAACAGTTCTATAATTAAGTGATATTTAAGGGAAAGTGACTTAATGTTTATGTTATAGTTACATAAGGTACTGTCTTCGTATTCTTGTCGTGTCGACACTGGCGTTATATTTTTGAGGACCAATACTCGGCGACTAACAAAGCATTATCAGTAGCGTTGTACAGGTCCTCACGTGTGCAGGTGTAGGTACACGTAGGGCATGAGAGTAGGTGTGCAATTGTCTGGGGAGAGACACCGCACCTACATTCGCTGTCCGCAGCGTAGCCCCATCGTTGCATGTTCTCCTTGCTTCGGCCGACTTCTATTTAAAGTCCGAAGTCTGTTTAAGGACTTCCAAGTTTGCCAAGGTAGATCATGCCCAGGGGGAGCTGCTCTTACTTTAAGTACCTATGTTAATAATACTCAGTACTGGTACTTACTTAACCGTTCTAAAAACCTTATCTTTACTAACTAAACAGCTACTTATTTTCAAATATGTTTCTTGCGTTTACGCGAATAGTCTAACTCGATTTAAACACAATTTTGCGGATTCGCGATTAATTTACATTTTAACATTTGACGTTTCGAACACTTTACACCGTCTTTGGATACAGGAAGACTCCCTTTGAAATTGTGTTTTATTATTTTAAATGGTTTATCTTTGTGGCGGCAACCTTTACTCCAAATCCGAATTAGATGTTTATGAAAATAGTTTGAGAGGACATGCCAATTACGATATTTTATCTCAAAAAAAATGTGTACAGGAAATCCGTAGTCAAAGGGAATCACAGTGTCTCATAAACTCTTACAAACAAAATAAGGTAAAAAATAAAACACTCATTACGAAAGAAACGTTTTATTCATAGTTTTTTACTAAAAGTGCATTCACAGTTGTGGTTTCTTTGGGGCAAGAAACCATAATTAAAAGATACATACATTTCAGAAACAGCGTGAAATACAAATATTTGCTTACATTGATAGTGAAATATGATTTCTCTAATTACATCTTAATTTCTTCTATTTTAAACTACGCAAGTAAGAAGGCCGTGGTCATGTTTAAGATTTACAGTAAGAAAGACTGATGCGCACGATATATACAATATACATTGAAACATGTTTCTACTTATAATACAAGGATTGACCGAAATCCTTTTGTCATATTAACAGAAACTATAAAAGACGAACTCCGATTTTTTTAAACAACCCAACAAAGAAATTTATTTAGAATTTTAGATTCAGGTTAACTGGTTTTCACTCAACCTTTCTTACAAAATCAGTATGCAAATAAAATATAGAATTTGATACATGAAAATACAAATCATTTCGTCAATCCTTGTCAACGTAGAAGAAACCCTACCTCTGTTTACTTACATACTAATATTACGTAACGTAGCATAGAAGGATTTATCGTGTAACATCAAAACAATGCATTATTACAATCTCTATTTTACTAACAAATAAATTAAATATATACTCATCAATATTTCTCTCATTTTCGCATTATATTATCATGACTAAAAATATAAACTTCAAGCATCTAAAAATAAACTTAATTTTAAGTACAATGTCATGTAGAGGATGTAGTTACAATTAAGAAATATTTGAGTTTGGTAGTATGGTGTAGTTGAGTTTAATTCCCAATAAGACTACACTACTCTTATAAAGTTGGCCTAAAATAATTCCTTCTATCTGAAAATTGCTTAGTGGTTCAACCCTATTGTTATTTAGATCTATGTAGCGCGCTATGCTCGGTGTTTCTCTACGGGATCGAATCAGGAATCAGGAGATAAATACCTCAGTTAGGCCGTCCACCGTAAAGATAAATAAATAAATAAATTGTTTCAACAAACATACCAATTATCTAGCCCCAAGCTAAGCTTAAGAGCTTGTGCTGTGTTGAATAGGATAATGGATAAACATACTTATATACATTGATAAACATCCATGACTTAGGTACAAATGCTCGTGCTCATCACACAAACATTTGCCCCTTGCGGGATTCGAACCCGCGACCGCCTGGTTTAGAAGTCCGGGGCGCGAACCACTACACCAAGACGGTCGTCAAGATGTATGGACCACCCTTATAATGTAAGCAGGATTGCGCTGGGCCGCTTGCAATCGGATACTTTAGAAATCTATGGGGAACGTAGGCCACGTTTAGCAATGGCCGTCTTGTGGCGAATTATGATGATTTAGGAGGTCAACAACCCCAAATCGTTAGAGACTTGGCCTAAAGGAAGGTAAACAAGAAGTTGTTTAGTATATTAAAAGTTCGCCATCATCAATCAGCCATTTTAATTAGGCAGATTTTACACATCTTGCACAGTGTGACCTAGCCTTAAGAAGCCATCAAATACGGGTCGTGATATATTTTTTAGATACGTTAACTGCCCAAAAAGTAATAGCAGATTTATGGCAGTTTTAGAGCAAGTCATAACTATTTTTATAGTTACCCTATTTCAACGGAATGCCCCTATGTGCGTCTATCTAGAAAATACGAATAGACGAAGTTGTGAAACGGGATTCCACAGATAAGATGAATTACTAAAAAAATATTAGATACAGAGTTTACTAGACATGCACCATCAGGATATGTTGGTGGTTTCTGTCTATCTTACTATCTTACTGGTGATAATTTCCTTCATAGTATACAGAATGTCAAAAAGAGTTATCGTAATTTTCAAGGGTGATTTCTACATCACCTCTGAAAAGGACTTGTCCATTAATGGTTTTTTTTCGTCAATATTTCTAACCAGAATAATTTAAATATTACATGAAAGAGTTCACAAAAACTAGTTTTGCCTAAATAATATATTTTTAAGGCCTCCGATTTAGAGAAAAATTAAAATTAATTTTACTGTTTGTCTGTACAAAAACCGCACCTTCGGCTATAACAATTGACACAAGAAAAGAAGAAAAGAAAAACTGTCAACAAAATTTACAGTTTAAGAATGAATGATTGAATGAAGAATCAAAAAAGAAAACAAAAAAACTTTTCAATCAATTCACCCATTCTGAGTAGGCCAAGGATTAAGCTCAAACAGCCAGGAAATATATATATATATAAAGGAGTGACCAATGGTGATGCCACATTACAAAACATATTTTTTCTCAAAAACGGAGGCATTTAAAATTATGATTTCTATGGTTACGTGTTTCATATTTTTGTAGCTTAAAGAAAAAACTAGATATATAAATGAAAAATATCTCCTCAATTAATAACATTTTTCATAAAGGTTTTGCCATTTGAGACGTACAACGATTTAGGCCAACTGTATATTCTTTATAATTTCCTAACCGTAAGTTTATCGTTACAATGCGAAGTTACCAGAATCGGGTACATTTATTGTCTAACGATAAATCAAATCAATAATTTAAATACGTCTAAGTCCTATACGTACTTACTTATCTAACTATAGTTTGACTTTTAAGCATTAATTGCTATTTCAGAATAAACAATGGTTATAAGTATAAGCTTTCCTTATTCTAATGACTAGATGAATTAAAGTAATCTATGCGATATGTGCCATAAACGCTTAAAGCATAGCATTACGAACTTTATTTTAATATACATTAGGCTTACAATACATCGATACCTCTAAATCACAACACTGCAAAATTTTAACAGGTTGGTCGTGGAATGTTTAGGCCACTGGTCTGTGTGACTTCATAGTAAATTTAAAAAGAAACCTCAATACATTGACTAGTATTATTTTTCTAAGATTTGAACGGAACATATTTTACGGGTTAGGTAGAGTAAGGTAAACAAGATCAATACAATCTGACTAGGTGATAAAACCGTAGTGATAAAACCATAGAAAATAACTAATTTGTTAAACTCGAAGACAATTTAGTTTGAGTTATAAAAAAAACTGAACGCATATGTAAATATCACATTTATAAAAGTGGGATTATCATTTCTTCAAATTGCTCGTCAAAAGTTCTAAACATTTTTATTTGAGTGACCCATTTTTCAGCAATATATTACAGGTAAAATTGGCCTATACAAGACTAGTCTAACAAGTTTGAGCGCAACATTCCTGCGGTCGCCAGAGGTGCGGGGGCGAGTCATGTTAGACGTCAGCGGGGACAGGTGGTCACAGAATAAGTACTAGTACTCCGTGCAGAAGTTTGACTTTGCAATTAAATTCAAAGAAATATCTACTCAATGTTGTCAACTACATGGTGTCATTCAGTTTACTTAGAGTCAATCACATTTTCGTTCAGACACCTACATAAATCCATTGCAAGATAACTTCATTCTTATAACTCTGGAATATGGTTCACGTACAGTGGCGTACTATCATGCGACGCGATAGGGTTAACTGCTACGAGAAGCTACTAACGCCATCTCGTTATGGCGTCCAACCAGCAACGTAGTGCCGCGTGCCGCCGGTGAATAAAGTGAGCATCTCGCCGCTCGCTCGCGACACCCAAGTTGATTAGCCCACCACGGTGGGTCGTCGTGCGTAAGGACGTTTTGCTACCTGCGGCGAGTTACACAGGCCTGGTTGCGTGCGATTAGCGCTTCTTCACCCCCCTCACGTCTTGCAAGAGCGCAGGACGGTCGCTGAACTTATCCGACTATATTTATTTAAGACAGTATGTCACCTGAAGATTGAGAACCAATGGCACACGCCTATATACTTCAAAGTTTTAATTACTTCCAAATAAGTTTAGCTACAGCGTTACTCATGGTACAACTTGAAACACAGCTCCCAGTTCATCTTAAACATTTTGTATTTAATTTACTTGCTAATTTATTATAATGACTTCCTTTTTGAAGGAAAAATTACACAAGCTCTTAATCAAAACAGATTTTAGGATAATTTTGCGGTAACGCTAATAGGGTTTTCTCGTTTTGTTCAGAGTCAATTTTGTAGCTCTTACCCCGGTACAATTAGTAAGGTATGGTTTTTTAAATTTACTTTAAAAACGGTCTCCTAAAAACAAATAGGATCGTAAAATAAATGTAGCTGCCTTTATTAAATGTCCTTCAAGAACAATTCTAACATAGAGTTATGATTTGACTGGGACAATTTAAATTTAGTGTATGACTAAGATGTAAATGAAGCTTGGTCAATTTGGCTTATAAGCTGTCTTTTATTACATTAATCGGTAATTAATCTAATTATGTATTAAAGTTTGCTGTAAGCATTTTAACTACTTTAGAAAGTACGCTTTTTTGTGTGTATATCGTTCAGAACCTTAATAACTAGATAGATGCACTATTCTACGTTTAAAATGGGTTTTAAAAAAAAAAAATTTTGACATTCAAAAAATATTTGTCGAAAATAGGAAAACTTTTGTTTTATGAAACAAAAAAAACATGTGAGAATGGGTTTCAAAATAAAGGCGTAAAAGCATATTTCATAAAATAAGAAATTAAAGAATTAGGAAAACTACAAAAAACTAATAACATCGTGTTTTTACTTACCTTTACCATTTACATCAATATTATACTATAAGCTATGATACTAGCAATTTTGAGAAAGTTTCTTTGGAAAAATATGTGATTTGAAAAATTTAATAATTTAACTTAGTATTAAAAGGCTCGGTATTTTTATATATATTTTGCTATCATTTTAAATCTACTAGCAAATAAAATGATTGTATAATTTAAAAAAGTGATGTTCATAAAATGGTACTTCTTTAAAAATTAGGTAAAATATAGATTTAGAATAGTTATTTACGGGATTGCTACCATGTACCTTTTTATTTTCGAGTTTCCGATATTTCGGCGCTGTTGCAAGCGCCATGATCACGGAATAACTGAAGATCTTGCGGGTGGGATGTTATGGGCAAACATATCGGTCTACCCTCCTTCTAAGTCTTTTATTGCGTTCACCTCCGGTACCACTGTTTGCAAACTCACTATTTTTTGCTTGCGTCTGTTCTCGACACACAACACTAACAGTATCCGACCGCGAAACTACACTTGTTTGGTTTTTTCGGTTTTTGCACATTCGAATCACTGGATTCCAGACACTTGACAATTTAAACCCGTCCTCGCGATTGAAATTTTTGTATTTGGTGATTTCAATTGCTTCTCTGACCAATCTTGGTATGTAATGGCGTTCTGTCGAAACGATGTCTCAACGATGTAAACACTTATAAGAAGGTAAATTACAACCCGACGGCGAGAACGGATCGAAGTACTCGCTCACTTATAAAACAATGCGCAGACGTTTTTGACGACGGCAGTCTTAAGTATTTATTGCGGCTTAGGAATGTCCAGCCTCCGAAGCTATATGGCTTGCCTAAAATTCATAAGCCGAATGTGCCTTTGCGTCCGATTGTGAGTCAAATAGATTCACCAACGTATGACTTGGCTAAGCACATAGCAAAAGTACTGCGGCCATTGGTGGGTCGTTCGTCATCTTTTGTCAAAGATTTTCGTCACGTCATCGAAATCCTGCACCAAAACAAGGTTGATGTAAATGAGTTGATGGTCAGTTTTGACGTAGAATCACCCTTTACAAATGAACCAGTAGCAGATTGTCTGGAAGTGGTTAAGGTAAAGTTGCATGACATTGTTGTCATCAACATCCCGATGAAATATCTACATCATTGTTTGTCTACGAATTTTTTCATATACACGGGTCAGTACTACCTCCAAATAGACGGAGTCGCCATGGGTAGTCCCGTAGCTCCAGTGGTTGCAAATATTTGGATGGAGTTTTTTGAAGAAAAAGCCCTTGTCACTGCACCCACTGAGATTAAACTATGGAAGAGGTATGTAGACGACGTTTTCTGTATATTGAGGGGAAACAATCAAGACGTAGAATCTCACTTGGAAAATTTAAATGGCATCCATCAGAACATAAACTTTACCCACGAGGTAGAAGAAGACAGAAGTATTGCATTTTTGGACGTGCAGATTCGTGTGCGGAGTGACGGTTCATTGAGTCACTCTATCTACAGAAAATCTACTCACACTGACCGCTATCTCAACGCCGCCTCGCATCATCACCCTTATCATCTTAATTCTGTAGTGACCTCATTGACAAACCGAGCCTATGATCTGTGTGATGAAGAACATCTAAACCAAGAGCTAGAACATGTTCGGCGGGTCTTACAGAACAATGGATATAAAGGGAAGTTTCCACCTAGCACAGAGAAAGACAATAGAAAGATACAGTAGACAGACAGCCGGTATACTTGCCATATTTAAAAGGAGTGACAGACAAGATCTCAAATGTACTTAATAAATATTCACTAAATACTGTCTTCACTCCATTTAGAAAAGTGACACAATGTCTACGTTCGCCTAAAGACTGTTTCCCCTTAGATAAACCTGGTGCCTACAAGGTTGACTGCAGCTGTGGTAGTTCATATATCGGCCAAACTAAACGTACCATAGCGTGCCGAATGAAGGAACACATTAAGGCGGTCAAGAACAATGACATACAAAAATCGGCGATCGCGGAACATTTGTTGGAATCCAAATCATTGGATTGAGTTTCATAACCCTCAGATCATTTCGACAGAACGCCATTACATACCAAGATTGGTCAGAGAAGCAATTGAAATCACCAAATACAAAAACTTCAATCGCGAGGACGGGTATAAATTGTCAAGTGTCTGGAATCTAGTGATTCGAATGTGCAAAAACCGAAAAAACCAACCAAGTGTAGTTTCGCGGTCGGATACTGTTAGTGTTGTGTGTCGAGAACAGATGCGAGAAAATAGTGAGTTTGCAAACAGTGGTACCGGAGGTGAACGCAATAAAAGACTTAGAAGGAGGGTAGACCGATATGTTTGCCCATAACATCCCACCCGCAAGATCTTCAGTTATTCCGTGATCATGGCGCTTGCAACAGCGCCGAAATATCGGAAACTTGAAAAAAAAAGGTACATGGTAGCAATCCCGTAAATAACTATTCTAATGATAGTAACCATGAAAGTTTAAAACAGTATATAAAATATAGATCTTTTAATAAAACAGAAAAGACCCAAAAGCATTAACAAGAAAATAAACACAACACCTTTAATTTATTTGATGTGTTACGCAAATTTTGATGTGTTTTATAAAGTAATACAAAGCGAAATATTTACGTAATAAATAAATAAAAAGAAAGGTTTTGTATTCGTTCTTTATATTATTTCTAGTTGTAATTTTTTTCCAAAAAAGACTTTCACAGAAACTGTCACTTTTACAATTAATTTTTATCTACGGCGTTTTGCGTTATCGCTATGTAAGTCGTAGTTATCCCAGGTTCAACATTATGTACATTTCCTTATAACGACATTGTAAAGCTTCACATAGATCACTATTAAATATCTAATAGAGTTACATCAGATTTGGTACGTTTATGTACAAAAGTTTAGGTACACGAATCACATTTACTAAGGAAAACAGTTTACAAGTTTTAAATACATTTAATATTTATTTTATTACATTTTTATGACTTTATAAACCTGAATTAGATATACAACATGTAACCAAATTAATAATAATGTCCTCCTAGCCGAATTTCGACCACGGCGGCCTATCTCAACAGAGATTGCTAACTGCGCGGGACATATTATCCAAGTGTGTGCGCAATACACAGGTGCACTCTCTGTCCCTTCACTCTCATAATTCGGTGAGACGGCAGTCCGACATGACCGTAGAGAGATCAGGCGCAGGACCAACGGCTTAACGTGCTTTCCGAGGCACGGGGGTGTAAACACCACCAACTTCCTGACTCCGAAACTGTGTCTGAGTTATTTCAAGACAGAAAAACTCAAACACTCTCGGCCCGACCCGGGATTCGAACCCAGGACCTCGTGGATAGTACCCAGCGGGCTGACCACTAGACCAACGAGGCAGTCAACCAAATTAATGAATACGTAAGATTGCTTATTTGAGACTTAAGAGTGCCCAAGTTGAGTATCCAAACTCCTTTTCAGGACTGACTTTGTAGCTATTTTTTATTTGTAAACCAACAAGCGTAGTGTTTTGCTGGTATTAGTTGAAATAATAGTGTTTTATAAAAGAGGTAGATGTCAAGATGACATCGTCTTTTACTGCGCGGTGAATCGAATTTCAAGGTCCGAGCATACTTAGGGCTACAGTCGCCGTCACCTGTCGGCAGCTAGCTGTCGACCTGCCTGCGGCAAGCAGTCGAGACGTCGACAGCTTGCCGACGACGCTGATGTTGTCGACTATCTTAGTACCAGTGCCAGTTGAAAATGGATTTCGTTGAAGAAACACTGTTGTTTCTTTTCTGCCGCCAACGCATCGACAGCTAGCCGCCGACTTCTAACGTCGGCTGCAGTTACATACGTTGACAACGAACTGCTGTTACTGTGTGAGCCCTTATATACATACGCATGCTTATGCGTTTTCGTGTTAAATGCCATGTGTGTACGAAATTTCAATACTATACTGAGCCAATTGGCTCAATATGAGTTAAGCAGTTCCGCGCGCTGATGACATATTTACCTCTTTTTAAATACACTGTCATTGGATAAAACTATGTAGGTACTTCTAATATATGAACCATGCATATAAAAGTGTTAACAGAACCTGCAATTATGATTATATCTCCAATTTATGTTTAAAGCAGCGAAAGATCTCAATCGTCAAAAAATTACAACAATTCCCTTAGGATTTATTCAAATGATGTTTACAAAGGAAAGCGGCTCTTAACTCTTAAGAGTATTAAACTTTGGAAAACATTTTTACATTGAGTATTTTGATGAACAAAGTTTTTAAATCAACAGTTTAGAAAGCAATTAAGATAAGTATTTACAGTGCTAACAGCGTTCCTCTTAAGTGGGAATTCTATGTTAAGATGTATTTAGAGTGTTGTTTTTGTATTACTAAGTTGGGTCTTCACTGTCGACATCCGTCAGTGGTTTTTCTTGGCCAATCCCAAAGTCTTTTAGGGCGTCCTCGATATGTTTTACCTGTCGATAAGAATATATTACTATACTTGGAACTCGTTTCGTATCGAGAACTTTGCCGCGCCGGGAATTTATTTCGAATAAACTTTTTGGATTGCGAGTTTTGGCAGGCTTATGAAAAACTTGGCATGTCAGAAAACTGAATTATGAAGAGATATTTGAGATATGCGGATTATGAAAAAATAGAGGCGTGGTTAAAGAAATAAAAATTCATGTTATCGGTAACCTATCCATCAATGAATTATGTTAATAATAAAAAACCTCTTAAGTGAATATTAAGATTAATTTGAAGCAATCTTTTCCATGAGATTACATTCGAAGTAATATCAACATTAGTTTGAAGTATTCCTGTTATGGATTAATAATCTGAAATACTACTAATTCATGGTGTTACTACAAAAAAAAAACGTCTAAACCTTATTCAAAACCTTGTACTCTGTCCTTGTATTGCTGCTGGCAAGATAGGATGAAAAGAGGTTACATCATTCTAACAATTTAAAATTTACAACTCCAGTATGTCAGGTCGCCAATGTCTTTTAATTTTTTTTCAATTCTAACACAGTTATAAAAGGCTCCGTTGCATCATTTTGCATCAATTTCAAAATAGCTCGTAGGTTTTTGACAGATTTGATATAAATAAATTTAAATAATTTGTACCAACAAACACACCAATTACCTAGCCTCATACTAAGCGTGAGCTTGTGCTATGGTGACTAGGATAACGGATAGACATACTTAAATACTTTTAAAAAAATCCATGACTTAGGTACAAATGCTCGTGCTCATCACACAAAATTTGCCCCTTGCGGGATTCGAACCCGCAACGGCCTGGTTTAGAAATCCGTGGCGCGAACCACTACACCAAGACAGTCGTCGATATATTTGTTATAGTTAGATAACTGGGTGTGTGTATCATCTAATGTCAAATTAAATATGGCGCCATAGCAGTTGCTTTCCACCTTTAAAAGTTTCATAGTTTTTAAATAAGTAGGTACACGAATATTATTAAAAAAACCGGTTTACGTTAAAAAACTTAGACCCGTGGTCACCAAATTTTAAGCAGCTAGTAAACATAATTGATGATTGACTTGACACAATTTCCATACAAAATATGTTGAATTAAATTGTAACAAAAAATATGCGTTGCTGAACTGACCCTTAGTGAAAAATCAAAGCAATAAGATTGTGTCATCTCATACCATGTATAAAATAAATATCTATGAAAACATCCGTGTGATCTGGCGTAGTTTTTGAGGTAAAAAGCGATTGCTTAAGACTTTATTAGTATCATTTGCAGTTGCTATTTAGTGCCATATTTAATTTGGCACACGATGCACTAAACACCCTATAAGTACTATTACTAGTAAGTTAGAGCAACGTAACCTCAGATAAGGCTTCGAACCTTTCGAAAACCAGCTCCGTGGCACACCGTCTGCTCAGTTGCCACGAATTATTAATACTGAGCTGACTGTCTTGTCTCTTTCTCGATTGTAATTTTGGATGTGTGATTGTCGAATACATGTATTTTCTTTCTTTTGTTGGTGCAATTAATTAGTTGGTCACTACTTGTCCTTTTCCTCTGTAATGATGTCGTCATATCACTTTTCCTGGCATATTATCTCGTATTTTATTATATAATATCTATGTATGTGTATTATTTTACATACATTTGACTATATTTTTATGTATATATCTAGTATGTACGTTTATTTTTTTAGAATTTCCTTAAAAATTTATCATTACTGAATGTCCCGCCACTGATTATCTTTCTGCATTCCCAAGGTTACTGGTACACGGTTTATTGGTAGAGAATGCTCTAAGGCATTAAGTCCGGCAATTGTACTGTATTTTTTGCTGCAATAAAGTTTAAATAACAAATAATTAATTAATTTGTTAACCCCTTACCTGCGGCGCGGAAGGATCGGTGCCTGGATGTGTGTACTTGTGAAGGAAGTAACACGTCCCCGGTATATCCTTCGGGAAGGAGTTGGGGAGACACGAGCGGTCCCTTGGCTCCATGTCGAAGCCGGGGAATTTTATGAGCCACCTGCGAAAGTTGCCGTCGTTACACGGGTTTTTTGGGGTACCGTGAAATTGGGTTTGGTGGGGAAAATTGGCAGGGGATTTATGGAAATGGTTAAAAAAGGAGAAAGTATTTTTTAATTTTAGAGTACAAACAGCATAATCAAGTACACAAGTCGTACACATTACAAAATCGAATTATAAAAAAGAAACAGACAAAAATAGGATTGAAAAACATTGAAAACGACAATTTCGTAACGGACAATTATACCAGCCACATTGGCTTTGGGTAACTACTCGTATAATCAAAAGTACCTCATGTGTATGGAAATGTATTTGGTACTTTTGTTTTGTGTTTGTAATTTCCTGAATTAATAGTTTTAAGTTTCTTTTACATTACAGTGTTATTTTATTTTTATAAACCTAAATAAGTAACCAAAAGTTCTTATACGGGCAGAATTTCAACCCACGACCTTTAGCTAACCGGGCCAACGCTCTTACCAACTGAGCTACCGTGCAGTATATCCACCCATGCAAAATTCTCTTTGGTCTTACTCGATGGTAGTCTCTTTCAGCCAAATGTCGTAGGTTGCAATCCTGTCCGTGTGCAAATTTTTGGTTTCTTATCTTAACTTCCGAAATTAAGAGCCGGCTCCCTAAGACTTGATTTTGACAGTTACCCCCGCGCTGGGAGCTAACCCCACATATTTTATCGATTTACTCTACTACAGCAGCAACACGTTTCAATATCGCTTAGCCTGTTTGAAGACAGTTAGGCTAAGAAGGTAATAGCGTATGTCACAAAACGGTTTTTCGCGGTGTGGAAAATTTAGACTGTACCTAATAGTAGATTGTTATACAAGGGACGAAGTGACCATTCCACTCGAGAAGTTTATATAGCTCGAACGAAGTGAGAGCGCCAATAGCTCGAGAGTGGAATAGGTGCTTTCACCTGAGTTAAACATACTATTTTTCATTTCGACTGTGAGGAAATCGAGGGTATCGATAGACTATCGATAGTTGAGGCAAAAGCAATAGTATCGATAAAATATCGATAGACTATCGATAGTTGAGGCAAAAGCAATAGTATCAGTAAAATATCGATAGTATCGATAGTATCGATAGACTATCGATAGTTAAGGCAAAAGCAAAAGTATCGGTAAAATATTGATAGTATCGATAAAATATCGTTAGCATCGATAGACTATCGATAGATAAGGAAAAAGCAATAGTATCGATAGACTATCGATAGTTGAGGCAAAAGCAATACTATCGATAAAATATGGATAGTATCTATATACTATCGATAGTCTAGGCAAAAGCAATAGTATCGATAGAATATCGATAGTATCGATAGTCTACCGATAATATCGATAGTTCCGTTAATATAAATACTATCGACACATAGTTCAAATTTCAATATTAACATCACTATCGATAGCTGATACAGCTCTGGCTATTGCAGTAACTATCGATACTCTCGATAGTGGCCTTTTATTTAATAGTAGGAGTATAAAGTAGGAGGGAAAAGTTATTTCCCACCCGGCTATCTACACATGAAAGTTCAACTTTCCGAACAGGTAAGATGAAAATAAATATACTTTAAACATTCACTAATTCATTACAAAGACCTTCTGTTAGAGGTTTTTTAAGGCCAAAAGCCTAAATTAGTTAGCAGATATACGTAATATAAACATTAAAACTCATCGTTTTCAAAACAAAAAGTGTTCATACTTAACTTTACGATTATGTTTTTGCTTTATGCAGATTTTAGTCTGCGGTTCGGAGAACACTATATTTTGAATGTGTAGACCATGTGCTAACTTGAGTACACTTCTTAAAGCTACCCTTTATAAAGGGAGCCGCCATTTAATACATGTAGGTACGTTTTGTGTTCTTTACATTTTTAAAATATGAGTCAAAACACACGGAACCCTTCCATCTAATCAATTTCACACTTGCTCGGAATAGATACAGAGTTTATTGCGACAGTTCAGCTGAGCTGACGTCACCCGATGTCTTCACGGCTCGCCGGCGCCCGATAAAGCGTTATTTGGTGTTCAAAATAACGTCATCCCGAATTGGTTTCATTTGACGCCTCGATGAAGGAACACAAAAGATTGAGTACTGGTTAATACTGATATGCTTTTGTTTTCATGATCGAATTTTGATTGAATTTTATTTGCGTTTATGTCACACGTAGCTACATCACCTCTTCATGAGTAACAGTCATCAGGGTCTAGATTTTGACACCAGAGGTGTCAAATTCTAGAGGTTTTCCGTATTTACCACATAAAAATGCTTAACATCAGTAATGAGCAGGTATCACTAGGTCTACCACCTAGCTCAAGTGCTTTTAAATTGCAATAGTTATAATTAATAGTTTTCAATATTTTTTAACACTTACAGTGTCCTTTGTTATTTATATAAGTTTAAACAAGAAACCAAAAATTCGCACACGGGTGACCTTTGAACCTACGACCTTTAGCTAACCGGGCCAACGCTCTTACCAACTGAGCTACCGTGCAGGCCGTATTTAATCTTATATAAATAAGAAAGAACACTGTGAGTGTTAAAAATATTAAAAACTATTGAATAGCGAGAGCGTCATCACTCAAGTTGAATTTATTCTGTAAAGAATAACTATTTGGTTCACTGCTGTTGCAATACAGCTCGGGTAGATGTCGCTGCCGTCACGCAATGACGTAAGACAAAAGAGACCAAGAATTTCACACGGGTGGGTTCACACTGCACGGTAGCTCAGTTGGTAAGAGCGTTGGCCCGGTAAGCCAAAGGTCGTAGCTTCAAACCCTACCCGTGTGCGTATTTTGGTTTCTTATTTCTACTTATTTATACTTCTTAGTTATAATTGTCAGGAAAACAAATATCGTATAAACTAAGGACAGAAAAGCAATGATAGCCAAGTTGTATTGAAAATTTGTTATTTCGTGGCAGAACAGAGAAATAAATACACTAAATCTCACTATTTACTGTTCGGATAAACATACATTTGGATTAGGAGAGATAAACTGTTTGTTTGTGTTACTTGCTGTGCCAATATTGCTATTTGACACACTATGTTAAGACATACTAATTTCATAACAATGTGGTTACTTTGTGTAAATTGATTGTGTGTTATAATTGTTATAAAACAAGTTTACACCATAATATGTAAAACAAAATGCACTACCGTCTAATTAAAAGGATTTGATAATGGTTGCAATCATTATTCTAAAGAAATGACAATAATTAATTGACAATTTCTTATCGTTTTTAGTATCGGATAGGCCGAACTAGCCGAATAACTGCATTACAGCGACCTATTTAAAATGTTATTTAAAAAAATCACAGATGAGGCGATAGATGACGTTTAAAACCAGTTATGCATTCGGCGAATATTTCAGACACCTAGACAAGACGCAATCTATTCAACATCAAAGTGCGCTATCGTAAAAAATGTAGGTTACCTACTGACATAAGCCATCGAAACATCAGGTGACTTTTGCATAGATATTTTGGCATTTCGTCGACGACAGATAAATTGATTGCATAGAGCTATAATATATAGAAAAATCAAAACCTAAATTATTTTTAATTATTAAAAGACTTACTCATAAGTCGTCGGACTGACGTTAATCTTCAGAGGCTCGGAGCCGGACTCGAACTTGTTGGCCAGTGTCACGTTGTGCCCAAACAGACAGTATTTGAGCATCGTCTTGCCCACCACTCCAGCCAGCACCGTCCCAGTGTGCAGGCCGATTCGCATCTGTTTAAGAAAAAAGTAAATGGTAAAACCAGTCTGGAACAAGTAAACATAATTTTCGAAAAAAACAAAACACCCGATTGCAAAAAAAAATATATTTTTGAAATTGACTTTTTACTGGCTTTCATTTGATACCCATATTGCTATGTTAAGGAAAAAATCAATCCCCCTTCCCCCCTTTATTTCCGTTTGCGGGCGCCATTTTTAAAATCTATATAGCCTATGTCTTTCTCACAATCTTAACAAATTCAACGATACCTCATATGTCAAAAACTGTCCAGCCGTTTGGGCTGTAGGGCAAGCCAAACAATTATACATACATACATACTCTAGAAAAACATAACCCGCCTTCCGCAGTCGGGTAAATATTGCTTATATTTAACCTACCCTAGGTCCTAGAAAAAATGCAATATACACGGTGTTTCTTGTAAGGTGTCAAGCCGATGCATGGCGACTGGTGACCACTATACCTATCAATTGAACCCCCATGTATGTTCAGCGATTCTTGGTAGTTTTCGAGATATTTGTAAACAAAAGTTCTTTACAAAATGTATGGGAAAAGATCCAAATTTTAACTAAAGAGAGCATTTTATTGCTGTTTGTACATATTACACTAGATATCAGATCAAACTGAATAGTATGTACAGTCGAAATAAATCGACCGATTTTTATACGCACCTTGATTATTTTTCTATACATTTTTTTATTGCAAATATCTTGATAACTATAAAAAATTGCTCAACATACATAGGAGTTAAATTGATAGGTATGGTGGTAACCTATCACCACGCATTGGCTTGACACCTTACAATTGTTTGTATGTATTGGTTACTAGACCAATTCAAATTAAATTTGGTAAAAAGATAGTTTGAGACCCTGGGAAGGAACAAAGAACTTTTTGTCGCTATAAAAATCCGTGAAATGGGGAATGAAAGTTTTGGCGCGGGCGAAGTCGCGGGGAACTGCTAGTGAAATATAAATTATCAGCATCTTAAATTGTCAACTTAATTGTCTATAGACAATTGGATAAATTAATCATCAAATCAATTGGATGAAAGCAAAGAATGTTATAAATGGTCGCTATTTCCCCAATTTCTCCCGATAAAAATACCGATTAATTTTTGAGCTCTCCCTTAAACTCGTCAAATATGTACATATTTTGTTGAAATGGCTTTCCTCTGTAAATAAGATTACTTTGCCTTGCCAGGGGATGGAAGGCAAAGAATGATTTTGGCCGTCGGCCAAATTCTAGTGTTGTCCGTCGACTGACTCACGATATTCGAACAGAGTATCGATACTTACCATGAGCTCGTGCATTAATAATAATAATCGTTTATTTCGATCTCATGAGATCATATTTATTCATTCAATACAAATTAAAAACTACGATTCATTATAATGTCCAAAATTAATAATAGAAATCAATTACAAAATATTTCAGGTAAAAGGATGTCAATAATAATCAAATATGTTATATTTTACTTTGAGTTAGGCAGTACTTGAACCATACAGCAATGATTCATGTACCAACAGTCGAAATGTGTTGAATGGACACGGCGCGCCAGATATGTGCACCGCATACGCATGGTTGTGTAGAAACAATCCACACGATATTCGGCAAAGATCTCCGACGCGGTACAGTATCGGGGCAGCAGCAGAAGCACCCTAAAAGCGTTATTGAACTGTGCCATTGTGTGTATAACCATTACTAGCTATTTAAATTCCCGCAGCTAGCAGCTACCGTGTAACCGAGCATTATTGATGCGATCCTGACATGATGATGACAGTGAAAGACATTAATACACGTAATGTTATCTGATGACTGTTACTTAAAATATAGTAAATAAAATGTAAATCCGTCATTGGCTGCAAGTCTTACATGTCTGTATTTTATGTTGTCATATTAAGAGCTGTGGATTTTGTAATAAAAATAAAATAAAATAAATCCTCAGATCATAGAATGAAGAGATGTGTAATAATAACCCGGTAATCCTTCGTGAACCTTTGTCGCCTAAGTACTAGAATACAGTAGTTTCATTCACAGTGCTGTTTGGCGCGCAGTGACCGCACATAAAAGACCAATGTAAAGTAAAGAGTTGTAAATAGTGACCAATCCGCCACGGAGCTCGATAGTTCATTTTAGGCATGTCGCATTCGCACGGGACACGCTCCCCATTTCATATCTCTTCCTTCTATGATCTGAGATACCACCATATACAAAACAAATTAAAATGTGAGGAATCTATACTTTAGTAAATATTACATAGTTCGTACTTAACTATTAGTGAAATCATTTTATAGCCTTTTATTTAATATTACTGAATAATACTATTAATAGCTAGTTTATTAGCATGTTCAACTTAAATCTAATAATATTATCGATAGCTGAAACATCGATATTCCAGTTACTTGAGCATCTCTATAAAATACCACAGCAAAGACTGATGATATTGGGTAGGGGGAGGCAAGCCATTAGAGTTTTACTAGGTTTCACCTGTCTTGTTTTTATTTTTTGACATTTTTAAGAATGACGAAATTTACTAAAGTCAAGTCAGTTACAAAAGTTGGTAAAATATCAGTATTTATTTAGCTACAGTTTTAAATCCGAAGGACAATTGAACCGATTGGGCGCAAAAATAAAAGTGATGGCCCAGGCCCCAGACAGCGCGTTGCATCGCTCGACCCCACGCTGTCAGTATCGTTACCATGAGTTTTCGGTGGTTTTACTCGCTAGCGACGACGTAAAAAAAGTGTATTAAAAATTTTAGTTTTCCAAGTAACCGCTAGAGGCGCTGTGCAATTTTTCATACACTATTTTTACCATGAGTTTACGGTGGTCTTACTCGCTAGCGACGACGTACAAAAAGTGTATAGAAAATGTTAGTTCTCCAAGTAACCGCTAGAGGCGCTGTGCAATTTTCCATACACTTTTTACGTTGTCGCTAGCGAGTAACACCGCCGTAAACTCATGGTAACGGTACAGGTAAAATAAGTTTACGTGATAGAAAGAAAGGCAAATATATATTCGCCTAGATATGGCGAATAAATGCGGTACCTATGCAATTAGCGCACTGCGATCTGAATTACACTTTATTGTGCCGCAGCAAAAGACGCTATTTATTTAAATTATATTGCGGAGTCATTCTTCTGTACTTGTACAGTCAGCAGCACATCAGGTTACCCATGTGAACTACGAAAACAGCTGATATTACGTAGGGAATAGAGGCGGTCTCAAGGGTAAAGTGGGGTAGTCAGACATGCGGCGGTGTGTACTACCCGTACTATTATTTATTCTGAGCTAGTATGTTAACTCACCTTGATAGGGTTTCCTTCATGCGTCAAATGCTGCGCGCACGTCTCGACCATGCGCAGTGCCATCCACGCGATCTGCGGCGCATGCGTCTCGATCTTGCGATGGAGACCGCTCGCCACGCAGTACGCGTCGCCTATCGTCTCCACCTGTTTGGATAAGAGGAAACTAGATGGCGCTGTACGCTTTTACACCGCGATAGTGTTTCGTGTAAGCACATTTAGATGTGCTAACACAAAACACTCGATATTCAAACCCGATTATGCTGTACAAGGGTTCTACAACCTAAAAAAATGAAATTGATAGGTATATTCAATGAAAGCGCATTTAAAAGAGGTAGATGGGTCATAAGCGCGCTGAAATTGATTGCATAAAATTGTATAATTTGCATTCAAACATGACATTTGACACTTAAAAGAACGAGTGCTCGGAACATCAAATTCAAATCGCCGCGCAGTACGAGATGACAGGTCTACCTCTATTTTTAAACTAATACAATGTCAGTGAATAATACCGTACCTTATAAACGTCCAGCAGT
This sequence comes from Pyrausta nigrata, assembly GCA_949316185.1. Lineage (NCBI taxonomy): Eukaryota > Metazoa > Arthropoda > Insecta > Lepidoptera > Crambidae > Pyrausta > Pyrausta nigrata. The sequence goes on along the minus strand of OX438955.1, from coordinate 12,496,570 downwards.
TCACAGAACACGTCGAAGACACTGTATAGGTCTTCGAGCATAGCGATGACCATCATGGGGGTAGCGGTCGCGCAGATCGACGTGAACCCGACGATGTCGCTGAACAGCATCGTCACGTCGTCGTGGCTCTTCGCTTCGATCTTCTCACCTTGACAAAGAATACAGGGTGTCAGCTTTAACCTTCACGCATCATGTTTCCAGATACAAAAGAAAATTATTTTTTATCAAACCGCCCGCGGGTTTTATAGGGTTTGACCGGTTAAAAGGTCATATTCAGAGAATACAGGGTGGTACACGTAAACAGTTTGCATATCTAAGGAATAACTGCCAATAATACCGATTTGACTATGGGGTCATAATCAAAATAAAAAAAAAACAAGATTCTCCATACGAATATTTGTGCTACTTTGATGGTAATGTTTGTCAAGCCACACTTTTTTTCAGTATTTCTCGATACTATGTTGTGACTGTTAAATAAAATATTTTATTAGGTAAAAGAAACAAAATCTATATCTAGCTGCCGTAAGTATTCATAGGTGTCAATTAAAGATAATACTTCATTTATTCTCATGCCATCCTTTTATAATTCTTTGACAACAAAGTGACAGCACGAGACTTTACGTAAGATTTAATTTCATTGCCGACTCTGAGTGAGGCAGTAACACTGTAAAGGTCGAGGTTAGTAAAAAAGTCATCAAGTCAAGCATCTGATTTTTTAAAGTTTTCGGTCATGATCCCAAAGTAAGAGTTGTAAGTATTGATGGCCATATTTTAATACGGAGACTGTTTAAACTAACACCATGTAAATTGTAATTAGTTTTGAGTTTTTATTTTTAAGTTAACTGTATATTAGTATAATAATAGTTTATTTTAATAAAGAGAGTTTTTACTGTACACCATGTTTAACTCAAACCTTCATTGTGGCTTTGTGATAGTCGAGTAGAATGAGAAGGAAAACGTGTTTGCTGCTCAAAACGATCACGACTATCAGACAGATTGATTGCTACTATCACAAAGTAAGAGTATTGCTCACTATCAGTATTGCATCGAACGCTTTCCTCGCTCGCTTCTCTCAATCCCGAATGACAATTACTTAGTGCCACAGACAATTAGGATAGGACACCTGCTTCGAACTTTAGTTCGAAAATGAACGTTTGACTAGTCCTAGAAGCATGACAGTAATCATGATGGATCGTGCGGTTGGAGATATAGTTTGTTCGTATTTGAAGTAAAAAGGTAATTTTCTCATCGGAGTATTATAGTACAGTATCTACTGTATTTTAGTGCTATGACTAGCTGTAAAAATGAAGGATATTAAATATGTATACCTATGTGGTTTTTGAGCCAGCGAATTAGGTGTTTTTATGTAATAATTGGTTTCTGCTTATTACAATAAAGAAACCCAGAATATTTACACTAATTATTTATCATTATTTAAAAAACTTTATTCACCTTATCATTATTTAAAAAACTTTCTTTTATTTCACGTAGATTAAAATAAAATTGTCATATTGATCGGTTAATACTTTTAGGCCCAACCATGTCTGGATTATCTGGATTTTTTCGAGGCCTATTATCTGAGTTGAAAGCCCACTTGCGCCGGTCAGAATTAGCTAATCTAGACTAACACAACTGGGCCATCCGGATAAGCAAATCTAGACTTGGCAAGTGGGCTTTTAACTCAGATACTAGGCCTTAAAAAAGTCCGGAATAGCTAATCCGGACGGATATTCTGATATAATAGTTTTAAATAGGGTCTACCAATAAGGTATATACATACAATAAGGTATAGGTAGGTAGGATAGGTACATATTGGGTTCCTAATAGGCGACGTGAAACCTATTCACCAATTAATCGGTTGGTTCGAAACATCAACAAGAGGTGCCGCCGTAACTCTCTATTAAGCAATTTCCGGCCACAGATACTAACTATTATAGACCCAATGGCTGTATAAACTTGTACTGCCATTTTCATAGCCATTTTAATCTTTGAATACAATTATTCAACTATCTATACTATTAAACAGCTATCAAAGGATATTGACCAAAGCGGGCCCAGATTGCGTCTTTGTAGTTTATATTTCAAAAATCTTGTTTTTAATTGTAATTGCACTGGTATTTTTTAAATAATCTGACAAATAGGGGTTTAAGAGTAACACTTAATTACAAAATACATAAATTGATTACATAATTAATTCTGCAATCACAAAACATAACCTCAAAATGCCTAATCTGCCATTGAATTCCTCGTAAATACCTGATTATTAAAAAAAAAAAATTGTGTGTATTCTTTCAAATATTTTTATATTTTATCTGAACATTTTGTAAAGACGCATGCTGACGCAAAGTGGGCCCAGTTTCTATAAAGTTTTGGTCAATATCCTTTAATCGTACAATCATAATACTAGAACTACAGTTATAATTTGGAATTCGTTAAGATAAAGAAAGTGCTGAAAATAATACCAATTCATTGTCACCACACACAATATGAAACGCATCACACAACCTTTCCGAATCACTGAATGTCTACAAAAAGAGTCGCATGAACCCACTTTATCACGTGATATTCTCATTTTTTATGAACCAAAATGTATTGTTATTTTATTAGGCGCGTATTTGGAAACTTCAGTTTATTATGAGCATTGATTTATTCTATATATAAATCAATGATTATGAGCATCTAATGTAGCATACAGTATAAACCAGTGTATAAACATATTTATGTTGTTGACTGCCTCGTTGGTCTAGTGGTCAGCACGCTGGGTACAATCCACGAGGTCCCGGGTTCGAGTGTTTGGGTTTTTCTGTCTTGAAATAACTCAGATACAGCTCCGGAGTCAGGAAGTTGGTGGTGTTAACACCCCTGTGGCTCGGAAAGCACGTTAAGCCGTTGGTGCTGCGCCTGATCTTTCTACGGTCATGTCGGACTGCCTTGTCACCGAATTATGGGAGTGTAGGAACATAGAGTGCACCTGTGTATTGCGCACATACTTATGCACTATAATATCTCCCGCGTAGTTGGCTAATCTCTGTTGAGATTGGACGTTATTTATGTTGTTGATTACGTAAATACAAGATCGTGTTGTGATTGTGCTTAGCTATTATTTGTATGTGGTGCATGACCAATCATTGGAGATTAATTAAATCACTTTATAAGCTTCTAATAAGCGCCAATCGACGTTACTGTAATAGATTTATGGTCTTACTATGTTAGGGCTCCTTCACACCCGTGTGATCCGTCATTGACGATTTGTCAAAATACACACATGATACGTCATGACAAATGTTATTTCACGATTCTTCAAAACATTCTAATTGAAAAAATCCGTGTATTTGAGGATTTGTGATTTTTTAAAACACGATACTACATTTATGACGTATCGTAATTTTTTGCGCTTCGTGATTCGTGTGAACATGGGCATTCAAAAAGCACGGCACGGCGGCAACGCCGTCAAAAAAAGAAAGAATTGTGAAAAAAGACGGATCGTCCTCGTGTGAATGAGCTCTTAGATAATATTTTTAGTTAAATATGTTATGACTGTAATCTGTCTGTGTATCGAAAATAAATAAATAAATAGAAAATCCTCTTTCCCGCAACACCATCTGTTACCGCTGACATCTAGATATATTTCTAAGCTGTGAAGTAAATCTAGTTTTTACCTTTCTCAGCTTTATTTACATTATTATAGAAACATTTCTGTTTTAAACCATTTTTTTAGGTTTTGTTAATTATTTTCTTAATTTTTAATTTAACCCTGTTTCTACCTGACAATTCATCTGTTTAGAACTGTTTACAGACTGATTGAATCTATATTAGAATCTAGATTTCAAACTACTGCCTGGGCATTAGGGGTCTCAATTAGCTCCTCATCAAGATTCATGGTCTGTGAGTATTCTTAAGGTCGCCAGAGTTACGGGGGTCCGCATCTCTGGCGACCGCAAGAAGGTCGCGTACGAACTTGTCGAACACAATCGAAGGATATAGAACAATTCAGTTTGTTAAAAACCTAATGAAAGAAAAGCATTTTTTTATCTCTAAAAATTATGGCTTCAAAAGTTTCTTTCTATAAATAGTAGTAAAAAAAGGCTTTGTACTCTAGTATGTTTTGTGCCGAAAATAACTAAATTTATTATTCACAGCCATGCGTGATCCATGAAATGTTATATGGCCGCCATAAAACATAGTGAAAGGTTGGGATGAAAGCACCCAGGATATGTTTACACCTGGTGCTGAATGACCTTCAAACTATACGTCAGGTTGACATAACCTGGATTTAGGGCGAAATTGCACGCTTGAAAGGGTTTATTTTAGGCTTAGTTTTACGGCTTCGTCATCGTTAAACACCATGCTAATGACTTCCTCGTAAGTAGTGCTAAAGTGCCCATAAGTTCTTCTAGTAACATGTTGTTTATGAGCTTTTTACCTATTTTAGATTTAACTTTACGACTTGACATTTCGTAGCTGTTCTGGTAAAGAAACACATTAAACACACAACAAAACACAAATGGACACTTTTTGTAACACTTTTTTTCTCACAACAAATTTTCTACCACAGAAGAAGTTTATTTGTACCTCTATATTGACTTTTCAATATTATCAATCAGTAAAAATAAATAAAATAAATTTCTTCTAAATTACAACTTAACGCTATTAGAATTCCTAATGACGATTCACGTATCAAGGCCCCACTGTCCCATAGCGTCATTGCTGCGCAGATTTCGCACATGAAAATGGATTTTTGGCAATTTCATGAATGATAATTTAAACAAATTAAAAATTTACTCCCATAGTTTTCGTGTTTGAATACCGAGAAATGCAATAAAAGAGAAGTCTCCGGAATTGTAGCACAAGCAAACATATTAAAAATGCTACAAAATTTACACAAAACTTCAGGAAGATTTTTTATTAAACGAAATTCCTCTAATCGTGTTTCGAAAACTATAGTTATCTTAACGATGTCCTGAAGTTTCTAATAATTTTGTTTTCAGACTAACGATCAAATTCCTATCAGAAAAATGAACTTTTTCAACGCGTTTCTTTCCGACTCAGCTTCTCATACATTTGCAAGTCTTCTTTGTTAATAACAAATTAAATTGTTTCATTTAATTAGCCTCGCTCCGTTAAATCATTTTCACAGAAGCTGTGCTTAGCAAGGCTATTCGTTATTAAAGCGATTTTATTGCTTCTTAAAAACATCCTCGTTATATCATAATATATAATGCTCGCACATCTATGGTGGAAACGCAGTCTAAAGATCGCCTAATTCATAAGGCAAATTGATGAAATCAGGCGTTACTGTGCGGAAATCAATTTTTTTAATAATAAGTTATTATGTATTTTCCTCTAAGCTACGTCGCTTTAAATTTCCGCTCAGCTATGCCAGCACAGGCACTCAACCACACCAACCGTTACCGCATTGAGTATTGGTTTAGGCGAATGCAGTATGCACCGCCCGCCCTCCCTTAATACACACGCAGCACAGCTAATGCAGTTGTTAGTAACCAAACACTCTCAGCCCGAATTTTTCTGTCTTGAAATTACTCAGACACAGCTCCGGAGTCAGAAAGTTAGTGTTGTTACCATTCCCGTGCCTCGGAAAGCACGTTTAACCGTTGGTCCTGCGCCTGATCTCTCTACGGTCATGTCGAACTGCCGTCTCACCGAATTATGAGAGTGAAGGAACAGAGAGTGCACCTGTGTATTGCGCGCACACGTGTGCACTATAATATGTCCTGCGCAGTTGGCTAATCTCTGTTAAGATAGGCCGCTGTAGTCGAAATTCGGCTAGGAGGACATTATTATTAGTAACCAACACCAACGCGCATAAAACCTCGACACGTGTCGTCACTAGGCACACATTTCCTGAGGATGCATCCTGCAGCTAAGAGCTATAAAGAATTTGAAGAATAACTTACCCAACCAAAGCCTTTTCGCGATATGAGGCGGGAATATCAAATGGAGAAGACTGACATTCTTCTCACGCTCTTTATCCACTGCTTTACTCGCTTCTTCTATCGAGTTTTTCAGCTTGTCCATTCTTCTTCGTAAGCCATCCTGAAACAAAAAAGTTCTGTATAACCTAAAATTTTAACACACATATATGACCACACGGTCCAAACATTCATCATTCAAGTAACCATCTACTTTATGATAACCTTTTTTATTATTTTATCATTAATTAATGATAGATTTTTTATTAATAGGTAAGTCTACAGTAAAAAAGTACTCACCTGAGCTCTCGCTTGTTCTCCGACTAAGATGACATCCCTGGTGGCATCATGGAGGGGTATATCTGAGATGAACAGCCCCCGACCTGTCAGGCCTTCCAGTCCATCCAAGAAAGGTGAACCAACGAAGAGCAGCGAGTCTGATTCCGAGCAGAACACCATCTGGCCTTTGATCTCCAGACCCTGGGAACAAGAGAGATAAATCGTTGAAATGGTTTTAAGATGTCGGCATATCTTAAGGTCCTGGGTCCGATACCCATTCGGGTTTGTATAGAAATTCATATTTTCTATATTAATAATTTAATACTGACTCGAGTTCGAGTGTTGTAATGTCGCCGTTGTTTCAGATTTCCATAACATAAGTTGAAACTGGTAGGCGTGTTGTCGGGGTGCGGCAGGTCGGTTAATCCGGTGCGGTCCCCGGTAGTGGACTGTATTTGGGTGTGTGGTGTGCTGGCCGGTCTGAAGCTGCCTAACTGAATGTACTGGGCACTAACTATAGGGTCCTGATTGAAACACTATGTCACTATGCACTAGCAGACTTTATTCACTCACTATTGCACTTACAAAGCTGTTATTTACTACTATGGCACTTATTGTCACTACTATTGCACTGGTATTCACTGTTTTCTGTTCACTTTCTTCTCTTCAGAAGTATTCTGAGAGCTTTTCAGAACTAAAACTTCAGAACTAAAACTTGAGAACTAAAACTTGCCATCCGGAAAAACCTTTTCCATATTTATATGGTTCCGGGATTCTTTCTCCCTCCCTCGGATCATGCTATCTCCCTCTAATGCGAGGAAATCAGTTTTTCGTTAGTTTTCCTGGGTGGCAGTTAATATTCTTACAGAAACTTATTTTTCTAAGTTGAGTCATTATTTTAGCTATCTAATAGTACTAAAATCATTACAATATTCTAATTAGTTTAGAAGTTATAGCTAAAAAAACTGAAACGGCTTTCATTACGGTATTGCCGCTTGCAAGGGACCTTTCGTGCGGGAAAGGGACAAAACATATTTGCCTTTCACGTTCTAGATTTTTCTTTCTGGGATTTCCAGCACTTTCATCCCCTCCCTATCCGTATCTCGAATTTTCCACCATTTTCAAGAAGATGTGTGAAGGAAATAGCTATATATGTGTAAATGGACTAGAAGATATGTTTTTTCCCGATATTTTCCTAACTTTCTGACTTAGAAAACTTGTTCTATGTACAAAGCATGAAACATTTTAAACCTAAACATTTCACATTATCAAATACAAGCCTTCTTAACTAAGTTAACAAAATCATAATTTTTCTTTTTATAAAACTAAGTTTTCTCGTCGCTAACATAAGTGCTTAAGCTACTTTCTTTGGGATCTAAGCAATGAATGTGATGTTGTCCAATATTTATTTATTATTTAATTGTAACCGTTAGGAAATTGATTGTTTGTTCATTGTTACCACCGCCAATGTTGTGAACAAGTCTCAGCACTTTGGAGTACAAATCCAACCGTTATTTGCGAGTTCTAATCTCGAAAAGAAGTGTTCATTTTGGAGGAGCAGTATCCTGAGTGCTTTATTATATTGAACACGGAGGTCGCTGTATACCCGCAGTGTATAACTTGTCCAGAGGCTGCACGTGTAGAAGGATTGGCAGTAAGCTTTGAAAAGAGTTACCTTTACTGCCTTCGTACATCGTGCAAACCTTCGAGCCAGCATGTTGCATCTTGCAGCCAGCGACCTCCGCTCCCTCTCAATGTCTAGGTTATCCCTGAGATCATCGGTGACCCAGTGACCCAGGTATTTAAATTTTGTCACCCAGCTCATGGGACTTCCGCAGAGCGACACTGCAGGAATATCGGTGTAGTTGATTGAGGTTGTTTTAAACATCATAAGCTGACTTTTTCTTACATTATACCCATATTTATGAACCCATGTTCCACCGTATAAGCCTCTTAGATAGCCACCAGTCTTCTAAGACCACCAATCGATGGGCTTAGCAGAACCATATCGTCTGCATAGCTTAAGTTATTCAGGCAGACTCCATCAATATGACAACCAATATGTGTTTTGCTAAGTCCATCGATCAGCTTATTCATATACAGGTTGAAAAGGCGGGGTGAACTTAACCCCCTCTGTCTCACCCCGCACTCCATCCTATACACGTCTGACTGAGCTCCTGCCCACCTGACAAAATTTGTCTGATTGCAATACCAGTGCTGAAACAGGGATGTGACTTCCGGCGGTAATGATGTTTCATTTAGAAGCTTTTTCCAGAGGACCTCGTAGGGAACCAGGTCAAAAGCCTTGGAAAGGTCTAAAAAACAAGCAAATACTGGCGTTTTTCTTGTGGTGTAGTACTGCACAGTCTGCTTGAGGCACAGGATGGCACATTGCGTCGAGAGTTCGGGTCTGAAGCCGAATTGAGCATCATTTAATTTCATGTGCTTGGCCAACTGTTTATCAAGCAGACTGTCCAGGACCTTGGCGAGCACTGTAGCCAGCGAGATGGGTCTATAGTTAGACCAGTCAGTCCTGTCTTTAATAATTGGCGCCACTATTGTCTTCATGAGGTCTTGTGGCAAATAGCTGTGACTGAGACATAGGTTGAACAACAGTGCAATAACTCTAGACAGATGCCGCCCAGCATATTTCAGATGTTCGATGCATAGGTCATCGTGGCCTGGTGATCTACCCCTTGACATACTCTTGATAATAGAAGAGACTTGTTTTGCTGTAAATATTACTGAAATGTTATAAGGCTTATTATCCCCCTCAGCCGAGACCGCCCGCTGCACAGTACTATCCAAAGAAGACACACTTGAAAACTGCTTCCGAAACAGGTTGGCCACCTTCTCCGGTTTAGAAGTGCCCGCCACACTCGCCGGGAGACTCGACTTGCCTTTTAATTTATTGGTGGACTTCCAAAACCTACCAAAGTCTTGAAAAAACAATGTGATATGTTACGAACTTGTAATCTAGGAACGTATTTAAAAGCGAATTAACAACAACTTTAAAATCGTTAAAATTCGCGTTTTCACACTAAATAATAATAATGATGTCCTCCTAGCCGAATGTCGAATACCGCGACCTATCTCAACAGAGATTAGCCAACTGCGCAGGACATATTATAGTCCACAAGTGTGTGCGCAATACACAGGTGCACTCTCTGTTCCTTCACTTTCATAATTCGGTGAGACGGCAGTCCGACATGACCGTAGAGAGATCAGGCGCAGGACCAACGAGGCACGGGGGTGTTAACACTACCAACTTCCTGACTCCCGAGCTGTGCCTAAGTAATTTCAAGACAGAAAAACCCAAACACTCTCGGCCTGACCTGGGATTCCAACCCGGGACCTCGTGGATAGTACCCAGCGTGCTGACCACTAGACCAACGAGGCAGTCTACACTAAAGTCGTAGACTAGGTGTCCGATTTTTTTTTGTTTTTGAAGTATGGCTACTTATAAATGTTGTAAATGTGCTTATAAATAGACTTTTCTAGAAGAAAATAACGTTGTATCGTATACAGTTGAACTACGAAAACAAATAACATAGTTGTAAATTAACCTAATAAAGTTACACTGAATACATTTACTTATAACTAACTTTAAGACCTTAAAATCATGTATGTAATCTGGAAAATATACTTTCTGGTTTTACTGCGTAGGGAAAAGAGGCGGTATCAAGGTCAACATTATGTGTAGTCAGCGCAGCAGCCGCGTGTACACTCGGTAGCACGCTAGGTCACCCATTTGATCTACAAAAATAGCTTTTATTGCGTGGGGAATAGAGGCGGTCTCAGGGTCAACAGAACGTGTAGTCAGGCTTGTACCGTGTGTAACGCCTATAAGTCGACACTGCAGATGCCCCGTTGCATATTGAATTTGTTTTACGTCAGCAAACATTTTCCTCTCCACCAAACGTTTTCGGATTTTCTGCACCGATGTTGTAATAAATTGAATTTGAACATAGAATTTTTCGTGGCAGTTTTTAAAAGGAGCCGGCCTTTTGGTTGGCGATGACATAGTGAACAGAAACTCATTCACTCAAGAATACCACTCAAACAACGAATACCACTTAAACTATTTTTTCTTTCGTTAGAATAAAAGTGATTTTTGTGCCTAAACGTATTCAATATGATGTTATTACTACCTAGGTTTTTTTGGGGAACTAGTTTAACTATCTCATCCGGGTACATGATATGCCTAGATGAATACTTTTGCTCATGAACAGTCCGCATGAGCAGAATATATGCAGTCTTTCGTCTGACGAGTGGCAGAATCGGCACATTGCATCATCGGTCATCGTCAAGTTAGAGGTATCAAAATTTGGAGCTGTTCTCGGAATTTTGTCCCAAACAAAATAGACGACCGCAACATAATCTTCGATTTCTGTCAATACTCGACAAACTCGATTCGAAACTTTGCTGTTCGAAGTCTGCGGTTAATGGTCCAAAATGCGATGTGGTTGCGGTTGGTTAACGAGAACCGCTCGATTGGACAAAGCGATTGCTCTAGTTGCCATTTGATCAACTTCGACGACCGAAATTAGTGTAATGGTTTATAAAACCATTGCAAAACTTGTGGGTGCGATTCTTGGAGAGCATTTGTGTATATGATGAGCACGAACAACACTGAAGTTATTAATGTTTATAAACGTACATAAGTATGTCTATTCGTTATATTAGTCAAGCACAAGCTCATGGTTGGTTTGGAGGACAGGTTATTGTTGGATGGTAAGAACATATTATTATTAAATGTCTTAAGAAAGGTGCAAGCTTATCCTTTGGATTTTGTGATTTGAACGGAGGCTCTACTTTACGACGATATCCATCTCCTCGATAACCAAACGCTAATCTTAAAAACGGTTTTTAGATTAATTCCACATAAATAATTCAAAATTACATCAGGAAACTGATTCTGTTTTTCATACCAATTCTAACCCAATAATATCACGATTTCTTTTTAATTTTAACAAATTGCTGTTTTACAGTTGAGAAAAAAATTGATTAATTTTAATGTGAGCATATTCCGAAAGTGATATAGAATAACTACTATCAATGTTTGAGTGCAAAAAAGTTACTTTCAAAAGAACTGTAAAATGTATTAAACACATACCTATCCTGCTGTATGTCTGCTGCCTTTTAAAATGCACCAATTACCGAAATGTAGCGTAGTACTTTTCAGAAAATGTTGTAGAGAAAGAACTATTAGGTAAATTAAAAATTCATAGTTTCACGCTTACAAACTTTTTCTCTATTCTTTGTACACTTCAGTCTTGTTAAGTAAAGCTGTCCGGTAAAAAGTCAGGAGCCTTTGTGCTAGAATAACTTCGAAATAATTAAACTGAGAAAGCTATGTTCGTTTAAAAATGCACACCTTTTAGATTCTTTGTAATATACAGTTTTTAGACACTTTTTCTTATTGTTTCTCTGCTAATGATTCAGCGCTTTTACATTTTGATATTAATACTTCAGACAGGTAAAGAAATTAAATTACATGGTTTAATGAGAATAACTTTGTTGCTATTTTTCTTATGACCATCATTAATAACCATTTAATTCTTGTAAACGTCTACTGTGTATGTGTGCTATTAAGAGTATATCGTTAAAAAAAAATGCTTTATTAACTTAGGATATCATAAACACACACACACGCTTACAAAAAAAACATAATACTTAATTAATACAAACAGCACACAAAAAAATGAAACAAAAAAAAATCGTCTATGCCAACTGTGCCGCTGTGTGTCGGTGCCGTCCAAATCAAAAGGACTTCACTCAGCATAAGCCAGGTTTTTAGGAGGCCCCGGCGCTGGTTTTCAGTGGTTACAATATAATATAATATAAAATTATACAATCTGTCTGGGGGACGACTGTACAATTTTTTAAGTTTTTGTCAACAAAAAAAAAATTGCTGCCGTTTGGATCTGGTTATGCCCATCATGGGGCTGTCGAGGCGTTGTAGCGCATCAGGAATGTTCGCAGAGGCGCACATCGACGACTTCTACACCATTATACGCAAAAGATCCGCGTCAATGCTCACTAGGCTCCGCTCCAGCACTAGCGGTCTCCTGAGTGTGTTCAAAGACCGGTGGGACACACTAAGGGGTATTTGAAGCCTAAATCCGGTCAAAAGTGTATTTTCCAAACTTTGCCAAATGGCACAAACAATGCACGTTTCATAAAGTACAATAACCGGTCCATCCAGGGCGCGCCTCCAAACCCGTTTTCTACCTGCGCTCTCACCACAGAATCAGTCGGAACTCAGCCATTGTGTAAAACGCATGACTTTTTTCTCGGCGCTCTGGATAACTTTGCAAATTTTTTGGTGCTTATATGTGTGTGTGTGGTGAAAATTAGTCATTGAATATGGAAGCTGAAGGTATGTACTTTATATTTTAATAAATTACAGTAAATTATTTCTTAAATTTCAGCATTTAATCTTATATTGCCATTCCATAACGTGCTATTTTTCCTAAAATTTTATAACATTAGTGTTTTTGTTTATGTGTCGGGCTTTGTCGTGCAACATTTTTATTATGATAATAAAGCGTTAACCTTCTCCTGACCAAAATAGAAATAAAATTGTTCCCCAACGTCCCCCCTTTTGTTAAAATATTATATAAGTTTGTAGGTGTAATTAAAAAAATAATACAATGTATGTACATTTGTTCTCAGGTACTCCGCAAATGGTGAAAACTATGACTAGGCGGGAACTTTATGATATCCTAAAGGAATTTAAACAAAAAAGAATCGATGAGAAACTTAACTTGTTAGAAGATAGGCTTGCCGAGCTGACTTTTTGCGCGACAAAAAAAAGAAATGTGTTGTCTCGTTGTTTGAGGCATTTCAAGACAAGTTTTAAGCAGAAATGGACGGCAGCTAGTTACACAGATGAACGATTTTTGAAAAATAATGAGGAATGGCTTAAAACATCACTAGAGCTTCCTTTGTGGTCGTCACACAAGAGCGGTCGCCCAGTTAAACAGTTTCACGAGTTGAGTGAAAGGAGCAAGCGACGGAAAACTGAAGAATTACGGGCTCACGTACCAGTTGAGGAGTTGACTTTCGCTGCGTGTGTTAGTCAGGGCACTTCAGGGAAAACTGATACTTCGATGATGATCAAAGAAATAACTTCAACGCCGACAAGGGCCAAGAAGATCAGAAGATTAATTTCGTCTAAAAAAGACCACGTGAAGATGAAATATACCCCACGGGAAGCGTTATCATTATTTGTTGAAGGTAATTACACAAGAATTTATTACAAGGTGGACGCAAAGATATCTACCCTTGTTACTCTTTGCTGCAAAAGGCGAAAAAAGAGTGCTACCCAGATGATGACAAAATAACTGTTACAGAGACCAGTTTTAATGTTGAACTTCAAGCTTTGCTCGATCATACGTCTTTGCGCCTCATTCAATATTTAAAAGAAGTCATAGATACGTTAACTGACAATGAAAATCAGCACTTACTCTTGATATCAAAATGGGGATGTGATGGATCTCACCAAACTCCATTTAAGCAAAAATTTGAAAGTGTCACAGATGATGATTCAAATATATTTGTGAGCTCGATTGTTCCGGTGAGGTTGGTTGTTTCTATTGATGGTCAAACAATAAAAACCATTTGGCAGAACCCTACTCCTTCTTCGGTGAGATTTTGCAGACCGATCAGAGCTCGATTTGTACATGAATCGAAAGATGTCACTAAGGAAGAAATAAACTACATCGAAAATCAAGCTAAAGATCTGATAAAAACTAAAGACAGTGAAACATCAGTGCAAATCACTCACAATATTTTGCTGACAATGGTAGACGGAAAGGTCTGCAACTCCGCAACGGACACTGCATCAACTATGCGATGTTATATATGCGGTCAAACATCAAAAGACTAATAAATTAAAAAAAAAATGCCATAAAAAAGAAGCTCTAAGGTTCGGGCTCTCAGTACTCCATGCCAGAATACGCTTTTTTGAGTTATTGTTGCATTTAGCATATAAAGAACCCATTAAAAAGTGGCAAGCCCGTACACCAGAAGATAAAAAAAATGTTAAAGAAACAAAAGAGAAAATACAGAAATGTTTTAGAGCTGAAATGGGTCTGCTTGTTGATGTTCCCAAAGCTGGCTATGGAAATAGTAATGATGGGAATACGTCTAGGAGATTTTTTCAAAACGCAGAACTATGCACGGAAATTTTCGAGAACTGAATGTAACAGAGACTTTTTAAATAGATTACTTCTGACATCCGATCCTCTTATCAGCTGTAGTCGGCTAAAGAATAAGAAGAAAATCTTGCCATTTTCCTACGAAGCAAAGACGATTTTAATTGCAGCAACACCGAACTTAAACAAGTCTGATGACAATACTGTCGAAGATGGTGATATAGGGGAAGATTCTGATGTCATCAGCGAATAAGATTGCATATGATTTTTAACAAAATTCAATTTGTTTAAAACCATTGAAAAAAAAAGTACTTATATGTTTTTCTTATGTTTATTTAATATTAAATCGATAATTTGATCAAAAATTGTTTTTCATTACGTTTTGAGATAATATAGGCCCCTAAATAATTTTGACCGGATTTTTGCCTCAAATACCCCTTAGCGGGACACACCTCTGCTGCGTCACTGGATGATGCTCCACACCGGATGAAGTTTCCTGTTTTTAATATTATTTTCATGTTTTTATTTTTCTATTTTTCTACTAACCATAATTTATAAGTTTATTTTATCTTCTATATTTACTAACAACTTTATGGAACCTGGCTTTCTGAAATAAACAGATTGAATTGAATTGAATTGTTTTAAGGGTGATAGAGAACAGTCACCAATTTTTATACCTACCCCTAAACTTTCGTAGGACTTGGCAAGTCCTCGTTTCTAGTGCCAAGATAAAGCCTGGTTATGGCTTTTTTTTACACTTTTTGTCTCCAAAATATGCAAATTTTCCTAAAATAAATAAAAAAAAATGTTTCAACAAACACAGCAATTACCTAGCCTAAAACTAAGCGTGAGCTTGTTCTATGGTGACTAGGATAACGGATAGAAATACTTAAATGCATATAAACATCCGTGACCTAGGTACAAATGCTCGTGCTCATCACACAAACATTTGCCCCTTGCGGGATTTGAACCCGCAACCACCTGGTTTAGAAGTCCGGTGCGCGAACGACTACACCAAGATGGTCGCCAAAATTCCTGTTTTAATTTAGGATGCAACATCGTCATAGAACACTTATCCAAGTGATCTTTTTTAAGATGCCATCTACCACTTAAAAGTATCTGGTACTTTCGCATGTCTTCCAACAAAGCTCGCAACATCTAATGAATAAACATTTTACTTTTCGCATCTGTAGCACAAAGCTCTAAGTTCGCCTTTCGCGAACAGTACGGTTTAACTTAGTTCCGCTAACTTAAGCCTAAGTTAACTTGTTTTCTTAGTGCCGAGTTTGTGTCTTAAAACGTCATCGCTCTTTGGCTTTTAGGGGAATCTTCTTACTGTGTGCAATGTGATGTCATTTGAAGTTAAAGGTTAAAAGTGGGAATAGAAAAATCGGGACTTTCAAACGGAGGACAATTATTGTTTCCTTTTTAAAGTTTTCAAAGCTGTGTAGCGGTTGGTTACGCGACGTAAAGATAACCTTGTTCAGGGCTTACTGTACATCTTTTTACACGTGCAGCCTCTGGGCTAGATATACTCAAAAGGCTTATAGCGCTCTCCGTGTCCAGTACAATAATGCTTCAGGGTGCTGTTGCGGCTGCCTCGCTTCTGTAGTGCATCAGGGATGTTCGCTGAAGCTTGCTCAGCAGTCTACGCCTGCTTCAATGCAACAATGAGCAAGCGGTGCGCGTCACTGGTGCGCAGGGTGCGGGCGAGTGGTAACAGCATCCTGAACATGATAGCCAACAGACTGGACTGCCAATACGTCGGTCGATCACGTACCATTTCGGGGGGAGTGGTGCAGAATTGTCTGCTTTAACCATTTATTTTATATTTATTTATTTTGTTGTGTTTTTAAGTAATTTAATGTATGTATTTTATTGAATTGAACTAACATAGTTTATAAGTTCTACTAACAACGATGAGTCATTATTACTTGCAAATAAAAATTTCATTCATTCATTTGTACGCTGCGTCACTATAATTACTGTGGGGATATAAATAATAATATCAATTACCTAGCGCCAAACATGCGTGAGCTTTTGCTGTGGTGACAAGGATAACGGATAGACATACCTATATACATTTATAAACATCCATAGCTTTGGTACAAATGCTCGTGCTCATAACACAAACATTTGCCCCTTACGGGATTATAGAGGACCATGGTCTAATGCGGACCCTGGGTCCTCGCGCGCAAGTGCATAACCGGATATAACGTTAAGATTATTGTTTTAGCTACCGCTGAAAATACTTCTGTCTTTTTTTACAGAGTAGGGACCCGAGTGAGGAGTGCGGGTCACTCAGTTGTTTGCAATGTAAACAACACCTCGCCTCACTACTGGGTCAACAACTGGAGCTATATCTGGACTTGTGCCTATATGCGCAAGGCCGGTTTTAGAATGTAAGAGGTCTGAGGGTTGATTTTGGGTAAATCTACTAAGTAAGCAATACTTTCGAACCCACTTATATTGAACAGCATTCGATTATTGTGTAGTGAATTATTGAACAGTTGCTATGGTCGACGGACAGACAATAAAAAAAAAACAATAGAGTTATTGTATTGTATTTTTTTTTCAATTGTACGACGAATTTAAGCCCAAATAAAATAAAAAAAAAACTTACCTGAGTTATAAAGTAAATTGTATCAAAAATTACCGAATAGTATTTCGATTCGTTTTTATTTCAGTAGTAAGTATGTACTAGTACATAACGCGAGATGTCCTGAAATCAGTGAAGTCATAAAAGTTATTTATGCATGTAGTCCCACAGAGAGCACTTATACATGTCCCAAAAAGAAGAGAGTAGTCGCTATGTGCGCGATGACAGCGCTCCTAGTGAACACAATTATTTTGGACCTTAGATCTGTAAAATTATGGCAATTGGGCGGTTGGATAACGATTTTCGGATTATTTTTTAGCGAAATTAAATGTAAATATCTGAAAAGCTAGTGCATATTATTATATTAAGTAACTTCGACGGTAATATTGGTGGAACGTAGCTGGAGCTTTGCATCAGACTTTTGCCTCCAATAAAATTTTAAATGCATATTTTGTGTTGAGGTTTCGGGTGCCATGGGGACCCATAGTTTATTTTAGTTATTTTTATAGTCATGTCATACGGCATTTTGCTATGGGGATCGGCTGCAGATATAGAAGCAATATTTATACTGCAAAAGCGAGCCGTGCGGTCTACTTACAATCTTAAATCTGACGAGTCACTAAAACAAGTGTTTAAAGAAGTAAAAATACTTGCAGTATATTTACAATTATGAAAATCTGATGTATGTTCGAAGAAATCTGCACTCGTTCTCCAAAAGAGTGATTCACATAATTTTTATACAAGACATAAAAAAAGCTTGCCGTTCCATCTGATGTATCACATTTTTTAATAAATTACATGAAAATATTGATGAGTTTCCTATAGATAAATTTAAATCAGTTGGTAAGAATACTTTAATGTCGAAAGGTTATTATAAAATAGATGACTATATAAAAGATAAAAATGAATGGAATGAAACTTTGAAAAGAGGCTATGATATTAGTGACTGAGTTTCTAGCTGCTTCTTCTCAGCACTAGCCCACAATTGTCCCGAAGCAGTGGTAGGGTTAAGATGGGGACGTGTATAAGTGCCCCTAGTTGGGTCTATATGCAGAAATAAATGAATTTTATGAATTTTTAATTTCATTAGCACAAACAAATTATTTTTTGCACGCAGGATAGTAAAAATAAATTATATTCAGTAATATCATACTAGATTAAGTGGTTACTTTTTTCTCTTCACAGCAACTATCCATTCATTTCTTCGCTCCAGTTTCTATTTTGATGTTGGAAACGAATAATACTGGCACGGACTGTTTTTTCCATTGTTTCTACCTTTTATAACACAACACGTACTGTGACTTATATTATAACTCAAATTTTAACGTTAAAATACATAGGTAACGTGTGTATGAAAATATAGCAATTTGACACATGACAATACAGAGTTAATGCATATTTCTGCCTCATCGCCTTAGAATAGGAAAGCACATCGCGTGTTGCGATCGATTTTACAGTCCCCATCATCCATATATGTATAGCATAGCACATAGCGAGGAACTATTCGTTTTAAATTATACCTAGCACATAAGTCTGTTACCCTAAGCATCTGTTTTACAAATATTTGAAAACCTCATCCATAGAAAACTAGACCTACCAAAATTCGGTTATTCGTCGAAAAACCTAATCAAAGAAAAGAGTACATAGCCCGATTAACTTCACGTTACTATAGTATAGTATATTGGGAACATTCAGATTGACTTCGGGGCTAGATCTGACCCAGATTTAAATTTACTAGAAGCGAGATTTCTGCAAACGTGTAATCATCATCATCATCCAATTTAAGAGCTCTAAGCTCTTGTCGGTGGAGTTTTTTCCATTCCTCTCTGCTTTCCGCCCTTCTCTTGACCTCTTAATGCGACCCAACATTTATCTTTTCTTTTATTTGCTGCATGTAGCTTATTCTTGGTCTTCCTCGCTTCCTTTTTTGGAGTTTTTATAAAACGTGTAATAATATGTAATATTTCGGCCCGGGGTCAGCTGACCATGAACCAGGATTTAGCTGATCAGGTAATTACAGTGGAGCAACTACCATCTGACCTCTGTGAACCTGTTAAGGGGAACCTGACCATTTTTGGATCATGGTTACACATTCAGTTGCCTGAATGTGCAGGCTTCACGATGTTTTCCCCTTACCGTAAGAGCAATATATACTCGTACTGTTTGATTTTTAAAATCGTGTTATTTACCATAGCTCAAAAACGGCTTCACTGCATTATTTGCAGTAATTATTTAAAAAATACATCAAAGAGGTAAATGGGGTATGAATGTTAGTATGGTTATACGCATACTTAGAAAAAATATTGCGATATATAATTTGGTAGAAAATTATCTATTTATTAAGCTCTATTCTGAAATTTCTAGTTATGCCAATTCAAAAGCGATCAATGTATCGATAGCTTTGATTCACAACACTAATAGTAGCAGTAAGTGTGCCATAGAAGATTGATCGCCAAACAAACGTTCCAAAAGCGTTTCATATTTTATACACATCTCGGAAGCGATGCTATGACCGATGAAGGTTGGGGAGAGACATTTAAGTTTATATATAAAAAAAAGTAGTGACCTACTTTCAGAAGAAAAAGTAGTAATTAGTAAATTAGCGGAGCCTGACCTAATTGAATCCAAAATATTTTGTTATGGAATCTTTTGTAATAGAACTACTAATGAGAGTGAAAAACAGAAGTTACGTCTCGTGCGAAATCTAATTTATCGACTTACTTGCTTTTGCCTCGTCTTGACTTAAACCCTGGTTTGAGTCCTAGTGTTACAAAAAAGTAAGACTAGGTTTAAACCCGAACTAAATATATTACTAGCACTCAAAGTAAAAATACACACATTACTGACACGACCCAATGGGGAAACGTTCTTTGGTCAGTTTTATTAGTCCTGGTATAAACTTGGTATTAAGTTATTGTGATAAGGGGTTTTGGATAGGTACTTCACAAAAAAATTACTAGGCTGTTGTTACATCCTCGGTCGCATCGTCGCTTACCATCAGGTGAGATTGGGAAATGTCAGCCTATTAATTAAGAACCTGGACTACACGCCAACTCTTTAGGCACACTTATTTATATTATGATTCAAGTTACATTTACACATCCTAGAAATAAACTTTTCTTAAGTCAATTACAGGAATAAGACTAAAAACAAATTCAATTCAATTCACGACGCTTTCTTTTAACCTATCAATTATCTTTTTACAATCTAAGATAGATTGTAAATAAGAAAGAAGTTCATTTGCCAAAATTTTATGAGCGCACCTACAATACCTGCCAACCATTTTGGATTTGCATATCTATATAGCTGATGGGTTTTACAGGTCCCCATAAATTTGAGGCGTAAAAATTTATCTTTAGGCTATAAATCCTGCCTAATAACATGGATCGTAATAAGGTAACACAAAATTTCAATTTCACAGCTATGGAACTGACGAGGTGAACGGAAAATGCATACAATAATACAGTGAAAGATTCTTGACTGTTTTTACTCGACTGCAGCTTAAGAAAGTATTTTTTTACGATTTTTGTGGTAAATTTTATTTTCTTTAAACTCTTTTTGACAATCTTAATCCTCTAAAGTGCTAAAGTCAGCCTATATAGATTTCCACTGATGGGAAAAGGCCTCACCTCAACTATGAGGAGGTACGAGCCATACTCCACCACGCGGGCTCAGTGCGGATTGGTGGAGGTGTGTCTGTAAGGCAACTGACGAACCTTACTGTTAGATGTTAGCTCTAGGGCCTTTGACTAAGCTTAAAAACTAATACCAACAGATATTAACTGGAACCAACTGCTTAACGTGCCTTCCGAAGCACGGAGATGCTTGTCATGGACGTCACTTAAATAGTCGGAATGGTCACCCATCCAATCACGACCGCGCCGTGGGTTGCTTAACTTTATCACTATCAAAGCGCTGCCACCACTGCGTCACAAGCACCTCAATCCTCGACATATGTAAATCCTGCATTATAACAATAAGTATACCCAAAATGAGCACACTTTTCTGCTCGTGGTAGTACATCGTGAGCTTTACGAGTCGAATATAACTAACTACGGCTCTATTACAAAAAAAGGCCGTCATTGGCTGCTGTAGTAGTAATTGTGATAGGTGGACATTATTTATATATTTGCAATGAAGTTTCTTTTTTGCTTAACAAAATCTTTTACAAATCTATAGTGGAAGTTTTAAGTACCTAAGAAAAACCATAATGGAGGTTGGGATTAGTCAGGTCAAGTCAAGACAGTCTTTTACAAGACCACGGAGATCGGTAACACCTACTTCGTTACAAATAGTTAGTATTAACAGATTCTATGTTTTTTTCCTAGGTAGGTATAATATTTTTACAGTCCCATCCAATGGATGAAGAAATGGCATTGTACTTAGTTGAAGAGCTCATTTAAGCTTACGAATGGATTAACGGCAATCCATTTGAGTACCTTTCAGTTTATTTTGATAATAAAAGTAAAGTGAGTAACAAATAGATTAGATTACATTGATTGATATCGTGCTCAATAAATATTGAAGACGCAGTTGTAATAAAAACTAAGTAAGCTTTTAAAAATCGACTGATTTTTAAATGTCGTCATCACATCTGTAACCTGGCACGCTGGGTACTATCCACGAGGTCCCGGGTTCGAATCCCGGGACGGGCCGAGAGTGTTTGGGTTTTCCTGTCTTGAAATTACTCAGACACAGCTCCAGAGTCAGGAAATTGGTGGTGTTAACACCCTCGTGCCTCGTAAAGCACTTTAAGCCGTTGGTCCTGCGCCTGATCTCTCTACGGTCATGTCGAACTGCCGTCTCACCGAATTCTGAGAGTGAAGGAACAGAGAGAGCACCTGTGTATTGCGCACACACTTGTGCACTATAATATGTCCTGCGCAGTTGGCTGATCTCTGTTGAGATAGGCCACCGTAGTCGAAATCGGCTAGGAGGACATTAACCTGATTGAATGAAATTTTTAACTGGCCGCTGTATTGCATGTGTGTGTAGTAGAACACACTGATGTGTACATGTGTTCATTGGGTATTTTTTTAATCTGTCAATTGAGAAATCGGCCCTTAGTATTACAAAACTTTTGTACAGAAAGCAGTTTCCAAGATTCAGATTAACAGCTTCAACGCTTGCATTAGCTATTTTACGCAAAATCGCTTTCGTTTGCAATTTTACACAAAATGGGTCAACTGTGCCACATCTAGTGAAACGTAAATCTGGCGTGAACCTCTGCAGCTCGATTCCTTACACAAACATTGTTAAGGGACGGGCACACAGCGAATATTTACATTGCAAGCAAATCCAATGTAACGAGCTCATTTTGGTCCCACTCTTACTTCTATTGTGATTTCTGTCCTCAACATTCGTTTGAAAAGTTTGATCAGATCTTTAGTAAATACTGAATAGACTAAGACCATGTAGTGGATTATGTCACTTTGAATGAAATTATTTCAATCACAGTTTTGTTGCTAAAGTTGGCCATTCACGGCCAGTTACACTAATTAGTCGGTCTGAGGTACGACCAAAATTTTACGTTTTCAATATCGGTAACAAAAATCTAGGCTATATAGGCATAAGTACTAAAAAAATAACTTAACTTTTTTATTTTTTTCCACAATTGCCCATATTTTACCGGTTCTAAGACCTTCTCGCCCATTTTACCCACTAAATTAAAAAAAAACTAAATGTCCCCTTTGCGTGGGGAATTGCCCACGTTTTAGCAGCACTGAATGAAAGACAGTTTTCAGATTATTTTTATGTTAGTGAGTGGAGTCATTTTTTGAACTGACCGTGAATGGCCAGCTTAACAGAGTAACTGAAGTTGTCAAATGTGACATTTTCAAGTAATTTCAGTCCTAAATTGTTAGCAATAGAGTTACGTAATTAGCCCCCATGGCTACGGCTTAAGACTTAACAGTTTGTCAAAATTAACGGTCGCATTTCTAATCAAAGTCCATAAAAAAATACACCTGTTATTGTCATAGATTCGGTTAAATTAAGACGGGGGTTCACCAATTTTTAAACAGCAGCCGGTAAACCTTAATTGACGGTTAATTTAACATAATTCCCATACAAAATATGTCAAATGATGCTAAACCGTGTTCAAATTTGTCGGCGAACTCCAGGCTAAGAGTCTCACTGCGAAGGAATTTCTCAATATGGCTTTATTTTTATGCTACTCCTGGCCTTGCCCGACAAAGGAACGGCTATGTTCTGGTATGTCAAATAATTATGTATGTAGCGACACAATTTGTAGACCTACCGTAGAATTGGGTAAATCGAGATCTTCCATGGTTAGCTAGTGCGGCTTAATAACATCTGATAGTAAGGTTGGTCACTTGCCTTACAGACACCCCTCCACTAATCCGCCCTGAACCAGTGTGGTGGAGTATGGCTTGTACCTCCTCATAGTTGAGGTGAGGCGATTGCCCAGCAGTGGGATCTATAAAGGCTAATTTTACTTTTACTATTACGACACTTGAGTAAATATGAGACGGATTAAATGACATGACATAATGGAGGATAATATTTTAAATTAGCCGTCGTTCAAGCATTATATGGTATATTTTATTAGTAAGGCTACAGGTTTGGGCTTTTATTAGAGAGAAATTTGCGAAAAACTAAGTAAATAAATACACCAATTACCTAGCCCCAAACTAAGCGTGAGCTTGGCTATGGCGACTAGGAAACGGATAGACATACTTATATTCATTTATAAACATCCAAGACTTAGGTAAAAATGTTCGTGCTCATGCATTTGCCCCTTGCGGGAGTCGAACTCGCAACCCTCCTGGTTCAGAAATCCGGGGCGCGAACCACTACACCAAGACGGTCGTCAAAAGAAAGAAGTCAGATATTTAAAACAGCAAAACCAATTTTTATGATTTTGGATAAAACAAATGAAACCTCTCAAAGATTTAGGGCGTTATTAAGAGAAACGCAAGAGAATTGAATTCCATCGTATGATCTTCATTTTCTTTGCCCGGAATGAATTATTCGACAATGGAATTCCCTTACTAAGATGGAACCTTGTTCATATATTATGTATGTCCTTCATTCAATTTGTGACATTGATTAAGGTACATTATGGTTGCTTACTTGAGTATAATAATCTTCGAGAACGTCTCTCGGGCTTAATAACCCCAAAGAGCCGAGCAAAATGGGTTATCATCTAGTTCTTATTTCTTCGAGATAAGGTGTAGAATCGTTGTGTTTATATCGCATTTGTATATGAGGGTGAAGCATAACGGATTATCTTGGATTAGGACATTTTTATTCAAAGATTACTTTTCTTTGACAAATTTACTGTGTTGTTAGAGTGGAGTTGGGAGACGCTTCAGGTGAATTGCGACGGTTTAAATTGTCAAGTGCGATTTGTTTTGTCTTTGAAAGAAAACAATAAGTACTATATATAATACTTACAGGAAACTAAGTAACACCGGTATTGAATACCGGTGGCTTCGCCTTAGATGCTCCGCGAACTTGGCTGGTACACTGCCGGGTGTCTAGATATTGAAAAGTTACTTAGTTTCCTGTAAGTACTTATGTAGGTATAAAGCTAGAATGATCATTACCAACAGGCTTACTTAATTGGTATGACAGCTTAAGTAAAACGTACACGGTTTTTTAGGGTTCCGTAGTCCGACAAGGAACCCTCATAAGATCGTTCAGTCCGTCCGTTCCGTCCGTCCTAGTCTGTCACAGCAGAATATCTTCTACGTTTATGAACTGATTTGCATGTAACTTGGTTCGAGGGTACTTCACATATAGATCTCATTTTTAAAAATACAAAAAATTAAAATTACCCCCTTTTAGAGGAACCAGTAAAGTGGGGGGTGAATTATTTTTTTGAGTGCATTCCCTTGTGTGGGGTATCGTTGAAAAGGACTTTGAAAATAAGGTAGGGTTTCCATACAACACTTTTTTATCAGCTTTACCATTTGCGAGATATAGCCCGCCAAAGTCGTTTACACGGTGTTAAATTCGGTACCTGAGACTGATCACACAGATTTAAGTTTCTACTAGGTAGAATAGCTATTTGTCTATGTAGGTTTCTTTTTTCAAATGGGTTTGCTCGTGACTCTAAGCGAGCTCACCCAAAAGAAGCTTCTTCACTCTGACTTTGAAGGTTTTTAGGTTGTGATTATTACAGTGTATTTGATTAAAAAGAGGTAGACCTGTCATCTCGTAGGTAGTGCGCGGCGATTCGAATTTGATGCACGAGCACACGTCCTTTTACGTGTCATGTTTAATGCAAAATTGTGCAAAAATACACAATTTGAGGTTCATCAATTTCAGCGAGCTAATGACTCATCTGCCTCTTTTTAACTGATTGTAATCAGTTAGATGCACTAACGCGAGAAGTGAGATCTACATATTTGCTAATCGCATTATAAATGGTATTCCTATTATACGCCTACCGAACAAACTGTTATCTCGCTCTGTAGGTATCGTCACGTCTGAACTACGTTGCCAGTCTTCCACTGCGAATCAATACTTATATTTAGGTATTGTAGTCTACGATGAATAGAAAGATAAACTTATCTTTTCTTACTTGATTTATTCACAAGATAATTAATAATAAAAAATCACTTATTCTTTTCGAATCGCTTCGTTTAATACCTACAACTGCGGTGTCAAACGGAATAACAAGAACTATTTCTAATCAATCACTATTTGAAATTCACAATTGCGGTTTCGAACGAGATGGACTTGGAGGTTTTACGCATAACAATTAACCTTCACAGTACCTTATTTGGAACTAGCTAGAGTAAACGATCTGACCTATACAATTAGTAGTACCTATCTAAAAACTCGGCTTTTGCGCTGAGTCAGCAAACTGCCTAGAAATAGGGCGACCTCCAGACCAGAGTCTTTAATTTTAGATGAATAGACTTGCCATTTATGGTACGCCGCTAAGAACTGGCAACAAATGGGGTACCATTTTTAAAAATTCAATTTAAAACATTACAGGGGTTGGGAATCTCCTTTTAAGTTTCGAGACCTGTATTAGGAGAAACCCGCTCTTTCGTAAATTTTAAGTAACTAAGTTAGTTAGGTAACAACATATAATAATAATAAGTAAAATAAATAATAACAATAACGTTTTTGGTAACATTTTAAGTGCACTGTTTATTTTTGTGTGTTAGCTTGGGCAAGTGTATGTATGCGTGCGCTTGTGTGTACGTGTGTGTGCGTTTGTTTATGTGTGTGTGCGTTTTTACATAAATGTGTGCGATGTTTAAGTACTTATTCCATACCATTAATAGATTATATATAGGAATAAATTAGTTTCTTACACATTTATAACGATTGTTTCTGTTTTAAGTTAACCGATTTTAATAATCAGCCGAACTGCTGAATAAAGATGCCTCCCCATTACTGGCAGATAATGCCAATACGTTAAGTCCCCACTTGTGCTAGAATAGACTTTTGTCAGCCTGTGGATTTGTATGCGGTGATTCATAGATTCATAGGTAGGTTGCTCAGTTAAATAAAATTATTTGGTGGGAAAATCCTCTCTTTCAAAACTTATCTTAGATCCCATGCTTAAAATTTAAGATTGATAGTTCTGTAAATCATATAAGTACGTCTGGAACTCTGGCTACTAAATCCCTGGTGAGATGGGCCGTTCATAGCAAAAATTTTATAACTCTATATGAGTATACGAACATTTTGTTTGTAATATTGTATATCGAACCCAATACGACAATTTTGTAAATGTCTACTGAGTGCAATGAAGATATCTTATTCAGCTAAGAAATATAAGCAACTCTAGAGAGAAGAAAGGATGCATACGTGTGATAAATGCGGCCTGGTATCTGGATAGTTGCAGACCACTTTTTAGAAAATTTAATGTTCTGCCTCTTCCTTGCATGTATATTAGAGATGTGTGCGTCTTTGTCAAGTCAACGCAGTGCGCTCGTCAAAAAAGGGCAAAAATTAGGAATTTACTCTACCAACCACAGTCTAATAAGGTATTATATAACAAAAATATCTGCAATATGGCAATAGCCATTTACAATCTCTTACCTGAAGAGTTGAAAGAACTCAAAGGCAATATATTTAAGAAAAAGTTAGTGGATTGGTTGCTGAATGAGGGATTTTATAGATTTAATGAATATTTTAACTTTAATAAATAATTCAATATATACCTGTGACATTTTAAATTAAATTATGACATTGTAATTTAAGTTTCTGACATCATTATAATATTTTATTTTTGACATTCTGTTTACAACACCACTCACCTCAGCAAGGGATGTGGAACCAGGTATCTTTAAGCAAAACATGAACGGCGTGTTGACTCTCTTCAGGATCTCGCGGAAGTCAAGCGGGACGCCCCTCGGCCGCAGCAGTCTGAAGTATGTCCCCAGCGACGACCCGTGGGACGCCAGATGTGTCCCGAAGAGACGCATGAACCCGCCACCTGGGGGACAAAGGGTTAAGAATGTAGGTACAGTCACGAACTTCAATATGTGTACATCTGCATTCGATTTGAGACCTTATTACAATGGCATAAAACTTATTTGTATACATTTTATTGCTTGTGATTTTACAGTCAACAGTGAGTCAGGTCACCCATTTAAAATACGAAAACAGATTTTATTACGTAGGGAATAGAGATGGTCTCGAGGTCAAAGTGGGGTAGTCTGTCGTGCCCTGTGTATATAAACATTATTTTTACGAATATTAGCCCACAAGGGCCTATAAATATGTTGAGATGTGTGTAAGTGCGCTCTGCCCTGATTCAGATTCAGTTTTCTTGCAAGTTACACGTGGGTTAGAGTACATGGTAATAAATAAAGTACAAGTGACGCCTTGCTAGGGCACAATAAACATAAAAGGCAAGTATTCCATATTAACTTAATATAAAGTGTGGCAGAATATAAAAACCCTCCTCTAAATGGTTGTTCTTGTGAAGAAGTTGAACGGGTACAAAGCTTAACATATCTGGGAGTTATTCTGGACGAAACACTCACTTTTGAAAAACATATAATAGGACTAACCCAAAAAACCAGAAAACTAATATACATTTTTAAACAACATAGACAGGTCGCTGATGCTAATACTTTGAAATATGTTTACACAGCTTTGTGCCAGTCCATTATTATGTACTGCGTTGCGATCTGGGGAGGTGCGGCTAAGAGTCATATGCTAAAAATCGAAAGAGCGCAAAGATTAATACTAAAAATATGTCTTTTTAAGCCTGCACTTTTTCCGACCTCAACATTGTACACTGATAGTGAAGTATTAACTGTACGTCAATTGTATGTTTTGAATACTGTACTAAAGCAACATAACCTAATTTTCTACAAAAAAGAACAAACTGTAGCCAGAAAATGTAGACATAGAAATGTGTGCCCCTGTGAGGTTTTTAGTACATCTTTTGTGCGCAGGTTTTTCTGTTTTCGGGGACCAAAATTGTACAACAAAGCTAATGAAAATTTAAATATTTATCCTAAAAATAAATTTGAATGTAAGCGCAGTCTGATAAAATGGCTTAATTCATTGTCATATGACGAAACAGAAGAACTCATGCATAATATTCTGTAAGAACATAATCAAAAAGTTTGTTTCATACTTGTTTTGTGATTGGTACCTAGTTTTACCTACTATATTTGTTGATAGCTGGGGGTGGAGACCTGGTGGTCTGTAACACAAGTATATTTTTTTTACTTACCATAGATCACCAGTCTCCACAAACAAATTTTGTCGACCTAATAGTAAGTAATTTTGATTGTTTTGTTAACACTGTTATTTGCTTGTTTGTGGTGAAAAATAAATACATTTTTATTATTATTATTAATTCTTAATCTTTATCGAGGGACTCAGGAGGATGACCGGGATAGGATGCTCTATAGATGGGAAACAAATAAATAATATAAGCTATGCGGACGATATGGTCCTGCTGGCTCCCTCGGTGAGTGCAATTCAGAAGCTCTAGAAAATATGTGAGGAGTATGCCGGTGCCCATGGACTCAGATACAATGCGAAAAGAGTGAACTACTAATGTTTATGACCCGTGGTCATAAGATCACAACAGTACCTCAGGTTTGTGTTGGTGGTCTTACTCTTAAACAGGTGTCGCGGTTTAAGTATCTGGGTCACTGGGTTCCTGAAGACCTCTCTGATAATGAAGACATTGAGAGGGAGCGCAGGGCGTTGGCGGTAAAATGCAATATGCTGGCCCACAGGTTCGCACGCTGTACGAAACCCGTTCAGGTGATACTTTTTATGGCTTTTTGTCAGTCATTTTACACGTGCAGCCTGTGGGTCAGCTACACGCAGAAGGCCATCAACGCCTTGCGTGTGCAATACAAAAACGCATTTAGGGTGCTGTTGGGGCTGCCACGGTACTGCAGTGCGTCGGGTATGTTCGCCGAAGCACATACTGATGGCTTTCATGCTATCTTATAGAAGAGAGCTTCTGATGCTGATGCTGAGCCGTGTCCGTGGGAGTTCCAATAGCATCCTGCGCGTTGTAGCGGGGCGTGTCGATTGTCTCTACATGAGGCAGTGCGTTCGGCTGCATGTTTTGTAAAAATGTGTTTTATTGCTTTTCTTTTATGTTTATTTTTTACTTTATCTGTGGTGTATTATGTGTAAATTGCTGGCTGTATTTTCTTTTCTTTTCTTTTAAATTATGCAAATGTATGGACTAATGTGTCTGAAATAAAAATTTTAATTTGAATTTAATTAGTTACAGTTACCTTCATAACAGGAAAAAATCTTATTTTGTTTTATTATATACAAAATAAATTATTTTAATTACATTATTGCTTCAAATTTAATTCACTGCATATCTTATTAGTTAGAATAGTTTACTATTTAAGTATTCATTAATCAAAACAAAAAAGAAAGAAAATCTCCAACAATACAATGCCTGAGTAATATACCCTGTTACAACAAGATGGTCGTCAACAAAACAAAAACAAACAAACAAATGAACAACAATTTTTCAGGTCTTAATGAGTTAAATAGTTTTTATTTCAACAAATGTGGAAATAAAATTTGGGACTATCGATCATCATACTTTGGCCAGGCCTGTGTAACTCCCCGCGTAGGGGTCTGCATAATAAAATGTCTGTTTTCATATTTTGTGCCTAAAATTTTCTTTAAATAGGATAGAACTCAATCATTTTAAGTGGGTGAAATAATTAATTATTTGAGATAGAGTCAAAAGCTGAGATCAGTGAGAATTCCAGATTTTCCTTGGCAAATTAAACACGCACCTAATAAAAAATTAATAACAATGACCTTCAAAAACACAGCAAAAGACTTAATATTATAAACCTTTTGACAGGCTGCTAAATATTATTGCAAAGAAAATTAATTGTAATATTATTTCTATTCTCTATGCCTAGGGTGTTTAGTTATTCCATTTTTTTTTAAATAAATTGTTTCAACAAACACACCAATTACCTAGCGCCAAACTAAGCGTGAGCTTGTGCTATAGTGACTAGGATAACGGATAGAAATACTTAAATACATATAAACATCCATGACTTAGGTACAAATGCTCGTGCTCATCACACAAACATTTGCCCCATGTGGTATTAGAACCCGCAACCACCTGGTTTAGAAGTCCGGTGCGCAAACGACTACACCAAGACGGTCGTCAAATTATAACATTACAATTATATACCCCATAACTGACAGTTATGATAATTTTGTGAAATGAAAAACATACACACAATGACTCTCCTAGCTTTGTCTATTTTACACACAGAAATCACACAACAAAAAAGCCACATGTATGAACTTTTTCTCTCATTATTTTCAGCTTGTGATATTACACAAGTTCAGTTATTTACAAATCTAGTGGTAGAGGCCACGAATCGATCTCATTAGTGACCTTACCGACGAAGTACCCTAGTCCATGGAGCCTTTTTTATTTAGGGTTTTCCAAAAAGTTTTTTACTAACATATGTTGTTAGTAAAAAACTTTTTGGAAAACCCTAAATCTTTACAAATAGTTTAAAATTCATAATAATAAAGTTCATTTATTTCTGTACATAGGCTCGCAAGGAGCACTTATACACCATTAGTTTAAATGTTATCAAAAGTTAAAAAAAACATTGTATCCAAGTCACATCAAACAACTAAGAAAACAACTCAATGGAAAAATGGTGTTTTGCCTCCCTTGGCAACGATCAAATACATCTATATAAATAATGCATCACCCTGAATTGTACATACGGTAAGTTATCTGGCACTCTTTCTTATTTATACCCTCGAGAAGGCAATATCTTTTAATACATTATGGGGGGTATTCTAAAACAACGCCCAAGTTACAAGTTATGGTCTAAATACTGTAACTTGAAATTGCAGGGTCGCAATCAAAATGTTTTCTTTAAAAAGTTGATTTCGAATCAAATGTGTTTTTCTACAACGCATGTCTTTTGATTTTCCCAATTGAAGATATTCGTTCTTTTGCTTAAAAACTACAACTTTTTGTACGAACCAATATTGCTCACTTTAAAAAATTGGAGACCTACATGCTGATTAATTTAAATCATCGAAGTAATTACACAGATGACAGTTCACACTATTACAACAAACACTGAAAACAGAATAAATATTTAAGTGGGGCTCAGATACAACAGACGTGGTTTATTTACCGTTTTTAATACTACTAAAAAAAATCAAATATAGTGTCTAATATTGTATAGATAGTGGTAGGGAACCCTCTGTGCCAGAGTCCAACTCGCATTTGGCCGATTTTTTTCCAGAACATTTCGTAAAAGAAGTTGTTGCTTTGCAGATTACATAAGAACAAATATCTTCAGTTAGGGAATGTGAAACACACCACGATTTATATGTCTACAATTGTACTAAAATAGTAAGTAGGTTGTTATTTTAAAAACTGCCCTAAGTACCAATTTCCATTAATGTATAAGGTTGATGTGTCTTGGTGATTCAAAATTGTGAAATAAGAGTATTAATTATAAGCCAAGTGGGTTATTTTACCCCAAAATATAGATGGGCATAACCGTTTCAAAATACTCCAAAGTACAGGCACTTGCTAGTCATTACAAATAATAGAGGCATTCTAAGTGAAAATTAAGGTAAAAAGCAGCCCTGATAATCACCAACGGACGTTGCCGTATATTTAATGGCAGCCCTGGATCATTAGGAAGAAAGCGGTAGTGTAAAAAGGGCCCAAATTATAGGGGTCAGGGGAAAAAACCTGTATTTTTAGCTGGTCGCCTTTTGCAGTTCGGGGCTAAAGATTGAAGGTTTTTCACAAAATTCGTACTACATAATCATTAGTGCGTAACCAAAACAATTCGTTTTGGTTACGCACTAATGATTTCCCTGCTTATAATGTGAACCTAAAAGTGATTTTGTGGTTAACTCTTTTTCGTCTGAATCGTAAATTTTGGTAAGTACACGGGTCTGTAAAAATGTTGGTTTACAGGAACATCAACCAACTTGTACTAATAATAATAAAGTGCTAATACCATATCTTATATAAAATATTCTACATAACGGGTAGATACTTAGTAAACACTAAATAGTCGGTTTGTATAGTACGTACCTAGCCTTATAGCAACACACAATAACTTTAGACAAATGGTGTAGTTGAAACTAGAATTCGTTTTTTAATTTTGGCAAAACGCTTTACGCTGCAGTGCCAAAATCTAGAAAACAAATAAAAACAGAAGATGAATTGTAAGAAATATGCGAGAGTAGTAGTATTTTAACTGAGATAGCCTACAGTTTAGCAAGAACGAGAAACCTCGAAAACATTTAGTTATAATATACGGCTGTAGCTTGTATTTTTAGGCTAAGGACATATTATAGCAATGCGCTAAAACCTACGAGTACATTTTTAACGGACTTAACGTACCAGGTAGGGCCCTAAACAAGAGGTAATTTATTATATAGCAAAGTTCGCTATCGCTAAAAAAATGTATGAAATTATATATACAGTAATAGTTGCATACATACTTTGAAATTTCGTTGGCGATAGCGTAGTTTGCTATAATATAATAGGTTGCATCTTGTCTAGGGGCCCAGCTCTGTTAAAAATATATGCAGGAAAAAATATGGTTTTTTCAATTGACTTACTATTCCGGACTTTTTAAGGCCTTTTATCTAAGTTGAAAGCCCACTTCCACAAGTCTGGATTAGCTGATCCGGACACGCGCAAGTAGGCTTTCAACTTAGATCATAAGCCTTGAACAAATCCAGATTAGCTAATCCAGACGTGGCCTTAATAGCTCACCAATCATAATATTGACATACCTATCAGGAAATAAGTAATAATGTCCTCCTAGCCGAATTTCGACTACGGCGGCCTAACTCAACATAGATTAGCCAACTGCGCGGGACATTTATATTGCACAAGTGTGTGCGCAATACACAGGTGCACTCTCTGTTCCTTTACTCTCATAACTCGGCAGTCCGACATGAACGTAGAGGGATCAGGCGCAGGACCAACGGCTTAACGTGCTTTCCGAGGCACGGGTGTGTTAACACCAACAACTTCCTGACTCCGGAGCTGGGTCTGAATAATTTCAAGACAGAAAAACCCAAACCATTCTCGGCTCGACCCGGGATTCGAACCCGGGACCTCGTGGATAGTACCCAGCGAACTGACCACTAGACCAACGAGGCTGAACAACACCAAGTAATATTGTTCAGCAGAATAGGCAAGACGTAGTGTAACTTTGGCCTAAAAGTTTTCTAGGTCAGAACAAGAATAATTTCACTGCAGACAATATGTTAGAAATAGAGGCATGTGTCAAAACTGCATCTGGTTGTCATTGAAGGTTTTATCATTTGATGCATTATGATTTTCTATTACCATTGCCGATAGAAAAAGAGCATTCAGCTATTGTTTATTTTAATGTTCTGAATCACGCTTAATATATTGTTTTTTTTGTTGTATCTGTTTAAACGGAGTGTTCCCCGCGACTTCGCCCTTGCCAAAAGTCAAATTTTCCATACAAACTTCCATTCCCCATTTGACAACCCTGATGATTTTATACCGCCTTTGTCCTTCCTAGGTAAAATTTAAAATTCTTAGATCTAAAACTCTCTCTGTACCTCTCATTTAAATCGGTTCAGTAGTTTCGGAGCCTATTCAATACAAACAAACAATCAATCAAATCTTTTCATTTTGATTGTATTAGTGTTTCTATTTTCCACACATTATTCTTCTGTTTTTATTTGCTTCATGTTTTTTTTTGTCAAACAAATGTGTCTAGTGTTTTTCTTCTACAAATAAAATGAGGACACAAACCGTATTTATTGACTTAAAGTCTATGACTTACCAAGTTGGACCAGCTCCAGCCTCTTGTCAGTGACAAAATGCCAGGGGAAGGCCTTGCAGAAACTTGCCACACCGATTTTGAGGTCAGCTGCCTTGCTCGAGGATGCGATCGTGACAGATTCCGCCAAAACCTCGCAGTTCTCTTCTCTCAACTTCTGGTGCAGTGGTACTGCATTTATTTCATACCTGAAAGAGGGGTACTACTGTAAAATTCAGTACTTTTAGGTTCCGCGCTGATAGACCACCGAACATAGCCAACCGATGGCTAGCGACAAGCTGTTAACATTATTTCTAATACGTCGCCGCACACGTAAACGAGTGGCGGCCACTCGCAACTCAGTGTTCGCCACACGCCATCGGTGGCGGCCACTTGCTTTTTTTTTAAATTATTTATTACCAAAAGAACGCATTTTTTTTACAATAACAAGTCTGCCAAACTGCTTAGCAGTTTGTCGGCAGTAGTTCAGTAAGTAACTTGTTACATTTTGTCACGTACTGAACGTGAAACCTAAAAAATATCCAAGAAAATAAAGAAATAGCACGATCAGCTACCTGGTACCGCTCGTCATTATTTCGTTAAGCTCAGTAACTAATTTGTTATTTAGTCTACGTGGTGCTACTTATGTATGATAGCTAAAATAAATAAAGTGGAGCAGGGCCTGCGTGAACCCCAAATATATCATAACCCCAATTGACTAGAGATTGCGTGGGATCGGAAAGAGGCGTCTTTTAGTGTCGGAGGCCTCTCTTCACAAATGGTACAAATAAACGGTCATGATTACTGAACGGTGATGAGAGTTTAAATATTTTTCTATTATCGAGTCTACGCAGATGAACTCATGGGTAACAGCTAGCAAATAAAATAGGTACTGAACGTATGAAATAAATCAACTATTTATCAGCTACAATCAGCACCCACCATGGATATACTCGTAGATACCGAATAAATTTGTAGGTAAAGCAGAAATAAATACAACAGCGTTCTAAAGGTTCCCAAGAAATGTCACTAGAATCAAGATCACAGTTAGATTTATGGAGATATAATCAAAAAACATGTCTTCAACAAAAACAGATTTGTTCGCCCCTTCATCAATCAGTTTAGGCTATACTAGTCACGCAGAACTAGACCCAGTCGAAAATTTTGTTTGTTTTTAATGAAAGGATCTTTTGCAGGCAAACATTTGCTCGAGATATCTATTCGATTTATCGAGATGTCATATTTTTTGTTGATAAAATGAAAGTATAAAAAGATAATCCGCGGATGGGGTCGGCTTCGCAAACATATTGATCGTATTCGTTGGAATAAATCGTACCTACTTTATTTCTGTCATACGAATAACAACAAGGTAATAAATTCTAGTTCTTTTTTGGATTTTATGAATATTACATTTACGATTGCTATCTTACATAGTTATCGAGCATCATTTATCATCATCATCAGACGCAGACGTTCATATTCATATTCATTTATTCGCATACTAAGTGTCAGGAAGTCCACAAGGAGCCTGCAACCAGTGCCTTGCTGCGACCTTTATTAGGTCACCTGTCCATCTTGCCGGTGGACGCCCTACGCCATGCTTTTAATCGAGCATCATTATTTTATGTGAAAAAATGTACATTTTATTAACACGTTCCGGCGCGGTATTCCACTCCAGTATGACAGTAAAATCTTCATACAAATGTTTCGTTCACGTACACAAGCACTGACTCACGCGTCCAAGTAACGTTCATACATACACAACGGCCACCTCCGTACTGCCCTCCTGTGTATGTGTAAGTAAGATACTAAAACGGTCTAAAAAGGAGGCTTGTGTTCCTAGTGTCAAAAACACGTGTACACAAACAAGCCTTCTGTACAGAATGACAGTAAGACTGCTCTCTATGCAACTCTAATGTAGTGGAGAAGTGATTTTTAGATTGATTTTCGTGATAACGGCGATATTCGTACTGCCATTATATGAATCCACCTTTTTTTTTCTATGCCGTTACTCCGCTGGAACGTGTTAAATACACCACTAAACCAAGATGGTCGTCTTGCGTGCTTTGGACCAGCGGTTGCTGGTTTGAATCCCGCAACGGGAAAAAGTCAAAGTGATGGGCAAGTACCTATGTCGATGTTATAAACGTATATAAAGTATATATACATGGTGTCCGGGTTTCGACTAGCGATAATTTAAGGACCTTTTATTTACCAAATTTTAAAAACATAATCCTAGTGATTTTTTTGAAAAAAATTTTTTTTTTGAGATTTAAAAAAAAAGTTGCATTTTTTGGTTTAGTTTTGTAATAGGTTTAAAAACTATCTAACTGATTTCAATTTTTAGCAAGACTTATTAAAAATGTTTCCTCTATGACGGTTAATAATTTTAAATTTCACTTGATTTCAACGGTTAATTATTTCACTTGATAGGCCATAGCATTACCTTCCAAAAGAATCATTGTCATAACATTTAGGACCTCCAGATCCATAGATATAGCATTCTTTTTAAAATAATTAAAATGGCTGCCATTTCAAGAGTTAGACCCTAACATAGAACATGAACATAGACATAGAACATGGGGTTTTTGGTTCAACATTTGTCGATAACATTTGATGATCTAATAGCCTATAAATTATCGCCAGTCGAAACCTGGACAACTCTTATCCTCTGTTATCCTCGTTGCCAAATAACAAGCTCACGCCTAATTTGGAATTGGTGTGAATGTTCGAACAATTTATTTATTTATGAAATCGCATTGGAAACATTATTTTTAGTCTAAATCAAAATACGAACATGCTCTTCAAAAATAAAGTAACACGTCGAATTGATTACAACTTGTTAGATAAAGCCATCTCTAGTTTAGACTTCAATCCTATAATTAATTCCACTGACACTAACTATGCAACCGATCTATTAGTTTCACTCCTATCTATGACCATTAATGAATGCACGTTAACTCTTTCGACCCCAAAAAGGAAAATGAAGCAAACCATGGGTTTCTAAGGGCCTACTTCGCTGCATGAGGAACCGGGACAATTTGCACAGGAAATTAAAAAAGGATCCCAATAATGACGTGCTTAAAATGACTTACAAATGCTATCGAAATTTTTGCGCTTCCATATTAAAAAAAGAGCAAAAAAGTCTTACGAGAAACAACAGTTAGAAAAAGCTCAAAATAACAAGAAAGAACTTTGGGACACTATCAAAAATATAAGTGGATCTGTACCTGCTGTTGATCATTCGACCTTTCTTGTTTCTCCCCTTAACCCACAACAGAGTGTTAACGATGTTAACAATTTTTTTGTTAATGTTGGAAAAAATCTTGCTGAAAACATTGATCAGAGTGCCATTGCCAATTCTAATGAACCCGAGGAAATGCCATTACCTGCAGGCTCATTTGCTCTAACGCTTACGAATGAGTTTGAGGTATCACGCATTATTGTTAGTTTGAGGGATAGATGTGCGGCTGAAGTGGACCAGATATCAAGTGCCATTGTAAAAAGATATGTTGACTCGTTGGCTGCTCCAATTTCTCACATCTGCAATCTAGCAATATCAAATGGCATATTTCCGGGTGCGTTTAAGAGGGGACTGATCAAGCCTGTACACAAGGGCGGGAAAAAGTGCCTTGTCGACAACTGTAGGCCTATCTCGGTATTGCCAACCCTCTCTAAGATCCTGGAACGCATAATCAATAAAAGACTAATTAACTACCTTGAAACTTTTAATATACTCTCTCCGTCTGAGTATGGCTTCCGTTGTGTTAGGTCGACGGATGATGCAGTACATGAGCTTGTCCACTCCCTGGTTACTTCACTCGATGACAAAAAGAAATGTGTGGCAATATTTCTCGATCTCGCTAAGGCTTTTGACACGATCTCGATTCCCCGTCTCCTTTGCAAACTTGAAAGGGTAGGGGTTCGTGGCCTTCCACTGCAGCTGTTTAAGGACTACCTGAACAACAGGACGCAAAGGGTCAAAATTGACACCTGGCTGAGCGAAGAGGCTGAGGTCACGTATGGTGTCCCGCAGGGCTGCATTGTTGGCCCCACCCTATTTCTGATCTACATAAATGACCTTTGCCAGATGCAGCTCTGCGGGGGCTCAGTGTACACATTTGCTGATGACACGGCCTTATTATTTTCTGGTGACTCTTGGGATGAAGCTTTTTTAAATGCTCAAAGAGGCTTCAACAAGGTTAATGACTGGCTCAGGCGTAACATGTTAACTTTAAATGTTTCCAAGACAAAATTCGTTCCTTTTGCCATGAGAACTCATTACCTACCATCTTTAGCATACGGGATAACTGCCCACGTGTGTAACCACCATTCTTTAGCTGATGTGTGCCATTGTCCCTCCCTCCAACGGTCGCAGTGCATAAAATATCTCGGGGTTCAAATTGACCACACGCTATGTTTCAAACCCCACTTGGATTTACTGGCGTCTAGGCTACGGAAACTAATATACATTTTTAAATCACTCAAAAACATAGCCAGCCGTCGGGTTTTCAAAATGGTTTACTACGCTCTGAGTCATTCTGTTCTTGAGTACTGTATTTCTGTATGGGGAGGCGCTAATAAGACACACTTCTTGGTAGAGGAACGTGCCCAACGTGCCATTCTCAAGGTAGCGGCGGGACTCCCTTTCCTCTATCCTACTGAC
The DNA here is from genome assembly GCA_949316185.1 of Pyrausta nigrata. Classification (NCBI taxonomy): domain Eukaryota; kingdom Metazoa; phylum Arthropoda; class Insecta; order Lepidoptera; family Crambidae; genus Pyrausta; species Pyrausta nigrata. The sequence goes on along the minus strand of OX438955.1, from coordinate 12,457,676 downwards.
AATCTTTACAAAGATTGGGACTTACTCACTGCTAGACAATCTTTCATTCTAAGGGCAGTTCTAAAAAAGCATTCCCAACTTGTATATGATCCCGAGCTAATGAAGGGTAAAAGACGTACTGGCGCAGTTTTTCCCAAACTCTTCCTGCGTACTGCCTTCTCTCGTAACTATTTCTGCTTCCTGGGACCTTATCTCTACAACAATCTAAACGAGGTTCTTGGCATTTATTCACTTACTAAATACAAATGCAAAAAACTCGTCACCGACTATCTAAAGTCTATTAGTTATGATGACACCGAAAATATGTTATCCCCGTTGGTGTAATTAGTAATAATCCTAACATTTTATATATTTTTTTTACATAATTACCCACTTTCGTACTTACCTCCGCCGACACGACGACACGACACTTACATACACATCCAACACCTCACATACCTCACTACATACACAGTAATACATTACACTCTCCTCCATATACTCAACATGCACATGCAACATTACACTAACAATATTTACTTCTACCTTAAATTTATTTATAGTACCTACCTAGCCTATTTATGTAAATCCTAGGCCTGGTGACCTGTAGAACAGGTTTTTTACAAAACCTATTTCAGGCACCAGTCTCCCACAAAATTGGAATACATTTTATTTTATGTTAACTTCCTAGCCATAGTCTAGCTGTAAGGCCAATTTTGTGTAACAGAAATAAATAAATTATTATTATTATTATTATTGCCATTGAATGAAAAATGCAAAATGTTTACAATGATCTGTATAAAATATCAGAATTATTCATTCATTCAATAGCGGCTGCTGCTCCAGCGTGAACTCAGCGTGTCAAAATTTTCGTTGTGATATTTCTTTCAACTGTAAATTTTCTAAATAGAATACCAAATTGTGGACCTTTCTGTCATTTTTAGCAGGCAACATTTTGGTTTTATTCTTTAGTCGTAGAATAAATATGTAAATGTCTTATTTTAGTATTCACTTCATTTGGAATTGTTATTTCTGCTCGGTTACGCGGCCGCAAATTGTATGCTATTGCTGTGAATATTTTAACATTTAGTTTGAGTTTACAGTCTTAATAGTATTTTTATTTCATAATAAGAAGATGGAAAATATAATAACTACACTTATGAAACGATAGTGGACAAGATTCGTTATAAAATTCATAATAAAAAAAAATTAAAACATATTAATTATGATGGTTGTTGTGGTACCACCGATGTTTTTGATTTCCATAACACAGGTACTTGGGCCATTTGCTTTGGGATCAGAGAGATGCGATGGTGTGATGTTGTCTAATATTATCTTTCCTTAAGATACTTAAGTCTAAATACTTTAATAAGAAATAAATAAAATAAATTGTTCCAACAATCACACCAATTACCTAGTCCCAAACTAAGCGTAAGCTTGTGTTTTAGCGACTAGGATAACGGATAAACATATTTATATACGGTAATAAACATTTATCACTAAGGTACAAATGCTCGTGCTCATCACACAAATATTTGCCCCTTGCGGGATTCGAACCCGCAACTGCTGGTTTTGTTGTCCGGGGTGCGAACCACTAAACCAAGATGACCATCTTTAGTCAATAGGTTCATTTTGACAGTTGACATATAGGGTCGGGTGTTTACGAATCGGTAGGTAGAATTAACGATTCAGACATCAAATCGATTTACGATCGATTCAAAACATTGTTAATCAAAACAAAATATTTTACGTTTTAGTGACTATTTATTTCATGAGTATGTTTTAGAATTACGTTCTAAGAACCACAAATAAAATTAAGTCCTCAAACTCAAAATTGCATACTGTAAATGTTATTTGTTCAATACCAACCGATGAGTCGATAAATCTGTAACCCCCGTAACGAGTAAAAAGGTAACAACACTAAAATGAAGAACAAAACGATATAGAACATGGCCATTTTAAGACGTCTGTCAGCAATGTAGAATTTCGATTTATAATGTAGAAAATATAAACCTAAAAGTGTCGCATTACATACTTTTAAGTCAAGGCCCGTAGCCTAATTGCAATTTATTGTCTAGCGAAGTTCGCCATAGCTAATACAATGTATGAAACTGACATAAGCCATCGAAACATCACGTGACTTTTGCATACATATTTTGACATTTCATTGGCTACGGGCCCAGTGCTATCTATCTATTATTGTTTAAAAATCAATAGCATTTTATTTTCATTGTTTTATGTGTTGCCTATGGAATCCCACCGCATACAATGCTACGTTCTGTGATAACTCTAAGCTGTCAAATTGAACCTATTATATTATTTGGACTATAAATCGAGGACTCAAGTGTCCATTAATACATATCGCAGTACACTCCTGACATACCCTTGAATACTACGCCATAATCCTCTGAACAATACCTTAGTAAATCCAATCAATAGGAGTCACACTGGCCTATATTCGCACTGGATCGATATACGCAGGGTATTCAATGGATGAAAATTTAACCTGGATCTTTTAATAGATCATTTTAGTTATTAGTAAGGTGACATTAAAGTTTTAGGCTACAAGCCTTCTTGAAGAGTTGAGAAAGAAGTTTAACAAAATTAAAATAAAATAAATGTGGAATAGGTAGATTGAGATTGAATGATCGAAGGCTTTATGATTGGGATGAGTGTAACAAATAAATGAAGGCGAGAGTGGTTGTTCTCCCTGCTTCGGAAGGCACGTTAGGCATATGTCCCGGCGAATATCTGTTGGTATTAGTCGTTAAGTCTAGTCAGAAGCCCTAGGGCGGCTTGATAACATCTGACAGTAAGGTTTGTCACTTGCCTTACAGACACCCCTCCACCGATCCGCACTGAGCCCGCGTGGTGGAGTATGGCTCGTACCTCCTCAAGGTGAGGCCTTTTCTTAGCAGTGGGATTTAATAGGCTGACTTTATTAAAGTGGTTGTTATGTGTTCGGTTATGATGGCGGGAGTTGTAAAAAAAGATAGTAAGAAGTAAAGATGTTCTAAAATAAAAAAAAGTTAAAATAAATGTGAAAATATCTTTTTTTATGTACTTATAATGGTTAACTTACGCGAGTGGTCACATAAACGTTCAATGAATCGTTCAATGATGTAAAACATTCCAATTCCAAACTTCAGATTTAAATAAATTGCGAAGTGATCCGCAAAAGTGTGTTTTATTAAGGACTCACTTAAATCTCCTAGGGTCATTAGTGTAGCTCTTCAGTCTTATGTCCGTCTGTGTGGCGTACAGCCTCCGCGCTATCATCCTCAAGCTGCCCACGAGAAGGTACGCCACGGGTTCGCTCTCCGTCGTGAGGTGCAGCTCGATCTTGCCCTCTTGTGAGGTCGTGCATACGAATGCCGCTTCGTATTCAGCTGCCTCCTCTCTGAGTGAATCATCCTGTGGAAAGATAAACTTTACAATAAGCGTGCAAGTTGGTTACGTTTCATTCAATGGGATGTAATGGCCTCAATTCCAAATGTCTTCCCTAAGATTAATTTTAAATCAAGCCGTCTCTTTTTTTAACTATTCATTATTTATTTATACACAAACAATTTAACTAAATACCTAAAGTAAAGAGTAAACTAACCTAAAACATCGCGTCCTACATTTGAAGTTTTTAAATCATTGTAGTTCGTTGTAGCTGACTCATTGTTTAGCACGGTAAGAAATAGAAATTAAAATTAGTCCTAGATAGGGCACTTTGAAATCGAAATTCGGCAAGGAGGACACTGCTCCTAGCAGAATTTCGAAGGTGGGTCAGGTCTCAACCTTAGTAAATCTTTCTTAAAATCGCTACACTGTCCATAATATAAATTTTAATTACGCTTCAAGTTCGTTACTGGATTCTTTGTTTGACTATGAAATTATTGCTAGCTTCGACTGCCTCGTTGGTCTTGTGGTCAGCACGCTAGGTACTATCCACGAGGTCCCGGGTTCGAATCCCGGGTCGGGCCAAGAGTGTTTGGGTTTTTCCGTCTTGAAATTACTCAGACACAGCTCCGGAGTCAGGAAGTCGGTGGTGTTATCACCCCCGTGCCTCGGAAAGCACGTTAAGTCGTTGGTCCTGCGCCTGATCTCTCTACGGTCATGTCGGACTGCCGTCTCACCGAATTATGAGAGTGAAGGAACAGAGAGTGCACCTGTGTATTGCGCACACACTCGTGCACTATAATATGTCCCGCGCAGTTGGCTAATCTCTTTTGAGATAGGCCGCCGTGGTCGAAATTCGGCTAGGAGGACATTATTATTATTGCTAGCTTCATGACGCTAACTGCTAACTGCATTTTATAGAGAAAACCAGTAGTATCGCGGCGACATGTCGTCTGCTGCTACTGCGTGCGTCACCTATAAACTGACTCATAGTACGACAAGTTCGCGCGCGACCCTTCTGTGCCCCCACAAGACGTGCGAGAGACGAGGAAGCGTCGATCGCACGCGACTGTCATAGTAAATCCCCTTTCCTACAACACCACCAGTCCTCGCTGATATCTCTATCACCTCTGGCGACCGCAGGAAGGTCGCGCAGGAACTTGTCGGGCTATAAGATTGCTTTAAGTTCTGTTAATAAGCAATTTGTTTTTTTCATAACTTTAATCATCTAGATTAGAATCTCTTAGTGTTAGTAATTCACTTTAATCAATCCAATCTTATGAAATGGTAGATCATTTTAACTTAATGTCAGCGAAATACCCAAGAGACTTGGACACTAGTTATAAAAAAAAGTTTATTCTTGACCAGAATTATTCATGAGTAATGTAAAATTTAGGCAATCAAATTATTATGGATCAAAAAACTTTCCCCTTAGGATGGATTTAAAACGGGCTGAAATTGAGTTTACATAACTTTCAATCCTTTCGAAGTCTATTTTTGGGATTATACTTCGGGACAATACTGTGACAATGAGGATAAAATTCAATTAAATTTGCCCGAAAAGAGTTAGGCAGATAATGTTACTAAGCTTTGGATGTATGATAGAAACCAACTGCTATCTTAATTAATGTAAATAATTTGTAAGTCATACCCAATCCTATTAATTAACTGAACCTCATAACTATTGCAGTAGTAAGATCGACAGATCAAATATTTGAACAATACAAGCTAAGCCGGTAAAAACCTGCGCTTGATCTGACCGGCCATTTAGGCCGTGATGTATACGACTGAAAAAGTTGTGTTCGCATGCATTTGGCGCATTTATTAAATTTTAATACTTTGTGAAACTCTTGCACTAGATTTACGCACAGGTTTTTTTTAGATTATATCTATCACGTAAACTTAACCTAGGCGTTTGGATTTAGTCTAGACGTTGACCTTTTCTTTGATATTTTTGAAATAACTTCTTCTATTTCTTTCTCTTTTGTCTTTTACTTTCCATTCTATGTTGTTTTTAAGAAAACGCCATTTCGTCCTATCTTAATATGTTTACGTCTGTTCTCAATTATTTTTAAATACGATTATATTTTTTTATAATAAATTCTAAGTAGCGGCAGCGCTTTCTTAGTGATATCAAAGTTAGGCAACCCACGCCGCGGTCGTGATTGGATGGGTGACCATTCAGACCATTTAAGTAACGTCCATGACAAGCATCTCCGTTCTTCGGAAAGCACGTTAAGCAGTTGGTCCCGGCTAATATCTGTTGGTATTAGTCGTTAAGGGTAGTCAGAGGCTAGGGCGGCTTGATAACATCCGACAGTGGGGTTTGTCACTTGCATCTCTCCACCAATCCGCACTGAGCCCGCGTAGTGGAGTATGGTTCGTACCTCCTCATAGTTGAGGTGAGCCTTTTGCCTAGCAGTGGGATCTATATAGGCTGAATTTACTTAACTTAAAACAAATCTTACCTGGTCATGTAACACGTCATGCACGCTGTCCAGTGTGGTTAAGAATTCAGTTAAATTCGTGCCTAAACATTTAAATGCCCGCTCCAGTCGACAATTGTGCGAGAAGGCTGTTAAAATTAAATATTCCCCTAATTTTGCCATAAAGTCCTTAGTGCTAACACCTGAAACAAAGAAAAAAGACACTAATTAAGGTTTATTAAGAAATCAAAATCAAAATTTAGGTGTTACTTGCCGGACTGCCTTATAGGGCGTTTGTTGTATACCACATAAATAATAATGACACAAATAAATTCAGTACTAACGTCCTGTTTCCGATACTGAGTCTTGTTTGTAATGACATATATGCAGTGTAGGTACGATAAATTGGGAGTCAGTTAAGTTTCGGTGTTAATAGCGAATATTAAATAATATTCACATATTTTGAGACAAAAGATCCATATGAAGCCGGTTAATACCGTATTCTCTATCATTGTATTCCTACAACTCTATTTATGAAAGAAAATCAGAAATTATGAATAGATGACTTATGCACTACCTTGTTTGCACATCCCTCTTTTTTTTAATTTTTTTTGTTTGTTTTTTTTTTCATATTATATTCTACTAGTGGTTCCCCGCGACTTCGCCCGCAAGAGTTGGATTTTCCATATAAACTTTCATCCTCCATTTCACCCCCTTAATGTTTTTATATCACGACAAAATGTAGTCTATATCCTTTCCAGGGTCTCGAACTGTCAACATACCAAATTTCATTTCAATCGGTACAGTGGTTTAAGCGTCAAGAGCTAACAGACAGACAGACAGACACACTTTCGCATTTATAATATTAGTATGGATATGGTATGTGATATACGTATTTAATAATATTATGATGCCAATAAACGTATTTTCTTTTTTACTTTCTGAATACGAAATATTTTTCTTCTGGTTTTCCTTTTACATGACTTCAGAAAAGCAAAAGACGCTTATTCCCAGTGTCTTATCTATTAAATTTAAGTTTGCGTTATCATTTTCTTATGCAGAAACTGTTCTCAAACTTAAGAAAGAGATTTCAAGGGGCATTTCTCTCTTCATAAAATTCAATTTGAAACAGCGTAGTCGACGAAAATATCTTGTTTCTTTTTAAACTCCCGTCGTCTTTTTATGCTGTCTAGTTATAAAATTGGGTTGACTAAATTATAATTTTTCAAGAAAATCTAGATTAATTTAGTCATACTCGTTTTAGAAAGGAGAGACAACAAATAGAATCGGTACAAAAAAGATAATTGAATTTTTGGAAGCAATGCTAAACAACTAAACAAATTCTGTTCATCCACAATTTTAAGATATTTTGTCTAGAGTACATCTCTTGTCTAGAGTACATTCTTGTCTGGAATTTAATGACTTTATACATATACCTTAATGGAAACCTCTTTTAGCTTCTTAGATCCAAACTTATTTTTTTGCCGAAATCATGCCACTTTTTGGTTTATTTTTTTTCCAATTTCAAATATGTTTACACAGCATCGACAAATAACAAACACTGACTAACGCGTCGTTTTTTGCTGAATACTTAGTTTTTTTTTCATATTCTTTTCATCTTTTGTATCCATCGTTATCTGAAATGACTTTTCCACTGCGCGCTAAGTAATTCCCTAGTTGCTGTGTTTTTTGATTGTAAAGACTTCGGAGATTGTTCGTATAGACGCTCCACTGCAATGGGCAGAGTAATCAACTTAAGAGAAACGTTCCCATCTTAACAGAGCAACGTTGCACTCGGTTTACTGTTTTTTGACTATACAGGGTGTAAAATCTCTCTCTCCTGGTCATTTTAGTTGTAGTAGGACTAAAATGAACAAAAGATTTTTCCCATATTAGTTTTTCTATTCCACTCTGCCCTATCGTCTACAGAGACATTGCAGGAGCCGTAGACAAGTTGCAATCTATTCCAAAGTAATGTTCGCTATCGCTACCAAAATGTATGAAACTGATATACGCCATCGACACAAACGTGACTTTTGCGTACTATTTTGACATTTTGTTGGCGATTGCGAAGTTCGCTTTAAAATAGGTTGCATCTTGTCTAAGGTCTAGAGGCACAGGTCTTTCTTAACCACGCCGGCCCATCTTATTTTTGGTTGCCTTCTCGCTTACCCTTGGTATACTATCTATAATTTGAGAACTACGCTATTGTCAGTGGAGTCTTTTCAATCCCTCTCTATTGCATTTCATCTCCTTAACTTCTCGGTACTACACGACACCTAACGATTTCTTTATTTGGTCCATATAGGACCGTTTTGGTCTTCCTCTTTTCCTTTTCCTCTATAATCATTTTGATAAGGTTATCATGTCGCACTAAGTGTCTCAGCATATTTCCCCTCCTATTCTTGGTATACAGGATATTAAACGAGTCAGCATGGTCTTTTAATGTCGTCAGACCATCTAGCTGATGGTCTACCAACGCTCTTCTGCCATTTAATAAACAAAAATTCAGCAGTATTATTTTTAAAATGATACATTGACTGCCATGTTTATTAGTGCTGCTTAATCAATTCGATTCATAACATGGTAACCACCTACGTGTCAGTAATTTATATTTATTTAAAAACTTTATACTTACTATCAGTCGCCCGAACCGCGTCGTATATTTCTTGTAGATACGCGTAGTTTTTACATGACCGCACGTCGTCTGGTAGCCTCCGTCTAAAAAAGAGAAATTAATTAAACTTGACACAGTCGATTAATTTTTGTTAGCGAAATTCAATTTGATTTCGTAAAAACTTGCAATATAATTGCTTAAAATATAAAAATAATTATAAGTTAAGCTGATTTCATCCTAACTGATGGTTACATATTAGTAAAAATATTTCTATCAGATCCATGCAGGTACATTCCCCAAGTATTGATTAAATTGAACGCCGGCTCACTGGCGTAGCAAGCACTTACAATAATTCGTCGACTAACTAACGTCCTCCGTAGCTCAGTTGGTAAGAGCATTCGCCAGGATAGCGAAGGGACGTGGGTTCGTGTCCCACCGGATGACACAGTCGATTAATTTTTGTGAGAACGAAATTCAATTTGATATCGTAAAAAAATATTATAAGCAAAATAATTGCTTAAATTCTAAAAATTATTATAAGAAATTAATTAATGAATATTCTACAAAAAAGTGGTTTTGATGTTGGTTCCATAGTAAAAGTTGTTATAATAGAGCAGCAGAATGGTCCCCTATAAGGAATACAGATTATTTTGTTGGACCCTGTATAAGACATTACAATTTTTAAGCAGTTTAGCAGCAGCTCGCTGTGTTCTGTCGGTCAGGGGAAGTGCCTGTACCGTTATCATGAGCTTACGATGGTTTTACTCGCTAGCGACGACGTAAAAAAAGTGTATAGAAAATTTTAGTTCTCCAAGTAACCGCTAGAGGCGCTGTGCAATTTTCCATATACTTTTTTTACGTCGTCGCTAGCGAGTAAAACCGCCGTAAACTCATGGTAACGGTCCTGGACCTGCTGGGTGAGCTCGCTCCACGGCTCTGTCTACGCCACGTCTGTCATAGTCTCGACTAGAGTCAAGAGCAGACCCATTTCAAATAAAAAAAATGAATTTTATTGTGTGTAAAAACACAAAATGAAAATGTCAGTATCTTGAAGTCAAATGCGATCATTTAACCGTCTTCAATATCCTTCGACCGAAATGTTCTTGACGTTAAATCTGACGGCGAAAGTAATTAAGCTTGTTCCAGTGGCTATTATTTTTACTGCCAAGCCTGAAGGCAATTAAACGAAATACATTAGAATGGCTTCGAACCTAAAAAAAACTGTTTAGCACTCTATACCGGGAATTTGAGTAATGGTAGTGATGTGATGTGTTTTTGTTTCGAAATAGAGTGACTAGGGAAATATGAACAACACTATGCCGTGTTCCTACCTCGGACCAATCATGTGTGATTAGTGTGACTACTATCTACTGTCAAATACCAGCGTAGAAAAGAATTAAAAAAGGAATATGTAAATAATCACGTATTTCAACTAGTTTGTCACTGGATTTTTACATTAATGAAAAAAAATCCACCATACTTCTAAATATTGCAAGAAATTTACACGCATGGGACATTTTAAGTGAATATTTGGGGCAATTTAAATCCAATTTATCCACCGTCTTGGTGCTTCGCGCTCCGGATTTTAAAACCAACGGTGGCTGGTTCCCGAAGTCCCGAAAGCGGCAAATGTTTGTGTGATGAGCACAAGAATTGGTATCTAAGTCTTGGATGTTTACTATCCGATTGTCCTAGTGTCGCTTTAGCACAAGCTAATGATTATTTAAGGACTAAGTAATTGGTTTGATTGTTAAATTGTTGTTGAAACAATTTATTGAAAATTGTGCGTATACATTATCGCTAAAAACAAAACTGGTCATGTGGGGAACATGCTAACAGGATCACGGAGGTCAGATAAAAAAGGCTCCACTGTAATTACCTGATCTGCCATATCCTAGAATATCTGTGTCCTAGATTATGGTCCAAAAAGAACATTGGGCCCACGCGTGCCAGTGCACAACCGGAATAATGCAAAGATGATGGTGATGACATTGTTGCTAAACTTCAATGCCAAAAATTATCATCAGTTCTTAACCAGTTACTGTCATTTGAAGTGTAAGTTTAAAGATGTGCCATAGTTAGGTTTTGATTTTGTAAGGTGTAGTTCTAGGGAAATCCATATGAGGAAAGCATTCATTATCGAATTTGACTAGATAGGTGACCGAACTGGTTTATTACTATAGTCCGACAAGTCCGTGTACGACCTTCCTGCGGTCGCCAGAGGTGCGGGGGGCGAGCCATGCTAGATGTCAGTGGTGACTTGTGGTCACAAATTGTACTGTAGAGAACAGAAAACAATCTACATCTACATACAAACAATCTACATACAAAGCGCGCTCGTGCAACGCTCACATAGACACCGCTCACGGACACGATATCTCGAAACGGTTCGGAACAGGATGAACGCGAGTGTAATCCGTTTGAGATACGCGACTGGGAATTTTAATGTGCAAAAATGAAGCAACAAAAAAAACTTATTATAACTGTTCAGTGGACAGATGTTTCAATTCAACATAAGTGGTGTATGGTCGTTTTTTAAGCTACCATTTGTTTCAGAGAGGTAAGTCAGTATTTGCTTGTATTTTGACGGTTCTTTTAACGTAACGTAAGTAAGCGTCTACGCCCCAAGCCACGCGCCGAAAAAGCGAACTTTGTGGCTTTGTAAATTTGTAATATTGCATTTTTCCTGTTTCATTTTAAACAATAGACCAAAACAAACAACTAGATACGTGTGCAACTATCGACACTACCTCACTACTCGATAGTTTTTTGTGCATAAGCCTAAGTTGGCAGTCCTAGCGCTACCGCCGTGCGTATGTGTGCGTAGGTACGAAAAGTTAAGTTTATACAGGTGTTTGTCTTCTGTACTCTCGGTATTTTGTGATGTGTGGTGTTTTAGACAGAAAGTTGGCAATGACGATGTTACCGCAAAGGGAAATAAAGAAAAGAGAAATGACAGGTTGCTGGAAAATAAGTCCATTAGGATAATCAACTAATATCTCATGTTTTGACTCATAAATGTTATTTAGACGACTGAAAAACTAGGAACTTGTATCTTGAGGTTAAACATATACTTATTAAGGTTTATATATCATACTTCATTTCAGCTTATCAATACGTACTCGTATAAAGATACGTTTATTTTTTCAATACCCATGTAGACAAGCCCGTTTCAAAAGGAGATGATTCTGTCAAAATATAAAAAAAATAACTTAAATACAACACTATTTCGTATGGGATCAACGTTGAGATTTCAAAAACAAAATCACTTCCCCATACAAATGACTGATCATCTGTTACTATTTTGTATGAAAAATGTATTTTGTGTGAAAAAAAAGTGTTTTTTGGAATTGCAATGCGAAATGTGTTAAGCCGCATGCGGCTCTGATAGCCGCGCCTATCATGGGGCTACAGAGTGTATGGAACCCTTTCCGAGTGATGCGTCATAGCAGGCCTGTGTGTCTTCCCGCATAGGTAGCATAAAGTACTAGAAAGAGGCGCTAGATGGCGTTAGAAGCTTCTCGTAGCAGTCGACCTTATCGCGTCGCGTGATATTACGTCACTGAATAGGTTTAGTGTATTATGAATCATATTCCAGAGCAATAAGTATGAAATTATCTTGCAATGGATTTTTATAGGTGTCTTCACGAAAATGTGCTTGACTCTGAGGCGAACTAAATAACGCCATATTGTTGACGACATTGAGTAGACATTTCTTTGAATACAATTGCTAAGTCATACTTCTGTACGAATACTAGTACTTATTTTGTGGTCATGGCCGCATGCGTCCATTCCATACACTCCTATAGTTCTGAGATATTCAAGCCGCAAGTCGCATTGCTCCGAAGTCTACCTATAGAGCGTACAGGTGTTTTTGCATTTAGTAAATCCACTGTGGACTTTTCTATCCTATCGTTGGTAAAATTGGCACAAGTTATTAATATTGCACTTTGCTAATGTTACCCGGCTGGGTAGCTGGGTCACATTGGCAAAGTCGGGTCACAATATTCAAACAAATATGAGTTTTGTGTTACGTACAGACAAATCTTGAGTGAAATTCTATACCTATTTCATTTCATAATGATTTACTTTGCCATACAAAAACAAAGCTTACGCACGTAAAGTGACAATTAATTATCCATTACTGGTTAACGATGGATGATAATTTATACAGGGACAATGTATACGAATACTGGCATTGAAAGTCCCCGAATTTGTCAAATGGTGGACTTGAATGTGTCAATACTGCGGCTGTTAATTGTAATTACAGGTATTATCGTTTTTAAGTTACTGACAGAAAGGGGAGATATAAATTATTTAAGATGGCAATACTTACAAACAGTGGTACTTGTCATAGTGTTCTGCCTGGTTTTTCGTAAGTGACGTGACGGCTGCGTGGAGACATTCATTCTGGAAAGAGGAAAAACGTGTAAGAACCTTCAAAAGAAGTCGTACAAAGTACTAAATAAAACAAAAACCAGCCAACTGCGAGTTGGACTCGCGCACGAAGGGTTCCGTACCGATATTTATATACAACATTAGACAGTATTTAAAAACATTTGTTAGTTTTAACAAGCAACTACTTAATTTTAGGCACTTTGAAGAATTTATTCTAAGGATTTAGTATTTGGTTCAAAATAATCCAACAACTAGCAGTAATGGTTGTTGAACTTGGGGTTCAACAACCATTACTGCTAAAATAATCACGTAATTTCGACCGATGGTTTTCCTTTAGTTACTTATTTCTATTTCAGTTAGTGAAATCCGCTTTCATCATTTTCAAGTCAGCAGTCTAGGCTTTGCGTGGGGGGGGGGGGGGACAGATGGACATGACGAAACTATAAGGGTTCCTTCTCAGGACTACGAAACCATAAAAAAAGTACTTAAACAAAGTTTGGCCTATAGATTGCTCAATAATTCAGTCATTCATACACTTTGACCACTATTGTGGTCCTTTACTAAAACAAAAGATAAACTCAAAGCTATGTTTGGACGCTCCTCAAAACCAGTAGAAGAGCTTTAATTTTGAATTCGTTTACCTAATCAAGCTCACCTGTCAGTTTTTTTAATTATTTTTAGTCGGTACGGTTTAACCCTCTTTACATTAATTTACATCCATTTGCCGAGCAACTATCACACTTACTTATCCCTAATATTAATGGTACTTTTGCCTTCGATATTATTAGGACTGTAAGTTAAAATGCTGGAATAAATATAATGTTGGTTTATTATTATTTTAATGTATTTGACACTGTTACCAAACAACTATCAAAACAATCTGCCCCTATTCAAACCCAAACAAAAGAATATCACCAAAAAAACATAAAAAAACATCAAAAGTATAAACATAATTACAAAACAGGTGCGTTGGGCACACCTAACTTAGATATTTTAGGTTTTTATACATTGTAAACAAAACACTATTGATGTTATTACAAAAAAAAAAAATGTTTTTAAGCCTTGTCCATGTTATGAAACACCTAATTAAAAATTAGGGATTAGATACTAGACTTTTCATGTAATGACACCATATAGGGTTAACATTATCATATTATAACTGCCTCGTTGGTCTAGTGGTCAGCACGCTGGGTACTATCCACGAGGTCCCAGGTTCGAATCCCGAGTCGGGCCGAGAGTGTTGGGTTTTTCTGTCTTGAACTAACTCAGACACAGCTCTGGAGTCAGGAAGTTGGTGGTGGTAACACCCCCGTGCCTCGGAAAGCACGTTAAGCCGTTGGTCCTGCGCCTGATCTCTCTCCGGTCATGTCGGACTGCCGTCTCACCGAATTATGAGAGTTAAGCAACAGAGAGTGCACCTGTGTATTGCGCACACAGTTGTGCACTATAATATGTCCCGCGCAGTTGGCTAATCTCTGCTGAGATAGGCCGCCGTAGTCAAAATTCGTTTAGGAGGTCATTATCATATTATCAATATTTTTGATCAAAATGTTTTGTTTAATTCTTCAGAAATGGTCAAAGTGACAACCCTGCGTATAAATGAGCCGTTGACTCTATGAAGGCTTATAAGTAGAAATTCGTTATAAGCAACTAAGGGTTACAGCGCCAAATGACGGATTTTTCATAAAATCTTTCATCCCCATTTCACTCTCTTTATGTTTTTATATCGCGACAAAAAGTAGTCTAGTCCTACCCAGGGTCTCAAACTGTATACTATCTCTATACTAAATTTCATCTAAAGCGGTTCAACAGTTTAAATGTCAAGAGGTAACAGACAAACAAACTGACACACTTTCGCATTTGTAATATTATTTTAATACATAATATTTGTTTTAAGGTCAATTTTTCAGTTATCAGATAAACATTTACTATATATATATATTAAAGCGACCTATAAACTAGGTAATGACATTTTACATAATACCAGTAATCGAATATTCTACTATAAATGTATTTAATTGGTTTTCACTTTTGAAAAATATGTCTCTTGTATTCAAATAAAATATAAGACAACCAGAGGGTACCAATTTCTAATTCCGTATGTATCATATAATATCATTGGCAAAAAAACAACTTGTGATCAAATAATTCCGCCAATTTATACTTCCGAACTTGACAGTAAAGTCGGAAAAATACAAACATGGGAATAAAAGGATGAACTTTCATTCTCGAATGACTCCAACTCATCCAACAAAAAGGGACGTTACAAAAGCTTTTGGAAACTTCACGTAATTCAGCCTTCATAAATAAGAAATTGACGTTCACAAAGAAAATTCAATTTTATTTTTCTTTCTGGCAAACTCTTGGAAGTTGGTTGACAAGAGTCCATGAAAGTTTTTGTCTCAAATCAATAAATAATAAACTGACAAACAAATACGAGATTAAATTATTCCTTACGGTCTGAAATTCGCGGGGCTTTAGATTTTTATTGAATAATACTTTGTAAACGGGATCGCATTCCAAAAGGAACAATTAATAAAAATACTTGAAAATCGAAGCTGAAAACATTCGAAACTTGAATTATTAATCTTTCAATAATTTGTAATACTTCGACTCTGTTTAAAAGTCGTGTCTATTAACTTAATTTTGAAATCAATAATTAAAAAAAAAGTTAAACTCCACTTAATAAATGTCAAATATCCGCTTTCGACTATTGACATTGATATTTGATCACAAGAACAAAGTTATCGGACAAAGTAGTTTTATCTTATATACTATCAAAAATGATCCTTACACCAAACTGCCTAAATAAACAGTGCTTAAAATATGTTCAGTACACAAATAGTCACATCCCAGCTAAGCCAGATAACCCAGGCTATTTCCGAGCAATGCTACGTCAGTGACTAAGCAGATATTTCCGACTTACGTAAGGAGAGGCCGGGAGGCCATACTAGTTCATACGGCCCAGGGTTACTGCACAGCAATATGACGAATAAGAAGCCGTATTCGCGGATTTGAAAGTGGGAAATGTTGCTGGAAAAAGAAATGCGTCAAATCGATGTGACTGAAGCTCAAGAATCACAGGATACCTGTTAGGGGCCCAAGTTTGCTAAATTATACATTTGCAAAATTGTGTTAAAAACGTAATTGATTAGCAAGCTTTTGACAGTTATAGTATGGGCCAAATGTCAAAATCTTGCTGTTTAGGGCTACAGACCGGATTTAGGACTCGAATAGCAAAAATCCAAAAAAAAATGGGTATAAGGAAGTGATTTGAACGCCTCATACAATTGTGTAGAATGCTTTGGGTGCTTCTAGTCTGTTTGTTTTATCCATGCATTTTGTACGAACTAAACATAGATAAATTAACTGTTGTCAACATTTCAGAAACAGGAAAATTGAAAATAAAAGATGTTTGGTCTTATTTTTTAAACACGAACAAAACTTAATACACTAGTAAACTAACTTAAAAATAAATAACTTATTCAACAAAACCTTGTCCTTGATGCAAGGAGGCGAGAATGCTGGCTACTTTTCCGCGTTGAATAGCAATGCTTATCCTCTGAGCGAGAAACAATCCAGCTCTTTTGTCTTCTAATAAAAAAATGCTAAATTACTTTTCGGAAGAATTTTACCTAAATTAGATGAAAAATTAATATTAGTTATACACATAATAACAATGTCAAATGAGATCTTCCAATAAACAACGAATAATAGTAAAATCATTTTTAGGGTTCCGTAGTCCGACAAGGAACCCTTATAAGATCGTTCAGTCCGCCCGTCCTAGTCTGTCACAGCAGAATATCTTCTACGTTTATGGACTGATTTGAATGTAACTTGGTTCGAGGATACTTCACATATAGATCTCATTTTTAAAATACGAAAAATTAAAATTACCCCTACATGTAAAGGTTTTTTAAGTGTACCCCCTTGTGTGGGGTATCGTTGTAAAGGACTATGAAAATAAGGTAGGGTTTCCATACAACACTTTTTTATCAGCTTTGCCATTTGCGAGATATAGCCCGCCAAAGTCGTTTACACGGTGTCCCCCCCCTCTGTAATTTCTAAAGTTTTGCACCTATAAACTTCAAATCACTCACGTAAAGAAACAGGTGCGGAAACTCTTATTTAAAATTGTTTCGGGTATCCTGTGATGAATACTTTTGAAATTATAAATAAAATAAAAATATAATACTTTTTTAATTAATAAGAAACAGGCGCGGAAACTCTTATTTAAAATTGTTTCGGGTATCCTGTGATGAATACTTTTAAAATAATAAATAAAATAAAAATATATACTTTTTTCCAAAAGAACAGTATAAACTTAAAAATACAGTATACTCGTATGTCTAATGTTGTAAGTTAATGGTACGAAACCCTTCGTGCTCCAGTCCGACTCGCACTTGGCCGGTTTTTTTTAACATCTTTTATTAATGTCTTTATAATCGCTAAACTGCTATTGCTTGTCCACTCTACCAGAATTTTTATTCCACCCTAAAAGTGTTGTGAAAACAACACAATACACTTATTCTTTTAACAGTTAAACCTAAACCCAATAACCTCAGCTCTACATAAAATATAACACCTAACGATTCTTACGCCACAATAAAGCTTTGCAAGCAATAAAGAAATCCATTAGTAACCTGATATAGGGTTTGAGCCGGTTTGGCCCATTTTTCGACCCGGCTTCTACACCTCTAGACACTTAAGGTATTCTGTTACTAAGTGACGCCTTAAATGGCTGTTAGGTTTCTTTGCGAATACTGATATCTGTTTGTTGATAAAAGTAAAAGCAACAGGGACAGCAACATATTAAAAAAAATAAGGCTAAAATATTTTAGAGGCAGAAAACTTTGAATTATTTCCGATGTTTAAATGCATATCAAACACGCGAAGAAAACTTGAAATAAATATTTTTGTCTTATTAGTAAAGTGGGTTTTTACGCCTAATCTAATCTACATGCTAGAGGTGCATATTATTGAATAGGTCTTTAAAAAAAATACTTTTTGGTTTTAAAGATAAGACTACTGTAAGGGATTTCCGAACGCAATCCATTGCTGCTGTGCGCGCGCGTTCGCGCCAAATGTTTGACATGTATCTTCCCTCTCACTCGCACGATTCTTTCCGTACGCGGCGTCATATTTCTTGTGAATAAATGTGATTTATTAATTAAAATGTGTTTTAACTGAGCTCCCGTACACTACCTAAATGCCGTAAAATCGAATATTGCCGTCGCACTCTAATCCACAGACTGCGTTGTACTCGTATCTCCCTTCCTATTTTCAGTCGCCACATTTATGTCAATCACGCCAAAACTCTTTCTGTTCCAATCACAGAACATTTTTCAGTTCTGTGGTTCCAATAATTAAGAGGAAACGCGGTCACGTGATATTTGAAGAACAGGTTTGTTAATTAAATGTTGCTGTCTCGATGCGATCTCTGGCCGCCCAAGCAAGAAAGGGGCAAATGAGCTTAGACCGATAAATCCTTGCTAAGCAGCATTTCGAAGTCCCCTATTTCTTCGTCTAAAATTTGAGAAATGATAATATTTTCTTCTGAAATATTTTCGCAAAAGGTGGGACTATGCTCCTTTCTTTTAGTTTTAGTGTTTATTTGCGTAGATTTTTTTGGGGAGCGTCTGAAAGTTGAGGTTGAAATCAGGCAATTTTCTTAGTTTTTGAAGGCTCATATTTCCCTTGTTAATTCGAATACAAGAAAAACTAAAAATAGGAGCATATATGTGGTAAATGTCGATTTTATAGTAAAAAAAAAATTTCCAGCAACTTGACTTTAGCCATTATCCAGGGAGAAAACAGGGGACTACATTTGTATGGAGAAATGGCGCTCGCGACACAAAGACCGCTGTCAGAGAAAAATGGAACGAAGCATCCAAGTTTAAGAAGGTCTGACAGAGTGAGAAGCGTAGCTATCAGACCAAAGACTAAAGCACTCGACATAGCACAGAAGATCATACAAGCGAAGTGGAAATGGGCAAGCCACATCATAAGAGGCAAAGAAAAGTGGTGCTAATTACTCACATAATGGTACCCAAGAGAGCGCCGACGGAAAAAAGGCAGACCAAATAAAGGTGGACTGATGACATAAGTCAAGTTGCTGGAAATGCATCGACCATAGTAGCAAGAGACAGACCTGATTCACAGAATAAGTACTAGTACTCCGTACAGAAGTTTGACTTTGCAATAAAATTCAAAGAAATATCTACTCAATGTTGTCAACGATATGGTGTAATTCAGTTCGCCTCAGACTCAAGCACATTTTCGTGTAGACACCTACAGAAATACATTGCAAGATAATTTCATTCTTATAACTCTGAAATATGATTCATAATACATAATAGGGTTGACTGCCACAAGAAGCTACTTACGCCATCTAGCGCATCTTTCTAGGACTTTATTCATGCTCGTCCAACCGGCAACCTAGTGCCGCGCACCGCCGGTGAATGAAACGCGCGAGCGTGTCGCTGCTGGCTAGCAACACCCAACTTGTTTAGCCCCTTACAACGGGTCGCCGCGCGTAGGTACGTTTTTGCTACCTACGCGGGAAGATACACAGGCCTGCCTGATTGGAGAAGGCCCAAATATTAGAATACTAAAAACACAATGTAACAGGAAAAAGTTAGAATAAAAGGCTTATTATGAATTTTTAAACCAAACTCCCCTTCCTGTGAATGAGTATGTTTCTTTACCTAAAGTTGTCTAGAAGAGATCGCTTATAGCGATAAGACCGCCTACATTGTACATTTTTCTTTATAAATCATTGTACTTACTGTACTTTTATCTTATGGTATGCAATAAAGAGTTACCTATCTATCTTAATAAAAATATACCAATATACTATAAATATATCAATATATCAGCATAATATTTAAATATACCAATCTATCAGCCGGCGTCTGTTCAAAAGCGATAATATGAAATTTTAAAGCTAAAAAACGCTTTAACGTGTCTTCAAACGTGCTGTAATATTTTAGAGTGCTAAAGAGTCACGTGATACTTAAGTTACTTTGAAAGTGCACAACGGAAGAGTAGTTCACTTTTATTTATACATTCTGTGTTTTAATGCGAGTAAGCACATAAAAAACTTGGGTATGCGACAAGATGATCAATACTGATCGTCTTAATCCTTGTAATATTATGCTTTGTTGGTTAAATAACTCTTCCGTCTATATTGATTGCTTTAAAATTGCAATGGTTATAGGTTTTAGGAAAACAATACTAGCTTTCGAACTAACGCCAACCAATAATAGCTTTCTAAATCATGAACATAGACAATTCATACATAAGTCATTCTTTAGAGATGCAATAGCTTTTAAGTTAGGCGGTAGGCCTGCAGATTATTAAGAGAGTAAATGTAACAAGTCCTCCAGCTCCTAACAGCTCCTACGAGCAAAATTTACCAAACTTACACAAGCCATCGAAACTTCACGTGATTTTTGAATACATTTTGGTATTTCGTTGCCTTTATCAAAGTTCGCTGTAGAAAGTTTGCATCTTGACTGGCCCCTTATAGTTTCGTAATCAATCACCGCACTGAAAACCAGCTGCAAGTGATTTAATAAAAAAGTAAAAATCCTCATAATAAAAACATGACGATCGCGATAGTTCAAACGAAAAAGTTTTGCAACGCACCAAGTGATCTCCATAATAAAATTCGCCAAGCCATCGATATTGCGATACCGATACTTTTATTGACTTCGGAAACAATTCGAATACACAACCCTACATTTTTCCGGTACATATCGTAAATAGTGGGAAAACAGACGCAGTTCCACGAGGGTTGGAAAATGGAACATCGGAACATCAATCGGCCATTATTTGCAGGTGGGACAACTATTCCAATTGGAGAATTCTTGCGGGGCGGCTCTTGACAAACTTGCTCGGCGAGCGTAGGGTTGACAAATATGTAAAGTTAACCTATTAGGGACTGAATTTGGCGTCAAAGGACGTTGAAAACGAAAAAGTTGAACGTAGAATACGTCATGCTAAACAGTAACAAAATTTTGATCGTCGAAATAGAATACATTTTTTGATTTGCGAGTTGAGTGAATTACTGCCACACTCAGAGTCGTCAATTAAATTTAATCTTCAATTAGGTCTCGCTCTGTCACTTTCTTTGTCAAAGAAATAGAAAAGGACCTATGAGACGTAATGAAGGATTAACTTTAATTGACGTCTCTGAGTACGGCAGTAAGTGACACAGCTACTTATTTTCTTCCACCTCTTGAAACTTAAGTCACTTTGAAGTTTAATTTGATCGGGTTTCGTGTTTTGATGTAAAAGGATTCATTTCTGCAATTATCAGCCGCTCAGTTAATTAATCCTGGGTATTGAACGGTAACCCTATTCTTGGAATTCACAATAACTTGAGATAAGAGAGCGTTAGGGAAATAAGGGGATGCCAATTTAAAAATAACCCTAATAAATCTTTTATATTTTTATAACTTAAGCAATTATTTTGCAAGTTTTTACGAAATTAAATCAAATTTCACTTACAAAAATTAATCGACTGTGTCATCCGGTGGGACTCGAACCCACGTCCCTTCGCTATCCGGGCGAGTGCTCTTACCAACTAAGCTACGGAGGACGTTAGGACGTTGGCGTAGCAAGCACTTGCAAAAATTCGTCGACTGACTAACGTCCTCCGTAGCTTAGTTGGTAAGAGCACTCGCCCGGATAGCGAAGGGACGTGGGTTCGAGTCCCACCGGATGACACAGTCGATTAATTTTTGTAAGTGAAATTTGATTTAATTTTATAAAAACTTGAAAAATAATTGCTTATGTTATAAAAATATAAAAGGTTAAGCTGATTTCATCTTAACTGATGGTTAAATATTTGTAAAAATATTTCCATCGGATACATGCGGGTACATTTCCCAAGTATTGATGAAATCGAACGCCGGCTCACTGGCGTAGCAAGCACTTGCAAAAATTCGTCGACTGACTAACGTCCTCCGTAGCTTAGTTGGTAAGAGCACTCGCCCGGATCGCGAAGGGACGTGGGTTCGAGTCCCACCGGATGACACAGTCGATTAATTTTTGTAAGTGAAATTTGATTTAATTTCGTAATAAATCTATAAAGCTGTTTATATGGAGAGGTTAATATTTCTTAGGCTATTTGCTCAAGTTAATTTATATATAGACTTTGAATTTGTATGCATACGCCCTATATTATTGAATATAAACACAAAAATAGGCAAACGAATGGTTTAATTATTAAGTATTTAGATCTCTAAACAACGTTTGTGTTTTGAGGAAAGGTTTCATCTTAGCCGTAGCACTAGTATTTATTCAGTGTCTTTGCAGTAATCTACCACCAATTTCAGCTTCTATGTTATGTATAATTTTAGTCAAATGTTTCTATATAATAATAATATCCTTCAAGCTTATTTCGACTACAGATCTCAAACATGATTAGCCGACTATGGAGGAGATATTATAGTTCACGAGAAGAAATACCCAAAATAAATTACGGCCCGTCTCGAATGGGATCTTTTGGACAGAAGCCATTATACTGATGCTAACCACTACACTAACCAGGTAGTCAGTAGGTAAGTAAGTATAGACCAAAACACTATACATGTCGAAACAATCGAAACAAAATGTTTCAATATTTTGGTCTTACTCTTACCAAAACATTCATCAAGGACTTTTTAGGATCTCTTATCGCATCTTATTGAAAATTTAACAACTTACCAAATTCATGAGCACGAAACTCAAGTTGTTGACAACTCCCAAGTTTTATTTATTATTTATTTTACAGTCTTTACTCACGACTTTTGCGAAGTTTTGATCAACTCGTTTAATTTTCCTAAATCTTCGAGTGAGGGTTAAAATGTTTGCTGAAGTGTCAAGGGTTATTATTTATCGCGCCACTTGGACAGTAATTGTGTTTTGTAAATAAATTAATGGATTGTTCAAAGTTATTTTCGATAAGAGCTGAAATACTCCCACGCTTATTTAAAACAAAATGAAAATTTCAGAGTGAGTGGAATTTTATCCAAACTGCTGGTTTCTAAGTTTGGAAGTGTTGTGAATATTTTGAGATAGTGATTTCACTTCAATCAAAAGCTCAAAGCCTGGAGTTCACCACCACATGTTCAATTTTTAATTAGCCGTTTTAACATTATTTGACATATTTTGTATAGGAATTCTGTCAAATTAACCTAAGAGGTTTACCGGTTGTTTAAAACTTGGTGAACCTGGGTCTAAATAAACAACGCGATAATCGGTGCTATTACAGAAAGTGTACATTGAATGAATAACACATTGATGGTAACCAGTGTACATAATATGTAATGTCAACGAAATGCCATTCATATTAAATGACATTACAACTATCATTACTTGCTAGCCAAAGCCTCCCTTACTATCACTTGAGAGATAGTGCAGCGCCTGATAGAGACAAGAAGAAACACAACAATTATGCATCTAAACATATTAGTGTAACATAACACACAAATCTCCCCTCGATATTTGACTGTTGATAGCCTATCGATAGTTGAGGCAAAACCAATAGTATGGATATCGGAACAGTCAGCAGCATTATTGCTGCTGAAGATTCCAATATTGAGGATCACGATATTATGATGGTTACTATCGATAATGCATTTAATATTGAACTTCAGCACTATCGATATATCGATAGTATTGCTGTGGTAGTATTTACCCTAATGGAGCTATCGATACTACCAATACTGTCGACACTATCGATAGACCTATTGTATACAATTACGATACGATACGATAGTGCGGCAACACTAACCCCTACATGAATTGAAAATACTAAACACTCGTAGTAACAATGCGGAGATAATCCCACACTAGTATTAAAACATAAAACATAGAGCGGAACCCGCTTATCTGGTTCCGTCGGTACAAAGCGACTGCTTTTGGAGTTCCCCAGGCTTTCCTGTTTAAGCGTTTATCTAATTCCGTTTGTTGACACTGCGCCAATGCTGTAATTAATGCGAAATAGGCATAGCATTCACTTCAAAGCACAAACAAGCGTAAATTTAAATGGCAGAAAATTATAAATTAGGTACTGAAAAGAGAAATGTTTCTTTGTTAAGTCTTATTGTAATTTCTATTGTTGTTATATTATTGTTGTGTCTGATGTCGTTGACATACACACATCAACACTGTCTAGGGATATAAAAACATAGTATTATTATATCCGAATGTCCCTAGACAGTGTTGATTAGTATACTTCTAATTCGCACCAAACGTTTTAAATCTACGTTTCTTTTGCGTACGGCTAGAGTGAAATTCGTTGCCGGCTGAAGTGTTACCTAAACAGTACGTTAAGGATTACTTTAAGAAAAGAGTGAATAGGCTGTTTCAAATCCCAGACAGACAGACATATCCCATCCTCGGCTGCATCGTCGCTTACTATCAGGTGAGACGTGGTCAATATTTATATATTATAATTATATTTTAAGTGTATATGTATGTAAGTATAGTATTATATATATATATATATATATATATCTAAATTACTTTTAATGTTGCATTGTTATTAACAATTGCTCTTTCTTGCTGATGTCTCACTGCACCAGTTGCCATCTTTCTGCATGACCTAAAGGTTTGACTGGCAGAGAATGCTTTTTAGCATTAAGTCCACCTTTTGTACACTTCTATTTGTGCAATAAAGTTTTTAAATAAATAAAATAAATAAATAAATATAGACGTTTAGGGCGACTTACAAATTTTAAACGCAAAAGTTTGTGAATATGGATGTTTCTTAGTCTTTAACACATAAAACACATTTTTTTAAAAACAAAACACCCGACTGCATAAACTATTATATTTTTGAAATGGTCTTTTTACTGGCTTTCATTTGATACCCATATTGCTATGATAAGGAAAAAATCAATCCCCCCTCCCCCCTTTATTTCAATTTGCGGGCGCCATTTTTATATTGTGTATAACCTATGTCACTCTCACAATTTTGACAAATTTAACGACGCCTCATATATCAAAAACTGTCCAGCCGCTTAGGCTGTAGGGCGTGCCAAACAATTATATACATACATACTCTCGAAAAGCATAACCCTTCTTTCGCAGTCGGGTAAAAACTAACGCATACAGGTAGTTTACAGGTACTATTTATCATGATCAGATTTCCACGTATACAAGCTCGCGGGCAAGAGCTAGTGATCCATAATAATATTTGTTTCAGTAAATCGGAAAATATTAAAATATCATGAATTATGACCAAAGACACCTTTCCAGCTAATTGCTTGTGTTAGGTGGCTTCGCTCTTCCATAACTACTTATTAAGTTTTACTTTTTACTAAAATCTACTTAGAATAAACAAGATTAGTTACACCAACTTTGTTGCCTAACAAGGCTAACCTAACTGACAAACGAATAACATTTTTTATTGCATTAGAGCCTACCGCCGAATGCTTATTTATGCACTGTTTAACAATTTTGTACTATAAGCCTGGATCTCATCAACACATGTTTAATTTGTAATCAGCCAGTTTAGAATTTTATATAGCATTATTACATTAATCATTAATCGAAATTTACCAGCTGTTTAATACTGGTGAACTCGGTTCTTAAAGTGGAAACAGAAGTAGCTGGAGAAAAAATGACTTTGCATGTTAACAATTTAAATTTCGTAATAAGTAAGATTATTCGGGCTTTGCATGCTTATGTATCAATTATATTTTATTTCATTGTAAGTTTAAAACGGATCGGCAAGCCTTCTTTAGAATTCAGAGAAATAATACCTCACTCAACATTTTTAAAAAATCATGTAATCTCAAAATTGTTAAGGTGTGTCCAAACACGGCGTGCAAGGTGCGCGGCAACTACGCGTGGCATTTGGGGGACACTTGCCGCAGGACTAGTTTAGACCTTCTGCGCGGCATGTCCAAGACACGCCGAGCTCTTTATTTCGTATTCGATTATGGTGTCAAATGAAAGGTCTAGGTCTAAAACCATTTTATCCATTTGAATCATGTAAATCGGTCGGTGTTTAAGAGATAATTAAGAATTAACACAAAACACCGTTCGCGGCGATCGGCGTGCGCGGCGGGTAACTTGCGGCTGCCGCGCGTGGCAGTCGTCCAATCACAGCGCGGCTAGCTGCGCGCGGCAGCCGCGCTCGAAAGCCGCGTATTATTCGGACACACTTTTAAATTACAAAATGTTGCGACTGATAAACTACTTTCATTCTTCAACTGTTTTTGTCGTGCCCGCGCCTTTATTGCTAAATTGTTTTACAATTTTAATTTTCTCACAAGCTCCAACAATGTTATTAAAATAAATGAAGCCTGGTTCAGCTACGAGCCTTTTAATTAATACTAACAAACTTGGGCAAAGTCTCTTTGTCAAAATGTTTACAGGCAATTTATACAACACCTTGCGATGAGATCAAAGCGGGGTAAAATAGACTTTATTTTCAAGACGTAGGTGTAGTTTTGAGGTGGCATTCGACCACGTGTGACTAATGAAACGATTGGGTGTGCTTGTACGAGTATGTTGCTTGGCGCTTCGAGCGATTGGCACGGGGGACAGCGCATCAAGTTTAATTTTGCGGCATCTTATGCCGATGTGATAGGGGTGATTTTGCATCAGGAATGTAAAGTCTGATGTGCTGGTGTGTTTCGCTTAATTGGACGGGACAGATTTAGGACACAGGGGCCGATCGAATCTGTAATCAGCTTAACTTCGGCCAGGCAACATGGTTAGCGTTTCCAATACAAAGGTTTTAGAGTCACATTTAAAATAGAATGGAATTATTTTATTTGACATTAAAAATATATTATATATATAACAGGTCAGAAACAAAAACATCAAAATAATGTAACAAAGAAATATGATCATGAATCTTTGTATCCTAATTTTTTACGTTGTTACTGTGTACCAATTTGTACGAGTTCAGGCATTCGTTGGTCATATAATTTAAGTCTTTGCTGTTTGATTTGCTGTTTATGCTATACTAGTGGTTCCCCGCGACTTCGCCCGCAAGAGTTAGATTTTCCATATAAACTTTGTACCCCCATTTTACCCCCTTAGTGTTTTTATATCGCGACAAAATGTATCCTATGTCATTTCCAGGGTCTCGAACTCTCTCCACACCAAATTTCATCTCAATCGGTTCAGTGGCTTAAGCGTCAAGAGGTAACAGACAGACACACTTTCGCATTTATAATATTAGTATGGATAGTATGGATTGTAGACTGACAGCTATTACCAAACATAAGACTAATCTAGATCGATTTTTCACCTTTGCTAATCCCCAAATACAAAATTTTACTGAAATCGTTAGAGAATTATAGAGATGGTTCCGAGATCACAAATTATTTTTTATATTGAATATATTATAAGTATACCAGGATTGCTAGTTTAAAGGTATAAAAGTGAGTGCGTAATACACTGGTGCAAATTATGTTCCTTAACTCTTATAGTTCAGTGAGACGGCAATCTGACATGCCAGGAGAGAGATCCTGCGCAGGACTGAAGGCTAAACCTGATTTCCGAGGCACGAGGCTGTCCACCAACTTCCTGGCAGAGCTGTGTCTGAGTTATAATAGAAATACCCAGAAACTTTCGCGCCGACCCGATATTGGAACCTGGAACCTCGTGGATAGAAGCCAGCATGCCTACATCTGGGTATTTATACATGACGACAAAACTTTTATTATTTTATTATTTATTTATTATTAACAGTGTGCATGCTGGCTTACAGTTTGCCCAAAACGCTAGCATGCTAATTTACAAATTATTATAATATTATTAATACACAAGAGTCATATTAAAAACACTTGTCAATAAATTAGCTGATGTCAAAAAGATTACGGATAACATCAAATAATAGTAAGTTGTCAAATTACGTAGATAATAACAACACAATGAATAATTAAAATACATGTCAAATAGGTGATGTCAAATGTCAAAAGATTACATCAAATAAACTACACAATTGTCAAATTACCTGTCTAAGATTAAACTGTTAAATTACAATAATTGAAAAATGGATGTCAAAAATAAAGGAGCTTTGTTGCATAGTTGTCAAAAGCTATCAAAAAATAAGTCAGTCTCGTAGTCATATGCGAGCATATCGCCAATAAGGCGTATAGCGCGTTATAGCGGTTTGACTTAAGGGCGAACTCGACACCACCACTCGGAAAGATAACCTTGCTGTCTTACTATCTGACACTTAACCCGTTGGTTGGCACATAGCGTGCAGTTAATAAACCGATGGGGTCGTAGTGTGTAGCAGCTTGTGCCGTCACCGCGAACGATTAAGTCACCATTACTTAATTCGAGGTGACAGATTTGGGCCACAGCGGACAGAAGTGGAACAAGGAGATTTAACAAGCTTTCTTGTCTGGAAAATGTGGGCAAAATTTGCGTCTGAAATCTAGAAACTGACAGACGAAATTCAACTTTGGTATATTTAAAAGATTTGGTAAATTATTTTCCAATGATGTCTCGTCTTATAAGATATCAAATGAAAGTCGTAATGATATCTTTAAATATAAAATGTTAATATAAGAATAGTAACCAGTAGTAAAGTTTCAACCTGCTTGTTAGTATTTTACATTTAGGTATCGTAAATAAGTTACTGTAGTGACGTTATTATTTTCTAAATAATAAAGAGTACTATTTTTTCTTTAAATTGAGAAAATCAGAATATAAATTTTACCTAAACAAGAAAAGCAAAGTTATTCTATAGACAAAACCTGAAGACCAGGACTTTATAACTGTTAAAGTATTTTAACCAGCTTCACTCCACTTTAAATTCATCAGGTGTTCTACATTATCACACATATTTTGTTATATATATTTATATAGTAACATTGTAATTTGTGATGTTTGCCACACAAAATTATAATACAGAACGAGTAATAGCCGAAAGGGCCCCAAAATTATTATTGCTAGCCAAACGACGCCAAGGGAATAATCGCAGTTTGTTTTGATATTCTTTTTTGTCGAGAAAAGAGATTTTTCGGGAAGTTTCATTATAAAACCTGTCTCCTCTCGGAAATTAAAAAAATATCCAGCCAGTTTTATCTGTGTGTTACGAGTTTATGTTGCAGTCAAAATGTTTTTTATGTCGTGTTTTGGTTTTCGTTAAAATCTTGTTTCTTTCTTTATAGCTTTAGTTATGATTTTTAATTAGTGAAAGTTATGAGTGATTGATTTTTGTTTCCATTTATTGTATTGTATTTTTATTTTATTTCATTTAATTAATTTTGATTTAAATTTTACGAGGGTCAAACTGAAAGTTCTTAGAACTGGCCACTTATAAACAATATAATAAAAAAAATATTCTAAAATTTGAAAATAGAACTCTTTGCCAATATTACTGAGTATATATTTCATTCATTTGTCATTTGTTTTACGACTTGGCGGCAAATTGAAAATTGTCTGTGTCACGTCAAAATGAATTTAACACGAGAAAATTTTCGTGCAATGATTTTTTATGACTTTCGATGTCATTTAAGTCAACAAGAAAGTTATGATAGACTACGATTGGCCTTTCACGATGAAGCCCCATCTCGTGCGACTGTTTACAACTGGTTTAATGAGTTTAAACGTGGTCGCACTAATCTCACTGATGATGTACGTGAGGGACGGCCTTCTACGGCGACGACTGAAAATAACATCTGTGTTGTGCGGCGTATGATAGAGACTGACAAAAGAGTGACCTATCAGCAGATTCGGACAAGCTTAGGCATCGGTATGAGTCAAGTGCACAAAATCCTCCACGAACATTTAGCGGTCAGGAAGCTTTGCACCCGGTGGATACCTCATAATTTGACTAAGGCTCAAAAACTCCATCGTGTGGATTGGTGCCGTAAAATGATTGAAAGATTTAACGGAGGTGACTCAAATGCTGTGTTCGACATACTAACAGGTGACGAAAGCTGGATTTACTGTTATGATCCTGAAACCAAAAGACAATCTGCTCAGTGGGTGTTTCCTTTCGAGGAGTTGCCAACTAAAGTGAAGAGAGATCGAAGTGCGGGAAAAAAAATGGTGGCCTCGTTCTTTGGAAGGATAGGTCATTTCGCAACAATTGTGTTAGAGGATCAAAAAACAGTTTCTGCAGAATGGTACACTACCAATTGTTTGCCACTTGTCTTGGAAAAAGTTCGAGAGAAACGACCTCGCAGTAGGATCCTCCTTCACCACGACAACGCCTCGTCGCACACCGCCAAGCGAACGATCGACTATTTGGCGACATCAAACGTTGAATTACTGGGTCACCCGCCGTATAGCCCCGACCTCGCGCCTTGTGATTTTTATTTATTTCCAAAAATTAAAGAAAAACTTAAAGGAAAGCGGTTTATGAATGCTGAAGAAGCGGTGGCTGCGTATCGCGATGCCATTGAAGAGACCCCTAAGGACGAGTGGGCAAAGTGCTTTTCCCAGTGGTTCCATCGCATGCAGCGGTGTATTGACGTCAATGGACAATATTTTGAAAAGATATAATAAAACTAATAACTGGCTAATGTAATCAGTTTTTGATTTTCTAAGAACTTTCAGTTTGACCCTCGTATTTTTATATAATTAGTTTTATATCGAATATTTATATAATTAGTTTTATATCGAATATTTATATAATTAGTTTTATATCGGTTTTAATTTGAATTCAGATATTTTAATGTTTTTTTTTTTAATTAATAATTTGTATTTTCCTTTTGGTCAGGTAAATTTTAATTTCCCACTACTTGTTTAACTCTTTAATAAGTACTACCTATAATAATAATCTATTTGTGTACATATGTTTAGAATTATAGTCCTGCGTCTATATAATAGTTTGTAGCATGGTTTTATTGTGACATGATTGGTTTTGTGTACCATATAAATAAATAAATAAATTGAACATACCTTTTCAAAATCAGTCAATTCATTTTAAAAATAAACGATTATGATAAGGTGACATCTGTTTAAATAATAAGAATAAATTGTTTTAACGAACACACCGATTACCCAGCTCCAAACAAAGCGTAAGCTTGTGCTATGGCGACTAGGATAACGGATAGACATACTTATTAGTTACACGTTTATACATGACTTAGGTACAAATGCTCGTGTTTATCACAAACATTTACCCCTTGCGGGATTCGAATCCGCAACCTCTTGTTTGGTAGTCCGGAGCGCGAACCACTACCTACACCAAGATGGTCGTTTTAGTTACGATTTACCTAAATAAGCCACGATTTCTGTATAACATAATTTCTTAAGCTTGTTTAAGGCAGTGACTATAATTCTTAAAATATCTTTAGAATTTGTTACTTTAAGTAATATGCAAACTTTGCATTTGCTCATGGAATGGAATACATAAAATCCAGACGCTACTTGAAAATGTTCACATTTTTCAACGACCGCATTCAGAACGAAATTCGAGATCGAAAGAAAATTGTTGGGCTCTCTTATATTGAGAGACAGGAACTCTTCTCAATGCAACCCTCAGGATTAAACACAAACACAATATAAAGAATATATTTTTCACACTACCTACTCGGCAATGTTCAATTACACATCAAGTAAACCTGACTCATAGTGAGTCATTGCATCCCTAGGGACGTAATGTTGTATGAAATTTCATTACGCCCCTAGGGGACGCAAAGTGATTTGAATTTTGAATAAGGGTTCGTAGGCATGATCACACTAGCCCGTCCCGCACCAAAGAGAACATATTTGAAATTTGAACCTGGCAGCCAAGAATTTTAGCACGAATGGAATGAAAAAAAAAGCGCGCGCTTCTAAAAAAAAGAAATAAATAAAGAAAAAAACCTATGTACTTTAAGAAATTACAAACAATGTTTTGTGTTGAGTGACGAAGTTTATGAAAGTAAAGCTGCTGGTATTGATAATAATAATAATTAACTACCGGAAAAGTCGAAGGATATACTTATACTTATAGATAAAATATGTTTTTTGTTAGTACATTTTTTATTGCCTCGTAGGAAGTGTGAAAAGCAGAGTATTCTCCTCGGGGATAAAGATGTCTTCGTCTTGGGCGAGCTTAAATCCCTCGCTCCACTCAGGATTCTACTTTAAACTCCCTCGCTATGCTCGGGAGTATACACTACTCTACACACTACACACTCGCTGCGCTCGGAAGTTAACTCTCGAACCCTTCGTTACGCTCGAGATTCAAGATGACGCCCGTGACGTAAGACATCACTTTACCCCCTTGGTGAATAATCTACTATTAAAATAACATTTTAAATTTTTTATGATAACCTTTAAGGCAAGAAGGTACATTATACATACATTGAGAGTGGCTCGCCCTACTTACATAGGTACAGCAGCGTTTTACTTGATTGATTTTACCATAAGTAACGTTTTAGCGGTGGTAGGCTCCATTAGGTAGCTACCACCCTCCCACCGGAGCCCGGCGCCAAGCAGCTTGCTGTGTTCCGTCGGTGAGTGGGAGTGCCAGAACCTTCTGGGTGAGCTCGCTCCACCGTCGACTCTGTCTACGCCATGTTCGGCTTAGTCTAAAACTCTAGAGTCAAGAGCAAGCCCATTTCAAATAAAAAAAAGTTCAATTTTTTGATCACTTGATTTGAGACAACTGGACATCGAAAAACGAACAAACTTTCATACACAAATTGATCTTTCGTAACCGATTCAAAAAGGTTGTATAAAGTAAACACTTCGCAAATATCTTTTAAAAATGTTACCAAATTATTTCAATATTCGAATACTGACAGAATTCAACCACAGATTCAACGTGAAATTCTCAACTGGAGAAAATTGATACAAAAATCGTATTGGTTGCCTGCCACTGTGGCACAGATTATATACTGTAGGCTGTAGGTGCAAATAAAGTTCGAAACATTCTGTTTCGGTAAAATGAATGTTCCACATTTTTCTTGTATTTTGAAATGGCAAGG
Organism: Pyrausta nigrata; assembly: GCA_949316185.1. Classification (NCBI taxonomy): domain Eukaryota; kingdom Metazoa; phylum Arthropoda; class Insecta; order Lepidoptera; family Crambidae; genus Pyrausta; species Pyrausta nigrata. The sequence continues at coordinate 12,424,977 of OX438955.1, read as the reverse complement.
CCTTTTTATTTTTAGATACGTAGGTACATATTTTTTTTTAGTGAAGTAGATTAAAGTTTTCACTGAGACAGTTTTTTTCTGGCAGCTGTAAGTATAAATCTACACTAATAATATTATAAAGAAGAAACATTTGATGGTTTGTTTGTATTAAATAGGCTCCTAAGCTCTGGACCGATTCAAAAGAAAATTGGTACAGAGATAGTTTAAGACATTAGAAAGGACGTAGGCTACTTTTTGTCGCGATATAAAATCTTCAAGGGGGTAAATGGGGGATGAAATTTTGTATTTGGAAAATCCGACTATTGGCACGGGCGAAATCGCTAGTATATTAAAAAAAAAAAAGATACATGGTAGCAATCCCGTAAATAACTATTCTAATGAAAATAAATTTTATTATTATTAAGTACATTTACCCAAATCACCTATATCTGTAGGTATGACACTAGTACATCTTTAGGGCTACATTATGACGTTAGAATTTCTTACTTAGACAAAATACACATGACTGCACATGAGACTGTGACTTTGAGAGCACCTCTATTCCCTACGTAATGAAAGCTATTTTCATAGTTCACATGGGTAACCTGACGTGCTGCTGTACAAAAATGATCAGCCACTTTTAATGCTGACTGTCCACCCGAAACGAGGAACGATTTCATTTTGTTTCCCACAGGAGTCGAATAACACTGTTTTTGAAATTATTTCTACGGAAGAAATAAATTTTGATGATTTAGGCAAATAGAAGATTGTTATGATTCTCCATGTATAAAGTATAATAATGTCCCCCTAGCCGAATTCCGACTACGGCGGCCTATCTCAACAGAGATTAGCTAACTACGCGGGAGATATTATAGTGCACAAGTGTCTGCGCAATACACAGGTGCACTCTCTGTTCCTTCACTCTCATAATTCGGTGAGACGGCAGTCCGACATGACCGTAGAGAGATCAGGCTCAGGACCAACGGCTTAACGTGCTTTCCGAGGCACGGGGGTGTTAACACCACCAACTTCCTGACTCCGGAGCTGTGTCTGAGAAATTTCAAGACAGAAAAACCCAAACACTCTCGGCCCGACCCGGGATTCTAACCCGGGACCTCGTGGATAGTACCCAGTGTGCTGACCACTAGACCAACAAGACAGTCGGAAGGCAGTGTATAAAGTATAATAAAGCGGTTGCGGTGCCAGTTACATCAAAATGTAGAATTTTGTTCTACCCCTTTACTAATATGAATTGAAATGAATTTTCCACTGCTATAACACTTGTACAACATGAGGTTAATTGGAAATGTTTGTCACAACTATGTCATGATGTCACATATCCGTCATACATTCCAAATTAGAAAAGAAAGATGTGAAGAATGAGACGGCTTATATAAATACATAGACAAAGGTTGTAGCAGCGACCAATTTATTATTAGTAAGGGGCTATAAGCAAAAGTCAAACGAAGCGAAAAGAAAAGAATAAAAAAGTTAGAATCGTTTCTTACTTTAGTTTATCACCTCGAAACGATAAACGCCTGGGTTTGACCGTACAATCTTAATACCCCAGTAAAATTAGACCAATTTTTGATTAAACCAGGACATTTATAATTAAAAAGCAGGATCTTTTGGAATTTCAGATACCTTCCAGGATGACGCTGTCTTGTGTGATAATAATGAGTGGGAAAATGTGCTACACGGGCGGGGACTCTTTTTCCCAATATTCTTTCAGATTTTCCAGGATTTTTCGGCTATCCCACTAGGGACCCCTGGGACTTTTTTAAGCGTCATTTCGGGAGGTCTCCTAACATTTTCCATAAGATTTCGTTTAGTAATTTTAAATGTCCGGGTAAAACCTTATTTTACTGAACTATAAGGATGAAAACGTTAATCTAAGCGAATAAGTACAGAAAGAGGGTAATTTGTAAACACATTTTAGGTTATATTCTCATAACTTTATGTAAATCAAGCTTGTCAAAATGATTGCCCACAATCACAGATTATACAATGTGTCCGGGCACCGGTGTCGGAGCCTTCATGCGGTGACTAAGAAGCAAAATTGCTACCACTTTCTTAATAGGAGCAACTCTGAAATTCCCCTTACTAATTAGTAAATCAGTTATGTAGATTTGTATGGAAAGGTGATATTTTTTGGTCTGTTTTCGAGGTTCATGTAATAGAGAAAATGTTGCAGGTGATATCATCTATCACCTCTTGAAGGCTCCGACATCGGTGCCCGGACACATTGTATAATCTGTGATTGACTTTGTGACTGCCTCGTTGGTCTAGTGGTCAGCACGCTGGGTACTATCCACGAGGTCCCGGGTTTGAATCCCGGGTCGGACCCAGAGTGTTGGGTTTTTCTGTCTTGAAAAAATTCAGACACAGCTCCGGAGTCAGGAAGTTGGTGGTGTTAACATCCCCGTGCCTCGAAAAGCACGTTAAACCGTTGGTCCTGCGCCTGATCTCTCTACGGTCATGTCGGACTGCCGTCTCACCGAATTATAAGAGTGAAGGAATAGAGAGTGCACCTGTGTATTGCGCACACACTTGTGCACTATAATATGTCCCGCGCAGTTGGCTAATCTCTGATGAGATAGGCCGCTGTAGTCGAAATTCGGCTAGGAGGACATTATTATAATCTGTGAGTGTACGTGATACGTAAAAATCAATAACATAAAATCTGGGTAAACCGCTATCCAAATGCTTGCATCGTTTGCGACCAGTAATTACAACTATCATCACAATGGGCTATGTAAGCAACTTCCATAACTATACGTCGTCAGTTCGATTGCAGTCTTGTAACTGCACAACTGAGTGTTCTGAGTTCAAAATAGCTCAAACTGTGATAACAACTACAGTTTGAGCTATTTTGAACTCAGAACTGTATGTTGCAAACTCATTATGGAACGTTCGAAGATGAGAGGCGAGGGGGGAGGGGTGTATTTGATGGCGCTGTTCTATCTAGTCAACTAAGTTTAGCGCATGCATGCAAGTCATAGTTCAAACGTGAGACGACTGCTTTGGACTGTATATTACAACTCTTATTTGGCAGATTAAAAGTTGCCAATTGTTGCATGTCTGTTCTAACCAAGAGTTCTCTTTGTTACTTAAATTCGGCGACTGATTAACGTCCCCCGTAGCTCAGTTGATAAGAGCACTTGCCTGGATAGCGAAGGGACGTGGGTTCGAGTCCCACCGGATGACACGGTCGATCAATTTTTTGAGCGAAATTTAGTTTAATTACGTAAAAACTTGCAAACAAATTGCTGAAGTTATAAAAATAATTATAAGAGTCCTCTTGTGTTAATCCATAAATAGGAAAGGAAATTCGTACATCTTTTAACGAGTAAGGAAAAGCATTTCGTACTGTTTACGACTAGCATTTTTGTGACCTGAGCATATTGCAGTAATAACAAAATAACACTCTAGACATTCTTTCACTATATAAAGGTCATCCTATAATAAGTCAAGGTCAAGCCGCAAAAAAGCCGGTATAAAAGTGAATTAATAAAGAATATCTACTGTAGCAGTTGCATTATAATTCCGAACTAAAATTTTAAGAAAGCATTATTCAGTGTTGCAACGCAAGAAAAAAAATATGATAAGTAGTTTTGGTACCCAAAATTGCACCACAGGTGGTCAGTTTTCTAGGCTTAGTAAAATGTCTATAATTTTTAAAGTACAATTTTTTAAATATTTTTCGCATAATTGGTAAACCTTGGCCCATCACGCCATTTCAGCTTTACCTTGACATAAGAGACACACTGTATAAATATCGTCAATCACCAAAAGACATCTAGCAGCAAAAAATAGATGCCTCCCATATTATATATCTAAAAAAATTGAGTGATATATTCCAAAGTTATTCATTGTTGAATCTTACGTAATCATCTTGATAAAGTTACTTACATACTAACGTATACTCTGTTAATTCAACAATTAATTTAGAATATCCCATATTGACATAGTCCTCGACAAGATTAACACAATGTGTCGAAATTCGGATTAGAGAGATATATTCATTTGGTGTAGAATACAATATTAATTATTCCAATTAGTTAAATTGCCATGTACGTCAGACTACCCCACTTGCCCTTGAGACCTCTCGTATTTAAAATGGGTAACCTGACGTGCTGCCGACTGTACGCACGACAAAATGTCTTATGTTGCAATTTTATTGTAGTCGGAATTGCTGCCGACTGTGCGAAGTAATAATCCGTGATATAGGGTAGAGTTCACAAACACATTTTTAATTTTTGAACAGTTTTAGTATTATTTAATATGTTTTGTATGGGAATTGTGACAAATTAACAGTCAATTTATGTTTACCGGATACTTTTTTTGTGAATCACTCCCGTGAAGATTTCTACTGATTATCGTTCGTCATCTAAAAATCCATATAATATATTTGAATCGCTCGAACTGTAATTTTTGGTGTCTGTAAATATAAAATTTGTCATGCGACTTGGTGGACGAGTAAAATTAAGTCGCATTCGCCAACAGTATATCACGCGAATGATTCAAGAATAGAGCTCCGGCTGATATTATTAATGAATAAAAAACGTCTGAGATTAGTTTTGCTTTTTTCAAGTCCCATAATAAGTCTTAGGATTGCAAAGTAAATGCTCATGAATTAAAAAAGTTTTTTTTTGTAGATAAAATAGTAGGTAATAATATCATAAGAATAGCAATTCCAAGCAATATAATTTAGATATTCATTGTTCGATTGGACATGACTTAAGTTATAAATTAATCTCAATTAATGATAAGATATTACTCTTGACATTGAAATTTTATTTTTATACTTTTGAAGTAAAATTAAGAATTTGCTTTATAATCCTTAATTCAATATGAATTCACCAATGACCCGAGTCCACCAATTTTCAAACAGCCGGTAAACTTTGATTGACAGTTAATTTGACAGAATTCCCATACAAACATTGTAGCATTTCGTAAACCAGCTGATTTAACATGTGTCTCAGAGGCGAATGAATTACGTACAGGGAAATGCATACTTTTATGACAGTTTATGTAATTTGTACTTTATGTAACACCTACTGAGGCAAGGTTACACCACATACCATTTTAATCGATTCTTAGATAACTTACTTAATATTCACACTACGTACGAGGCATTCAATTGTTTTAATTGCACAACACGGAGCTAATGGGGTTATTATCAGTTCCATTAAAGACCACCGCAAAAGATCGTAATGATTACTGAATAAATAATAAAATAAATAAATTGTTTCAACAAACACACCAATTACCTAGCCCCGAACTAAGCGTGAGCTTGTGCTATGGTGACTAGAATAACGGATAGAAATACTTAAATACATATAAGCATCCATGACTTAGGTACAAATGCTCGTGCTCAGCACACAAACATTTGCCCCTTGCGGGATTCGAACCCGCAACCGCCTGGCTTAGAAGTCTGGTGCGCGAACGACTACACCAAGACGGTCGTCATCTCTGTGCGCTTGAATCGTGACTATTTAGACTATTCTACAATTCAAGCTATCCATCTTTTATTAACGACATCACCAAGAAAATTTTGATATGTAATTCGTCTGTATAGGCAATCAAAATTAACCATCGATTTAGCTGCTGTTTAAAAACAATATTATTGAAAAACAGAACTCCCGACCGCGAAAATTATAACATTTTTGAAATGGTCTTTTTACTGGCTTTCATTTGATACCCATATTGCTATGGTAAGAAAAAAATCAATCCTCCTTCTCGCCTTTACTTTCATTTGTAGGCGCCATTTTTAAAATGTGTATAGCCTATGTGACTCTCAAAATTTTGACAAATTAAACGACACCTCATGTGGCAAAAACTGTCCAGCCGTTTGGGCTGTAGGGCGTGCCAAACAATTAGACATACATACATACATACCTTCGAAAAACATAACCCTCCTTCCGCAGTCGGGTAAAAATTGGTGAACTTGGGTCTTAATTAACTGGTTAAAGTCAAGTCAAAGACCGTTTTAATTAACTTAAGTTATGCCTTGTTTTATTTACATCGCTAAAGCGTGCCGTGTACTGCCACTTTATTATTACTTATTCTATGTTTTACTAAGCAGAAACTCCGGGATATTTCACCCTGGGGGCTTTAGTTTATGATTGCAGGCCAACTACGGCCTGGCCTTGCATTTAGCATGAGCGCAGTACGTAAATGCTGGAACAGTAGCTGTGAAAATTACTTAATGTCATGTAATAATTTGATAGTAAAAATTGGCCTTGCAAACCTCAACCTAACTTAAAAGCTATTCCCATGGACATGCAACGATATGATAGGATTTTTTATTTTAATTTTAAAACCATTTATTGCTTAATTATTGTTTTTAAGTGATAAGCATTCACTTTGCAATCTAAATATTAGATAAAAATGCATTTAAAAAAAGAGAGAATGCGGGTTCGATTCCCGCCTCTGCTGGTAATTTTTCAAGAGCAATAATATCTATTATGGCTTTTCTGACTTTATTTGAATGTTTTCATTGCATTTTCTTATAATTATTGTCTTTTGAAAGCATTTGCATTACGCCTGTTATTGCTTTGGTTACGGTAACTGTTTATGAGCCGGATTCCTGCATTCCTTCTCTAAGACTAATTTTATGATAAGCCATAACATGAGAAAAAAAAACTTCTTGACAAGACTCCTTGCCTTAATTAAAAAAAAAGGCCTAACAGAGATTGCAAGCAACGAATGCTAATGCTAGGTGGTCTGGTTCATTTTGCTTTTTATCTTTTTGCTGTTTGAGTAACTTGCTTTTTACTCGTATTGTTGTTAGTTTTTTTTAAACATTGCTGTGTACACCTATAATAGGTATACAAATAAGAAAGCAAACCACAAAATGTTCTAACATAAAGTATGTATATGTATACACACACACACACACACATTGTCTAATTGTCTATCATCAACTACATCATTATCTACTATAGTATTTTTTTACTTTAATTCAAACATTCAAACTTAGTTACTTTTGAATAACCTACGGCTGTTCGAAGTAGTGGGAGGCTGGTGGGTGACCTGTAACACAGGTATTTTACCTAGCATAGGCACTAGTCTCACACATACACTGGCCCTTAGTATTAAGCCCTATGTTCATTCAATTGTCTTGTATGTGTTGAGAAAAATAAAGATTGTTATTATTATGTTGTGTCTTTTCCTATCTCGGGACCATGGGGTCCCGGACCTTTGGAAGGCGTACATGGGGCCGAAGCCAACACGCAGAGGCCCGTTTGACAACATTAATCTAAAAGCTTTGTGACACCAGCCGGCGACTATCCCTGTATGTATTATAAAAGTACACCCAAGGACAATCCCCGGGTCGTGTAGGACTATTGCAGAATATGGATGGAAACAATTCTGGGTTATGGGTTTGGGTGCTAGGTGGACCGGGTAATTAGGACTATGGAGGGAGAGACTACGGGACACCTGCCTAGATCATGGCCTCATGCTGAATAAATTGGCAGGCGGTGACTCGCCAGCAACTGAATGGGCCCCCCTGGCGTCGTGGGTCGTATAGACCGGACTGAGGGGCAACATTGGCGTTGCCAGCTAAGGGTGGAGAGGTGGCCCTGGACTTTAAACGACTATTACGCGCTCCCTGAGGGTCCACCATTACGTGCCCACTCGCCACTTACGCAACCACATCCACCCTTCGAGCATCACGCTCTCGCGACTCCACTCTGGCCGGCCGGTTAAGGCAAGCCAGAGGTGAGAGTCCTGCAGATCCCCTTGGGTTCCACTTCGGCAAGCCGAAGTCTAGACCGACTTTCAGAAGCACTCGGATTAACGACTGACCCCGTGGTGTTGCTACTCACCACAGCTCGCCACAAAGCTGCCCTGCGGGGTTTTATTATTATTATTATACTGTTGGTGAGACTTTTCAGTTTTTCAGTACTAAACCCTTCCTACTATTTGAAAATAAGTATCCAAAGATCAAACTCACCGACGGTGCAGTCAGCAGCTGCAGCGCCTCACTTAGGTTCTTCAGCGTCAACGTATTCCTCTCTCCCTCATCCTCATCAGGTCCGGGCAGGTGCACCGACGACTGTCTGGACCGGAACTCCGGCTTTTTGGAACCGGATCCGGAGCCGTTGGCGAACTGGTGCTGCGAGGAGGCTCGCCGGAATGGGCACGTCATGATTCAGGACATAGGTTAACTGGTCCGCTTCATCTGTTGGCAATAGAAAAAGTATTAAGGGTCGATTCCATCAACACATTAGTAGTAATTCTAAAACAGGTTTTAAAAGAATTTGACATATTTAGACCCGAGTTCACCAGCCAGGCTTCTTCTGGGTGAGCTCGCTCTACCGTCGACTCTGTCTGCGCCACGTGACTTAGTCTAAAGTCAAGAGCAAACCCATTTCGAATAAAATAACCTTAAACGTCGATTGACGGTTAATATGACAGAATTCCCATACAAATTGGCCCACAACCGAGGTTCACCGGCTGTTCAAAAGTTGGTGAAAACCTTATCGTACACAGATACGTCAATTAAAGTTTATCCTCCATTAACTCTCATGCATTCCTTTTCTATTTCACTGACAAAGAAAGTGACAGAACGAGACATAATGGAAAATTAAATTTAATTAACGACTCATAGTGCGGCATTTGGTATGAGAATTGTGTCAAATAAGCCGTCGATTCTTGTTTACCGGCTGTTTAAAAATCGATGAACTCGGGTCTAAGTAATTTAGATGAACTGGTTTTAAGTGCATAGAATATTTGGGCATCTTAGGTTGTCAATTTTCCTGCTCAAGGTTTTACGGAATAACGTACTTATATATTGCAATAAAGAAGAATTGAACGAAGTAAGTCTTGTGAATTGTTTGTCGAAACTAGCTAGTTACATGATAGAATTGTTTATTATTTCACGCAACATATATTTGGAAACATACCATGACTATTTAAATAACAATAATAGAATGTAGGTGCGGTGGTAATGTATGCAATATAACTTTTATTGCAATGTCATGGCCTTTACAAACACGCAAATAATAGGAACGCCTTTGTTTCGCGTGACGGTACGAAAACGTACGGCTGCACGTCAGGTTACCCATGGGAAGTACAGAAACAGCTTTTATTACGTAGGGAAAACAGGCGGTCTTAAGGTCAAAGTGAGGTAGCCTGACGTGCGACCGTATGTACAATTTCGTGACTACGTAACTTTATGATAATGTAAAATAATTGTCCTGCATTTTATTATTTTGCGCAAAATCTTAATAAGTTCGTAGAACGCGAGGGAGCCCGAACAGAGTCCTCAATATCTTATACTTTTCAACAAGCAATTCTTGTTTGTTTTTATTTACATAAATATGTAGGTTATATAACTATTATAGTTTAATTACTAGTGTTTTTAATATAAAAACAGTTTTAATCGAAAAAAAAGAAGCAGCAAAAGTGCTCACAAAAACGGCTCTAACGATTTCGCTGAAATTTGGTATGTGGGGGTGAAAAATCGATCTAGATGAATCTTATGTTTGGGAAAACGCGTTTTCGAGTTTTCGTGCGTTTTTCTTTCGCATTGTTCCACGCAGAATGTGGTCACTAATTTCGTACCGGTAAGCATGAGCGTCGTCGCCGAGGTACTAATAGGAAAGAGAGTGAAGCGTAGACTTCACTCTATTCAAACGGTTTCTTAAACTGCTGCAAATAAGGTTGCAACTAACAATTACTTATTGTTAAAAGATCACAATGCGAAAACAATACCAAATTCATCCAGCATCGATACAATGAATGTGACACTATGAATCTTTTTATTACATCCGGGTACTTATTCGATGATCTCGATAATGATGACTCAAATATTGAATACACGTATTTAAAAAAAAAAGTGTTTGGTATAAATGAACAGTCAAGTACAAAGATGATCTTATGTCATTGAATGAAGTCTAAATTTCGAAAATGATAATTTAACAAACAACTTTTTAAGTATTTAACAAAAAAGGAATAGTTGAAATACGTTTTATTAAGCGTTAGAATTCAAGTGAAAATCCAAGGAATTCATTTGGAGCGCAAATTCAGAAAAGTGACTTAGAATATCGACTCTTCACCTCCTTTTTCATTATCAGTCATCATCATTATTATATAATCAGCAACAGGAGGTCCACAGCTGAATGTTTAGTTGTGGACCTCCTGTGGCCGATTGGATCCTGTGGGGGATGCTTATGTAGGCATACCCCATAGATCTCAAAAATGATTGCTGCGCGATCCTCCATCTTGCCTTGATCGAATCAAAATCAAAAACTTTTCGATTACCTCCGTGGTAGCACACCAGTTATCGGTGTCGTCATCTCTGAGGTCCCGGGTTCGATCTCAGATGGGTCTATATAGGAATCCATATTTTTTATATTGTCCCGGTACTGAGCGTTGTGGAACCACCGTCGTTTCTGAATTATCCGCCAGAGAACAAAAGTGATCGACATAGCCCACAAGATAAATAAGCTAAAGTGGCAATAGGCTGGCCATGTTTGCCGTAGAACTGATGGTCGATGGAGCAGTCGCGTTTTAGAGCGGAGACCACGAACAGGCAGACGTAGCGTGGAACGCCCAGCGGCTGGTTGGACGGACGACCTGGTGAATGTTTATGGCGGTGGTTGCATGGGAAGGGCTGGATGTGCACCAAAGCGGAGAGGAGAGGAGATGGGAGGAGCTTTGTGTAGCAGAGATGTGAGCTGTGAGAGACCGAAACCAGTCAAGCTGCATCTTTTACATCAGTGCATCTATAAGTGCTTAAAAGTGTATTCCAAAGACAGGGATATTTTTTACCACTTCAATGAATTCATCATCCATTTTGCAAACCGAAAATATAAAAAATACGGAAGACGCACGCTTGCATACAAATTCAGTCACTCGAATGACGCTTTCGTGTGCAAGGAGCGGAGAGACGGCAGCGGGGGGCGCGAGCGCGTACGCCGCCCAGGCGCCCGGCTAAGACACTTCTCCGCTCTGCCGCGCCGCTAGCCCGCTCGCCGCACAAAATTCTATAGAAAAATAAGACATCTCCTCTCCTCTCCGCTTAATTCATTTCCACCGAAGCTAAGCGGCGAAGAGATGTGAAAATAACGAAATCTGATTAGTTTAATCAAACACATCTCCTCCCGTCTCCTCTCCTCTCCGCATTGGTGGAAACCGGGCCTTAACCTATTCAGTGACGTACTATCACGCAACACGATAGGGTTGACTGCCACAAAAAGCTACTTACGCCATCTAGTGCATCTTTGTAGGACTTTATTCACGCTCGTCCAACCAGCAACCTAGTGTCGCGCACCGCCGGTGAATAAAAAGCGGGAGCGTGTCGCTGCCGGCTAGCGACACCCAACTTGTTTAGTCCCTTACCAAGGGGTCGCCGCGCGTAGGTACGTTTTTGCTACCTACGTGGGAAGATACACAGGCCTGCCCATAGCCACTTGAGCTTACTGATCCGCCAAGCTATGCCCGTTACATTAGTTCTACATAATATTCATGTTGTGTAATTCTGTAAAATTTAAACAAGAACTCGCAAAACACTTCGAAATCCACCGTCCCTTCGCAACGCGATCGATGTGATCTGACTGAATGAGAGAGATAGAATGAAGGATTTTCTGAAAGCTCAAAATTTTAGTTTTATTGTATGTTAATAGATGGCGCTATTTACCTAAGTTATAATAATGATTGCGTCAAAATTATCGAGCTTAAAAAACTTATTGTAATATTATGTGTGCAGACATCAGACATGTAGAAGTACTTAACTTAGTTTCGAAATTCAGATAAAAATTAAATTTTGTTAAAAACGTCTTGATGATCACTAGATTGTTAAAAAAAATCTGTTAGTACGCGTGAATCTAAATCATGCGCTAAACATAAACAACATACTAATCAACGCTCAAGCCAGACCTTTAGTTAGATCTACCTGACTAAGGTTGTTCAACGCCATCTAGCGGATTTTTGAGGGTTGTACCCAAAGGTCCATGGTCTATTGTTCTCAAAATATGAAAATTCATACTTGAATTATTGTTTTTAAGTGATAAGCATTCACTTTGCAATCTAAATATATTATTGCACTTGCGAGGGACGCGGGTTCGATTCCCGCCTCTGGCGGTCATTTTTTCAAGTGCAATAATATAATTCATACTTGAGTTCCCAAACGGGTCCACGACTTTTTAAAGTAGTAAATTTTTCTTTCCCGTTGGGTCCATGAGAATGTTTAATACAGTCAGCAATGAAAGCTTGGCTAAGGAATAAGTGTATAATATTCCTATGAAATAAAAGAATACACAATCTGTCCTGGGGACCACTGTACAAACTGTGGAAGCAAATTTCACAACAAAATTTATTGAAAAAAAAGCGAACAAAAATGTGTTTACTTTTAATTAGATTAGTAAGAAAAACATGATAGTAAAGCTGTTTTATGTACGAAGACAGAAGAAAACATGAAAAAGCTTGAAAATTTCACCTAAAACATAGAATTTTATTAAAATATTCTTCTTTCTGATAATAATTTGTTTCTACTGACTGTACTTTTGGAAAATCTCATGGCCCCGCTGGGAATTCATGTATGAACATATACGAAAAGAAGAACATTAGAATCGTGGACCTCTGGGAACAACCCATTTTTGACACTAGGAAAATGGCTCATTGAATACCAAAATCTGTTTCCCAGTAGGAACTCCTACCGAAGTATTGCGGTGAACAATGCTGAACGTTCATTACACAGTCGGTTTGGCTCGCGACCGAGTTAGGGCTTAGTTGAAATGAAGTAGTTTGCTTTGCTCAACTTAAATTGTTAAGCGTTGTTTAGTGTAAATGAAAAGGACTATTTTCACGTATCAAAGTTCTAGAGAAATGCGAGGAAAAAACATTAGTACGACTCGCTAAATTGCTAAGGTTGTCAACAATAGATTACAAATGTACCATAAGCTATAAGGTCTAACTTTTTTGTGTTCAATAAACTAAATTCAAACAAAATTCACATATTGCGAGGAAAAACGGTGAGAAACCTAGAAGTCATGATGGAACACAATAAACACAAATACTGGAAGGCAAAAATAGAAACACACAGAAGTTGAAGGAAAAGCTGTCGTGACGTAAAGGGAGTTGAAGGTGCTTCAGAGTGCAGGGAAGTGTGGAACTTGGTCCACCGACCAGAGGGCAGCTTTTAAGTTATGAATAAATGATCATGCAACATGAGATGGTGAACCGGTAAAACCATGATTAAATCGTATATGATCTCGATTGCGTTCGTCCAGAAATATCTAAAAGCCAATATATTATATATAATCTCGCTTGTCAAATTCTAAAGTTATAGGCAGTTATATCGATCAACTGATTGTAATGAGTTCATTGTAATTGATATCACATCATCATCAATTGTATTACTTTATTTCTATTTATTTTGTAACTATGTAAAGGTGCAAGTTATATTATGTGCAAATACTTACCTATTACAATAAAGCACTAGTATTTATCATGGTAGTAAGTAATCAATTTTATATATAAATCTGGTAGAGAAATCTTTTCAACAGCTATACGCAACCCTAGCGGTTAGGATTCAACTAAATATACAGCGATAGCACAAATAGGGTACTAATGCAGTTGTTATAAGGGCGAATTTGCAACGAAAATTTTAAGCCTAATATGTAGTGCACGATACACAATGCGAAATGCGAATTTCTCAGAACGTTGGTGAGTAAGTACGCTTGTGAGTTGCATGCGAGGTTAATGAAATTTAAACTTTGCTAGTGGAGTGAAACACATTTTAGTTTACCGCTATACGTTCTGTTCTAGCTAAATTATTTCGTAAATAACTATACGAAAGCGATAATAAGTATTAAGTCTCAAACATGACATTTGACTTAGACTTTTTGCTTCTAAAAAGCTGAAATGTTGACCATCGTTGGTACAAATATAGGATTTTGAAGAACACATTAATTTTTGTGGACATTTGATGACAGTCTTATAAAGCAGCTTCTTAATATAAATAAGTTCAAGTCAAATCAAGAAATAGAGAGAAAAAGAGAATAAATTATATTCTTTATACTGTTTTAAAACAGATTGCTTATAATAATAACAATATAACAACGCACTCAGGGTGCTGTTCGGTTTGCCGCGGCATTGCAGTGCGTCAGGTTCGCGGAGGCGCGGACCGATGGTTCTGCTGCCATCATGAGGAAGCGGTCAGCCTCCATGTTATCGCGACTCCGCGGCAGCGATAACAGCATCCTGGGAGTGTTTGCGGATCGATGGGACTCTCCGCTACTCCGGAGATGGGTACACCTTCATAGAGGTAATAATAATAAATAAGTTGTTTCAATATTTAATTAAATTTGATTTTTGTTTTAATTTAATAATTGAATTAATTAATTAATACAATACAAATGTCCACTGTTACTAACCTTAGCGTTTAAGTAAATTGTTACTAACACTACTTATGGACTTAGTCTGAAAAATATTATTATTATTATTATAATGAATTCGCTTCTGTTTCAAAACTTGTTTAATATGAGACAACTAATTAAGAATTGATGACAGATAGGTGACATGACATAGTAAAGACAAACATTTCAAACTAGCCATTTTATATTTATTCAATTGTTATAGCAACGGCAAAATTATTATTAATAAGTTTGTTTTGTTTTATTTGCTTTAATTAGAAGATCTTACACAGAAAAATGTGTTACCCTAATCCTTACAACTATTTAGAATAAGAGGCAGAAATGTTTTTTGTAGCAATTATGGAAACGGTGCCCAAGTTTTGTTTCTAGGGTATAAAGGGCCATCCCGTGATTTAAAAAATGAAATTCATGTTTCATGATCTTTACGAAACCTCCTTAATAATCTTATCAATCAATAAGGATTGAAATATAGAAAACATTTTTTGACCGCACAATATTGGTCCCGTATAAAAAATGTTTTCGTAAAAAACAAATGTCTTTAGTCATCGGATATGGAAAGGTACACGTTGTATAAGAGGGCTGGCTCTGAAATCCGAGGGTAAATAATAAACTTTGTCAGGTGCTGAGAATGCTGGCCAAACACACCTAAACAAATATTTGTGCCCAAACAACGCTATGCTCATTAGGAAGTGTTGAATTTGCTATGAATTAGGAATAAACTTCTTTAGGACGGTATGTGAAATGATCTGGCTCAAAACTAAGTGGTGGTATACTCACAAATACTCAAACGACAAACAAATTCAATCAAATCTCGATAGCTTTTCAGTTTTTAGGGTTCTGTACCCAAAGGGTAAAAACGGGAAACTATTACTAAGCCTCCGCTGTCTGTCTGTATGTCTGCTTGTATGACTGTATATCACCAGGCTGTATCTCGTGAACCGTTATAGGTAGACAATTGAAATTTTCACAGATTATGTATTTCTGTTGCCGCCATAACAAGAAATAAAAACAGAATATAATAAAATTAATCGACTGTCTCATTCGGTGAGACCCGAACCCACGTCCTTTCGCTATCCGGACGAATGCTCGTACCAACTGAGCTACGGAGGACGTTAGTCAGTCGACGAATTTTTGTAAGTGCTACGCCAGTGAGTTCGATTTCATCAATACTTGGGGAATGTACCCGCATATATCCGATGAAAATATTTTTATAAATATTTTACCATTAGTTAAGATAAAATCAGCTTAACTTATAATTGAAGACATTTTTCCAAAAACGACACTTGTCAATTTTTATGTAAAATAAAATTTTGATGGGGTCCGAAATATGGCGGCATTGTGCACATTTCTGTATATTTGGATTTTACAAAAACATCACTAGTCACTCGCTACGTAAAGAAAACTATTGTATGGATAGAGCAAAAACAGCACTTGTCTATGGGCATTTCTGCAAGAACAACACATGTCACTGACAAGTGCGGTTTTTGCTACAAACTGTCAACGTCAGTCACCAAATATAACCTCCAAAACTTTTTGTGAATTGTCGTGTATGTCGCTTTGCTGCTATCTCGTAAAAAACATGGACCCACCTCCAGAAGAACTTAGGTCATGTGTTATTCGCAATAAAAAGAAATGTCCGAGTCAGCTTCACTTTAAAGAGAGTTACCCAGAACAAATACCTATTAACAAGAACAAAATGAAAGATCTTAGAAAGTTATTTGATTTTATTAAAAAAGAAAGCCTACCTTTCTATAAAACATTGCAAAGTAGTGATGGTCCAAACCGTCCAGTAGACGACATTGATAACTCTGACAACAGTAGTGAAGATGAGGTTTAACATAATTATTATGTACTAACTTATAAGGATTTTGATTTTGGTAATAAAAACTACAAAATTATGAATTTAATGCATTTTATTGTCATATAGAAAAAGCACCTTTTTTTGGCAAAAACAACACTTGTCATGCAGTGTGTCACTTTGACCATTTTTTCTATAAAATATGTAAATGTAGAGTAATAGGTAAATAGTAGAAACAGCATGAACCAATCCAACAGAGTTGAAATGAGCGGAAGAACAGGTTCTGTGTAATGAAGCAGATTGTTAGTTGAGTCGACAACCGCTTTGTTCAATCACTGGCATGTCAGGCTATGCATTTTCATTGCAAAATCAGCCCTATTCTAACTAGATACGATTCTGCTATGTTCAGTTTGATGCACAAAGCATCAAACCGTTCTTACAGCTTGTGCATTTTTTTCCAACTCCCTAACTTGACTGGTAGAATTGCTAGTATGTGTTTTCACGTGTGAGGTAATTCAATTGTATTGTTTTAGAAGCAATGAATATATCAGTTTTGGTCAAAATGCTTAATAAAAAATAAGTAATATTTATGTAAAGTATTTTTTTTGAAGCGAGAGGAATTAGTATTTTTATTAATATACCGTGGATTATTGTGGATACGAGTAACCGTAGACCGAGTGATATTACTGTGTATTGTTGACTTAGTACTGAAATAAGAAAATTAGATTATAGTGGATGAACGAGTGTAAGCAATAACGAACTACGCTCGGTTACACAAAAGAAGATTGGCATAAATCGACCAAATAGATAGAGGTACCGTACTAAGTCAGACACATGAAATATAAATATCACTTTTCAGCAAGATTTTGTATGATTTTATGGTAATTTAAAAAGCAGGGAATTAAAATTTAAAACATTTTCAGAATGTACAAATTATTAACAACTAAACGTCTTCAAGGATTCAAAAACAAAACGAACAACGTGAACTTTGACGTGTCAGTCAAACATGAAGTATATATTTTATATCAAACGTCAATGTTGGACGGATAATACATTATTTAAACGTCAGTCCGATGTAATGCGCCCAATAAAATGTCGTTCAATATCAGTTATATGATTTTTTCCTCTATACAGTTTTAGCAGTTTCAGAATCTACAAAAGAAAACGCTTGACCTCCAAACACCCCTATATAATCTAAAATGCTTTATATGCACGCAACCACTTTGAAAGTGGTTCACTAAACACACAAAATGTTACACAAAATTTAAATAAAATTCTCCCACAGACTTTGGGTCGCTTTCAAAACTCAATAATTATAAAGTTTGGAACTTACTTGATAGTTTCAAACATGTTTTGAAACAACGTGCGTTGTAACAAAGTTGTTTGTAATAAAATACAAAAAAATGTGAGAGTTCTCTTACTCGCTTACTAGAGATTTCCCGCAACTTCATTTGCGTAAATGTCTGTTATTTTTATATCATTTTAACTACTTGTAGCTGAAATACATTATTATCAGTAAGGTAACAAACATTTTCACACTACCTACTCGGCAATGTTCAATTACACATCAAGTAAACCTGACTAAAAGTGAGTAATTGCATCCCAAGGGACGTAATGTTGTATGAAATTTCATTACGCCCCTAGGGAGGCAAAGTGATTTAAATTTAGAATAAGAGTTCGTAGGCATGATCACACTAGCCCGTCCCGCACCAATGAGAACATATGTATTTGAAATTTAAACCTGGCAGCCAAGATTTTTAGCACGAATTAAATAAAAAAAAACCCGCGCTACTAAAAAAAGAAATAAATAAAGAAAAACAACCCACGTATTTTAAGAAATTACAAACAATGTTTTCGTAAAACTGTCGAGTGACGAAGTTTATACGAGTAACACCGGAGTCCATTAGATGTAAAGCTGCTGGTATTGTTAATAATAATAATTTACTGCCAGAAAAGTCAAAGGATATATACTTATAGATAAAATAAGTTTTTGTAGTTCATTTTTTTATTGCTTTGTAGGAAGTGTGAAAAGCAGAGTATTCTCCTCAAAGCTAAAGATGTCTTCGTCTTGGGCGAGCTTAAATCCTTCGCTCTACTCAGGATTCTACTTTTAAATCCCTCGCAATGCTCGGGAGTAAACTCAACTAACTCTCGAATCCTTCGTTACGCTCGGGATTCAAGATGACGCCCGTGATGTAAGACATCACTTTACCCTCTTGGTGAATAATCTACTATTATTCAGCCTAATCTGTATTAATATCATAAAAATATGTATATTTTTACGTTTGTAACCAATACACTCAAAAACTATCGAACCACTTTCAGCAAAATATTTTACAATTATTCCTGGGTTACTTTAGCTATATTATTTTTTCTTCATTACGCTACGATAATAACATGAAAATGAAATAACTCATAACATGTGATATTTTGTCACTTGAAACGGATGGATTATCGAACAACAAAAATATTTTGTTTTGTTCATTTGCTGCATTTGCAATTTTATTAAATTCTACAGAACCAGAACACCTACAAAATGCGCTAGCACGCTTCGAAACGAGAGCGAGAGGTATTAGTATTTTTATTAATACCGTGGAATCCGCTTAAACCGAGTGATATTGCGCACTAAAGTGTATAGGAAATCCATTACTGCTGGAATTCATATGGCGAGTGTCAGGTCAATGTGGTCCCACTATTGGAAGGCCAGCGTTGGAAAACAAATGAACGTTTTCAATGATTTTATTTTTTAAAGTACAAAATACGTCCAAAAACCTATTACTATACAAATAACCGCTTTAAGGGCCAGTATCCGTGAATTGGTTCTATAAAAAACGAAAAGTAAGTTATTTTTTATTATAATAATAATATGAAAATGTACGTCTCCTAGTTGATAAAGAATATGAAACCAGCTGAAAGTCTTCTAGCCTTGAACCTATTTTCTGAACTGTGATGAATATCTATTAAGCGTGTATTCAGAAAATATTAACGGTACGAGTAAAACGATCTCATTGTATTTTTCAGTAACTAGACTTTTATAGTTGAGTAGAGTAAACCTTTTTTATTAATATTATTTTTTACTTTTAAATTAAATACACAACTTAATATTCTGTGAACATTTCTGTGAATTTTGCCGTTATTAGTACCGGCATTTTTTAAATTTTATTTCTAACATTTGTTGTTATAGCAGCAAGAATATATCATGTGAGAAAATTTCTAATGTCTAGCTATCACAGTTCATGAGATTCAGCCTGGTGCCAGACAGACATACACACAGACAGCGAAGTCTTAGTCATAGGGTCCCGTTTTTACCCTTTAGGTACGGAACCTAAAAACCTAAACATGATGATCGAGCAAAACAGTTCTAGTTTTTGCATAACAGCTAAATCATAGGTTAAATTCACAGAGGTACGTCTTCCATATCATGTACTTTAAATTACTATCTTTCATTTTGGTACTCAATGTTTTAATGCTCAATTTCTCAGGCTAAGTCCCAAGTTAATTTTTAGTCATAGTAAAAATGGTTAAACAATTAATAAAACATTTTTGACACTTTTGACACTGACGACCGTCTTGGTGTAGTGGTTCGCGCCCCGGACTTTTAAACCAGGCGGTTGCGGGTTCGAATCCCGCAAGGGGCAAATGTTTGTGTAATAAGCACGAGCATTTGTACCTAAGTCATGTATGTTTATAAATGTATACAATAAGCATGTTTATCCTTTATCATAGTCACCATATCACAAGCTCACGCTTAGTTTGGGACTAGGTAATTGGTGTGTTTGTTAAAAAAAGCTGTTGGTTAGAACTAAATTAAATAATCGTAACTGGGTCAAAAATATTGTCAATTTTATTTAGATTTTTCTTAGAATTCAGAAGAAAAAGAAATATTATCGCAATGTGAAAATAGGGTGCCTATTTGATATGAGAACTATGATTCCAAGTTCCTTGAAAACTTCGAGGTAGTATGGATGAATAAGTTTGAACTTTAAAATAATATTAATTTAATTTCTTCTTTCTTCTTGCAGAACTAAACTTTGTCGTAGCTTTTCATAGCATTGTCTCGTGTTTTTCAAATAAGTTTTAAAATTGTCTTTTGCGTTTATTGAATTTATTCACGGAATTAGGTAAGGTATTTTCTGTTTTTTTTTTAGTTTTAAATATTTTAAATTTATGATTTTAATTATATAATTACATATTGCGTTTGCATTTGAATTCTAAAGGTGCCTGTACTAGTAAAAAATGTATAAAATTTTGGAGAATTTTTTTTTTGGGTAGCTCTCCCCTACACGTGAAGTGGGGATGACTTTTTTCGTTGTCTACCCCATCGCGTAACCCGACACGCACTTGGCAGGTTTTTTCATTTACGAATGCCATTTGAAAAAAATATGTAGCTTATGTCACTATCACAATAATAATTTTGACAAGTACAGCGACACCTCACATGCAAAAATCCGTCTAGGAATTTGAACTGTAGAGTGTGCAAAAACAGTGGGTATACCATACATACATACACACATACGCTCGAAAAACATAACCCTCCTTCTGTGGCAGTCGGGTAAAAATAATAGCACTTGCACCTAACATTGGCGGCTCTGGCTCTTCTACTCATAAACCGCTTGTTATTCCGGTAATTTCCCGAAATAACCGGTTTATGGCGGTTGCGGTGTAATTTGTGGCTTATTCCGAAGAGCCGTTACGTCTGATACTTACAGTATTATGACATTAGGGGTTTCTACTCACTTTTGGTTTTTTAGTAGTATTCTTTTGCATGGTGAATAGTTTAGTAGGAGCAAAAATTGTAAAAGCGAGGTTAGATTTCTGTTTCTTTTCTACGATTTACCTATTAGTTCAAAAGCCTAGATTTTGAAGTAGATATCTACTTTAAAGGAAATTTATTTGGTCTTCAGACATACTAATCGAACAAGTAGATAAACCACTTTGGAAAAAAAATATTTAGTGCTCTTTGATAAAACCTAATCGTATTTTTTTTGGAACTCATGGATTCTCTTAAGTAATAAGTTTGACAACCCTATATGAGCTAATTTTACGCACATGATAAGAGTGAACATTTGCTAGGTAAACCAGAACCACGATATTTTTTGCAATAATATTCACTGGTTTACCTCATTTATACTCGGTACTAATCGAGTGGACTAGTGGTGGCAGCGCTTTGGTAGTGATACCAAAGTTAAGCAACACCACGGCGCGGTCGTGATTAGACGGGTGATTAAAGTGACGTCCATGACACGCATCTCCGTGCTTCGGAAGGCACGTTAATCAGTTGGTCTTGGCTAATATCTCTGATATTAGTTGTTAAGCCGAGTCAGAGGCCCTAGTGCGGCTTGATAACATCTGACAGTAAGGTTGGTCACATGCCTTGCAGATCCGCACCCCTCCACCAATTTGCACTGTTCAGGTGAGGCCTTTGCCCAGCAATGGGATCTTTATAGGCTAACTTTACTTTCCTACTAACATAAAAGTTAAAAGCATCTATTTATTCATTATCTGTCAATACGAAAACAAGCCTGAACCTGTCGTTGCAAACTATGAATATTATTATTTCCTAAATTATTATTGAGGTACCCCACAACAGTGCGCGCAAGTGTTGGATTTCCCACTTATGCTCTCACCCCTCATTTCACCCCCTAATGTTTTTATATCGCGACAAAGTAACATATGTCCTTCCCAGGATCTCAAACTATCTCTCTACCAAACAAGCGGTTTCTCATGACTTCATCCCACAAAGATTTCCATTTTTTTTAATCCTAAAAAACGTTATTGTAAGTTTCCCTCCCTTTACCCCGATAATGAGTAAGTTTAAAAAAAATCGTTTCTTAGTTTCAAAATGTCTAATCTTACTAGGTGAGAGAGAATAACTACTATTTTTGGTTTAGTAACTATTTTTGCCTGAACATCCATCATTTTTAACCGACTTTAAAAAAGGAGGAGGTTATCAATTCGACTGTATGTTTTTTTTTGTGGCTGTTACCGCATATCTCAGTCAGTTGTGGACCGATTTGAAAAAAAAATATGTTTACCTAGAGGCTATACCTTCTAGTTGGTCCCATTTTGGCCCACTCGAGATCTGATGATGGGAACTTGGTGTAATCGAAGGAAACCCGCAATTTTAAAGGCACGTATAGTGTTTTCGTACTAGTATCTTAATGTTGACATGTTGTTACGTCTGATAGTCATTATGTGGAGCTGAGCTGATGGTGGAACTCCTTAAAAATTAGGAGTTTAGTAATTAAAACACCAGATGTTTTGTCAGGTACTGTATAGGGTGCTAACAAAACAAAGTCAAAGGCGCAGCTCCCTCCTCTTCCCCCCCAACCCGACTCGAAAAAATAACAGATAATAAATTGGAAATAGGTTTCTTGTATAATTTCGTAGAACAGTTAGGTAATTTAAATATTATTTTATACTTTTTAGTTTAAATTTGTTTATAAAATTTTAGGTTTTAATTAGCACTGTAGTCAGTTTTGAAGTCGTTTTTTTTCATGTATAGATTAAACCATTGCATTAAAAAAATCGGTATCGAGCAGTAACGTCTGTCTTTTTAAATCCTTGGCTGAATGTGTACAGCATTATTACCATGGCACCATAAAATCAGAACGGAGACAATGGCATTAATGGCGTATCGAAATGGATCGTTTCTTTTTAAGGCTTAAGACCATAATTTTGTTGACGATGATGACTAGAACAATAAGGAAGCGAGTGAAATGTATTTTATGTAAACTTGGCAACGGTATTTCTTGTTTTTCATCGGTTGTAAACGGTCCCATATATATATAAAGATAGTGACTGATTCTATTAAACGGTCATTTTAAAGAGCGATTTAAAATATTTTAATTAATATTTCATAAAAATATAATTATAATAAATTGTGATAAAAAATAAAAAACTTGTTACAATTTTATAATAATCGATTATGGTACAGTGACAACGAAAAACAATACAGTAAAATTTTTTTTTGAAGATACTTAATCATATTCAAGTATTTAACAGCCATTTAAAGTCAGGTTAAACACAAAAAATGAAAATAAGTTTACCTTATTATTGTTACAATTTAATGTTTCAATATTTTGATCTAGTTAAACGTACTAGACCAAACATGTTGCTCTTGCAAGAATTTTTCTGGCTTAGTTTTTCGGCGAGCGTTTGTCGTTAACATACCCATTGGGATCGTTAATCATATTGCCATACATCAACATCAGATGCAGTTGTAGCTGACATTGCATGCGCAAACCCAATTAGAGTTTGTAGTCGGCCCTTTTTTGGCTCGCAAACTACTTATTTTGATTAGGAAAAAATATCGCATTTAACTTGAGTGTCCGATAAATACGCCTCGATTTAGAACCTTAGTACACTAATCTCAGGTAATTTTATTTATGGCTGTGAGTTCAAATTAAAAAAAAAACTATTCCTTTTATGTTCAAAGTAAAACGTAGCTAACTACATTGTAGCTTTAGTAAAAGGTGTGGGTGGTTCACCCACACTTTTTCGAGAATCGCGTGCCAATGTCAGTCTTTTTAGTTGATAAACAAAAGTACTAAGCGAAATAAGACCGAAAGCTTTCCAACAAAGTTGCAAAAACTATTATAGCGTAACACTCTGACTTTTCTCGAACTATTTAAAATATTCAGAAGCTGTCTAGACTAGCAGGTTGCTAATGCTCGCCAGAACAATTTATTTGGAATTCTAACATTCGATTCTAGATCTTTTATTTAGGTTTTGAACTTTGACAGTTTGTTGAGTAATGGTTGGAAAATGTATACCATTTTTCTTATTTGGCAACAGGCAGGGTGTTAATATAAAAAGAACTTAACTTGGCGGGGGCACTGCCGTGCCCCCAGATATGACTTTAGTAAAAGTCTCATGGTTTGAGGATAACGCCACTTCTTTGTATCCACAGCCGCACGTCTGGCTACACCACTTTGACTTTGAGCCCGCCTCTATTCCCTGCGTAATTAAAGCTGTTTTCGTAGTTCAAGTGGGTAACCTGACATGCTGCCGACTGTACAATGAAAAATACAGAATATAAAAATAAGGGCTAGTAGAGACCAAAAGATAAGGAGACATGTTCTAGTCCCGTATGAGCCAATTTTTGTTGATATTAATTATTGACAAGTGGCATTCTGTGTCCTAATTTGAAAAATGATCGTTGACTTTGAGTTTACAAAGAAAGTCGAATCTACAGATGCTTTTATTAGAGACGTGTTATTTATGTTCGGAGCGTCTAGAAGTAGCTAAGCTATCTCCAGTATCAGTCTGTTGTGCCATTTTTGGAACACCCACTTAAAATAAATAAAAAATCAGTTAAAAAATAAATTAGTAAAATCTTAAGTTCCTGTTGCCAAGTTATTACGATTTATGACGACCGTTACTTCAAAATGTTCCCCGTTTATAGGTTTCTGATTACCCATTACATTTGAATGATTACTGCGTCTTAACAGCTGGTTTGTAGAGCCAATCTGTCTGTCATTAACGGACCTCATACTCGTCATGAATATTCAGTATTTGGCGCAACTGAATTAGGAAGGCAAAGGGAAGCGCTTCCTACCGACCGGTTGTTATGGTCGGGGACCAAGGTCCAATGGTCACCGTCTTGGTTTATCTATATGTAGTCAAGCTCGTGCTAAATCTTACATATCGCGGTTTGTGTTGTATGGAGCGGGCTATCAGCGCCATCTAGCCTGTAGGAGCCGAGTCAGGGCGTCGCGTCTTGAAGTTGCTTGCTAGTGCTAGCGACAGTGGTAAGATGTCGCTACACCACTCCCCCCGAAGAACCGGAGGTTGATTGAGCCAGGATGGTTGAGAGCTCAGCAGTCTGTGCGTAGTGAGCTTGCAAGTGCCAGTGCTTGTTGAGTCCACGATGTGCCGGGATGTGCATGCGCGATGTCTACGACGAGTCGGGCTGGGCATGCGTAATGTCCACGGCGAGTCGGGATGCGCGATGTCCACGGTCAGTCGGGATGAGTGCGCGATGTCCACACGATGAGTCGGGATGTACATGCGTGATGTTCACAGTAAGTCGGGATGAGCATGAGTGATGGCCACGATGCGTGCGGATGAGCTCGAAGTCCACAGTGAGTCGGGATGATGAGCTGGATGAGGCTGCCGAGGAACCAGGTAGAACCGGTGCGGTCTGCGGTGGTGTCCTTAGGGCTGGTGAGCTGGCTTGCAGGAGACTGCTGGCTGGATGCTGCTGGCTGGGTGCCTGTTGGCAAGGGAGAAGGCGACGATGATGATGACGACGGTGAGGCTCCATGCTCCAGTGTAGATCACGTCGGGGTCACCACTTTGGCGCAAGTGAATTAGGAAGGCAAAGGGAAGCGCTTCCTACCGACCGGTTGTTATGGTCGGGGACCAAGGTCCAATGGTCACCGTCTTGGTTTATCTATATGTAGTCAAGCTCGTGCTAAATCTTACATATCGCGGTTTGTGTTGTATGGAGCGGGCTATCAGCGCTATCTAGCCTGTAGGAGCCGAGTCAGGGCGTCGCGTCTTGAAGTTGCTTGCTAGTGTTAGCGACAGTGGTAAGATGTCGCTACAGCGCGACTAAATTTTAGTGCAAATAAAAATGATCACTGAGGTGAAGTTAATTCTAAAGACTTAATTAAGAAAGCAAAAAAGTGAGTATTTTGATTTCTTATTCAGTAGTTGTTTTGTAATTAATTATTAAAAACCTAAACGTGTGACGTCACAAGCATGCCTATGACGACTTTCTCCGATATTAACAGGGCTGTCTTTGGAAGCAACCTTTTTTCCCGATTGGAAACTCCCACACATGCCAATAGTAACGTCATATGTCGGTTTCCGATGTGTTTAGAGGGCATTTATATGAAGGCTGTATGAAGGATAAATAATACTCCGTATTTTCGTAAAAATAAGCCTTATATTTCAATTTTAGGTGGTATAAGTAACTGTATAGTGATTATGGGCATAAAATCTCTAAATGGTTTTGAAATTACCATAGGTAGTTTTTTACTTTACATACCGAATCATTTATTAGCTGAATTAGGTTCATTTGTTTTTGTGTTTGTAATACTGACTAAACACATAATTTTTATTTAGTCTTTTAAAAAAATATCTGTGTTATTTATTTGTAATTTTTATTTTACCAAAAGATTATCTATGTTTGATAAGTTTAGATTTCTGCACTAATGGGTAAAGCAACATCTGTTAAATACTCAGAATGTAACTTAATTGAAAACGTTTACTGAATTTTGGTTGGATGTGCCATCAGCTTAATATCAACCTCAGAACTCCAAGTATATGTAATAGCATTCTCGATTTTCCTGTATCTGATTTAGCTAGAACCTTGTACAAATTAGTACAGATAGCTTTAAGACGTAGAAAATAAGTGTATTTACTATAATTGTTATTTCCGATGAGGGTGACGTGTTCACTAAGTGAATAATCTCTCTCTAATAAACAAAGATATATATATATATATATATATATATATATATATATATATATATATATATATATATATATATATATAAATTATTGTTTTTAAGTGATAAGCATTCACTTTGCAATCTTAATATATTATTGCACTTGAAAAAATGACCGCCAGAGGCGGGAATCGAACCCGCGTTCCTCGCATTTCGATTGTTAAATACTACTTGCAACGCGGCATTACAGCGTTAAGAAGCACTTGAAAATTTCGACAGGCTATGCCAACGCCAGGGTGGCCGAGAGGTTAGGCAATCGCCCGGCATGCGAGGAACGCGGGTTCGATTCCCGCCTCTGGCGGTCATTTTTTCAAGTGCAATAATATATATATATATATTTTTAATTCTTTGTTAATTATCGACACATTGATACAATATTTTGTAAAGATAAAATCCAAAATGATACAAATAATGTTTTTAAGCGGATAATACTTAACTTAAACCAGGCGACGTACAGAATCATAAATAAAAGAGCTTTTCAACTGTGCACGAAGCAGGTTTATGTACGAATAGGAATTTCCGAACTGCTGCCATAAAGTTCGACTATCTCGTATCTGATGGTCTACGGGCTTTTGAAAATTAGGCGATCGATTGGGTTATTACTTGTTACAATAGTGATTAGTCACCATCTTCTTAAACTGACCTTTTATTTAAACCGAATTCAAAAAAGGAGAATACTCATAGTCTGTCGGTACCTTCTTACTGTTATTTCCGGATTATTAAAAGTGGGCATGTCATGAGACGCGACGAAGAACTTTGCGAAACTAAGCTCAATTTATTTGTTTACTTTTTAGTGTTATTTTTTCTGGTAACGGTTTTAATTTTATTTGTCCTATCAGAAGCATTTTTCAAAAATACTCGCGGAGAAAATGAATTGTTGTTTGGAAAGCGAGGTTTGGGAGAAAACGAAATATTATCGAGGTATACGATTTTGGGATGTTTGTTTATTATTTAAAAACTGCTATGTACACTGATTTCGATTTAATTTAAATATAACCATCTGAAAAGTACACCTAAGTCAGCCTATTAGATCCCACTGCTGGGAAAAGGCCTCACCTCAACTATGAGGAGGAACGAGCCATACTTCACCACGCGGGCTCAGTGCGGATTGGTGTATGTAAGGCAAGTGACAAACCTTACTGTCAGAAGTTATCAAGCCGCCCTAGGGCCTCTGACTAGGCTTAACGACTAATACCACAGATATTAGCCGGGACCAACTGCTTAACGTGCCTTCCGAAGCACGGAGATGCTTGTCATGGACGTCACTTAAATGGTCGGAATGGTCACCCATCCAATCACGACCGCGCCGTGGGTTGCTTAACTTTTGGTATCACTACCAAAGCGCTGCCGCCACTGCGCCACAAGCACCTCTTAAAAGTACACCTATGAAACAAAAAAAAGAATCTTCCAAATCAGTTAAGGCGTGTTCGAGTAATCACATAAAAAGAATCAGATAAATTGAGAACCTTCTCCTTTTTGCAGTTGGTTAATGAGTAATTCACAATGAAAAAAATATTACAACAATTCCACCTACATTCTCGTATCTGAGCCCTCCCTCCTATTGCATGCCCCATATTTCTACCCACGCGGCAGGTTGCATATTATTTTCTTTTCTCACTACCACGGTCCTAACCAACGATCCTTATTACACACCAGGACCCGAATAGTAATGTCCTGGACAAATGATAGCCATCTGGTCGCCACCGGTCGCACGATACGTAATTCAGGTGGCTTTTCTGGTCACGTTCTGGCCATAAAAAGCGGACCACTTTTATAAGTGCTTATGTAATAAGCCCCCAAAGAAGGTTACATCCCAAACGTTGAAGAGACAAAGCCAAAATGGCGACTGTTCAATAGAACCTATTACGGGATTTACGTTCTTATTGCTATTAGCGGGAATATGGATGTTACGTAGAAATAATTGGGAGGAACGTTAGTTTTAATGTACTTAAATGATTTTATCTAAATAATGGCCAATTGTTTTATCCACAGTAAAATTTCCTTATACAACTACTGTTATTACAAACAAAAGTAATATTTATTTAATTAATAAATTTAAGAATATATACATTTGATTTTTCACCATTTGATTTAAAAAAAACTCACACAAATTTGGCACCACCTCGTTAACCACCACTTTTAATTCTTCTTGCTCACTAAATAACATTAATTCCAAAACCAGATTTCTTGAAAAAAAAAAACAATATTCAAATACTAGTGCATTTAAATTTTAAATTATCTATTATATATATTCGATTTTTATTTACCTTTTAGCTTAACTCGATAAAAAAATAAGTAGTAAAATGTGATGTCACAGTTTACATACAAAATTAAGCACGTTACTTAAGCATTACGCGATTAAGCACGATGCACTAGAATTATTTGTAGTGTGGACCTGTTTTTACCCGACTGCGGAAGGAGGATTACGTTTTTCAAAGAGCATGTATGTATGTTTGTATAATTGTTTGGCACGCCCTACAGCCCAAACGGCTGGACAGTTTTTGACATAAGAGGTGTCGTTGAACTTGTCAAAATCGTGAGTGTTACATAGGCTATATACATTTAAAAAATGGCGCCCGCAAATGAAAATAAAGGGGGAGGGGGATTGATTTTTTCCTTACCATAGCAATATGAGTATCAAATGAAAGCCAGTAACAAACCATTTCAAAAAAAAATATTTTTTGCAGTCGGGTGTTTTTTTTTTCATTTTGATCATGACTCCACAATAAAAGTTGTAGGTAAGCTAAAGGAAAATACTAGCAAGGTAAATGTCAATATTTTGTCTTACCATAACGTTGTAACAAATTATTATACCTACTATTATCAGGTAAGGCAAACCTCGACCTTATTTCTCGGAAGATATTTATCAAATGCAAATAGTAATACCTATAATATTTTCCCTTCAATGTTGGAGAAAGATGTAAGCGCCTGCCAAAGAAAAACAAAGTGGTCATATTTTTCATCAAAAATAACGAGAAAACTGACGGAGTTTTACGAGGCTTGTCAAGAAAATATAGGTGGTAAACATGAAATATATTTACAAAAAACCGGCCAAGTGAGAGTTGGACTCGCACACAAAGGGTTCCGTACCGCTAAAATACGAAAAGAATAAAATTTTGTATGGGGTGTATTTTTTTTTATGTACATATACATATTATTATTCTGTGAACATTTCAAACGTCTACATGTTGTCATTATTAATATCATCAAAAAAAACATGTTTGTTGTATGGGATGTATAATTTTTTTTGTATTTGTTGTTATAGCGGCATCTGTGAAATTTTTAACCGTCTAGCTATCACGGTTCATGAGATACAGCCTGGTGACAGACAGACAGACAGACAGCGGAGGCTTAGTAATAGCGTCCCGTTTTTACCCTTTGGGTACGGAACCCTAAAAAAGATATCTTGAAAATGTGAACTATGAAAATATTAGTTTATTTGCGGCACAAATGGTAGACTTAACAAGATAAGTTAAGCCATACCCATGAACCTCACACAAAACACATTAGACGGTTTTCATTCAGTGTTAAATACACTTCGGTGGATTTATTGCTAAAAGCGAATTCTTCCAGACAACCTTCGAGTAGAGGACAGTTAAAAAATGTTAATTGGAACGGCCGGTGAAAACTATTCACAAGGTCTTTCTTTCAAATTAACTTTTATATTATGCAGTAATGTTTTCCGTGGCTATGACTTGTGGTTATCGGTACACAATACGAATATACTTATAAACAGAATTAAGATAAGCCTGACTAATTTATTTGCAATACAATAGCTAGTAGTAGATTGTTGGTAGTATTGACTGGGCAATTTAATATTGTTATGTTGGCACTAGTGTGTGTCAGCCATCTTGTTTGTGAGAAAAGAGTAGTACGTTTGAGTTTTGAGTTTAAATAAAAGCAACCCATAATTAAAACCTATCGTTTTACTCATATTTCATCATAGATAGATAGATACTCTTTATTGCAACCAGAAAACTATTTACAAACATACAATAAAAGAAAAACAATGCTGGTAGGTACAATGTAGTATTACAGAGTGAAAATTCTACCTTTGCTAAATCCAATATGGACGATTACATTCAATGCATTAAATATCAAGTACAATTATTTATTCTGTTATAATATTCAACTTAGTTCGAACGATTATACTCTCACTACATATTAACTTTCTTCAAATACGCATTTAAGCAAATGAAAGGCAAATTACATTGTCAACAACAATTTAGTTGGATTCCCTTCGGTACACCAAAACAGCCCCATATTATTTGCTATACCAACATGAGCCTAATGGCTCTAAAAATAAGGGTGCGGCAAAACGAATTTGTGCATATGAACCGTGAAATTTGAAAGAGCCTCGTCACATTGCCTAAATGGGATCCTCAAAATGTTATGAGTAATATTTTATAAGCGAACGCTTTACGGAGGTCAAAATATGAGTACACAAACTGACACAACCCCACCTGACCTTGAGACCGCCTCTATTCCCTACGCAATAAAAGCTGGACTGTACAAACCCTCCGAAGATCATACTGTTATACGATTAGATACTCTTTTTTGCACAAAACCTATAGTACACTTTAACAAAATTTCTCTCAGAAAGATTTAAAAGCATTTAACTTACATTTTGATTATTTTTGTATTTGACTACAAAATCATTCCATTACAATATGGCAAGAGCTTATTGATTAACTAAAGACTATGGAAGTGTTTTTATATTATTAAAATAAAAGTATATTTATAAGTTGCAAATGTTATATTTTAGTGCTTAATTCATTTGAAAAGAAGCTGTGTGGAAAATTAAGTTTAAGTGCGGTCATATAATAATAATATTTTTTATTAGATAAGATTTATTAATAACCACTCACATTTACTGGTCACTATGAAATCAAATTGGTTTCTATTGAATTGAATTTAAAAAAAATCTTTTATTTTACAAAAGGTGTTTTGTTTTAGCGTTGATCGCATTATGCTATCTGTAGACAATAATAGCTAATGGACCAAAATGGGAGCATAAAGGCTATTCAGCCTACGTGACCATTTTACATAGAAATGCGGTTTTTGGATCCAAATGTAAAATGTAGCTATGATCTCGTTAAGCCCTTCCAAAACTGGAAAGTTGTACAGTGACCAGCACTTCAGACTATACAGTTTTGTTGCAAAATCACCCCTATTACCTACAACTGCATAAGATACTACAGTGTTTGCCTTGACGTGGTGTAGTCTGTACAGTTTTTGATAATTTAACTTACGTCGTTAAAAAGTACCTAGCGTCGGTGGCGCAGTGGCTAGCGGGTTGCCTCTCATGCGGGAGGTACCATGCCGCCATGTACCAATGACTTTTTCTGAGTTATGTACATTAGTTGTTTCACTAACCGATGCTCTTATGGTAAGGGAAAACATCGTGAGGAAACCTGCACATTCAGGCGACTGCTTGTGTTACCATGATCCAAACTGGTCAGGTTCCCTTGTTAACAGGGTCTCGGAGGTCAGATGGCAGTCGCTCTA
Source organism: Pyrausta nigrata (assembly GCA_949316185.1). Classification (NCBI taxonomy): domain Eukaryota; kingdom Metazoa; phylum Arthropoda; class Insecta; order Lepidoptera; family Crambidae; genus Pyrausta; species Pyrausta nigrata. The sequence continues at coordinate 12,392,842 of OX438955.1, read as the reverse complement.
CTGTAATTACCTGATCTGCCACATCCTGTATCATGGTCAGCGGACCCTAGGCCCTCGCGTCCGATTGCACAACCGGGATAACACTAGGAGGATGATGATGTTCAAAAGTACCTACTTACTTTAATGTATTCGTAAATATGTATTTATATTACCAGTAGTTCAATAATGACGCGGCTACACTACTGTAAATAATGTGAGTTTTGTGGCCATTGATATTTGGACGATACCTAGATTAAGGCCTATTTGACACTCAGTGGTGGGAAATACAAATACTATAATAACCATTTCACTTTTCGCAGAGGCGGTAGGCTATTTAATGTCACAACTACGGTATCATTAAGATGCGTGCCCACAGCAGTAGGCAACACTATTTAGGCAAAAAATAAAATGAACCACTCTAAACTTTCAGCAACTATTACAATTAACCCTCGTTGTTGGTACCGCAACATTTCGGCGGAAATATAAGAAAATGGCGCAACAGCCATCAAACGCAATTGCGTGTATGAAATGGTTATGACAGCTATGCTTGGGTCGGCTTTCGGCGGGAATAGGCGAGAAATGTCAGTTTGCATGTTGTTCGTGCGTTAGTTTGTATTGTCTATAGCCGATACTAAAAAGAATACGTGACTGCACTGTCCTTATAAGTTCAACTGAATCCAAAAGTGATGAGTTGGCATCGAATTTTCAAATTAGAAATTTGCCAGCCTTCTGAAAAGTTTTGCTAAAGGTACAATCTAGGGCACGATTTTAAAGTATACTACCACTAATGCGAATTTCAAAGATTGTTATATTGTAGAACTAGTTCAACCGAACGGCTTGTATAATTATTCTGTACGAGTATTGGCCGTTGCCCTTGACTTCGTCTGCGTAGACTTGATGATGCAAAATGACTCACATCCCATCGCCGTCTAGTTATCATAACATCTTATTGTTGGTACTATATTGTAATGAAGAGTTGTCTTCAAATACCACTGGAAATACTTATCCTATTGATTTAAATCATTTATTGATTGAATTTTTATTTCGAGACCCGCTGTGCGAAAAGCGATTCTTTGAAATTGAAACCAGAATTCGAAAGTCACTCTAAAATCCAACTTCCTTTTGCAATGTCATCTTGATTTGGCATTGTAGGATGACGAGTTGACGTACAGACAAAAAAAACTACACTTTTGTTCTCTATTAACCTAAAATAAGACCTGGGGCATATTTTTTTATTAATGCACAGAAATGGAATCCTACAGTTTTATTACACGTGTCGGTGAGTATGAGTAGTCTCAGTAAGTCAAATTCAAAGTCAAAAATAATTTATTCAATTTAGGACAGAAAATGCCACTTATGAACGTCAAAAATTAAAAAATCAGTAATATTGGTCCTTAAGGGGCCCGGACGTGTCTTCTTATCTTTTGGGCCCTACTCGTGCTTCGAGACAAGACACAAACAAACAGGCAAGTGCTGAGAAGAAGCACCGGAACAAACTCAGTCACCACTAGCTGCCATAAAAAAGTGAAAAAGTTACAATAAGAAGGTAGGTACATCAGTTTGGTGCAGGCTGGACTGTCCATACATTCTCGTCATCAAGATATTTTTGAATTTTGTAATACCCTTTAGACATGAGGGTAGTTTTGACATGTGACTTAAACCTATTAATAGGTAGTTCGACAACATTGTGTGATATATTGTTAAAAAATTTAATACAATTTCCCAAAAACTAATTAATTGTTTTAGCCAATCTAAAGTCTGGTACGACAAGTTTGTTTTTGTTTCTTGTATTATAAGAATGAATATAATTTTTTTTCGTTGAAAGATCTAAGTTCTTGCGTAGGTACATGATATTATCAAAAATGTATTAAGAGGCCACAGTAAGTATAGATTATTACCTTTTCCCAAGATTGTTTAACCTTTTTTATAACCTAATAATAAACGTAATTCCTAAAATAATATTCACGACCAAAAATATTATATCAGGAAAAGAGAATTTTACATCGGCAATGTCACGGGCAATAGGCCAAATTGAATTCAGTGGGTCTCTCAGACCCTACCTCGTAATCACATTTGCTGCGAGCTCGCGCGGGTTAAACCGATTATCGTGAAGGTATAAACTGATCAATCAAAACCCATTGTTTTCTTATGTCGTCGCTTCTCATGTGAACAGTACCAGGAAAAATACAGGTGTATTGTTCCAGTATAAACAAGACTTTTCAACGTCTTTGTTCGCATCAATGTAATTTCATAGTCAATTCTTTTTGGGATGCCTTCTGAATTGGCTCATGCTATTATTTGGTAAAATATTTTTTCTGTATTATTTTACTTTTATCCGAAATTCTGAATCCTTTTGGTCATCAGATAACGCCATAGGTGAACTCGTACATAAGCTTGCTTTATTTTGTATGGAAGAGTTATTTATCGATCCTTTCGTAATGTGCCATGGTTCAACAAATCGTTTTGTTAGAGGTTTTGTTTTAAAATCTTACATTGTTTCTTAAATAAAGATTATTACATCATTTTCATCTAGGTACTCGCAATTCATATTCATAACTAAAAACTGCATTTGCTGTTAGTGTGGCCACAGCATTTATTTTAAATAGAAGCTATTTCGTTTAATCATTACGCTTTGTAACGCCCGTCTTCGCCATTCTACCAGAAAAAAGAGATATCTATTAGCGAACGATCGCCCCACTGTAATTTAATTAATTAAAAAGTTGGTATGAAGCTAACTAACGGTAAACTCAGACAATGGCCTAATAAAAAACTGTTACAGCGACCAACTAATTAAGTTGAGGGAACTAATCTGTCTTTTTTCTTTGCGTCACAGCTGGTAATCGGCGTAGACAAGACTTTTATGACTTTGTAAGGTTAGCAGAGAATCGGTGTCAAATTGTTTTTTGACAAATTTATTTGCAAGGGACTGTATGTTAGTTACAGCTTCGCCATAACTTAATAAGTCAGTTACACAATAAGGAAAATATTGTTGTAATGTTTTTTTTTCTTTCAATTATTAACAAACGATTTAAGATATTTTTTTTGTGAAATCAACCGAAATAAACTATATTTATTGCCTGTTAATCCTTTAGGAGATGAAAAGTTTAGAGTCTGTAATGACAAAAAATATAATCATTAGAAATTAAATTATTTTCTTTACTTAGTATATGTGAAGCCGCTTCCGCCGTCTGTTTTTTTATATCATTTAGCAATAGATAGAGAGATTCGAGAGAAAGGTTTATATTGTATAATACATGCTTGAACCGTCTACACTAATATTATAAAGAAGACAGATTTGTTTATTTGTTTGTATAAAATAGGCTCCGAAACTACTGGACAGATTCAAATGAAAATAAGTAGAGATATACCTAGATTATGACCCTGGAAAGGACGTAGGCTTTTTTGTCGCGATATGAAATCATCAAGGGGGTGAAATGGGGGATGAAAGTTTGTATGGAAAATCCGACATTTGGCGCGGGCGAAGCAGGGAACTGCTAGTTTTGAATAAATACTATTTTGTATATAATTTTACTTATCTTCGGATATCGCTAAAAAACTCTCGTTCTGCATCTGTGTAAGCCAAAGACAGAATCTCATACCATTCACAGATGAGAAAGATATGTCTAAAGATACTTTATGGTCCTTCGGTCTTTTTATACCTAATGTACAAATTCCTAGTCCCAAAAATATACGTCAACCCCTGATAAGGTAAAAGTTTCTTTGATCACTTACAACTCCAGAGTCCCTTTCCCGCCATATTAGCAGTGACAGGGCCAAATGTGTCCCTTTCATTGCTTTGGAAACGGTAAATCAAAGAAACGAGTAGATTTAGTAGATACAAGAAAAACAATATTACGCTTCGATTACGTCACACACAAATTATAATTAGATAGATAATTAAAAGGTTTAGAAATTGGGTACCCAAAGATCGACAACAAACATTTAGATACTTGGAAAAATTACGATTTGGTAGTAATTTAGTTATTTTGACTGCCTCGTTGGTCTAGTGGTCTGCACGCTGGGTTACTAAACGAGGTCCGGAGTTCGAATCCCGGGTCGGGCCGAGAGTGCCTGGTTTTTGTCTTGAAATAACTCAGACACAACTCCGGAGTCATGAAGTCGGTGGTGTTATCCCCGTGCCTCGGAGAGCATGTTAAGCCGTTGGTCTTGCGCCGATCTCTCTACGGTCATGCCGTTTCACTGAATTATGAGACTGAAGGAACAAACATGCACTTGTGTATTTTGCACACACTTGTGCACTATAATATCTCCCGCGCAGTTGGCTGATCTTTGTTGGGATAGGCCGCTGTAGTCGAAATTCGGCTAGGAGGACATTTATTACAGCGAGCCTACAGCGTCCTACGAGTGCAATACAACAACGCCCTCAGGGTGCTGTTGGGGCTGCCCCACTTCTGTAGTGCCTCAGGGATGTTTGCAGAAGCACGCATGGACTGCTTCTATGCGACAATGTGTAAATGATGCGCATCTCTGGTGTGCCGGGTGCGGGCTAGCACCAACAGTATCCTGAGCATGATTGCGGACAGTGCGTACATGAATCGCTGCAGCGCAATTTCTCACGGACTTGCGCTGAAGTGAGTCATGTGTTTTTAATTTATTTTAGTCTTTTAGTTACGTGTAACCCTTGCTAACATTAGCATAAGATTATTGTTACCAACACTATGGACTTGTCTGAAATAAATATTTATTGTATTGAATTGAAATATTCCATTATTAGTTGTTGTGGATAATAATGTATTAAAGGGCAGTGTAAAGTGCAGATTCATCATTATCGTCCTAGCGTTATGCCGGTGGTGCACTCGCGCGCAAGAGCCCAGGGTCCGGTTGGATTGTGATCCAGGCAGGATATGGCAGATCAGGTAATTACTGTGGAGCGACTACTGTCAAACCTCCGCGACCCTGTTAATAGGAGAACCTGGTCGCCTGAATGTGCAGGTGTCCTCACGATGGTTTCCCTTAGAGCATCAATTAGTGAATAGTTAATACATACCTCAGGAAAGTTATTGGTACATGGTGCCACGTGGGATCAAACCTGTACCTCCCGCATGAGAGGTAACCCTCTAGCCACAATGCCACCGATGCTATTACAGTGTAGTACGTATTATTGTCGATTTCGAACAGATTACTCTGCGTTTTTCTCAATTAATTAACTTCTCCTTAATAAATTAAGAAAAAGGCAAAAAGAAAAAGAGATAAGGTTCAAGGAATCGCCTAAAAGGTTATTCATCAAGTTAAGGAAAAGTTGGGCATTGTGTCGTATTGGGGGATGAAGAGAATGAGAGATACGCAATATTTTTAAAGTCCCCAAATATCTATTGTTTTAAGCTTTCATGGGAATAGCAGAAACTCACAAAAAAAGGTACAGTGGGACCCACATCAACCTACCCTGATCTGCGCAACCATATTTCAGCCTTATGTTGAGACATAGAGTTTATTACTATTTGAGATATTTTGACAGATTTTGGTAGGTTGATTTGAGGCCCACTGTACATGGTAGCAATCCCTTAAATAACTACTCTTAAGTCCCCAAATGTTTACAAATGGGGATTTGATAATGGTAATGTTATTTAACAATCTACTAAAATGACAGCATTGACAGCTTCTTTTAATCAAAATGGCGAGATAATGTAACGAAACAGTACATACCGGAAATACAATAACATGATCAATCAACATGAGACCTCCCTTCAATGATCCAAGTCAAAACCTTGTTTCATCAAATATGTGGGTAGATTTATAAAAAATATCCGTACCGGATATGAGAATGTAATCCATCCACGGTCCGGTGATCTCTGCTGAACATGCTATATCCGGTATCCCCCCTTTTTCTATTTCCTGCAATCATGTTTGTTCGTTGTAGGGTAGAAATGTTTATTTTTGTGATCTTTAGCTCCGTATAAATTGTGTTTTCTGAATAGTATGATTTAGTTTGTGTGAGAGTATATAAAAAGAAATCGTTCCTTTTTGTGTGTCTCACGGCCAAGCAATACGAAGGAAAAGTGCTTCTACACGGCTTCACATCAACCTAGCCTGTAAAGTAAGCCTATTAGATCCCACTGCCGGGAAAAGGCCTCACCTCAACTATGAGGAGGGACGAGCCGTACTCCACCACGCGGGCTCAGTGCGGATTGGTGGAGGGTAAGTAAGGCAAGTGACAAACCTTACTGTCAGATGTTATCAAGCCGCCCTAGGGCCTCTGACTAGGCTTAACGACTAATACCAACAGATATTAGACGGGACCAACTGCTTAACGTGCCTTCCGAAGCACGGAGATGCATGTCATGGTCGTCACTTTAATCCAATCACGACCGCGCCTTGGGTTGCTTAACTTGGTATCACTACCAACCTAGCCTTATCTGTCAAATTTCCACAACTATATTTCAACCTTATGTTGATCACAGAGAGTTCCATATCATTTGAGATATTTTGACAGATTTGGATAAGTTGACTCGGAGCCCACTGTACGTTCCTGCTATTAGGTACTTAGGCCTACGTGTCTACATAGGTAAATAATGAAGATATTTTGCTGAATTAATACTTTTAAAAAATAAGTTATTTTAATTTCTCTTTCTGTATTCGTACCTGGTTGACTGGTAGATAATGCCTTAAGTCGCATTCACGAGGTCCCGGGTCGGGCCTAAAACAAGTTTCAGCTTCGGAGTCAGGAAGATGGTGGTGTTACCGTCCCCGTGCCTGCTGTTGTAAGCTGTTGGTCCTGCGCTGATCTCTTACGGTCATGTCGGACTGCCGTTGCACCGAATGATGAGAGTGAAGGAGCAGAGAGTGCACCTGTGTATTGCGAACACACTTGTACACTTTAATATCTCATGCGCAGTTGGCTACTCTCTGTTGAGACAAGCGGAGTCGAAATTCGGCTTAGAGGATAATATTATCACTATACATTCAACCTAGAACTAAACTAAACTGTATAAATAACTTTACTCGTTAACTAAAATAACCGTAGCCATCTGACATTTAACAATACCGTTGAAACAACGACAACAAACATACGGTATTTAAAACAGATGAACTGCACTTATTTTACGGTGCCAGCCATTTTAAATAAAAGCGTATTTTCACATCAGCGTTCTCGTTGCACCGGATTTGAGTTCACTTCAGTGTGCAAACGAAAAAACTAATAACTCGTTAAAGGTCACCCTTCGAGGTTTTATTGAAACGCGGGGAACTGTTTGCGATACATTTCAAGTACTTTTGTCTGAAGATAGATACAATTGAAGTGTTATGATATTCATAAGTACAAAACTGGCCAAGTGCAAGTCGGACTCGCGCACTCAGAGTTCCGTACCATTTATTCTAAGGATTTTGAATTTGTAGCAAAATTATCCAACACCCAAGTTGTACCAATATTACTGTTCAACTTATAAAGTTATCTTGACCGCTATAGTTTTCCTTTAAAGTTTATGAAATGCACTATAATCATAAATTTTAAGATTTTTCATTCCAGCATATAAGCTTTTAGAGGGGGGGGCTTTGCACTTTAAAGTATACCTGAATCTATTTCGTAAACGGAGAAATAAATAAAATAAAATAGTGTTAAAAACCCTTAAGTCATTTTTAAAGACCTACTCAACGATATTCCACACGATGGGGTAGACGATGCAAAAAAATCATCCCTACTACACATGTAGAGGAGTTACATTAAAAATGACAAAATGACTTCAAAAATTTTATTTTACCACTTTGTTGGCGTATTTAGTATACACTAGCTGTTGCCCGCAACTTCGCCCGCGTAAACTACTATTTCTGTACCCTACAGGAACTGTGTTTTTTTTGGGATAAAAAGTAGCCTATATGTTATTTCAGACTATAATCTATATTTGTGTCAAATTTCATTCATATCTGTTCAGTAGTTTTTGCCTGAAGAAGTAACAAACATACACACTCACAAACTTTCGCATTTATAATATTAGTGGGAAGTGGGATTAGTGGGATAAGTATATACCTACAAAATTACAGCTTTCTAAGTAGTACTAAGGGTCTATTAGCAAAACATCTTACGGACAGATAGACAGACGGACATGACGAAACTATAAGGGTTCCTTGTCAAACGACGGAATCCTAAAAATCAATGAAGAGTAGCTTTTTGGTGCGTAAGATCCGAATCTGACCCCAATACGTCAAAATGCGTACTTTGATTTCAAATATGGAAATCCAGACAGTGAAAAACGGACGTAGAGCGTACACTGTCATACACACAGCCGCACGTCAGACAAACCCACGTTGACCTTGAGACCGCCTCTATTCCCAACGTAATAAAAGCTGTTTTTGTAGTTCAAAATACGGGTAACTGACGTGCTGAAAACTGTACCAATAGTTCTACGACTACCGGACTGTATTTACGGATTCAGTTCGGACGCAGTGCAAAACAGCTCTAATGGGACCCCGAGACGTTCAATGGTGATATTAACGTTATTGATGGACCAAATGATAGTTCAATAATTGACTGTGCTAATGATGGATCTTCAATCAGCTCGTCAATTTCTGGCTGCCATTTTGCGTTCTTTTTGACCAATGATGGTGTCGAATTTTGACCGAGCGATTGTCAATTGAACGGTGAGACGGTCAATGGCTGCAACATTAGCCATTGTAAATAGGTTTTAATCCAAAATTTCCATCATTCGCCGTCAATCACGTAGTTGTGAATGACAATCGCTTTAATGTTTCGGTAGACGGTCGGCCCATTAATAACGAAAATATTGACAATAATAGCAATTGATCGTCTCGGGGCACTTTATGATTGCTGTACATATAAGCGGTATTATAATGTTGATCAACAAAGCCAACCTAAGCAATGACCTACTGCACTTGTTCGGCTTCATTCGGCTTGTGTTCATAAGTTAGTTTATTCGAGTCGACACATGTTGTTGTTACCCTGAAAAGTAACCCTGCTTATTTTCAATCGTGCCAAATTTTCTAAATAAGATCTAGAGAACAATAGTAAAAGATAAGATCATCTATCCTAAAAATATAAAGAATCGAATTTATCTTGTTATTTTTTATTTATCGGGTTTTTGGAATTACATCTAGGTAAGTGACTTTAAACTATTCGAAAAAAAAATAGGTTTAAATAGAACTTCGTTGTAAAAAATACGCTTCGTAACTTTCGTGGAATCATAAATAACTTTCGTGGATACCAAAATTTCAAAATTAAATATCGCAGGGAATAACAAACCGATTTGTTTGATTCCAAGAGAATTCACTATAATTTTTGGACGTTCTTTAGTGTAGTATTTATTTCTGGTCAAAACAACTTGAACCAAAAATCGCCACGAAGGTGACGTGGAGAATGCTTTCCGGAGAATCACTCATGCCATAATGAATGCTAATATATTGCACTTTTCACTTGGTTGTTACTAAGATGTCGTGCTTGAGTATTTTTCTTCGAATCAGTTAAATAAATTATCTACCCGTGCATTTTAAAAACAACGAATAGGAATAATTAAATGTATAAAAAACATTTTCTTTACATTGACCGAACAGTTATGTTACTGACTTGATACCTCTTTGCAATATAACCCCATATAGCCAAGCCAAAAGGCTTTTTCATGGAGCACTCATATGAATTGGCATACAATAGATAGATTTGTATACTATGTGAATAGTTTTATAGTATTTAAACACTGATTTATATTACATCGGCTCCTGTTAGAGGTTCAAGCGGCGTCTCGTGTCGATTCGTCTTTTGCAATTTTTCATCTAAACAAGATTGAAAACGTTTGACAGAGATCGATCCATCAATAACTTACATGAACTGACATTTTTGAAGGATATCAAGGATAAAATGTGTTTGTAATAATTTATGTTAAGAACTTAGAAATATGGCACTAGAAGTTAGTTTCTATAAGAATGTTTTTCAGCCTTAGAGTAAAAACAGTTGGTATTTATACAACGTGTTCTTTTTAGAGCCCGTTCATATTTTTGGCGATTCGTCTTTTTTCACGATTCGTTCTTTTTTTGACGGCCGCAATGCTTTTTGAATGCCCATGTTCACACGGATCACAAATCGTGAAACATTACGACACGTCTTAAATCTATTATCGTGTTTTTAAAATCACGAATCGTCAAAATACACGGATTTTTGACCAAATGCAATTAGGATATTTTGACGAATTGTGAAAAAACACGATTCCGTAAGCAATGTGAACTCCCATCCGTCATGACGTATCCTGTATTTAGACGAATCGTCAATGACGGATCCCGTGTGAATGAGTCCTTCGAGTATCATACCCAAAGGTTAAAAACAAGACTTATTACTAAGATTCTACTATGCGTCTGTCTGTCTGTCATCAGGCTACAGCCTGATAAATTTCAACTTTCTAGCTATCACGGTTAAGATACATCTTAACCGTGATAGCTAGAAAGTTGAAATTTACACAGAAGGTATATTTCCGTCTCACATACAACAAACGTGTTTTAAAACTTAAAAAATGGTTAAAAATGTAGTGTCTAAGATAATGGTATGGAACCCGGCGTGCGCGAGTCTGACTCGCACTTGAAAAATAATTCATTTCTTCTGTTTATAAACAACTTTTTCTCCATAAAAAAGGGACAATCAATGTAAGTATTCAAAAATTTTAATATTATTTTGACAGTTCCATATTGTCCCACCATGTTTTCTTTGTATAATTATATTTTCATAACACAAGTACTTCAGCTACTTACTTGGAGATCGGAGCAATTTATGTGATCTCAGGAAAAGAATAATGAATTTCCTATATTGTTGCTGGACTATAGAAAGTAACATGTCGTGTAAATTTTATTTTGTAAAGCCATTTTCATTGTAAATTTCTGAATGAGTTATTCAAAATTAACACCGGAATAATTAGTTCATACTTTATAACAACATACTCAAAGACGATAGACTAAACTCATTTTTTACTCTGATGTATTTTAAAAACACACTTCTATGATTAGGTACAAGTATGCGTACACAAGCCGTCAGTCATATGGTTTCATGTACGGACAGACAGAATCATACCGAGATATACACTGCAGTACTTTATGCTGTTCGAATAGGGGCGGTTTCACATTAAAATGTAAAGACTTAAATGCTGGCGACTGTACATGCTGGCGGTATAACGATACAACGATGGCTCTACATCAGACTACATTGTTTCATGAGTTTTAGATCAAGGTTTTAGATTTGAGCGGTTTCGCAGTACGTCTGATCTGAATCTGATTAGAGTCCGTTAAATGGTTTGGATTTAGATCGGTTGTACCTCAAACCCCTTACTAAATAAAGAAAGGAAGAAAGAAAGAAAATACATTTATTAATGAATGGACATCACATAACACACGAAAACAAACAACTTAACGGGCACGGTTATAAAACAAGAAACACAACAAAATTACAATTTATGTGAGTAAGCCAGTCGGACTTTGCAGTTGTGCGTCTGTGATGTCCATATTAATTATTACTACTACTTATGATACTTAACGTACCAGGCCGACCCATAGGGCAATGGATAGATGACATTAGTGATTGGACTAAACTTCGTTATTATGACCAGCTAAAAGAAAAAGCTCAAGACCGCATCGGTTTCTACATTGTCATGCTGACCTCCAAAATTCAATTTGAAGATAGCATCCCATGATGATGATGGTGAAGGGACTTAATGGTTTGGATACGGTTTATTATGTTTGTGCAGCTTACATAATGATTACATAGTATAAATAAGATTGGCATAAATCGGCCCATAAATAGAGACACCGTACTAATTGAAACACATGAAATGTAATTATCACTTTATTAGCGGGCTTTTGTATGATTTTATGGTAATTTAAAAAGCAGGGCAATTAAAATTGTGAGATTCCAGGCAGTTTCAAAGACTATAGAAAACGATGACATACGATGTCGAGCGAACATCACATAATCCCGTAGTAATCTTGAGAAAGTAAATACAGACACGAACTACCAAAAGGTTTACTAAGAGTGTAAGCAATGATTCACTGGTCTTGGTCACAAAGGGCCTTTGTCATTCTTCAGTCTGTCAAGACCCTTTTTCTCAAGAACGTGAGGAATGAAACCGGTTTATGAAATACTTTAACAGCGAATTGTCCATTCGTTAGACATATTGTCCTATATCCTAACTACCCAACTAATATTATAAATGCCAAAGTAACTCTGTCTGTGTGTTACGCAATCACGCCTAAACTACTAAACAGATTTTAATGAAATTTGATACATAGATAGTTTGAGACTCTGGGAACGACATAGGCTACTTTTTGTCGCAATATAAAAACATCAAGGACGGTATAAAATCGGGGATGAAAGTTTGTATGGAAAATCCGACTTTTGGCGAGGACGAACTCGCAGGGAACTGCTAGTCATACATACATGATGGAAAAAGAGTAACCCGTCAGATTTTAAGCAACGAAGAAGAAGAAGAAGTGCCTATTTGTTCAAACAAAAGGAAAACAAACATTGCTGGGTAAAACCTAATATTTGAGAGATTAAATTATTTCGGTAACACACACACACCCAAACACATGCAATACGGGAGTGGTAATAGCAAACCTTACTTAGCTGCCATCATTTTGAGTAGGCACGAGTGAGTTTTTGTTAAAAAATTTAAGTAAACCTAGTTAAGTTTTTAAAAAAAAACTTAACTAGGTTTACTTAAATTCTTAACAGTAAAAAGGGGTTTTAATATTGAGAGTAATGTAAATATTTTATATATTTATTTAAGGACAACCAACAAAGCATACACTCAACATTCACATTAATAACCTAAAAATGAAAACTTAATAATACACAGCCATCATAGTCGGTGGCCCATCTGCGCGGAGCTTTCATTTCGCATAATCGCATAATCAATTATACGCATACAATTATTGGTTGGTAACCTAGTTGATAAACTGGACACGATATAGCTAACGCAATAAAAAACATAACAATATGTACGAACTCTTTGTTTGCGAGTAAAACTTGCACTTGTCCTGTTTTTACCCAACTGCGGCAAGTCCCAAAGGAGGGTTATTAGGAGTTAGGGTTAAATATTCACGTTAAATCATCGTCAAAATGAGACCGCGTCAAACGGGTTAAAAATGTATGGCGACCAAGGCCATTCAACGTTTTAAATTAAAATTTAGTGAGTGAGTTAACCTTCTACAAAACGTGAGCAGTAGAGTAGGTAGAGTCCGTGTTTCTTTTCTGACTTTAGATAGATATTATTTAAATTTAAATTTGATTTAATTCAGATATTATTTTTTAGTCATATTAATTCTATTTTTTCCGGTTCCATATAGACATATTACTTTAAGCACGAATCAAAATTCTATTATGTCTAACTTAAATAAAGCTATAAAATCAAAGACTTTTCCTTCAAATCGTTTTGTAACCAAAACAAAATGATTTTCATACTAGCTGCATCTATTCTGTATCAATTAGACAATGACGAACAAAATTCGTAGAAATGTTTCTCAAAATACACTTAAATGTCAATCGATCAAGCAGTGCAGAAGCACGAATTAAAACGTCAAGTTACTAGATGGGTCACATCGCACCAAATAACTTCTGCGAATAATGAAGGGTTTTAATATTTACCAGGAATGCGGCGTGACCAGGTTAACCGATAAGGGTGGTTTGCGCCTGGCATTTGAACGAATAACGTGCATTTAATTATAAGAAGTAGTTGCGTGGAAACTACCGAGTGGCGTTCTAGGAAACCGCTGGTAATGTGTGTAATGATAATAAAGTCGTTTGTGGGGTATTTAAATGTATGGTCTTTGTTGCGATTGTAGTAATGATTTTTATGGAACTTTTTTTATAATTAGGTACTTGATGTATTCATCCTCCTAGCGTTATCCCGGTTGTGCTCTCGCACGCGAGGGCCCAGAGTCCGCTGACCATGATCCAGGTTGTGGCAGATCAGGTAATTACAGTAGAGCGACTGCGATCTGACCTCCGTGACCCTGTTACCAGGGAAACCTGACCAGTTTGGATCATGGTTTCACATGCAGTTGCCTAAATGTGCAGGTTTCCTCACGATGTTTTCCCTCACCGTAAGAACATCGGTCAGTGAATAACTAATGTACATAACTCAGAATAAGTCATGGGTACATGGCAGCACGTGGGATCGAACCGGCACCTCCCGCATGAGAGGCAACCTGCAAATGTAGAACGGCAGGCCTACCGTCCAATTGGGAATCTATGACAGTTCCAAACATTCAACTTCAAAGTAGACGTCAGTTTGAAAGCTATTATTGGTTTTCTAAAAGCTATAATTATTGCAATTGTTAGACGGAAAATCAATTACATCAATTATAATACTACTACTCTAAACATCACACTAGCGTATAAGGGGCATCACTAGAACTGTCATGGGAGGACACGATGGATTGTCCCCGGCTTTTACTATAATTTTTGTAATAAAACTATGAAAAAGGAGAGTATTATTTAACAAAGCGTTCTATTGTTTATACATTTGACACAGACAGTAGGCCTGAAGATTTCAAAAACAATAAAAAAAATGTACCCCTAAGTAAAATTATTAAAAACAGTCCAACAGTCTAAAACATTCCATCAAATGAATGGCGGTCAACAATATCCTTCAAAAGTTGACCTTTGATGCGCGTTGCTCCCTGAGCTATCAATTTTTGATGAGCTCTCACAAATTGGAAAAGTGGAGCACGGAATATTTGGGATGTTAGTTTTAATGAGAATTCTTCGGTGGGATTAAAGCTTTGGTCGTGTTATGCATTATCAATTTAGGTCAGCATTATAGATGGAAATAGTTCATTTTAAAGATACATAGTTGTAACCATGCTGTATCATAGAATTACCTATAAGTTTTTTCTTGTCGTATGTTTATCACTACGAGGGTCAAACTGAAAGTTCTTAGAACTGGCCACTTATAAACAATATAATAAAAAAAATATTCTAAAATTTGAAAATAGAACTCTTTGCCAATATTACTGAGTATATATTTCATTCATTTGTCATTTGTTTTACGACTTGGCGGCAAATTGAAAATTGTCTGTGTCACGTCAAAATGAATTTAACACGAGAAAATTTTCGTGCAATGATTTTTTATGACTTTCGATGTCATTTAAGTCAACAAGAAAGTTATGATAGACTACGATTGGCCTTTCACGATGAAGCCCCATCTCGTGCGACTGTTTACAACTGGTTTAATGAGTTTAAACGTGGTCGCACTAATCTCACTGATGATGAACGTGAGGGATGGCCTTCTACGGCGACGACTGAAAATAACATCTGTGTTGTGCGGCGTATGATAGAGACTGACAAAAGAGTGACCTATCAGCAGATTCGGACAAGCTTAGGCATCGGTATGAGTCAAGTGCACAAAATCCTCCACGAACATTTAGCGGTCAGGAAGCTTTGCGCCCGGTGGATACCTCATAATTTGACTAAGGCTCAAAAACTCCATCGTGTGGATTGGTGCCGTAAAATGATTGAAAGATTTAACGGAGGTGACTCAAATGCTGTGTTCGACATACTAACAGGTGACGAAAGCTGGATTTACTGTTATGATCCTGAAACCAAAAGACAATCTGCTCAGTGGGTGTTTCCTTTCGAGGAGTTGCCAACTAAAGTGAAGAGAGATCGAAGTGCGGGAAAAAAAATGGTGGCCTCGTTCTTTGGAAGGATAGGTCATTTCGCAACAATTGTGTTAGAGGATCAAAAAACAGTTTCTGCAGAATGGTACACTACCAATTGTTTGCCACTTGTCTTGGAAAAAGTTCGAGAGAAACGACCTCGCAGTAGGATCCTCCTTCACCACGACAACGCCTCGTCGCACACCGCCAAGCGAACGATCGACTATTTGGCGACATCAAACGTTGAATTACTGGGTCACCCGCCGTATAGCCCCGACCTCGCGCCTTGTGATTTTTATTTATTTCCAAAAATTAAAGAAAAACTTAAAGGAAAGCGGTTTATGAATGCTGAAGAAGCGGTGGCTGCGTATCGCGATGCCATTGAAGAGACCCCTAAGGACGAGTGGGCAAAGTGCTTTTCCCAGTGGTTCCATCGCATGCAGCGGTGTATTGACGTCAATGGACAATATTTTGAAAAGATATAATAAAACTAATAACTGGCTAATGTAATCAGTTTTTGATTTTCTAAGAACTTTCAGTTTGACCCTCGTATCATTGTAGTACGGGAGTCTTTATGTCAGTATATACGAGAATTTATGCAACGTACCTACTAAGCATTTTGCTTTTTATGCCGACGCATCGGCCCAATACATGTACTGTGGTCACGGAGAGACCTTTTTTTTTTACATGTATTTCTGCATATAGACCCAAAAGGGGCACTTATACACGTCCCAATCATAACCCTACCACTGCTTTGGGACAATTGTGGGCTAGTGCTGAGAAGAAGCAGCAAGAAACTCAGTCACTATTGTCATAGCCTCTTTTCAAAGTTTTACAATTGTTTCTTTCATACAAGTCATTCCATACATTTTTATCTTGTATATAGTCATCTATTTTATAATAACCTTTCAAAACTAAAGTATTCTGAACAACTGATTTAAAATCTATAGGTAATTCAACAATATTTTCAGGTAATTTATTAAAAAAATGTTATCATCTTCCTATAAATGAATGACCAATCTTTTAAAGCCTAAAGTTCAGAACGGCAAGTTTTTTTATGTCTTGTGTTATGAATTATGTTAATCACTATTTTTGAAGAAAGAGTGAATATTTCTACGAACATGCATCAGATTTTCTTAAACATATTGTGAATATACTGTAAGTATTTTTACTTCCTTAAACACTTGTTTTAGTTACTCGTCAGATTTAAGATTGTCAATAGACCGCACGGCTTGCTATTGCAGTACAAATATTGTTTTTATATCTGCAGCCGAGCCCCATAGCAAAATACCGTATGACAAGAGACTATGAAAATAAAGTAGTCTTGCCATTTCAACGTCAGTCACAAGCTTTATCTTTCTCACAGCATAAGCATCCGAGCTGAGTCTCCTAGACAAGATCTCGATATAAGGAAGTAACGAGCCTAAGCCTCTTCACTAACATTTTTTTTACTGGAACAGTCAGCACGTGTTCGTACTAGTGATGTACAAGACTCGAGGCTTCGAGTCCTATTTTTGAAGCCTTGAGGCGGAATGGCAAGGCTCAGTGAGCTCGAGCTTCAAAAGAACTCGAGTCTTCAAAAGAGCTCGAGCCTCCAAAAGAGCCGTAAAACAAGGTCAAGTCCTAAAATGAACGCAATCCTTCAATAAAAGCTCAAGTTTATGTTGATGACTTTAATATCTCCCTAACTAAGCAATAATGCGCGGTCGCAGTGCGGTGTCCATTAGCATCGGTGCTTTTGAGGATATGGATGACAATTTATATTTCATACAATTGTTGTTTTTTTTAATTAAATCTCTAGCTTAACATCATGTAACTGAATCATTTAAAAAGAGTGCTCTAATAATGCTTCGAGATCGATCGAATACTCAAAAGCCTTCAAAACAACTCGAGCCTTCATAAGATCTCGAGCCTTCAAAAGAGCTCGAGTCTTCAAAAGAGCTCGAGCCTACAAAAAGGGCTCAAGCCTTCAAAGAAGCTCGAGGTATGAAAAAGACTCCCGAGTCGTCGGGCGCCATACAAATGAGGCGAGCCCTGTTAACGAAACCGAGCTCTAGGCAAAAGGGCTCGGACGCCTCGAGCCTTGTACATCACTAGTTCGTACAGTAGTCCGTAAGCACGGTCCATGTAATTGGGTCGAAACGTCGGGATAGCAAGCAAGATGCTCAAATGGGTACGTGGCATGACTTCCCGTATTATTAAATGAAACTGCATTAAAGAGCCAGAATTCCGTTTGCAGTAATAAGAATACGCAGTAATAACTTCCTCGACCTTAGCCCAAATTTCATGTACGCCATTAATCAGATTTCCTGCAACCAAAGTCGGAATCTGGAGCAGAACCGTTGCCAAAATCCATTGATAGGATTGAAACATAATCTAGAAAACAAGTACAAGCAGATTGATTCCTGGTACCACTTTGTACCGTTTGGAGTCGATAAACTAGGTCCGTGGGGTCCAAACGCTATCTCTTTTTTCAAAAAGATTTCCAAAAGGCAGGTTGACATCAGTGGTGACCCGAGAGCTGGCAGCTACATTGCTCAGCTGGGAACCCTACCACAAGGACCCTTTTTATAATTTTTGTTTCCTATTGTATTAAATAATGTATATTATTTTTTATTGATACCTAAGTTGTACATATTTTAATAAATAAATAAATAATTTAAGTATTTAAAATGTAATAAAGACATAACTAGTACTTTATATGCTTGAAGTGCTTGTGTGGCGCAGTTGGCACACCATTTAGGTGATCTTTTTTTTTCGCAACGACAAAGCCTGTTCTGAATGGTATATCTCATAGTTGCAACCACTCAGAGCAGGCAATCCGATATTTTCCACATCAAAGGATTGCTCTACAACACATAGAGACAAAACGTACTGTTTCATGATAGTTATGAAAAATCTTGCTACCTTTTATACTTGCTTGAGGTGCTTGTGGCGCAGTGGCGGCAGCGCTTTGGTAGTGATACCAAAAGTTAAGCAACCCACGGCGCGGTCGTGATTGGATGGGTGACCATTCCGACCATTTAAGTGACGTCCATGACAAGCATCTCCGTGCTTCGGAAGGCACGTTAAGCAGTTGGTCCCGGCTAATATCTGTGGTATTAGTCGTTAAGCCTAGTCAGAGGCCCTAGGGCGGCTTGATAACTTCTGACAGTAAGGTTTGTCACTTGCCTTACATACACCCCTCCACCAACCCGCACTGAGCCCGCGTGGTGAAGTATGGCTCGTTCCTCCTCATAGTTGAGGTGAGGCCTTTTCCCAGCAGTGGGATCTAATAGGCTGACTTATTGAGGTGTGATAGTATTTAGTCGTTAGACCTAGTCAGAGGCCCTAGGGCGGCTTGATAATATCTGACAGTAAGTAAGGTTAGTCACTTGCCTTACAGACACTCCTCTACCAATCCGCACTGAGCCCACATGGTGGAGTCTGGCTCATACTTCCACACAGTTTAGGTGAGGACTTTGCCCAGCAGTGGGATCTAATCTGGCTAACTTTACTTTTACGTATGAGAATTAAAGAATAATAACCGGACTGCGGAAGGAGGCTTATGTTTTTCGAAAGTATGTATGTATGTATATTTGTTTGGCACGCCCTGCAGCTCAAACGGCTGGACAGTTTTTAACAGATGAGGTGTCGTTGAAATAATCAAAATTGTGAGAGTGACATAGGCTATATAAAATTTAAAAATGGCGCCCGTAAATGGTAACAAAGCAAGGAGGGGGAATTTATATTTTTCTTAGCATAGCAATACGGGTATCAAATTAAAGCCATTAAAAAGACCATTTCAAAAATATAATAATTTTTGCAGTCAGGTGTTTTGTTTTTTAATAATTATGTATTATACGAAAGAATTTATTCAGCGTACAAAAAACTACCGATAGTCAGTTTGATC
The DNA here is from genome assembly GCA_949316185.1 of Pyrausta nigrata. Lineage (NCBI taxonomy): Eukaryota > Metazoa > Arthropoda > Insecta > Lepidoptera > Crambidae > Pyrausta > Pyrausta nigrata. The sequence goes on along the minus strand of OX438955.1, from coordinate 12,373,371 downwards.
GTTTAAAAAAAGTCATTAGCCGCCAACTCAAAAGCTATTGAACCGAAAACTAAAAGCCAAACCATCCAATAATGGCTTTGTCGTCTAACTTTGGTAATTGGATTCTAATTATACTCAAATAAACAACCTTTTGCTCACTTTGGGCAAATAAGTTTGCAAATTAAAAAACTCCACAAAATTCCCTTTGCAACACGAAGAACAATGTTTAGAACTTGTGTTTTAATATTGTTAGAGTATTTTTTAAGAACGTAATTTTGGAAGTTTTCTGAAGTGGATAAGATGTTGCAACTTTAGTTGTTAAAATTATGTATAAGTGTTCAAAAATACATTTTTATATAAGGGGCAAGGGGTATTTATATATGTTCCAACATAATCATAGCTGCTTTGGGACAATTTGTGGGATAAATGTTAGGTTTTTTTGTAAGAATCACCTAAATTAAGCATTTTTGTTTGTTTCTTACTTCTTTCATGCTCTTAAAAGCATTTACAGGATGAGAATGGTCCTGAATGAAACGTAAATAAAACATGTACAATTGTACATATCCAAATGTAATGGGGACAGGAAAAGACAATATTAATGATGATAATCACTGAAGTGAAACTTCACTTGGTACGTCTCTTTATGATGGTGTAGGTTATATTCTTTTACTTGATTATAATGCTATAGACAATATGGCGAAATACTCCGCATATATACACAGAGCAAATATATGAAAGAAAGCTTCATGTAACATAATAAAAATGTAATAAAATATTCTTATTCCAGCCGTGTGAAGGTTGCAGCCGCCCCTGGGAGAGGAATGTTCGCACCTGCTCTGACTTAAGACCACGTAGGTATCCGCTTCATAGACACATCATAAAAACCTATATGCAATATGTTGGAAGATTTATTATTCTTTAAAGAAAGCTTCTACTTACACTTACGTATTCATAAATGTTTAAACAGTCGGTAAACATCGATTGACGGTTAATATACAAAATTTCTCGGAATAATAATAGATAAAAATATAAACTGGAAGGAACATGTAGAAATGGTGTGCATTAAATTGGATAAATTCGTGTTCGCACTACGACGCTTAAGGTTGATGGCATCACAAAAAACTGCTTTGTCGGCCTATTATGGCTATGTTTTCTCAGTGCTCCGATATGGACTTATAGTGTGGGGAAACTCTGTAGATGCTGAAAAGGCATTGATAAAGCAGAAAAAGTGCATAAGAGCCCTGTGTGGTGCGGGTTACTTGGACCACTGCAGACCCCTTTTTAAAAGAATTAAAATTCTTCCCCTACCGTGCCAGTATATCCTTGATCTTTGCATGTTCGTAAGAAAGAACCCGGGTCTCTTTCCCTTGCATGACAGGATACTCGGTAAAACTCAAAGTAGAGATATTTATAAATTATATGCCCTACCACAACGATTGAAAAAAAAGTCAAATAATGCATTTTGTAAGGCTATTAAAATATTTAATAAATTGCCCGTGGAAGTAAGAGCCTTGCCAGTCGGACAATTCAAGAACATACTTACGACTTGGCTTTTGGAAAAATGCTTTTATTCCATTGATGAATTTTTGAACACAAATGTTGACATTAAAATAAAATTAATGACTACGTGACGACTAGTGAGGGTAAAATAATAATAACAATAATAATAATATGTGTTTTATATTAATCGATATGGCAATGAATCAAATTACTTTTATGTAACCAAAAATGTGCAAGTTGTAATAATGAGTGTTAATTTTATGAAATTATCTATTTAGTGTAATGTAATTTAATTTAATTAATTGTTAAACCAAAATATGTTAAGTTTGCATGCCACCTGTGGCAAAGCATGAGGTCTAAAATGTAATTCTGTTATCACAAATGTACCATGTTTGACGCAAATAAACGATTCTATTCTATTCTAATTTGATTGAATTTCCATACAAAATATGTCAAATAATGCTAAACCAGCTGATTAAAATTAAACTAGTGTTGGGGAACTCTAGGCTTATTAGAGGTAATTAAGATAATTAAACAAGAACGGGCGGTTAGCAGAAATTGCTTTAAAAGCCTTGAAATTACTTTAAAAAGCTTTAAAATTTATTCGCAGGTTGTTACTGAAAAGGCAGTTACACAACACAGGCAAAAGAACAATGAATAGATCCTGTTTTTTTTTTACAAACACACCAATCACCTAGCTCCAAACTAAGCGTGAGCTTGTGCTATAGATAAAAAGAAATCGTATTTTAAAATATTGTGCTCAAAAACATAAACTTTAATAGGTAAGTAGGCCGTCGGTGAAGTGGCACATTGATTTTTTCTCTTGAGCGGTACAAAATGTTGTGCTGAATTTCATTTTCTACCTTGCGACATAAATAGGTTTAATACCTACACAATAATATTATTAAATTAAAAAAATATATTGACATTTGACATTTCAATTGTGCTTCGGTACTTCTAATTTGTTAAGCCTTCACGTATCACGTCTCCAGACACAATAGAAAGTTAATAGTTATCAACCCGCCCGAGGGTCTTATGGGGTTTGACAGGAAACGAATATAAAATGCATAGTTTTACAGTATAATTTCATTTTCTATTCTATCAGCATGGAATGGAAAGCTTCGCGTTTGCAAAATTCATATTTCCTTACGTTTTGTTTTAAAAATATATTATTTTTATTAAAACAAAATTTTACGGATTACTTCGCGATTTATTTGCAAAAGAACGGCGTTTTATTCCTCGAATGCTACGTGAAGCCATTGAAATTAAAAAACATCCAAATTTCAATAGAGAAGATGGTTGGAAAGTTCCACCGGCATGGGATCCTATTCTAGCAAAAACCAAAGCAACACCTAGCACTGCAAGATCTCAAGACACGGTTAGCTCTTTCTGCGTAAATAGGAACGTAAATTAATATTATTGAGTGACGGTAGTTAAAATTTTTCAAAACTTTGTAATGACAAATAATACCTTAGTCTCCCTGTGACCACGATCGTTGTAAAGTGTTCGAAACGTCAGGTTTAAAATAAAATGTAAATAAATCGCGAAGTAATCCGTAAAATTGTGTTTTAATGAGTTCAACAATTCGCGTAAACGTAAGAAACAAATATATTATTTTATTAAATCTTCTTTCAATCGGCCTGCGAAATTGGATTCAGTATTTGACTAAAATACTTTTAGATAATAGTAAAAACACAAAGAAAAGACAAAAAATCTTTGATAGCTTTTAAAATTCAAACATTTAAAGAAATCGTAAATTTTACTACATTATTAAAAACTTACAAATATATACGCTTGTAAATGTAATGGGGCAAATATTTGTATGATGAGCACGAGCATTTGTATCTAAGTCATGGATGTATAAACGCACATAAGTATTTCTATCCGTTATCCTAGTCACCATAGCACAAGCTCACGCTTAGTTTGGGGCTAGGTAATTGGTGTGTTTGTTGAAACAATTTATTATTATTTATTTATTTATATATGCTTATACCTACAAACTTAATTTATACACATTAGGACAGATATTCTATTCACCACTATGAATTTAAATAGTATATCTGACTTCGATCCCCCTTTTGCGGAAAAGTAAAGGCTGGCCACATTGCCTCATTGAATGGCCAGGTTAATACGCTGGCCGAGGTAGAGCTAGTCCAGCCTTTGGATCGTGAGATGCTTCAACTAGACGTTTAGGCATCGCACAAAACACTTTATGGGCACTCGGTCCCCACTGTCCAAGAATGAATTAAAGAAATCGCACTCATAGCATTTAATTTTCAGCATTTTAGTACCTTTGAATCGAATGCCTAGCAAGGTCACATATTTGACCTAATTGTTTTAATTCATAAGGCAGTTTAATGCAGAAAAGAGAAATAGAGCCTTCAATATAAGCCCTATTTAACAGTTATTCTACACACAATTAATAATTACATATTGTTTATTTCCTGTTCTATAGTTTAAGATATTATTAGATGAAAAAAATTCATCAATTGACTTTGAATTTAAACACACGTTTTCCGAACAACTAATTCTAATATTTAAAACTTAACTTAAGATAAAAGGTTCTTCGCGCAAATTCAAACGACCATCCAATAAAGATGTACTCTTCAGAAGGTACCGTTCCTTAAATTATAACTTTCTATAAAGCAATTAAAAAAACAACACGAAAATACTAACCAACCTGACTCCGCCAAGTTCGTAGCACTCAAAAACTCAACTCACTCACACACGCGCGAAGTTCACGCGGCCATTTTGTCCGTAGCGTTTGACGTCGCCTCCGTAGCACTATCTACGCGGTACTGACGGATCCCGATTCGTAGACGATGCGCACGACGTGTGCCACTGCCCTAATGGCCGGCCGGCCAGTGGGCTTGATTTTGAAAATGGAATAAGGGCGTTAAGGGTGATTTTAGGGAAGAATAAGGATGACCGGCATTAAATGTGGAATAATAAGGCCGATTCCACCATAAAGATTTACAAGGCTACTTTTATATTGCTTAAGACTTTTTGCATGGTTGCCTAAACACTTAATTGTGTTAGAAAAATGAAAAGATTTATGAGATTCCTTCATAAAATTGCTAAGAGGTAAAAAATTTATTGAATTGAAATTTAACTTTGATTTATCTTGTTTTTGTTCCTAAGTAGGTTGTTTCATTGAGTAAAAGCTTTCCTTGGTCCCTCAATGCTGAGGATCGCGACCACAAGTGAGAGTAAAAGCTACAAGTTTAAAATTGAACTCTTTAAAAATTAAAAACGGATTTCTGATTTATAATGAAAGTAAAAATAAATTGTTGAGAAATAAAGAAATCAAGTATTTTAAAATCAATATGTAGTGAAAAGCCTTTATGCTAAGGGATAATAGTATTTTTTTTAATAGCCTTTTACTTTGGACAATACCAAAACCTTCAGCATTTTCATTTTCAGCTGTTTAGTTTTAAATGAACAAGAGTATCAAGGATATAACAGAGAAAATATTAAATTCATGAGCCCTTTCCGTTCATTCTTTGTCACTTATTCATTTCTACATTCAGACCCGAAAACCTATTCTTTGCTACTTATCCGCAACATATGGACAGAAACTTCTTTACTTTCCCTTAAATCTTTCTTAGAACTCATGAATCAGGTCTGTATTCGTGGAAACAATTTCGTTTTTCTCTCATAGCCTTTTTAGATGAGAAATGGCGATGAGTTCGAAGTATATTTTTAATAACTATGAGTGTAAGGGAGAGTTAACATATTTTTAGGGTAGAAAGGCGGCATTCTGAAATGAACAATGATAATTTATTTTTGTAACAATTTTTTTTAGAAGCATATGTACGTACATGCCATGGAGAAACCTTAGGCATATTATATGAGGCATTTAAGAAAAATATATTGCTTTTTTCACTTTTTTATCTGACTGCGGGAGAAGGATTATGTTTTTCGAGAGTATGTATGTATGTATGTGTGTATAATTGCTTGGCACACCTTAAAGCCCAAACGATTGAATAGTTTTTCACATAAGAGGTGTCGTTGAATTCGTCATTATTGTAGTAGTGACATCTAAATACATTTAAAATGGCGCCTGCAAATGGAAATCGAAAAGAGGAGGAGGGATTGATTTTTCCTTACTCTATCTTCTTTCTTCTTTATCAAATGAAAGCCAGTATAATAGTCATTTTAAAAATATAATATTTTATTTGAAATTTAAAAACTCAATAACCTTAATTTCACAAAAAAAAATTACCACTGTTTATTTCATAGTAAGTCTTTCTACCAAGAAACGATACTTACACTTCTCCCTTATACTATCACTTTCGTAAAAGGATCTTGCTCCTAAATAAATGTTTAATGAAACATGAACGAATTTGAGTATCTTATCCTGCAGAATATTGTACGAGTCATCAATATCTGTCTGGGTGGAATGAAGATATATTTTTCTGTGTTAACTTGTTAGTCATATTCACAAAAGAAACACTATTAAGCTATCTTTGAGACATAACATAAGTGAAGAGCATAAACCGCCAAAAAACACTTTTGTTGTATGGGAGCCCCCTTAAATATTTATTTTATTTGGTTCCTTGTATGTTATTGTAGCGGCAACAGAAAGACATCAATTGTGAAAATTTCAACTATCTTGCTATCAAGGTTCGTTTGATATAGCCTGGTGACAGACATACAGATGTACTCGTATGTATTACTACGCTTAGGAGGCATAGTAATAGGGTCCCGTTTTTAACGCGTGACTCATGCCAACGCAACATGGGTAAAAGAAACTAGCGATCTTCGTTCCTTCCTTCTTTCATACTGTTTCTGTTTTCTGTAAAAAATTGTAATGTATTTCTGTAAAAAATTCAACTGTCTATCTATCACGGTTCTTGAGATACAGCCTGGTCACAGACAGATAGACGGGCAATGGAGTCTTAGTAATAAGGAACCCTAAATATAAAAAAGGAACTATCAAAAATAAATAGAATTGTTGCAAAAAAAAGTAAAATTCGAAGAAAGGTTTGTGTCGGCAACACTAGATTAAATTCATATTAGCCTGTAACGTAAAAATTCAAAGTATCGGTTTGCAGTTCAACAAAATGGCGTAATTAAATTAAAAATAGGTAATTAAAATATATAAATTGTTTCAACAAATACACCAACTACAAAACTCCAAACTAAGCGTGAGCTTGTGCTATGGTGACTAGGATAACGGATAGACATACTTATTTACATTTATAAACATCCATGACTTAGGTTCAAATGCTCGTGCTTATCACACAAACATTTGCCCCTTGCGGGATTCGAACCCGCAACCGCCTGGTTTAGAAGTCCGTGGCGCGAACCACTACACCAAGACGGTAAAGATAAATGCCTAATATCATTTCAACCAATTAAAGTCTATAACTTTAATTAAAACCCCAATCGAACCTAAATTAGATTTGAAGCCCAGCAATTTAAAAGCAGCGACCATTTTGTTACATATATTATAATTCCTTACCGTAAAAATAATTCACATACAATTCCATTTTGATCATTTATCAGTAATTAACTGCACTAGATAACTAAACATAAACAGTAATTGACCAAAACAAACATCCTGATGCTTTGACAGTGACAAACTCCCATAGACTAGCAAGTTTATTATTTAAACGTCGCTGTCAGGCTCACGGGACTTTGTGTCAATTTTATGGTTAGTCCTTTTCTTATAGCTCAGTTATTTTATCAAAAATCTGTGTTGATGTTTATTCATACTCATTACCATGGTTTATTATAATAGATTATTTCTAAATTGAGTTTTGTTTCGTCTTGTGAACTGACTTGGCTGTATGGACTGAGGTCCTGTGCTATTTACCTATAAAAAGTAATTTTGTTTTCAACTTGCCTTACGATGACGTTTCTTCCTTATTCTGGAAATATCCTTAATTCAAATTAACTGGTAGATGAGCTGACCATATAAATAGGGTGAAACGGTCTTCAAGGCTCTTTTCCTCTGTCGCCTTCAGAAGACTAAGTTCATCTCCAAGTCATCCGAGCATCGCTGACTAACCTGTGAGAAGTAGTGTGTAGCCCTTGTACAAGTTTCCTGCTAAAGCCATCACACATTTATCCGCAAGTTGTTGTCAAGTTATTATTGATCTGGAGGCGTAGAACTACTTTGTACACTTATGTGGCGTTGGATCAGCACCGTCAGGATGCCCTTCTGCCCTTACATACTCTCCAAAAACCCCTTACAGGGTTTTTTTTTACCTCCTTACTGAAGTCTGCGTTTGGCCCTCGGCTTGCGCAGAGCCACGTGTGCCACCGGCTACTCGTCCTACCCTCGGTGTTGCATCACATTACCCGCAGAGGAAAGTTCTATCTTTTTAATATTAGTTAATTTACTTGTTTTGGGAGGCACGCCCTTAAAATAGTGTCTGGCGCCCTACCTTTTTCGTACCTTTTACTTTAATCTACCTTACTGCTCCATTTTGTTGTGCGTGACCATTCTCCAACGCTCGGTAAACCCAAATATCTTGCCCGCGCTCTACCTATGAGCTAAGCCTTATTTTTTATTAATTTATAAATTGTACTATATTTTACCATATTTCTTTATTTCATTATATTGTTACTATTATATTGACATTTGTTATTTAATAAAAATGTTAAATAAATATAATTAACTTTTTTTTATTTAACAATTTCAAATGTATCCGCAAGTACTTTAACTAGAAAATGAAATATCTTATATTTTCATTTTGGGTGATGCTACGGAAAAAAACAAAAGAGTTGTAAACCTTTTCGCCAAGCTAAAACTGTATTTACAGATTAGAAATGTAGATTTAAATCACCTTGACCAAATCTCTTGAGTGAGCCAAGAAAAGCTAACATTTTCCTGTATTATCAAGGCGCATTAAAAGGCATGAAAGCAGAAATTGCATGCTTTGTGTCATAAATTCGTTCTCCCAATATTATTTTGACAAGTCCTATAGATGAAAATAGCAATTGGAATTATTGATCCAGGCTTTTGTGCAAGGGTTGTTAGGGTCCGTTACAATATATATTACTTCTTACTAACTACTTGTAGTTAACTTTGAAATCTACACAATTCTCAGGGATTCGCGGAGACTACGTTTGTAAATTGCACGAATGGCTCTTTTCTCTAAAATAAAGATGGTAAGTGAGTACTAGGGATCAAGGTGCATTTTTCGTTTGTTCTTAAACTATAAAACAAAAGAGCTATTACAAATATTTTAAAAATACAATTAGGATTTTAAAAAAATGAGCGTATATTTTGGAATTTCTACTCAATTATGAATACTCATACTAAAAGTCACAAGGTATTCATATATATACCGAATTCTAAGGGTATAATCTTTTTTTTTCGTTCGTTCCGAATTTTATTAAACTATGAAACAGAAGGTTAACCACAAATACTTAAAATACAATGAGATTTATTCTAACAGAAAGCGTAGTTTTAGAATTTCTCCACAATTATAATAATGAACTATAACCTGGCTTCCTAATTAAATATTGCGAAAATTCCCAAAAAAGAGCCTAACCTTCTCATAACGACACAGCTTTCACCTAAATACTTAAGTTCCATAAAGTGATCACACGCCACAGTATTTGGGGACGGAAGTTAAGAAGAGATTTTACTAACTTATCCTGCTAATTCCTTTGGGGGCTATTCCGCATCCACTACACAAACTTGAAGGTCTTCACTCCATTTGGGAATGACACAGATACGTTTTCTCGCAATCTGTTCGGAAAGAGATTAAGAGATAAAACTTTTGTGGCGACGACGGAAAGGTTAAATAACATGTTAAGAAAATGAGAGTAGGTTTACTACTAGTATTACTTTGGCTTGGCTGCTTTTCTTTTGTCTATACTAAAATTATAAAGAGGAAAGATTTGTTTGTTTGTTTATTTGCATCGAACAGGCTCCGAAACTACTGGACTGAATCAAATGAAATTTGGCACAGAGATAGTTTGAGACACTGGGAAGGACATGGGCTACTTTTTGTCGCGATATAAAATCATAAGGGGGGTGAAATGGGGGATGAAAATTTGTATGGAAAATCCGACTTTTGGCGCGGGCGAAGACGCGGGGAACTACTAGTCTCCTATAAAGATTTTAATCCAACGAATGAGGACTTTTTTGAGAGTATTGTCAAAGCGCTGTAAATGATCCGTAAAATAAATGTAATTAAAGTTTTTTTTGATGGCGCATATCCCTATTCCAAATTCGATAAAACAACGTTTTATACCACACTTACTTTTGCATGCATGTGGCTGCTTCGTGGGTCTAGTTGTCAGCACGCTGGGTACTAGCCACGAGGTCCCGGGTTCGAATCCCGGGCCGGGCCGAGAGTGTTCCGGGTTTTTCTGTCTTGTTATTACTCAGACACAGCTCCAGAGTCAGGAAGTTGGTGGTGTTAACACCCCCGTGTCTCGGAAAGCAAGTTAAGCCGTTGGTCCTGCGCCTGATCTCTCTACGGTCATGTCGGACTGCCGTCTCACCGAATTATGAGAGTGAAGGAACAGAGAGTGCACCTTCGTATTGCGCACACACTTGCAATATAATATGTCCCGCGCAGTTGGCTAATCTCTGTTGAGATAGGCCGCAGTAGTCGAAATTCGGCTAGGAGGACATTATTATTATTACTTTTGCATGCGACTTCGTACGCTCGGTCCCGTAGGAATTTTAGGTAATTAGCACTCAGTTAGGTGCTCTCTTACATGCCATTTTAGATTTCTACGATCAAATGATTTCGGTGGTGTGTTGTATCTCAGTCAGTCAGCTAATGAGTGAAGTTTTATAATATTGATTTTTGTTGCCAAAATCTTACGGCCAATGCTATCTAGGGAATTATTCAGAACATTTAACCTCAAAGAAACACTGAAGACTAGATTTTTTTATTATTGAACCATGAGAGAAATGTTTCAATATGTGTATAAAAGGTTTCACAGTGTATCACTATGTACTGGATATCAAATCATCATGGTCACCCTCAAGTTTATAAAATAATGCCAGCATTCTTACTAAAGAGTCATATTCCGTAAACTTATCTCATATTTTCCGATAAGCAAATGGAAATGTGAGTAAAACGAAGCAATGTTAATTCATCCGTAGGCGGCAGATATAAGCTCATTGTTCGGTTTCGTGTCCTTTGTACGTGACGATTTTTTCAAGAACGATCATTTGAATACATTTTTTGACCGAAATATATAACTGTATTTTTTATAATCAAGAAGTACAAAAACAATCTTAACAGAGGAAGATTTCCTTTTTATCATTTGTCGCCATTTAAAAAAAAAGGAAAATTTTGTTTTATATTACTTTATTCCCAACCCAGACTGAGCGAACTCGACTCGCATTTTCCCCTTTATTTGAGACATTTAATTAGAACGCTATCTTGAAATTTTAGAACCACAACAAACACATATATATATACATTATAGTTTCGCTCATAAGAGATGATAAAAAGATAGATAAGATGAAAGATGTTAGGTTTGTGCTGCTTTGCATGTCTACAGGATTATCCTCAAGTTGTTCGAAAAAAATGTTTTTTTTCGTAGCGGTATAGAATAAGCTTTAATCCTTATAAAGTCGTCAAGTGTCAATGCTCCTATCGTTTAATTTAACGGGAGCATCTGCCGTTATTTCAATATTAACGATGGCCCGGTCTAACGATTCCAATGTAATTATTAGTAATTCCAATGAGTAATGTTTGTAGGCAAGTCATTAATAGAATTTATTTCGTTGTTTTCAACCTACATAAATAAAACGCATTTATACAAACCTAAACCTTTTCCATTTATCGTTGTGATTACGGATTGATTTTAATAGAAATATAAATTTCTGAATTCCATCCAATTTCAGAGTGGTAAAAATTGTATAATAATGTGTTTTATTTGTAATAGAAAAACCGATAAAATACGAGTATGGCATTAAATTCTGGAATTAAATTGTTAAACGTTTTACACGTACATATAAGTCTACTAAAATATTGAGAAATGGTAAAAATAACTCATTTTTTTTTCTTGGCTCATTGCAAATGTACTACAACCAATAGCACATCAGGTTACATATTTGAATGAGGAAAACAGTTTTTATTACGTAGGGAATAGGGGTGGTCTTAGGGTCAAAGTTGATAGTTCGACGTGCAACCGTATGTACAAACATTGCGTCGGGTTCATATTAATATAATTGCTTATTTACTTTAAAATCAGATGTAAATATTCATAGCAATATTGGCATGGAAAGCATAATCTATAGTGCAATAAAATCCTAATTTATTACTGGAAATGAAATCATACCTACAGTTACTCGCTCACCCACGGGTTATAATAAATGAGAAAAGATAAATCATGTCGAAATAAACATAGATAAGAATAAAATATGACTGCATGCATAATTTGTGAGACTGAGTCCGCTAACCATGTTTTTAAACAGATTTATCGACAGATAACTTAAAAAATAACAAATGGAAAGACAACATGAACATCTCATCCATTGCTCTAATCTCAAAGCTAAAAAACTTTAAGAATTGATGAAAAACTAATAGCTTATTTTGAGAACTGTCCCAATGCGTCGTCGCTGTGCAGATTTTGCACATAAATGAGGTTTTTCCATTTACTTGAATAAAAATTTAAACAAAACAAATATGTATTCCCATACCTTTCGTCTTTGTGTACAGAGGCAAATAATTAAGGATATGGCTCCGAAATTTTGACATGCAAGGGGGACAGACCTAGACCAAACTTTAGGAGGAATTTCTATCAAACCTAATTCCTTTCTTCCTTCGAGATCCATTATTATCAAGATATCCACCAGGTCCCTTAGTCAAATTGCAATCTTTCCATAGCGAAATTCGCTCTCGCCAGCGAAATGTCAAAATATGTATGCAAAAGTCACGTGATGTTTCGATGGCTTATGTCAGTTTCACACGTTTTACGTACGTTAGTTTTAAAATAGATTGCATTTTGTCTACGGGCCTTGAGGTCTGAAACACTCACGATCGAGTTCTTCATCATCCTCCTAGCGTTACCCCAGTTGTGCACTCGCACACGAGGGCCCAGGTTCCGCTGACCATGATCCGGGATGTGGCAGATCGTAATTACAGTGGAGCGCCTGCCATCTGACCTCCGTGACCCTGTTAACAGGGGAACCTGACCAGTTTGGGTCATGGTTACAGTCACCTGAATGTGCAGGTTTCATCACAATGTTTTCCCTCACCGTAAGAACATCGGTTAGTAAAACAAGTAATGTACACAAGTCAGAAAGAGTCATTGGTACATGGCAACATGTGGGATTGGTTCCACACGAGAGGAAAGCTAGCCACTGCGCCACCGACGATCGAACTTTTTCAACGCGGTCCTTCCTAACTTAGCTTCTCATACATTTGCAAGGTATCGACTATATTTTGCTTTAAGACTCAAAACAGAGGCTATAAGGTCTCAAATACAATATCCAACTAAATCTAACCAAACGTGATTTAGTCCATGACGTAAATTAGTAACAGTATTAACTCGATTATTATTCCCCTGCCATCTCTGCATTAATATTCATCATTAGGCCTTAGAATACTCAATCACAGGACAATAGTAACAACTATATTATCAAACAGGGATCAAGTGACAGGACCGCCATTGTCTTGTAACGGTCAGTAAAAGCTAACCCAAAATATATGTAAATATATCGTTAAGACTGTCTACATTGTACCTACCAACATGTTTTAAATTGTAGGTATGTTTGTAATGTGTATTCTGGTTGCAATAAAGAATATCTATCTATATACGTTGGTTGGTTAACACATCAGGGCCGTAGACAACAAGCAAAATACTCTATAGCGAAGTTCACTATCGCTAACAAAATATATGTAAATGACATAAGTCATCGAAACCTCACGTGACTCTTGACAACATATTTTGACATTTCGTTGGCGATAGCGAAGTTCGATTAATAATGGCATCTAGTCTAAGAGCCCTGATTATTCATTTTTGTTAGCAACAAAAATTGATAATCAGGGCCCTTCCTATGCAACTTGGCCCGTGGCTTCATATCATGTATGTTCAGTTGGTAGTTGTTACAATTCACACTAATTCAACATGGTAGAGTATGACTCTCATCACACCGCAATGTCTAAGGTAAAGTCGCATCGAGCTAAAGTTTTAACATAAAAAAGGTACTTACAGTCAGACAAGTTCGTTCGCGACCCTCCTTGCACCCCGCAAGACGTGGGGGGGGGGGGGGGGGGGGCGCCAATCTCACGCGATTGTCTAACCCCGCAACATCACATGTCATCCGCTGACATCTAGCGTGTCTCGCTCCCCGCATTTCTGGCGACCGCGAAAAGGTCGCGCAAAAATTTGTGGGACTATAATAGTTTTGTATTTTGTTCTTCTGCATTGACTTCAATCTTAACAAATAAGGTAAATGACCCAAAAAGCAGCCTTGATTTGGTACCTACTACCAACTCAAGGCTACTTTCCTACTAGGAGGAGGTAGACCTCCTAGTAGTAGCCCACAGGCTAACACCCATATGTTAAGACGTTTTCTCGACTCCATTCATGCTCATCTCCACCTTAACTCGTTTAATTTGTATGCATACCTACAGGGCTAAAAAATCCTCCACTCCAAATATTTGCTCTGTCCAGGTGAGGAAGATTTGAGTAAGCAAGTGTCAAACTCAAAGTACCTCGCGACCTACTTTGAGGGAATATTTAGTTGTCATATCTTATTTTGTATTCTCCGGTGCTACAAACCATCGCTAGTGTGTTTTAAAAATTGATTATTATCTTTTTTGACAACACTTATGTGCTAGTAATTATTCCAAAACCGTAAAACGGAACTCGTTATCGTTGACAATTTTTTTTTCAACCTTGACCGAGGAACACGATCGACCATAGACTACAAAGTCTAGTAAAACAATCAGCTAGTTTTGACATAATCTGTGCTATTTTTTCCTCTTCCTCCACTCAACCTCACTGGAGGAGCCTCAAAATGGTCGTTCGTTACTGACTAAGAATACCGATTTCGAGGTATCCTCGAAACTTTTCTTGAGGATTCCTCATTTGAGTTTACGTCGAGGTAGTTTGGAGGAAACGTCTTAACATACGGGTGTTAGTCTAGAGTCAAGAGTAAACATATTTCAAATAATTAAAAATATATATGTCGTCGGAGGTGTGTGAGAAATCTTTATCAGGTGGCTCGTACATGGCGGCGTACTCGTAATAATAGTCCGGTTAGCTAATACAGACGTCTATTTTCAGTCTCACAAACAATTCGACACAAATTAACTAAAGATCACATGGATGGCTTCAGATTACAATCGAGAAACGCAGCAAGTCCGATACAGCGACGCAATAGCCAAGATACAACTGTTCGTGTCGGCGCTCAGTTATAGACTGCCCAGTTTCAGACTTTCACTTTCTCGTCAAAGGAAACGTTAAAACGACGGAAACAAATGCTGCCATCGTTGTATCGACCATGCTAAGTAAACTACTTGGCAACTAAACTCAATAGATGGCGCTAGATTGACGTAATCGTATGATACGATTTCCGAAAAAAGCTTTATGGTTAAACAACAAATCCGAATAACATCTGTCATCGCGTTCTGACAGCTCGAAACTTAAAAATAAATAGCGCCAACCGCCTCTAGGTAGTTCATCGACACAATGTGCATGCTTAATTTCACACAGCGGTTATAATGTTATTTGACATATTATCTCGTATGGGAATTGTGTCAAAATAACCGTCAACTTACGTTTACCGGCATTTTAAAAATTGTTTAACTAGGTAAAACACAGTTTTACGGATTACTTCGCGATTTATTTACATGTTATTCTTTCTGAATAAATATGAACGTAAATAATACTAATGAGTGACGGTAGTTTAATTTTTAAAAACTTTGTAATGACAAATAATACCTTAGTCTCCCTGTGACCACGAACGCTGTGAAATGTACGAAACGTCTGGTTTTAAATAAAATGTAAATAAATCGCAAAGTAATCCGTAAAATTGTGTTTTTTCATCAATTTCATCAATTTGCGTAAACGTAAGAAATAAATATTTGTCAAACTCGGTCTTAGTAAAATGATCTTGCTCATATTCCCAAAAAGTTCACATAGACAACGGATCGATTATCACCGGCAGACTAAAAGCATCATTTAGCTAGATTATGCGGTTAATCGGACGCCGAGGTTATTCAATATTGGCTATTAATCTCGTTAGTTAATGGTGAATAAATAATCAGATATACAGGGATAGGTAATGGATTTCGGGTTGGTTGAATGGTGATAATAATATTGTTGGAATGTGTAAAATATAAGAAGAAAATAATTTTTGGTCGTCGTAGATTAGTCGTTTCGGATTATACAAATTAAATAAAATTGTTTCAACAAACATACCTATTACCTAGCCCCAAACTAAGCGTGAACGTGTGTTATAGCGACTAAGTCAACGGATAGACAAACTAAAGTTATGTGGCCAATCAAATCAACTTATAAGAAAGCATGACATTACTTATAGTTTCAATATTAGATTAATTTCCAATTTTAGATCTAGCCATGCTTACAGCTACCATCTATAATAAAAATCAAAAAAATATCAAAATTATAACTTATCATGTCGATCTCTATACGAGAATCTTTTAAAAAAAATCAGGTTATTTAGTTTTAAATAAGAAACCAAAAATTCGTAAACGGGTACCACGACCTTTGGCTAACCGGGCCAACGCTCTAACCAACTGAGATACCGTGCAGTCCATCATCATCCCGTGCGAAATTCCTGGTCTAAATGGAACAGAAATGTTAAAAACCTTTTAGCATTTAAAATGTTTGGCACGGTATCTCTTTAGCAGTTCGGGGATAGATCTGGCAGCGAAAGGCAAAAAGTTTTGGGCCATTTCCCAAATAAAATAAAGACTAAGGCGTCCCTGGGGATACGCTCGCGTTTTAACCGCTTTATACTTCGCAAACGAATTCCTAATCGAAAACTCGTCTTAAACTCACTTGCGCACGTCCCGATTAGCCAATCTGAGCCCTTAGACAAGATGCAATCTTTCTATAGCGAACTTCGCTATCGCCTACAAAATATATACAAAAGTCACGTGATATTTCGATGGCTTATGTCAGTTTCATACATTTTGTAAGCGATAACGAACTTCGTTTTATCTAAAGTACAGGTAAAATACGATGTGTTTTGGTCAGATCACTTTCCCCTCATGGTAACATGTAATATAGATATTGTTAAACCTAGGATATGTAAAATATCAAATACATGCGACAGGGTAGTTTGGGGCCAGAAAGATAGGGACGAAATTGCAAAGTATGAAAGTGTCTGTAATGACTTGCTACAAGAGATTGAATTGCCTCTAGAACTATCTGAATGTAGCGGTAACACATGTTACAATAGTGAGCATAGGACTATTATTAACAGTTTATATTAAAATATAGTTAATATCTTAAGGCGAGCAGCCCAGTCAAGTTCATCAGTGAATAAAAGACTTAAGAGAAAACATGTAGTAGGATGGAATAGACACGTCAGGTGCGCGCACAGTGAGGCACGGCTTGCTTTTCAATTATGGATGCTGCATAGAAAACCCACGAGCGGGCCTTTCTATAATAACATGTGCATTACTCGAAAAACATTCAAAAGTAAGTTAAAGTGGTGTCAGAATAACCAACAACAAATAAAAATGGACATTCTGGCATCGCGCCATTCATCTAAGGATTTTTGTGGCTTTTGGAAGCAGACAAGTAAACTCAACCCTAAGCCTGGCATTCCTGTGAGCGTAGGTGGTGTGTCTAATCCTAAAGAAATTGCTAATGCATTTAAAGAGCACTTTCACGTGAAATCATTGTTGCCCGAGTCGCGGGTGAGCCACACTGAATCACATCAGTCAAAGCTCCATATAACTGTCACTGCAGCAGAAATCGAAACGATAATAAAGCAAATGAAAAAAAGTAAATCGCCAGGACATGACGGGCTCAGTGTGGAGCATCTGCGTCACGCGGGTCCACACCTACCTAGAGTGCTGGCGGTGCTATATAACTTGTGCATAGGACACTCATACTTACCTGCAGATTTGATGAAAACGGTTGTTGTTCCTATTATTAAAAACAAGACTGGTGATGCTTCTGACAGGTCTAATTACAGGCCTATTTCGTTGGCTACTATTATTGCTGCTGGACAGCCTGCTTGATAAACACCTTAGTATACACATGCAACTGTACGATGCACAGTTCGGTTTTAAGCCTGGACTATCTACTGAATCGGCAATATTGTATCTCAAGCATGCTGTTCAGTACTACACTCGTAGGAAAACACCAGTGTATGCCTGTTTTTTGGACCTGTCAAAAGCTTTTGACCTGGTATCGTATGGTGAACTATAGAAAAATGCTTCAATGTCAGACTAGCCTGCCAAGTGACCTTGTAAATATATTTAAATACTGGTATGAGAACCAAAAAATGTTGTAAGGTGGGCTGATGCAGCCTCAGATGAGTATAGGCTGAATTGCGGAGTGAGACAAGGGGGGATAACCTCGCCTAAGCTTTTCAACTTATACATGAATAGCTTGATCGTCGGGCTTAGCAAGGCTAAAGTTGGATGCTCAATTGATGGAGTTATGATCAATAACATCAGCTACGCAGACGACATGGTCTTGCTGAGCCCGTCGTTCAATGCACTGAATAGGCTGTTAAAAATATGTGAGAACTATGCTGCGTCTAATGGGCTTAGGTACAATGCCAAAAAAAGTGAGGTAATGCTTTTCAGGGCGGGAAACAAAAGCTACTCAGCTCCAACACTGTTCCTTGATGGAGCTCCTCTTACTTGGGTTAAGCAGTTCAAGTACCTGGGCCACTGGGTCACAGATGATATGTCAGATGAAACTGACATCGAGAGGGAACGTAGAGCATTGTCGGTTAGATGTAACATGTTGGCTCGCAGGTTTGCCCGCTGCACTACACCTGTGAAAATAACACTGTTCAAGGCATTTTGCCAATCATTTTACACGTGCAGCCTGTGGGTCAATAATACGCAGCAAACCTACAATGCTCTACGTATCCAATAAAATAACGGGTTCAGGATGTTGTTGGGTCGCCCCCGGTTCTGCAGCGCGTCGGGGATGTTCGCTGACGCTCGCACAGATGACTTTTTTGCAATCATGCGAAAGCGAACATCCTCCCTGATGCGGCGAATAGGGACTACGACCAACAGTTTGCTGGCCGTCGTAGCTGGAGACTACACGAGTGGTTTTGTGGGGCGCTGGTTTGAGCTGCATAGACCTGTTGCTCAGCTGGTGACTCAGTGAGCCGCTCGTGTGGCTTTATAGCTTTATATTATATTTTTACTTTTACTTTTATCTGATATGTTTTTTAATGAGTATGTACTAACACTAGCCTTAAGTTTCTCTGTTACTAACAAATATGGATCACGTTGTCACCTCACTCCCCCACACTTTACACCTCGAAGACGTGTTGCAATTAGGGCTGTCACGAATGGGTCGTAAAGTGGCCAGGGTCGCGCGTGTTTGCTCCAATCAACTTTGTACAGTTTGTGTTTGAGCTTAGTCATTATTGGATCCGGAAAGTTCGAACTTTAAGAGAAAAACAAAAGTTTTCTAACTACCCCTAATTTAATTATTTTTATGACTTAATCAATTATTTTGCAAGTTCTTCAGAAATTAAATCAAACGCTCACAAAAATTAATCGACTGTGTCATCCGGTGGGACTCAAACCAACATCCCTTCGCTATCCGGGCGAATGCTCTTACCAACTGAGCTACGGATTAATTTTCCTTATTATAATAATAAGATACCTAATTTAATGATACACATGGTTACGGCGAGTTTTCTGTATCTCTTGCTAATACCTTTTTTATATTTTAATGTTCTGCATAAAAAGATGTCATTAGGTTTGAAAAATAACTTAATAATCTCTAATAATATTACGCAGGGTGTCCTGTAATGAAGGATAATGCTTGAAGTATAAGTAGTTACACCGTGCCCTTCTTATTCAAATATTTATATTGACTAAAATATTTAAGTAAAAGTGTTACCACTTTTGAAATATTAACATTTATTTTTTGTACGGAAATTTCTACAAATGTTCCCATTTTGAAAATCTGTTTTTATTTTAATACTCTTTATTATCTGACACACAAAATTAGATATTTTATTTTTACTAAAATAGTTTATAAAGCATTAAAAAACAAAACTTTTAGAAATTTTAGAAAAGCGCTGCAGGGTTGGCATTGGCAATTTTTGTTTTTTTTGTTTCATTTTTTTTGTGCAGTTTATATTTACGATTATGTTATATTTTTTTTTGGAAGCGTATGTGTATGTGTTTGTGATGTCCCAAATTAATAAAGGATTTTTCTTTCTTTCTTTCAAATATTTTTTAATATACATCGTGTCCCGTAAAGAACGTGCCAGACTGACACTGGAGATAGCTTAGCCATAGACCTTTTAAATAAAATAACAATGTCTCTAATAAAAGTCTCATGGTTTAAAAAATAATGCCACATTTTTTTGTATTTTTCTTGTACAAAGAATACAATACAGTGGCATTATCTCCCAAACTATGACACGACATTATTTCCCAAACTAAAATACTTTTTTAGAGTTTATCTGAAAGGTCTATGGCTAAGATATCTCCAGTGTCAGTCTGGCATTTTCTTTATGGGACATTCTGTATAGTATAGGAATTATATAACTAATCTGAACTTGAAGGATTATCCATCAATCACGGGACACCCTGTATATTGAAAGCATAGGCGTCCTCGTAGAGTAGACGTAATAACTAGTCCTAGAAGAAATATTTAAGTTACCGTAATAATTCAAAGCCAAATAATTCTGGTGCATTCTTTTTAATTTGATACTGGTTATTTATTGTATTGGAGATAGAACTTTAACTTCCCGAATGACCCCAAGGCTCTTAAACAAGCAAGAGACACAACAAATATCTACCAACTTCAAACTTTATTCATATCTGGTTTCTTATTGTCGGTAATGTAATTTCATTAGGGGCTCGTACCAAGTGAAACTTGAAAGAAAGATAAATAAGAGCAATAATGGAAAATTTTCATTACAGCATATTACTTATTTATAGTGTTATTAGATTACAATCAAATTTTACGGATGAAATCTCGAATATTTTATTTGAATTTATTATTTATTCATTTAAACAAAGAATACATGTTAGATAGTAAATAGTGTCTTAAAGCCTATGTTAGGTTTATCTAAACACTACTAGGTCTCTTTAAACAATTACAATAAGTTATTGTTATTGAATCTAATACAATGTAGCATTATTTTCAAAAATCTTACAAAATCGACCATTGCAAATTGTTCTTTTCATTTTTTACGTTGAACTAATCCTTGTCTTTTAGTTTTATTTCAAAATCTTTCTGTTTTGTCGTTATATGAGTCCTCCAAACTTTCAATTAAATAATAAATTATTTCAACAAACACACCAATTACCTAGCCCCAAACTAAGCGTAAGCTTGTGCTATGGTGACTAGGAAAACGGATATGAATACTTAAATACATATAAACATCCATGACTTAGGTACAAATGCTCGTGCTCATCACACAAACATTTGCCCCTTGCGGGATTCGAAACCGCAACAGCCTGGTTTAGAAGTCCGGTGCGCGAACGACTACACCAAGACGGTCGTCGAATAATTGTATTTATTTTGTTAAAACTCCTTAGGCCCACTTGCGCAAGTCCGGATTAGGTAATCCGGTTTTGCTCTGATCTGAGTTGAAAGAAATTCAGAAAGTCCACTCGCACTATTTTGAATTAGCTAATTCGGACTTGCGCTAAGCCTATGGCAAGTGGGCCTTAGGATTGCACAGGCTAGCAGAACGTTCAATCAGAAATCACACCTTATATAAATCCCTTGTTTTCTGTTTCTTTCATCATACCTAATCTGCTATCACGAGTGAGAGGGACGGCTAATGTCGAAAACTTGCATCTCGAAAACGCGCGAGGGCGTGAGTGTCCCCATTCGTTGTGAAAACATTTAGACATTTTGTGAAGTTCTAGATATATTTTTTTTAGAATCAGCATGACTCATACTGCCATCCCTGTATGACGCTGACCAAAACAACACCCTGTATGGAATAGAGATATAGTTAGTTACACAGTGGTTTTATGTAGTTGTCATAATGAAAGTTGATGGCATACGCAAAGTAAATAACCAAAGTTTTTATAACGCTCCACCCAAATGCTCTACCATAAACCTATCTTCTTCTATGCGTAAGTTCTTTAAAAGGCAATATCAAACTTTTGCTTTAGGCATGATAAGGCTTGATCTTACCCCAATATGGCCTCCGAAGCACAATAATAAAAAAATCACCTTTTCAAATATTAAAAACAAACATGGTGCCGATTAGAAAATATTACCTTACTTCTGTCATATCTTATAACTATAAGCTATAAATATACTAATTGGAGTATTGATAAACATCTCATTGATCTAACAAGTAAGATAACTACTAAATTGACTACTGAACTGACTAAATTCATCATCCGAATCAAACGAAGGAAGGTAACTCTAAGTGACAATTAGTGATCCAATCGTGTTACAAGTTTAAGTGTTCAAGAGCAGGGTTACACAACAGGGTTGTGCAAACGTAATAATATTGCTAAACATCTCTCGGTCGGCAGTTCGGTATACTCGCCGGTCGCTGGATGTGCGCCAAACTATATGATGTAGGGTTGACAAAAAGAAAACGTAAAATCTGAAAAGTTTATTTAGTTAGGCAGAAGCGACCCGCCCCGATTGTGAATTGTAAGCCTACCTCACTTGAAAGCTAAAACTATTTCAGAACAATGGCTTGTAAAATGACTTATTTTCATTATTTTGCTTAGAGTGACGGTGGCTCGGTGACTAACGACTTTGCCTTTCATGCAGGAGATACCATGTTCGATCCCACGTGTCGCAATGTCAATGACCTTTTCTGTAATTCCTAATCCATATAAATTAGGATGGATATTTTTATCTTGAAAGGTATCCGACTGCAACCAGGCTTAAAGTTAGCGTCAACCCTAACTGAATGCGGTTTCAGGCGCTAGGTCACAACATGAAGACACTATACTTTCGGAGCGCGTAAAAACTGATTGGTACTTAGGTGTTGTTGATTTACCGATATACTGGGCTTATACATGTAAATGACGGCGATATTGACAGGGACATTAAACATCGAATCAACGCAGGTTGGATGAAATGGAGGCAGGTCACAGCAACAACATGCGATCCACGGATGCCCTTAAGGTTGAAGGGCAAAATTTACAAGACCATCATAAGACCTGCCTTACTGTACGGATCGGAATGCTGGGCCGTTAAGAAGATGGATGAAAAACGACTGCATGTAGTGGAGATGAGAATGTTAAGATGGATGTGTGGAGTGATAAGAATGGACAAAGTAAGAAATGAGTATATAAGGGGAAGTTTGCAAGTGGCGCCTGTGACAGAAAAGATGACGGGAAACCGTTTATCTTGGTATGGACACGTGATGAGAAGAGAGGAGAAACATGTGACAAAAAGAGTGATGAGTATGAATATTAGTGGATGGAAGGGAAGAGGCCGACCTAGAAAGAGATGGATGGACTGTATAAAGCATGATATGAATATGAAAGGAGTGAATGAGTCAATGACGAGTGATAGGATTGTATGGAAGAGAAAAACATACTGCGCCGACCCCAAATATAATGGGAACAGGGCAAGCAAATGATGATACACGTAGGTACTCTCGAGGACAAGTGCGCCGTATCAGTCCTAGGGCCAAAATCATTTGAACATCGCATCGCAATTTTCAAAAGAAAAGTAAAACCAACAAGTAATGCCTAATTATTTAAAAAACAAAATACCCAAAAAAATATCTTTTTTTTTACTAGATTTCATAAATGATACCCATTTTATTATTCTTTCTTACATACATATAGCCTGATCAGGTATATGTGGGACCTGAATTAGGGGCGCTCCGAATCCACATTATATGACAACACTTTGTATAGTCATACCAGCGTAGATTGGCAACTGAACATAAAAAAAATCATTTTTAATATGTTTACATTCATATTATTTTTTTAAGCCTGCTGTCTAAGGATAACAGATTCTACGATAAAAGAACACAACAGAACACTCGCAAACTGAGTACTTATTAAATTCACTAGCTGTGCCCCGCGGTGTTACCCGCGGCTTATTAGGGAAAATAAATTGCGTAACTATAACTATTTACAATTTTAGAAGCAAAACAATTTAAATTTGAGCATCGGAAAGATCAATTTACAAAATTTGATAAGTGACAGAATCTCGGGTCTTGGGTCGTAGAGAGCTAGAAATCATTTTACTGCAGCACATCGCGGTAAACAACATTGCGGGACTTATTGTTTTCTGCATAAATAAAAAGATTTCTGACACAAGCGAGCAACCCACGTACAGTTGTACGTGTGAGAAGCAAGGGGTGCCCAGGTGAATGCCGGCTACTTTTAGAGTTTGTCCTTGACTTTTATTTATCATGATAGAGAAAGTCACTTTTAAATGAAATTGTAGCCGTTTGAACTGGAAGGGTAGTTTGTGGGTATTATAGGGATTCTGGATATCAATACCGTCTCTCCTTTGGCCCCTTCAGTAAGAATGGTGGCCTGGACGATGTGCCTTCTCAGCTCTGTGATGCGTAACGTAGTGCCGTTGCACAGTCTGGGCGCGTCCAGGTTATGGATCAGTATGACAGGCACACCAACTTTGAGTTCCAACTTGTGGGAGGTCCCTGACAGGTCGAGGGAATTTAAGAACTCTACTGGGTATACAGTTGCGTCGTCAGCTCTCATCACCGTGTCTATTGACACGTAGGTCCTCATATCACCTGGAACTTTTCTTATATTCTTTTATTATTCTTTTCTACCAATTCTATTTTGGGCGCCATAGCTCTTTCGCACAACCACTTCTCGTTAGCCAGGTTTTCTTGTAAACTCGTATAAACCTCATGAATAAGGTTATCTTTCGAGCTAACAAAATTGCTAAATAGGCTGTTAAAGGTTATTTGGTCGTTAGCATCCGTCGGCATGCGACCTTCGCCGACCTCGAGAAGCGTTTGTGCCAAAAGTCCAGACTCCTGATCATTGAAGAGCTGGACACTCATGTTAGTAATCAGCTGTAAGCGCTCTACTTTAGCCCACAACGAAAAAGCCTTGAGGCATGCATTTATTTCATCTGCTGCGGTACCTCCCTCGATATCTGGCAACGTCTGCCGGAAATCACCTGCCAGCAAGACGACCACTCCACCCATCAAAATTCGATTGCCCCGAATGTCTTGCATGCTGCGATCCAGTGCTTCAATCGCTCGCTTGTGCGACATTGTGCATTCATCCCACACGATCAATTTGCACCATTGCAATAGAGCACCGCGAATACTACTTTTGCTGATGTTATCGGCGTTTCTTCACTCGGAAGCGCTCAGTAATGCAACATCGTCGGTGTAAAGCATGCTGCCAGGGGCGGGTTCATGCATTTCCCTTGTTATGTAGTCTAAGCAGATGGTGGACTTATGGTGATAAGGGCGGTTTTATAATTCAAAACCACGAAAAAATTGTACACATTAAATCCACCGACACTCGCCACGGGCCGTCCAGCGCGTCCCTCGTGGCGCCGTCATAAGCGTATGCTATTTTAAAACTATGGGATCTCCTAAGACAATTGTTTAAATTGAATGGTAAAAAAGGCAATTATGATCTAAATTTAATGCTTGTGAATAATAAAGTATTGATTTGGACAAATACTAATACAGTTTTTATGAAATTACCTTGTTAAGTAATGCACTACTGTAAAACATTTATTATTACCATAAAAAAGGTTATAGTGAGCAAACCTTAAGAGATGGATATATACTCTTGCGCACTTTTCTGTAGAACTATTTAAGGCAAATATTTCTGCCATACATTATATTGGTGTAACTCTTACAATTTTTGCAGCGTACGCGAAAATAGCTCGAAAATTACAGTTTTTTTTTCCGGCTTCATTAACACTTATCGTCATAACTTCGGTATTTAAATACGTATCTTTATGAAATATAGTCTATGTGTTATTCCAATGTATAAGCTAAACTTGTGTAAAGTTTCATCGAAATCTATTCAGTAGTTTTTGCGTGAAGAAGTAACAAACATACACACTCACACACTCACAAACTTTCGCATTTATAATATTAGTGGGATTAACTCTTTGTAATATTGGCCTTGAATTTTTGACCAAGACACAATATTTTTTGCAAAACTACTAACGGGTAAAAGAATCATTATGCGATTGTTTTTCTAAATATATTTTTATTTATAATAATATCATAATTTTAAATAATGTAAAGGGAATCATGTAAAACTCTACGAACTATTTTGTTTGAAATATAGAGAAGAGTTAAAATAAAGAAAATAAAAGTCCAAACAAGTATTTATTATTATCATTTTTCAAAATCGTTATTAAAATATTATCCGTAACCATCAGTGGCCAATTTTCACTATTCGCACTATATGACGTACCAAAAATTTATGATGACAGCTATAGCATTAATTAATTTTAGGAAACTGTAGTGATCACATAGACTTTCTTGTCGAAAAACACTACAACACCATGTTAAATCACTTTTCTTTACGAAATTAATTAGTTCTCGGTATTTTTATCACATAAAAATTGCACTTGGCCGAAAATTAGATTACTCGTCTATTTTGACATTAATCATTATAACAAATTGATGACATGTCAATGACGATTTGATTTTTCTGTTGCCAGTAAAAGAAATTAGTTCCAGTTGTTTTCCGCAATATGGCGAGGTCCCATATATTTCTGGTTAGGAGCTCTATTTTTTAATCACTCGCGTGCAGATGTCTACTGATTTTCGTTCGTCATCTAAAACTCCGCATCTTTAAAACACTCGATCGCTTGCACTCGATCGCTCAAAACCGCAACGAGTGCCTCTACCCACTTGTCACAGAAGGCGAACGATAGAATAAACGCTAAAATGACTGTATTCAATGAAAAATAAGTCGCATTCGCCATAAGAAAGTCACGCGAGTGATTCAGAAATAGAGCCCCAGGCTATACATATTAAACATTTTATAAATTTACGTAGCGTCACTATCATAATTTTGACAAATTCAAAGACACCTTACATGTGAAAATCTGTCCAGCAGTTTGGGCTGTAGGGCGTGCCAAACAATTATACATCATTACTCCCGAAAAACATAACCCTCCTTCCGCAGTCGGGTAAATAGGTAACCCTTTAAGAAAAGAGTGAATTGGCTATAAGTTACAATACAAGTCCGACATGACGTCGCATCGTCGTTTACTATCAGGAGAGATTGCAGTCAATTTATAAAAAAAAGTTAAAAATAAATAAATTGCATTATGATTGAGTTAGTAAAACAACAGAATAGAAGTTAGATTGTTTTAACGCACTTATAAACATATCGAGAAACTTTCTCCGCACGCTTAAGTTAATGGTTTATAAAACAGCGATTTAGCTTGAGTTGTTAAACTGAAGTGGCAATGAACGATAAACTACTTCTGTTATGGATTTCTAAGACACTTTAAAGGGAATTGATATTTCTGATCGGTCTTCTTTAACCCATTTCTGAAACTCTTAAATATCTTTAATCTTTTATGAGTATGTCTATCTGTTATCCTAGTCACCATAGCACTAAGCTCACGCTTAGTTTAGGGCTAGGTAATTGGTGTGTTTATTGAAACAATTGATTTATTTATTTATATCTACAATGATAAAATGATTTAAATCAAAATGACAGATTTGTGGCAAACTGTGGTAATTTGTGACAATACGGAGTCCTTCATTTGAACGCTCCTTAGAGTCGGTCTAGTCCCTCGTCTTCGGCTTGACAAAATGGAATCCAAGGGGGTCTGCTAGACTCTCACCTCTGCCAGCAAATCACAACTGAGATTAGCCGATTGCGCGGGAGACTTTTCAGTGTACAAGTATGTGCGCATTGGGTGCACATTAGGTGCACTATCTGTACGTTTACTCTCAAATGTCACTGATGACGCGACAATCCGACATGACTGAAAAGATAAGGTGCAGGGCCAACCAACGGCTTTCCACTTTATTCAGCCTTGAGTTCACCATCACATGTTTGATTTTTAAACAGATTTAGCATTATTTGACATATTTTGTATGGGAATTCTGACAAAATAATCGTCAATTGAGGTTTACCGGCTATTTAAAAATGGGTGTGAGGGTGAATCGGGTCTCAGTAAAGCTCACTATAATTCGATAGTTAAAGTGCATACTAGTCTAATATAGTAGTTGCTAGAAAAGAGAGGATACCGGAGTTAGTGAGGGCAGAAAATAACGAATAAAAATGAACGGATTCGAAAATAATTATGTGAAAGAATGCCAGCAGAATATCAGACCTACTATGTACTTAAAAGGCTATTGCATCTGCAAAGTTGATGCAAAATACTTGCACGTATACTCCGAAGAGCCTATTTGGATTGCTCCAGTAGCTGTGACCTGATTTTGCTCTTGTTGTGCTTGACTGGCATAAGTGTGAATAATTTAGCGGCCTGATTTTGGAATGTACACCGCAAGTCAGGTAACTGGATTCTGTTGTATATTTGTGACGTCTGCCAGTATCTTTTGGACGTATTTAAGTTGCAAGTCATATTATGAATACGCGGTAAATGTGAAATCATGGGGGTGAATATAAAATCACGACGGCTCAATGTGTTCAATCATGGAAAGGCAATTTAAAAGCATTGCTGGTAGTGGAGACTTTCCAGACGTCGAGCACATGTGCCAAGTCACTAAAACTAAATTATATATTAAGTAAGTACATATGTAGATATCACTAACCAAATAGATGAAACTGATATGAGCAAGTAAACCATCGTGAGACTTTGCATACATATCTTGACATTCCAAGAAAGTTTTATTGTTACTAACTTTTTATCATTTATTATTCCATTATTTGACGAAATTTCAGTTGTCTGAGTATATTGATTGCATCCTTTTACAATTCATTATATAAATAAATAAACAAATTTATATTTGTAATGATAAAAAAAGAGGTGCTTGTGGCGCAGTGGCGGCAGCGCTTTGGTAGTGATACCAAAAGTTAAGCAACCCACGGCGCGGTCGTGATTGGATGGGTGACCATTCCGATCATTTAACTGACGTCCATGACAAGCATCTCCGTGCTTCGGAAGGCACGTTAAGCTGTTGGTCCCGGCTAATATCTGTGGTATTAGTCGTTAAGCCTAGTCAGAGGCCCTAGGGCGGCTTGATAACTTCTGACAGTAAGGTTTGTCACTTGCCTTACATACACCCCTCCACCAATCCGCACTGAGCCCGCGTGGTGAAGTATGGCTCGTTCCTCCTCATAGTTGAGGTGAGGCCTTTTCCCAGCAGTGGGATCTAATAGGCTGACTTATATTATAATGATAAATACAACTTTAAAAACTAAAATATATAACTTATGTTACATGAACAAAATTGTGGAAATCTTTTTAGAATACTAATTAAAAATTATTTACTGGCCAAACACCTGTGATCAGCAGTGGACGTCAACGGCACATGATGACAATGGTGATGATTCAAACAGAGTAAGAAGTACCAGACACAACATGTGTATGCCAAGCACTGACAGTGTATTCATTTAAAAAAAGAGGTAGACCTGGCATCTTTACTGAGCGGCGATTCGAACTTGTTGCTCCGAGCACACATTCTTTTACGTGTCAAATGTCATATTTGAAAGCAAATTGCACAATATAAGGTGTTTACTACAATATTTTGATTAGTTTGTGTACCCTATTGATACTACGCCGCGCACACTCACACGCATATCTGCCTTATTTCTATTTGTTTAAAATGTACCGTGAGAACCCCGAAGATCGAGTCGACATCGAGACGTTCCCTATGACACATGTACTAGACTGACCAGAGTGCTTTCGCCGCGTGTGTATCCTGTGAAGCTCCTTACAGACATTTCGAGTGATTGTGGCCTGTGAAGTGATACCTGAACCCTGAAAGCTGATGTGGCAAGTACCTAGCTATAAGTGCTCAGACCTGACTGATTTTCCACCTATCAGTGTCGCCCTCCACGTGTAATCCACTGCCTAAACTCTCAAACATTTTGGTAGCAGAGCGTAGTTATTTATTAGGACCCCTTATTAGTAACGTAATTTGTTTAATTGAGAGTTATTTATTTGCTACTTTCCTTTGTAATTTTAACAAAACGTCTCGTCATATGCCTAACCTATTTACAGGAAATTCCTTAATAACATTCGAGTACAACCCCTTTTACATAAGTGTCGATTAAATCGATTAGCGCGTTAATTACCTACCCTTTGAGTGCAAGTGAGGTGCGCATCCTATTGGAATCTTTTGTGAGTTTAATTTACCTACCTTGTTTCCTGCGATTTACAGTAAATAAAATGTCGGATACCGAAACTGGCAACGAGACTGTAAGGGCCGTACTTTACACAGATACAGCTGAATACCGTGAAGCTATAGGTGAACTCCGTTATATTAGTGACTGGGTTGATGATTCCCGCCGAGTTCTTGAGACCTTTTCCTCCAATCGTATGCGAGCGCGTCTTTCCGACCTGCCACTTATGTGCGACAAGTTTTCCGCCGCTTGTTCCAAGCTGTTAGGTAATCTCGATCCTGCGATTTATGAGCAAGAATATGTGCAAGTTAAGAACGAGATGCGCGTAGTAAGGGACAAAGTAGACGACTTAAAAATTAATTTAGACGAAATACGACCTCACCAATTTGAGACGTCCCGTAATAGCACCCCCTTCAAGGAGAATAAATCCCTGGCTATTGATAACCCGGCTAGTAAATTGCCGGACCTACCTATACCTAAGTTTGATGGCCGTCCCGATAGTTGGATCAGTTTTATAGACCAGTTTGATAGCGTGGTGGACAACCAGCCTAGCCTTACCCCGACTTTGAAGCTACACTATTTAGTGGGAGCCTTGTCGGATGAACCTCGTCGATTGATACAACACCTCAAGATTGAGGCGGGCAACTACACCGTGGCCCGTGACCTTCTAAAACGTAGGTACCATAACCTTCGTGTTTTAGCGGATACCCACATAGCTAAAATAATGATGCTCCCTATTATAACGCCTAAACTTTCCGGGTTACGTGTGTCGTTCCTGAACCCCCTGCTTTCGACTTATCGATGCTTAGAGAGATTGGAACTTCCTGTTAAACATTGGTCGTACCTATTAGTTCACTTATGCCTTGCTAAACTGCCTTCAGAGTTAAAATCGAGATTTGAACGTCGTTATGGCGATAATCCTAATCACCTCCCTACTTTTGATCATCTTATTACCTTTCTTGAGGATGAATGTAGGCACCACGACAATGTAGGTAGTGCTTCTGTCGTTGACACTACTACCCCCCCTACTGTGAGCTCCCCTCGTTTGCCTAAACCTAACGCACGTTCCCCCCCTCCTGCGAGAGCCTTTGTTACTTTTGCGATGACATCTAAATGTCACCTTTGTAATAGTACTTCGCATTACTTACGCGAGTGTCCCGATTTTATTCGCCTTCCTACACGTCAACGTGTTACTTTTGTAAAAGAAGCCCGACTGTGCTATCGATGCCTGGATAAACACTCCATATCCCAATGCACGCGAGATTATCGATGCGCACGTGCCGTCGTTCCAGTCATCACACGTCGCTGTGTTATGATGACTCCTCTCCTGTGAATTACGTTCGCGAGCGCTTATACCGAGACGTCGCGGCCTTAGCTTCTTACCAAACGCGGCGATCTCCACTAAGTCACTTAACGGACCGTGTGTCACCCCTACGTACTGAATGGCACCCCACCACTTCATGATTCCCGTAGAGTATCACCTCCCCGTTCGGGCGGGCGATCTCCCCTTGTACCAAGTATTTATAATGCCCCTCTAGGTCAAAGAACTCAGGATGAACGTGCATTTCATTATAAGTACAATGAGACCCCACAATTCTGACTAGCTAGCCCCCCTTCCATACCCGCCTTTACATCTTTACCTCGCAATTCTCTCGTTCTTTTACCTACGGCCTTGATTAATGTTAAAACCTCGTCTGGATGTTATGTGGAAGCGCGTGTCTTATGTGACATTGGTGCTCAGGGCTGCCTTCTTACTACTGAGCTTGTTGTTGACTACATGAACTTACCTATCATTCCTTCTCCAGTTCCTGTTCGTGGAATAGGTAATGTTCAAGCGATTAGTTCCCCGGGCATTGTATCCTTTTCATTTAAGCCAGTTAATTCTGCCTTTCCAGAAATCTCTACCAGTCAACCATAGGTCCAAACAGAGAAATACAGGCGGTGCAAGATATCGTAAATTAGGAAAAAGATGAAACCGAGAAAACCACTGCAAAATACTCTTAAGCATAGCAATTAGGAAAAATGAACATAGCAATAGACATACATATAAGTTTAAACATAAATTCCCACACGTCAGGGTTTGAACCCACAACCTTTGGCTAACCAGGCCAATGCTCCTACCAACTGAGCCACCGTGCAGTCTATCTACCAATGCGAAATTTTCGGTCTCTTCTGAATGCGTCATTGCGTGACGTCAGCGACATCAACCCGAGCTGTATTGCAACAGGGAAGATATATTTAGATTAATTCAACATTGGGAAGTACAGACTAGTATCTTTTACTGGTAGGTACCTAGTTAATTGAATATTATCATAAATACACATAGGGACACTCTTTGTACAGGGGGTTTTGTACATTTTCGCAAGCTTAATTCACCCTTATGTTGATTTTTTTTTCTGTTTAAATCCATAGCTGGGGGATTTATTATATATTTTTTGACTATATTGATGTCTGAAAGTTAATCTATTACAAAATAAATAGGTAATAAATATTTACAGGCCACTTGGAGATATTATAAAACATGATTATGTAGAAAATTAAAATTATAAATAGGGTCCTTGTGGTAAGGTTCCCAGGATGCTGGCAGCGTTACCCCGCTGTGCAAGGTAGCTGCCAGCTCTTGGGTCACCACTGATGTCAATCAGCGAAATCTAAATAGATAGCGTTGGGACCCCACGGACCCGGTGTTATGTTGATAACATATTTTGACAGATTTGGGTAATTTGATGTGTGGCCACAAAAGGAATGTTCAAGGTTAAAAAAATTGTCAATACACTTAAAAATGACCGCTTGTGATGTCACATAAGACAGCTTATTACAAATCTCCCATTGTTTTAATACACTACACTCCACCCTAATATCAAAACAATAAGTAATAAAAATATATCATTATATAAATATGATTTCGGTGGTGATTTTCCCTCCGTAATGTTGCCAAACTTTTGTTAGTAGACCAAAGAATAACACACACAGAAAAAGCAATTATTTTCCGACCACAAAATCGATATTCTATCTAAGATAAAAAAAATGACAGATGGTTTTGAGTACGAATAAAAAAAATATGAATTCAAACATACTTCTAAAATTATTTATTGTAAAAATAATGAATATAAAGATATCTGGACAAACAAGCCAGTCAGTTATCACGGTTGAATGGTAATACTGCGACCTACCTTAGATAAAGTTTGAGTAGGTTGATATTATTTTAATATTTTATTCGTATGATAGTACTCCCACAGAGAGTCGGTGGCGCAGTGGCTAACGGGTTGCCTCTTATGCAGGAGGTTCCGGTTCGATCCCACGTGTCGCCATGTACCAATGACTTTTTCTGAGTTATATACGTTAATTTTTTTACTAACCAATGCTCTTACGGTGAGGGAAAACATCGTGAGGAAACCTGCACATTTACGCGACTGAATGTGTTATCATGATCCAAATCTGGTCAGGTTCCCCTGTTAACAGGGTCACGGAGGTCAGATGGCAGTCGCTCCACTATAATTACCTGATCTGCTACATCCTGGATCACGGTCAGCTGACGTCATTGGTCGCCTTTTAAGATCCGAGTTGTTTGTGTCCCCTGATGGCCTTACTGCTATCTCGACGATATTTGGTTATGTCCTGTGTGGTCTTGTTTATGGAGGATTTACTGATTTGGAACCCAAATAGTTGAAAAATTCTGGAAAATCGAAGAGGCCCCCCAATCTCCAGTTGCGAACCCCTTGGATATAGAGTGTGAACCCTTTTTAAAGCAACTACCACTCGTGAAAGCGATGGTCGATTTATGGTTAGACTCCCTTTTCTTCATGATCGTCCACCTCTCGGTGATTCTAAAACCATTGCCTTACGGCGATTCCATAATCTTGAGAAGCGTTTGCAAGCCAATCCAAATTTTCGAGAGAAATATATTTCCTTTATGCGTGAGTACCTTGACCTAAACCATATGTCCCTTTCTTCATATGACTCGACCCGGGAACATTATTTTATCCCTCATCATGGAATTTTTAAGTCTGTTAGTGACAAAATACGTGTTGTGTTCGATGGTAGTAGTCCTACGTCCTCTAAATTGCCCTGAATCAATGTTTACATACAGGCCCTAAGCTTCAGCGAGATATATCTCACATTCTCCTAAATTTCCGCAGGCACGAGGTAGTGTTTGTTACAGATATTCG
This sequence comes from Pyrausta nigrata, assembly GCA_949316185.1. Classification (NCBI taxonomy): domain Eukaryota; kingdom Metazoa; phylum Arthropoda; class Insecta; order Lepidoptera; family Crambidae; genus Pyrausta; species Pyrausta nigrata. Next base: position 12,339,368 of record OX438955.1, on the reverse strand, counting down.
TATGATGTTTCATATGACTTGGGTACATCCTGATGATAGAAGGTACCAACTTGTGCTTTGGCGTGAGGATCCCTCTCAGCCACTTCTTGCCTATGAACTTAATACCAATACCTATGGTCTTCGTTCCAGTCCATTCATTGCAATTCGTGCCCTTCTTGAGCTCGCTGAACAAGAGAGACTTACCTTCCCACGAGCTGCTGAAGTCCTTGAGAGAGATATTTATGTCGACGATTGTCTTACTGGTGCTGATACTGTTGCATCTGCCCGGGCTTTGAAAACTGAGCTTATAGGAATAATGGCCTCTGGTGGTTATGAACTCCGTAAGTGGATTAGTAACAGGCCCGAGCTCCTAGATGATATGCCCCCGGATCATTTGCAACTTCCTCATTCATTCTCAGACCCAGATAATCCTCAGACTGTCGCTATTTTAGGTGTCCAATACAATCCTGTGAGTGACTCATTTACCTACAATTATACCTGTGATACCCGTGATACAGTTATTACAAAATGCAAAGTTTTATCTTTGATTGCCCGTATGTATGACCCTTGTGGCTGGATATCTCCCGTCGTATTTAAGGCTAAGGAATTTTTCCGACGCTTATGGATGTCAGGCTTATCCTGGAATGATCCTTTAAATGAACCCCTGTCTTTAGAGTGGATTGCATTTTTTCAGGACCTAGCGAAGGTTAGTGAAGTGGCCATTCCCAACCATATTCTCCCCAGAGGATCCTCCTCCTTATCCCTACATGGGTTCTGTGATGCTTCTGAATTTGGATATGCTGCCGCTGTTTATTTACGTGCGGAACTTCCGTCTGGTGTTTGCTCCGTCCATTTGGTTATAGCTAAATCTAAAGTTGCCCCTGTTCGGACCCGTTTAACAATTCCCAAGTTGGAATTGTTGGGAGCTACCCTCCTCTCTAAATTATTTCATCACGTCGCTCTTTGTCTGCAAAGGTCGTCTGTGTTGACTTCAATCCATAGTTGGACGGATAGTAAAATCGTGTTGTGTTGGTTAAAAACCACTCCTCACCTCCTTCAGACTTTTGAGGCTAATCGTGTCTCCCAGATTAATAATAGTCCTACATCTAGTGAATGGAGGCACGTCCCAGGCTACATGAACCCTAGTGACTGTGCATCGAGAGGTATGTCAGTCACCCGACTGATCGATCACTCCCTTTGGTTTTCACCTTTGTGGTTGACGCAGTCTCCTGACAACTGGCTCGGTATTTCGGAACCTAACCCAAGTAGTCATCTCCCTGGACTACGTTGTTCTCTTTCTTATTAGAGCGGTATAGTTCTTTCAACAAGCTAATAAACGTGACTTGTTACCTAAGGCGGTTTTTATTTCCTAAATCTTACTCGTCCTACCTGAGCCCTGAGGAACGGAGAGATTCCCTTTTGTTTTTAGTGAAAATTGTTCAATTTACCTTCTTTTCTGATGAACTTGATCGCTTACGGCGTGGCGATCCTATCACTAACTCCCTAAGAAAGTAGAATTTATTTCTAGATGACGGAGGCCTGATTCGAGTTGGAGGTCGATTACGAAACTCCAATCTATCCTTTGATGCGCGCCATCCCCTTCTTCTACCTAAGAATGGTAATTTCGTGAACATCCTTATTTCACATTACCATCGCGAGAATGCTCATGCAGGTGTAAATGCAATTCTTGCCATGTTAAATAGAGAGTTTTGGATCGTGTCTGCACGCAGAGCTATTCAGCATGTGATTTTTAAATGCTTTCCCTGTTATCGTCTCAAGGCGGCTGTATCTCAACCCTTCATGGGTGACCTACCTAAAGACCGCGTCACGGCTGCTAGACCGTTTGACGGTGTAGGTACCGATTTTGCAGGACCCTTTTTTACCAAAGTCCAGGCCTATAGGAACAAAAGGTTAGTGAAAATTTACCTGTGTGTATTTGTCTGCCTTTCGACTAAAGCCGTTCACCTTGAGGTTGTGTCGGATCTAACTACTGAAGCCTTTATTGCGGCCTTTCCCCTTTTTTTTTTCGTGTCGCGTCGTGGTGTACCTCGCCTAATCCGATCTGATTGCGGTCGAAATTACATCGGTGGTAACAATTACCTTAAAGAGTTAGAGTGTTTCCTGTCTCAAAACCAGGCGGCTATTGGTTCTGAGCTTTCAAAGCGGAACATATCCTGGGTTTTCGATCCTCCTGTTTGCCCTCATTGGGGAGGTCTTTTTGAAGCTGCGGTTAAATCGGCGAAATCGCACCTAAAACGAGTAGTAGGCGATACCCCCCTTACGTTTGAAGAGCTGACCACTGTTTTTGCTAAAATTGAAGCAGTTTTAAATTTACGCCCATTGTGCCCACTTTCTCCGGACCCTAATGATGTTGAAGTGTTAACTCCCGGTCATTTCTTAATCGGACAGCCCTTAACTGCACTTCCGGAGTACCCTTATAAAGACGTAAAATTGCATCGCCTTACACGGTATCAGCTAATCCAACCTTTTACCCAGCACTTTTGGTCTCGCTGGCATTTAGAATACCTTAATACATTACAAATTAGAAATAAATGGACCTCTCCTTGTGATCCTCCTAAAGTGGGTGAGCTAGTACTCATAAAAGATGACAACCTTCCCCCTTTGCAGTGGCGTCGTGGACGCATTATTGGTTTATACCCTGGCCAAGACCAGGTTGTTCGTGTGGTAGATGTTAAAACTCCTACCGGTAGCCTAAAGAGATCTTTGACGAAATTAGTTCGTCTTCCTGTCCAGTGAACTTCCTTTCCCTTAGCTTCCTAACCTTCTCGTAAACACTTGACGTGTTTAGGGCGGGCGATATGTTTACTACAATATTTTGATTTGTTTGTGTACCCTATTGATACTACGCCGCGCACACTCACACGCATACCTGCCTTATTTTTATTTGTTTAAAACGTACCGTGAGAACCCCGAAGATCGAGTCGACATCGAGACGTTCCCTATGACACATGTACTAGACTGACCAGAGTGCTTTTGCCGCGTGTGTATCCTGTGAAGCTCCTTACAGACATTTCGAGTGATTGTGGCCTGTGAAGTGATACCTGAAACCTGAAAGCTGATGTGGCAAGTACCTAGCTATACCTAGCCAGACCTGACTGATTTTCCACCTATCATTGTCGCCCTCCACGTGTAATCCACTGCCTAAACTCTCAAACATAAGGCAATCAATTTTCGCGCGCTAATGACCTATCTACCTCTTTTTAAATGCACTATCATTGATATCAAGGGCCTACTGATCCTCTAATCAATCTAGTTCAAGCCCCCTTGGAAAAGCCAACCTGTTTCGGAACCCGCAAGACATTAATCTGAAGTGATTAAAAAAGCGGTCAAAGGGTCAATACAAACAAGTCTCAATACTTTCAACTAAATATACGATGCAATTATTTACGTACGAAAAAAACCTAATGCTACTCGCTTGCTTTTTTTAAGGCAATTCAAAACTACTTATATCTACACTAATATTATAAAGAGGAAAGACTTGACTGTTTGTTGAAGTGGTTCGCGCCCCGGACTTCTAAACCAATGCTACTCGCGTGCTTTTCTTTAAGGCAGTTCAAAACTACTTATATCTACACTAATATTATAAAGAGGATAGATTTGACTGTTTGTTGTAGTGGTTCGCGCCCCGGACTTCTAAACTAGGCGGTTGCGGGTTCGAATCCCGCAAGGGGCAAGTGTTTGTAACTTTGTACTTAAGTCTTGGATGTTTATTAATGTATATAAGTATGTCTATCCGTTATCCTAGTCACCATAGCACAAGCTCTCAAGCTTAGCTTGGGGCTAGGTGATTGGTGTGTTTATTGAAACAATTTGTTATTATCATTAAATGAAACTTGGTACGGAGATAGTTTGAAACTTTGGGAAGGACATAGGCTACTTTTTGTACCGATATAAAATCATCAGGGCGATGAAATGGGGGATGAGATTTTGTATGGAAAATCCGACTCTTGGCGCGAGCGAAGTCGCGGGGAACTACAAGTTTTAGATAAACAGTGACTGTTAATTAGTGGTAGTCCATTTCTGGTTATCAACAGATGATATTTTACAAGATCGGAGTATAGAGTAGGTGCAATGTATAGGTACACATAGTTGAGTAAAAATGTGCGTTAAATTTTTTACAAGTCTCTTAGTACTTTTTTCTAGAATTACTAATTTGAGCTTACAAAAGGTAAATTGCAACATTTGACATGACGGGTCTAAACAAGCGAAAGTTTAAAATCTTATATTCAGCTTACGAAGTGCCACATATCTTTCTACATGTTCGGGGCACCATAAAAGCAATCTAGTTTACTACCAAAGGGCGGGCTACTGTGCTAAAATTTATACAACTTATTTTCGATCCTAGGTGTCCTTTCTCGCTCACACGAGCTTGAGAGAGAAGGACCACAAGTGTCGAAAACACAGAAATCGTCTTTAAGATTAGGCCCGCTTTGTGTTATTTCATTGGCCGTAACTCTCCGTTATGACCGAATTCGGTGACGATACGTTTTCTTGATTTCACTTGTATGTGTCCACTTCGATTTATATCTACACTTTTTATGGCGCTCAAGTACAGTCGGTTGGCACGTCAGGTTATTTGAACATCGAAAACGGCTTTTAATACGTAGGAAATAGAGGCGGTCGCGAGGTCAACATGGTGTAGTTTAACGTGCGGGTATGTACGAGTACCTACACATCGTGGAAGAAATGGAGGCGATCTCACACCAAAACTTATTAGGAATAGTCACTGTCAGGTACAGGTAGTGTCTTGGGCTAGCATTTTAAAATCGATTTAATAAACTATGTGATACTACATGTTTAATTTTAATCGTTAATTTTTAGGCAAGTTTTATTCGTAGCTTGCTTGAAAACTGGCTTTTGATCTATCTAGTAGCCCTAAAATTAAGAAGACATGTTTGGATTGTTCGGGCGCCACATGTAACTAATATTTATTTATTATTATTGACATTCATCAGATGAGATGCATTTTCTGTCCTGTAGAATACATAATTTAATTTAAATAATTTAAAAAAACAACAAAAAAGAAAGGTAGCAAGGATAGTGAAGTCAAAAGTAATAATTATTTTTGACTTCAACTTTCTCTTTTGATCTTTTTAAAATTATTATCATGCTAGTTATAAAAATATAGTCTTATTTTACATGAAATGGTGGGATTAATCCGAATAATATTATCTCGAATCTTCTCTGATTACACAAGTTTGTTTCGGCATGGGATTTTTGCGTTATTAATCTTAGTATTATCTGTATGAGGAAACTCGTACAAAAAGTTCCAGCAACTTGATATCTTAAAGGAGTTTTATCCTCTCTGCGATTAACGATGCTTGTTTCTACAATTATAACACACATAGTTATTGCCCGCGGCTTTGTCTGCGTAGACTTGATGATAAGAACTGGGCAGGTGCGAGTCGAACTCGCGTATTAAGGGTTCCGTAAGTACCATTATCTCTGGAACATAAGACTCTATTATAACCTTTAGGGTCCGTAGTCCTGTCAAGGAACTCTTATAGTTTCGTCATGTACGTCTGTCTGTCTGAGATTTTGCTGAGAGACCTTTAATTTTTTTTTTTAGTTTACTCCCCTACATGTACAGTCAGGCCTGTGTATCTCCCCGCGTAGGTAGCAAAAACGTACCTACGCGCGGCGACTCTTACTTAGGGGCTAAAACAAGTTGCGTGTCGCTACCGGCCAGCGACACGCTCGCGCGTTTTATTCACCGGCGGCCGCGCGGCTACGTTGCTGGCTGGACGAAAATGAATAAAGTACTATAAAGAGGCGCTAGATGGCGTTAGAAGCTACTCGTAGCAGTCAACCCTATCGCGTCGCGTGATATTACGTCACTGAATAGGTTTAGTGTGTTATGAATCATATTCCAGAGCAATAAGTATGAAATTATCTTGCAATGGATTTTTGTAGGTGTCTACACGAAAATGTGCTTGACTCTGAGGCGAATTAAATTACGCCATATTGTTGACGACATTGAGTAGACATTTCTTTGAATTCAATTGCTAAGTCATACTTCTGTACGAAGTACTAGTACTTATTCTGTGGTACAGTGGGGACGATGTTTTTTCCTCGTCTACCCCGTTGAGTAGGTATTAAAAATGTTTTAGGGGTTTTTATACTATTTTTGATTTAATATACCGTTTAACGGAACAGTGTAAGGTTCCGTTAAATGGTATATTAAATCAAAAATAGTATAGCGCGTGGCCCGACATGCACTTGGCCAGTTTATTTATTTATTTTTACATCATTTGTAAGCCGTCCATTATACACTTTTGTTATAGTGATGTTTCGTTTCAGTAATCACAAATTAAGAAACAGTGTTCTAAATCACCTCTGAGAAACTTTTTAACACTCTAAATTGTACGAATATGATACAGATAACATTGTTCATCAGGTCAACGCTCATCTAACTGAGGCTTTATGTTCACAACTTTTATCTTACGCTGACTGTACTGAAGATTTATTCATTGGTTTCCTATAGGGGTTTTGTGATGGGCTAACATAACTAGATTAAGAGGGCCAATGCTGAATAAATGGGGAATGGCTTTCCAAACTTATGGGGAAGAAAATAAATGTTACTGGTGTTTGGATTTCTTTCCTGCCTTTGTGGGACTGTTAGTGAGGTGCTGTCACAGAGTTTGGCTCTTTCAATACTTCTTGGGGATTTATTACGTGTTTTTGTTGATCAAAACTAGTGTGATTTTATTTTAAGTTTATGAAATTTACTATCATCTAGATTTTTTCAGATTTTTCCATCCAGCAGTTAAGATTTTAAAAGGAGTAGCGACCTCTGAATCGTAAGAAAAATACGATAAATTATTGTTTTTTAAGTGATAAGCATTCACTTTGCAATCTAAATATATTATTGCACTTGAAAAAATGACCGCCAGAGGCGGGAATCGAACCCGCGTTCCTCGCATGCCGGGCGATTGCCTAACCTCTCGGCCACCCTGGCGTTGGCAGAGCCTGTCGAAATTTTCAAGTGCATCTTAACGCTGTAATGCCGCGTTGCTTTCATCAATGTTATTGGGATTACACCCTCAACACTCGAAAGAAATACTTTTGCAAGTATTTAACAATCGAAAGATGAAGCTTGCAAATACGATAAATTATTGTTTTTTAAGTGATAAGCATTCACTTTGCAATCTAAATATATTATTGCACTTGAAAAAATGACCGCCAGAGGCGGGAATCGAACCCGCGTTCCTCGCATGCCGGGCGATTGCCTAACCTCTCGGCCACCCTGGCGTTGTTGGCGTTGCGCGGGTTCGATTCCCGCCTCTGGCGGTCATTTTTTCAAGTGCAATAATATATTTCGTAAGAAAAAATTAAAAGAAAAAATCTGTGCCATATTTAGAGATATAATTTAATGGAATGACAAAATGCCCCGGTAAATTAAAAGCCGAAAAAAGGACCACTCTACTTATGCATATAAGAAGAAATTTATTAAAATCTAAACTTTTACACAATCAACACGTTAAAACATCGTGTCATCCATCTAGTTACATCAAAAGGTGTTTTGTAAACGAATCTTATTCATCCACTCGTGTACAACACAACAAATAACGGAAAAGGGTGAAATCGTTCGAGTAACAGGCGCTCAACTTTATTAGGTACACTACTCAGTTTGATGACATCGTGTTAGCAATTCAAAAACGGCACTCCATGAGATATGCTGGCATACGTCACTGACACCGCGGGCCGAGGTAAAACGACTTACGAAAAACAAACGAATCCGAAACTTGTAACTTCGAAATAAAAGCTATTGAAGTGCAAAAAGTAGGGGGCACATAATGACGTCTTCCAAATCTTGTGACGTCATGCCGTTACGGTCAAATTAAAGAGGGGTGGAATCTTAAGGAAATTTGTTTTCGCATCTCGTGAACGTTGGTTTCTATCTTATTATGTCGCTGTTAAATTCTCTACGGTATCTTCGGTGGAATTTTATCATCGCATTTTGATTATCTTATGTTCTATGAGGACAGTCTAGAAAAGGAAGCTTGTGAAAATATCTACACTAATATTATAACTAGAGAAAAGATTTGATTGTTTGTATTGAATAGGCTCTGAAACTACTGGACCGATTCAAATTAAATTTGGTTCAGAGATAGATTGATACCCTGGAAAGGCCATATGCTGTTATTTGTCCAGATATAATATCATCAGGGGGTGAGATGGAGGATGAAAGTTTGTATGGAAAATCCAACTTTTGGCGCGGGCGAAGTCGCGGGGAACTGCTAGTTATTGATAAGGTATAATATGGAAGCTCGTTGTATTCCTATTCATTTACTAATATTTCAGAAAGTGTTGGTTCTTGCCAAATAATTCGAGCGCAGCTACACCCATTTGCAGAAGCGAAAAAGATTTCAGTAAATTTTCCATATACACACAATATGGTTCTACTTTTTAGGGTTCCGTAGTCCGACAAGGAACCCTTATAAGATCGTTCAGTCCGTCCGTCCTAGTCTGTCACAGCAGAATATCTTCTACGTTTATGGACTGATTTGCATGTAACTTGGTTCGAGGATACTTCACATATAGATCTCATTTTTAAAAATACAAAAAAAATACCCCCTTTTAAGGATACCTCCCCATACGTGTAAGGGGGACCACTAGGGGGATAACCATTTGCGAGATATAGCCCGCCAAAGTCGTTTACACGGTGTCCCAAACTTCAAATCACTCACGTAAAGAAACAGGCGCGTGAACTCTTATTTAAAATTGTTTCGGGTATCCTGAATAAATACTTTTGAAATTATAAATAAAATAAAAATGTATACTTTTTCCAGAAGAACAATATAAACTTAAAAGTTTTTTTTGCCTATACTGTCTAATGTTGTAAGTTAATGGTACGGAACCCTTCGTACTCGAGTCCAACTCGCACTTGGCCGGTTTTTTAAATTATAATTGTTATGAAACGTCTGTTTTTCAAGAAGAAAATAAAGCTTTCAGAGAATCACTATCCTGTTTTCGAAGCTAGAAAAAAACATAATCGCAGCCCCTCTTTTATTAAAAAAGCTGTCTAAGCGCAAATCCAAATGTTGCCATTACTTCGAAACAGGATCACTTTGTGCCAAACAAAGTAAAAGTCATAGAAGCTAAGTGGTACCGCGAGGGATCTTGATACCTTCAGAATAAAAAAAGTTTTGGTGAAGTCTTTAAATTTTCTTAACAAGAATTGGAAGGGTATCATTACGAAATATTCTGTCTTAGACTCAAATTAAGACTATAATAAAATCATCAGGGGGGTGAAATTGGGGATCAAAGTTTGTATGGAAAATCCGACTTTTGGCGCAAGCGAAGTCTTCTTAGATAAATTCATTTTAATACACTTCTAAAACGAACCAACAGACGCCACACACAGGCCACTTTTCAAATCATACTTGGAACGTCCTGCGACTGATAACGATAATGAAGATATGCATTTACATGACCCACGCCATTCGATTTACAGACTCACGTCTATTGTAAGCAAACAAAAATTGCTAGAAAAGAAAGAAAGAAAAATGTTTTATTAACTTGAGCCATCACAAACACACGCAATAAAATGAAACAACAAAAAAAAATCAGACCTCACCTCAGCATAAGCCAGGTCCCCGGGAGGCCCCGGCGCTGCTATGGATGTATGTAATGAAATCCTTAATGTAACAAATACTTATAACATAACAAAGCTTCTAATATTTTGTCTTTCACTGTTTTCATACTAGATATTCGCGGCCAAAACACATTTTGGGCTTAAAACGGCTGGTTCTGGCCAAATTGTCTCTCTGACTAATTACCCGTTCTAATTAAACTGTACAGGATTAGTAGGGATAAAACTAACTAGAAAGCTGTATTGAATAGTGACGTTAAATAATTTACCAGTATAAATTGGGCTGTAACTTTATTTAGGAAGTCTTTATTTATTTAAACTTTATTGCACTAAAAAGTACAATTGGCGGACTTAATGCCATTCTCTACCAGTCAACCGCGTTTTTAATTATTTTGGAATAGGCATTCTATTTAGACAGTTGCGCAAAAATGTTTTATATTATACATATAATAATTACTTGTTGTTGTTGTTGTATTGTTTAAATTTTTATTGTGTGTACTATAATTTTGATAATATTACTTGTACTATTAGGCATTATGTGTTATCTGCTTTGCAAAAAGGACGTTACAACTTATAGCCTGAGTTTACCAATACATTTCTAATTTTTAATTAGTCGATTTACTATTATTTGACGTATTTTGTATGGTAATTCTACCAAATTAACCGTCAATCAAAGTTTACCAGTTGTTTAATAATTGGTTAACACGGGTCTTAGTGGAATTTCGATATTAATCTTTCAAATATCGTGTTTCCAGACACAATAGGCAATCAATTGTCATCTGAACTCTCAAGGCGTTAAAGACATGATCAATAAATTGGTTAAGTTAACTCCATATGAAAAGGACAGACAATACAGTTACCTAAGTACTGAGATTAGATCTATTATTTGATCATTGATCAAAATATCCGATGGAACTACCATTTTAAATGATTTTAGTTTCTCAAAATCAAAAGTCATAAAATACATTTATTTATGCATGTAGATCCACAAGGGGCACTTATTCACGGCTTAACTTATTTTTATTAAGCCCTACCATTGCTTCGGGACTTTGGGCTAGGCAAACCTTAACCAAACCATATTCGTAACAAAATTATCTCATGTAATCCGAATGGTGCCCACGTACTCCCCGAATTAGTCATCGAATTGACGAATGTATGCAAATCGACTATCTGATACATGTCACTATTTAATGTCTCGTGGGAATATAGGGGTGACTCTTTTTTTTCTCATTTTGGCTCTATGTGTTTTTTGATATCTTTACTACGAGGTACAACAAAAATAGTTTTACTTTACTTTGTAATTTTGTCCACAATCTTATTGGCTGAAAAGTGCGGCTATTGTAAACATGTTTGTTTTAAATTAATTAATAATTTTGACCGCAATCTTACCCAAAGGTTTGCGAGGGCGGCCAATAACGCCCACTTATCTGAGATTTGAAGACTTTTAGAAGCAAGGCGCGAATGTGTTCATCTAATATTCATTTAATTTAAGTTAAAGATTGTTAACTATCATGTTTTGAACACGTTGTTGGAACTCATTCCGAACCGGATAGCGAGGGGTCATGGCTTCAAGTTTCGCTTGAAACCGTTGTATAAATTTTTTTGTGCAATATTTACTTTCAATATATTGAACAATTTTCCCGTCAATTTATCAGGTTTACCGGCCGTTTAAAAATTCGTGAACTCGGGTCTTAGTCGTCAACGTTTGATATAGCTCCTAATTTCCTATGAATTTCGTAATTTCCCTAGCAACTGACAGTTCTTTAAATTTGACGTTTCGAAATTTTGCAGTCGGTCTCTTCCGGTTTATTTAGCAGCAAAAGAGACAGATGAATTTTAAATTTGTCTTACATGGCACACTGGAATCGGACGCATTGAGGCAACCCTTACAGCTCTGTCGAATGCCGAGCATTTTCACGTGCCAAATTAATTCGAGTTAATCGAATACATTTCCATATCGTAATGAGTCACGGTTTCAGAATTCAGAATGGTGTTTGCGGAAAATATTCCTTTTCTTTGCACTACGAATAACTTTTCGTCTGAATTGATGACCTACCAATCACGGAAGGGAAACAACAAATATATTTTTCCAACTTTTGCTGTTGATATTTGTGATTCATAACAGTTTTGTGTCTATGTTATTATAAATATTTATTGTGAAATGCGCTAAGAAAGCCACTTGTGTGTAAAAAGACACACTGGTTTTATTGATGATATAATAAATAGTATGTTGAAATAGTCACACATATAAGTTCTAGCACAGATTAAAATATAAGTGTTTCGTAGTTATTAATGCTAATAATGATAGCTTAATGACAAGATTCTTATTGATTTGGTATGTAGATGAGATCTGAAATTATCAAGTATCTTTATTTAAATTAAATGCGCTTTTCTAACTTAGCAAGTCCTGCTTTCTTAAATTTTATATTAAAGTTTTTTTGACTGTTAGGTGGATTTTTTTACTATCGATTATAATACTGCTGCACTCTAGTCCCATCAGCTGAGGCTACACTTGGCTACTTGGCTCGGAAAGCACGTTTTTTAAGCCGTTGGTCCTGCGCCTGATCCCTGTACGGTCATGTCGGACTGCCGTCTCACCGAATTATGAGAATGAAGGAACAGAAATTGCACCTGTGTATTGCGCACACACTTGTGCACTGTAATATATCCCGCGTAGTCGGCTAATGTCTGTTGAGATTGGCCACTGTAGTCGAAATTCGGCTAAGAGGACATTATGATGGACGGCACTGGAGCTGTCATGGAGAGGAAGAAGGGAGGTCGCTATGGATTCTCCCGTGCATATTTCTTTACTGATTACTTCTGTAATAAAACAATGAACAAGCAAACATATTTTTTGATAAAACAAAACACCCGACTGTATAAAATATTACATTTTTGAAATGTTTTTCTTACTGGCTTTCATTTGTTACCCATATTACTATGGTAATGAAAAATACAATCCCCCACCCTCCTTGTTTCCATTTGCGGGCGCCTTTTTTAAATCTATATACCCTTTGTCACTACCACAATTTTGACAAATTCAACGTCACCTCATATGTCAGAAACTGTCCAGCCGTTTGGGCTGTAGGGCGTGCTAATACATTTTTACATACATACTCGTACATTCATGCACTCCCGAAAAATATAACCCTACTTCTGCAGTCGGGTAATAAAGGAGAATATTATTAAACACTCTGTTCTACTGTCTATTACAACATAGCCTACTTTATCACAAAACTAAAATTTTCCCGTTCATTTATTTTGCCTCTCACTTTTCTTGTAAAAAGCAAAACAAAAGAGACCCCGAAGACAAAACTTGTCGCAAGACTCGTAAGTCTGTTGTAATAAAATTGTGGAAGACGTAAACAGGGCCATAAAACACCTTTAGTTTTCTCCCTCGGGATCTTCGAGTTGTTATACAAACGCACATAGGACGTATTCTAGCTACACCACCCGTCTGAATGCTAACTAAGCGAATGCCACCTGCGCGGTGCTCCAGTGGCCACCTAAATGCTTGAGTTACTTGTAGTGTTCGGACATATCTTTTGTATGGACGACAGCATCTAATGAAATTGTGATAAAAGTGTTTTTTCTACGAAAATGTTGAGTCTGGCAAGCTACCTACTAGCGTGTATACAACATTACGTTTCCACTACAATGGCGTTCGGGCAGTAATTTATTTTTGTCTACTACCCGAGGAAAATAAAGATAGGTGGCCTGTCTTGAATACAACAGGTGGCATTCGCTTGGGTGGCATTTAGACGGGTGACGTAAATGGAATACGTCAGAGGACTCTTTGAGTGGCTTTAACGTAAATAGCTATGTTAATTTTTGCGGTTAATTTTGCATTTTGCGAAAGAGAGCAATGTCTTGTTAGGTGGTATTGGTAATAATGGATTTAACCACGGTTTTTGATGCACAACAATCAAAGTTAGTAGGTAAGAAAATCGATGTACAGTCGGCAGCACATCAGGTTACCTTTGAACTACGAAACCAGCTTTTATTACGTATGGTATAAATTCGGTATCAATGTCAAAGTAGGGTAGCCTGGCGTGCGCACATAAAACAAAGTTGGGTTAATCAAACCATTTCCAACGCAACCACCATTAATAACTCTAACGGCATGACCGACAATCATGATTTTGAACTTGTTAGCTTTATTTCCTTCCATTGCAACAGAAACTATAATAACAACGTGGATAACGCTAGGACGATGATGATGATAACAGAACCTATAAAAAATACATTAAGGAGTTGCAATGAAAGATAGGTAACAATATGTATAGGAAATCTCACTGGCATTTAGTCAGACGAAGTTGCGGGGACCTTGCTTGCACATATAGCTCAGAATAAATAATAGTTAGTAAAAAGTATTCTAAATCCTAGTTAGACCACACTGGTTTTGTGCTAACAAAACCGAAATTGATCGTGGCAAATAAATGCGTTTGAATTTAAAAAAAAAGATGGTGCTATTCTTGGCACGTACAAAAAAAAGGCAGCACAGGAATTCGCTTTTATTACAGCCAGATAAAAAGTACTTAATTTTAACTAGATTCTTTCCTTATCTGCTCACGTTCTAATTCACCATTTCATGGAAGAATCGACGCAAAGGGAGGCAAAGTATCGTATCGTGGTCACTAAAGTGGCACTTTTAGCACTAAAAGTGGTGTTGTTTATGGCACCAGCTTATTTCCTGGCACTCACAGGGAATTATTACGGTTGGTAGAACATTCTGGTGTCGGTGGTTTATTGTTTTGTGCCAGCATTAGGCTAGACGGGCGGAATTTAGTGGATTAATCGATTCTCGTACGTATTTGCTGGATACTGCTGGAGTTGCTGACTATACAGGGTGACCCGTTAATGATGAATTATCCTTTAGGTATAGATTAGTTACATCGTGTTCTATTATATGCCAAAAAAAACTCCAGTAAAGTATTATTTTCGAGATATTAATATTTAATTGTTCTAAGGCTACTTCTACAATTAAAAGTGTGTTTCTATTTTTAAACTCTTGAATATTCCAAACACCAAAATCTTTACTTTTTGCTTAAAATTTTAGTAAGGCTCCCAAAAATAATAAAAATTCAAAACCAAAATCTCGAAAATGACATCACTTCTTCTTGTATTTTTGGCATTTTGGCATATAGTAGTGTAAAGAAAATCCATACTTCAGGGGTAGAACAATGTATTCTTCAGATACTCAATACAATACAATTTGATACTGACGCTTACAATAACGACTAAATTAATCTATTGACCAGCTCCTTATTTTATACTACAACACAACCTTTCACGACGATGATTCTCAGTCGAATTCCCATCCATCGCATTTCCAGCCCGCTCCACAAGTTAAAAATGCGGTAGGGTGGGGTAGCTTTCTGGGTTGCCATTACAACAATAACGATACCGTTACTGTGTTATACAATTATAGATTAAAATAAAAATTTACGTTATAAAGAATTGATTTAGAATTAATTACAAATACTGATACTGGGTTAAGTAAAACTTAAAAACAAAAATATTAATTAAAGCAACACACAAATAATGCTAATATTAATTCATTTTAATGTCTTAAATGAGGAATCACAACAGTAGAACATCATGTTACTAATCTATACCTAAAGGATCATCCTTCATTACCGGGGCACCCTGTACAGGTAGGCTGAGATATCGGTAATAGGATAATACGTTTATACATTTTGTATTTGGTGTTTGCCTGACAACACTATTTATCTTACTACTTGTTTGACTAAATTACACACGTAAAAAATAAGTCTTTGTGTAGTGGTTCGCGCTCCGGACTACTAAACCAAAGGTTGTGGGTTCGAATTCCGCAAGAGGCAAATGTTTGTGTGATGTTTCCCTATACTTGCAATTAGTTTAGGATGCGTAAAATATATAAGTATAATTTTAACAAGTTAGTTTTGTGGTGTGACATGAAACATATAAAATATCTAAGGCGACAACTAATTTATTGAGAACTATTTCTACACGAAATTATAGTAAATTGAAAGCTACTATAACTAACTAAAATAGTACGAATACCTACTTCTAATACGCTGAAGGATGCGTGGGATACGAATTAAAATACATTAAAAAATCATTTTTTAAAGAGTCCTATTATTTTACCATAATCTGAACTAGGCTGATGTTGCTTGATGACCATAATTAAAAAGTTTTACCCAAAAATCCTCGTCTAAAGGAGTTTTAAATTTTTAAGTTTTCTTTTACGACTACCCTTGAAAAAATGAACCCTTATAGCAACTAAGTAATGCAGTCATAAATTAAAAAGTTTAGTGCTCCATCAAAATGCCGAACCAAGAAGCCGTAGTTAAATAATTTTACGATTAAACTTGCCATATTACTTTGGAAGTGTTTGACGACAAAAATGAAGTATGTGTGTAAAAGCATCAAAATGGTGTTATTGGGGTACAATGTAGAGTTTTACGAGGTCATAAGGTAAAAACAAATATTGTTATTACCCTGACAATTTGAACGGTTCATAATATGTGTCAACCACGAAGACACATGCACCTTTAAACACCTTGTCAGGATTCCGTAACTAAATGGTGCCAATGGACACCCAAATCAGTCTACTTAAGCTAGATGTATCTACAATTACGAAAACTTGAAAGTATAACATGTGCTTGAGAATAGAATATCAAGTTTGAAGAGGAAATCAGAGGCAGTCGCTGAGGGAATCTTCCTTCACTTTTAACATCTGAATGTTTACTGCGTTAGTGTTATTATCGTGTTGATCCAAAATTGGTCAGGTTCCCCTGGTAACAAGGTCACGGAGGTCAGATGGCAGTCGCTCCATTGTAATTACCTGATCTGTCACAACCTGGATCATGGTCAGCGGACCCTGGGCCCCCGCATAAGAGAGCACAACCGGGACAACGCTAGGAGGATGGTGATGATGATTATGTATTTTTTAAAACTAACAAAAATCCGTATAAAAATTAACCACAAAAAATAAAACACTCACACTAAATCTGTTCAATTGCAATACGTCCCGTTCTATTTTTGTTGTAAAGTACGTAAAAAGAAAACCCAGGGTTCGAGACGAAAACCGTTGACAAGAGGCCCTTATCGAAAACCCTTGTGCAGACACGGAGGGCGTAAGTTGAAGACAAATGGCTTAGATACAGCCCTAAAAAGATGTATGCCACACGTACTTTTTAGGAATAAAACGATAAGGCTTGAAATTGAATAGCGGTTACACATTTTTGGGGATGACTGTACGGTAAATCTTTGCTTTTTTTAATGGTTTTTGCTTGGATTTGTCTCGCTATTTTAGGTTATTAGCGCTTCGTTTTTGGATTACTATGTGTTGGGATATACATGTTAGTCTTGGTTTTAATGTACTTTTTAAGCTTTAAACTCAAATAATTACTCTTCCAAACAGTTCCTTACCAATCTTCCTTTTTCGGAATAAAGTACAGACAGCACGTCAAGTTAAACACTGTGGCATCTAATGCTGTTATAATAAGGTTGGTTTCACACCAAATTTATGTCACATGTGCTGGCTGTACACGCGGCCTCACGCCAGTCTACCCCACTTTGACATCGCGATCTATTCCCTACGTAATTAAAGCTGTTTTCGCAGTCCACATGGGTATTGACGTGCTGCTGACTGTACATAGATTCTCTCACCTACGATTAACTAAACGGGCCCTAGCCCTATTATCAGATTAGGGTAAATACCAGTTTCGACACAGCATGGCTGATTTCATTGCTTGGTTTTACGGGTATTTTAAGGGTCAACTTTGGGACCTTTAATCGTGTAGGCCTTATCTATTTTGGGGTTCGTAATCTAGATTGATGATAAGGAAAGTAAATACTGTGTATGTGGATGTTTATCTCACACAGAATTTTACTATCATTTTATGAAAGTAGGAAGGTTATGAAGAGATACATTTTATTGGTTTTAAGCATTAAGCACTAGCTCTAATCCAAGTGACTTTTTGGCATTATTGATGACGATTTTGAACTCAAGAACTAATATTTACGGGATACATCATCATTTGCAAGTTAATTTATAAGTAAATTATTGTTTTTAAGTGATAAGAATTCACTTTGCAATCTAAATCCAGCGTTAAGAAGCACTTGAAAATCGACAGACTCTGCCAACGCTAGGGTGGCCGAGAGGTTAGGCAATCGCCCAGCAAGCGAGGAACGCGGGTTCGATTCCCGCCACTGGCGGTCATTTTTCCAATTGCAATAATAAATTTATAAGTAGCTTTTCTATTCTAGAAACATCATAATATAGGTAAATTTGTAATACATATATTCGATTTAAAGATCATTCTTGTTGCACAAGGAAGAACAGAGATTGTATCTACAATAGTAAATAAACACAAAGATACCAAATACATTTTTATATTCATCGCTGGAAGTGATCTCTTCCAGACAATCTAAGGTAAAATGGCATCTTAAAACATAATATTGTGCTTTCCTTTGCATATTGTGCTGCATTCAACATTTCTAACGGAGTTCAAAATCTATTTATTGTTCACTAGCTGTTGCCCGCGACTTCGCCCGTGTAAACTACTATTTCTGTATCCTACAGGAACTGTGTTTTTTTTGGGTGAAAAGTAGCCTATATGTTATTCCAGACTATAATCTATCTCTGTGCCAAATTTCATCCATATCCGTTCAGTAGTTTTTGCGTGAAGAAGTAACAAACATACACACTCACACACACACAAACTTTCGCATTTATAATATTAGTGGGATCTTCTGTACTAAAACTTGTCATTTTCACAATTATATACTACACAGCAACAAATGCGATAGCAAACATAATATGAGAATCATGGCAAATGGCGCCCAAGTTCTTTTTTCACGTGCCAAATGTATGGTGGTTGATTGCATATAGAAATACAGCCTACTTCAAAATTATAATTTTGGTGATAAAATGCAAATATTTTGTAACGAATTATTGCGAATTGTAAATAATTTGATAACAATAAATGTTTTTTCTTAATTAGGTATACAATTATTTTGTTCCAAAAATGTAAATGGATTTTCGGCGGCATTAAACCTCTTTGTTGTATTATATAATCTGTGTTGTTGTTACGAATAAATGGTATTACCCGGATAAATTGAAAATGCTCTGATGACTTACATATAATTTGCATTATTGCACTAACTTAACTTTATAGTGCGTAATATTATTATGCACGCGTGGGTTATAGTTCGGTTTATGGCCCTAAAAAACAATTTAATAAGGCTCACTTTACGAGCAAGTGTGTTGAAAAATACCTATAGGTTCTATGATTTTTAAGTCTTATTATTATTTATAAGCCACTAACTCGATATTTTTTTTAGTCTTCTTCTTAGGGTTCCGTACCCAAAGGGTAAAAACGGGACCCTATTACTAAGCCTCCGCTGTCTATCACCAGGCTGTATCTCATGAACCGTAAAAGCTAGACAGTTAAGATTTTGACAGATAATGTGTTCCTGTTGCCGCTATAACAACACATACTGAAACCAGACTTAAAATTGTATTTAACAGTTTAATTGTATTTAATTTCCCATACAACAAACGTGTTCTATTTGGCGGTTTTTGCTCTATATTAATAACGTCAACAGGTAGACCCTTGAAATTTACACAGAATATCAATAGTATATAAACTTAAAAAAACAAGTAAATAAATTAAAATATTTAAGGGGGGCTCCCATACAACAATCTTGTTTTTTCGCCGTTTTTTGCTCGGTTTTTGTAAGGGCAACATGAAGACGCTTGAAATATTCACAGAAAATTGATTCATATATAAACTTAAAATATAAATTATTAAATAAAAAAACATAAGGGGGTCTCCCATACAAATGCGATTTTTTACCGTTTTAAAACTAAAATAAGATCATACTATAGTGTCTAATGTTGTATAGGTATGGAACCCTTAGTGCGCGAGTCTGACTCGCACTTGGCCAGTTTTTACTTCTCATCCAAAGAATACAATACATTTGCGACCACAAGTCCACAACAACGTATCGCGCAATATCGCAACAAAATACTAAAACAGTAAAAAACTTGATCCGGATATTCGTCGAAAGTTTATGTGGGTAGAATATCAAAACGAACGAACCAGTAGTGCCACGTACGTTCAATAATTCATAGCACTTTCGGAGACGAATTCAATACTAAAATGTAACAGAGATTCGGGGTTACATTGGTTGGAGGTCACAGTGTATGTTACTAAGCAGTATGTTGTTATGTTCTCTGAAATATTTAAAATGCAATAAGGTATTGTGATGTGCAATACAATAGATTATATCTGTTATTTATTATCATTATTAAAATCAGTCTTTGAGATCTTTTATACAAAATAAAACTAAGGACTTTTAGAAAAACTTGTCAGAGCTTATAGGCCTCCTGAATTTTGCGTCAGAGTAAGCTCTGTCGCAAAATTTGTTTTTGACCTACTTATCTTAATCATCAACTACTTACCGTTATTTTTCAGTTCTCATGTACCAATCAAAAATCTAAAACTGTTTTTTTTTGTTAAAATAATGAAATGAAATATACTTATTTGCTCTTGAAGAGGGTTATATATTTAGGTCTTAAATTGGTTTTGTTTCTCTTCTTCAGCTAACTAATGCTATTAATACGAGTATGATTGCTAATTTCTTAGCTTGTGTTTTATCATACTTTTATGTATTATCTATTTAATAATGTCTAATTTTCAGGGGATTTTGCACAAACTAAGCTTACTGCATAAACAAGTACCAAACTGTGGAGGTGGTGGTTTTGACATTATTCGGCGGCAGTGTGAATGTTGTATGTAACAATGTTTTTGTCTGAAACGTTTTACGAGTGGCCAGTGAATGCAGGGAATACTTCTGTACAATATTGTAGAAGGAAAAAAAGTATCGGTGATAGTAAACCTTACTTATTGCTTACTTAGACGCGAGTTCACCAACACGTTTAATTCTTAAATAGCCGTTATAATATTATTTGACATAGAAGGCAACTATGCTGACCATTATTTGACTGCCTCGTTGGTCTAGTGGCCAGCACTCTGGGTACTATGCACGAGGTCTCGGGTTCGAATCCCGGATCGAGCCGAGAGTGTTTGGGTTTTTCTGTCTTGAAATTACTCAGACACAGCTCGGCAGGCCTACCGCCTAACTTGAAACCTATACCTATTTCAATTCAATTCAACTGAATGAACATAAGAATTGAAATTGCTTTGATTTTTGAAGGCTATGAATACCGAGTGAATGAAAATTTTGCGAATTATTCACCCATTTTGAAGTTATTAAATATATATTTTTAAATTTATACGATAATTTAAATATTTTTAATGACCGTTATTTGGAATACATTATAATATTTTTACTATTTTTGCTAGTATTATTCGCTTATTTGATATAAATACGTATTATTTACATTTGAAAAAATAAATTAGCGTATAACAAAACGCATTGTCAGGGTTACGTGAATTATTATTACGTCAAAAATAGAAGTTACGATTGACGTCTTATAAAAACAAACCAGAAAATTACATTCATAGTGATTATTGAGTCAGTGATCACATTCATACAAAATGTATTGTGTATTGGTGCTTAATTACATTTTATAACCTTGTATTGTACATCGAAATACTGGCACCAAGAAAATATTAAAGAACTTTGGACGTGGATGAAGACACACTCATTGAGAGCCAGGGGAACCTTTTCCAAAATTTCCTAGACCAAGCAAGCTGACCTCACACGATTAACATCCAGGCCTAATGCAGTGGGTGACGGTGTGTCCAAAACTGACCAAGATAAAGGCAAGTAAGTTTACGGTGATAACCTAGCTTACAAAGCATTGGATACTTTTATTTTGTAAGTATCCTTCGCCTACTACTGCATATGTTTAATACTAAAAAGTTTCGGTTCACCAAACAAGTCACCATACAAATAGGAATGCATTTTGGTTTATTTGAAATACCTACATAAATTTATTTCAGCTTAAAGCATATCATGAAAGCAACCAACGAAACGAATACTCGGCTTGGAATAAATCCGTCTTAACAGAGCATTTAAAAAAGTATTCGCTAATAGATATACTAATTCATTTATTACGTAGGCCCCCTGCAGTGGACCATGCATTTGGATCGTCGGAATCGCAATGAGCAGTGCAACTGGAGACTAAGAAATGGAGATTGGCGGTGGTGGAGAAGCGGCGACTGGCGTTGGATCGAAGAGAGGCGGGCGCTTATAAAGAGCAAACATGATATAGCATTATTTATATCTGAAATAAATAAAAGGCGTTTATGATTCTTATTACTTAGGTAGGTACCTACATTACATAAATAGGTATCGTTAAAAGAGTTGAGGTTTTAGAAGCGAATTGGAAATAACGTTCAGATTTACGTCAGGAAAACGAACACTATGTTCACTTTCATTAAATTTATATACCAACTGAGTAAGGTTTTGTAAGACGACAATACGTTAAAAATGATAGGTATATAACGCCATAGAACATATGCAATTTTAGGCAAGCAGATCGAATTCCTGTAATAGATGTGCATAATGAATTTGTGATAAATATGCAAACTTTTTTATTTCTACTCTATGCACGCCATAGATTTATTTGATCTCTACGAATTTGTGTCTGTGTGCTATACTTGTATTGCTGACAGTTGTCAGTTACCTATGTCAGATTTGTAAATAACGATTCAGTTTCAACGATTCAAATTCAATTACTTTTAACAACTAATGAATAGGGAATAATAAAAGAGTGCATGCTGCTTTTAATTTATTATGTTACCCGTTCATTATAAGCTTGAAACTAGAAAAAAATAAAAGAGAGACTGGTACTTTTAATGCCGTTTATTTTTACCTAACTTATGTATTAATAAAAATACAAATAAATAACTGTTTACTTTATGTGTGACTTGACTTCATTTCTTCTTATATTACTGTAGTGTCTCTAGGTTTATGTAGCTTATCGATAGGGTTAAGATTTTTTCAGAAAACACTGTTATATTCGTAATTGCAATCGGTGTTCGTTACGTTTTATAATAACAATCCCATGTTGACGACTAAGACCGACAGATCTTCTGATAAGACCCACTTACAAAAAACGAACGCAGTTAGGATCTACATCACAGAAATAGCATTATAAAAAAGTTTACACACAACAGCAGAACAATAATTCGATTGAAAAATACGTTGATCTCAGACTTACGCTAGTAAGTCTGAGATCAACGTATTTTTCAATTCGCATTTTCGCATTTTTCAATTCGCATTTTCGCATTTTTCAATTCGCAATTTCGCATTGCGCTAGCAATGCGACGTTCTTTATCATGGTGTTTACAAGGACAAATCCTTGCAATCTTCTGCGGCAAATATAGATCTTTTCTGAGGCATAATGTTCTGATAAAGGTGTCTTCCGGAAGAAGCATGCCTATGCGGTCTTCTCGCAGCTGACATAGCTATTTCCTAGTTAGCTAGTAGGTACTCCTAGTTTGTTTCACAATCTTTTCCCCAAAATTTAATTGAGTATATGTTAAATAAAATAACGACTGACGTTGCCGTAGTAAACAAAGCTTCAGACTAAAGCCCTCTGTAAGCGATCAAATTAGTTTGACAGATTAGTTTGTCAAGCTCACGTTCTTATATAAATTATATTTGACAAACGCGTCAAACTGCTGCACACTAACAAAAAGCTTAAAAGACTTAGCCAAACAAATTTTATCGTTTAAAAGGCGCTTAATAAAGGCGGTCCTTTGCGCATGCTCTATGGGAAACCATTCGTTCATTGCATTCAATTTTGTCATGCCCATTTGAAGTCAATAATAGGTTTCGAAATGTGTTATTTGACAGCTGTCATTCCTTCTGAAGTCTGTACCAAGCTTATACCTATACCTATTTTGATACCTATAAAGTTAGGCGGTCGCCCCGCCGGAGTCAGGAAGTTGGTGGTGTTAACACCGCCGTGCCTCGGAAAGCACGTTAAGCCGTCGGCACAGATTATATAATAGTTACCGTTGGTCTGATATCTCTACGGTCATGTCGGACTGCCGTCTCACCAAATTATGAGAGTGAAGAAACAGAGAGTGCACCTGTGTATTGCGCACACACTTGTGCACTATAATATGTCCTGCGCAGTTGGATAATCTCTGTTGAGATAGGCCGCCGTAGCCAAAATCGGCTAGGAGGACATTATTATTTGACATAATTGAATGGTAATTGTGTCAAATAAACCGCTAATCTATGTTTACCGACTGTCTAAAGTGAATTCGGGTCTATATACTTTTTACGTCTTATGTATGTAAAAACGTTGTGAGACATTATCATTGCACAAGGGAAAAAATCTATGGAAATAAATAGAAGTAGTCAAACAAAAAAACTTGTCAAGACAACATCACACAAATATAAACGTCGAACGGTTGGAATCTCGTCACAAAGTGAATTTTAGTTCGTTTGTGGCGAGAGTACCGACCACCATCTTGCGACCTTCATGAAGGAGGACTTCTGGCCGCTGGAAGTTGTGTTTCGGAAGTTCTGAGGACGGCTGCCAACGCGCATCGCTACATGTCGCTGACGCGTGTAGTTCATTGTTTCTAAAATACCACTGGAAGGACGCCATCATGTCAGATCTGCAGGAGCTACAAGTCACGGACTGGCAAGAGGTGGCGCAAGACCGGATCAGATGGCGTTCTCTTGTGTCGGAGGCCAAGACACACTTTGGGTCGCTGCGCCAAAGGAGTAAGTAGTAAGTAAGTAAAAAATAACAATGTGTGTGTCGAAACATTATAAAAAACGATTGAATGTAGTTTTAATCGATTCTGTATTATGTATGTAAGAGCATGCCAAGATATACCCTGTGACATCTTATAATAAAGAAGTTAACCTATTAGATTTATGAGACCTAAAGATATTTTTTTTTTTAAAATGTATAGTCTGAAGTGCTGGCAACTCTGCTAGTAAGAAGTTACTGTATATACCGAACTGACTCAATAGTTTGTTTCCTTTGAGATAGGTATTATCTAACCAATATAATTTTTACACAGTCGGTTAACCTCGATTTACGGTTTTTTTAAGGCAGACAGGCAGTTGAAATAACTAGTAACAGTCTGCATCTCACTATCATACGAGTAGCTTAGTCTTTTTGCCTGTATGTTTGTCAAGTCTATTTATAAATAATTAGTCAGAATTCCCGTACAAAATATGTCAAATAATGGGCTCGATTCCAATGCGCACTGTCTAAGATTATATTTAAGATCAGTCTCTCTCTTCCACTGTCAAACAAACGAAAAGAGACGGGCTATATTATTTAGAAACGTCAGGCTAAACAACTGTCCGTCGCTAAGGAAATTATAGTATCCACAGACAATTTAGTAGGGATCTCATTCGATGACGACTAAAGTTAGACGAAAACACGCAAAAACTTGTAAAAATACGTCAGATATCGCATCACTTAATTTGACGTTTCTAAATTATTAAAGTCTGTCTCTTTTCGTTTGTTTGACAGTGAAAGAGAGAGATTGATCTTAAATTTAATCTTAGACAGGGCGCATTGGAATCGAGCCCAATGCTAAACCGGCGGATTAGAAATTAAACATGCGATGGTGAACTCCAGACAAAACAGCTTACGTTAACAATAACTAAGTTTATTGTGTTAAATAAAAAAGTTTGGTAATATTTATTATATTTATTTAACTCAGAAAAGTATAACTATTATTAATAAAATGCAATTATATAATGGTACTTAAAGGTAATGTACGTAATGGTACTTATAGGTAAGTAAATTAAAGAGTAAGGGCCTAGCTCGGGGTAGAGCGCGGGCAAGATATTTGGGTTTACCGAGCGTTGGAGAATGGTCACGCACAACAAAATGGAGCAGTAAGGTAGATTAAAGTAAAAGGTAAGAAAAAGGTAGGGCGCCAGACACTATTTTAAGGGCGTGCCTCCCAAAACAGGTAAATTAACTAATATTAAAAAGATAGAACTTTCCTTTGCGGGTAATGTGATGCAACACCGAGGGTAGGACGAGTAGCCGGTGGTACACGTGGCTCTGCGCAAGCCGAGGGCCAAACGCAGACTTCAGTAAAGTGATTAAAAAAAACCCCTGGAATGTGACAAATAACCTACTTAAAAAATTGTTCACACCCAGTACTAAAATGGTTATGGTGAGACGGTACCAAATTACTTTAAATTATTAAAAAAACTATTGTAAGGGTACTTTGACGGAAAGTTGAATGCTAAATTAAAGTAAAACACTTGAAAACAATTGAATTTAGTTGCTAATAAGTAAGAATTAAGTACATTTTACAACTCAAATCTACCCTCATAAAAAAGTAAAAAGTATAAAAATTACCTGTAAGGGGTTCTTGAAGGGTAAGTAAGGGCAGAAGGGCATCCTGACGGTGCTGATCTCACGCCACACAAGGGTATAAAAGGTAGTTCTACGCCTCCAGATCCTAGGAATAGAAAGCAACTATGAACACATAACCTATCATGGGTCATTGAGACACCATAATGTTCACAAAGTAAACCGAAAACGGGGAAGAAAAGAACACTCACGATAATAACTTGAGAACAACTTGCGGATAAATGTGTGATGGCCTAAGCAGGAAACTTTGTACAAGGGCTTCACACTTTTTCACACAGGTTAGTCAGCGATGCTCGGATGACTTGGAAATGAACTTAGTCTTCTGAAGGCGACAGAGGAAAAGAGCCTTGAAGACAGTTTCGCCCTATTTATATGGTCAGCTCAACTACCCCGGATTTTGAAAATTTTGTTCTCGCATGTTCGAGAATAAGGAAGAAACGTCATAGTTCCAGCAAGTTGAAAACAAAATTTATTTTTATAAGTAAATAGCAAAGGACCTCAGTCCATACAGCCAAGTCAGTTCACAAGACGAAACAAAACTCAATTTAGAAATTTCGAAATAATCTATTATGATAAATCATGGTAGTGAGAATGACAAAATCTAATTTTAACTGCTAAAACAAATAAACATCAACACAGATGGTGTATAAAACAAATTGAGCTATGAAAAAAGACTAACCATTAAATTGACACAAAGTCCCGTGAGCTTGACAGCGACGTTTAAATAATGAACAATTTGGAATAGTTAATCTATATGAATCTGTCACTGTCAAAGTATCAGGTTATTTGTTTTGGTCAATTACTGTTTATGTTTAGTTGTTTAGTGCAGTTAATTACTGATAAATGATCAAAATGGAATTTTATGTGAATACTTTTTCCGGTAAGGATTTATATATGTAACAATTGTTTAGTATGAAAACAAATTGTAATGTTATCTAACTCAGTAAATGTTCAGTGTAGAAAATTTTGCATGCAGAACACGACGAGTTGTTACTAATTTGTTCACGGGAATATAGTAAGTAGTTTTACCTGTTACAACGTTCTGTGTCAGTAATTAAATTAAGGTTTTGCACATAGCTTTAAAATAGGTGTTACATTTAAAAGCATTTTTTTATTCTACTTAATCTGTTAAGGCAAAATATGCTCCATTCCTTGTAAATTTATGAGAAGCAAAGTGTTCAGGGACACGATTCTCATGCAATCGATTTTTACCGTGTGGTAATTCGCCTACGAACGTCACCGTTCTACTGAAAAGTTCGAGTGACTCGCGATGTAGCCCGATTTCATCGGATACATAAGAGCATTATAGTTTCATTATATGTCAGTTCAAATGTACACTCCAGTTCATCAGTACATCAAGACGTTATAATAGTGCAAGTTCATTGAATATAGTGTCAAGCAAATGTTGGTATTTTATTTGTCCCTCGGTGCCGGTAGAATAGCAGGCCAAGGCAATAACACTCAGTCAAGAAGAAAAGCATTCCCGCCTATATCTTAACTAGTAGTTCCCCGCGACTTCGCCCGCGCCAAAAGTCGGATTTGCCATACAAATTTTCATTCTCCATTTCACCCCCCTGATGTTTTTATATCGCGACAAAAAGTAGCCTATGTCCTTCCCAGTGTTTCAAACTATCTCTGTGCCAAATTTCATTTGATTCGGTCCAGTAGTTTCGGAGCCTATTCGATGCAAATAAACAAACAAACAAACAAATCTTTCCTATTTATAATATTATAGATAATATCTTAATAATTTGATATAGTCATTAAGTTTTGACGACCGTCTTGGTGTAGTGGTTTGCGGTCCTGACTGCAAAACCAAGAGTTGCAGGTTCAAATCCCGTGAGAGGCAAATGTTGGTGTAATGGATGAACACGAGTTTCTGTCTAAGTCATGGATGCTTATCAGCGTATATAAGTACGTGTCTATCCGTTATTATACTCACCATAGCACAATTCCGCACTAAACTTGACGCTAGGTAAATGCTGTGTTTGTTAAAAAAGGCTCACTCCGCTCTAGGCAGCTTAATACTAACTACTGACTTGGTCCACTTATAAATAAAACATAATAATATTTTCATTCTTTAAATCCTCTTTCAATAGAATTACTTCTGTAGTATTCGCGCATTAAGTATATCTAATTATAATATTAATAAATAATAATAAATTGTTTCAACAAACACACCAATTACCTAGCCCCAAACTAAGCGTGCGCTTGTGCTATGGTGACTAGGATAACGGATAGACATACTTAAATACTTTTATAAACATACATGACTTAGGTACAAATGCTCGTGCTCATCACTCAAACATTTGCCCCTTGCGGGATTCGAACCCGCAACCGCCTGGTTTAGAAGTCCGTGGCGCGAACCCCTACACCAAGACGGTCGTCAACGGTCGATTATAAATCATGGAGACTCGTTTCCATTATCGACATTTGTTTATCGATATTTTTCCGCACTTGTCGATATCTTCCAAACGCAGTAACTTTTGCAGGACGTAAACGTAAAGTCTGATTGAGATAATTTCTTGTAAATGTTAGGAATTGTTATAATTCCGACGAAATATCATTGTAATAATATGTATCTACCGAAATTAAATTAATGACATTTTTAGAAGCATCCAATTCGATTTAAATGAACCGGTGACGCCACTACAATGTTGTGTCGTAGGAATAACTGTGAATGTCATAGGGATCAAGGTCCGCCGGGCCAAGTATAACTACTGACTTGGTCCACTTATAAATAAAAACATTTTTTTTCAATCCTCTTTCAATAAAATTACTTTCGTAGTATTCGCGCATTTAATATACCTAATTACAGCCAGCTTTATATTAGGCATGCATTTGGTTTATGCCTATTTTCAGCCTCATTACCAAAATCTGAGAATGTAAGAGGATTGTACCGTGGCCAGGACATAAAATTACACATTTTTGTTCCAGAATCATCCCTATTGCCATTACTTAAGATATAACAGTATTTGCCTAGATGTGTTGTCCTTACGTATGGCACCGCATTTTCCTACCCTGTTGAACGTACACAACCGAATATCAACCTAATGCTGATTACTTTGAGTTCAATACTAAAGAGTATAGGTTTTGGGTAAGATGAGGTGCTGTACGCCTACGATAATGAGTTTGCCAGACTGTAAGCTGATTTGCCAGCTGCAAGCTTCTCTATTGTTAATATGTCTACAAAGATTTGAGATGTAGGTAATTGGGTATTATCTATAGACAGTATAGCCGATTGGAGAAAAATCATTACTCATCGGTAAGCTCGTGAGTTTAATTCCTGGCTGTACTTTTCCAAAATAGTACAGTTTTTTTCGAAGATATCGCTGCCTAATATTTAAGGTAAAACATCGTGTTGAAACCTGCGCACTAGTCATTCGATCTTTGGCTAGAGTGTGAAATAGAGAAGGCAATAAGAAACCCCTTCATTGAATTTTCCAAGATAGTAAACATGTTTATTTGTTTCCGTATAATAATAACGACCTGTCAGGTTATGAGGTAGGTATACAACTATGAAGTGCCGTATTGTAATTAGCTCAGATGAATATTACATTTTGTATTATACCATTCCAGTCTAGTGCACAACGTATATGTCTCATCTGAATAGGATGAGTAGGTACATCTAGAGAAACAGGATGACCTCTCTTTACCATACGATACAGTACCAATAAGATAGTGGCGTAGTGGCTAGCGGGTTGCCTCTCATGCGGGCGGTGCCCGGTTCAATCCGTGCCGCCATGTACCAAATACATTTTCTGAGTTATGTATCTTTGTTTCCAACCGATGCTCTTACGGTGAGGGAAAACATCGAAAAGAAACCTGCACATTCAGGCGATTGAATGTGTAACCGTGATCCAAGCTAGTCAGGTTCCCCTGTAAATAGGGTCGCGGAGGTCAAATGACAGTCGCTCCACTGTAATTACCTGATCTGCCAAATCCTGGATTATGGTCTAAAGTGGACACTAGGCCCGCGAGTGCATAACCGATAGCGCTAAAAAGATGAGATTACTGAACGGTGATGTATGAGTCATATTGTATCAGTGCCTGTGCGACCAAGCTTTGCTCGGTTACTACAATTTAATTAAAAGAGCTAAATTTTATTTAAAAAACAAAAAATATATAAACTTGAATAAATACACAAAAAAATTGTCGTCATCGAGCGAGATTCGAACCCACGTCTTCAACGATTCTTCAGTCCGACGTCTTACGCATTCTACCACGACGCGTACGGTCACCGGGACGAAATTCGCAATTTATATCTGCTTTGAACAATAACGAAAAAATACTTGTCTAAACTAGTTTTTTTTTCGTGGATCGGTTTTTCAACTCAGAAAACCTCCACATATCCAATTTTGGCGAGATCTTTAGAGCCGTTACTGAGATCACAAATATGATAATATATAAATAAATAAAAATGCAAAAATTGCTTGTTTAAAGGTATAAAATAAAGTCTACCCAGACGAAATCCCACACGACAACTAGTATTAAATACAAATCCAACCTTATTATACCCTCTACCTACGTGGAATAAGGCTCCATCCGAAGCTAATTCGAGGCAATTACGATCGCAGCCCGTGGGATCGTCGCTCCCCTGTCAAACTGTTAAATCATGATTTTGTAATTTGTCGAAAACTAGCTGATGGGGGTTAAGAAGCGACGGTTAAATTAAGTTTCAGGGTGTTCAATAATGTCAGTGTTTGTGATAATTCTAATTCTTGTTGTTCTCAGATAAGTATAACAGCCTAGTCTACGAAATAAAAATGAGTAATGTCTCCAGCTTCCTCATTTTGCTCTGAGGATTGAACGTATGCCATCGCTAGCCTTCAAACAATCTACTTATTTCGAGTTTTAGGAGTCAATACAACTTGCATATTAACAAATATCATTTGACAAGAGTGCTAGCCGACGATATGTACATAGTCAGGTCATAAGTTCTGTCACACGTGTAATATGAAATAATTTAGACATGTTTATTATTTATTTAACCATATTATATATATCAAAATGAGCTCAATAAAAAACAGATTCATATGGTAATAAAGTTTATTCAAAATGACCCCCGCGATTTTGAATACAGGCCTTCAATTTGCGCGGCCAGTCGTCTATCGCAGCACGAACGAGGTCCATGTCAATATCGGCGGCTGCCTTAATCAAGGATGCCTTGAGTGACTCCAAATCAGGATGAGGCTTTGAGCAGGCCTTTTCCTCCAAGTGTTGCCATATCTTGTAATCTAAAGGACTCAAATCTAGACTGGAGTAGGGCCAGTCTTCGTGCCGGATGAAGTTGATTTCACGCGCCGCCAGCCAGTCTTGTGTGCTTTTCGCTCTATGAGCTGGCGCAGAATCTTGTTGGAATACCCAGTGCCTGTTATTTAACATGGTATGAGAAACAGGTTCCACAAGGTTCTTGAGGACTGTATTTTGATACACAACTGCATTCATTTTTACGCCTTTCTCACAAAAATGAGTGTAGGTGGGACTTGTTACTTATGCCTAGTCTGTCTAGTAAGTTCAGTATAAATGAGTACTAGAAAGTACAAAAAAAAAAAACAGAAGAAATAGCTTAAATCCTATTTGATTTGCTTTTCTTCTGCTTCCTTTTTTGTTTTTTCTTTACTGCTTAAAATAATTGCTTTGTATTCGGTTTATTTTCTTTACTACTAAATACTTTTTAATATTTAAAAAAAAAATAGTAGCTATATTCTTTTATAATTCTCAAAAATTCTTGAATATTTGTGTGTCTTGTATTTATTTTTAAATCCAAAATAATAAAAAAAATACAGAATTATCATTTTCAAGTATCGTACGATTTCCAAATCTGAGTAGAATATATAAATTTAATTATTTTACTTAATTTTAAGCTGCATTAGTTTCTAATTATACTTTAACTACATTGTTATAAATCTGATGCTCTTAAGTTTAAGTTACTGTAATTGCTTTCTTACTTGAGCTTTGAGTGACTTTACTCACTCAGTAGTCCAATAATTGTCTATCAATAAATTCAATTGTTTGTATCGCAATGCAATAAACGATCATGCAATACGATTCAATATCGGAATAATATTCAGGCCGCTAGGCTCAATGTGATTGACCTAGATGTAAGTGCAATCGGTTTCACGGGTGAGTAATTTCGGAGTGAGCACCACCCTGGCATTTGAGTTGGCACATAGGTATATTATTATAGTAATGGTGCGATAGCTGAATGCAAAAAACGTCACGACTCATACGGGCGGTTGTAAGTTCAATCCTCAGTGGTATACCACTTAGTTTGTACTAAACATAAGCAGTTAGTCTTTTTCAAAGAAATCGCTGTCAAAAGGTGCAAGAAAACATTCTTAGGACACTTGTTATTTATTATATAGAGTGTGTCGTTTGTTCAGAATCGAGAGAACATTTTGATTTTTACTTGTTCATATAGTGAAATAATCAAGCAAGTGGCTTTATCAGAAATTTTATAGTTTGAGGTGTCTAAGATTTTTCAGTTACAAATATTCCTACTTCTTGTATACTTATATTGGGACTCATATCTGCAATATTCTTACCAATCATTAAAGATAAAAGTCATTGGCCTATTGTTAAGAAACATATTGAACTCAGGACATTCATTTTCGTTAGGTCCTACCCCTAAACTACAAAACAGTAGCACTAGTACGGTAAACGAGTTTTAATTTTATTGGCCTGTTAGTTCTGCACTCAAACCTCAGAATACAGATCAAACCCGTATATTGCCAATATCACTGCCACCATTCATGCTTTGCGTCATAGATTTGCGTGTTGAATACTAGGGCAAGCTTCCTAAAAAGTACGTCGCAAGCTCATGAAACCATGCCTATATTTTGTCGTAAAATTGCTCTTATTACAACTTAATAAGATGCTACAGTGTTTAAAGTCGCTTGACCTAGACGTGCTGTCAGGGGTACCTTAACTACCGCAAAATTTTAACTTCGAAGTTAACCCATCTGTTTGCGGTCAAACAGACAAAGATAAGTCGTCCCCAATGACAATGTATCTATCATTGGGCCGTCCCTACCTTTGTCTCTGTAAAGATGGATGGGACTTTGAAAAAAGCTAGGCTTCGATTTAACATGAAAATAAAACTTGGATGTTTTTTTTATTCGAAATGGGTTTGCTCTTGACTCTAGACTAAGCCAGGCGTGGCGCAGACAGAGTCGATGATGGAGCGAGCTCACCCAGAAGAAGCCTGTTCACTCTGAGCGAGTGAACAAACAACAACATGTGAGTCAAATGGTGTGATGATAAGAGTAATATGATTGCATGCAAGAAAAAATAATAATAAATAACATACCTTAATATTGGACAATATCACAAACACTGCTCTGATCCCTATGGAAATCAAAAGCATAGGTAGTACAACAACACCCGGACCCGGAACAATATAGAAAATATATATTTTTATGAGTAACGGGCTATCTCTTGATCTTTATCTTAGCCTGGAAGCAAAGATAAGGTGTACGATGGAGCGAGCGTGCCCAGAAGTAACCTATTTACATGCACCTTAAAGAGTTTCGGGTTATACGCACTCGGAAAAACAGAGGCAGGCAGGGCATTCCACTCTTTGACTGTGCTTAAAAAATGATGATGGAAAGCTTGGTACGAGAGATGTGAATATAAACCCAAAAAAACCGGCCAAGTGCGTGTCGGACCACGCATAAAGTAGGGTTCCGTAGTCATTTTTGGCACCGCGCTGTTTTGCCTGTTTACAGGGGGAAAGAAATTAGGTCTAAATTACCTAAACATTAGGTTAATAGTTTATACTGTTCTTTTGGAAAAAAATATATATTTTTATTTTATTTATAATTTCAAAATTATTCATCACAGGATGCCCGAAATAATTTTAAATAAGAGTTTCCGCGCATATTTTCATAGTCCTTTTCAACGATACCCCACATAAGGGGGTGTACTCAAAAAAATATTTCATCCCCCCTTTACATGTATGGGGAGGTACCCTTAAGAAGGGGTAATTTAAGTTTTTTGTATTTTTAAAAAGATCTATATGTGAAGTATCCTCGAACCAAGTTACATGCAAATCAGTCCATAAACGTAGAAGATATTCTGCTGTGACAGACTAGGATGGACGGACTGAATGATCTTATAAGGGTTCCTTGTCGGACTACGGAAACCTAAAAATGGTAACCTGTGTCTGGTATTCCGATGAAAGAGTGGAGATGGCATTTTGAGATTGTGGAGCTTGTGCGCACACTCCTTTATTGACCCGACCGGGGATCGAGCCTGGGACCTCAGAAATGTCAAGACCACGGAGGTCATTAAGATGTAGTAACTAGTTTTGAACTTTGAAAACATCTATAGATTGTTTGAAATTGCAAATTGGCATCATAAGTATTTTCAGTACAATAGTTTTGCTAGAATAAATGTCCTTATGTACACATACATTATCGCAGCAGAAGTTTTTATAACCCGTTTAAGCAGGGATAGTTCAGATATCGATAAAACTGAAAATTCACTTTTATCGAAAATTATGTAAAACTTAGAAGGCCGACCATAAAGGAAAAGATAGACGTCGCGACGTATCAAGAAGTGAAGAGAAGGGCGAAAATCAGAAAAGAAAAGAAGACTCTACCTTAAGAGTAGTTTTACTCTTTAGTTTCTGTCTGTCTCAACAATGTCAGCACATGTCGTGGCAGCCTTGTAAAATGTATTATGTAATTTTGTGTACATTACTGTGTGTTGTATGTTTTGTTGATTGTCTTCAATAAATAAATAAGAGGTAAGCTTTGAAATAATAATAATAAGTTGTTTTAACCAACACACCAACTATCTAGCTCCAAACTGAGTGTGAGCTTGTGCGTCGGTGACTAAGATAACATACTAAAATACCTTAATAAAAGTCATAAAGTCATAAAAGTCATTTATTTATGCATGTAGACCCACTGGGGGCACTTATACACGTCCCAACATATATTTTTTACCTACCACTGCTTCGGGACAAATTCTGGGCTAGTGCTGAGAAGAAGCAGCGCAAGAAACTCAGTCACTTTTGTTAAAGCCTCTTTTAAAAATAATATTTTGACACAGAAATTAAAATTTTACTGGTGCGAGCTGGTCCACACGTTGACATCATTCAAATAATCGTCTACCTTCTGTTCATCACACAAACATTTGCCCCTCGCGGGATTTGAACCCGCCACCTTCGGTTTCGTAGTCCGGAGCGCGAACCACTACACCAAAATGGTCGTTGTCGTTGTCAAAGGATGATGATGATCGATAAAAAAAAAAACAGAAACAGGTTTTAGTAGATCAAGGACGAACCTAATGCGAGGCGACCTTAATTCAATTGTTTAAGATTTTAGATCTAATGAATGATATTAACATTTTTAATTTCATTGGGATTGGACTAATTAGTGCAGATGATAAAATTTGTTTTAGTGCGAATGTTGTGATTCATACATCCACAAATGTATTTAAAATAAAAAATACACTATTTAAAAAAATATAGGTACTCTTTATTGCAATCAGAAATTCATAACAAACATTTTAAAAAAAATGGTAAGTACAATGTAGATCGGTCTTATTGCTGGGAGCGATTTCTTTTAGAAAACCTTTGGGTAAATGAGAACACTAGTACAAAGATAATAGTGCTAAGCTCGTACGCGGTTTTTGGTCGTTAAAATATTTCTTAACTTATCTGTCGATAAAATATCGACAAGTCGATACATATCGAATACAATCGCTATTCCAAAATAATAAATTGATATCACTAGAGGCGTAAACTACAACTTTATCTGCAATAAAATACTTTGATATTTATGTCCACTGTTTTATATGTCGCTAATAATGTCAGACGAAAAATATAATTTCGGTTTTATTGTCCTCGGTTGAAGTGATAGGTCGTAAAGTTTTGTTAGATCATAGATGATTTTGGTTTATGCTTGTAAAGAAAAAAAATGTGTTAAGACGGTAAGACATTAATTAGGTACTGAGTTGTTATGAGCCTGTGTCCAAATATAAAAATGATTTACAATTAGTTTTTTTTAACACTCACAGTGTACTTTCTT
The DNA here is from genome assembly GCA_949316185.1 of Pyrausta nigrata. Classification (NCBI taxonomy): domain Eukaryota; kingdom Metazoa; phylum Arthropoda; class Insecta; order Lepidoptera; family Crambidae; genus Pyrausta; species Pyrausta nigrata. The sequence goes on along the minus strand of OX438955.1, from coordinate 12,303,397 downwards.
ATTTATATAGATTTGAATAAGAAACGAAAAATTACCATTTAGATTTCTTTAGATTTACAATTAAATAATAAAAAATACTATTATTTAAAATAAATTGAAAATATCAGATTACTTGCTTTGACGTCATACGGCTGATTGATCGATCGACAGGTATTTTTTAAATTTTTAAATTGATGTATTTACATTAAGAGAAAAGTTACAAAAATAGTAGCAAGTATAAGTAGAGTAACTCTAGTAAAAATTAAAATTATTTTTGGGAAATAGCGACATGAATGTATGATTTAAATACATGAAAAAACACAAAGAATTCAGCTATCTTGACGAGTGTGATATATAATAAGGTAATTATTAAAGGATTATAGTTCAATCAACAAGCATACATAATTATTTAAACAACAAAACACCCGAGTGCAAAAAATATTATATTTTTAAAATGGTCTTTTTACTGGCTTTCATTTGATACCCATATTGCTATGGTGAGGAAAAAAACAATTCCCCCTCCCCCTTTATTTCCATTTGCGGACGCCTATTTTCAAATGTATATAGCCTATGTCACTCTCACAATTTTGACAAGTTCAACGACACCTCAATTGTCAAAAACTGTCCAGCCGTTTGGGCTGTAGGGCGTGCCAAACAATCATACATACATGCTCTCGAAAACATAACCCTCCTTCTGCAGTCGGGTAAAAATACTCTACATGCTGTATTTACGTCACGATTCTTAGACCTACCAATATAAATCCGCGTTTTAAATGCAGCAAAGATAAACAGTGTCATTATTTTTGTCACCTTTTTGGCTTGTAAAAAATTGGCTTGTTATTATTCAACGAGCTCTCCTCAGAGGCAAAAGTCGTTAACGTCTATTGCTTGTAACATCGAGGCTTGGTAGGGCGGAATCATCTTTAGGTTTACGTACAAAAATAAGATGCTTGAATGACATTAACTGGGCAATGAAGAGAATCATCATACTTATAATTGAGAATTTAAGAAACTAGGTATAAAGTACTAACGACAAAGAACTGCCGCACACGCTCTTAATTGCACCATGTTTAAATATAAAAAACTTGTATTAATGTAAAACTGATGTTACAATTAAAATGGACGGTTAAAAGCATATAAAACCCAGGGCGATTCCAGTGCCCAAACATAATTAATTTTCAACTAGGATTGAATTGAATTTATTGTTTTTAAGTTATATTTATTTTTATTAAAAATACTTTATCATCATCCTAGCGTTATCCCGGTTGTGCACTCGCACGCGAGGGCCCAGGGTCCGCTTAGGACCATGATCCAGGATATGGCAGATTAGATAATTAACAAATACTTAAGTTACATTAATTCAAATTCAGCTTTGCTGCAGTTAAACCCAAAAGCGAGTAAATCCGTAAATCCTCATAATCTTAGTAGCAGGACCAGCGAGCGTCAAGCCGACTCCGCTAAGTGGGTGCGCCATACGCACTGACCTCTATAATACAAGTACGCTGGACTAAACATTCTCTAAGAAATGACAGATAATTTTTGTGCCAAATCAAAGCGCCCCCACCGAATGTCTAGTGAACTAAAATAGAGTAACTTGCACATGTTTATGTCAACCACATGTCAACTCTCATTAGTTCCATGCACTGCATTCCAGTAAGCGTGTGGTGACTGTCTGCTGTAGTAGCAGTCAGCGCCAAAATGGCGATAATCAAATGGCTTCATTTTTAGGTTGACAGTATGCAGTCCAGCGTACTTGTATTATAGAGGTCAGTGGCCATACGTCAGCGCTACCGACTTTGATGGATTAAAGATATGAACACACGAGAAATGGCCGCGTTAGGCAGAGTAATACGAAGCCATATAAGACTTGGAACTCATGAGTGGCATATATTATACGCCAGACAAAAATAATTTACTGTGTTGTGGGTGATGAGAGATTAACATCCTTCAAAATTTTTATGAATGATTGGCACACCTAGATCCCGAATTGTGAAACTGAAGGTTCTTTTTGTTCTTTAGCTTTTTCGTCGAACTTATTGGAAGATATTACAGCGACTAGATCGATCTCAGTTCTCGTTGGCTGGTGTAACGAAAAATTCGCAGTGTTGTCGAAATTTATTGCCTGTACGTAGTAGTAAAATACACGCAGTTTGATTTATCCATCGTGAACAATAACTCAACGACATAAAATATCTATTGTTTATTTTTTGGGTTTTGTTCTAGGTACCTACAGCAACTACAATGTTTTTAAGACAGAAGCTAAAATTAAAAAATTGCAGATAAACAGGAGATAAAAAGTACAAACATATCTTTTTAAAAAAAACAAAAAGCGACTTCAAAACTGACTACACTGCTAATTAAAACTAAAAATTTTATAAACAATATTAAACTAAAAAGTACAAAATAATATTTAAATTACCTAACTGTTCTACGAAATTATACAAGAAACCTATTTCCAATTTATTATCTGTTATTTTTTGGAGTCGGTGCCAACCAAGCTAGATATTCTTTCTACTCTAAGCAGCCAAGAGATGGTTTTGGATGGTCTGGCACCGACTCCAAAAAAAACAGATAATAAATTGGAAATAGGTTTCTTGTATAATTTCGTAGAACAGTTAGGTATTTAAATATTATTTTGTACTTTTAAGTTTAATATTGTTTATAAAATTTTTAGTTTTAATTAGCACTGTAGTCAGTTTTGAAGTCGGTTTTTGTTTTTTTTTAAAAAGATATTAATTTTTCTATTTTTCGTTGAAATTTAGTGTAAGGGAAAAAGGAGGGAGCTGCGCTTTTGACTTTGTTTTGTTAGCATCCTATACAGTACCTGACAAAATATCTGGTGTTTTAATTACTAAACTCCTAATTTTCAAGGAGTTCCACCATCAGCTCAGCTCCACATAATGATTATCGGACGTAAAAACATGTCAACATTAAGATACTAGTACGAAAACACTATACGTGCCTTCAAAATTTGAGGGTTTCCCTCGATTACACCAAGATCCCATCATCAGATCTCGACTTGGCCAAAATGGGACCAACTAGAAGGTACCGCTTCTGGGTAAACATATTTTTTTTCATATCGGTCCACAACTGACTGAGATATGCGGTAACATAGCCACAAAAAATAAATTAAAAAAAACATACAGTCGAATTGATAACCTCCTCCTTTTTTGAAGTCTGTTAATGAAGACGGTTAATAAAAGACAGATTAATGTGTATAGTTTAATTAAGAATTTTTCAAATTAAAATGCAGGTATTATAAATGTAAAGTTCTCTTATAGTCATAATTTTTGTATCTCTGTAGATTTTATTAGTAGGCGTTAGATATGGATATTTGAATAAAACTTTAATTGCTTTGTTTTGCATTCTTTGTAGTCCCTGTAACTTTGTCATTATTGCTTAAACTTTTAAAAATAAAAACACTAATTTAGTTCAAAACCAAGTGTACTTTGATAGAACCTTAAGCGTCTTTCTTTCATTAATTTTCTTGTGAGTTCTCCGGCTTATCTCGGCAATATGGCAGTGAGGAGCTATCCTTGATTGCTGCTGGGTGTCGGGAATCAAATGGACGGGAATCCTCCTTCAATCTCGCTAACAGTGTTTCATTACGAAAAATGGCCGAGCCCTATGAATATTCAATTTGGGAAATGTCTGACAGATAGTGGTTTTATTCTTTATTATTTATTTACGTATTCATGCTATCCATACGTTTTATCATGAGTATACCTACATTACGTACAAAATGTTAACTCCTACTCGCTAACAAATGTATGACACTGACATAAGTCATCGAACATTGTGACTTTTACGTACTTTTTCATATTTTTCAATTTTGACATTTCGTTGGCGATAGCGTAGGTTGTTGTATGTTGTGTAATAATGTCCTCCTAGCCGAGATTAGCCAACTGCGCGGAACATATTATAGTGCACAAGTGTGTGCGCAATACACAGGTGCACTCTCTATTCCTCCACTCTCATAATTCGGTTAGACGGCAGTCTGACATGACCGTAGAGAGATTAGGCGCAGGATCAACGGCTTAACGTGCTTTCCGAGGCACGGGGGTGTTAACACCACCAACTTCCTGTCTCCGGAGCTGTGTCTGAGTTTTTTCAAAACAGAAAAACCTAACACTCTCGGCTCGACCCGGGATTTGAACCCGGGATCTCGTGGATAGTACCCAGAGTGCTGACTACTAGACCAACGAGTTGTGTATACCTACTCACAATAATAGGTGCTTAGAATGGTAGGCACGTAAGACCACATCCACAATCGAACCACATAAATCCCTGTTGCTAATCAAACTGCTCTCATCTTTATATATAGGGGTCCAAGACAAATGGTATCTAAACAGAGGCCTTACTCTGTTTGACGCTGGCCATATTTTCGAATGTAGCGGTCTCTGTCACTTACGCCAGAATGTCAACGCAAACGAGTGTGATGGCTAGACTCGAAAGTACGGACATGATCAACCGGAGTACGACCACAGAGCCTTCTCATTCGACAATGCCTCATGTTATTCCTTCCAAACCAGAGTGCGGAAACTCATCACATTTCAGAGCCCTTAATAAAAAAAATAAAAACCCTAGACGGCGCATTTCGGACGGCTGCAGCGAAAAGACGTGACAATTTTGCAAAAAGGGATGCCGATGATTAATCATCGTTCACATCATCACATTTTTTAGAATCGATATTAATATCGATTCTAAAAAATGTAGGTATATATGTCTAAAATGTTAATAAGTAAAGTAAGCCTATAAAGATTCCACTGCTGGGCTCAGGCCTCACCTCCACTATGAGGAGGTACGAGCCATACTTCATCACGAGGGTCAATGTGTGCTCTGACAGTAAAGTGGTCACTTGCCTTACTGACACCCCTTCACCAATCCGTACTGAAAATACTAATAGCAGCCAAAAACTTCGCTAAGCAAAAAAAAATCAAGCAAGAATTTACGAATGCAAAACTAATTTTGTTTCCGACAATTTTAGTAAAGAATTTTTTTAAAAATTTTCCGCACGACTCTGAAAACCCCCTTAAGCAACGTATTAAAATTATCAGCAGCTACTTTTGAAGCTGACTGTACAAGACATTTGATTTTCCATCAATTTCATAAAACACACATTTGCCACCATTGCCATATATTAAAAACTGTACCAGCTTAAAATGCGACTCTACAGTAATTCAGCCGAGCGATAATATCGATGTAAAGGCGGAATAGCCTGTTTATTACTTTTCCAGCTCTAAAGACCTTCGCCGTAAATTGAAAGCCATTAGAGACTCCGATTCCCACGTTTTCTACTTGCACTTTATAACCTTTCTAATGTGATAACCTGCGCCAAGGCTTCGTTTAAAATGAAACAGCCTAGGACTCCGGACAAAGGGACTTTAACTTTATGTAAAGCTAAACACTTCGTTTGAATGCATTGAGGGCAGAGCAACCAAAATATGGCTGTTGTGATTTTTTTTTGGTAAGAACACAACACCTAGTTTGATTTTGCCATACGTCAAGCAGTCGATTTCTTTGAAACAAACCTCTTCAAATGCCGAGTAAGTAGCCAGATAATATTTCTTAATTTGAATGATCTCATTACATTTTAACCTTTACCCTAATATAATATTATTATTTAGGGATAATGTCCTCCAAGCCGAATTTCGACTACGGCGGCCTATCTCAACAGAGATTAGCCAACTGCGCAGGACATATTATAGTGCACAAGTGTGTACGCAATACACAGGTGCACTCTCTGTTCCTTCACTCTCATAATTCGGTGAGACGGCAGTCCGGCATGACCGTAGAGAGATCAGGCGCAGGACCAACGGCTTAACGTGCTTTCCGAGGCACGGGGTGTTACCACCACCAACTTTCCGACTCCGGAGCTGTGTCTGAGTAATTTCAAAACAGGATTTAGGGATAATAATAAAGCAGCCAATCACTTTCATATTCAGTAGATAAGAGGAATCGTCGTCAATATTATGCAGCTTGAATATTTTTTTGAAAAATTGGTTCTTTCTAAAAAAAACTAGCTTTTCATACCACGACTCTAGCTTATTTTTTAAATAGTCACTACTAATACATACACTGAATTGGGTCAGACTGACAACTGTAGGTTTAAGCAAGGCTAGAAAGAAAAATGCACACATTGATATTTGATAATTGTAGGAATTATCCCTATTAGAAATGTAGTACAACCACCTTGATAATTGCAAAGAAAAATCGCGTTTTACTGCAGCACTGCTCTTATTGCCTCGCGAGACTAGTTTTTACAATGCTTGCTAAGGCAATTATTAAAAATAACTTGTCTTTATAATAATTATTATCTCATATAGTGAGTAGGAGTGCCAGAACCTTCTGGGTGAGCTCGCTCCACCGTTGACTCTATCTACGCCAAGTTTTGCTTACTCTAGAGTCAAGAGCAAACACTGAAAAAAATGATTGGTAAACAGCAACCAAAAATTTGGCTACTAGTAGGCCGTAATCTAGTGACTTGCGAACTGATAACCAGAAGATTGCTTATATTTAACAAAAAATTAGTCCCCTACACCAAAACCTTTAAAAACTAATATAGTTGATCCTTTATTTCAGTTAACCAATTTCATACAAAAATATATGTATTCTTGTAAATATCAGCTCATTTCAAAAATATCGAGCTATCCAACTCTACTCTGGCTGCCCCGCGAGATAGTCGAAAATAGATTCGTAAGCTATCACACTGGCTCAGCGCGGGCCAGACGGATAATATGCTGGTTCAAACAATGCTCGGCCTGGTGCTATTCAAATTGAATTGCCTCCGAGAGGGATTTCCCCGCAAATTAATAAGGCTTTATTCTTTGCTGCTATCAGTAACTCAATCTGACGGTTTAAAGTCGTGCTAATTGTTTGTCGTGTCGAGATAGATCAGCTCAGATCAGATAGATAGCGGTGGAATGGCTTTAGTCTTTGATGGCATTTAATTATAATATTTTCAGCCTTTTAAAAATAAAAGTATTTCTGTAATTTGAATAATGTCCGGATTTCGGATTTAAGTCCGGAATTTTTCAAAGCCTTTTATCTGAGTTGAAAGCCCACATACGCTTGTCTGGATTAGCAAATACGGAAGATCTGGTAATCCAGACTGGCGCAAGTCGGCTTTCAGCTCAGATTATAGGCCTAGAACAAATCCAGATTAGCTGATCCGGACGTGTGCAAGTGGGCCCTAGTGTTACAAGTAGGTATATAGATTGCTTAATTAAATTCATTTTTTGCTGAATTGTCGTGAATGTGTCGGAACGTGAATTGTCGTAGGTGATCTCTTTTGTAAATGCCTAATTTGAAATAATATCAATAAGTATTCAGAACAAATTCTAAATCGATACAATTATTATTCCCAAATATCAGTAAAAATCAAAAGGTCTCAAATATAAAACAAGTAGAAAAAAACCGGCCAAGTGCAAGTCGCGTGACGAGGGGTTCCGTACCATTAACTTAAAACATTAGACAGTATAGGCAAAAAAAAGTATATATTTTTATTTTATTTATAATTTTAAAAGTATTCATCACAGGATACCCAAAACAATTTTAAATAAGAGTTTCCGCGCCTGTTTCTTTACGTGAGTGATTTGAAGTTTGTGGGTTTAAGACTTAAGAAATTACAGGGGGGGGGGGACACCGTGTAAACGACTTTGGCAGGCTATATATCGCAAATGGTAAAGCAAATAAAAAAGTGTTGTAAACCCTACCTTATTTCCATAGTCCTTTTTAATGATTAAAAATGAGATCTATATGTTATGTATCCTCGAACCAAGTTACATGCAAATCAGTCCATTAACGTAGAAGATATTCTGCTGTGACAGACTAGGACGGACGGACTGAACGATCTTATAAGGGTTCCTTGTCGGACTACGGAACCCTAACAAGGAAAATTATGACACGTGGAACCTTCGTCATTTGTGATAAGGGATATTATTAAATTTTAACAGATGTCAATCTTTTCGGATCAAGGAATGTTGGAAAACATTTTTTTCTCTTTTGTAATGCTCAGTTTTTTCGGCGTTACAAAATATTTAATGGTTACAAAGGAGGTACACGTGCCAGAGTTATTTATAGTTCACGGAAAAAACCTTTGATAAACATTTAAATGGCTAAAAAAAGCAATTTATAAACAAAGGTCAGATTTAAGGAAGTATAGAAATATAACTTCCACTTCAATGGGGTCGAGTTCACAAAAATATGTTTTATTTTTAAACATCCGTTTTATTATTTGACATAATATTTTATAAGGGAATTGTGACAAATTAACCGTCAAAAATTGGTGAACTTGGGTCGAAGTACATAACGTAGGAGTATAGTTAAAATATATCATAAGGACTCGTCACTTTTTTATTTTCACCAAAATAAGTCACTAAACCATCTTACGAATCTGAAAATCAGATGTAGATATATATTTTCCTAATTATCTTTTTCTAGACATGTCAAGAACGAGAAACACGTTTTAAGGATTTTGCCTCGTTAAGGAACCTGCATTTTATCTTCAAAAATGACTCTTAATAATACCTAAGAAAGTTTACGAATTTGCCGTAATAAGTGAATATCATTTTGAATTCATATTCAAACTCTTAAAATATTCATTTAATTTAGAACAGAGAATGGACCTTAATGTATGAATGTCAATGATAAGCAAAAATTAATTATTGCATCTTTATTGCACGTAGCCTACGGACTGCTACTCCAACACTTACTACAACAAACATACCAATAATTAAATTTTAAAATAAAATGCTTGTACAATTAGAATCGAACTTCACTAACAGGTAAGTAGGTTTAACGTAATACTGATAAAATATCCCAGTTTACCATAGTGAACCTAGTCCGTCAAATAAAAAGAAATACTTTAAATTTCGCGTCAAACGTAACGTTTCGTAACATCAACTTAACATTGTGTTGTGTTGTTTACTAAAAACTGCATGAGTATTAAGGGAGGGCGGGCGGTGCATTCCACATTTGCCTGAAATAATACTCAACGCGGTAGCGGTTAGTATGGTTCGATGCCTGCGCCGGCTCTTAGTTGTAAAATTATCGCGAAATATTTATTTTTTGTATAAAATAATGGATTCCCGCAAAGTATCGCGATATCCATCAATCAACCCGTCAAATGAATTTCCTAGGAACGCGACAAAGTTAGTCTTCTTTTCGTGTCATCTCTGGCGTCATATTTTTGAAGGCCAACATTTAACAGAGCATTTTATCAGTGCAGACCCTTAGAATTTATTTAGTTTTAAACACCGTAAAACTTCATTATTCAGAATAAATACTAGGTACTACGACTCTTAAGTGATAGTAAACAACAGTATTTTTATTAAAACACGTTTTGAAATAAAAAGTATTTGAGAAAACTAATATTTAACCCGTTCGCTATTCAAATAGCGCTTTTGTTTCGATTTCGATGAGCGTCCACGAAATATTTCTCAATTTTCAACGGCATTAACCCACGTCACAAGTTATATTGGCGAGGGAACTTAGGATATTTTAACCTAAAGCTCTTCACACACTGTAATATACTCTGCTGCAGATCCGCAGGAGTATCTATGCAAATACTACTAACGTTTTGCGACGTATGCAAACCGTTCGTATCAGTATCACTACAAAGCTTCGGCCAAACCAATGCTTGCTTCAAGATGGCGTGCTTATATATTGCTGCGGATGTTTTAATATTGCTTAACCCTTCCAGCGTCCTAGGCAAATCATGTGTGCGTAACTCAAAATGGCCTTGAGCGTACTGCGCACACCTAGTGTGTAACGCGGATCATCACAATTTTAAAGAAAAACATCTATTTCTTATTAAAGAAAGCCGAAATCTAGCTTACAATATTTTTGTTGTGTAGCCTGTTTATTCCTTTAGTCCTTCCTAAATATATGTATATATATAGAAAGAGTACATATGATATGTACCTAGAGCAATAGGTTCTTTATTGTTTTTAAACTTCGTGGTCCTAAAAAAACTTCATCTTGGAAACAGCGCTTTTGCTCACCGCAAGGCCGATCGCTCCACGGGTTGATAAAGGAATCGATAATTATTCTGTTAAAGAATATTTGAAAATAGAATCGTTTTTTAATAATCGATTATTTTTTCAGGTCCTCACTGTTTGCTACCGTACAGCCTGAAGCTAAACGAGTTGGTTTGGCTGAGGCTTAACTAGGCGCTGGACGGTCAGCTCTGTATTGCAACTGAATTGCGATGTAGTCTCACATCGCAATGCAGTTGCGAAACAGAGTTGCAAAAAGTCGCAGCGTATAAAATGCCCTTATTTAAGGCTTGACAGTTACAAGCTTATGAATTCGGAATAATATTCTAAATGGTTATTTGTGTCTTCATAAATATTTCTACACTTGGGATTGCGCAGAAATTAAATTGTTAAGAAAACTTATTGTTAGGATCCCAGCGCCCGTGAGCAATATTGAAAATGTCAAATCCATTCTTCTTAATATTATTATGTACTCGTGGTGATACAAATAGGTATTTTATGAGGAGGAAAAAAGTGACATTTTAAAATCTAGTAATGTTTTTTTTGTGGCTCTGACTATAAACTCAGTTCATAAAAATGTAAAATAGCATAAAACTTTATATTAGAATGATAAAAGAAATATTTTATGATCACATCTCCATAACATACGAGTAAGGACGCTGACGTTGTGACATCACGTCATATTTATATGGAATAGAAATTCACCGCGACTTCGCCCGCGCCAAAAGTGATTTTCCATACAAATTTTCATCCACCATTTCACCCCCTGATGATTTTATATCGCGACAAAAAGTAGTCTATGTCCTTTCGAGGGTCTCAAACTATCTCTGTACCAAATTTAATTTGATACGGTTTAGTAGCTTCGGAGCCTATTCAATACAAACAAACAATCAAATCTTTCCTCTTTATAATATGAGTGTATATGTAGATCGATCTACAAATTCTACAATGCCAGCCGTAACGCAATCCATCTCCTTTAGGCGAAATGCAAACGTGTTCTTTACCATGTCAGGGATTATCAAATATTTTATGTTTCAATGTGACCGTCATAAAATTGGACGTAGTTAAACAGAAAGGACTCAATCCACACATCGGCCAAAATTTAGTTAAGGGTGCCATCGTACTCCTGATGGTCGAAACTTTAATGTGGTGAAAACCCTATTTTTAAAATGTACACAGAAACTAGGTTTTTTATCTACTTCGACTCAACCTACAGTATGAAGAGCAAACAAAATAGTTTTGCTGAACGGATTCAATCCGCTTGAATTGTTTCTGATAAATGAATTTTTATGAGTGTGTTCATAAGGTCGATAAACCAGATTAAACTCAAACAGTTTGGATTCTTTCTAAGGAATAGTTTGATTCAAAATATTTTTTTTTTTAAATATCTAAAACGACTCAAACAGGCTAATTCGTTTCTGTGTTATAGGTTTACTGAAATAAAATATTTACTTTTGTTTAACAGAAACGACTCCAAACACTTGAGATATTTTAGAAAAACTGGTTTAAGTGAACTGTATATTGGACGTAGTTAAATAGAGAGGACTCAATCCACGCAAAGTCACTTTTGAGTTATGAGCGTTTGAAGTTTCAGCTGTAATTTATCAAAGACAAAGTATTTTCTTTGTTTTATTTTACGCATTTCATTAAGAATAGAGGTATATTTTACTTGTACATCATATATGGTAACATATTTGAAATAGGTTTCGAGAAATTAAGTGAAATGTGGGTTAAGTAAGTGCGTCAAGACGGGTATTTTTTTTTAAATTTCCTGACTCAAAACTACTATTTGACTAAAAATTTTGTTATTATAAAAACTGAATAAGTAAAATTATAAAAATGTTATTTATTTATTGTCCTTGGACATAAATGTAACAAAATTAAGTGAATACGCAATTAAAAACATTTTAAAAAATTAAAGAAATATCGCAAAAATGAGCGCGCATATCAATTGCCTTCATCCTCCTGCAAATCAAAGTCAAGAGTTGGTCCATATTCATCAATATCTTCATTGATATTGCTGTTTCCCTTAAGGTTATTATAAAATACATGAGAGTCTTCAGGTATCAAGCTACACAAAGATCTAAGATCTTCGAGCATTGCTTGAGGAATAGATTTTCCCTGGGGCCAAAGAACTTCAAAATCTTCTTGTGTAAAAAACGTAGATTAAAATATCTTTGCTTCTTTTTAACAAATCTAACGTTTGAATATCTCCACTCTCTGACGTCATATAATTAAAGTATTTATCTTCTTTTAATAAAATCTGTTGGTTTTCAGTAGTGTACCTCTAATCTATTTGTACATATTTTGCGGTTAACATTTTTTTTATTTTTTTTTTGTTTTTAAAAATCTTGTTTTACATTCTAGTAACGTAAAGGGGGTTTTTCTTTTTACATATTTTCATAATATTTATATAATCTTCTAGGGTGTAAATTCGCTCGTGGCGCTTTGAGTTCACATTCAATCTTGCTGAATCCGTGTCATTTGGCAAAAAGAAATGGCCGGACTCTAAATATTTAAAAGTTTTCGTTTTCAAGGTTCGGTGACTGCTAAGTATAGTTTTTCACAGATGTTAAAAGGTATACGGGGCAAAGGTAGAGTTTTTTCGAGGTCGTAGGTAACATCCAAATGTGTGATCTATAATAGCACATCATGAAGATTTTCCGCTCTCATTTGATGTGTATCTCTTTGTTGGATCAAAAGTTTTTTTTCTTCTGGTACATTACACTTCTAGTATTGCTAGGGCTAATGAATCACATGTTTTGCAGGTATACTTCTTCAAGGATTTTACAGCGGAGATTGAAACACGTGTAAAATACACGCTTCAGTATAGCAAAAGAGACACATTTCTTCTCGCTGCCGTACACTTTTTTAAATTATGTAAGATAGATGTCTTTATTTTTTTTAATAGTCATACCCGGTTTTAAAAAATTGCGTGCCATTGAATCGTTCTCTTCTGTAATTAGATTCGTATTTTGGGAGGGAATTGACATTTTTCACAAAATCCAACCACCTTGTTTTTGTCCCCACCAACCGTTATGCCAATCACCTTGTTTTTGTCCCCTCTTATCCTTGAAAGTTTCATCTGTGCGCTTTTTGGCCAAACACATGTCAACTCTTTTAGATGATATTTGAAAAGTTTGAAAAGTGTACGGCAGCGAGAAGAAATGTGTCTCTTTTGCTATACTGAAGCGCGTATTTTACACGTTTCAATCTCCACTGTAAATCCTTGAAGAAGGATACCTGCAAGAAATGTGATTCATTAGCCCTAGCAATAAAGAAGTGTAATTTACCAGAAGAAAAATAACTTTTGATCCAACAAAGAGATAAACATCAAATGAGAGCGGAAAATCTTCGTGATCAAATGTCTCAAGACTTGGCATGTGCTAAAACAGATCCCGCATTTGAATGTGTTACCTACGACCCCGAAAAAACCCTACCTTTGCCCCGTATACCTTCTAACATCGTTGTTTATAAACGACAGTTATGGGTTCATAACGCTGAGATCCACTTTGGCTCTAACGATCAAGTACGATGCATTATCTGGGTTAAAGGTGAGGCCGGACGAGGAGCCCAAGAACTTGGCTCGTGCTTCATTAATTTCATTAAAAAGGATCTGAGGAATGGCGTAATTTTGTCCTTTGAGCTTAATGTTAAAAGCTATACTTAGCAGTCACCCAACCCTGAAAACTATAACTTTTAAATATTTAGAGTCCGGCCATTTCTTTTTGCCAACTGACACGGATTTCAGCTAAATTGAATGTGAACTCAAAGCGCCACGAGCGAATTAACACTCTAGAAGATTACATAAATATACAAAAAAAAATGTAAAAACAAAAACCCCCTTCACGGTACTAGAATGTAAAACAAGATTTTTTAAGTACAAAAAAAAATAAAAAAAATAATGTGAACCGCAAAATATGAACAAATAGATTAGAGGTAAACTGGCTGAAAACCAAGCAGATTTTATTGAAAAAAGAAGATAAATACTTAAATTATATGACGTCAGAGAGTGGAGATATTCAAACGTTAGATTTGTCAAAAAGAAGCAAAGATATTTTAATCTACGTTTTTTACACAAGAAGACTTTGAAGTTCTTTGGCCCCAGGGAAAATCTATTCCTCAAGCAATGCTCGAAGATCTCAGATCTATGTGTAGCTTGATACCTGAAGACTGTCATGTATTTTATAATAACCTTAAGGGAAACAGCAATATCAATGAAGATATTGATGAATATGGACCAACTCTTGACTTTGATTTGGAGGAGGATGAAGGCAATTGATATGCGCGCTAATTTTTGCGCTATTTTTCCAATTTTTTAAATGTTTTGAATTGCGTATACACCTAATTTTGGCAAATTTATGTCCAAGGAAGGACAATAAATAAATAACAATTTTATGATTTTACTTATTCAGTTTTTTATAATAACTTAATTTTTAGTCAAACAGTAGATTTGAGGCCATTCTGAGAAATTAAAAAAAATACCCGCCTTGACGCACTTACATTTAATTAAAAGGACTCAATCCACATTTCACTTAATTTCTCGAAACCTATTTCAAATATGTTACCATATATGATGGACAAGGAAAATATACCCCTATTTTTAATGAGTTATGCGGAAATAAAAACAAAGAAAATACTTTGTCTTTGATAAATTACAGCTGAAACTTCAAACGCTCATAACTCAAAAGTGACTTTGTGTGGATTGAGTCCTTGCTATTTAACTACGTCCAATTGTAAGAATTTCGAAAGCCTTTATTTTCGGATTCCAATAATTATTGTAATAAAATGAAACAAAGACACAAAACAAACTTGAAATTACACGGAAAAATTATGAGGACAATTTAGGTGGTCTAATCGCTGGGAGCGATCTCTTTTAGGCAATCTTAGGTCAAAGAAAATGATAGTTATTAAAAAACCGGCCAAGTGCGAGTCGGACTCGCGCACGAAGGGTAAAACACGTTTGTATGGAAGCCCACCCTAAATATATTTTTTAATTTTAATTTAATTGTTTATTTTTAAATATTATTATCAACATAATATTCTGTGAATATTTAAGCGTCTACCTATTGCCATTATAAATATCGAGCAAAATATGCCAAAAAAAAATCACGTTTGTTGTACGAGAATCCCCCTTAAATATTATTATTTAAATTTAATTATTTATTTTTGAAGTGTATATACATATTAATATTCTGCGAATATTTCAAGGGTGTACCTGTTGCCGTTATTAATAGCGAGCGAAAAACGCTAAAAAAATCACGTTTGTTGTATTGTAGCCCCCATTAAATATATATTTTGTTCTGTTTTTTTTGTATTTGTTGTTATAGCGGCAACAGAAATACATCATCTGTAAAAATTTCAACTGTCTAGCTATCACGGCTTATGAGATACAACCTGGTGACAGACAGACATCTGAGGCTTAGTAATAGGGTTCTGTTTTTACCCTTCGGGTACGGAACCTTAAAAACACAACTAATTTTGTAGACATATAATATATTTTATATTTTCGTAGTCGTCTTTTATTTTATAGACTGACGGTAAAACATTTAGGTACTAAAGTTGCCAGTTTACTTTTCATCTTTCACCCAGAAACGCGAAAACAAATCCCACACAATACCCAGAAAATAATAAAGCACATCCATGTCTTCCATTGGATATCGTTTGATTTATGACTTGCGTCCACTTCCCGTAACGCGTGGGTTTTTGCCTCTTCAGTAATAATAATAGATTATGGCACAAATGGATGGCGACAATGGCATCACTAATAATTGATGTAAACATGAATTCGGGACCGTTCTCCTATAGTTATTTGTCTGTTAAAACTATTAACTGTGTGTCTGTCTGTCAATACACTTTCTAAAGAACTCATGGAGGTATCAAGTTGAAATTAACATCAAATTTTTATGTCTGCGGTCCCTTAAATCTGTAAAAAGCAAGTTTTCCATAGACCTAGAATCATGAAATTTGGCAAAAAGGAGGGTCTTACAGCACAAGTAAAGGGAAAATTTCATGTTGTTATTTCTTTTACTTTTGTCACAACCAATGTTAGAATATCCAAAAAAGTAAATTCTAAATCAGATTAAGAGACACATGGTGGAGTTCCGAAGGCTGAAAATGTCTACTCTAAAACTATCTTTGTCTTTATAAAACACGTGGTTGAGTTCGCAACCAGCTTCAGTATGGTATTGCGTTAAACGAGTCTCAAAATAAGTATAAAACGAAAATAGAATTCGAATAAAGTGCCGTTGCAAAACACGAAATTGTACTCTCTCTATAAGTATAATTTACTCGTATTTGACAAAAATATTTTCCTTGATATAAGTAGGTGCTCCTAGGAGGCTCCATAATAAGGAGACTTGTTCTAGTCAATTAATGAACAATATTTATTATTACTGGTTTTCGTAAGTCGCGTTTTCTGTTCTAAAAAGTTATGAATGATTTTTTAATTTCATCTTTTCAAATATTATCTACATACCTAATCGATACTATGTAGTTATTTGTTAACCTAATATAAGTAACTGATAATAATGAGATAGGGTAAAATAAATAAATAAATTGTTTCAACAAACACACCAATTCCCTAGCCCCAAACTTATCGTGAGCTTGTGATATGGTGACTAGGAAACGGATAGACATACTTATATACATTTATAAACATCCATGACTTAGATACAAATGCTCGTGCTCATCACACAAACATTTGCCGCTTGCTGGATCCGAACCCGCAACCGCCAGGTTTAGAAGTTCGGGACGCGAACCACTACACCAAGACGGTCGTCAAACATTATTTTACGTTAAATGTACCTGACGTTGACGCGACTACACATAATTAATTTTCAGAGTCGTTCCCTACGTTCAAAACGGAAATTCGAAATGTACGACGACTCCATACATTCGATTCTCAACGTAAGCGAAGCTGTATTTTCGCAATATGTCCACTTTTCAGAACCCGGGCCTTTGCTGAAAAAAGCCCCTTAGGCAGCCTTCAGGCATTTTCAGCTGACAGACTGATAGACGAACGGTAGGCTTAGCAATGAAAAATTAGGGTCCAATTCGCACAATTTTCCTGCGAAACACTTTTCTGCTGACGGGTCCACTATTGCAATAGGTACTTAAAATACACGAATTGGTTGGCAAGCAAACGTGACATTTTAGTCGTTCTCACTTCAAAAGTGGGTCGGAATGACCCCGGGGCTGGACGCAAAGCTTGGGCTTAACCCGCAATCTCTAGGGTCTTTGACGGGACTATTTGGGACGTTTTGCGCTTTGTACGTACGTTGTGGTAAGGGTTAGATTTTTATATACATGTGTTTGTAACAGAAAGGTTGCTTTTGAAATAATGTGGAATAATACAAGGATATTTAATTATTAGAATCAAACGCAAAAATATGTTTCTAAGAGCAAATCTCGTAATTGATTCGGCTAATTTATAATTTTTCAAACATTTTCTATATAGAAAAATATTGTTTCAAATAAATTATGTATGTCTTAAAGCGGTACAAAGTTCGTCGAGTCAGCTAGTAAAGAATAAAACAGTAAAAAACAGAGGTTGGATAATTCACTGTATCATTTTAATTCGTTTGGATTCTTCGTTAAATAAGTCTGACTTAAAATGACATTCCGTTTCTTTAACTTCAAGTGGATGACATAGCCAGAAAATAATTTAAACCAGATTCTCTATTTGTAATTATTATTATTATTTATTTATTGAAAAGGACAACAATAGATCCCAATAGGATTAGTAAACAATGCATCTTACATACTATGTTAGTACCTAATAACTAATTTGGTGCAAGTACTTTGGCTCAGGTGCAACATTAAGGGACAAACATGCGATTAATGTATAATATGTATAGTAATGCGATTTTAGGATTGCTAATAGGTCGTAGGGTCTATTTCACCAACACATGTTTATTTTTAAACAGCGGTTATAATAATAATTGACATGCAATGGATTTTGAAACAGCCGGTAAAAATACATTGATGGTTTATTTGACACAGTTATCAAACAAGATGATGTGATCTCGACTGATCTCGGCCACGGCGACTGTCTTCAACTCCAGTGTCAGGTCGATGATAACTCTGTCCTCTATCATCGCCTTAAGCCGTCCACCAGGCCTTGCTATCCCGCCGGGTTCGCCAAGCTCGTTGCATATCTGCGATGAGTCGCCTTTCCCACCGGGATAGACTTCGTGCATTAAGCGGGAGGTATCCGCTGTAAAAACCTGCCTCAACGGCAGACACCCTCGACCAGGTTAAGCCCGCGAGCCGACGCGGTTTACCGGGGTGTGGCCGCTATATGCACTACAGCTACTTGGAGCCACTGGCGAGAGTTTGCAGAACGTCTGCGATCAGTGGAAAAACCCACCTCCTTTCCAGGCCGACTAGTGAGATTCCAAGGTCATTGTAACGTCCACCCCCTTCGATGTCCATATTCACCCCTTATCTACTGTAGGAACCCAAATAAATATAATTATAAAGGGGCTTATGAGGCCAGTAACTAGTCTTTTTTCATATAAATATAACTTACATTGGCTGTGAAAGTCTTAGTGGTTAGGAATAATAAATCTCTATGTTGTGTTTGTTAGTAATCTCAGATTCTTTTATTACGTAGTGAGAAGATATTTTGAAGTTTGTGAGATACCCCTGGGATAAATAACTATGATTTCAAGTATATTTATATAGCGATAAGGCCGCCTATATTGTACATTTTCCTGTGTAAATTGCTTTACTTACTGTATTTTATGTTATGGTGTGCAATAAAGAGTTATCTATCTATTTATCTAGGTGAATAATATTAAAAATAAGTCAACCAGAGTTAATTTAACTAAATAATTACTTTAACTGGGAATATAAAATAATAATGTCAGTTTATTATTTATCTAAATACTGTACCTCAGTTAACCTATCTTAAGAATGGCCTGACCCTGAATAACTAAAATGTTTAAGAATCTATATATTGTCCCCAATAAGAAAACATATTAATGTTTGCCTTGGCTATTTTATTTTAGTCATACAATCAAAATTCAAGTTTTACCTCCTCGCTCAATCATAACCAAAATTAATTAATTAGTTTGATATCCTTATATAACATAGCATATTACTAGATATTAAGATTTAACCCCAATACATCACTTTAATAATAATAATAAAGATTAAGTTTGACCACATAAATATACCAAATTCTACATTCATATAATAAGAACTAGGTAAGTATGTACCTAAGATATAAAATTTAAGCCCGAAGGCGGGAAAGGAGAGCCCCATGGCCATCGCTCCCCCGGTCTGAGCAACCGCGTGACGCTCATTATTCTCAATGATTATGAACGTGCTCAGTCCCCAAAGACAAAGAGAGTGAGAGAAAGAGAAAGAAAATAGATTGCATAGCAATCCCATTTTTAGAAGTTCATAAATATGTAACATTTCAGGGGTTTGGGGTCAACCCGGATTCAAATCTAATTAAATTTAGTCTCAATAGGTACTAATAGCTTTGCTGATTTTGTAAGTTAATCATATGTAGGTATATCTGATATAAATTATGGCTTGGAACCCTCAGGCAGAACATAGCCAATAAATATTATGGTGACTAACATGTTACTCCGAGCATAATAGACACCCTTTGTAAGTTTATGAGGATTTTAGTTGCCCTCAACAACAGCAATCAAGGTGAGTGAAGACATTGACTAGCAGGCTGCCCTGAGCTCATTGATCAATACTTTGGAGTGTCATCTAACAAATGCCAAACATGAACTTATGTAATACCCAGTAGGTCTCCCACTGAACATGGTAGTCAGGTATGTAGGGCTTTATAAGTCTGATCTGCACTTTTACAGAGTAAAGTCAATCAGTATTGTAGAATAATTAGAAAGGTAGATGAACATGTTCTCAAATTACAAAACAGCACAGCTTGCACATAGTAGGTTCAATAATTAATACAATTCAAATGCTACCGGGCTGACCGGAATAGGGGGTTTTCTAGTCATTCAGGATAACATATGACTAGTTAATGACTATATAAATACAAGTATTTACAGTATGGTATGAGTAATACACTAATACAAACCATATTAATTTGATGTTAATAAGTTAGGCACTATAACGGCTGGTACTTAAATGAGTAATTTCATCCGAGTAGATACATTTAGTTACTTAGGTAGGTATGTGTGTTCCTGTAGGAATAATAAATTTGCTGCAGAACAGGCAAAAACCCTATAAGAATCGAACAGAGTACCTAACCTATCACAACAGTGGCTGACATAACTTAAACAAGTGATCCTTGCAAATACCAAGTTAGCAACTATTGTTCCTTGGTAACAGAGCCCCAACCTTCTTACAATGTTTCTATCTCAAAGTCAACTCATGATTATAATCGCCCTTTTTATGACATAATTCTAATCATTTAATTCTCCGTACCCCGCCCCTCCCTTCCCCTACCTCAAGCCAGGAAGTAGAAGACTTTTCTTTTTTTTTCTCTGCTCAAAGGCGAAGGCGCTAAACCCTGTGCACATGTACAGTCGAGCAAATTGAATCATGACCCACTTTGCCGATTATTCCTTTGCATTCATAAATGTAGCAAGGTTTTCTTCGCTGTCATGCATGTTGCACATAGTACGTTTTAAATATGAATAAAAATGCGTCATAACGTGTCAGAGATCAGTCAATATCTACAGACAAATCGTATAATGGCCAATTTGGCAGAACAAACAGCTAAGAATAAGTCGGAACACAGTCAGAACATGGATCAGCCGGCATGCTAAAGAGGGTACCCTCGAAGACAGACGACGACATAATCATGGCGTTCGTCGAATTAAGAACGGAACGGAAGAGAACGGAAATGCATGCACACTATTACGGATAACATATTTACAGACAAGAAATCATTTCGCTCTTCTCAACATGGTCGCTTAACTTCGTGGCGTTACGATAACACGCGATACACAGAGGATCACGTTGTGCCCAACCAATTATCCAGCTGAATTTCAGCTAACATGTGTGCCTGGATGGATGCCGGAAGTGTCGGAAAACTTGTTCAAATTTCTCCTCGTCATACCGCTATAAACTATGTCAATTTATTGGAAGAACCAATGTTACCGACTTTGCGAACAGTTTACTTGCGTGAAGAAGTGCCAGTATTCTCCTTTGTGCATGATAACTGTCCAGTGCATACTGCCAGAATTGTCTCGAATTGGTTTACCCAGCATGAAGATGCATTCACTCTTATTCCATGGCCGTCTAGGTCCCCAGATGAAAATTTGTGGTGTTTGGATTGGGGAAGTGACATTTGTCGTCTAATCGGGTTACTTTTCACTTTACCAATTTAATGCTACTTGTTAAATATATACTTAAAATAAATATTATTTTCTTCAACTAAGTATACTGTTTTATTTCATCATGGCAAACACAAGTTCCAGTGGAACTTTTATAAAAGAAACTGGTTCCCAATACAGACTTGGCGCCCGGCTGTGCCGAATCCCGAATATCTACCTACCTACTTGTGTGTTGCATTGCAACCCTTACCCACATGAAATGAAGTTCTCGCCGATTTTTATACAAACTTATTCGTACAGATAGCGACCATTGCCTTGTCAGTGACTGTCTGTGTCTAATAAAATGATAACACGTTCGTTTCTAGGAAATGTATGTTCAAGCGAATTTCAACTTACTTGTATAGAATGACAGTAGAAAAATGACCATAAGGTGGGTCATGATTCAATTTGGTCGACTGTACCTATGTTCTTCAATATCAAATTTTAATAAAACAAAATATTATTTTAACCCATTCTACTCATAAAACTATCTCAAGAATATTATAATAGTTAATAAAATAAAATCTACAAATACACGACTCTAAACTTTCTATAGAAATATTAACTTGATGTGGTGGCGCCATCTACCTCTTTCCGAGTCTACGCTACGAAGTGAATACGATACATGACCGAAGCTGTTTCTAACTTTAGCGTATAGAGGGCATTGTTACGCACTAGAACGAGAGCCGCAAGCGCTCCCTACGAAACTACAATTAATGTTTATTGTTCTGTTCTTTGAAGTTACCTGCATACACCACAATACGTTTTCCCGATAGTCTATTGAATATTTCAGCTGAAACCATAAGTTTATCTGAACTTCGAGACTTGACTAAGTCATCCACACGTCTACGATTTGTCTTGGCACTTGCGTTTGCAATATCTATTACTGGCCTGCCAGGGCCCGGTAGATGCTCCAACGAAGTAGATGGCTGCACGAGATCATAGCATACATCAAATTTTATATCACCTGTAACCACTCAGTGTTAACTTGCAAAAAGCGGTCTCTCCTACAAGATTTCTCCCATTTTTCAGAGAGCTTTAAACTAAACCGACTAATTACAATCTTGATTTGCTTTATAGATTATTCCGTAACTCCACTAAGATCTTGTTTTTTCTAATATAGGTATAAATAGCGCTATTTCTTTCTTTACTGGCATATTTCACCCACTCTTAGAAAAACTCTCTTTTCGACAGATTAAAACTTCTTTCTATAAAAAATTTTAAAAATACATGTTGAGCAAAAAACGAGCAAAAGTTTTTGGTTTGAAAATGGTGAGGAAGGGTATATCTTTCGTTTAGAATAAAAACACGGTCGGAGATAGCGGGGGATTTTTAATTATTGTCTAATGAATTCAAAATATGCTAAAAAAAACTTATTTCCCATAATTGCAAGTGATGCAACTCACCATAATACTCTGTAATACATGAATCAAGTTGTTTAGAAAACAGTACTCACCCTTTAAAACCGAATCCATAACTACAAATCACCAAATTTAAATAAAACAACTGATTACAAGCTATCTCGTTAGAAGCGAAAATGCAACTAATTTCGTGCATTTCCGTAAGTTTTTTACATACTTACCCTCATTACCCAAGTTTACAAAGACGGATGCCAATTTAATAGGCATTCATGCTATAAGTAACTAATAAGTTAACTACCCTCACTAATCTTACTTGGAAATTTTAATGTTGTTTTTGTCCAGCTAGCTTGTTCTAGGCGATATATAGTGTGACGGTACGTCACATCATAACACACTGGACGCTGCAATACACCCCAATAATATTATAAAGGCTATTTAAAAATGTGTGACCTGTTTGTGTATAATGACCGTTTGTGCACGCATGAGTAAATAGTAATTTTACTAGGTAGATATGAACCACTCTAGACCGAGCCTACACCTCGCACCAATCTTGTGTGATCAATGTGACTACAATCATACCTGCTTAGAATGGCTTAAAAAATATCATTTTATTACCGGCCTAAGCCGAAAGATAGCAGTGTTTATAAATGGAGACACCATTGTCTTTTTATACGAGTATAACTAAATAGAAGTAATTTGTGTTTCTCTAAAATATTTAGTCCTCCCTTTTCATGTTTAGGTCAATTGTGACTTCCACTGTTCGATGATTGCTTTTTAATGACCCCTGTATGGTACTTGTAAATCTAAAAGTAAATCATTAGGGTTATATTAATTTAGTGCTATATTTATATTGCTACAGCCAATGATAGTGCATTTAAAAAGAGGTCGATGGGTCATTAGCGCGCGGGAATTGATTTCCTCAAATTGAGTAATTTGCTCAATTTTGCATTTAAATATGACATTTGACATGTAAAAGAACGTGTGCTCGGAGCATTAAATTCGAATCGCCGTGCAGTACGAGATGACAGGTCTACCTCTTTTTCAAATAAATACACTGTCAGTGGCTACAGCTATAAAGTTGCTAAACACAATCGTTGCCAAGTACATAATACCCGGTATAATCATAAAATTATGTAATTAAAGTATTTACCTATCAAATCTCATTCCATTAAACTCAAACACATCGTCAAGGTTGTCATGCGATATGCAAAGCATTTCCTCCCAGTTTCACCCACACTCTACATAACCCAAGTGTTTGTCTCTCTTACGAATTACAGCTAATTTGTGTAAAATACCTACATTATAAACCATGACCTTAAATTACATCCCCTTGCCGCAAGCATTTCACATTTCACCTACCCGCATATTGTCAGTCTCCTCAACCCCATATCTACATTACTGAGAGATACGGTTAACACAGACATGAGAAAATACCGGTAGGTTTGTTTCATACGACATCTTTTGTATCTCAAACGCTTGTACAAGCAAATACTTATATTGGCAAGGTATTCGCTTACTAATTTTGACAGTAGTATAGTCCGTGCCATTTAATGGTGCATAAAAAGTTATTGACCCGTCACCCCTGCAGACCGTCACCCGTGTACCACTGCACGCCAGTATGCGAAGCGCGGCGACCCCAACTATAAGCCGTAGCGATACGAATCTGTCTAACAAATGAACCTCGGTACAAGTCGACCTTGAACCCAAAAATTAAGTCGTAATAATCGCTAGTTAGAAAGACAAATGATACGTGTCACAAAGTTTTAGCTGTCAAGGTGAACGACCTTTTATGCACGTTTATCTGGCACGTACTATAGTAGTATTTATCCACCAGGGGAAAGGCAAAGATACATAGCCATACAGCCAGATCTTGAAGGTATTTTGACAGGCATTAAGGTGTTCGCTACTTTTGACAGACTCGGAGCGAATTCGGATCGTACGTACTCTAAGACGGCGTTTAAAAACTAATAAAATGTATGTGATTGAAATGTTTAAGTGTGACTATGGTTATACTGTGTCTTTCTATTTTACAACATAATTGTCAGATTTATTTCCTTTGTTCCGTAAGGCTTAAGACAAACATTATGTTGACTAACTAATTGCGGTGTATAATTTGTAAGTGAACAAGTGGGCTTTATCTTATAGAACGAAACGTTTAGCTTCCAGTGTATGTACTTACGTATATACGAAACGAACTTTTACTTTCTGGCTCGCTTGAAATCGTAAGTATTTTTAAATTATTGTTTTGTAAATTATTGAAAAAAAAACCCGACTGCAAAAAATATGATATTTTTGGAATGGTATTTTTACTGGATCTCATTTGATACCCATATTGCTATGGTAAGGAAAAAATCAATCCCACTCCCCCCTTTGTTTCAATTTGCAGGTGCCATTTTTTAAATGGTAACTTATGTCACTACCACAATTTTGACGAGTTCTATGACACCTTATATGTCAAAAACTGTCCAGCCGTTTGGGCTGAAGGGTTTTCCAAACAATTATAAATATATACATACGTTCTCTCGAAAAACATAGCCCTCCTTCAGCAATCGGGTAAAAAAGTAGCTTTTCAGTTGAGAAATTAAAAAAAATGATGTATAAATAAATATATAGATTTCAAAGGTCGTGCTTAAAAGGGTTATTCCAAAATTAAGCGAGCCTTTGACGCAGGAAATAAAAAAATGGACTTCAAATGTTGTAGCTGAAACCTTTTAATACGGGCGCTAAAGCACTCTAAGCTTACAATCGAACCCTCACGCACAGAGCATTTTTAAAACACCAAAACGTATACCGTGATACCGTTACGCGTTACATGAACCAGGCCAATAAATTATCGCTTATCTTGTATCCCTCTCTTTCCTGTGGGCTGACTCTGGAATACGTTATCCGAATTTTCGATTCCAATCGTCCTTTTCACTCTCGTTGGTATCCTGGCATAAGTGGCAGGAACAGATATAGTAATACATACAGAAGTCGACACACAGAGTAGCACCTCTGATGCCTCTTCTCTAATCCAAGGTAATGGTGCGGTCGATTTTAGAGACAACTGTTCTCCTATAAAAGCGAATTCTCTTTCCATTTTTGTGGTATTCCAGAACAATCTTAGAAGATTAAGCCGACTTTTGCTTGAACCGGGTTGAATTGGAATGTTTGGAGTGGAAGATTATGGGTGAAATTATATCAATTGTTGTGCGTTTGGCTATCAAATCATGTGTAGGCAATGTAATTTCCGTTATCGACATTCTTATATTGTTAATCTTCTTACTTCGCCGTAAAGCTAACCCTAATTGAGAGGACTCAATGATGTTTAAAAAACAATTTAAAAAGCGATTACGTAGTCTAAGGGCCACGAATTCTGCCGGCGAGGCGATGTGACGAGATTTCATGCGAGTTCGACGAGAATGGGGTTGGCAAGTGAAAGCTGATCTCAGATGGCGCCACCACTGTAGGAACCACTGTCAAAGGTGATAAACTTAAAAAATCTTATTCGCAATGATTTATTGTCAATTTTCTGATTCGGAACATGTATAACACTTGGTCTTGTGGCAAAAACTTCAAGTTTTGGACAGTCTGTACCCTTGTAATCCTTATTAAAACGAAAAAGTAAAATTACGAATCTTATAGGTTATGTGAAGCAAGTAGGTATTAGGGAACAAATAAGAGGAAATAGTTTTTACGAACCTAGTCAATTCGAAAATAATAACTTTTTAACCCAGCTAAGTATTTACCGATCTTTAGTATAAATATCATACAAAAACAGCTTTATTATTGGTCTTTGCGCTACTAGCGGCACATAGACAGTCGCCAGCCCCATTCGATGCTTTGCGACTTATAATAATTTTGTGGCTAACTTCGCGCAACTGGCGAATTAGTGATATTCCTGGCAATAAACTATTGTGAACAGTAACGGATTAAACCACGAGTAAAGCAATGCTTAGGAATCACGAGTTGTAAGGACACATAAATATCACCAAAAATGTTTGCTAGCACATGAAGGCTGTTTGAGATTTCGCGCGTTAACGAAAGCGTTGACGTTCCACGGATTTCAATTAGTAATGTCCTCCTAGCCGATTTCGACTACGGCGGCCTATCTCAACAGAGATTAGTCAACTGCGCAGGACATATTATAGTGCGCAAGTGTGTGCGTAATACAGAGGTGCACTCTCTGTTCCTTCACTCTCATAATTCGGTAAGACGGCAGTCCGACATGACCGTAGAGAGATCAGGCGCAGGACCAACGGCCTAACGTGCTTTCCGAGGCACGGGGGTGGTATCACCACTAACTTCCGAAATGAGGTAAAACTTTTATTGAATTTTCACTAGTTTTGTTTCTAGTTGTTTGATTTTAATGAGAACAGTCGCCATGTCATTTACTCATTACTTTTTCTTATTATTGTAATATCTTACTAATTAGGTATATTTACAAATACTAGACAACTTAATTTTTAAGAACTTTTTTCTAATATATTAGGCAAGCTATGTTTATTTATAATTGACTGTGCATTTAGCAAATACATACTAAAATTGTTACCTTACTACCCAAGATATAATATAACAGTTGTTGGTAATCTTAATAAATAAATAAACTTCCTGACCCCGTAGCTGTGTCTGAGTAATTTCAAGACAGAAAACCCCAAACACTCTCGGCCAGCTTGCTGACCACTAGACCAACGAGGCAGTCATTAGTACCTACTACATGATCATTGTAAGTTGCATTGCAACTGTTCGCTCCTAAAGCGCATCGCATCGCGTCGCTGATGTACCTACTTGTACTAAAACGGGGATGAAACCGTTCGGATGTAATATGAGCGAAAGTGGATGAGATTGCGGACGCGATGGGCAAGTAATTGCGTCTTAACGCACGGCGGGAGCAGAAATTGCCCTAATGCTTGGCTTGGATTAAAGTTACATATTTTGCCTTTGGGAATTGCTCGGAAGTGTTTTGGTGACGAACTCAGAGTTATCTTTTCAAAAATTTATAACAAAAGACGGCGGTAAAGACAAACAAGAATGTTTTAAGTCGACTGTGCATCTATTTTCTTGCATAAACCCAGGTGAGACCTAAAAAAACAAAAAAAACTTCACAAAAAGAGATTCCTGTACTTATTGAGATACAATCAAAGGGCTGCCACAAACCAATTGTCAAGGGAACATAATATGCTCACAATAGAAAAAATCTCTCCTGACCAAATAAGGTCAAATTACAGTTTCAAATGACAAATGACAAAAATAGTATTTCTCACTCATGCTGGCATCAATAACTGAAAGAGACAGAATGCTAATGATTTTGGCGTAATTAAAAATACAATATTACAGAATAAAAAATTTGCGACATTTTAGACGTGCAAATAAAATCCGAGGAGATCAAAGATATTTATCGATTTAACTCTAGACAGGAGTCTATTAAGCCGATCGTAGTTGAGTTCACAACGCTCGAAAAAAAAGGTGTGTTAATCAGAGCCATTAAAATATTTAATAGACAATATAAAGACAACAAGTTAAATTCGACCCATTTGAAAATGTCTTGCCCAACCAAGCCCATCTATATAAGCGAATCACTAACCTACAAAAACAAAAGACTGTATTATTTAGCCAGGGAGTATGCTAAGGCAAATGACTATCATTTCTGCTGGACAACAAATGGTATAGTCTATCTACGAAAAAGAGAAAAGGGACCGGTTATCAGGATCAACTCTGAAGAAGATCTCTCGAAAATGGAAAATTGACTAGCCAAGCAGGATTTAAGGCATAATGTCGGATTTATATTAATTTATAAGATATTGCTATTTTTGCAGTCTCTATTTTTGGAAACTGTAGGTTGATTATTATGTACAAAGTCAACAAATTGTTACAAAGTCACACACCCACTCTAACACTCAACCCCTCTTACTTACACAATTTTTTCACGATCGCGTGCACACTTTCACACTTTACACGGATACAATCGGTTTGCCTCAACACATACTTACAATCAAAATGATGGGGTCGGGGTATATGTAAACTCCGCTATCACAAATGTCTCTGTAAGTGAGCCTCAAGTTTCGGAACTAAACTGTTTAGTTATTAAAATCGGTACTGAATTCGCGTTCTTGGCAATATATCGACCTTTCGCCTTTTCTAAGATCACAGAATTTCTCAACTCGCTGGATCAGGTACTCCCTGGCCTCTCGGGTTTCAAAAATATTTACATCATGGGTGACATCAACATCGACATTACTCCGAGGCGTGAAGACTCGCGGGCGTTAGATTACCTTGATCTAATAGCTCAGCACGGACTTCTTTCAGGCCATTATTTCCCTACACATGATGCCACTTGTTATGACCATGTGATTTTAAAAACCTGCATATCAGCTAAATGCCTAGTTGTTGAAACGACCCTTACCGATCATTACTCTGTCATTTTATCACTTTCCACGAAGAACACAATTACCAATCAGTCAATTATAAAAATTGACGAACACAAAATAGAGTTGGCGGTAACAAATCTTGACTTCAGCTTAGTCTACACATCTCTAAACCCAAACACTGCTATACAACATTTAATTGACCCACTAAGAGAGGCTATAGAATCTTGCAGCGTTCCATATAAAGTGTCTAGAAAGCGTGGAACAATCAAACCCTGGATCACTCCGTGGCTGGTAAGATGTATGAGACATAGAGATTCTCTACACAAAAAAATGCAAATGCAACCTCAGGATGAAACAGTAAAACTAATTTACAAGAGATATAGAAATTACCTAAATAGTTTGCTCAAAAAAATTTGAAGAGAGTATGAAAAAACAGAATTATATAAGGCTAAAAATAATAATAAAAAAACCTGGCAAGTAATTAAAGAGATCACTAATTTGAATACACGGCAACCAATCCAGACTGACCTACTAAAAACAAAAACAACACCACGAGATTCTGTAAATGAGGCAAACCAATATTTTGCTAATATTGGAAAAGAACTAGCATCCAAAATAAGAATGAATAACCCCCTTCGAACATATTGCTTATCAAAAAGCCCAAACTCAATTGTATTATTAAAGACAGATGAAGAAGAAATTGAACGAATGATCAATTCATTGAAACCCGATAGCGTCCCTGGATGGGACAACATATCCTCTAAATTCATCCAAACACACAAAAAGATATTAATTCCTCCACTGACTTATGT
The DNA here is from genome assembly GCA_949316185.1 of Pyrausta nigrata. NCBI lineage: Eukaryota > Metazoa > Arthropoda > Insecta > Lepidoptera > Crambidae > Pyrausta > Pyrausta nigrata. The sequence goes on along the minus strand of OX438955.1, from coordinate 12,273,591 downwards.
ATACAACCTCAGTCTATCAACTGGTATTTTTCCTGACTATCTAAAAAGAGCCGTTATTATACCTATTCACAAGGCGGGGGATCGAGGCCTTATTAATAACTTTAGACCCATTTCTATTCTTCCAGCTTTTTCAAAAATCTTGGAACGCATTTTGAATAACAGTCTTACAGCATTCTTCGAAGCAAACAATATTATCTCTGGCAACCAATATGGTTTTCGAAGAAAAACATCAACATCAGATGCTGTTAATGACCTAATAAATCATGTAGTTACAAATTTAGATCATGGTGCTAAGTGCGTTGGCCTTTTCCTTGACCTAGCAAAGGCCTTTGATACGGTTTCGATCCCCCTGCTCGTTCGGAAATTGGAGGCGTTAGGAATCAGAGGGTTGCCATTAGCCATTTTCCAAAGTTACCTGACGGGACGTACACAGCGAGTCAAAATAGGTTCTTATAACAGCGAGGACGAATCTATCACCTTCGGAGTACCCCAGGGTAGTATATTGGGACCTACCCTCTTTCTTGCTTACATCAACGATCTTTGCAATATGCATCTGCAAAATGGCAAGATTATAACTTATGCTGATGACACAGTACTGCTGTTTACAGGAAGGACTTGAATCGATACGTACAAATCAGCTCAGATAGGTTTCAACATAACCCGGGATTGGTTAAACAACGATTTGTTAACTCTTAACTTAAACAAAACCAAGATGATCCAATTCTCGATGCAAGATACTTGGCAAATAAAGGAGCTCGATCTTAAGGTTGTTGCTGAAGACACCCAATCATGCTATATCATCGAACATACTGATTGTATAAAGTATCTTGGCATAATGATAGATAAGCACTCAACTTTTAAATCACACATCGAACTCATATCAACACGCGTTCGTAAACTCATTTATATTTTTAAACAGCTTAGGCATGTAGCAGACGTCAACATAATTAAAATGGTTTATTTTGCGGCTTGCCAAACAATACTAACATACTGCATCACTGCATGGGGTGGAGCTGCAAAATCTCACTTCCTACTAGAAAGAGCTCAAAGATCTATACTTAAGGTATCATGGTTTAAACCGTTTTCATTCCCCACTCAAGAACTTTATCGAGTCACAAATTTATTAACTGTTCGGCAACTGTTTATCCTTCATACCGTAATAAAACAACACAAAATTACACCCTTTGTTAGAGAAAATCTCAGACGCAATCATCTTGTAGCAAAATCAACCCCTTACAATACAAAATTCAGTAACAAATTTCTTGGTTTCCTAGGTCCTCACCTCTATAACGAGCTTCACAAAGTCCTGTCCTTTCATCACCTAAACACTTTTACACTCAAACACATGCTTTCGAAATGGTTGCAAAAGCTAAATTTTATTATGAAGCAACAGAAAATTTATTACATCCTATCCAGTAAATCATATAGTACTATACGATCACACATGCACACTCGCACACACACAAACACACACTCAGTCACACAAACACACACACACACACACACACACACACACACACACACACACACACAACAATCACAAAACACTTCATGTATAATTAGTTTATTTTTGTTACGAAATAAAAAAACCTCTTTCTCTTTTATCAATGTTTAAACTCAGTGTTAATCATACACTTTTTTATGTTTCATGGTACTTATATTATTAATTAAATCAAGAGGCGGGGCCTGGTGACTTGTAACACAGGTATGAAAACCTACTAGGCTGTAAGTTAGTACGTAATTTTTGCTTATAGTCGTTAAGAAACCCACTTGTTGGTGGAGAGAAATAAATATTATTATTATTATTAATGAAAATTATCAATGAACCTATATCTGAAATAATTATGTAGTTTATTTATAAGAATAGGTATTTGTAATTATGGATTTGTCGATAGTGGTATCACCCCTATTGAACATCAAAGTAAGTAAAATAAATGATATAAAGTACTATGGTAAAAATATTTATTCTTTTTTAAACTAGTTGAAAACCAGGCGAAATATATGAGTATGTTTTCGTCAACAAATAGCATCAATTCTTTGTCATTCAATATAAGATTACCACCAAAATTAATTGAGAACACGCTGTACGTACTGGCATTGACTGACGTGTTTCTTGGGTAGTTTCACGACGTTATTCAGCAGTTTCAGACCACATTACATGAGGTGACTTGCCTAATTGTGTACAAAGGCTTCGCATGGAAGATTCATGAAGGTATCAGACCTGGTTTAGTAGAATAGCGATGCGGTATCCTATTAAAAATAGCGGTGAGCCATCATTAAATCCCCACGTAAGAATAGCTGATAAGGTTTTGTGTTCGAACCCATTTTTAGTTCCGTACCCAAAGTATAAAAACGGGACCCTATTACTAAGCCTATACTATATCTCTAAACTGTAATAGCTAGAAAGTTGACATATTTACAGATGATGTATTTTAGCTGCCGCTATAACATACTAATACTAAAAACAGAATAAAAATACTGTTTTCAAACTACCTACTCAGCAATGTTCAATTACACATCAAGTAAACCTGACTCAAAGTGAGTCATTGCATCCCAAGGGACGTAATGTTGTATGAAATTTCATTACGCCCCTGGGAGGCAAAGTGATTTGGATTTCGAATAAGAGTTCGTAGGCATGATGATCACACTAGCCCGTCCCGCACCAAAGATAACCTATTTGAAATTTGAACCAATTTGAAAAATTAAGATAAATTATTTAAGAAATTACAAACAATGTCTTCGTAAAACTGTCGTGTGACGAAATTTATTTGACAACGGTGTCCATTAGGTGTATTGTTAATAATAATAATTTACTGCCCGAAAATTTAAAGGATATCTAAGGTATATAGATAAAATACGTTTTTTTAGTACATTTTTTATTGCCTCGTAGAAAGTGTGAAAAGAAGAGTATTCTCCTCAGGGATAAAGATTTCTTCGTCTTGGGCGAGCTTAAATCCCTCGCTCCACTCAAGATTCTACTTTTAACTCCCTCGCTGCAATCAGGAGTTAACTATCGAATCCTTCGGACCGCTCAAGATATAAGATGACGCTCGTGACGTGAGACATCACTTTACCCCCTTGGTGAATAATCTACCATTAATAGGGGCTTACATACAACAAATATGTGTTTTCGCGGTTTTTTGCAACCCCCCCCCCCCCCCCCCCTCTACAAGCTTAACTACTGGCTTGAAAAATCTGAAAAGAAAACATTATGATAGTGCATTTCATAAACTTTAAAGGAAACTATAGCGGTTGAGATAACTTTATTAGTTTAGCGGTTACTGTCGATGAATAAGGGTGTTGGGCAATTTTGTACCAAATACGAAATCCTTAGAATAATAGTAAATTATTCACCAAGGGGGTAAAGTGATGTCTTACGTCACGGGCCTCATCTTGAATCTCGAGTGTACCGAAGGATTCGAGAGTTAACTCCCGAGCACAGCGAGGGAGTTTAGAATTTACTCCTGAGCATAGCGAGGAAGTAAAAATTTTAGCTCGCCCAAGACGAAGACATCTTTATCCCCGAGGAGAATACTCTGCTTTTCACACTTCCTACGAGGCAATAAAAAAATGTACAACAAAAAACTTATTTTATCTTTAAGTATATATCCTTTGACTTTTCTGGCAGTAAGTTATTATTATTAACAATACCAGCTGCTTTACATCCACTGGACTCCGGTGTCATAAACTTCGTCACTCGACAGTTTTATGAAAACATTGTTTGTAATTTCTTAAAAAATACATCAGTTTTTTTTTTTTTATTTATTTATTTTTTATATTCCATTCGAGCTAAAATTCTTGGCTGCCAGGTTCAAATTTCAAATATGTTCTCTTTGGTGCGGGACGGGCTAGTGTGATCATGCCTACGAACTCTTATTCGAAATTCAAATCACTTTGCCTCCCTAGGGGCGTAATAAATTTTCATACAACATTACGTCCAAGGGATGCAATGAGTCACTTTGAGTCAGGTTTACTTGATGTGTAATTGAACATTGCCGAGTAGGTAGTGTGAAAATTCTTTTATGTGACTGAGATGAAGTAATCGCTTGTTAAAATTGAAAAAAAAAAGACATAATATAGATAAAATAGTGTCTAATGTTGTATAAAGATAATGGTATGGAACCCTGCGTGCGCGAGTCCGACTCGCACTTGGCCAGTTTTTTGACTGTGTTTTAAGTATGTGAAGAGGCCCACCGGATCCACCGGAGCCTGTAGAAATTAATGGAACCACATGAAACTGGCAGCTGCAGGCATTTTCGAGTCCCCTTGACAATTTTATCTATTTATTTACTTTACTAGATTTGACTTAGTGGTCACGGTCCGTGCAAATGGGCTGAAATGCTTAGAAAAGTACGTTGCATGAATTCTTTTATACTGTTAATTTATCATTTGTTTTTAAACCAGCAATTGATAACTACTGTCCTCCTAGCCGAATTTCGACTACAGTGGCCAATCTCAACAGAGATTAGCCGACTGCACGGGAGATATTATAGTGTACAAGTGTGTGCGCAATACACAGGTGCACTGTCTGTCCCGGCACTCTCATAATTCGGTGAGACGGAACTCCGACATGACCGTAGAGAGATCAGAAGCAGGGTACCATTTCCTGTCTCCGAAGCTGTGTCTGAGTTATTTCAAGACAGAATAACCCAACACTTTCGGGATTCGAACCCGGGACCTCGTGGATACCCAGGGTGCTGACCACAAGACCAACGAGGCAGTCAATGACGATGGATAACTAACCGTTTCTTAGAGTGTCAGTTTTACTCGTAAGTTGTTTGTGTTACATAAAGCTTTTGGGATTATTAGGATTTTCACGTAGCCTAAGTTACTATAATAGTAACGTACGTAAATAAGAATCTTTATCTAAGTGGTTTCAGTAACGGTCTGATATTACTACAGTTTTATTTATTACGCTTGAGTATAGCGGTAAATCGGCTGACACGCCATTTGCCAAAATCCATAAAACTGGTTATATTTCATTTTATGGATATTGTCGCGACCTCGGAACTAACTTATAGTACAGTAGTGCAAACTGACTGTTGTTACATCCGCTTCAGGCACCGTTACGTCACAACCGGGGAATATATTTTATTTATTAATAACGCTACCGGACACTCCACTCGACACTAGCGCCACTCATTGCCAAAGCCAGCCAAGCCACCCAAGCCAGCCAAAGCCACCCCAGCCAAAGCCAACCACAGCCACCATAGCCAACTAAAGCCAGCCATAGCCACCACAGCCAGCCAACACCTAGCCACCGCTTGCTACCTTTTCACCTTTCCCCACCGCCAATGTGCCTAAAATGGAGGGGGAAAGCCTTTATAAGCGACGGACAGCTCAGTCTAGCAGACTTGTACACAGCAGCCACTGAATAAGCTGAAAACTTTGCCAGTTTGAGTAAACATAATCATAATTATTTGAAAGTGTGTGATTCAGCAATTAAATCTGTGTGCTTAAGCTATTGTGCGTTTTTTATTTATGCCACTCGTTTACACTATAGAATCTTTAATTTTATGATTTTGATACTTAAGTAGGGATAATACTTAGTAAAACAGGTGATAAAAAATGTAATCCAATCCAAATCCAAAAAAAAAGTCGGTGGCGCAGTGGCTAAGGGGTCGCCTCTCATGCAGGAGGTACCGGTTCGATCCCACGTGCCGCCATGTACCAATGACTTTGTCTGAGTTATGTACATTAGTTGTTTCACTAACCGATGCTCTTACGGTGAAGAAAAACATCGTGAGGAAACCTGCACATTCAGGCGACTGAATGTGTAACCATGATCCAAACTGGGTCAGGTTCCCCTGGAAACAGGGTCACGGAGGTCAGATGGCAGTCGCTCCACTGTAATTACCTGATCTGCCACAACCTGGATCATGGTCGGCGGACCCTGGGCCCTCGCGTGCGAGAGCACAACCGGATAACGCTAGGAGGAGGAGGAGAAAAAATGTAATCCAAAAAGAATTGTTAATATTATAATCAGCTCTTTTAATGTCAATGGTAAATGAAACTGCTATTTACTTTGTGTAATCCATCTATATCTATACTATATACTATAATATTATAAAGAGGAAAGATTTGTTTGTTTGTTTGTTTGTTTTGTTTATTTGCATCGAATAGGCTCCGAAACTACTGGACCGAATCAAATGAAATTTGGCACAGAGATAGTTTGAGACACTGGGAAGGACATAAGCTACTTTTTGTCGCGATATAAAATCATCAGGGGGGTGAAATGGGGGATGAAAATTTATATGGAAAATCCGACTTTTGGCGCGGGCGAAGTCGCGGGGAACTGCAAGTACTTTGTATAATCGATCCGCTTATAACTTGATTTAGGAACATAGTAGTGTTTTATCACTATTCACAAATAAATTTTTGTTATCACTTTTCTTTTTAACGCCAGAAGTAGGTTAAGCGATTTCAATGGGTTTTTTAAATTGAAAGCAAAATTAATTATGTCTCCTCTTTTTAAAGAATCACAAACTATTATATTTTTACGTAATTAAATCAAATTTCACTTACCAAAAATTAATCGACTGTGTCATCCGGTGGGACTCGAACCCACGTCCCTTCGCTATCCGGGCGAGTGCTCTTACCAACCAAGCTACGGAGGACTGTCTAAAAAGCTGAGAAGAAGTGCTAAGAAGCTGACTAACGTCAGTCGACGAATTTTTGCAAGTGCTTGCTACGCCAGTGAGCCGGCGTTCGATTTCATCAATACTTAAATCAACTTCGATGCGATTTGTAACTTATAAAAACATAAATTTCGGTTACAATTAGTGATGTTCTGATGTTTAGTTAGTTATTTTGACACAGTTTTCTAAACTAAACAATGCTGTGACGGCGAATAACTATTTATATTTGTGGGGAGTGCGTACAATTTATTTTTTCGCCCATAAATTGTTTATGTCAATTATTTCGGCAATGGACCATGTTTGGGTCGGTTCCAACAATTTTTTTGGCCGATACCAGCCGGTTATTGCAGTAAAAACACGGTAAATGATAAAGAATTCAATTTGGGTGGCGTGTTTTACGCTAAATTGGAAATTGGGTGGAACGATGCCTCGGCGTTGTTGTGCCGTAGTCTGAATTTTCGTTGTTTTCTTTTTGGTTGTGGTTAAAACAATTTTCGACAATAACTTACTGAAAATTTTACTTCCATGTGTTCGTTATAAAACATGTTTTGAAAAAAGTATATAATTTACGTGAAAAGTGGCATATGAATTCGGTTAACTGAATGAATAGATATTTAAAACCTTTATCAATGTTTAAAAGCAACATCATTAAAAAAAGGCAATCATATCTTTAATTACTAAAGAGAGACTTATTTAAATAACTTCAGTTAAATCAGTAACGTGACATTTTAGGCATACTTTGCTTTAGTTACCATGTTACTTGACATTTTTGTTAGGGTTCCGTAGTCCGACAAGGAACCCTTATAAGATCGTTCAGTCCGTCCGTTCCGTCTGTCCTAGTGTGTCACAGCAGAATATCTTCTACGTTTATAGACTGATTTGCATGTAACTTGGTTCGAAGATACTTTACATATAGATCTCATTTTAAAAAATACAAAAAAATTAAAATAACCCCTTTTTAAGGGTACCTCTTCATACATGTAAAGGGGGGGGGGGTGAATTTTTGTTTTAGTGCACCCCTTTGTTTGAGGTATCGTTGAAAAGGAAGGTCTATGAAAATAAGGTAGGGTTTCCATACAACACTTTTTTATCAGCTTTACCATTTGCGAGATATAGCCCGCCAAAGTCGTTTACACGGTGTGTGTCCCCCCTGTAATATCTAAAGTCTTGGACCTATAAACTTCAAATCACTCACGTAAAGAAACAGCCGCGGAAACTCTTATTTAAAATTGTTTCGGGTATCCTGTGATGAATACTTTTGAAATTATAAATAAAATAAAAATATATACTTTTTTTGCCTATACTATCTAATGATTTAAGTTAATGGTACGGAACCCTTCGCGCGTGAGTCCGACTCGCACTTGGCCGGTTTTATTTCTTTGTGTCCCCTATCTATAAGTGTTTACTTTAATATTTTGATTTGTTTGTGTACCCTATTGATACTACGCCGCGCACACGCACACGCATACCTGCCTTATTTTTATTTGTTTAAAACGTACCGTGAGAACCCCCAAGATCGAGTCGACATCGAGACGTTCTCTATGACACATGTACTAGACAGACCAGAGCGCTTTCGCCGTGTGTGTATCCTGTGAAACTCCTTACAGACATTTCGAGTGATTGTGGCCCGTGAAGTGATAACTGAACCCCTGAAAGCTGATGTGGCAAGTACCTAGCTATAAGTGCTCAGACCTGACTAATTTTCCACCTATCATTGTCGCCCTCCACGTGTAATCCACTGCCTAAACTCTCAAACATTTTGGTAGCAGAGCGTAGTTTTTTATTAGGAGCCCTTATTAGTAACGTAATTTGTTAATTGAGAGTTATTTATTTGCTTCTTTCTTTTGTAATTTGAACAAAACGTCTCGTCATATACCTACCCTATTTACAGTAAATTCCTTAAATACCACTCGAGTACAATCCCTTTTACATAAGTGTCGGTTAAATCGATTAGCGCGTTAATTACCTACCCTTTGAGTGCAAGTGAGGTGCGCGAGCGCTTTGTTTCCCTATTGATCACGCTATTACCGCGTGACCGCGTGCGAGTTGTTTACGAGTTACGTTTGCTATACCCGGTGCATCTGCGCCGTCCCTTACTATTTGTTCCTTTACGCATCCTATTGGAATCTTTTGTGAGTTTAATTTACCTACCTTGTTTCCTGCGATTTAAAATAAATAAAATGTCGGATACCGAAACCGGCAACGAGACCGTAAGGGCCGTACTTTACACGGATACAGCTGAATACCGTGAAGCTATAGGTGAACTCCGTTATATTAGTGACTGGGTTGATGATTCCCACCGAGTTCTTGAGACCTTTTCCTCCAATCGTATGCGAGCGCGTCTTTCCGACCTGCCACTAATGTGCGATAAGTTTTCTGCCGCTTGTTCAAAGCTGTTAGGTAATCTCGATCCTGCGATTTATGAACAAGAATATGTGCAAGTTAGGAACGAGATGCGCGTAGTAAGGGACAAAGTAGACGACTTAAAAATTAAGTTAGACGAAATACGACCTCACCAATTGGAGACGTCCCGTACTAGCACCCCCTTCAAGGAGAATAAATCCCTGGCTATTGATAACCCGGCTAGTAAATTGCCTGACCTACCTATACCTAAGTATGATGGCCGTCCCGATAGTTGGAGCAGTTTTATAGACCAGTTTGATAGCGTGGTGGACAACCAGCCTAGCCTTACCCCGACTTTGAAGCTACACTATTTAGTGGGAGCCTTATCGGATGAACCTCGTCGATTGATACAACACCTCAAGATTGAGGCGGGCAATTACCCCGTGGCCCATGACCTCCTAAAACGTAGGTACCATAACCTTCGTGTTTTAGCGGATACCCACATGGCTCAAATAGTGATGCTCCCTATTATAACGCCTAAACTTTCCGGGTTACGTGTGTCGTTCCTGAACCCCCTGCTTTCGACTTATCGATGCTTAGAGAGATTGGAACTTCCTGTTAAACATTGGTCATACCTATTAGTTCACTTATGCCTTGCTAAACTGCTTTCAGAGTTAAAATCGAGATTTGAACGTCGTTATGGCGATAATCCTAATCACCTCCCTGCTTTTGATCATCTTATTACCTTTCTTGACGATGAATGTAGGCACCACGACAATGTAGGTAGTGCTTCTGTCGTTGACACTACTACCCCCCCTACTGTGAGCTCCCCTCGTTTGCCTAAACCTAACGCGCGTTCCCCACCTCCTGCAAGAGCCTTTGTTACTTTTGCGACGACATCTAAATGTCACCTTTGTAATAGTACTTTGCATTACTTACGCGAGTGTCCCGATTTTATTCGCCTTCCTACACGTCAACGTGTTACTTTTGTAAAAGAGGCCCGACTGTGCTATCGATGCCTGGATAAGCGCTCCATATCCCAATGCACGCGAGATTATCGCTGTCGCACGTGCCGTCGTTCCGGTCATCACACGTTACTTTGTTATGATGACTCCTCTCCTGTGAATTACGATCGCGAGCGCTCATACCGAGACGTCGCGGCCTTAGCTTCTAACCAACCGCAGCAATCTCCACAAAGTCACTTAACGGACCGTGTGTCACCCCCACGTACTGAATGGCACCGTGTTCGTACCCCGCCACCTCGTGATTCCCGTAGAGCGTCACCTCCTCGTTCGGGCGGGCGATCCCCGCCTGCACCCAACGGTAACCGTACTTATAATGCCCCTCTGGGTCAAAGAACCCAGGATGAACGTGCATCTCATCATAAGTACAGTGAGGCCCCACAGTTCTGACTGGATGGCCCCCCTTCCATACCTGCTTTTACATCTTTACCTCACAGTTCTCTCGTTCTTTTACCTACGGCCTTGATTAATGTTAAAACCTCGTCTAGATATTATGTGGAAGCGCGTGCCTTATGTGACACTGGTGCTCAGGGCTGCCTTCTTACTACTGAGCTTGTTGTTGACCACATGAACTTACCTATCATTCCTTCTCCAGTTCCTGTTCGTGGAATAGGTTATGTTCAAGCAATTAATTCCCCGGGCATTGTATCATTTTCATTAAAGCCAGTTAATTCTGTCTGTCCAGAAATCTCCACCAGTGCAATAGTTGTTGATGTGATTGGTACCTGTTTATTTACGTGCGGAACTTCCGTCTGGTGTTTGCTCCGTCCATCTTGTTATGGCTAAATCTAAATTTGCCCCTGTACGGACCCGTTTAACAATTCCCAAGTTGGAATTGTTGGGAGCTACCCTTCTTTCTAAATTACTTCATCACGTCGCTCTTTGTCTGCAAAGGTCGTCTGTGTTGACTTTAATCCATAGTTGGACGGATAGTAAAATCGTGTTGTGTTGGTTAAAAACCACTCCTCACCTCCTTCAGACATTTGAGGCTAATCGTGTCTCCCAGATTAATAATAGTCCTACATCTAGTGAATGGAGGCACGTCCCAGGCTACATGAACCCTAGTGACTGTGCATCGAGAGGTATGTCAGTCACCCAAATGATCGACCACTCCCTTTGGTTTTCACCTTTGTGGTTGACGCAGTCTCCTGACAACTGGCCCGGTATTTCGGAACCTTACCCAAGTAGTGATCTCCCTGGACTACGTTGTTTAGTAGTCTCTGCCGATGTTCTTACCCCGGATCCCTCATTCTTATTAGAGCGGTATAGTTCTTTCAACAAGCTAATAAACGTGACTTGTTACCTAAGGCGGTTTTTATTTCCTAAATCTTACTCGTCCTACCTGAGCCCTGAGGAACGGAGAGATTCCCTTTTGTTTTTAGTGAAAATCGTTCAATTTACCTCCTTTTCTGATGAACTTGATCGCTTACGGCGTGGCGATCCTATCACTAACTCCCTGAGAAAGTTGAATTTATTTCTAGATGACAGAGGCCTGATTCGAGTTGGAGGTCGACTACGAAACTCCGATCTATCCTTTGATGCGCGCCATACCCTTCTTCTACCTAAGAATGGTAATTTCGTGAACATCCTTATTTCACATTACCATCGCGAGAATGCTCATGCTGGTGTTAATGCAATTCTTGCCATGTTAAAAAGAGAGTTTTGGATCTTGTCTGCACGCAGAGCTATTCAGCATGTGATTTTTAAATGCCTTCCTTGTTATCGTCTCAAGGCGGCTGTATCTCAACCCTTCATGGGTGACCTACCTAAAGACCGCGTCACGGCTGCTAGACCGTTTGACGGTGTAGGTACCGATTTTGCAGGACCCTTTTTTACCAAAGTCCAGGCCTATAGGAACAAAAGGTTAGTGAAAAGTTACCTGTGTGTATTTGTCTGCCTTTCGACTTAAGCCGTTCACCTTGAGGTTGTGTCGGATCTAACTACTGAAGCCTTTATTGCGGCCTTTCCCCTTTTTTTTTTCGTGTCGCGTCGTGGTGTACCTCGCCTAATCCGATCTGATTGCGGTCGAAATTACATCGGTGGTAACAATTACCTTAAAGAGTTAGAGTGTTTCCTGTCTCAAAACCAGGCGGCTATTGGTTCTGAGCTTTCAAAGCGGAACATATCCTGGGTTTTCGATCCTCCTGTTTGCCCTCATTGGGGAGGTCTTTTTGAAGTTGCGGTTAAATCGGCGAAATCGCACCTAAAACGAGTAGTAGGCGATACCCCCCTTACGTTTGAAGAGCTGACCACTATTTTTGCTAAAATTGAAGCAGTTTTAAATTCACGCCCATTGTGCCCACTTTCTCCGGACCCTAATGATGTCGAAGTGTTAACTCCCGGCCATTTCTTAATTGGACAACCCTTAACTGCACTTCCGGAGTACCCTTATAAAGACGTAAAATTGCATCGCCTTACACGGTTTCTGCTAATCCAACAAATTACCCAGCACTTTTGGTCTCGATGGCATTTAGAATACCTAAATACATTACAAATTAGAAATAAATGGACCTCTCCTTGTGATCCTCCTTAAGTGGTTGAGCTAGTACTCATAAAGGATGACAACCTTCCCCCTTTGCAGTGGCGTTGTGGACGCATTATTAATTTATACCCTGGCCAAGACCAAGTTGTTCGTGTGGTAGATGTTAAAACTCCTACCGGTAGCCTAAAGAGATCTTTGACGAAATTAGTTCGTCTTCCTGTCCAGTGAACTTCCTTTCCCTTGGCTTCCTAACCTTCTCGTAAACACTTGACGTGTTTAGAGCGGGCGATATGTTTACTACAATATTTTGATTTGTTTGTGTACCCTATTGATACTACGCCGCGCACACTCACACGCATACCTGCCTTATTTTTATTTGTTTAAAACGTACCGTGAGAACCCCGAAGATCGAGTCGACATCGAGACATTCCCTATGACACATGTACTAGACAGACCAGAGCGCTTTTGCCGCGTGTGTATCCTGTGAAGCTCCTTACAGACATTTCGAGTGATTGTGGCCCGTGAAGTGATACCTGAACCCCTGAAAGCTGATGTGGCAAGTACCTAGCTATAAGTGCTCAGACCTGACTAATTTTCCACCTATCATTGTCGCCCTCCACGTGTAATCCACAGCCTAAACTCTCAAACAATAAGTTTCACTCTCATCGTGCGCCTCGATTTTGGAATAAAATCAAAATGGCGGCGGGGTCGATATGCCAGCTTCCGTACAAAAAGTTTCAAACCCTTTTAATTGTAAGGTATTATTCTCGACAATCAGGGCCCTATTTTACAAAAACGTGACAGGCGCGACGATTGTCACAAATATTTTTTTTAAGTTATTTTATTTATTATATATTTAAGAATGGTTTTACTTATTCCATATCGTCTATAAATACAAAGTTACCAATTTCAATTAAAAGGTTTAGACGGAGATACATGGGAACAATTTGACAAGAAAAAAAGGTAAAGCAAGTCACGATGTCACGAATCTGGTATTATAGGATTACATTTAATGTAAAGGACACCCTGTGAACGTTCGTGACCAAAAATAACATTTGTCCATAAAGATGCTACAAAATACGCATTTTCACACAAATAAATTGTCCGAACACTTCAGAAGCTTAAAATACTCCGGACTGATGATTTACCGGGCACAGACACGCAAACATTATTCACTGTAGGGATTCAAGTGCGTTAGGGTTAGGCCACACCGCACACCATTTTTAAGTATTGCAAAATGATATCTTTTATCCTGTTGACGATCTTCGGTGCGTTAGGGTTAGGCCACACCGCACACAATTTTTATGTATTGCAAAATGATAAAATGATATCTTCTATCCTGTTGACGATCTCCGTGGCCGAGTGGTTTGCACACCGGTTTTCAAGGTGTCCCCATCTCTGAGGTCCCGGGTTCGATCCCCGGTCAAGTCAATATAGAAATCCATATCAATCTAAAGTATATCGGGTCTGGGTGTTTTGATACCACCGTTGTTTCTGATTTCCATAACACAAGTACTTAAGCTACTTAGTTTAGGATCAGAGCAATGTTTTTTACATTATTAAATGTTTATTTATTCCAAAGTATGATGTCAGGAGGTGTTCAGGAGCCATAGACAAGATGTATCTATTCTACAGAGAAGTTACTTTCGCTAGCAAAATTTATAAAACAGACATAAGCTATCACAAAATTGTGTGACGTTTTTTTATTACTTGGTACGGAAACCATTTTCACGACAAAACAATACAAAAAAGTTTTTTTTTTTTGAAAAAAACACCAATTACCTAGCCCCAAACTAAGCGTGAGCTTGTGCTATGGTGACTAGAATAACGGATAGAAATACTTAAATACATATAAACATCCATGACTTAGGTACCAATGCTCGTGCTCATCACACAAACATTTGCCCCTTGCGGGATTCGAACCCGCAACCGCCTGGTTTAGAAGTCCGGTGCGCGAACGACTACACCAAGACGGTCGTCACTAACAAAAATCTTAAAACATTCTATTTTTAAATTCTTATAAAAAAAAGGAGGAACTCAATTTTACGGATTACTTCGCGATTTATTTACATTTTATTTAAAACCTGACGTTTCGAACACTTTACTGCGTTCGTGGTCACAGAGAGATTAAGGTATTATTTGTCATTACAAAGTTTTGAGTAATTAAACTATTGTCACTCATTAATATTAATAAACGTTTCTATTTACGCAGAAAGAGCTAACCGTGTCTTGAGATCTTGCAGTGCGTGCTTCTTGCAGTGTGATCTTGCGTGTAATAAGAAGGAAATTTACTATTCTAAATTCTACCGTGATAACAACTCCATTCTCTTCACTTCAGACTGGATAACTTTCCAATAACTTTATTAATGCTTTAATTTCTGTTATTCTCTTTTTAATATCCTGAACGAATTCCAGTTTTGTTTAATCTTATCATAAGTAAAGATTAAGCCAAAGTTATATGTATTACTAGTCTTTGAAAGGGACTGTATTATTTTAAAAGTACACATTTTTGATAGAGTGAGATGGTTTTATTTATAACATACTCCTACCTAAGTGTCGTAGAGTAAAGGAACAGAGAGTGCACCAGTGTATTGCGCACACACATGTGCACTATAATATGTCCCGCGCAGTTGGCTAATCTCTGTTGAGATAGGCCGCCGTAGTCGAAAATGGCTAGGAGGACATCATGTTAAAATTATTTAACAATGTATTTTAGGATTTGTGCTCTTAGTTTCTAAAATAAATAAATTATTTTAACAAACACACCAATTACCTAGCCCCAATCTAAGCGTGAACTTGTGCTATGGTGACTAGGATAACGGATAGACATATTTATATACATTTATAAACATCGATGACTTGGTACAAATGCTCGTGCTCATCACACAAACATTTAGAGGTCCGTGGCGCAAACCACTACACCAAGACGGTCGTCAAATAGGTAGATGATTAGAAGAATAAAAATACATTTGGGTTAAAAACAGAACCCACCTTTTGGGCTTCGCGTGATTAAATGTCGTTGCAATAAAATGAAAATGAGATCAAGAAGGGGGTCAGGTAAAATAGCATGTCTAAAACATATAACATAGGATAGTAGGATTTAATTACTTAGAAAATAATACATACAGATAAGAGAAGACAGTTCTGGGGGATACTTGCTTTTTGAGCAATAAATCCAAAAGAAATTGAAAACCCTTAAGTCTTTTTACAAGACCTAAGTACTCAAAAATACCCCACACGATAAGTAGACGGAAAAAAACACCCCCACTTCACATATAGGGGAAATAGCCTTAAAAAAAATAACCTACCTACCTTATTTTTATTCTACCACATTGTTGGCGTAATTAGTATTCATCTATCATCATCCTCCTAGCGTTATCCCGGTTGTGCACTCGCACGCGAGGGCCCAGGGTCCGCTGACCATGATTCGGGATGTGGCAGATCAGGTAATTACAGTGGAGCGACTGCCATCTGAAATGAAATAAAATAGTTTATTTCGAAGATTGTGGTATCATAAGTTGTTCGTATACACAAGTTTCACACATTCTGCCATTCTAACCTCCGTGACCCTGTTACCTGGTGAACCTGACCGGTTTTGGATCATGGTTACACATGCAGTCGCCTGAATGTGCAGGTTTCCTGTGATGTTTCGACGTTTTCCCTCACCGTGAGAGCATCGGTTAGTGAAACAACTAATGTATATAACATGTGGGATCGAACCGGTGCCTTCCGGTTATTATTAGTATAATTAGTATATACATACACCTAGAAAATTACAGCTTTCTAGTACTAACGGTCTCTTAGTAAAACCTTGGACAGATAAACAGATAGACAGACGGACATGACGAAACTATAAGAGTTCCTTGGCAGGACTACGGAACCCTAAAAAACGACAAACAAAATACGACACTAAATATTGAAACAAAACTGCAGGGTTGACACGGCAAAAATAATAAACTAATAATAAAACAAATTCTATATTTTAAGCAGCGCCCAAAATTGGTGCCACAGCCTATACACACTTATCAAAACGAAATACCGTATCAATCTAAGTCGAATTTATAATCCTTCAAAAGGTTTGAGCCGATCCATAATTCAAAGAGTCAATGAGGGTTTTCCCAGCTAGATGGGTATAATTCTCTGAATGGAGACAAAATACGATCCCTATTGTAATAATGCGATTTATAATGAACAAACTTTTATTCGCAAGTTGGAGGATGAATTTTAATTTAAAGGGCTCCGCTTAGTTCAGGTGTTCTCTTGAGACTTCTTGGGATTTATCTATTTGAAGTCTTAACGTGCGCTGTGAATAAAAAAAATTGTCGTCACTTTACTTGTAAACAAGGTAAAAATATTTTGCGAGATTATTTTTAAAGTAATTATTTTCTTGATGTTATTGAACCCATACTTACGTGTACCAAACTACAGGTTTTTACTAACTGCCGTACTCAGCGTCAAGTATAGTTAATCCTTCATTAAGTCTCATGCCGTCCTTTTCTATTTTATTGACAAGGAAAGTGATAGAACGAGACTTACAATTATAGATAAAATTTAATTGACGTCTCTGAGTGCGGCAGTAAAACAGACAGAGCACACGTGACATTGGCGGAACAGTGAGCCCAGAACAGAGTGATTACGTTCGCTCGGCATAACAAAGAAGAAAAAGAAGACAGAAAGACACTAGTCAGATAGACATGGAAAACCTTAAAGGGTTTCTTGATGGCTACGGAATCCTAAAACATATTTCGGGAAACGATAAAAATAGGAAAGTTTGACAGTTCTTTGAACAAGTACTGTAACATCGCTACCACACATGAATAGGTAAGTTACGGTAAGTACGGCAGCAAAGTCCCTTTCTTCCTTGTTAGTTAGGGAACCTTAACTGTCCCTTTAAGTGTCAGATGGAAAATGTGTCATGTTTGGGCTTTTTTTTGTATGGCGTAGTAACTCCTTAAGGTGAATTTATTTATTGCTAAAAAGTACCTTTGTAAATAGTACACAGGTATTTTTTGGCAATAAATAGATGAATGTGACGAATATCAGTTGCCGAATATCCAATTGATCTGGTTTTTTTTGTCGATTGTCTTCTATTTATTTCAATTCATTCGTGTAAAAAATTTAATCAACCAACTAAGCATTATTTGTCATATTTTCTATAATAATTCTGTCAAATCAACCGTCAACCGATGTTTACCGACTGCTTAAAAATTGACGAACACGGGTCTAAAAAGGCAACCCAAAAAACGACTGATATATAAGGTTTAGTTGAACTTAAATTAAAGCTTTTCAAACCCATAAATAAGTCAATTGCAGATAATTCTTCCGTGGCCCGTTTGTCGGCTTTGTGTAATGTTCATACCGGTCTGTTGAAATTTACGACTTACGGGAATGATATTGGATCCCGAATTATCTGGATCCTGAACATTATTATGTGGAAATTTATTCTTTCTCTGTACGCTGGCTTATACATATAACGTTTTAAAAATAACACAACCCATAAGAGTTAAATGTACCAAAACATGTATTCTCATGGTTTGATTTTGTAACGAACGGTTATAAGGGTTCCGTACCCAAATGATAAGACAAATACGAGTAAGTTGTAATTATTCTAATAAATGTTAAAATTTGCAAGTCTGCATGCAGGCTAAATACATTTTCCTACTTATTTTTTTATGAAAATTAAGACCTTAAAATCATGAATGTTTTCTGGCAAATAAACTTTCTTAATACTAATTTAATAATTTCAAAAGTATTCATCACAGGATACCCGAAATAATTTTAAATAAGAGTTTCCGCGCCTGTTTTTTTACGTGAGTGATTTGAAGTTTATAGGTCCAAGACTTTAGAAATTACAGGGCGGTGGACACCGTGTAAACGACTTTGGCGGGCTATATCTCGCAAATGGTAAAGCTGATAAAAAAGTATTGTATGGAAACCCTACCTTATTTTTATAGTCCTTTTCAACGATACCCCATACAAGGGGGTGCACTCAAAAAAATAATTCATCCTCCCCTTTACATGTATGGGGAGGTACCCTTAAAAAGAAGTAATTTAATTTTTTTGTATTTTTTAAAATGAGATCTATATGTGAATTATCCTCGAACCAAGTTACATGTAAATCAGTCCACAAACGTAGAAGATATTCTGCTGTGACAGACTAGGACGGACGGACTGAACGATCTTATAAGGGTTTCTTGTCGGACTACGGAACCCTAAAAACGTGACTTTTCAGGGTTCTGTAATCAACAAGGAACCTTTGTGCCATAATTAATCTATTTTCTCAAGCGCAAGGTTGACAATCCTCAAAGGGATTATTAAGTTGTAATTTATTTGAACAGCCATCAATTCGGATAAAGCGATCGATCGGGAGTTTGTGGTTAGGCTTAATATTGGGTCCATGGTTCAAACAGTGAGTTATCACAACAGTATGCTAATTTTGTTTTGTATTATATTTAGGTAAAGGGGAAAACGCCTACAATTTCAGAATAAAAAACTTTCGCATATAAATGTATTTATATTAATGAATTTTAATCGCGGACACAATATTTATTTGTAAAAACCTAATAATAAAACCAAAAAACGGTACAATATGAATGGCAGAAAAGTCATATTTTTTCTGTTTTTTCAACTAAGTGACCCTTCTATTTCGTGTCAAGGCGAAATTTTGTTTTTCCAATAAATTAGGATGCCATACGAAGACACAAGCTAATAGACTAAAACTGTTTTCGTCTTTGTAACTATAAATGAGTAAGGTATCCAACTTTATCAATATGTAACTCTATACGATTGAGTAATAAATTACCTGAGTTATTGCCTTTTGAATAATCTAGTACCATTACCTTATTATCTGACTGCCTAGTTGGTCTAGCGGTCAGCACGCTAGGTACTATCTACGAGGTCCCGGGGTCGAATCCCGGGTCGGGCCGAAAAGTGTTGGGTTTTTCTGCCTTGACTCAGACACAGCTCCGGAGTCAGGAAGGTGTTGTTAAAACCCCCGTGCTTTGGAAAGCGCGTCGAGCCGATGGTCCTGCTCCTGATCTCTCTACGGTCATTACGGACTGCCGTCTCATCGAATTATGAAAATAAAGGAATACAAAGTGCACCTGTGTATTGCGGACACACTTGTGCACTATAATATCTCCCGCGCAGTCGGCTAATATCTGTAGTGATTGGCCGATGTAATCGAAATTCGACCAGGAGGACATTTTGTTTTTACCATTATTATCGTAATGAGCAATCACTACACAGGCTGTTGTTTTGGTCAGCACCCCCGAGTCAGGGATCTTAGTGTGAGTTATGCTAATTCAAAAAAAATAATATTTAAATAGTATATAAGTTTTAAAAGAAAACGCTAGGTAATTGGTGTGTTTGTTGAAAACAATTTATTTGTTGATTGTTCTATAACATCACACGTTCAAAACATTTGTACTTAATTACGTTTCTACATAGCGATAGATACATAGCATAGCGATCTAAACCAGAATTACGAGCTGGCATAATTTATCAACCCATTACCAGTCATAAATGTTTGAACGTATTTTACCAGAGCTTAGTTTAATTACTCTAAAGGCTGGTGCACACTAAGAGCTGACAATTTACGAATAATCTGGCCACTACAACTTGTAGTGGCCAGATTATTCGTAAATTCTACAAGCTCATAAAAAATATTTGATTAAAAAGAAACCACATAAAATCACTTTCTTCTTCATCTTTTTCTAGGATAAGCAGATGAATTTATTTCAATCTGGTTGTTGTGCAGAATCTGTATACATATCTTAACCAAAAACACAGTGAAATCACAGTACTATCAAAACGTAAGGCCTTAGCATTTTGACAGAGTCAAAAAGAACTTTATTTCTAATCCTAAAATTAAACTATTTTCAAATCGTCTAATATCTGTTGGTATTAGTCGTTAAGCCTAGTCAGAGGCCCTAGGGCGGCTTGATAACATCTGACAGTAAGGTTTGTCACTTGCCTTACATACACCCCTCCACCAATCCGCACTGAGCCCGCGTGGTCGAGTATGGCTCGTACCTCCTCATAGTTGAGGTAGAGGCCTTTTCCCAGCAGTGGGATCTATAGGCTGACTTTACTATTTCTCAAATTCCAATCACCCAATCAAATCATAAGTGCTCGACGCCCGCACCGCTCACTGTCCCCGTTCTAGTCATCTCCCGCACCTCTGTACCCCGCAGGCAAGGACTCAGTTAGGCGGTCGTGCTATACAATAATCAAGAATCAAGTGATATATAAAAAAACGTCATGGAAACCCATTAGAAAACTGCGCATACCACTGAAATTCAATCTGAAATATTTTATTAGCTAATGTATGTTCTTGCTCCTATTGTGTACCTTGCCTAAAACTAAAATATAGGCCACAAATGTATTTAACCTGATTTGTAGTTCACTTCAAAATCCTTTGCTTGATTCATACAACTAATTTAGAGAAACCTTTATTGTTTGAAGTATTTTAAAAACGCAATGATGCTTGTGGACAATTTAATAATTTTAATAATTGGGTTATTTTAATAATAATATCAGTATAAAGTATAATAATAAAGTAGTTAGGTTGATTTTGATAATTAATCTCATCATATCAGCCTATTGCAGTCCACTGCTGGACGGAGACCTCTCCAAGACTGCGCCAACTTTCACATTCCTCCGCTTCCTTCCTCCTTGGCCTGGTGGCCAAGGACATCGGTCTTCAGGACATCGGTCCACCTAGCTAATATAATCTATGTTGTTTTACTATGTATATCTTTGAATCTTAGTGAAAACATAGTTTTTCAAACGATACAGAGCGTTTAACCAAAACTTGGGCACTTGTGCGGAAAACAAATCACTGAACATGCTACTAACGTTATATGAGACAACTGTGTTGACCATCACGGATAAAGGTACTTAAAACATACAGTTTTATACAGAAATAATCTCCAGGCACTTGCATAACTATAAATTATGTATAAATATAAACACTCCTACGCGAGGTTTCAACCCAGAGCCTGCTATTTGTTTATTGTTTATTTTTCAAACAGGTCCAAAGAATTGCCATTTTTAAAAACCCTGTAAATGATCGTATCATATTTTCGTATCTAACACCTACTTTAACACACATACATTAACAAAATAACTCAACCTCATTCCATCTCTGATCGTAAATACTAGTGCTGCGAAATTAATAAGGATATCTTTCGATCGTTGTACTTGTAATTAAGTAACAATACCGATACTGATACCTACCGCGGTTCAGTTATTTTTCTGAACAGTGTGTTAAAAAGTTGGTGGCTTTTTTAAATTGTACTTGTGTAAAAATATATAACTCAGATACAAAAAATCCTACTCTGAGATCGATTCGCCTTAGAGGTATTGTTCATCATCATCTTTTTTTAATATTGTTTTTTCCGATGCTATTTAGGAGGTCCCCTGGTAATTTAACATACATTGGTTGCTCCACACCCATATTAAAGTTAATCCAATCGCAAATCTTGTTAATTTATATCAGAGTAGTTCCGATGGTCAACTGTGATGCTTCTTATCAGTGTTCGACAACATACAGTCTAATTAAGAACCTCCTCTTTTAAAATCATTAGAAAAATTGAAAAAGAATCGACACTGAATTATGGACAACACTAGTACCTAGTGCCTCTAAATATTAATAACAAATGACAGGCGTCAAGGCCTCAGGTGTTTCGCATAAAGACGACAGGACGGCTTTATATGACTTTATGATCGCAAACGTAAGAGTTATGAATGGCGTTGCTATATTTGACGTGTACTCGAAGTAATTGCTGGTACTTTTGGGAGCAAGCTGGTTATAAATTGATCCATTATATTGTTGTAACACTAACGTTATTAAATTTTAAGGACCAGGTGCAACACCTGCTCAGCCGTACTTACTAACGATAATCTACTCTTTTTTTAGGTTTCTTAAAAAGATATAATTATTGTTTTCTACCGACTGTGGGTGTGCCTTCTTCTTTACAGTCGTATACCTCATAACTGAGGGTCGTGATCATTACGTGAAATAAAACACACACAACGACTTTCTTGGCAATTTTAATGGAATGGTTTGCCTTCTCCATTTCACACACTAGCTAACTAGTGTGCAGATTTCCTCACGATGTTTTCCTTCACTGTTAGGCAGTGATATCTTTAAATAATACTACTTATAGTTTTTATACAAACTCAGTGGTACAGGCGGGGATCGAACTCACGATCTCACGGTCCATGAGAAGTTAAGTTTTGTCCGCTCAGTTTTCGCGCCACCAAAGGTGTGTCATAACACGCATATTTGGGCTATTTTTAAGTGTAATTTACAGTAAGTCCTAAGTAACATACAGTCAGTGAAAAATAGCAAAATGTACTATTATTAGGCATAAAAGGGACCAAACCACGAATCTAGCCCGCACTAAAGCTCACACAACCACACGATCGGTAAAGTTACTCTAACCTTACTCTGTCTAAACTGAACGGTTTATGTACTACAAAAGCACAACCTAATTAAAAACGTCTAACGTAATCAATTGAAATACAATTCTATATGGATAGATTTTATGACAAAAATTGGTTAAGGTAATTCTTCTTATTGGGGCACGTAACTGTGCTAACTGTAAAACTTTGTCGTTAACGCTCGAAAATGTTCTAAATCGAACTAAATAAAGATTGTCAGTACGGATCCAATCGTATAATGTTGTCTCTTTCTTGGTGGACCAATCTGTGGAAAACTATCTCGTGTTTGTGAAATTGTTTAAAATTTATAGTAACTTAATAAGCTATTTCCCACATCATCGTCTGCTTCAACTTGATGATAGAATGAGGTAGCACTTTCATAAAACTGTAGAAATTTGAATTCTGTATATTGTTTCAAAATCATAAATCCCAAGTCAAAAAGGTAGAACAATGTATTCTTCAGATACTCAATACAATTTGATACTGACGCTTACAATAACGACTAAATTAATCTATTGACCAGCATAAACCTACGGATCCTTATTTTTTACTACAACCTTTCACGACGATAATTCTCAGTCGAATGTCCATTGCCCATCCATCGCACTTCCAGCCCGCTCCACAAGTTAAAAATGCTATAGGGTGGGGTAGCTTTGAGTTGCCATTACAAAAATAACAATATCGTTACTGTGTTAAACAATTAATGACAAATACTGATACTGGGTGAAGTTAAAATTAAATATAAAAATATTCATTAAAGCAACACACAAATAATGCTAATATTAATTAATTTTAATGTCTCGAATGAGGAATCACAACACAATGGAGTACAAAAATAAAGTTTTTAAAATTTATTTATTCACTTTCATCGAGTCCAGACGAAGTTGCAGGCAATCGCTTGTTTTCTCAAGAACCCAAAGGGAAATACTACTGTATACTAGATCCGCCGCTTCTTTGACCGGCGGCTTGGCTAAAATACAATTTGCCTGTTTTGTTTGCGAGATCGTATTTTCACAGTATATTGCGCACACAATATAAGACAACAGACTACAATTCAGTAGGCCCTGTTTGAACTGAAGAATCCGTGACACAAAAATACTTATCGATGATGAGGCATAAGCACAGTGTAAGCGAATGCTCACAAAAACTTGTAATATTTATTTACTATTTAGTGGTAGTCGTTGTTGTATCAGCAAAAAAAACGTTTATAATTGATAGAGCCAGACGAAAATCCATTATAAAATAGGAAAAATAAAATTATTTCGCTTTAAATTTCCGCTAAGAGACGCTGGCGAAGGCACCAAACCACACCAACCGTAACCGCGTTGAGTATAAGTTCAGGCAAGTGCAGAATGCACCGCCCGCCTTCCCTCAATACACATGCACTACAGCTAATGCAGTTGTTACTAACAAACACCAATGTGCAAAATCGTTTGCTTTCAAAACCAGATACCACCTTGCCCGGCCTTTCTTGGCTACTCTCTGACTTTTTTTTGTGATTCGGCACTTAGTCTTTGGGCATCAAGTTTTTTCTTAATTCCAAATAGTTTTGCGCTTGATCATAAGATGATACAGATGGACTCAAATGCATGTGTGGTGAAGCGAACTTGCCAAGAAAAATATGCTTATTTAGTAGTGCTTTGAATGCTTCACTTCATGCAAAGTGAGCTTATTGGATCAACTTTTGTTATGAATAACAAACGGGTGCACTGAAAGTATTCTCGGGTTTTAGTTTGTTTTCTTGAAAATATACGCGAAGCTGCATTAAACTGAATACGCATTGAAATGGTGCTCACTTATCAACCGATACTTGTGTACATTGTCAATATGACACATTTTTTATTATTTGGATTTTATTATTTTTAATGGGTTTGATTTTGACTCTGGACTAATCCAGACGTGGCATAGACAGAGTCGACGGTAGAGCGAGCTCACCCCGAAGGTTCTGGTGCTCTCACCCACCGACGGAATACAGTAAGCTGCTTGGCGTCGGGCTCCGATGAGAGTGTGGTAGCTACCAGGCGGCACTTAACGGAGCCTACCACCGCTGTTTGAAAAAAAAACGAAAGATTGTGGTGTCGTTGCTCGGAGCACCACTAGGCGGTAGATCCTTCACCACTCCAAATTACGTACATGCTTACAATTCGATTTATTATTTTGCCTTCTATAGGATCCTTGGCTAGTCAGTAAACTATCTTTAAAGCTGTCGCGATTACCTACAATTGCAATTCCAAAGCAATGACGTGTTATTTATTTTAGGGTTCCCTACTTCAAATGGACAAAATGTATCCTTAGGTTCAGGATCGCTTTATTGCAAATTTCTGGTTACCGTCGAAGTACCTTTATAGTATACCTTTGTTTGTACCTTCAGTTCGCGAATCCGACTCGCACTTGCCTGGCTTTTTTCCCTCATTTTCAAAGCTATGATTGCTTTCCTTGTGTTATATTTTGTATATTATACAATGAAAAACATAATGTATTCTACTCAAGCTCCGTTTTAATTTTCAAAATCATTAATCTCTTTCAACCCAATTGTTTTTCTGACTTTCAACTGTAATTTCTATTAATCATTGAGACGTGACCCAAAACAATCCCATTAGATATTGATTACTTGTTTTGATAACTCCATTGCTGTAATGAGACATGATAAATGGGGAACATCGGACGTGATAGTGGAAATTAATGGGGTAAATAACAAAACAGGGAGTTTGTTACCGCGAATCGGGCGAGGCTATGGAGAATTAAGTGAATTTAGGCACATTTGACGCGAGTTTAACCATTGTTATTTTATTTTACCTCCATAAGCATGGCTTATGTTAGTAAAAAGTAAAGTTAGCCTATATAGATCCCACTGCTGGGAAAAGGCCTCACATCAAGTATGAGGAGGTACGAGCCATACTCCACCACGCGAGCTCAGTGCGGATAAGGCGAGTGACAAATCTTACTGTCAGATGGTATCAAGCCGCCCTAGGGCCTCTGACTAGCCTTAACGACTAATACCAACAGATATTAGCCGGGACCAACTGCTTAACGTGTCTTCCGAAGCACGGAGATGCTTGCAATGGACGTCACTTAGATGGTCGGAATGGTCACCCAACCAATCACGACCGCGCCGTGGGTTGCTTAACTTTGGTATCACTATCAAAGCGCTGCCGCCACTGCGCTACAAGCACCTTATGCTGGGTAAGGACATCTTGAATTGAACATCACACACAAAGGCAACATGTAAATGGCGTTAATTGTTACTGTTTTTGTATGAACGTTTGATTTGCCACATCTGTTGGTGTACCCATTAAATAAAAATTATTTATTTGTATTTCATAACACCAAATAGTTTTTGTGTGGTTTTAATGGCCACATTTTTGTGCAGCTTTCTTTCCCTCCAATTATCTTTACTCATATTTAAGGTCCAATTAATGTTTTCATTTGAAAAAAAAAAACACTTGCAAAAGCAACGATGCCAACAGAACCCAAAATACTCGTACCTACGTCGTTCTATTAACTAAACCGTGGTCAGAATGAAAAGTACTCCACGTCACGGGTAAAGATGATTTAACGCCACTGGAGATAAGTGAAAAGGATCTAAGCCGAGTAAAAAAGGTATCTAACGTGTTAACAAAACGAAACCGAGGAGCAAAGGGAATAGGTTAAATGATAACAAAAATGTGCTTTTTTATTCTTACGCTGATGCGTTAAAGTTCAAACTCGCTTAGCAAATCGGAAATATTGCAAAAATGCTCGATTTTGTTTAAGTATATAGAATTCAACTTCTGAGGATAATCTAAAGATGATCTTTGAATATAAATCACTTATATAGCCTTCTGCTTAAGCCTTTGTAATATGGCAAAATGTAACTTAGCTTATTAAATACAAGTGCCTTATTTGAACAAACAAACCATCGTAACCTTTATGTATTACAATACAAATATTGAATAGGTAATTTAGAATTTGCGATCGAGATCCAGGGTTCGTGGTTGTAGGGTGGTAGGTTATTCATAATACAAAGTGTGATTGATAAAAAGATTTGGTCGAATCGATGATTATAAATGCCAAACTAGTTAAAAAAGAAAAACATGCCTTTGTTTTTTTGCTTTGATTTTATAAAAAACGAAAGCCAAAACCCTTTTGTCGTCCCTTAAAAAGTTTTTTTTTACTTTAGATAAATATAAATATTGTTTCAACAAACACACCAATTGCCTAGCCCCAAACTAAGCGTGAGCTTGTTGACAATGTATAAAGAGCTCATTGTATTTAACAATGAGCTCTTTATACATTGTAACCATCACAGAAAAAATACAGCAATTACAGCAGGTAAAAAAAACAGAATGAAATTACATTTTGGCATCATTATTAAAAAAAAAGCATATTGTAATGTTATTACACAAAAAGAGAAAAACAATAGTAACATCAAAACGAGGGATTTGTAAAAAACACTTCGGATTCGACGCGAAATAAAATGTATGGCCTATTCAAGAGACAAATCAGAATACAAAGATTCTATGTAATGATGTATCTGAATTGGAACACTTAACATGCTTTTACTTCAGCAATGAATCTCTAAAATCCAACCCAGTTCCATAGATTGTGATAATACTCTCTGCTCTTCCGTGCTTTTAGTACTATCAACGTGTTGGGTTGGGTTGGGATCTATCATTTCTGGGTCTTTTTGTGTTAAACCTACGAATGTTTTGATGAACACCAACTCCATTCCACATTGAACTCTATTAACGACGAGCAAGAATTCAAATCGCATGATCACACCTTGAATATTTTCAGATTGATTCTAAAATATCCGCAGGCCACTAATGGCTGACAGTGTCGCCTGCTCCTCTTCAAACTCAATATTGTATCGTTTTAACGCCTCGACTCGAGCGATTTTAGACTTTATTGCAAAACAGGGTAGATTGGTAGAGTTGCCAGCAGTTTTAAGGGGAGTAAGTCTCAAATTCGGGTGGAATTTCTCTAATTACGTATACTTTTAAAAGAAAGTGAGCATCGGATTTCAAGGAAAATATTCTGTGACAGAAAATAGATGTAAAACTGTTTAGGGAGGTGTCGTATTAGGGCCATTGCTAAACGATAGACTATTTGTCAGCGTCACTTTAAAGTTAACGCAATAAGGTTATATAATAATAATAATATATATATGAAACTTGCATCACGTATAAAAAGTAAGCCATTGTGGTGTTACTATGTTCAACATTACGCCTATAATAATAAGAATGTGCTGCGGACTAAAACTCCACTCTTGTACGTCCTCTATTTTATTCTAAGTTACGATCCTTATTCTACTACGACCCGAGTTCACCAACTTTTAAACAGTCGGTATATGTCGATTGACGGCAAATTTAAGAGAATTCTCATACAAATATGTCAAATAGTTCTAAGTCCTGTGTGCACAAATTTTTAAACAGCTGGTAAACTTTGAATGGCGGTTAATTTTACAGAAAAAATAAAAATGTATTGGTGAGCTCCAGACTAAGGGAAGAGTAAAATCACCACTACATTTACGCAAATAAAAAATATAAATAATAAAAAATAAAATAATACCATTTCAAACAACCAACAAAAACATAAATGTGAATAAATGCTAAGTTCCTAACGGTTTCGCTCTTAAAAGAAGTGAGATCTATCAGGAAACCAAGTCCTTACAAAGCCCTTTATACCATAGCTCCTGCATTTGCTATTCAATAATGCGGTTGGCAAGTTTTCACATAGTCCTGTGCTGCATTGTGAGCTTTTATCAATTAGAAAACTGTATGTCTATCAAATTATCTTAAAATTACATAAATCGATACTGAACAATCCTAATACCTATAAAAGAAGGAAAGATAAAGTATTAGAACAATATCATACAAAATCAGAATTGGCCCGAAATCAATTCAAATCACAGTCAGTCCACTTATACAACTTAATAAATAAACATATTGAGATTCATAAACTCAAAACTAGAGATTGCAAAAGGACGTTACTGGAGTGGCTAAAAGCACAAAATTACAAACAAATAGAATAATTATTAGTATAGCAAACTCGTTAAAATTAAGTAAATATATCATATATATTTATAGATAAATAAAATACATAAATATAAATACATACACACTTTTCCTATCAGCTAACGTAATAGTAATATTATATCTATCTACCTATAACTTAACAATAGTTAACCAATTTTCTATATTTTATTTCGTTTCAAATGTACCTACGTTGTATTATTGCTATGAAAGAGCGGAGCTACCTGCCACAAGTGTCATTCCTTACTAGGTAGTCTCAATCATAACCATTGTTATAGTATCAAGCTTTTAACGAAATAAAAATCTTTTATCTTTATCTTATCTGGATTGACCTGAACTCCCGGCTATTATCGGTTGATATTAGTCGTTAAGCCTAGTCAGAGGCCGTAGGGCGGCTTGATGACTTCTGACCGAACGATTGGTCACTTCCTTACAGACAACCCCTTCACTAATTCGCACTGAGCCCGCGTGGTGGAGCATGGCTCGTACCTCCTCATAGTTGAGGTGAGGCCTTTGCCTAGCAATGGGATCTATATAGGTTAATTCCACTTTATTTTTACATTAATATAAGTGTATCTTTAAACGGTTTATCTTGTTTATTTGAGGAATACGTGCAGTATTTTTCCAACCCTGTGTGCAGCAAGGCAACAAAAATTTGACACACATAGGTCGAACCCTGAAAAAATAGGTTGTCACCTCCACTCGTAACATGTTTTTGGAGCGTCAAAAATACTCGATTTTTCACTTCTAGTTTCCCGATAGACAAGCATTGTGGCCGCGTTTGAAAACAAAGAGTTCGTGACGTGTAAAGACAAAAACAACTATAGTCGAGCTTTTAGCAGGCTTTTACAAACTAAATTTAACCTTCAAAGCACTTAAGAACTACACAGGTATTTTGATCTTAACACGTGCTAACGAGTTTTGAGTAACACAATACGTTAAATAAATAAATTATTTCAACAAACACACCAATTACCTAGCCCCAAACTAAGCGTGAGCTTGTGCTATGGTGACTAGGTAACTGATAGACATACTTATATACATTTATAAACATCCATGACTTAGGTACAAATGCTCGTGCTCATCAAACAAACATTTGCCCCTTGCGGGATTCGAACCCGCAACCGCCTGGTTTAGAAGTCCGGGGCGCGAACCACTACACCAAGACGGTTAAGGTAACTAACAAAAACAAGATCTTACATGAATTACGTCCTTGAAAACTTCTGCTTACTATTCACGCGCAATGAAAATGTTTATATTAGCAAAAGAAACAGATCTTAGGTTCTCTACCAACATCTCAGAATGTAACCTTCACAAGTACTTTCTGAAAAAGCAAGTTGTCAAGACATGAAATAATCTTCTAGAAGATGTATTTTCCGTTCAAGATATCAATTAATTTAAGAACAGACTTCACACTCATCTAACATGCTAAACACTTCTGACATGAAAACTGATACAGGCAGATTTTCATAACCGCCTGCTAATAATTAGATTAATATTAATAAGGATTTTTAGTCTGATATCGAGAATTCAAGTAGATTTATTTTCTACTTCTAACTAAAGTTCGCACACAAAAATTCATTGAATGTGTTTTGGTGGTTTAACTCTACGGGAAGAAGACTGTCTACTAGTCTTTATACTGCGGTCTGTTATCACAGAATCCATACTAATATTATAAATGCGAAAGTGTGTCTGTCTGTTTGTTACCTCTTGAAGCTTAGGCGCAGAGGCTACATTTTGTCGCGATATAAATCACTAAGGGGGTGAAATGGGGGATGAAATATGAAAAATCCAACTCTTGCAGGCGAAGTCGCGGGAGACCACTAGTATTTTATAAAAGCACACGTCTGTTATACAATTTGGATATTTGCGATGTATTTCCTGAAGAAGATAAACATCCAAATGCTTTTATCGCTTATGCTGCTTATACCTTTGATGGATTGAAAATGTGTGTTTTCATCAGACGTATCATATTTTTAATCCTCTTGGCGTACACCATTGATATTTTTAATCCTATTATAGGTTGATCAAAAATTGTTTTAAGCGCATTACAATTTTTTGGTATCTGGGAAAACGTGTTATTGTTTACAGTTCAGTTTAGTTTCAAAATATCTTTATTTTATAATAATAAGTATAACAATATAACAGATCCAGTGTATATTTAAATCCTAGAACGTTATAAACATAACTATTAAAGACGTTTATTAAGCTACTGCGCTAGTTAAAACTTATTGAGATATACATGCCCACTATTTAGGAAACGTAGACTACAAGTTCTTTACAGGTGTTGCTGTAGAGAGACAAAATCAAATCCTGTATTCAAAAATAGAAAGGCAGTTACGTTATTAAAAAGATAAATAAGGTCTTTCCAAATCTACAATATTTATTCATGCTTCCCGTTGGTCACAAACGTCACTTGTTAACGTCATAGCTTCATTTATACTTTGACTTTTAAGACACCAGTTCACCAATCCTTAAACGGCCGGTAAACATCAATTCACGTCAACATTCACATCAACACAGAATTACCATATAAAATATGTCAAATAATTCTTAACCGGCTAATTATAAAATAAACATGTGTTGGTGACCTCCAAGCTAAAATAAACTAAAGTTAAATCAGTGTTTTGTTTTTTTTTTTATATCACAAAAATTCATTAAATAACTAGCGTTTTGTGCGAATCGTCAATTCACCGATTGTTAGGCCAAAACAAATTTACTCACAGTTTTCC
Organism: Pyrausta nigrata; assembly: GCA_949316185.1. NCBI lineage: Eukaryota > Metazoa > Arthropoda > Insecta > Lepidoptera > Crambidae > Pyrausta > Pyrausta nigrata. The sequence continues at coordinate 12,241,911 of OX438955.1, read as the reverse complement.
CAATTCAGGAACTCTTGTGAAAATAGCTAAATGAAATGCTTGCAACGGTAATTTATTTTTGTATTTCATAGCTCGTATGTTTATACGATAAATAATGAACACAGCCTGATACAGCTATTTTCATCATCATTTTAAATGCGCACAGCCAAAGAGTGGAATGCCCTGCCTGCGTCTGTTTTTTCGTGCGTGTAAATAGGCTACTCCTGGGCAAGCTCGCTCCATCGTAGACCTTACCTTTGATCTCGGGCCTAGATGAAGATCAAAAGTTAGCCCATTACCTATTAAAAAAGATATCACTTCTTTAAATTAATATTGGTATCTTAGGTCGACCACGCTATAGGCATTGCATCTAACTGCTAGCGGCGGAACAGTATCAAGTCCAAGTATCAGTTCACAACATTTGAGGGACATTAATTCAATTTATGCGTACACTGAAAAAAAGGATCAACCAAACTAGTTTTGTTTGTTGAAGGTTTTACTGTCGGGAAGTAAATTTTTGTTAAATATAAACAATCTTTTGGTTATCAGTAACAAAACTAGTTTGTTACTGATAACCAAAAATTCGCAAGTAACTAGATTACGGCCTACTAGTAGCCAAATTTTGGTTACTGTTAAGCAATCATTTTTTCAGTGTATATTATTACCGGTAATTAATAACTACATAAGACACAAGATCACCAATTTTTGAACAGCCGGTATGCATCACTTGACGGTTAATTTGACAGAATAATATGACAAATATTGCCAAACCGGCTGATTAAAAATTAAACATGTGTTGGTGAACTCTAGGCTAAAGTGTCAGTTGAAATTTATTATATGTTTAAGTTAAGATTTTATAAGGATTAGTATATTATGTACTGAAATAATGTCCTCCTAGACGAATTTGACTACAAAAGATTAGCCTACCGCGCGTGAGATATTAAAAGTCATAAAAGTAATTTTTAATTGTGTATGTACAGTGCACAAGTGTGTTCGCAATACACCAGTGCACTCTCTGTTCCTTAAGTCTCTTAATTCGGTGAGTCGGAAATCCGACAGGACCGGAGAGAGATTCAGGACAAAAGCTTAACGTGCTTTCCGAGGCACAGGGGTGTTAACAACACTAACTTCCTGACTCCGGAGCTGTGTTTAAGTTATATCAATACAGAGAAACCCAGAAACTGGATTTGAACCACGGACTTCATAGATAAAAGAGGCAGGCAATGAGAGAGTACGAGTATGTCGGGGCTGGCGTCAGGATTTGGGCTCGAGCCTTCCAACATCGTGTGGGCAGACATAGGGATCGTGCAATGAGAACGATAAATTTCACTTGAACAGAGTTTATTTGAATTACTAGACAAACAGAATTGAAACTTAGTACTTTAGGAAAATCTAGGCACTATACGAAACGTGGGACAGTTCCGTGCGATGTCTTCTCTCCTCGGCGGCTCGATCGAAAGTGAGTCCGGTCCGCCGGTATCGCCACGACTCTGTCGAAGCGCGCCAAACCGTAGTTGCGTGGCCTACGCCGCTAGGGGGCGCGCTTGCGTTCCGTTTAGTGTTCGTTTTCATGACCGGCTACGACAAGTATATATTGCTCCACCGTCGAATCAGTCTACGTCACATTTAGCTTAGTCTTGAGTAAAAATAAAACCCACTTCAAATAAATAAAAAAAGTGAAGAATCAGTCCTACCAGCAATTATAATGTTTGATGTTGCTTTTTCAAAAACTTGAAATAACAATTTGAGAATTCATTTAACTTGTACCAAATAGAAAATTGCTGTACAAAATGCTTAGATACTTCGTCGGATCACGAAGACAAATTTAATTACTTTCGGCATTGTTTCTGAATTTTGTTCGTAATTGAAATAAAAAAGTCAATAAGCAAAAGCACCTACATACTAATTTCATAAAAAACAGTTTATCTGTTAACTTCAACCTTATTATTATGAGCATATGTATTTGTATAATAAGTCATTTATGTTTATACATGTATATGTACATATGTCTCTTACAATACACAATTGTGCCAATCACATTCAAGTTTTCTGCCATGGTTTTAATGGCTGTAAAGTATTGAGGTAAGTACAAAACACAATATTTTATTGTTTCTCCTAAGCCGAAGCCGCATACACATACAGTTTTTCCGGGGAAAACGTTAAAATTTTTTTTTACAACTGGAAAATGCGCCACGCATATCCACTGATCCCGGGGAGACCAGTGGTTATGTGGGACTCCCCCAAACCCAGAAGGGGTCACTTACAACGTCCTCTTTGAGGATGTCGCGCTTGGCTACCCAGGCTGGACACACCTCAAGAGGGTGCTCAGAAGAGTCTGCATCTACTGGGCAGTGGTGATACTTGAGACTGAATTCACGGCTAATGCGACACAGATATGTGCCAATGCAACCGTGACCTGTCAGGGGCTAGGTCAATAGGTCAAGCATACATTTTGGCGCCTCCTGTACCGGGCAAATTTTCCCAATAATGGTGCGGCGACCAACGTCGCTTCTGGTCAACTGCAGATTCCAGGCCTGCAGAGCCTCAAACTCCACCTTCAAGCGCTCAGCTTTAACTTCACAGGGCCCTTGTCTCAGTTCTTGGGACCTTTGGTCCAAGATATCGTTAACCTAACCTAAGTAAAGAAAACCCCGTGAAAAATCCTACATACGAATTGATGTTAGCTAGAGTGTAAAATAAAGAAGGCAATGGCAAACCACTGAATCAAAATTGACAAGGAACGACTTCCTTGTCAACTTTAATACAGAGGTTTGCCATTGCACAACGAATTGTGTGTGTTTGGCTCCAAAGCGTCATCAAATTACAGAATTGAAATACTTCAGTCTTGTTTGCATTTCCTCTTCATTTTATATTCACAATACCCAAGTATTTATTTAATTTATAGTCCGACATAACTTTTGCCATTATTCATTCAGTTGTTCGTGTTAAAATACGCAGCAATAATACTTACTTTCATAACGTTATCCAGCCATCGAAAAGCCAAACTCTAAAGTTTTAAACCGTGTCTCAAACAAAGCCGAGGCTTATGAAAATCCAAACTGAAAGTTACGAAATACGAGGCGTTTATTTCTCAAGATATCAAATTCTTTGGTTAAGGCTTAAAGAGGCGATAAGGAATTTCAGTATCCTTCAGTAGGATTAACGTTGTTTACTTTAAAGTGAGATTTAAACTGATGGAATTTTAATCAATAAATTACAAGAAAATAGTAGATTATTCACCAAGGGTAAAGTGATGTCTTACGTCACGGGCGTCATCTTATATCTCGAGCGTAACGAAGTAATCGAGAGTTAGCTCCCGAGCGCAGCAAGGGAGTTTAGTGTAAAAGTAGAATCCTGAGTGTAGCGAGGGATTTAAGCTCGCCCAAGATGAAGACATCTTTATCCCCGAGGAGAATACTCTACTTTTCACACTTCCTACGAGGCAATAAAAAAAAACTACAAAAAACATATTTTTTTTAGATAAAATCCGTTTTTATTATCCTTTGACTTTTCTGGCAGTAAATTATTATTATTAACCATACCAGCAGCTTTACACCTAATGGACACCTTTGGCAAACAAATTTCATCATTCGAAAGTTTTACGAAAACATTGCTTGTAATTTCTTAAATTACATAGGGTTTTTTGTTTTTTTTTCATTATTTATTTCTTTTTTTAGAAGCGCGCGCTTTTCTTTTCATTCCAATCGTGCTAAAATTCTTGACTGCCAGGTTCAAATATGTTGTCTTTGGTACGGGACGGGCTGGTGTGATCATGTCTAGGAACTCTTATTCGAAATTCAAATCATTTTGCCTACCTATGAGCGTAATGAAATTACATACAACATTACGTCTCTTGGGATGCAATGACTCACTTTGAGTAAGGTTTACTTGATGTGTAATTGAATATTGCCAAATAGGTAGTGTGAAAAGGTATGTTACCGGGGGTTTCCTCAACACGAATCGTTAAGGAAACCCCTGGTAACATATCTTTTCCCAGGCATAAAACAAATGAACTTAGGCTATATTATTGTGACTTACAATCTTATCCATGACTATAGAGTTTTGTGCCTGACTCATATTTTTAAAACTATAAAGCTATAACTTTTTTTTACGATAGGAATGATATTTGACGTAAATTCCTTACGTTAAAATAAATCCAATTAAATTGATAGCCAGTTCCTTGTCGAGCTTTTCTCGTATTTCCGTAGCTGTCAAACGCCTGACATTGATGACCAAAGTTTGAATGAAGCCTTAATCAAATTATTAACAAGCGTGACTTGAATCGAAACGAGAAAAAGGCCGAATTTGTTTGGTAAAATGAATTCCGTTTGAATTTCATGGAAGATAATTAGTTAGATGACAAATACTCATTTCCATTGCCAAAGGCTTTAGCATGAAGATTATTGCCTCATTATAACTCAGACGGTATCTTATGTTAACAACATTTGTTTGACAGCTATTTGATAAGCAAATATTCATAAAGAAGAATGTTATATCACCTATTATTATGGTAGCGACACCGAGGCTTAGTTATTTTTTACATTCGAATAGTTATTTATGGGATCGCTACCGCCTGTACCTTTTTGTTACAAGCACTCTATCTATCTATCTATATCAGCCTTTGGGTTCGTTTTCGAACATAGGCCTCCTCTTCAACCTTCCACAGACTTCTGTCCCTGGCCACCTGCATCCAGTTAATTCCAGCCTATTGCCGGATGTCATCTGTCCATCTTTTAGGCGGTCTTTCTCTGCCGTGGGTGTCATTGCGGGGTCTCCACTCTAGGATCTTTCTAACCCATCGATCGTGGTTCATCCGTGCAATGTGTCCTGCCCATCTCCATTTACGGCTCTCAATCTCTTCGACCACATCGATGACCCCTATGATTACACAAGCACTATGATCACAGAATTATTACGTGTTCCATTCTAACTTCTAATGTTTCTGACCATGAAAGTTTAAAACAGTATATTTTTGTATTACTTGATGAATAATAATAATTGTCTGGCTACACCAATGAAATGGAAATCAATCGTTCTGCAACTAAAAAGTGTAGTAGGTGGTAGATGTGTTCATTTTTATTATTTTTCTTAAGTTAATCATAACATGCGATCACACACTACGCATGACTTAAAGTGACTTTGAAATTAAAATAAAATACAATTCTAAAATGTGATAGATTCTCATAGCATAATTTGAATGGGAAATTATAGTATAATGTCCATCCTTTTCCGAGTTTTTCATTTTCTCCCTAACTAAAACTGCCGTGCGGTAGGTTAAACTATTTTTCCTCGTCAGAGCTTAAAAGTCCAATGTCTCATTATTCGCTTAAAAAAATCTGTTCCTCTTTAGGAGCTAATAAGTGCAAAGATAAGCACTTTGCTGTAAGCAATACGTTATAGCCTAAGCATTTACAATAAAGCTCAAACATGTAGCTTCGTGTGAAAACTAATGACTTTACGAGAAAAAAGGTAAAAGTAGTAAAACTCTATCGCTTACGCAAATTCATAGAAAGTTAATTTAGTACACACGAAACTGAAATTCGCTGCAAAATATTTCCTCGCAACGGAATAAACATTAATTTTACTGTTACTTCCTTATATTTAAGGTTAAATTCACATTTCAAAAACCGCACTGGCATTCAAGTATTTCAGAACGTCCCTTGCAGTTTGCAACTTCATTTTAATGGTAAAATCTGGGCACGATTTGCAATTTGCCGTAGTGCCTGAGCTTACGAATGGTCATTGTCACAATACAAGAGGAAACAGTAGACGCAGATAAACCTTTTTTTATACTACGAGTATTCTAAGCTAAGGTATTTGACCGTAGTCACACTGATCACACAAGGTTGGTGCGAGGTGACGGTCTAGAGTGGTTATATCTGCCTTTTTGGCAGCAGTTTGCGCTATGGACTTGATGTACTCGCTAAAGTTTAAGGCGAAACCATTAGCTAGAAAGACTTAACTTGCAAACAGACAGCCGATGAACTAACAAGCAAGAACGCCAAGGACTGTACAAAGTGGAAATGCAGATGCAGGCCGCTGTCAAAGTCAAAAATCATTTGTTTAGGTAAAGACAGAAAATGCCGCTTATGATGTAGAATGAATACTACCGCATACGGAACCAGCCAAAACTTAAATTCTTATTGTTTGAGCCGTACAAGCGGCCGTACAATTTACAAATGTAGGCCGTGCAATACACAGGCAATCTGGCAAGTGACGTTTAATAAAGAAGCAGCACAAGCAGAAATATATCGCTTGAGTTGTGATAATGAATAGTTTTCTACACAGAGGACTGGGCACATTGCTTGTCGTAGGGTTGAAGTCCATTGGGACAAAATGATGACAAGCTGAAAAACGCAGCTTTCACACAAAATGGACCGAAAATAATGGTAGTAAAAAACTTAGTAGGTTGGTCTAGTGGTCAGCACGCTGGGTACTATCCACGAGGTCCCGGGTTCGAATCCCGGGTCGGACCGAGAGTGTTTGGGTTTTTCTGTCTTGAAATTACTCACACACAGCTCCGGAGTCAGGAAGTTGGTGGTGTTAACACCCCCGTGCCTCGGAAAGCACGTTAAGCCGTTGGTCCTGCGCCTGATCTCTCTACGCTCATGTCGGACTGCCGTCTCACCGAAATTATGAGAGTGAAGGAATAGAGAGTGCACCTGTGTATTGCGCACACACTTGCGAAATTCGGCTAGGAGGACATACCTATATGTAAGGAGGAGTGAACGTCTTTCAGCTAAGACGAGAATTCGTTTCGCTAGTCTAGCGCTCTTAGACTGTACGTCACCCCGCGACCATGATTCATTTAACCGAATCCCGTATATTAAATCCCGTTTGTGTGATTTAGTGTATTTAAACTAAATGATAAGTATATATATATATATATATATATATATATATATATATATATGAGAATAGAATATATTTTTTTGAAATAAATAAATACATTGTTTCAACAAACACCAATTACCTAGCCCCAAAGTAAGCGTGAGCTTGTGCTATGGTGACTAGAATAACGGATAGACATACTTATATACTTTTATAAACATCCAAGACTTAGGTACAAATGCTCGTACTCATCACACAAACATTTGCCCCTTGCGGGATTCGAACCCGCAACCGCCTGGTTTAGAAGTCCGTGGCGCGAACCACTACACCAAGACGGTCGTCGAATAAATATATAATAAATCTGTTTGTTTGGCTTTGGGGAAGGGCCATAATTTTCCCTTTTGCTGATATAGCAAGCAAAATGAGGGTCGATAACTTACAGCCAAAAACAGATGTTTTCCGTAAACTGGTGTAGGTTTACAGAAATAAAATCTAGCCTTACTGTATCTTTTCGTGCTATGTTCGTAATGACCAATCGAAATTCGGTTTCGAACGCTCTCTGCTTTTTAATTCGACATGTAGTTTAAAGCTTGCTCTTTGCCTGATTTTATAAACATTGCAACCATGACGAGAGAGATAATTTAAATTTTGGGATTCCAAATGAACGAGTTGATAAAAATAAGCTTTTAATAAACTATTTTAATTTTTTCACAAAATAGAAGGTAATCAGGTTAATCGGACGAAAATCGGATTGGTGTCAGTACTGTCAGTGTCGGTCGAGTCGAGAGAACTAAAAAATAAAATGTACGGCTCTGGTCTGTATACAGCCCACCGCGCTACCGGCGCTTTGTAATATTATTGTAATGTCAAAAATCAGTACTTAGAAATCCGCTAGATGGTGTGATGGCAAAAATGGTTTTTGTTGAAAAATGCTAGTTTTATGTCTTGTTCGTGCTTAGCATGTTTATCGTAATATTTGATGAATAGCGCTATCTATGTATTGTGTTGTGGAGGTACTGTGACTGTGTGTGATCTAAATACTTGTTTATTTGTATCTTGTCAAGTTGTAATTTTAGTGTATTTATATGTGTGTGTCTTGTTACACTATGCCCGAAGGTTCCCGCTGAAAATCAGTGTCGTGACAAAACCTGTTTTTGTCACGACTTATACTGAGCGGGGGACCTTTTTGGTACACTTTCTAGGTTTATAAGTTTTTATATTTAATTTTTGTTACGGTATTATTTATGTCACTTGTTTTTACTCTATCTTGTGTGTTGTGCCAAATAAATGTTTTCTATTCTATTCTATTCTATTTTTTGTATGCGAGCGAAAATTAATCCTGCGTTATTTAACATTTTTACTCAACATTTGAAGATCACAATCTTTCTGTAATATCCGTTTTCGCGATCAATGCCTTTGAAATCTGCACAGAGATTTCAATACTTTCTGGCTCCTGTAAAATAGAGAATGGAAAAAGTAAGAATGTAAAACTTAACTAGAGCTTTTAAAATCAACTTGCAAACGCCGTGTGTTGAGAACTTGAAATTTCTTGAAAAATATTTGTTTTGTTTTACGGTTAAATGGTTGCTATAGAACTCAAGTATCGTGTTACTATTGTAACAAACAAACATTTATGACATCATTTTCAACCGACTTCAAAGAAGAGGAAGTTTTCTTTTTATCGGATTTTTTTTAATGTTCTCAGTGCATGTTTGTAACAGATAATAGAATAAGTCCTATGTTTTTAGTCCTGTAACGGCTTTGGTAACTGTCAGATAAAAAGTCAGTGGTTAAAAACTATACAGCGACCAATTTAAAATGTCGTACAATTAGAAGCGTTATAAATGAAATAATAATATTTGTAAAATCAGTCTTTTACTATTTTATTCGAAAGGTTACCTATTTCTCATCTGACTATTTAAAAATCAACTCTATGTCATCCAGTTTCTAAGCTTTTGTTTTTGTCAAGCAACCTTTTTCGATTTAATTTGACTTCGGTATTTTCAGGTTACGGTATGAGATAATATTTACTATTGAGATGCAATTTTGGGATAAAACAAAGACGATCATATCTACCTTCTCAGTTTCTGCCAACATTTTGCTATTAAAATATGTAACGTCATAGCCTAAAGTTTTATGTTACTTGTAAGCTAGCGCAATTACACCCCAGGGCTCAGACCCAGAGGGCGACCAAAAACAAGTTGGGCAGATGTGGTCAAGAAAGACCTGAGATTCTGCAATGTCTCCGTAGACGATGCGTCCGATACGGCAAAGTGGAAAAGAAAAATTGAGAAGGCAGACCCCACCATCAGATAGGATTAAAATTGCCCAGGAGAGAGAGGGAGAGAGAGTAAGCTAGCGGTATTACAAATTGACAGCAATTAATTTAGGCTGTAGGCCTGCTAAAGACATAACAAATGTTATGACACATACAACTTAGGCTCTCCCAGAAAATTTTCGATGCAGACATGTCGGTTTTAAGGAAACATTTTCACCCAAAATAAGCTAAGCCAGCGCTGCAGCGGTTCGGTTATTTATTCACTTTTAGGAATTCACATAACGACTTGGCTTCAAATATATTTTGGCTATGTATTCTCAAAACGAATTGGAAGTTGAAATTTTTACAGCATAGAAATGGTTTGAGTTCCATTTAATTTTCAAGAAAGTGTATTCGAATTGTTGGAATATCAATTTTGAATTCCAGAGCCAAGTTTGGAAGTGCTTGAGGAAAAATGGGAAAAGTACACACATTGCATACCCATGTCAGGTTATTCGATGAATTATTGATTTAGCTGCTTTTAAACCGAGAAATGTAGCAACGAATATATTTGTTCCATGCAAAGGTTGGTTGGGATACAAATTTGAATAATAAGATATAAGTATAGATACATACATAACTCTTTATTGACGCCATAATATAAACAACAAAGCAATTTACACAGAAAGATTGAAAAATGAATAAGAAATAATCTTTTAAACAGGCTACAGTAAAAATATTTAAGTGCATTATCAACCAACAGGCCAGCAGGAGCTTACAAGACCACAATAGCCAACTTTCAACAAGATCATTACCATTGAGGGTAGTTTTAAACTTATTTAATCTAAATGGCGGAGCCTATTATTAGTTTTCTTGCATCCCATTATAATGGAACGCAGGGCTGGAGGAGAGAACGGCATGACATCTCCGACCTACATAATAGACACCCAGTGATGTATTACGATACAAATTGCTGAATTGCAAACTACGATACTTATAATTATAGATAAATGCGAAATTTAAAAGGAAAGTAGCCTATATAGATCTCACTAATGGACAAAGGTCTCGCTTTAACTATGAAAAGGTATGAGCCATACACAATAACTATATTACGCATTGCAATAAAAATTCTTTGTCATCAATATTATGTTAGCTTTATGTTTTTTTTTCATAACTTTTTAAAGGCATTTAATAATAAGGCGAATTCAGCACAAAATTGCATCAAGCTTAACAATATTGTGGCTTATCCTAGTAGAGGTGATTTTGCAACCAAATTAGATGGTTTGATGTAGTGGCGTTGTACAATTACCAAAAGGTGACTTACCATGGCAAAATAGTAAAGGCTCTGAAGTATATAGCGCATATAATACAGGAAAATAGCTAGGAGTTGGCATTAATTCAACAAACAATTTTTATAAACCGCTTTTGTAATGTTAACGAATTAACAGCTTTTCGTTCACCGCAAAACCAGGTAAATTTATCAACTGTTTTATTCAACGAAGGGAAGTTTATTTTATTTCAATGTCTACTTTAGATCTTTAAAATTAACTGCTCACTCAAACAGACTAGTTAGTGTGTAAAAGACAGGTATTTTTTAAAAGGAAAAGTTGTTTCACTTGTGTGTCTTAGATTTTAACTAACTGTTTCGACTAATAAACTGCTACGCCAAAATCTGTTGACATTACTGCAAACCAGTTATTAACGTTAACTGCTTTTTTAACAGGTTATTAGTTTGTAATTAACACAAAAACCGTCAACGACCCACCCCTAAAAATAGCACATTTTGGAGGGAAAATATGTAGGGAATCTTTGTTTATGACTTTATCTTGGCTCCAGAACTTGAGATCCGCGGAGACCCACTATCATATATTACTATTATATTATATTTATATATATATATCTGTCACTAAGTTGAAATATACAGGATTGAATTTTAGAGTAGGACAGTAAACGTTTAATTACTATTTATATAAGAAAAGCTTCTAAAAAGAATATATCTAACTTTTGGATATACAAAACTAAAAGTTACCATTCAAACTTTTTCTTTTTAGAGCCTATTTACAAAATGAAAATAGGAAAAGATGTCACCATAAAATATTTTCTCAAATATAGGTTTTTAAAATTTAGCGTAAAAATCAATAAAATGGAGCGTTAGAACATCAAAATACGGGGACGGGTAAGTGGAGGTCGCACGCTAGCGCGTAAATAAGTGTAAATTGCCTGCCGTGTTCGTGTTCTCAGTATTTTTTCAGACAATTTCTAGATGTTTTATCTCCACATTTTTGTACTGAGCGATACCGAAGAAAAAACACGTGTTTTGTTTTTTTTCCTATTATATTTGTATGGTGATTAAAAAGTCAACCTGTATTAAAGGGGCATTTAAATATTTCGAGAAAAAATTACAGTTGGCGAGAAAATCGCCAAAAACACTTAATGGTGTAATATATTCTATAAGGATGTTAGTTATTGAAGTAATGCCAAAAGATATTTATATAGTAATATTTTCATACTAACTTTTACCATTTCTATAAAAGGAAGCCTTTGAATATTTATATTATGTCCAGAAAGGAATGTACACTCGCAAATATTTGATTAAATTTTTTTATTTTCATTACTAGGTCTATGTGAACCACATCAAAACGAAAATCTTCTTGAAGTTTATTTTATAATAAAAATAAATGGAGTAGCGCCGTAATTTTAAATATAAAATTTTGTGAATTTTGTAAAGTCGTCTATTTTAATTTTATTGTGTGTGTGCATGCCAATTAACCATAAAATGTGTATTTCTTTATTTTAAGATAAGTTTATACTTTGTTGGATATTAACAACTGAGTCATCATCATCATCCTCCTAGCGTTATCCCGGTAGTGCTCTCGCACGCGAAGGCCCAGGGTCCGCTTACCATGATCCAGGTTGTGGCAGATCAAGTAATTACAGAGTGGAGCGACTGCCATCTGACCTCCGTGACCCTGTTACCAGGGCAAACTGACCAGTTTGGATCATGGTTACACATGCAGTCGCCTGAATGTGTAGGTTTCCTCACGATGTTTACCCTCACCGTAAGAGCATCGGTTAGTAAAACAACTAATATACATACCTCAGAAAAAGTCATTGGTACATGGCGGCACGTGGGATCGAACCGGCACCTCCCGCATGAGAGGCAACCCGCTAGCCACTGCGCCACCGACTATCTAACATCAACAATTAACAACTGAGTAAGAACTAGAAATTCCAAGCAAACCTACCGTATTCTGCTTTCATTGATGATAAAACCGGAGAGTTCGAATAGGGTTATTAAACAAATTATACAATCCGAACAAAGACTTCTAATTAAACTGATATTGCAGATTCCTCAAGTAATCGTGATTTATGTTAGGTTTGAACAACATTTCTCATCTAATTTTCTATTAATATTTTGGGAAGTCGGCTAGGTATATCATTAATTTGAATTTAAGACTAGAAAATTAAATTTTAGTAAAAGTACAGTAAAGTTTATAATTTTTTATTGGCTCGTACCTCCTTATAGTTGAGGTGAGGCCTTTTTCCAGCAGTGGGATCTCTATAGGCTGACTTCTTCTTCACAGTAAAGTTAGCCTATATAGCTAAGCAATTGCCTCACCTCAACTATGAGAAGGTATGAGCCATACTCCACCATGCGGGCTCAATGTGGATTGGTGATGGGGTGTCTTGTAAGGCAAGCCACCCTAGGACTAAAATCAACAGATATTAGCCGGGACCAACTGCTTAACGTGCCTTCCAAAGCACGGATATGCTTGTCATGGACGTTACTTAGATGGTCGGAATGGTCACCCAAACTTTGGTATCACTACCAAAGCGCTGCTACCACTGCGCCATGAACACCTCAAAAAATTAGTAAGATTTGAAATTTTTCTTATTTTAAAAAGAGATCAACACGTAACTATTCTGTTTTTTAAATCAGTTTTACCCGGAAGGCAAACATGACTTTATTCTAAGAACTTAGAATATCGCTGTACACCTAACCAAATAATATGACAAGTATCCTTACTTCGATAGTTCTGAAAAACACCGTCATCTTATGAACTACTTACAAAATGTTTTTAGAACTATATTCATTCAAATCCTACAAACTTGTATGAATTTATACTAATATCATAGAGGTAGTTTGTCTGTAAGAAGTATTCTCTGAACCTATTGAACCAATTTTGAAAAATACGTAATAAAATTGGTTTTCGTAGTTCAAATGGGTGACCTGACCTGCTGCCGACTGTACATACATTTCGCTATGTAAACAAGATACTTGTGGGGACTTGTGGCTTTTGACAGATATATGTACATATCTGTCAAAAGCCACAAGTCCTCACGAGACAGTAGCTCTATTTTGGAACCACTCGTATGACATTCTGTTGGCGTATGCGACTTATTTTCACTCGTCTACTAATTCGCATGACATATTTTATATTGATAGACACAATAAAAGCTTGTAAAAAGTGGCACGTGAAGTGATTAAAAATGCGGAGTTTTAGATGACGAACGAAAATCAGTAGACTTTGGCACGCGAGTAATTCAAAAATAGTGCCCCAGGTCGTTAGTGGCAGGCTACAGCATGATTCAGGTAACATCTCAGTTTATCTACCTGACTATCCATGGGCCAATTCGAATTTCGTAAGATCTGACAAATCAGCCAGTTTCGTTAATTTTGTAATGTCATAAATAAATGTTTTTTCTTACCGGTTCGTTCTTTTACTGCCACAATTTTACACAATGTACTGTGATGTAATGTACGAGTACTATAGAGGACACCTGTGAATCATAATCTTCCATAGACCTAGAATCATGAAATTTGGCACGAAGGAAGGTTTTATAGCACAAGTAAAGTAAAAAAGTGCGAAAACCGATGGTCACATCGTAAAAACAATCTTCGTTTGTACGGATCCCTCAGTCCGCTAGTCCGATTCGGTTTTGCCTGGTTTTTTTATTATTAATCTATGTGTATAATAGAACTATTTTTTTATTTAACAATATGACCTCAAGACAAATTAGCGCCTACTAAAGATAAGATGATGTCTTTTAATTGACCTTAATTTTGAAATTCCGATTTTTATTATTTAAGCTGGTTATTTAGAAAAGTCCATAAAAAAATACTCACACTTATACATTTTAACATGTTAACTTAAAATGAGTTAACGGGTAGGCCCATTTTCTACTTCATGACATGGGTTCTCCTAAATATCTCTCAATTAACCCACCTTATGTTGTGTACCGTAAGCCCGAAATTCCTTAGATTCTTCTTGGGCCGACATATTTATTACCACAATCCTGAAACGTCAGAGAGGATACCGGAATTGAGGTAGTTTAAAATTGTTCGGAGGCTTGCGGAAGGCTTAGAATGCTAGAGTACGACCACAGAGAAGTCCACCATAGATAGATGCTATATTAAAATATACTAGTAGCTTTAAACTATATATTTTGAAAAGCTTTCATCCGTGTAGAGGTCGCTCAGTTCTCTCAGAAGGAATATTTTTCCCGTTTTTGCGATATTTTTTATTGATGCTTCGCTCCTATTGGTCATACCGTAATGTAATACAGGGTGACCTTGTAAATAGTGAATCAAACAAAAAAATGAGATAAAGGTACGGTATGACTTCAAATTGACTCTAAAAATGTAGGATAAATTGAATATTTTAGGCTGTTTTTGTATTTTTATAAAAAAATGTCCTCAATAATAAAACATCGTCAAAATAAAGTTATCAGCATGAACCCTTAAGTTTTTTGCTATTTTATAAGTCTTCAAAGAATAAACTTTACTAAAAAAGTAGTTTAGCAACTGTAGGTACACAAACTTCTGAGTAATATCAACTTTTGTAAAATAAAAGGACTTGGATCCAACATAAAATGATTTTATCAATTCGAATCACTTCTTTAGGAGATTAGCGTGCTTAAACAAAAAAAAACTCCTTAAACTTCTTAGACTAAAACCCCTTAGCTTCATAATATAGTACTCATAGATCAAATTGACTACAACTTGTATTTTTTTTAAACCGTATGAGGAATAAGGAGGAGAAGGAGATTATGATTTGTAGCTATTAATACTTCCCAGAAGTCACGTAGGTATTGTATTTCATTTCTGAAAATAAAGTAAGTACCTAGTTTAAAGATTCTCTGTGTTGAAAAGATCGTAAAAAATAATTAAGCCTTCATTAAAACATTTTTTTTTTGATAATGCCCATTTATTTAAGAAGAAATTAAATTCTGAGGTAAAACCGGTGCAAATCAAGTTTTTTTTTTATTAATATTGCGTCGCAAAATTTATTGGCATGCCTCATATTCTGATTCAGAACCACACATAAAATATATAACCCGGAAAAAATCAGAACTAGGTAAATAAATAAATTGTTCCAACAAACACCAATTACTCGTACCTAGCCCCAAACTAAGCGTGAGCTTGTGCTATGGTGACCAGGATAACGGATAGACATATTTATATACATTTAGGAACATCCATGGCCTAGGTACAAACTGCTCGTGCTGATCACACAAACATTTGCCCTTGCGGGATTCGAAACCGCAACCGCCTGGTTTTTTACTTCGAGGCGCGAACCGCTACACCAAGACGGTCGTCAAGAAAACCCAAAAACATTTCTGCCAAAAACGACAACTTAATTAAATAATACAGAATATATCATTCTAATAAAGCCTACATTCCTATTAAGAGACTGTCTTCATAGACAATAATTCCATTCGCATCTGGCACAAGAGCGGATGCAGTGTGCAATCCAATAAATCAATAGCGATTGCACGGAATTAGTGCATCACTAAGTTTGGATTAGTCGCCTTACTTCGGTTGACGATGTACGTAGGTATTCTCAAATGTAGCCGTCCCTTTCATTCCCGACAGAATGACAGCACGAATGAGCGAGACGGCTAGACTCGAGGATACGGACATCTTCAACAGGAGTACGGCCTCAGTCGCGGAACGTTTGTTCCTGCCGAGGGAAGTATTTTGGTGTCACTTGAGAATAAACCGAATGTAATCGTTAAGTTCGCACAGTTGATTGTTCCGTAACTACGAGTATTATTGATATAAAGAAACATTTAACTGTTGTCTGATTGTGATAAAACCTTAATCTTACTCATAAGTACTTTAAAATTTTACGTAAGAGCTAATTTCGTACAATGCCTATCTATCGTCATATTATTCTACCGATAAGGTTAGTTCTTAAAACTATCAATAGATGGCGCTGCCCGTTGTTAGCTCGCGCGTATGTTTGTTTGCACCGAAGGCATAAGTAGTTTTGTCAACTGTTCTTCAAAGTAGGTTACCTATTAAGTAAAGTGAAAGTTATTATCTTTTAAAAACCAAACCAGAAACCTCGAAGTTTTTTTACATAAAACTAGATATGAGTCGTACTTGCAAAATCGAGTACTAGGGCATCCTGGTACATAACATATGTATGGGAAATCGACCTTATCCAAACACTCATAAGAAACAAAATCGTGTGTCTAGCTAGAACTAACAAGTTTCGAAACGTGGAAAGTTTTGTGAGGATAATGAGTATTTGATTTGATTTGATTAAAATGGTTTTTATTGTTTTTATCTTAACTAAGAACAATCAATTTTTTTTAAGTAATTTGTTTTGAGTAAATGCTACAGCGCGAGAGTAATTTTTATTTTGCTTGGCTATTTAAGCGACATCTAGTTATTTTTTTACGAACTACTTACTCCAAGCATGACGTTTTGCCTGAACGAGACGAACACGGGTTTAGAGTAAAAACCTTTAAGGTTTTTTGTTGGACAATCATTCCTAGTGACATATAAATAAGGATTACAATTTTATTGGCAAATAAAAATACTTGGAAGGCTTAAAAGTATTTTCTTAGATTAAACGATTAAGTTCCTTATTCTCAGGCAGCTAAGTATCAAGGGTCCAAAAATTTTTTCTTACACGGGGCGGAGGCGCCTGCCCGATGGAGACGGTGCGAGTGCGTACGAAGTAAAATACCTTGAAGGTCTTGCAAGTACTACGGGGCTGGATCCTGGTTTTAAGTACTTCGAAGCAGAAACCTGGTCGCGTAAATACGCTTCATCCCTACCTAAACACTCCCATTCATTTGGTACGAGATTAGTGTCTACGGAACCCTCAGTGCGCGAGTTCGACTCGCTGTCGCATTTTTTGTTTTTAAACAAGTAGCATTTACTATCGAATCGAACAGAAAACGATTCAAAGACAATTCATTGGTATACCGAGGACATCGTAAGCGGCAAACTCAAGCGCAAACATTTGCTTCGAGCGGCTTCGCAAACAGTTGCGATGCGACGCGGACACTAGTTATGCAAATGCGTTTGAGTGCGATCCGCTTTCGGGCTATCAGATTTCAAGCTCGGGCTGCCTACCTAAATACCTGAATATGAAACTGAAGGGCTTTACACATAGTAAAACTTGGATTTCAAGATGATTGAAAACGGAGAATTTTATATTTGAAATGGGTTTGCTCTTGATTATAAACCAGACGTGCAAAGACAGAGTCGACAGTGGAGCGAGGTTACTCAGAAGAAGCCTATTTACTCTGACTCTGAAAGTTTTAGGGGTGTAATCCGTTGGAAACACTGACGCGGGTAGTAAGTTCCACATTTTAGCTGTGCGCATTTTAAATGTCGATGAGAAGCGATTAGTTCGTACCGTTGGAATATCAACGCGATATGGGTGGTATCCCGCGGCGGCTCTAGACGTACGATGATAGAAAGGAGAATGCGTAGAAAAATTCATGTCCTACTCACATTTGTCCGTTTTATTTGATAGCACTTAACATAATAAACAAGGAGCATTTTACAACCAAATCGAACGGAAAACGATTTAATAACAATTTATTGGTATACCGTGAATATCGTGAGCAGGAAACTCAAGCGCAAACATTTGCTTCGAGTGGCTTCCTAAACAGTTGCGATGCGACGCGGACACTAGTTATGCAAATGCGTTTGAGTGCGATCCGCTTTCAGGCTATCAGATTTCAAGCTTAGGCTGCCTACCTAAATACCTAAAGGAATACCTGAATATGATTATCATCCTCCGAGCGTTATCCCGGTTGGGCACTCGCACGCGAGGGCCCAGGGTCCGCTGACCATGATCCAGGATGTGGCAGATCAGGTAATTTCAGTGGAGCGAAGCCATCTGATTTTCTGAGTTTCTACACCATGTTTTCCCTCACCGTAAGAGCATCGGTTAGTAAAACAAATAATGTACACAAGGAACACCTAAATATATATAAACTGAATAGAGGTGTAAATTGACCGTAGCCTACCAAGGCGTTAGGTAGTCTACGACTACGGTAGCTGCGGCGCTATATTGCTGCGTCCGGGTACCGCTTAACTAAGGTTCAACATTAACAAAAATAAATCTTGCTATATGTATAGTTATTGCTTTAAACTTAGCGGAACTCTGCCGCAACATTATGACGTCCAAACTTATCGAGTCGTATTATTGTAGACTTTTTAAATGTTCTCATTTCTTTTTGCGTTGGTGGTTTTTGAAGTTTGTAATTTAATTTTCATTGTAATCTATTATACGTCAGAAAGCTATTTTCGATTTCCTGAAAGCTAGAATTTTGTCTATTGCAAGTTGAAAGCTATCCAGTCAGGCGGTATACCTGCGGGTGTACTCAAAGAAAAACTTATGACTGTACTAGTGGTGCCCCGCGACTTTGCCGCAACTTTCATCCCCCATTTCACCCCCTTAATGTTTTTATATCGAGTCAAAATGTACCCTATATCCGTTCCAGGGTCTCGAACTGTCTTCATACCAAATTTCATCTCAATCGGTTCAGTGGTTTAAGCGTCAAGAGGTAACAGACAAACAGACACACTTCCGCATTTCTAATATTAGTATGGATTCTGTGATATGGTATGTCGCTTACTGAATGATCCCCATTTTTGTTCTTTCATGATTAATTAAGGATCAGTGTTTTTTGTTTAGATAATATGTGCAAGAGTTCATTTCATTTTAACAACATTTAAAAATATATTTTATTCTAAATTAAGTAAATAAATGTATTTTTAGAACGTATCTAACGTTCTGCCCAAACTATTACTGAAAAAAACTTGAAATCAGTAATTTGAATTATTCTACACTTTGTTTGAAAACAGTTCAAAGCACTGCCGACACAAACTTTTCAAAGGATTTATTCGTTAGGTAGAAAAGTTCCCCAGACAATGAAATATTTCAACATAAAATACCGCAGTTGAACCAACTAAAATAAGCATGTCCAGGAGCAGGCATTAATAGGCTATTCATTACATGTTCATACGAAAGTTTGACATAGAACAGACAGGCGCAGATATTTTATTCAATTACATAACGTCAGGTTTCATGCCTACCACCAGAGACAGCAGCTCACAATTTAAGCTTAACTGAGGATTGGTTCGAGTTTTGCCAGGTGGTTCGCGGGAGTACTATCATCATCATCATCTTCCTAGCGTTATCCCGGTTGTGCACTTGCATGCGAGTGCCCAGGGTCCGCTGACCGTGATCCAGGATGTAGCAGATCAGGTAATTATAGTGGAGCGACTGCCATCTGACCTCCGTAACCCTGGTAACAGGCGAACCGGACCAGGTTTGGATCATGGTTACACATTCAGTCGCCTGAATGTGCAGGTTTCGTTACGATGTTATCCCTGACCGTAAGATCATTGGTTAATAATGTTCTCCTGGCCGAATTTCGACCACGCCGGCCTTTCTCAATAGAGATTAGCCAGTGAAAAAACTAATGTATATAACTCAGAAAAAGTCATTGGTACATGGCGACACGTGGGATCGAACCGGAACGTCCTGCATAAGAGGAAACGCGTTAGCCACTGCGCCACCGACTCTCTGTGGGAGTACTATCATACGAATAAAATAATATCAACCTACTCAAACGTTATCTAAGGCGCAGTATTACCATTCAACCGTAATAACTGACTAACTTGTTTGTCTAGATATCTTCGAATTATTTTTACATTGAATAATTTTAGAAGTTTGTTTGAATTTGTATCTTTTTATCGTACTCAAAACCATTCGTGTTTTTTATCTTAGGTAGAATATCGATTTTGTGATCGGCAAATAATTGTTTTTCCGTGTGTGTTATTCTTTGGTCTACTAACAAAAGTTTGGGCCCAACGTTACCAAGGGAAAATCACCACTGAAATGATATTAATATGATGATATATTTTTATTACTTATTGTTTTGATATTAGGGTGAAGTGAAGTGTATTAAAACAACGGGAGATTTGTAAAAAACTGTCTTGTGTGGCATTACTTACTTCAAGTAGTCCTTATTACTTATGTAGTTGACGTATGTCATTGCAATAGATATTCGTTACATTATACACAATATTGCATGTAATTAATTATTATTAGTGTTTTTTCAAGAGTATTGACAAAAATTTAAACTTGAACACTACTTGTGTACAGTGGGCCACACATCAAATTACCCAAATCTATCAAAATATCTCAGTTTCCCGCGACTTCGCCCGCGCACGGATAGATGAACTGCACTGAGCACCAGTTCGTAAGAGCGTTGGCCCGGTTAGCCAAAAGTCGTGAGTTCAAATCCTGCCCGTGTACGAATTTTTGATTTATTATTTAGTAACATAGGTTTACTTATATAAATGTCTTCCTTTCACTATCCTGATTCGCACCAATACCATGCAACCATGATCTTAACTAGCTTTAAGCTTTCCTTGCTCGACGCCTATTTTAAAAGCTCTCGACAAAGCTCCAGGTCAAATAACCTAACGACCAATTTCCTCCCGGCAAGGAGCTTAGCAAACCAATATCCTGTTCTCAACGCATCTCTTTGTGGACAGATTGTGTTAAGTAAAGCTGGCATCTTTAGATAGTGCATTTGAAAATAACAGGGTTACTACAAAAAATAACTAGGTAATATTGAATGATGAATGGATTTTTTACGAACAATATGAGAAATGATGACGTCTGAGAGAAGGTGATAAAGCTCACGGTTTTAAATACCTAGTGCATTTGATAAAAGTGTTATTACAAAAATTATAATAATACTTATAAATCGTAGCTGGATTTTTTATATAGTTTGAACATTTTCCAATGTTTTCACGTCGAAGCTTTAAAATAAATACATTTTTTGGAACTGTATTGTCACCTGAATATATTTAATTTGCGGTTTGGTAAAGTTCTGATTATTTTCTGCCCCCGCAGGCCTACCGCCTAATGGATTTTAATATGGCTTCCGAACTGATGTTTCTTTGCTTGACTGACATTAGTTTAAAGTAATTGTGAAAGCAATCAGATCCTCCTCATCCTAGCGTTATCCCGGTTGTGCGTTTTGTGATAAGATGCATCGCAGATCTGTATCTAAAGAAATCATTAACGTATTTCTTACAAATCCTCAGACAACCGCAAGGCGTGATCTGAGTTGAAAGCCCGTTTGCGCAAGTCTGGATTAGCTAATCCGGACATATAATAATAATACTATTAAGACTGTTTTCACTAAGACCCTGTATTGATACTCAAACCAAACCGCGATCATAGTAAGAAGCAATCAAATCTCTCCCTGTAATCCATGCTACGTGTTATCAGTCAAGTTCGTTCATTAACGGCATAGTAATAAATGCAGTAATAATAACCCAGTCGCTTCGTCGATACGTGATCGTGATACGTGATGTACGTGACGTGACTTAAGTGAAATGTTTGAGGGGTATGATTTTAGATCTCTGTTTAGTTCGGATAGTATACCACGTGAACTTCCCTAAGTTCATACACGGATAATTATTCTTTGGCAGTGATCGTTTGGCGAATGTAAGGGCTCATTCACACGGTATCCGTCATTGACGATTCGTCTAAATACACGATACATCATGACGGATGGACGATCACATTGCATACGGAATCATGTTTTTTAAAAACACGATACTAGATTTCATTTTTCACGATTCGTGATCCGTGTGAACATTGGCAATCAAAAAGAATTGCCGCCGTCAAAAAACAAACCAATCGTGAAAAAAGACAAATCGTCAAAAATCACGAATCGTCCTCGTGTGAACGAGCTCTAATGGAGCAATAATTGCATGATATGGCGTGAAGTCATAGTGTTGACAGGAGTTGAGCAATTTCAGTCGCCAATGTATGCAAGCGCACCTTTAAATGAACTGCTCTGGGTAGTATTAGGTACTCCTAATAAATCAAAACCTAACATTGTACTTGATTAATTGAGCACCTTGTACTGATTGCGTTATACGTAATTTCGATTAGATTGGCCTGTACGTCTAAGGGCTCTGAAAACAAAAGATAAATTTTTATTTTCTGAATTCTTAATAAGAATTAAGATAAAATATTTAATACAAAAGAAAAACAAAAATTATAAAAAGGATCCTTGTGGTAAGGTTCCCAGGATGCTGGCAGCATTACCACGTTGGATAGCGACGCTTATACGCTGAGCAAGGTAGCTGCCAGCTCTAAAAAGTTTCAAAGTTTAACACTTCAGAGATCATGTTACCATAAGAATAGAAAATCAATTGATACGTGATGCGGCGACAATACAATTGAATTGGTCGGCGGTCTTCCAATCTTCAACGGGTTAATATAAACATCCATGACTCAGGTACAAATTCTCGTACTCATCACAAACATTATATGCCTTTTGCGGGATTTAAACCCGCAACCTCTGGTTTCGTATTCCGGAGCGCGAACCACTACACAAAGACGGTGGTCAAGTTAGTGATAGTGATACTATTTTAACTGAGTTCGACATAGAATACATAGGTATTAGATATCGTTATACCTACCTTAGGCATCAGTAAAAGATAATATAGATTAAATTATTTTATTAAATTGTTTTAACAAACACACCAATTACCTAGCCCCAAACTAAACGTGAGCTTGTGCTATGGTGACTAGGATAACGGATAGACATACTTAAATACATTTATAAACATCCATGACTTAGTTACAAATGCTCGTACTCATCACACAAACATTCGCCCCTTGCAGGATTCGAACCTGCCACCGCCTGGTTTAGTAGTCCGGGGCACTACACCTAGACGGTCGTCAAACGAGGCCAGAATGTTTGCAGTTTTAGACAAATCAATTAAAGTCGTATTATTTTGACACTTTCAAGCTTCTTTTATTATACGAAGCTAATCCAGTAACTATGCGAAGCTAATCCATTACTGACTCAACTACGGATTTGATATCAAGATAAGTATTCATAGCAAATACGAGTAAAGAATTGAATCCAGTTCAATCGAATGGAAGTTACTGTGAGAATATCGCCGGTTCAGGTACCAATTTTATAGCAGCGGATTGAACCTTTATATGCTTGGGACTTGAATAAACATTTCCGTACATTTTTATCTTAGAAATGCTTAAGAAAATGTTTGATTGAGTATTATATGAGGGTTGTGTCATCATCATCAAATTTAAGAGCTAGGCTCTTGTCGGTGGAGTTTTTTCCATTCCTCTCTGCTTTCCGCCCTTCTCTTAACCTCCTGATACGACCCGACATTTATCTTTTCTTTTATTTGCTGCATGTAGCTTATTCTTGGTCTTCCTCGCTTCCTTTTTCCTTCTATTCTTCCTTCTATTATCGTTTTAATAAAATTGTCGTGTCGAATCGGGTGGCCTAACATTGGTCCCCTCCTACACTTTATTGTGCACCTGTTTTTATTACATTGCTACTGACTAACGCTGGTCACGATTCGTACTATCGGCTTAGTAGATGCGGTATGATGTTACGTGAGTAAATGTAGGTAATGTTTTTCTTGTTACGAAATATGCAGGATTATTCGAAAAACACCAACAACCTCCTAATGGCATTAAAGCATCATTTCTCTATGATACTAAGATTGATATTGCGAAAAAATGTGGCCCGTCACCTGATATCTGTTGTAAGGACAATGATAATCAGCGCCAGGTCCTCCTGGGGGCCTGGATTAAGTCAGGTCCCCTTGATTTGGACATCACATACACACAAAGGCACTGTCTGGCTAGCTTGACAGTTACTGATTTGTTTGTGTGGTTTATATTTTTTTGTGATGTCCCAATTTAATAAATGAACAAACAAACAAATATATATTTATTTGGCACAAACATAACAGTTTCGTACAAATGAATCGATAACCGCCTACACTAGGTAAAACCTGTATCGTAGGCAATTAAATCCTTCCAATGTCATAGATTGGACTGCGTTACAAAATAAAAATGGTGCAAAAACAATAAGAAAGGGAAATTTGTATTACAACATCTAAAAGTAAATTTACCTTGGTAAAATTTAATTAAAAATGCCGACCCATAATTATTTTTGAATTAACAATAGTGCCTCGGTTTCGTTAATGCTTTCCCCTTTTATCTTTTGATTATTTGTTATATTTTGATGTTGGCCCCATAGGTTTTTTGATTATTTGTTATATTTTGATGTTGGCCCCATAGGTTTTTTATCATATTTTTTGGTATAAGTCTATGATTTTAAGAGACACATTTTTTGCGATATTCGTAGAAAGCGCTAAAAATACCAAAATAAATGAAAAAGAAATGCATTGTTGTCATCGGTAAAATCTTTACATACGTCGTAGAACATGATCTATCTGTCTTCGTCATTCGTTAATTGCTTCGTTTAAAAGTTATAATTCTTGGAATTTCAAGCAGAATTAGGTGGTAAGTATGCTCTCAATATAAAGCAAGTAGTTACATCTAAAAGTTAAGTGCGGAGAAGAAATGATAATCTTTTTGTAAACTCATCTCATGGCTTTCTGAAGAAATTAGCCGAAACGTTAGCAGAACATTCATGCCTTACTATATCACGCCTACATTTTCTCGACTATCGCGCCTTATTCCGACATGCATTGTCTGCCCCTTTCTTCATTAGACACTATAGTTTCGATATTGTACCGTTTGCCTGAACAGGTAAGGTTGTAAATGTATTCCTGTACTCAGACAGGAGGTCTTATAAGGGCTTTCGACTGAATACAAATGCAGCACACGAGATTATGAAGGCGACAATAACAATTTTCTGAGATTAAATTATTAATACTTAGTTTTCTTATTAAAGCCAAGCTTTAGTCTGTTTATTTAATTTCTTTGGCGTCTTTAAGTGTTGAGGAGCTTGATCGTATAATTCGTATTAACTTAGAGAGGGAGAAAGAGACAGGGAGACAGATTATTAGCTTAAAAAGTCTAACCTTAGCTCCGAAAGACTACTTTAAAAGAGGACTAAATGACAGGTGATAAAAAAATTATAAAATACCATAAAAATATCTAAATAAATTAATTATAAAAATACGTATACAAAAGTAAGAACACCAACGAGTAGTCAGATGCTCAAAATATTTTAACAAAAAAAATGTCAAAGACAACATAGTAATAAACAATGCGGTATTTTACACAGTTGTAAGACAAAAGACTGTGCAATAAAATTTACAGTCTTATGCTAGTGCATAGCATAAGACTGTACATTTTATTACAGTACAGAATGTACAGATGTACAGAATGTACAGATGTACAGAATGTACAGAATGTACAGATGTACAGAATGTACTACCGAGGACAAGTGCCTTACTAGTCTTAGGAGCCAAAATCGTTTGCCCATCGCATCGTAGTTTTCTAAGGACAAAAAAACCAGAAAACCAGATCGCTTTCTGTTGTCATCATCATCAAATTTAGGCTCTTGTCGGTGGAGTTTTTTCCATTCCTCTCTGCTTTCCGCCCTTCTCTTAACCTCCTGATACGACCCGACATTTATCTTTTCTTTTATTTGCTGCATGTAGCTTATTCTTGGTCTTCCTCGCTCCCTTTTTCCTTCTATTCTTCCTGTTGTCGTAACAATAAAATTCAAAATCACTCTCAGTTACACTAATATGTCGGAGGGACGAGCGGGATCAGAAGAGACCTTGGTTCATACTTCTCCGCCATCATGGGTAGTGTGGGTGATGTTTCTTCGAAATAAACTCACAGATTGATCACAAATGGTAGCTCAAGCCCGATGTAAACGGATTGCAATACAAAACGTGGAGAGTTCTGCGCTTGCGTCCGTTCAGTATGGCGGCTCACGTAAGAATGCCATTATAAACCAAGCACAGACCAATCCCAAGCGATGACAGCTACAGTTGACAGCTGACAGTTGACGTTACGCACGATCGGAGCGCCACCACGCCGACAAATATAATTTCTTTTAAGTATACTGACCGGTGATTCGAATTTTGAAATCGTCTGAAGCCCACCAAGTGAATCTCTGCAAAGTGGTAAGGCACAATTGACCCTGATAGTACCTACTGCGACACATGTACATCACTGTATTATGCAACAAAAGTGTGCAATATAATGTACTAGCGACTGTTCATAATAAGACCCTTTATGTTCTGAGTTCTGCCTAAACACATCTATGACCTCAACCGAAAGTACATGTTCGCAATTAATTCACCCGCTTTATTACACAGTGTTTTATCATACCTGACGGCTAAATGACTCCATTACAACAATTAATTATCCCGCTAGTCGTTTTGTCTGTTGTTTACATCCAAGGACCTAATTTGAGGAATTCCTACGACACAATGATAGTCGTTTGTTTTGGCTACATACCATTAGGGGGTTGGTCGTTTAGTCTGTGAAAAGATATATGATTTTATGTTCTTACGGTTGTTTTTAAATATACAGACGAACTTTCTTTTTATACTACTAATAAAATGAGTAAAAAAATACTAGCAACGTATAAATTACACGACGGCCCAAAAAACGAGTGTTATGTTTTCAGGGTTCATGTATGTATGTACAAATTTGTATTCCACCAGAACTTCTAAACGCCTAAGCCGATGTATAAGGTCGATACCTTATACATCGGCTTAAAAATTAACGATTTAATTTTTTTACTATCCCGGGTGATATAGAATGCATAAATTGTTAAAATTGGATATGTACAATAAAATGAATATTTATTAATGTTTGAAATTACTATCGTGATTGAGATAGCTTTCAAGCTAGGCGATAGGTTTGCAGATTTAGACTGCTTTATTAATGATCGCAATCACAATGAGGGATTAAACTGGTTGTATTGTTACATCCACTTCAGGCATCGTTACATCACAACCGGGGAATACATTTTATTTATTAACGACGCTAGCCACCATAGCCAACCAAAGCCAACCATAGCCACCCCAGCCAGCCAACACCAAGCCACCACTTGCCACCCTTCCCCAACACCAATGTGCCTATTATGGAGGGGAGCCTTTATAAGCGACGGACAGCTCAGTCTAGCAGACTTGTACACAGCAGCCACTGAATAAGCTAAAACTATGCCAGTTTGAGTAACCATAATCATAATTATTTGAAAGTGTGTGATTCAGCAATTAAATCTGTGTGTTTAAGCTACTGTGCGTTTTTTATTTATGCCACTCGTTTACAGTAAAATTATTTTTATACCAATAGCAGACAGTAAAAAGTAACTTTTTAACCCACGACGCAAAAATGACGGGGTGTTATAAGTTTGACGTGTCTGTGTGTGTGTGTGTGTCTCACTGTGTCATCGTAGCTCCCGAACTTAGGAACCGATTTTGATTTAGTTTTTTTTGTTTGAATGACTAGTTAGTAGAGAGTGTTCTTAGCAATGTTTGATGAAAATCGGTCCAAGATGGCCGCCGTAAAAAATGGCGGATAACATTTTTTTTTTAAACTCCCTCAATATGGGTATCAAATGAAAGGGCTTGACTAGTAG
Source organism: Pyrausta nigrata (assembly GCA_949316185.1). Lineage (NCBI taxonomy): Eukaryota > Metazoa > Arthropoda > Insecta > Lepidoptera > Crambidae > Pyrausta > Pyrausta nigrata. The sequence goes on along the minus strand of OX438955.1, from coordinate 12,214,157 downwards.
AATAGTGATACACTATGACAAATTTCAAATCCAAGATGGCCGCCGTAACAAAATGCGGATTACATATTTTTTTAAACTCCCTCAATATGGGTATCCAATGAAAGGGCTGTAGTAGTAGAATACTATAATATACTATGTTAAATTTTAAATCCAAGATGGTCGCTATCATAAAATTGCGAATCGCATTTTATTTCACAACTCCTTCAATATGGGTTTCAAATGAAAGAGCTTGACTATTGGAATAAAAGTACCAACCTTATCATCATCATCATCAGCCAGTGTTTGTCCACTGTTGGACTTTTCACGCTTTATATATTTCCTTCATTTTTTAAAAACTAATATTACCTACAATACTTTAAGAGCGAAATAAAATATGTTAATTAAATGTTTACCTACTAACTTTTCCTCAACTATTTTATAATAATTAATTTATTATTGATAAAAAAACCTGATGAAACACCAAATTACTTAGAATCTTAAAACGCAAGAAAATAATTGAAATGAAATAAAAAAAAAGAATTCGCACTTTACACAAAGATTTCAAGCGGCCGTCTTTTTGGAAGAATAAGGATGTCTTTTTGCTCATGTAATAGATATGTGTACCTTTAAGGCGATAGGTTGCTCTTTAAGTTCTGTTTTTTAAGTTAACTCAATGTGGGTATTGGTAGTAAAGTTCTTGAGGACTTATACAAAAAAAATATGATAATATGTTACGTAACTACGTACTTTAACACAAAGTTAGTCTAATATTAATGCGGTCCCCCGATGCGACAACATTAGTATTAAAAATTGCATACTAACGTACTTACGTAGGGTCAAAACTTCAGTTTTATTTTTTGCTTTTTATAGGGTTTCCATTTAAACCAACTGCATCTATTATTTTGTGTCGGGGGTTTTTTTCAGGTATCACTAGAAAAGCCTCTTAACCTATCGCCTTAAAGGTAGGCATATCTATTACATGAGCAAAAAGACGTCCTTATTCTTCCAAAAAGACGGCCGCTTGAAATCTTTGTGTAAAGTGCGAATACTTTGACGTTGAGTACCTGCATATTATAATTAGTATTTACATCATTCTATTCAAAGCATATCGCAGTCTCAAGCCTCTTTAAATTGGCACGATTGCTTTGATCGATATTGAAGAGAATCTAAGTGCTTAGATAGGCATTCCCCTTCAGGATGTATCAAGCATTATTGACGTATAGAGTATTACATCCCAATTTCAACCTTAATGTATGCGGCTTAAGAAGCTTTAATTTGGAACTCGTGTTCTTGACTGCATAGCTGATATCTTCGTAGGTGCGTACGTGTATTGAATGTATGATTTAATGGATGTGTGTGTGTAATTACATGACAGATTTATTAGATTGGTACAATACGCTAGAGATTCAAGGTACAATGTGTGAAATTAGGACACGGATGTACTGCCAAATCTGTTGCGTAGGGTGGGATAAGGGGATTAGGAAATCACTCGTATATTAAATTATTTGATGTGTTATTGACAAAGGTTCATCTTTCTTAAGACTATTGTATTAAATCTATCTTCAGAACAAACAGAGTGAGGAAAAAACGATGAGCGATGTAGAGAAAATGTAGAGAGTTATAAGCTGAAGTAAAAAATGGTAACAATAGTTCAACATCTATTGCTCTTTCCCTTTTACAACTATGGTGGTTTCCCTTTTACAACTAATATAGGTATCCTTTAACTTTCTCCACTCCATTACGTTTTGGGCTACACTCATCCAGTTGGTGCCCAAAATCCTTACGATGTTGTCTTTCTTGCCTTGTATAAATTAAAGTAAGCTCTACATAAATTACGAATTGTTGTTATTTCGTACTTTTTATTGTAAATATTACAATTAAAAGTACATTTAGAGAGTAATTGACCCGATCGATGTTAGATACGAAGTGTGGGCGATGACCTGCGATTGTCCTGTAATTTTGTTCAGGATGCCGTTAAAGAGACACAAATTACTTAATTCACACTTAGGATCAGCTTTTAAATAGTCAGTTTGTCGCAAATTTTAATGAATCGAGTTAACACATTAGGGTTCCCGTCAAAATCAGGGACCAGGCGTAAGGCCTTGTGAATACTGTCTGGGTTGACTTCCATCTCCTCCGTAATAATATCTAATCTATTTAAATCAAACGATTGCCAACAAGACTGCCGGTTTGATGCAGGCTCGTGGGACCCAGAGTTTCTTGGGTGAAAAATGGTGACTAAAATTAGGGACTAAGAATAGGACAGGATAAGAGCCACGAGAACGATTCAAGTGTAGTTACATGAACATTTCGGCTTTTTCCGTGTATCGATGTCCGGATACCCTCGAGCTGGCCTTCTGGTTCTGGATCCTCGAAGCGTGACTTGACAGCCACACGGCGGCTCGTATAGAAATCTTCGTGATGAAGTGCGAACCCTACGGCGAGGATCCTACCGACTGCGCCAATTATAGAAGCGACAGCTGGAGGATCGAAAAGAAACCGAAACTACTTTATAAAACTATTTATTTGAAATAAAATATTACAATTAAAAGTACATTTAGAGAGTAATTGACCCGATCGATGTTTGATACGAAGTGTGGGCGATGACGAAGACCCGAGGCTCGGTGATGCGGTCGCTTGGTCACGTTGAAAATGCACGAGCGCTGAATCACCGTTTCCGTGGTATTGCAGTATTTCAATGTTCTAGTTTGGAGTTTTGACATCGGCGATATTCTTATGAGCGAATGCGTAATTACCTTATTATTGACAGTGATGAAAACAAAAAATAATTGGTATTGTTATTCCAAAGTTACTTTTATACAAACTTCTTTTCTTATAAATTCCACTCTATCTTTTGTAAAGCGAAAAATAAAAACTATTTTTCCGGATAAAGGCCTCAGGGTCGCAAATTATTTCTGATACATTGACGGTCAGAGTTGCGAACTTACCCTCGTAGACATGTACAAAACTTTATACTACGCCGAAATATCACGATATAACTAAATACGGTAGGCCCAATATTTTCCTAAAGAAATAAAACAAATTGTCTTATCCTATTAATCCTGTTTAAGGCTAGGTACCTTTTATTAAGTTACTAACTACTTAACTGATGTGATTAAAAAAATTAAAATAAAATAAGCAAGTGAATGGAGCCTAAAGATTACCAAAAATGATTTCTGTCAAAAATTTTTTTTTTAACATGTAGATGAATTTAAAACGTCGTTTACACGAAACAAAGACAAAAATTACAGCCTACCTATTTATATTACCAAGTTCATGAAATATTGATATGCATGTGTACAGCCTGGTGACAAAAGACGGGCAGATGGACATTGGAGTCTTAAGTAGTTCTACATAAGAGGGTTCCATATTCCCTGTGGGTACGGAACCCTAAAAAAACTTAAATCTTTTCAGGAGTCATCTGTCTGCTTCAATGTCTACTGGGTATTGGCACAACACCAACAAACTTTCAACAACTTACGAAATACCTTCCTTCCATACATTTTCCATCGAAAAACTTATCTATTCCCCTTTTAAAGGGCCAGACGAAATACGACCATAACCTGATTTGAATAGAGTCGTTTTCAAAAATACAGGAATAGGCCATATTGTAATAGCCGTGCTTGGACCGACGCCAACACTTTCAGAGGTAAACATTCTGTATGTCCTTACTCGAACAATATGTCTAGAAAAATACGAAACATTTGCCACAATTGGCAGTCACTTGATTGATTGGTATTGTTATAAAAATGGATTCCTTTTTGTCAAGGTGGCTAAGGATCTACGTCCTAGTGGTCCACCCCGGGCAACGACATCACAAACTTCAGTTTCAAGTTTAAGTTTTCAAGAACGCAAGGGTAGCTCTCAAACTAACTTCAGGAAAGCAAACATAGATAAAGAAATAAAATGCCGGATGGCTTTCTACAGACGTTTATTTATATTTCCCCAGTACTTAAACACAGTACTTGAGGTGCTTGTGGCGCAGTGGCGGCAGCGCTTTAATAGTGATACCAAAGTTAAGCAACTTACGGCGCGGTCGTGATTAGATGGGTGACCATTCCGACCATTTAAGTGACGTCCATGACAAGCATCTCTGTGTTTCGGAAGGCACGTTAAGCAGTTGGTTCCGGCTAATATCTGTTGGTATTAGTCGTTAAGCCTACTCAGGGGCCTTAGGGCGGCTTGATAACATCTGACAGTAAGGTTTGTCACTGGCCTTACAGACACCCCTCCACCAATCCGCACTGAGCCCGCGTGGTGGAGTATGGCTCGTACCTCCTGATAGTTGGGGTGAGGCCTTTTCCCAGCAGTAAAATCTACATAGGCTGACTTTACTTTACTTTGTTTACTACAATATTTTGATTTGTTTGTGTACCCTATTGATACTACGCCGCGCACACTCACACGCATACCTGCCTTATTTTTATTTGTTTAAAACGTACCGTGAGAACCCCGAAGATCGAGTCGACATCGAGACGTTCCCTATGACACATGTACTAGACTGACCAGAGCGCTTTCGCCGCATGTGTGTCCTGTGAAGCTCCTTACAGACATTTCGAGTGATTGTGGCCTGTGAAGTGATACCTGAAACCTGAAAGCTGATGTGGCAAGTACCTAGCTATAAGTGCTCAGACCTGACTGATATTCCACCTATCATTGTCGCCCTCCACGTGTAATCCACTGCCTAAACTCTCAAACATTTTGGTAGCAGAGTGTAGTTTTTTATTAGGACCCCTTATTAGTAACGTAATTTGTTTAATTGAGAGTTATTTATTTGCTATTTTCCTTTGTAATTTGAACAAAACGTCTCGTCATATACCTAACCTATTTACAGTAAATTCCTTAATAACATTTGAGTACAACCCCTTTTACATAAGTGTCGATTAAATCGATTAGCGCGTTAATTACCTACCCTTTGAGTGCAAGTGAGGTGCGCGAGCGCTTTGTTTCCCTATTGATCACGCCATTACCGCGTGACCGCGTGCGAGTTGTTTACGAGTTACGTTTGCTATACCCGGTGCATCTGTGCCGTCCCTTACTATTTGTTTCTTAGATAGGAAAAATAAAATACAATTATTTTGCTTTAAATTTCCACTTTTGAATCTATTTTCAAATCAACAAAATGTTATTAATAACCATCAGTCATCAACGGTTTAACTTTTTTTTTTTTAACTTTAACTTTTTGTTTGCGTTTACGTAACGATCGCGTTAACGTAACGATTACGTCAGCTCATTAGTGGGGACAGTATAAAAGGCCTGTTCGCCAGCGACTCATTTCAGTCGTCCGTGCTCAGCCGAGGCGACAACATCTCCTGAGGATGCCGCGTGGAGTGGCGAAACGCGTCGAGGTTATTTGCACGTTGGTGTTGGTAACTAACAACTGCATTAGCTGTGGTGCATGCGTATTGAGGGAGGGAGGGCGGTGCATTCTGCATTTGCCTGAACTGGTACTCAAAGCTGTTGCGGTTGGTGTGGTTTTGTTGCCTGCGCTAGCGTCTCTTAGCGGAAATTTAAAGCAAAATAATTGTATTTTATTTTTCCCATCTGATAATGGATTTCCGCAAAGTAACGCCTGATTCTATTAATTATATTTGTTTCTTTACGCATCCTATTGAAATCTTTTGTGAGTTTAATTTACCTACCTTGTTTCTTACGATTTAAAGTAAGTAAAATGTCGGATACCGAAACCAGCAACGAGACCGTAAGGGCCGTACTTTACACAGATAAAGCTGAATACCGTGAAGCTATAGGTGAACTCCGTTATATTAGTAACTGGGTTGATGATTCCCACCGAGTTCTTGAGACCTTTTCCTCCAATCGTATGCCAGCGCGTCTTTCCGACCTGCCACATATGTGTGATAAGTTTTCTGCCGCTTGTTCAAAGCTGTTAGGTAATCTCGATCCTGCGATTTATGAACAAGAATATGTGCAAGTTAGGAACGAGATGCGCGTAGTAAGGGACAAAGTAGACGACTTAAAAATTAAGTTAGACGAAATACGACCTCACCAATTTGAGACGTCCCGTACTAGCACCCCTTACAAGGAGAATAAATTCCTGGCTATTGATAACCCGGCTAGTAAATTGAATGACCTACCTATACCTTAGTTTGATGGCCGTCCCGATAGTTGGATCAGTTTTATAGACCAGTTTGATAGCGTGGTGGACAACCAGCCTAGCCTTACCCCGACTTTGAAGCTACACTATTTAGTAGGAGCCTTATCGGATAAACCTCGTCGATTGATACAACACCTCAAGATTGAGGCGGGCAATTACACCGTGGCCCGTGACCTCCTAAAACGTAGGTACCATAACCTTCGTGTTTTAGCGGATACCCACATAGCTCAAATAATGATGCTCCCTATTACAACGCCTAAACTTTCCGGGTTACGTGTGTCGTTCCTGAACCCCCTGCTTTCGACTTATCGATGCTTAGAGAGATTGGAACTTCCTGTTAAACATTGGTCATACCTATTAGTTCACTTATGCCTTGCTAAACTGCCTTCAGAGTTAAAATCGAGATTTGAACGTCGTTATGGCGATAATCCTAATCACCTCCCTACTTTTGATCATCTTATGATGACTCCTCTCCTGTGAATTACGATCGCGAGCGCTCATACCGAGACGTCGCGGCCTTAGCTTCTAACCAACCGCGGCAATCTCCACAAAGTCACTTAACGGACCGTGTGTCACCCCCACGTACTGAATGGCACCGTGTTCGTACCCCGCCACCTCGTGATTCCCGTAGAGTATCACCTCCCCGTTCGGGCGGGCGATCTCCCCTTGTACCAAGCGGTAACCGTATTTATAATGCCCCTCTAGGTCAAAGAACCCAGGATGAACGTGCATTTCATCATAAGTACAATGAGGCCCCACAATTCTGACTAGATAGCGCCCCTTCTATACCCGCTTTTACATCTTTACCTCGCAATTCTCTCGTTCTTTTACCTACGGCCTTGATTCATGTTAAAACCTCGTCTGGATATTATGTGGAAGCGCGTGCCTTATGTGACACTGGTGCTCAGGGCTGCCTTCTTACTACTGAGCTTGTTGTTGACCACATGAACTTACCTATCATTCCTTCTCCAGTTCCTGTTCGTGGAATAGGTAATGTTCAAGCGATTAATTCCCCGGGCATTGTATCCTTTTCATTTAAGCCAGTTAATTCTGCCTTTCCAGAAATCTCTACCAGTGCAATAGTTGTTGATGTGATGCTGGTACCCTCCCAGAGGTAGACTTACCTAAAAGTGTAATTACCTGTACTAAGCACCTCCCTCTTGCTGACTCTTTATTTTACAAACCTGGTACTATAAGTGTACTTCTTGGAGCTGACGTCATTGGTCGCCTTTTAAGGTCCGAGTTGTTTGTGTCCCCTGATGGACTTACTGCTATCTCGACGATATTTGGTTATGTCCTGTGTGGTCCTGTTTATGGAGGATTTACTGATTTGGAACCCCCCATGACTGGAGTCTCGCTGTCCCAAATAGTTGAAAAATTCTGGAAAATCGAAGAGGCCCCCCAATCTCCAGTTGCGAACCCCTTGGATATAGAGTGTGAAACCTTTTTTAAAGCAACTACCACTCGTGAAAGCGATGGTCGATTTATGGTTAGGCTCCCTTTTCTTCATGATCGTCCACCTCTCGGTGATTCTGAAACCAATGCCTTACGGCGATTCCATAATCTTGAGAAGCGTTTGCAAGCCAATCCTAATTTTCGAGAGAAATATATTTCCTTTATGCGCGAGTACCTTGACCTAAACCATACGTCCCTTTCTTCATATGACTCGACCCGGGAACATTATTTTATCCCTCATCATGGAATTTTTAAGTCTGTTAATGACAAAATACGTGTTGTGTTCGATGGTAGTAGTCCTACGTCCTCTAAAGTGTCCCTGATGTTTACATACAGGCCCTAAGCTTCAGCGAGATATTTCTCACATTCTCTTAAATTTCCGCAGGCACGAGATAGTGTTTGTAACAGATATTCGTATGATGTTTCGTATGACTTGGGTACATCCTAATGATAGAAGGTACCAACTTGTGCTTTGGCGTGAGGATCCCTCTCAGCCACTTCTTGCCTATGAACTTAATACCAATACCTATGGTCTTCGTTCCAGTCCATTCATTGCAATTCGTGCCCTTCTTGAGCTCGCTGAACAAGAGAGACTTACCTTCCCTCGAGCTGCTGAAGTCCTTGAGAGAGATATTTATGTCGACGATTGTCTTACTGGTGCTGATACTATTGCGTCTGCCCGGGCTTTGAAAACTGAGCTTATAGGAATAATGGCCTCTGGTGGTTATGAACTCCGTAAGTGGATTAGTAACAGGCCCGAGCTTCTGGAGGATATGCCCCCGGATCATTTGCAACTTCTTCATTCATTCTCAGACCCAGATAATCCTCAGACTGTCGCTATTTTAGGTGTGCAGTACAATCCTGTGAGTGACTCATTTACCTACAATTATACCTGTGATACCCGTGATGCAGTTATTACAAAACGCAAAGTTTTATCTTTGATTGCCCGTATGTATGACCCTTGTGGTTGGATATCTCCCGTCGTATTTAAGGCTAAGGAATTTATCCAACGCTTATGGATGTGAGGCTTATCCTGGGATGATCCTTTAAATGAACCCCTGTCTTTAGAGTGGACTGCATTTGTTCCGGACCTAGCGAAGGTTAGTGAAGTGGCCATTCCGCGACATATTCTTCCCAGAGGTTCCTCCTCCTTATCGCTACATGGGTTCTGTGATGCTTCTGAATTGGGATATGCTGCCGCTGTTTATTTACATGCGGAACTTCCGTCTGGTGTTTGCTCCGTCCATCTTGTTATGGCTAAATCTAAAGTTGCCCCTGTTCGGACCCGTTTAACTATTCCCAAGTTGGAATTGTTGGGAGCTACCCTTCTCTCTAAATTACTTCATCACGTCGCTCTTTGTCTGCAAAGGTCGTCTGTGTTGACTTCAATCCGTAGTTGGACGGATAGTAAAATCGTGTTGTGTTGGTTAAAAACCACTCCTCACTTCCTTCAGACTTTTGAGGCTAATCGTGTCTCCCAGATTAATAATAGTCCTACATCTAGTGAATGGAGGCACGTCCCAGGCTACATGAACCCTAGTGACTGTGCATCGAGAGGTATGTCAGTCACCCGACTGATCGACCACTCCCTTTGGTTTTCACCTTTGTGGTTGACGCAGTCTCCTGACAACTGGCCCGGTATTTCGGAACCTAACCCAAGTAGTGATCTCCCTTTCGTTTTGTTGTCTCTGCCGATGTTCCTACCCCGGATCCCTCATTCTTATTAGAGCGGTAAAGTTCTTTCAACAAGCTAATAAACCTAAGGCGGTTTTTATTTCCTAAATCTTACTCGTCCTACCTGAGCCCTGAGGAACGGAGGGATTCTCTTTTGTTTTTAGTGAAAATTGTTCAATTTACCTCCTTTTCTGATGAACTTGATCGCTTACGGCGTGGCGATCCTATCACTAACTCCCTGAGAAAATTGAATTTATTTCTAGATGACAGAGGCCTGATTCGAGTTAGAGGTCGATTACGAAACTCCGATCTATCCTTTGATGCGCGCCATCCCCTTCTTCTACCTAAGAATGGTAATTTCGTGAACATTTTTTATTTCACATTACCATCGTGAGAATGCTCATGCAGGTGTTAATGCAATTCTTGCCATGTTAAATAGAGAGTTTTGGATCTTGTCTGCACGCAGAGCTATTCAGCATGTGATTTTCAAATGTCTTCCCTGTTATCGTCTCAAGGCGGCTGTATCTCAACCCTTCATGGGTGACCTACCTAAAGACCGCGTCACGGCTGCTAGACCGTTTGACGGTGTAGGTACTGATTTTGCAGGACCCTTTTTTACCAAAGTCCAGGCCTATAGGAACAAAAGGTTAGTGAAAAGTTACCTGTGTGTATTTGTCTGCCTTTCTACTAAAGCCGTTCACCTTGAGGTTGTGTCGGACCTAACTACTGAAGCCTTTATTGCGGCCTTTTCCCGATTCGTGTCGCGTCGTGGTGTACCTCGCCTAATCCGATCCGATTGTGGTCGAAATTAAATCGGTGCCAACAATTACCTGGAAGAGTTAGAGTGTTTCCTGTCTCAAAACCAGGCGGCTATTGGTTCTGAGCTTTCAAAGCGGAACATATCCTGGTCGATCCTTCTGTTTGCCCTCATTGGGGAGGTCTTTTTGAAGCTGCGGCTAAATCGGCGAAATCGCACCTAAAACGAGTAGTAGGCGATACCCCCCTTACGTTTGTAGAGCTGATCACTGTTTTTGCTAAAATTGAAGCAGTTTTAAATTCACGCCCATTGTGCCCACTTTCTCCGGACCCTAATGATGTCGAAGTGTTAACTCCCGGCCATTTCTTAATTGGACAACCCTTAACTGCACTTCCGGAGTACCCTTATAAAGACGTAAAATTGCATCGCCTTACACGGTTTCAGCTTATCCAACAAATTACCCAGCACTTTTGGTCTCGATGGCATTTAGAATACCTAAATACATTACAAATTAGAAATAAATGGACCTCTCCTTGTGATCCTCCTAAAGTGGGTGTGCTAGTACTCATAAAGGATGACAACCTTCCCCCTTTGCAGTGGCGTTGTGGACGCATTATTAATTTATACCCTGGCCAAGACCAAGTTGTTCGTGTGGTAGATGTTAAAACTCCTACCGGTAGCCTAAAGAGATCTTTGACGAAATTAGTTCATCTTCCTGTCTAGTGAACTTCCTTTCCCTTAGCTTCCTAACCTTCTCGTAAACACTTGACGTGTTTAGGGCGGGCGATATGTTTACTACAATATTTTGATTTGTTTGTGTACCCTATTGATACTACGCCGCGCACACTCACACGCATACCTGCCTTATTTTTATTTGTTTTAAACGTACCGTGAGAACCCCGAAGATCGACTCGACATCGAGACGTTCCTATGACACATGTACTAGACTGACCAGAGCGCTTTCGCCGCGTGTGTATCCTGTGAAGCTCCTTACAGACATTTCGAGTGATTGTGGCCTGTGAAGTGATACCTGAAACCTGAAAGCTGATGTGGCAAGTACCTAGCTATAAGTGCTCAGACCTGACCGATTTTCCACCTATCATTGTCGCCCTCCACGTGTAATCCACTGCCTTAACTCTTAAACAACTTTAACACAAAAAGACTATGATTAAAAATGATATAAATAGCTTAGTAAATTATCTTCGTAACGTCTTTATAATGGCCGTCCTCTTTCTCCCAGATTTTTCACACCATCCCCATTCATTCAACCCTTCGTACATACCTTTTACTCACTCATCTGCGTTCCGTTCTACCAAGCAAATACTTACATTCCCACATAGATATAAAACTAATGAAGTATTTGTCAATTGGTATTCAGTGATTGCTTAGAATTGGAATCACGCTCTTAGTCTAGGCGATAGGCTTGCTGATCAGGGAATGGTACTTCTGACAGCAATTGTTACTGATTTTGCTGTAGTATAAATGTTCCAGCTGTTTGTTTTAAAATTAATAACACAAATGATGCAAACTAATCCTACATTCAACTAAATATCGCATTGTGGTCTTCCCCGCTAAAACCGAAAATGTATTAATCTACCGCAAAATGTAACGCACAAACATTCATAGCAAATTACTATTTATTAACAATACAGACCGAACTCACGTATTAATTTACGTGATAACACAGTCCATTTGGAATTCCTGTTATGGCGAACAAAGAGCATTTGACGTACACGTACGATTTATTAACATTTTTTAAAAGTAAAGGACGACCGTCTTGGTGTAGTGGTTCGCGCCACGGATTTGTTGATTTGTATTTCACGGAGCACGAGCATTTGTACCTAAGCCATAGATTTATAAATGTATATAAGTATGTCTATCCGTTATCCTGGTCACCATAGCACAAGCTCACGCTTAGTTTGGGGCTAGGTAATTGGTGTGTTTGTTAAAACAATTTATTTATTTATTTAGACCTTTTTTACTTTACATAAAAACCAATGACAAAAATTGAAACTATATTAGTCGCTTGCTTATCACAACTACTAAAACATTGTGATTTTTTTCTCTTACTGATGTTAATGTTAAGAAAATAAGCTAATTTTGGCCTATGTTCGTTTTCCGTAGACAATAATAACATTATTGACCGTCATGATGTAGTGGTTCGCGCTCTGGACTACAAAACCAGCATTTGTGGGATCCAATCCCGTAAGGCAGATGTATGTATTATTATGAGCACAAGCATTTGTACATAAATATACAGGGTGAAACATTAGACGTAATATAACACATGATTTTTCAACTTGTAGTCGGCTAATATATTTTCATATAAGTCGTTAAACCCAGTCAGACGTCCTAAGACGGCTTGAAAACATCTAACAGTAAGGTTTGTTACATGCCTTACAGACACCAATCCTCCAATTCCTTTAAAATATAAATAAAACTAACTTATTTTTTTATATCTGTATACTCCCATCGATTACAGCGATGCGCTACATGCTAGTTTGTCTACATAACTAATCCTTTTAAATAAGGTATCTTTGTCCAACGTGGGTATTTGATTATACTACAGAATAAAAAAATTTAACATGCAGTCGCCAGAATATGCAGGCGTCCTTACGATGTTTTCTTTCGCCGTAAGAGCATCGGTTAATGAAACTACTTATGTACGAGTATGTACGTAACTCAGAAAAAAAATTGATAGATTCTGGTCTATTTTATTTTATTAAGAAGAAGATCGATACTCATTTAAACAATCGTATGATAAAATATACTTAATATGTACTATTTGAAGAAAAATCATCTTACTGTTGCTCATACAAAACAACTGTCAGTTAATTATTTACAGAGGGTAATTTTAGTAATTCTAAAGTACAAGTAGAAATAAAGTAATGCCTAATTATTAAAAAACAAACAAAATACCTGACTGCAAAATGTATTATATTTTTGAAATGGTCTTTTCACTAGCTATCATATGATACTGCACATACTGTTATTCTTACCCTGTTTTACCTTACCCTTCCACCCCCCCCCTTTTTCATTTAAAAAAAGCGTCCCCTTTTTTGAAATTTACGTAGCCTCACTATCACAATTTTGATAAATTTAACGAACTATAGGGCGTGCCAAACAGTTATACATACATACATACTCTTGAAAAACATAACCCTTCTTCTGCAGTCGGGTAAAGAATGCCAAATAAGGCACCTGTATTAAATATGAAATACAGAATTCCTAATAACCCTATACTAGTTGGTATTTCATTCAAGACTACGCGTAACCGTGTGTTTTATTGCGTGACCTTCGATTAGGGAGACTGCGCTGTCATGTGATATTTCTAATAGCAAGTATCGCTAAAAATAACTGATACTGGACTCGATTCTAGAGTGCCCTGTCTAAGATTAAATTTCAGTTCAGTCTCTTTCTCTGCTGACTGACACAACGAACGTGATACCATTTCATACGCGTTTTTACAAGTTTTTGCGTGTTCTCGTCTCACCTAACTCGTCATGCAATTACATCCCCACTAAGTTATCTATGGATTCTTTAATTTCCTTTGCAACTCACAGCTGTTTAGTTTGACGTTTCTAAATTAATATAGTCTGTCTCTTTTCGTTTGTTTGGCAAAGAACGAGTGAGACTGATCTTAAAAATCTTAAACAGGGAACATTGGAATCGAACCCACTGACATAAAATCTAATATTTTAAGCTGCAGTTTGAAAACTTTGAAAAGGTTCGGTATGTGTTCAACGCGAGTTTTATTTCCATTTTGATGTATTTTAACTGTAAATAAGTCATGATAAATAAATTAAATTGTACTCAGAAGTAGAAAAGTACTTACAAATTCTTATTCTTACTTATATTATAAATGCGAAAGTAACTATGTCTGTCTGCGTGTTACGCAATCATGTCTAAACCGATTCAAATGAAATTTGGTACAGAGATAGTTTGTTACCTAAAAATGATAAAACCCACTTTTTGTCGCGATATGAAAGCATCAAGGGGGTGAAATGGGAGATGAAAATTTTTGCGCAACATCTGAATTTAGACGCAGGCGAAGTTGCGGAGAAATGCTAGTATCACTATGAGGTAGAACCTAATATCGTTTATCGCTCAATCTTGACCAAACATATATTTTTAATATTCATTTGGACCGCACATAAAAATCTAGGTAAGATAAAGATAGGCTAGGTGGGGTAAATTTTGTTTGTTCAAGAAATCAGTCGTAAACCCACCACCGGATGACACAGTTGATTAATTTTTGTGAGCGAAATTCAATTTGATTTCGTAAAAACTTACAAAATAATTGCTTAAGTTATAAAAATAATTATAAGTCGTAAATCAATTGTCATTAGATATTTTCTTGTCACCTAATACCCACCTACGCACATCCTTATTTCCGGGCACCTTTAATGAATTTTGCACATTCGGCAATAACTTACGTGACGTGTTTACCGGGTATATTTTATTAGACCCGGTCTTTGTTCATTCACTCATTCATGCGGAGATGGAATGGGCCATCAATCGACGTAAATATTATCTGGATTCAAGGCCTCGAGCTCAATGGCAAAATGAAAAAAACGTGTCTTATTCTATTTATTATTTGTGCGTTTCCCCACAATTTTTGTATCGCTATTGTTACTTAAACCATTTTTTCCTTGGAATACCTTTAATTGTTATGCCTTATTCACTGTGACAGTAATAAAGCTATAGTAAGCTGTTTATTACTGACTGGCAACTTACTTTGCAATGCCAAGTTTTTTAAAATTTGAGCATCAAAGACCTAGGTTTGATTGCACCCTTTTATTGGCATTACGCCCCGGTAAAGATAACTGTTACCGTGGTCAAACCTGGGGTTTACCAACACATGTTTAAATTTTAATTAGCCGATTTAACAATATTTGACATATTTTGTATAGGAATTAATCAAATCAACCATCAATTGATGTTTACAGGCTATTTAAAACTTAATGAACTTGGGTCTAAGTACCTGGTGGCTTGAAGACCGCAGCAGGTTATGTAGAACTCCTTAGCAAATACTAACTTAAACCTCTGCGTGGTTCCTCAGTCCAAAACGAAACATAGCTCTCATCATACACTAGCGGATGCCCGCGACTTCGTCTACGTAAATGTCGAATTTCCCAAATTTTTTGTCAAACTTCAACCGTGACAGTAAATTTTCGAAAATCCTTGAATACGTTTTTCTTAATTTTAGCGGTTTAAAAAGTCATAAAAGTCATTTATTTATGTATGTAGACCCACTGGGGGCACTTATACACGTCCCAACATATATTTTTTACCTACCACTGCTTCGGGACAAATTCTGGGCTAGTGCTGAGAAGAAGCAGCGCAAGAAACTCAGTCACTTTTGTCAAAGCCTCTTTTAAAAATAATATTTGATACAGAAATTAAAATTTTACTGGTGCGAGCTGGTCCACACGTTGACATCATTCAAATAATCGTCTACCTTATTATAAGCCTTTGTCATTAAAGTACCCTTAATTAATGATTTAAATTTATTAATTGGTAATTCTACAATATGTTGGGGTAATTTGTTAAAGAAATTGATACATTTCCCCATAAAAGACTGACCAACCTTTTGAAGCCTGAATTGTGGAACAGCAAGTTTATTTTTATTTCTAGTGTTAAAACAATGTGTATCACTTTTCTTTGTAAATAAATGCAGGTTTTTGCGCACATATATAATATTTTCATAAATATATTGAGAGGCTACCGTTAATATCCTTATCTCTTTAAAAAAATATTTTAATGAATCTCGAGGTTTGAGGTTATAAATAGCACGTACTGCCCTTTTTTGTAGTACAAAAACTGATTCGATATCAGCAGCTGAGCCCCACAGTAAAATACCGTACGACATCAAGCTGTGGAAATAACTAAAATATACTAGTCTGGCCGTTTCAATATCAGTCAAGCGCCGTATATTTTTTACAGCAAAAGCAGCTAAACTAAGTGTTCCTGACAAGGCCACGATATGAGGACCCCATTGTAGTTTTGAATCTAAAGTTATGCTTAAAAATGTTGTTGAATCTATAGTATTTAGCAATTTGTCTTTTATCAAAACATGTGTTGAGGCCTGTCTGACATTAGGCATAGTAAACTTAACACATTTAATTTTATTCTCTTTAAGTAATAGGTTGTTAACGGTAAACCAATGTAATACTTGTGAAAGAGTATTATACACTTATATTCAAAATTCCTTTGACGATGTGGTCAAAGGAATTTTGAATATAAGTGAAGTATCATCAGCAAATAATACTATATCACAAAGATCTTCCACAAAGTGTGAAAGGTCACTTATACAGGGTGTGGCGTAAATAGTGGTCCAAAGCAAAGGTGTGGATACACTGTACACTGAAGCACCACATACCAGTATTTAAAAAAAAATTATGTACAGGGTTTTAAAAAAAAAAAATTTTTTTTTAATTTTTTTAGAAATCGTTACCTTGCCTTACAAATTTGGTTATAATTTCCAAAAATGACGGTTTTTTTTATCCATTTTTTTTATTATTATTGCTGATCACTTGTACTTAGTACTCCATTCGTTTTTTTTTTTACAAACTGAATTTAATAAAAAAAATTAAGTTTCTTTCAAAATTCAATACTCACTGCTAGCAAATCGTTTGACTTTCAATGCTTTTGGTGCAAAAAAAATGTACCACACTGTCAGTGCCCATTGTTTAAAAAAAATGCCCATCTTTTGCAGATTCTAAAATGGTGCAACAATAAGTGTTACGACTTACAGGAAAAAAGTTATTGCTTTTCGAAACAAAAAGGAGCCCAATTCAGAAAAACAATTTATTTGAAGTTCAAGGGTTTACAAGGGTTGTAATTTTTTTCTGTGTGGTCCAAAGCAAAGGTGTGGATACACTGTACACTGAAGCACCACATACCAGTATTAAAAAAAAAATTATGTACAGGGTTTTAAAAAAAAAAAAATTTTTTAATTTTTTTAGAAATCGTTACCTTGCCTTACAAATTTGGTTATAATTTCCAAAAATGACGGTTTTTTTTAACCATTTTTTTTATTATTATTGCTGATCACTTGTACTTAGTACTCCATTCGTTTTTTTTTTTTACAAACTGAATTTAATAAAAAAAACCCTGAAAACCCTGAAAACCCTGTACATAATTTTTTTTTAAATACTGGTATGTGGTGCTTTAGTGTACAGTGTATCCACACCTTTGCTTTGGACCACACAGAAAAAAATTACAACCCTTGTAAACCCTTGAACTTCAAATAAATTGTTTTTCTGAATTGGGCTCCTTTTTGTTTCGAAAAGCAATAACTTTTTTCCTGTAAGTCGTAACACTTATTGTTGCACCATTTTAGAATCTGCAAAAGATGGGCATTTTTTTTAAACAATGGGCACTGACAGTGTGGTACATTTTTTTTGCACCAAAAGCATTGAAAGTCAAACGATTTGCTAGCAGTGAGTATTGAATTTTGAAAGAAACTTATTTTTTTTTATTAAATTCAGTTTGTAAAAAAAAAAACGAATGGAGTACTAAGTACAAGTGATCAGCAATAATAATAAAAAAAATGGATAAAAAAAAACCGTCATTTTTGGAAATTATAACCAAATTTGTAAGGCAAGGTAACGATTTCTAAAAAAATTAAAAAAAATGTTTTTTTTGAAAACCCTGTACATAATTTTTTTTTAAATACTGGTATGTGGTGCTTCAGTGTACAGTGTATCCACACCTTTGCTTTGGACCACTATTTACGCCACACCCTGTATAAATCAAAAACAACAAAGGTCCCAATATCGATCCCTGGGGAACACCCATTGTCAGAGGTGCTCCAGAAGACTCAATTCCATTGATGCAAACTTTTTGCGTTCTACTTGTTAGGTAGGATTTAAGTAAATTTAATGAATTCATTGAAGCTCCATAATGTCGTAATTTTTTCAATAAAGTTTTATGCTCCACACAATCAAAAGCCTTTGAAAGATCACAGAAGATACCTAAAGCATCTTGTCTATTGTCATAGGCATCAAATATATGTTTTAAGAGAGCGACCCCCGCATCAGCAGTACTTCTACCTTTAGTAAAACCAAATTGTTTTTTGTGTAGTAGATGGTTTAAAGAAAAGTGTGCTAGTAATTGATTGAATATTACCTTTTCAAATATTTTACTAAGGACCGGAAGAATCAATATTGGTCTAAAATAGAGGGGTCACTTTTGTCACCGGATTTAAATAACGGTATTACTTTACTAAATTTCATTAGGCTTGGAAACTGTCCATCATCAATGCACTTGTTAAAAATTATTGCTAAGTGAGGAGCTATTGTGCTGATAATTGATTTAATAATATACAGATAGTCCCCATAGATCCTCAGTCTTTTTTAAATTTAAATCTAGAAAGGTTTTTATAATTACTTCGGGACTGACATGCCTAAAGGGCAGTGGAGAATCGCACTCATCGACATTGGATTTTAGAATCGACTCGGCAAGTTCTGAAGAAGAGGCAAGGTCTTTAGTTGTTGAAGGTGCAATATTGGAAAAAAATGACTCAAAGGCATTTGCAACTTCTGGGTTGGATGTGATCAATTTCTGTTCGACTTTTAATGAGAATGTGCTACTTTTTGATTTATTTTTACAAGTTTCTTCGTTTATTATGTTCCATGTAGCTTTTGCCTTATTATTTAAATTTAAAACTATCCTACAAATATGGTTTGACTTTGCTGTAGCACATACTTGTTTAAATATCTTAGAGTATCTTTTTACATATTCAATAATTTGTGGATCTTGTGAATATTCTCTTATACTATATAAGTCATACAATTTAATCCTACTTTTATGAATTCCTGGTGTAGCCCAGTCATTAAATTTACATTTAGCCTGATTTGTCTTAACCTTCTTCAGTGGGAAGATTTCATTAAATTGTTTTTTGATTAATTCAAAAAGGTCTTCATACAATTTATTAACACTATCGCTAATATTGGGTATAGTTGAATTTACACTATCACAAATAGTATCCCTAAATCTGTCTAACCTATTTACTGTGACAGGCCTACAAACATACTCCACAACACTTGAGGCATGACTGTGTTGAAATGAGATCTTTTGACCTCTATGATCAGAACTGAGATTACGTAAGATACATTTATCAATTACGATTGCGTGGGAATCACAAATAATATTATCTAAACAAGTTGCCGTGCTGGGAGTCACCCTGGTAGGTTCATTGAAAAGATTAGATAAATTAAAAGATGCAAAGAGATTAAGAAATCTGGTAGATATCTGTGTTTGTTTTAAAATATTAATATTAAAATCTCCACAAACAACTATTTTTTTGTTTGATCTGCAAACTTTCTCCAATGCTTCTTCCATAATGGGTTCAAAAAGTTGGTAATTTGCATCTGGGGAACTATACACACACATTATAATATACTGATCCAGCTCCGCACACGCTAGTTCAATAGTTCGTTCCATTGAGAGTGACACAATATCCTTACGGTCCTTGCAATTTAATTCATTTTTTAAGAGTATGAGTGACCCCCCTCTAGTAGTGGTTTCCCTTGAGAACGAACTACCGACCTTATAATTATCAATACTTATCATTAATTCATAATTTTTACACCAATGCTCTGTAAGACAGATTACATCCACATTTAAATCTTGCAAAACTAATGATATTTCAAGTTCTTTGCTAGCCAAGCCTTGTATGTTTTGGTGAACTAAATTAAAACTAGACCTGGCTTTTGTCTTCCCTCTTAGTTTTAAGTCTCAGAGGTTGTCAAATTTACAATATCTAAATTAGTATTACTACTAACAAGTTGAGAACCATGTGATACGATGGTTTTGTTTATTAAACAATTAATATTGTATGCTAGCAAAGTAGCTATTCGTTTTTTAATTCTAGTAGGCAGGTGTAAAGAGCCGCCAGTCAGTGAAAATAAATTGTAAGTAAACTTATTTGTATCAAAGAACACAAATTTGTCACTATGACGCTGGGTTAAATTAAATAATAAAGTATTCAATAAATGAATACAGTTATTTTCTTGCGCCGTATGATTTCTTGAAAATGGTAAGGCACAAAAAATATTTTGTGAACGTCTAAACTGGACAATAGTGAATAATTTTTTATAATATTTTTTTTACTGAGTTTTTGACTATCTCCTAACATAACTACAAGTATAGAATTTGAATTTAGGTCAGTACTTTGAATACAGTTTACTATCTGATCAAAGGAGGCATTGGGCATACAATTATTTATAATATTACAATTTAGGTTCTTATGTAGTAAGGAACCATAACCAACCCCTAATTTATCAGAAAAAAACATAACATTGTTACATTTGTTGCTGGAATTTTGTGAACAATTCTTGTTTTCAAAATTATTTGAATTACTTGATATACATTTTGATAGGCATTTTTGCAAGCCAAGTTCTCTTAGTTGCTGGGAGTCATTTGGTAAGCTTAGATTAATATTGGGCAGTGAAGTAAAATCTGTGTTTGGGGTGCCCATTTTTAGGGGTGGGTTTTCTTGGGGTGATATTTGTTCCTGTGAAGAGTTTGGGCTGTGCGTTGATATGTAGGTCAGTCAATCAGTCAGTCAGTCATTATGTCATTTTTTATGTATTTAGACAAACGGCTCGGCCTCCAAAATCATTGCTTTGTTGAATTTGACTCCGCTACAAATAGGGACAAAAATAAGTAAAAAAATACTTAAAAAGGGGTTGAATTGGTTTATATAGCACATCTAACGCTGGGCCGACGAGGTCGCGGGGACTAGCTTGTATCTCGGTCAAGAGTATATTTAGTCACGCCATCTTTATTTCCCATCCACTCACTCCTGTTACTGAGCCAATATTGTCTCTCTCAATTACATGGGATGGTGAAAAAATAAAACGTACAACCCTACGAAAATATTTCGCGTTTCCACCCTCTGATTTTGGTACCGTCATCTGTTGTATTTGCTTTGGCAAGTGAAATATTTCTTCCACAAGAAAATGTATTTTCGTTTCAAATGTCACTACTACAACAATGAACAAAAGAAATTGGAAAAACATTCACTCATATTGTTGTTTATGATAGGTTCGTAACAAGTTATTTTGTTTCGTAAAACTGAAGCAGAATTAAATGTGATTTGTGGTACTACCACAAATACTAAGAAATAGTAGAAAATGCTAGCCACTCTTTCCAGAGACCGCCTAATATCATTCCGTCGGAAAATACGTGAATTTATAAAAATAGAGCGGGAGTTTTTTTTTACTTAATGGGTCAAGTGGTCTGCATACTCAACAGAAATCAAATATCAAAGATAAGCTTATCATTTGGACGTATTTTATTATATAGATGCAAATCTGTAGGTCATGGGGTTTTAGACATACTACCTGGTCTACTTAACAAAGTAGTTGTAGAGTACGAGAACAGAAAAGAGTTATTTAGGATGTAGTCTGAAAGTTGTTCAGGGTGCTTAGGAAGTAAGCATACCAAAAGTCCTTGCGTCTAGGAGGTGATCCGGAGCGGTGGGTAAACCACAAAGGTTATTTTTTTGGCACTTTGTAGGGAAAAAGTTACTTCTATTGAATATAATCTTTACAGTTTTACATTAATCTTGTTTCCATAACAGTTTTACGGATTTTCAAACGTTTTGGTGTTACGCTCCTGAAAAGTGAAAACAAAAGTTCTAAGCTGCACATCGCTACTCCACAACTTTAAAAAAAATACCTTGTCAATCATAGACCAAAGACTATGATACGACTATGTAGACCAAAGTTCATACTTTTTTGCCTATTCTCTTTTATACGGAAATGTTTTCAAGGCACTATAAAAATAATTGTTTCTGTTTTTTTTTCTGATCATTTTGCGACACGGGCATTGCATGCTTCGACCACATGCAGAATAAGGAACAAAATAAGTTAGAACATCATACATAATACAACACAATCGACACTGCCCGTCTATCATTGATCAGACTTTGTCCGTAACATATGTACAGTCGACAGCATAAGAACGATGAAAACAGCGTTTATTACGTAGGAAATAGTGACGGTCTCTCAACATGTATAGTCTGAAGTGCGGTCGTGTGTACTTTACAATCCCTTGTGCCCACGTCCAACAAAAGACCACATTCACACCTCGTCAATAACATTACCATCCCAAAAGAAACATCGCTTTATAACGTTTTATTGGAAATATGAGTGCTCTCGCATTTTCTTGGAAAAACAGGAATCCTATGCGGATTTTTAGCAGGTATTTTTTCTGTAAAATACTCGATTAATAGTAATTAATAAATAGTATACTAATATTTATGACGTGACGGTCAACAAAATCAAAATTAGTTTAAAAAATTAGTAAAACCTTTCAAAACAATAAAAAAATACCCTTAAGTGTTTGGAAGAACACACAATCAGTTCAATTATATTTAAAATCTTGCAAAACGTTACGAAATCTTTTATCATATTTATGATAAAATCAAAAAAACTCGTTTTTAACACTCTCAGTTTTCTTATTATGAACCCGACCATAAGCGGCTTCAGTTAATTTGTTCTTACAACTTTAATCAAATACTTTCATAAACAATATATTTACCTGTAAAACTGAACAATGCACAAAAATGCTGTTTCCATATCAAAATTTGCCACGTACCTCCATTCAACGTAGACACGTACAGTCAAGCTATAAATTCCCATCATGAAGTCATCTATTAACACAAACACCGCTCAAGCAAAGGAAGTTCAAGTTACAATGGACATGTGTAGTATGACTTGTGTTATCTGCCCGTAACTTGGCTTATTAAAATTCAACGTGGAGATACGACAATATTAAAAATACCTAGCGTATTTACATGTGAGATAACTCGAAATATCTTCTCATAAAATAGGGCAATTTATACTGCACGTGAATTTAATTTAAAGCAACGTTGCGTTGTAAATGTTTGTTTTACGTTCATAATATGAATGTTTCTGGTGGTATAAACGTAAACAATCATGTATTTTATTCGAATGTTAAATGGGAGAGAAACAAAATACGGATGCTCCATTACCAAAAAAATATATTTGTGAGGAAATCAGTATTATTTTTTAGGGCCAGCTGCACTACTGTAATTGCTTAAATGCTACATCATATCAGCCTCTTGCAGTCTGCACTGCTGGTCATAGGCCTCTCCAAGACGGCGCCCAGTTTCACGGTCCTCCGCTTCTCGCATCCAGCCACCACCGGCCACTCCACTTCCTCAGGTCATCGGTCCATTTAGCAGAGGGGGGGGGGGGGGGGGTATTAAATGCTACACTTTTGGTCTTGTGGCTACCATAGCCAGAACTCTTCACAGAAAGTCTTATTGTGAATTAAACTTTTAGCAATTACATTATGAACAAAAATTTAATTTTGTCTTACTGCCGCACTCTAACACGTCAAATAAGTCTCGTTCTGTCACTTTCTTTGTCAATGAAATAGAAAAGTAAGGCATGAGACTCAATGTACAATTAACTTTAATTGACGTCTTTGAGTACGGCAGAGACCAGTTTTAAATTGGCTTAGCTTTTTGGGCTTTGCTATATGGCTATAGGAGTCAGGGCATTATAAAAGTAGGTATGGACGATTTTGTATGGAGTGATTTATCTGTTACGTAATAACTATTATATGATCTGTGGTCAGGGTAGCTGATATTGTTACTATTAGTCTATATCTTTTAGGTTTACTTGATTGCTGTCGGTACAACACCAGTAAAAAACACTTAAAATTAAAAAGAATTAAATAATAATGTACTTTTCATTCCACTTTTGGTTTCGTGATAGGACCGTTTCAGTGGGATGACTTTAGATATGTATTACACGCACACACAACGTTAAAATACCATATTTTTTCTACGTTGTGGTCACTAAAAGGCTTTAGGTATTCACATAATTAAATCATTTTTTTAAACCAAGGGTTGTTCACATTTTAGTGCCAAGATTATTATCTAAAGAAGCAAACATAATTATTGAAGAAAGTAAACACCCGACTGCATAAATTATTTCATTTTTTAAAATGCTTTTTTTACGGGTTTTCATTTGAAACCCATATTGCTATGGTAAGGAAAAAGTCAATCCTCCCTCCCCTCTTCATTTTTGAAAGAAAGAAAGAAAATACATTTATTAACAAATGGACATCACATTAAAATAACTATACATAAAAGGCACGAATATCAGACAAAGTACATAATAAAAATACAATTTAGGCAACACCAGTCGGCCTGTGCAGTTGTGCACCCGTGATGTCCACATTAAAAGGACCCCACTCAGCTAAGGTCATGACCTACTAGGGGCCACGACGCTGGTTTTAGTTTTCATTTGCGGGCGCCATTTTTATAATGTATATAGCCTATGCCACTCTCACAATATTGACAAATTCAAAAACACCTCATATGTCAAAAACTGTCCAGCCGTTTGAGCTGTAGGGCGTGCTAAACAATAATACATACATACATACTCTCGAAAAACATAACCCTCCTTCCGCAGTCGGGTAAAAATTACCTGTGTTGTTTTTTTATAAAATATAAAAATGTTCATTTCACATGCCTGAAAATTATCGTCAGCTTAAAAAAGGTGAGAAAGCAAAACAGCGGATAACTTTGTTGCCCCAAGATTAAGGTTTTATTATCTCGCTGCTTACATACCGGCTTATTAAATAAAAATCCCTCCTATTTAAAGGCCTTTTTTATTTTTTCATGGAATTAAATTAATAACCTAGCCTTATGACTTGTAATGATAAGATTCTAAAGTTTTTAGATAGATAATGTACCTATAAAAATATTGTATTACATAAGTTACTTAAGTTTAAAAGGTTTGGTAAATAGGGTGTTAGTGTGAACAGTTATCCTATATAGAGGGGTATAAGGCCATCAATACCTACGTCTTTTGCTATGGGATCATGATTGAAATCAATACGATACGATACGAGGAGCTACTCAGCAAGGATCAAAGCTTGATCCGGTAAAACCGGCACACCGAGTAGCACATTTTTTGGGGTAAGACACGCTCTGGGATGGGAAAGGAAGACCGACTAGCCGAAGCCCGTCAGCCGCAACTAACTAGATATGCATCTTAAACTTGGAATAGGAATATAGGTAAAGACGGGTATGAATATTAGGAATGAGCGTTGGTGAGATAGGCGTCTTGCCTTTAATGTGATGTGTGGGAGCTTTTCGGGCTTCTTTTTTCATGTTGTATATTACGGACAGGGCTGGTTCATTTGTTTGTTTATGACGTGGCGCTGAAATCAGATTCACTGTCGGTCTCTGCTAAGTCAAATATTTCTTGTGCTGCTTTTCTTGGTTTTGATTTATGTTTTGCCGCTTCTATCCACTCTTCAACCGAAATAATAAAAAAAACATAGTCCATACCCAGATGCTCTATACAAACCTGTTGACAATGTATGTAGAGCGATTTTTTTTCATGCTGTTCCTATCACTTTTGGCCTGTCTTTTCATACTATCATCATGCCCTACCTAGGGTCGGTCGGTTTTTATCTTCCATACAATTTTATAACTCGCCACTGAAACATCCACTCCTTTAAAAATCAAATCTTGTTCATAGAATCTATCCATTTCTTTCTAGTGCGGCCGCTTTATGTACTTTTTATACAATGAATTATGTCATCAATAATTTTTTAGTTTAATAATCATAACAAAATGTACGTCTTTAACATCTCATGGCTATCCCGGTTGTGCACTTGTAGTCCGGGCCCAGTGTTTGCTTAGACCATGATCCAGGATATGGCAGATCAGGTAAAATTACAGTGGAGTGACTTCCATCTGACCTCCGTTACCTGAACGGAACCTGTTAAGTTTGGATCATGGTTACACATTCAGTCGCCTGAATGTGCAGGATGTTTTCCCTCACAGTAAGAGCTTCAGTTAGTTAAAAAACTAATGTATCTAACTCAGAAAAGTATTTGGTACATGGTGGCACGTGTGACTAAACTTGAAGCTCCCACATAAGAGGCGACCCGCTACCCTCTGCGCTCTATATAATGTTCTCTATGCTCTATATAAAAAAATGTACGTATGTACGACAAAATCCAAACTCATCAGCATAAAAGCGATACAATCCCAATAGTGTAGACGGGTCCATATCCCCTCGAACAAAATAACTCGATGATTGATGAACTTTCTGTTACGATTCGGTATTGTGCTTGTGCATGTTAACAAGCGAAAGCGATCTAAAGTAACTCGATCGGCTTTGCCCGGTATGCCAAAAAAGCTAAGGGTTATGGTCTGACCGCTTATCGCTACCGCTCGTCGCCTGCGGGGTACAGGGGGCGAAGTAGACATGAACAGAGTTCCTAAGCGGTGCGGGCGGCGAGCGCTTATTATTTGATTGGGTCTCCAATAAGCGGTCGGAATTTAGTAGATATGCGCTTCAGGCGGTAATTTAAACGTGTAAATGATATCTAATATTTTAATTGTAAATTGAATTTATAAGACTTAAAAATAATTTATTATTAATTTTTAGGTTTTGAGATAAAAAAACCGGCCAAGTGCGAGTCGGACTCGCGCGCGAAGGGTACGAAACCCTTTAGCTTACAACATTAGACAGTATAGGCAAAAAGTATATATTTTTATTTTATTTATAATTTCAAAAGTATTCATTACAGGATACCCGAAACAATTTTAAATAAGAGTTTCCGCGCCTGTTTCTTAACGTAAGTGATTTAAAGTTTATAGGTCCAAGACTAGAAATTACAGAGGGGGGGGGACACCGTGTAAACGACTTTGGTCGGCTATATCTCGCAAATGGTAAAGCTGAAAAAAAAGTGTTGTATGAAAACCCTACCTTATTTTTATAGTCCTTTTCAACGATACTCCACACAAGAGGGTGCACTCAAAAAGTGATTTACCCTCCCCCCCCTTTACATGTATGGGGAGGTACCCTTAAAAAGGAGTAATTTTATTTTTTTTATTTTTAAAAATGAGATCTATATGTGAAGTATCCTCGAACCAAGTTACATGCGGATCAGTCAAACGTAGAAGATATTATTCTGCTGTGACAGACTAGGACGGACGGACTGAACGATCTTATAAGGGTTCCTTGTCGGACTACGGAACCCTAATAAGTACTTTGAAATTTCTGAAAGGTTACAAAAATCTTCAAATGGACAAGAAAGATGAAATCAAAAAGAAAAAACATACAAATCAATTTTCACTTTGTTTTCATGGGTTCTCGATTTGGTAGGCTGTAAATCATTGAGTAAGCGTGGTCCATTTTAAGCATGATCATTATTTACAATAAATGTATGGTCTAATCAACCAACCAACCATCCCATTGCCTGACCCATCCACCATGAAAATAATGTCATCATTATAATCCTAGCGTTATCCCGGTTGTGCACTTGCACCCAATGGCCCCAGGGTCTGCTGACTATGATCCAGGATGTAGCAGATGAGGTAACTACAGGAGAGCGACTGCCATCTGACCTCTGTGACCCTCTTAACAGGGTAACCTGACCAGTTTTGGATCATGGATACACATTCAGTCGCCTGAATGTGTAGGTTTCCTCACGATGTTTTCCCTCACCGTAAGAGAATCGGTTAGTGAAACAACTAATGTACATAACTCAGAAAAAGTCATTGGTACATGGCGGCACCTCCTGCATGAGAAGCAACCCGCTAGCCAAACACCCGCCACCAACGCTCCCCATGAAAATAATGTAAGCTGATAAAAAGATATTGTGGAAAAAGGTTTCGTTCCTTTTTTCATTATATACAAAGCTACACTGTAAACTAACCTTAATCGATAAACCATTATAAAGGGAGAGATTTGGGGAAAATATCGTTAAATGAAACTTAATCCTTATGTAAAAGTGTGAAAGAGATGGCTCATCGGTGAATACTTACATCATGTTGGATACAAGAACCAGTTTTACTCGTAAAAAAAATGATGATTCATTCCTTCAATAGAAATATTGTTATGGTTTTTATACCTAAACAGATAACATACATGGCTACCAAATAATCTTTCTGCCAAATGCCACTAATATATATTTTTTTAAATCATTTTAATGCCAAAAGCAGTTTATTAAGAACATCTTTCTGGCGTATCTTGCATACCGGGCGATTGCTTAACCTCTCGGCCACCCTGGCGTTGGCAGAGCCTGTCGAAATTTCCAAGTGCAACGCGAGTTCGATTCCCGCCTCTGGTGGTAATTTTTTCATGTGCAATAATATATTTAGATTGCAAAGTGAATGCTTATCACTTAAAAAACAATAATTTATCGTATTTGCGAGCTTCATCGTTCGATTGTTAAATACTTGCGATGGTATTTCTTTTGAGTGTTGAGGGTGTAATCCTAATAACATTGATGAGAGCATCGCGGCATTACAGCGTTAAGAAGCACTTGAAAATTTCGACAGGGTCTGCCAACGCGAGAGGTTAGGCAATCGCTCAGTATGCTAGAAACGCGGGTTCGATTCCCGCCTCTGGTGGTCATTTTTTCAAGTGCAATAATATATTTCGATTGCAAAGTGAATGCTTATCACTTAAAAGCAATAATTTATCTTTCTGGTGTACAAACATTATATTTAGAGATGTGATTTTCTTTGCTGTTTTGTTTTTAAATAGCAAACACAAAATAAGTTTCGTCTCACTTTACTTAGCAATCTTCGCGAAGTTTTAAAAGAAAATAAAACTGAAGTAGTTTGCGTGAACAGTGGAAACTTTGTTAAGATAAGAAAGGTTTTAACTTTGTCTGAGGTCGTAGTAAAAGTAATAGGATTTACGACCCAAGCTGAGGCCAAGACAGGTGGTTTTAGTCTTAGGCTCCGCGCAGGTGGGTCACCGACCTTAGCCACCGGTGGCTAGCGACAAGTTGCTTACATTGTTTTTAATATGTTCTAGTGGTCAGCACGCTGGGTACTATCCACGAGGTTCGAATCCCGGGTCGAGTGCCGAGAGTGTTGGGTTTTTCTGTCTTGAAAAAACTCAGACACAGCTCCGGAGTCTGGAAATTGGTGGTGTGAACACCCCCGTGCCTCGGAAAGAAGCACGTTAAGCCGTTGGTCCTGCGCCTAATCTCTCTACGGTCATGCCGGACTGCCGTCTCACCGAACTATGAGAGTAAAGGAATAGAGAGTGCACCTGTGTATTGCGCACACACTTGTGCACTATAATATGTCCTGCTCAGTTGGCTAATCTCTCTTGAGATAGGCCACCGTAGTCGAAATTCGGCTAGGAGGACATTATTATAATATGTTTTGTCCACTCGCAACTAAGTGTACTCCATTCGCCATTTTGACAAAACATCTGTCGAAGGATCTAGCAGGTGAGTGTCAAATTGCAGCAGCCACCGGCCACCTTCGTTTGCACGGAACCAAAGGGCGTGGCACGTGACAGCCATCGGTGGCAATGGTCGGTGGCTTATCTGCGGGGTTCTCCTACACTCCGCAAGACGTGCGAGGGGTGAGGTAGCGCCAATCACACGCGATTGTCAAAGAAAATCCATTCCCCGCAACATCACCGGTCACCCGCTGACGTCTAGCGACTTCTGGCTACTGCAGGAAGGTCGCGTACGAACTTGCCGGATTATATAAATAGATGATCCCTTGTATTCGGGGCTTGGAGGAAGATTAAAATTGCTTACCCTTAATTCAACGCCAGTTCATTTGAACGCTCCTTAAATTGTCTACGGAAGGAATATTACTGATCATAATATTATTAAATCCGCACTCAAATACTATAATACCCACCATATCAAAAGAATAACCTAAGATTTTTTTTATTTAAAAATTGTGCACACAGTTTAAAGTACATACAAATGGCAGACCTAATGCTAAGCACTAACTTAGCATTATCTACCAGTCAACCATAGTTCCAAACAGAAGTCAATCACTTTGTACAAGTATGACTCAAAACATTATAAGGTATTTCTTTACTAAAAATATTTAACACCTTTTAGTTTTTACAATATGGCATATACAAACAAAGACAACAGCTGCGCTAGAAGCCGATCCTCGTATAAAAACTATAAGTAAATAAGTACTCATATTTTACAAGTATGTGAAGCGAAACTGAAGCTTCGGCAAGCCCTGTGAATACTTACGAAGAAGGTACGATAAAAAAGTTGTTACCATGCCTGACACTGTACAAGGCATAAGCGTAAGCGGCTATTGCCTTAAATTGTCTGGATCAGAATGTATTGAAAATTCCACACGCAGATGGGCCACTGACCTCAGCCATCGGTAGCTAGCAACAAGATTACATTATTTTTTACATCGCCGCACACGTGAAGCTAGTGGCCGCCTCTACCAGGTCTGTGTAACTCCCCGCGTAGATAGCAAAAACGTACCTACGCGCGGCGACCCCTTGAAAGGTGCTAAATCAAGTTGGGTGTCGCGAGAGAGCAACGAGACGCCAGCGCGTTTTATTTACCGGCGGCGCACGGCACTAATGTGTGGTTTACGTTGCTGGCTGGACGAGCATGAATAAAGTGCTAGAAAGGTGCGCTAGATGGCGAAAGGAGCTTCTTGTAGCAGTCACCCCTATTGCGTCGCATGATATTACGTCACTACGAGGGTCAAACTGAAAGTTCTTAGAAAATCAAAAACTGATTACATTAGCCAGTTATTAGTTTTATTATATCTTTTCAAAATATTGTCCATTGACGTCAATACACCGCTGCATGCGATGGAACCACTGGGAAAAGCACTTTGCCCACTCGTCCTTAGGGGTCTCTTCAATGGCATCGCGATACGCAGCCACCGCTTCTTCAGCATTCATAAACCGCTTTCCTTTAAGTTTTTCTTTAATTTTTGGAAATAAATAAAAATCACAAGGCGCGAGGTCGGGGCTATACGGCGGGTGACCCAGTAATTCAACGTTTGATGTCGCCAAATAGTCGATCGTTCGCTTGGCGGTGTGCGACGAGGCGTTGTCGTGGTGAAGGAGGATCCTACTGCGAGGTCGTTTCTCTCGAACTTTTTCCAAGACAAGTGGCAAACAATTGGTAGTGTACCATTCTGCAGAAACTGTTTTTTGATCCTCTAACACAATTGTTGCGAAATGACCTATCCTTCCAAAGAACGAGGCCACCATTTTTTTTCCCGCACTTCGATCTCTCTTCACTTTAGTTGGCAACTCCTCGAAAGGAAACACCCACTGAGCAGATTGTCTTTTGGTTTCAGGATCATAACAGTAAATCCAGCTTTCGTCACCTGTTAGTATGTCGAACACAGCATCTTTCAATCATTTTACGGCACCAATCCACACGATGGAGTTTTTGAGCCTTAGTCAAATTATGAGGTATCCACCGGGCGCAAAGCTTCCTGACCGCTAAATGTTCGTGGAGGATTTTGTGCACTTGACTCATACCGATGCCTAAGCTTGTCCGAATCTGCTGATAGGTCACTCTTTTGTCAGTCTCTATCATACGCCGCACAACACAGATGTTATTTTCAGTCGTCGCCGTAGAAGGCCGTCCCTCACGTACATCATCAGTGAGATTAGTGCGACCACGTTTAAACTCATTAAACCAGTTGTAAACAGTCGCACGAGATGGGGCTTCATCGTGAAAGGCCAATCGTAGTCTATCATAACTTTCTTGTTGACTTAAATGACATCGAAAGTCATAAAAAATCATTGCACGAAAATTTTCTCGTGTTAAATTCATTTTGACGTGACACAGACAATTTTCAATTTGCCGCCAAGTCGTAAAACAAATGACAAATGAATGAAATATATACTCAGTAATATTGGCAAAGAGTTCTATTTTCAAATTTTAGAATATTTTTTTTATTATATTGTTTATAAGTGGCCAGTTCTAAGAACTTTCAGTTTGACCCTCGTACATAGGTTTAGTGTATTATGATTCATATTCCAAAGTTATAAGAATGAAATTATCTTGCAATAGATTTCTGTAGGTGTCTAAACGAACATGCTCTTGACTCTGAGGCGAACTAAATTACACCATATCGTTGACGACATTGAGTAGATATTTCTTTGAACTTCATAGCAAAGTAATACTTCTGTGCGGAGTACTAGTACTTATTCTGTGCCTCTACTCAGTGTTCGCGACACGCCACCGGTGGCGGCCACCCACCAATTTTGACAAAACATCTGTCAAAGGATCTAGTAGATGAGTGTCAATTGTAGCGGACATAAACTACCTTCGTTTGGTCCCCAAAGGGTGTGGCGCGCGACAGCCACCGGAGGCGGTGGCCGGTGGCCCATCTGAGCCGAGCCTTATCGTTACAGATTTCAATAAACTTTAAACTTATATAGAACTAGCAGTTCCCCGCGACTTCGCCCGGGCCAAAAGTCGGATTTTCCATACAAATTTTCATCCTCCATTTCACCCCCCTGATGATTTTATATCGCGGCAAAAAGTAGCCTATGTCCTTCCCAGTGTCTCAAACTATCTCTGTGCCAAATTTCATTTGATTCGGTCCAGTAGTTTCGGAACCTATTCGATGCAAATAAACAAACAAACAAATCTTTCCTCTTTATAATATTAGTATAGAAGTACGTTAATGGGTAAAAAGTCACCAATGTATAAAAAGACTTAAAAATGCTTCAACATAATCGCTTTTTGCCGTTATATTAAGGCAGGCTACTCACACGACGACACGCTCTTAAGGTAGATCGCACGATATCGACTTTGCCGGCTTACAGCAGCCGATACAATCACGATTGAATCTGAGCGAAGACTACGCTGTGCATACCCACCGATATTGTGTTGCGTACGTGCCGTGAATGACACGCCATCGGGCTTTATTTCACTTTTCTGTTTGGTTTGCTGCGGAATTGACTAAAAAAAGAGAACTTAGAAAATAGTTTTATAATAGGATACATAAAAACCCCGTCTTTGAACAATCTAAGCCTCCTGGTTGGTTTTAGGAAAAGGGCGAATAATATATTGAATAATATAATATCTAGATCGTCTATCTGTTGTGGCTGAACTAAGTAAAATGTATGGCGGAATTGCTGCAAAAAGATTCGGAGAAGCTATTTATGTAGACAAATTATCAAGCCAAATTTGTCTTCATAAATAGCTTCTCCGAATCTTTTTGCTAACTCAAACCAGTTCAGTTAAATTTAAACCCCTAGTAATACTTATATATATATATATATATATATATATATATATAAGTTATAGTATATATACATATATATATATATATATATATATATATATATATATATCACATATTCATACTTATATTGTCACACATAGCTTTTATTGAATGTAAGTAATGTCACAGTGTAATACCTATCTTTATCTAATATCTATATTTATTGTTTAAGAATACCTACTTTAGATACCTAAATCTTGAGATAGTTATAGAAACGAGATCACCTGCCGACAAACTGCTTGCGCAGTTTGGCAGATTTCATGTTATGTTATTTATTTGTTAACTTGTATAAATAAATTTAAAAATAATAATAATTGCTTCAGCTTTAACACTTGTGTAAAATGAGACCGCTACTTTGAAATTAATGACAGATAGGTGATATGACAAAGTGGAGACAATCATTGTAAATTAATCGTCTCATTTAATAATCAAGTGATAGAGCAATGTAAAAATAAAAATTTAAAAACCCCCGACACAAAATAATAGATGCACATATATAAAACCTTGTTTTACATATCCACTCGCGACTCAGTGTTCGCGAAATCGCGACACGCCACCATCGGCGGCCACCCACCAATGTTGACACAACATCTGTCAAAGGATGCAGCAGCAGATGAGTGTCAATTGTAGTGGACATCTTGTTACACTATGCCCGAAGGTTCCCGCTGAAAATCAGTGTCGTGACAAAACCTTTTTTTGTCACGACTTATACTGAGCGGGGACCTTTTTGGTACACTATCCTAAATTCATAAGTTTTTTTTTTGTTATTATTTTCGTCAGTTGTTTATTTGTTTTTTCTTTTATTTGTCTGTTGTGCCAAATAAATGTTTCTATTTCTATTACATCAACCACCTTCGTTTGGTCCCCAAAGGGTGTCGTTATCGTTACAGATATCAAAAAACTTTAAACTTATATGGAACTTTCCATATAAGTTTAAAGTTTTGTTGTTTTTACGTTAATGGGTAAAAAGTCACCAATAAGTACTTGTTAAAAAAGACTTTTGAGATGTATAAAAAAGACTTTAAAACACTTCAACATAATCGCTTTTTGCCGTTACATTAAGGCAGGCTACTCACACGACGACACGCTCTTAAGGTAGATCGCACGATATCGACTTTGCCGGCTTACAGCAGCCGATACAATCACGATTGAATCTGAGCGAAGACTACGCTGTGCATACCCACCGATATTGTGTTGCGTACGTGCCGTGAATGACACGCCATCGGGCTTTATTTCACTTTTCTGTTTGCTTTGCTGCGGAATTATGAGAGGTTTGAGTGAAAGAGAGAGAACCTAGAAGACGAAACAGATAAAAAAAACGTACGAGGGTCAAACTGAAAGTTCTTAGAACTGGCCACTTATAAACAATATAATAAAAAAAATATTCTAAAATTTGAAAATAGAACTCTTTGCCAATATTACTGAGTATATATTTCATTCATTTGTCATTTGTTTTACGACTTGGCGGCAAATTGAAAATTGTCTGTGTCACGTCAAAATGAATTTAACACGAGAAAATTTTCGTGCAATGATTTTTTATGACTTTCGATGTCATTTAAGTCAACAAGAAAGTTATGATAGACTACGATTGGCCTTTCACGATGAAGCCCCATCTCGTGCGACTGTTTACAACTGGTTTAATGAGTTTAAACGTGGTCGCACTAATCTCACTGATGATGTACGTGAGGGACGGCCTTCTACGGCGACGACTGAAAATAACATCTGTGTTGTGCGGCGTATGATAGAGACTGACAAAAGAGTGACCTATCAGCAGATTCGGACAAGCTTAGGCATCGGTATGAGTCAAGTGCACAAAATCCTCCACGAACATTTAGCGGTCAGGAAGCTTTGCGCCCGGTGGATACCTCATAATTTGACTAAGGCTCAAAAACTCCATCGTGTGGATTGGTGCCGTAAAATGATTGAAAGATGCTGTGTTCGACATACTAACAGGTGACGAAAGCTGGATTTACTGTTATGATCCTGAAACCAAAAGACAATCTGCTCAGTGGGTGTTTCCTTTCGAGGAGTTGCCAACTAAAGTGAAGAGAGATCGAAGTGCGGGAAAAAAAATGGTGGCCTCGTTCTTTGGAAGGATAGGTCATTTCGCAGCAATTGTGTTAGAGGATCAAAAAACAGTTTCTGCAGAATGGTACACTACCAATTGTTTGCCACTTGTCTTGGAAAAAGTTCGAGAGAAACGACCTCGCAGTAGGATCCTCCTTCACCACGACAACGCCTCGTCGCACACCGCCAAGCGAACGATCGACTATTTGGCGACATCAAACGTTGAATTACTGGGTCACCCGCCGTATAGCCCCGACCTCGCGCCTTGTGATTTTTATTTATTTCCAAAAATTAAAGAAAAACTTAAAGGAAAGCGGTTTATGAATGCTGAAGAAGCGGTGGCTGCGTATCGCGATGCCATTGAAGAGACCCCTAAGGACGAGTGGGCAAAGTGCTTTTCCCAGTGGTTCCATCGCATGCAGCGGTGTATTGACGTCAATGGACAATATTTTGAAAAGATATAATAAAACTAATAACTGGCTAATGTAATCAGTTTTTGATTTTCTAAGAACTTTCAGTTTGACCCTCGTATAAACAACGTTCATGTAGGGCGTCCACCGCTAATTGTCCCTCCTAGCCGAATTTCGACTACAGTGGCCAATCTCAACGGAGATTAGCGGTCTGCGCGGGAGATATTATAGTGCAAAAGTGTGTGCGCAATACACAGGTGCACTCTCTGTTTCTTCACTTTCATAATTAGGTGAGACGGCAGTCCGACATGACCTTAGAGAGATCAGGCGCAGGACGAACGGCTTAACGTGCTTTCCGAGGCACGGGAATGTTAACACAACCAACTTCCTGACTCCGGAGCTGTGTCTGAGTTATTTCAAGACCCAACACTTTTAGGCCCGAGCCGAGATTCTAACCCGGCACCTCGCGAATAGTACCCAGCTGCTGACCACTAGACCAACGAGGCAGTCAAATAGTTCAGCTAATATTTTGGTTGTAAACAAGTTACATTCACCGTGATCCTGCACCCTATATACTCCTACCTCGATTATCATAAGGAGGCAGGTGTCCCGAAAACAATTGATTGCCTATTGTATTTGGGAACATGATACTTGAAAGATTAATTATAGTAAGCTAACTGTAAATTACTTAGGACCACTTGCGCACTCCGGGTAATCCAAATTTTTTCAAGACCTTTTATCTGAGCTTAAAGCTTACATGCGCAAGTCTGAGTTAGCTGATTAGGGAGGTACATCTGCGCGAATCCGGATCAGCTAATCCGGACTAACGCAAGTGGGCCCTTAAACACAGATAATAGACCTTGAACAAATCCGGATAAGTCATTCTAGTCGTATGCAAGTGGGTCTTACTTCTACAATTTTAATTTAAGAACAACAACAGTTAGTTAGCTACCCACCAATCCCACCATTGAAATAATTAACAACCAATTATAATTCGTAGCAACTGTTGCTTTTTTAAAGTTATTATGATGTAATATTCACGAAAAAACTTAATTTTAATAAATAAATATGCATACTATGCATGAATACATCCTCGTTCATTTTAGGTAGGTACGAGTACAGTCACAAGCAAAGGAATGTATACAAATAAGTTTTTTATATCATTGTAATAAGGTCTCAAACCGAATGCAGGTTTATACATATTGATGTTCGTGACTGTACACAAAGCTGCACGTCAGACTACCACACTTTGACCTTGAGACCGCCTCTATTCCCTAGGTAACTAAACTAACTAAAAGCTGTTCTCGAAGTTCAATTGGGTAACCTGACTTGCTGCCGACCGTACCTATTCAGTTAGTAGAACCAATAATATTGTTCCTATGCATATAAGTTTAAATGAGAAACCAAAAATTTGCACACGGGTAGGATATCTTATATAAATAAGAAACAACACTGTGAGTGTTAAAAATAATTACAAATTATTGTTCCTTTCTATAAAAAGACTAGACTAGGTGCTCATAAAACAAAGAGTTTCACAGACACGAGATAACAAAGAAATATTTGTTTTATAAATTGAGCTGACGCAGAGTAATCATACAAAAATATGTGCTTACCTGAGGGGCAATTTTCGTGACACAGCTGCCGAGATTTTCATATAGGAGTCGATATAAAACAAATCTTTTACGAATTTGCTATACACAAGTTATTGCAGACGTATTTTTGTAAAGACTCATTATTCGGAACCAAAAGTATGAATATTACAGAAATGATGGCACCGAAATCTACACAAATATTATAAAGATGAAAGATTTGATTGTATGTTTGTTTGTATTGAATAGGCTCAGAAACTACTGGATTGATTTAAATGTTTGGTACAGAGATAGTTTGAGACCCTGGGAAGGACATAGGCTACTTTGCACTTTGTTGTTGTCGCGATATAAAATCATCAGGGGGGTGGAATGGGGGATTAAAGTTTGTATAGAATATCCGACATTTGGCGCGGGCGAAGTCGCGGGGCGTTTGACGATCGTCTTGGTGTAGTGGTTCGCGCCACGGACTTCTAAACTAAACCAGGCGGTTGCGGGTTCGAATCCCGCAAGGGGCAAATGTTTGTGTGATGAGCACAAGCATTTGTACCAAGTCATGGATGTTTATAAATGTATATTAAATATGTCTATCTGTTATCCTAGTCACCATAGCACAAGCTCATGCTTAGTTTGGGGCTGGGTATAATTGGTGTGTTTGTTGAAGCAATTTATTATTATAATTATAACTTTATTTGTTCAATACCATACATGCATTATTGCAAGCAGAAAATCTTGAATATCAGTTATGAGAAATTAATAAATAAATTGACCAATTAATGTCCTTGTAACGTAAATATAAAATATAAATATTTTTATTAAATATATGAGTAACAATACAGCGTAACATTTAAAGACTATTTAAGCATTAATAATAATAATAATAATAAATATCTTTATTTCCTCCACAAAAGAAAAACAGAAAATACAAAGAAATAACAATTAACAATAAAGATGTGAGTATATATATTTCCCTTTTGTGAAGACTGGCGCTTGAAATAGATTGTTGAACAATCTGTGCTACAAGACACCAGGGGCCCGATTCACGCGCCTTCGATATTATATCACAGACGACATTTATCGAAAAAACATGGCGGATATCACAAAATTTTGAAGTTACGTATTCTCGAAGTATGAAAATGTCGAACATTTATCACATTTTGTGATGTCCGCCATGTTTTTTCGATAAATATCGTATGTGATATTATATCGAAGGCGTGAGAATCGGGCCCCAGGTCTCCACCTCCAGGACACATATCGCACATAATTAATTACAAACTTAAGTAGATATAGCAATCAGTTGGTGTAAGGAAAGTGTGTGTGTTGGGTGTGTGTGCGTGTGTGTGTGTGTGTGTGTGTGTGTGTGTGTGTGTGTGTGTGTTTGTGTGTGTGTGTGTGTGTTTGTGCGTGTGTGTTTGTGCGTGTGTTTTTATGTGTGTGTGTGAGTGCATAAACGTTTCTACCTAGCCCTACGACACAGGGGTCTTGGGACCGGGCTAAAGCCACTAGGTAGTGTTTGTGCGAATCGATTTAACCTTTCAATCACTGTAAGGGTGTGATTAAAAGACAGATATCAGGTTCCATTAATTGTAATAAGTGCTCAGTCAATGCTTTTTTTAGCTGATTGTTTGTATAACTTCTCAAATTTAACTTAGTTTGCAATATATTGTAAATTCTCGGGGCCAGAAAATTATATGATCTTTCGTGCAAAGCGAGTCCTAAACCAGGGAATATGATATCGATTTATATTGTCAATGATAGTGTTTTTTTAAACATTTCAATAGAATTATATTTAAAAAAGCACTTGCTAACTTATTAATTGATACTCAAAAACTGTAATAAGCCCCAAAATATTGATACATAGTCCCAGTAATACATTTCGCGTCCATTGAGAGTAAATTAAAAATGTAATCTGTGGGCCCTCGCAAATGTATTTTTAAGCTGCGATAATGCCGTCTTGATTGGACAGAGACCAGATGACTTTAATTTCACTTTGTTTTCATATTGAAATATTTTAGTGGTAATAAATCATGCAATTTCGCTCAGAAAAAGATTTGTCTGTTCAAAGCCAATTGAATATTACTTGATTAGTTTTTAAATTTAGAATTAGACGATTTCATAAAAAATTACACATTACAAAATAATGAAAAATGTGTTACTGACTTATTTTAAGATAATGACGTCTTATTATTAAAAAAAATAGGTAAAAAAACTTTTTAAGTTAAACGGTTTCATGTTAAACATACATTGCAATGTTTAAGATAAATGTACTAAAAACCAAAAAATTATAAAATAGATACAGTCGTGGGAATTATAAACATATGCATAGACTAGACTAAAATAAAACCGTGGGGCACCGATTAAAATGTTTGTTTTGTAATGTTACACTATAATTAGGCAGTTATTCAACCGACAACGATGGACGTGTGATAAGTAGGGCTAGAATGTGGAAACAAGCTAGCAAGCTCGATTATAAGCGAGTTTTATAGTGGTGAGCGAGTAGTAATTTTATCATATGTTTTGTCGATTAAAGACAAACTACGAGCAGTGAAACGATTCCTCGCCAGCCAGCAGTGTGAATGTCCAACGATAAACTAGTTGAAACATCTCTCTTATTTACATGGAGTGTATAACTATTGGAATTTCCATGAGCAAGAAAATAGTAAGTAATTTCCGCACCGTCTGCGGGCCAACTGCCTATTTTAACGACGAATTAAACGATTCTTCTATCGCACATTAAGTCGATAATTTGTAGACAATTGACGTGCCCCGCGGTTTTATTTTAGTCTAGTCTATGCATATGTTTATAATTCCTACGACTGTATCTATTTTTTTATTTTTTGGTTTTTAGTACATTTATCTTAAACATTGCAATATATGTTTAACATAAAACCGTTTAACTTAAAAAGTTTTTTTACCTATTTTTATTTTCTAGTTTTTAGTTTTTATTTCGCATTCTGTTTAATTCATTTAGTGCTTCATTATTACAAGGTTTCTTGCCCGTTAGTTTATTGCAGTCCAACTCCTCTATACGTAGTCCCTGCAAAGATCGTTTGGTAGCGGCGGCCATCTTAGATTTCAATTTTGCATAGTAAATTGTATTCTACTTGTTGAGACCTTTCATTTGATACCCATGTTGATGGGATTGATAAAACCTAAGTTATCCGTCATTTTGTAGAGGCCGCCATCTTGGATTTTAATTTTATATAGTACATTGTATTATACTGGTTGAGCACTTTCATTTGATACCCATATAGATGGGATCGATAAAACCTACGTTATCCGCCATTTTGTAGCGGCCGCCATCTTGTATTTCAATTTTTAAAGTATATTGTATTCTGCTTGTTGAGCCCTTTCATTTGATACCCATATTGATGGGATTGATAAAACCTACGTTATCCGCCATTTTGTAGCGGCCGCCATCTTGGATTTCAATTTTTTATAGTATATTGTATTCTGCTTGTTGAGCCCTTTCATTTGATACCCATATTGTTGGGATTAATAAAACATAAATTATCCGCCATTTTGTAGCGGCGGCCATCTTGAATTCATAATGATAATGAATAAACATAATTGTATTGTCACCAAAATCCAAAGTGTATACAAAATTTCAGATTAATCGGTTGACAGGAAGAGGGTGAAATTTGAATTACTAAATTTGACCCAAGAATAATAAATAAAACAAACGGGGTGAGCTAAATAAAACCGTTTAAAAACCGTTTAATAAAAAGGACCAACCTACATAAACCAATTTAGTAAAAATATACAGATTGCATCTATTTCTTCTTTCTAAAGAAATTTTAAAATTTCACGAAAACACGTGAAATCTTGTACAAAACATGAGAAATTTCATCACTTTAATTATAATAAGCTGTCCCTCTCTTTTCGTTTGCTCAGTAGATGAAGAGATGGCATGAGCTAAAAATTTGTGCTAGAGATGGCTAACGGGAACCAGATCTACTGGTTACTGGTTCTCATGAATAGACATAAAGAACTACGTTATGAATATCGGAACTCGGTATTAAAGCTGTGGTGGCCATTAACATACAGATGACCTGGTCTAGTTAATGCTGAAAACGTGATTTCTTATATAAATTCATATCTTATTATAAGAAAAATGTTACACTGATAAATCATATTTTTAGGATTGGTTACGGCATTCAAACGATAGCATGTTATCGTATGATTTTCAGAATTTAAATTTTCATCTTTATTTCAGACTAGCAGTTCCCCGCGACTTCGCCCGCGCCAAAAGTCGAATTTCCGTACAAATTTTCATCCCCCTGATGATTTTATATCGCGACAAAAAGTAGCCTATGTCCTTCCCGGTGTCTCAAACTACCTCTGTGCCAAATTTCATTTGATTCGGTCTAGTAGTTTCGGAGCCTATTCGATGCAAATAAACAAACAAACAAATCTTTCCTCTTTATAATATTAGTATAGATTACATTTATTTAATTTAAAGATTCTGTTACAACTATATTCAATTACAAGTCACCTCGAGAATGTACTTCCAACAATTTTTTTTTTACAACTAATAATTATATCTCTGATGATAATTTTTACATTGCTCTATCACTTGATTATTAAATGAGACGATTAATTTAAAATGATTGTCTCCGCTATGTCTTAACACCTATCTGTCATTAATTTCAAAGTAGCGGTCTCATTTTACACAAGTGTTAAAGCTGAGGCAATTTTTTTTTTTTAATTTATTTATACAAGTTAACAAATAAATAACATAACATAAAATCTGCCAAACTGCGCAAGCAGTTTGTCGGCAGGTGTTCTCGTTTCTATAACTATCCCAAGATATATATCTAAAGTAGGTATTCTTAAACAATAAATATAGATATTAGATTAAGATAGGTATTACACTGTGACATTACTTACATTCAATAAAAGCTATATGTGACAATATAAGTATTAATATGTGATATATATATATAAGTATTAGTAGGGGTTTAAATTTAACAGAACTGGTTTGAGTTAGCAAAAAGATTCGGAGAAGCTATTTATGTAGACAAATTTGGCTTGATAATTTGTCTACATAAAAAGCTTCTCCGAATCTTTTTGCAGCAATTCCGCCATACATTTTACTTAGTTCAGCCACAACAGAAAGACGATCTAGATATATTCCATGTAGTGGAAGTACTTACGTCAAAAATTAGCTTTCTCTATTCGCCTTTTTCCTAAAACCTCCCAGGCTTAGATTGTTCAAAGACGGGGTTTTTATGTATCCTATTATAAAACTATTTTCAACACTCTTTTTTTTGTCTGTTAAACGAAGTATATTCCAGAGCCAGGGTTGCCACCCGTACTATATTATACAGTATCGTGCTATATTTCGGTTAATTGTACTATATAGGAAAAAATATAGTACGAATAGTTAAGTATATATTTTCATAGATAATACAGATATCGCGCTTTTTATATGTAGTACCTACTGTGACTGGAACGAACCCACGCGACGCAGATTTGGAATTTCAGAACTAATCCATTCACATCGTTCTTCGCTCCCTGTGTACTATTTTTTCCTGATTTTCCCCAAAAAAATACTATAATTATTGCAACATTTAATGCTTTAAAATACTATTTTATAAAGGTACCCTATCCACAGCCAACATTATTTGTTGTGCAACAAACAACTCTGACATTAAACATTGACGATATTTTATTTGTTTTTCATTTGAGATGGAATATGTTTCCCGAAATAAATGTTGAAGAATACAGAAGCCTGAACCTTGCCAAATTGACTGGACTTTCTAAAAAGAAAAAAAACCCGGGTTGACAAACTAATACGGAGGCAATAACAACACTGTGATTATGCAGGTCTCTTGTGTAAACAGGGCCACGCTGCATAATTCATGTGTTTGTGACAGCCCTGCGAGGAAAAAAAACACTTTATACAGAGTACAATCACGGGAAATGAAAGTATACAGACGCACTTGTGGTCAAGAGGCAAAAATAAGGTTGTTTCTTGAAATAGGTCAAGTGTTGATAAACTCTTTATATGGTGTACAATCACGGGCAATCAGTAATATAAAAAAGCACTTGTGGTCAAAAAGCAAAACTAAGCGTGGCGTTTGGCGTAGGAAGCATAAGGAACTGATGGGTATTGGTGCGGCAACATATTGGAGTAAGGAATCTTTGCTAAAAAGCGCAGCGAAGGATGCTTAGGCCTTGTCCACCTAAACCGCACGTCATACTTACGCTATCGTCATTTGACGGTCGCTTGCATCTTGTGTAGAAAGCATCGAAACTCTGACCACAAAACGGCAACGTCGCATTTGCCTATCCATACAAAATACGCCTGCCGTCCTTGCAGCTAGCATGCATTCGGCTTTGCAAATGTCTTAGAATGACGTTGAAAAGCCTCTTATAATAAGTAACTTTAGAAATCAATGGGAAACCCTATGTTCAGCAGTAGACGTCCAGCGGCTGAATACGATGATAATAAATAAAACAACATAAAAAATACAAACAGCAATTCTTGGAACCTAACTACATGTTTCAACAATCGCACCAATTTCTAGCCCTGAACTAAACGTTATAGTCCGGTCCGACAAATTAGTGCGTGACCTTCCAGCAGTAGGTGCGAGAGCAAGGCTTGCTAGATGTCAGCAGGGATGGCTGATGTCGGGAAAGACGATTCTCTTTGACAGTGGCGTGTGATTAATAATAATGTCCTTCTAGCCGATTTCGACTACGGCGGCAAATCTCAACAGAGATTAGCCAACTGCGCAGGTCATATTATAGTGCACAAGTGTGTGCGCAATACACAGGTGCACTCTCTGTTCCTTTACTCTCATAATTCGGTGAGACGGCAGTCCGACATGACCGTAGCGAGATCAGGCGCAGGACCAACGGCTTAACGTGCTTAACGGCACGGGGGTGTTAACACCACAAACTTCCAGGCTCCGGAGCTGTGTCTGAGTAATTTCAGGACAGAAAAACCAATACAATCTCGGCCTGAGCCGGGATTCGAACCCGGAACCTCGTGGAAGTACCCAGCGTGCTGACCACTAGACCAACGAGGCAGTTAACGAGGCGTGTGATTAGGCATAGGTCAAAAAGCACAGCATTTTCAATACCAAAATATATAGGTAAGATACCTACATATTTAAAATCACCTTTCCCCAAATCCGATAGAAAAGTTAATCGCAATATTTCATGATAATGTTCTTTTTGTCTCTAAAAACGTCAATTACTCAAATCTATTGCGAAAGAATACAGTAAAACTCAACAATAAAACACGAAAAGTGCGTGAAAACGCTTTATTGTCCGTAAAACAAGATTGCGGGCAGGTAAGGCTGATTTCATAAATAATCTGGAGATATGCGATATATTTTGTTTACTGGATAAACGTAAGCGCAATATAAGGGTGGGGTCACATGCACGGCTTTCGCTAGAAAAATTTGACTGTCA
Source organism: Pyrausta nigrata (assembly GCA_949316185.1). NCBI lineage: Eukaryota > Metazoa > Arthropoda > Insecta > Lepidoptera > Crambidae > Pyrausta > Pyrausta nigrata. The sequence continues at coordinate 12,169,621 of OX438955.1, read as the reverse complement.
ATTTGTAATTCAAGTAGGTAGTATTAGTACTTATTACAGCGTCCTATTATCCACCATCCACATTATTATTATCCACGAGGTCCCGGGTTCGAATCCCGAGTTGGGCCGAAAGTGTTGGGTTTTTGTCTTGAAATAACTCAGACACAGCTCCGGAGTCAGGAAGTTGGTTGTGTTAACACCCTCGTGCCTCAGAAAGCACGTAAAGTCAAAGGACCAACGTACTGCGCCTGATCTAAAGAGATCGGTCATGTCGAACTGCCGTCTCACCGAACTATGAGAGTAAAGGAACAAAGAGTGCACCTTTGTATTGCGCGCACACTTGTGCACTATACTTTTTCCTGCGCAGTCGGTTAATCTCTGTACCGGTACCATGAGTTTAAGGCAGTTTTACTCGCTAGCGACGACATAAAAAAAGTGTATGGAAAATTGCACAGCGCTTCTAGCGGTAACTTGAAGAACTAAATTTTTCCATACACTTTTTTTACTTGATCGCTAGCGAGTGAAACCACCGTAAAATCATGGTATAGGTACTGTTGAGATTGGCCACTGAAGTCGAAATACGGCTAGAAGGACATTACTATTTATTACAGCGTATTGATATCGAGATAAAAGGCAATCCTTGAATATGTCGATAAAATTGTATATCAATAGAAGATAACTAATCTATAGGCAGTATCAATATTTTAAACAGTTTATAGGTTAAACCCAGTATTTTATCAAATATTTATCTTTATCTTTGTATAAACCTATGTGTTTTTGAAATATTGTATTATTGTGAACTGCAATATGTTAGCGATGGAGATCTTCGTTTTATCGCTTTGTTTTGACGCCCGCATGCGTGAGCCGCGTGACAGTAAACACGCCCTCAAATGTAAACTATTCATTCCTGTTTCTTCGTTTACACGTGAGAAGCTTTTGCGTAATCATGTGTACCTACCCTTACGCGACTGTTTACTGTCCGTTGATGGGCAATATGGGCCTATTTTATGGACTAGCGAATAAACAAGGCCATGAATATTGATAGACGTAATAAATAAAATATTTATTAAGAGTTGTTTCACGCATATTGCTAGAAAAGAATAACGCGAAACTACTTAAGGTGAATACGAACACCGAATATTTTTTAAGTTTTGGTATTTATAAAAGCTGAATTAAATACTGTAGAAGGGTGTTATTTGGTAGGCCGGTAACGATGACGACGTCGAGGTACGACAAGCGAAGATTTGTAATAAAACACGAACTTGGTGATAGGCGTGTTTTATTTAACGTATAAGTATACACTATAATGTACGCGGGTTAACTCATGAACGACCGGACAATAGGCACAATAGAGACACCCAAAGGTCGCAAGGATTGAGAGCCAGAGGGAGTGCTGCTACTGAGCGCTAGAGCTAGTGTGGACAGAGTTACCTTACAAATTGTGTCCAGTGTTCTTATTCTAAAATGCAAACGAAATGTCATTGCGAGTCAAATGGATACGGTGCCATCTAGTGTGGCGTAGTGGTAACATTGCCGGTCTTCTTATATTATGTGGCAAAAGAAATGCTACCGCGAGTCAAATGGGTATAGCGCCATCTAGTAAGGAGTAGCTGTAGCCTTGTTTGTTTTGATTATAATGATTCATTGTGTTACAATACCCTTTTTACTCTGCAATAGATGTGTTACTTTTACACTCAAAAACTGAGACGAACTTTGAAAGAATATTACACAACATAAAAATGTCGTTGTAACTTTAAATGAATCTTGTTTTTGTATTAAACTAAAATTCGGAAATTGTAAAAAATTCATCTTACGTAATTTCAAGAAGCCTAAAAATTATATAGACAAAACCGAAGCAAATAATATTTACCCTAACCAAACGATGAAATCTTCAAAGGATTTAAAATCAATTTGTTAAAACTGGAATCGTTTCTCGAAACGAACCAAATAAATTAATATAGGTTTTTATAACTTTCGGACTGAAATTGGCAAATAAGATCCCTTCGAAATTAACTACGGAAGAGAAATCGTCTTGCTTTCGTATCGGCGAAGTAGTAACATTATCAACAAAATATTTTGAATGCATATTCAAAAATCTCAAAATACGTAATCATGAAATCATAAACTTTATGAAAAACATTAAATTAGAAAACTGATTCATGACGATGAGAGTATAAGGTAGAAAAAGCTTCAATAAACGACACTTAAAGATTTTAGCACACCATACAAAATATCGGTTAGCCCCGCTATGCACCAGTCCCGCTATGCACCAGTCCTACTATGCACCACTCATAAAATACCTACAAAAAGTGCCGCTTTGTACCACATTATTTGATTCTACGTTAAACAATGGAAGGTACAGGTGGAAAGAAAAGTGTATCTTCCTTGGATAGTTCAAATCTTGAATAAACACATTAGAGAGTAGAAAACTAGTAATAGATTAGTCCGTGCTCAAAATCAAACATTTATTTATTATGTTTCAGTCTTACTGATAACACAAATAAAAACCAATAAAAAATATAAATATTTGTTCAAAATATTTGAGTTATTGATTGCACAAATAATTAACTGTTTAATAAATAAAACTAATAAAAATTGCTTAGTATTTACTTACTAAAAATATATAAAAAGTAAACTACTAAGACTGATTTTTGTGTGCAAAACCAATTTACTTTTGTTTAGACATGAAAAAGTAACAAGAAAAAAATTTAAAATATTTCAATTGAGTTTAAAACCATTTCTGCACATGCTTTCTATTACAAGCGCAAATATTCAACAGCTTGTAATTTTAAACAATATAATGATTGTTTACTATTCAGATTAGTAAATAAAATATAATCTCGTTACACTTTTCTTCGTCACTGCCCTCAAATTTGGTTTTGGGCATAGGGACTTTTTTTTGGTAGGTTAGGTAGGTTTTATGAGTGGTGCATATTGGGACTGGTGCATAGCGGGACTTACTATGACACAGGTTTTAACTGACCATAATTGTGCTTAACGACATAATATGGAGACAATAAATAAGGTTAGTTCATTGAAATATTTGTCTTTGGTCGACTCCGTAATGTGCCGTGACACGAGCCGAGCTGTCACTTGTATGCAAGATCTAAATCATCATTATCCTAGCGTTATCCCGGTCAGGGTCCGCTGACCATGATCCAGGATATGGCAGACCAGATTATTACAGTGGAGCGACTGCCACCGGACCACTGTGACCCTGTTAACAGTTGAATCTGACCAGTTTTGGATCACGATTACACATTCAGTCGCCTGAATGTGCAGGTTTCCTCACGATGTTTTCCCTCACTGTAAGAGCATATTTTAGTGAAACAACTAATGTACCTACATAACTCAAAAAAAGTAATTGGTACATAGCAGCACGTGGGATCGAACCCGGCTCCTCCAACATGTGAGGCAACCCGCTAGTTACTGCGCCACCGACGCTAAATGGAGACAATAAATACGCGTAGTTCATTGAAAATCCCCTAAAATGTGTTTTTGGTGGACTTGAAACTGTGCCGTGGCTGTCAGATCATAAATTGAATAAAAAAACACTTTTTAGAAAACTGATTCATGTCAAGGATATGATAATAAATTGTTCCTAGTCCGTCAAAAAAGTATTTCAAATAGGTAACAAAAATAATCATAAACATTCCCCTTTAAATACGAAGACTCACACAATACTTTTGTAAGAACCCATGGATTAATTTTAACGAAGGTTAACTGAGTTGAAAAGAATTGATTCCGTGTCCGGGTGTCCGGTCGGACACAATAGTGCTGACCGGCTGTCCGTAAGATCCGTAGATCCGGAGTCCCGGACTATTGTGCTGACATGCGTGATTCAAAACCGTTATCAATGACAAGTACCTAACATGCATTTGAATTTGGAAACCACGTTCGACATGTATTGTCCATTTCAACATTGAAAAGTTACTTGTTCATTTTGATTATTATCTGCTAACATACTCATGTGGATATACCTATATAGTTTACATAGATTTACTTCCAGCTGTCGTATTTTGGACTTAGATTAAGCTAGCCACGTCAGCCGTTTTGCAGCTTCTTAAACCAATTTGACATTGATTGTCATCAAGTGAGGTGCTTGTGGCGCAGTGGCGGCAGCGCTTTGGTAGTGATACCAAAAGTTAAGCAACCCACGGCGCGGTCGTGATTGGATGGGTGACCATTCCGACCATTTAAGTGACATCCATGACAAGCATCTCCGTGCTTCGGAAGGCACGTTAAGCAGTTGGTCCCGGCTAATATCTGTGGTATTAGTCGTTAAGCCTAGTCAGAGGCCCTAGGGCGGCTTGATAACTTCTGACAGTAAGGTTTGTCACTTGCCTTACTTACACCCCTCCACCAATCCGCACTGAGCCCGCGTGGTGAAGTATGGCTCGTTCCTCCTCATAGTTGAGGTGAGGCCTTTTCCCAGCAGTGGGATCTAATAGGCTGACTTATAAGTGGGGAGCAGCGCGAAGCAAGTCGAGTAAGTCTAAACGATCTTTAAACAGAATCGAACTTATTAATATAAGTAATTTGATCCATTTGCTTTAAAGTTTTAGACTTGATGATTTAATTAGAACAAAAGTTTTATTCTGCGCAATGCGCAAAAACCTTTAGACATTTGTGTTAAAAACTGAAAAGTGTTAATAATTTCTTATTTATATTTAAAAGTAGATTAAAAAGATGGGGACCTGCGGAATATCAATACAATCATTTTCATGTACAAATTATTGTTTCATGCGTAAAAATCACCAAGATTTCGAAAAAAAAAATGCTCTTAGATATCATTAGCTACAAGTCATGTTTTTTTATATCGTAAAGAATTTGTTTCATATTTCAACAAGACCAGGACCTTGTGAAATGATTAGGCTAACGTAAATAAGTTATTTTAATGTATTTAACTAATGAAGATGACTTGTAGCTAATTATATCTAAGTGCATTTTTTTGGTGATTATGAAACAATAATTTATACATGAAAATAATTGTATCAATATTCCAGAGGTACCCATCTTTTTTAATATACACGAATAAATTATAAATAAGAAAATATAAACACTTTTCAGTCTTTAAAAGAAATATCTGATGGTTTTGCGCATTGCGCAGAATAAAACTATTGTTCTAATTAAGTCATCAAGTATAATACTTTAAAGCAAATAGATCTAATTACTAATATTAATAACTTCGATTCTGTTTGAAGATCGTTTAGGATTACTCGACTCGACTTCGTAATGCACGTCTTAATCAACGAATTAGACAATTGGCTGGCTTTTTTAACCAGATGGCTGCGACATATACGAGTACGTCATAAAGGTACGTAGTAAAATTATATTACGAATGTTAACCAAATATAAATGTCATTTAAAGATTAACTTCAGTCATTCGTCTAAATCAAATTAAATGTCGCTTACAAAAATTTATCAACTGTGTCATCCGCAAAACACTTGCAAACAAATTGCTTAAGTTAACAAAATAATTATAAGTCATTCGTCTATTTTTTAGCTATAACGTAAGCTTCAAGTTTTTCTCTTACTGTAATTTACCACGTTTTTGTGATAACAAAACGCACAGCTCCACAAACAAAATTATTTTTGCAAAAATACCCAAATAAATAAAAATGGCCGTCTCATGACATTCAAAGGACTTGCCTACTTATCACTAAAGCCTTTCGCTCCAATAGACGTGAATAGTGGGTGTACCTTTTTATGAATTGGCGGAAATAACGATTAGGGCTCCGGTAAACATGTGAGGTGTAGGTAAATATAACGAAAAATAAGTAAGGGATTGGGCAAGAAGCTATTGAAAAACTGTTGCCATGAAACGAGCTATTGCTACAAGAATGCAGCTGCATTTTTGCAGCAATAGCTCTTTTCATTCCATTCTATTTCCACGTTGCCCACTTTTTGAGCTAGAAAAGTGGGCAACGAGACATGTGTTTGGACAGCATCCTAACGCTAACACCCGTATGTTAAGACGTTTCCTCCAAACTACCTCGACTCAAACTCAACTGAGGAATCCTCAAGAAAAGTTTCGAAGATACCTCGAAATCGGTATTCTTAGTCAGTAACGAACGACAATTTTGAGGGTTCTCCAGTGTGGTGGAGTGGAGGAAGAGTCGAGTGAAAATGGCACAGATTATGTCAAAACTAGCTAATTTTTTTACTAGACTTTGAAGTCTATGGTCGTCGTGTTCCTCGGTCGAGGTTTAAAAAAATAGTCAACGATAACGAGTTCCGTTTTACGTTCTTGGAATAATTACAAGCACATAAGTGTTGTCAAAAAAGATAATATCTAATCAATTTTTATAACACACTAGAGATGGTTTGTAGCACTGGAGAATACAAAATAGGATATGACAACTAAATATTCCCTCAAGGTAGGTCGCGAGGTACCTTGAGTTTGACACTTGCTTACTCAAATCTTCCTCACCTCGACAGAGCAAATATTTGGAGTGGAGGATTTTTTAGCACTTTATGCACACAAATTAGACGAGTTAAGGTGGAGGTGAGCATGAGTGAAGTCGAGGAAACGTCTTAACATACGGGTGTAAGACACCTTTGTCACTAGAAAGCTGTAATGTTTAGTCAGGACATTTTAACATAAATTTTAAAAGGATCAACTTCAGAATCAAACTGGGCTTATTAGTTCTCTACCTCATATTTCTCACAAAGAAACAAGATTTTAGAAGACTTGAAAAAAGTTTTAGAAGCCCTAAATGAAGGTATATAACGACGTAGACGTAAGAGGAATCGTTATCAGAAGGCTCATACATGGTGGCGTACACGAAATATTAGTCCGATTAGTTATTACAGACGTCTTTTTTCAGTATCACAATCAACTTAACACAAAATAACAAACAGTGAACAGGATGGCTTCGGATTACAGTCAAGAAACGCGGCAAGTTCAATACGGCGACGCACAACTCAACAAGACACAACCACACAACCATTTGTGTCAGCACTCCGGCCATAACAATCCCACGGGGTTCTCACGTTCCCGTCAACGAAACGTAAAGAAACAAATGCTGCCACCGCCGTATCGACCATGCCCAAGTAAACTACTTGACGTTTCTGACTAAACTCGATAAATAGCTACAGTTTGACGTAAGCATATGATGTGATGTTTAAACGTCAAAAGCGAATGACGTCTGTCATCGCGTTCTGACAGCTTGAAACTTCAAACAAAACACCGCCAATCGCCTCGCGCTCCGACATATATACAAGTGGTCCTGTAAATTAAGGATAATCCTGTAAGTACAAATTATTATATTATGCCTTACTAATATGCCAAAAATGTTTTTAAGTGAGTAAGTGTTACCATTTGCGAGATATATGTATATATTTGTTGTATGACTACTGTCTTTTTGTTTAATGCTCTTGAATATTCAAGACACTAAAATCAATTATATTATATATTATTATTTATTTATTTATTTATTTTACCTAAAGGATCATCTTTCTTTGGATGCTTGTCGCTTGTAACAGATCACTTGGGAAATCTATGAGGGAGGCATATGATCAGCAGTGGACTCTGAGTTCTGCGGCTGATAATGATGATGATAATGACAGTCATCCGATATCTTATCTTTACACCCTTAATTTAAAATATAACATTTTCGTTACATATATTTAAACATTATCATGTTATACTATATTGTAGAAACAGGGTTACCACCCCAATGTACCGCAGACATCATTACGGGAGCAAATGGGATGCAACCGCAGCATGGCAACCCTGAATGGTTGGTCAAACATTATAAGTGTTTAGAGAGCACTTTATTTAGGCAATTGGTGCAGGTTTAATGTGATAAATTGGTTGTGTAATAAATTAAATCCGATTGTTGCGATTAATCATGTTATTTTCTAGCCACTACTCAACTTTACATTAAGATACATAGATGTAACGGCGTGACAAATTGTAGAAACTGCAGCTGCCCCAGTATCCAGAAGGTCACTGAAATTAAATATCTGGGTGTTGTTGTGGACCAGCGCACGGTACTCTCTTGGTACGCACACATAGAACATGTTATACAAAGAATACGAAAGCTAACTTGGATCTTTAAGACTGACACATGTGCTACCAAGAGCAGTGGTTGGTGCACAGGAACCGTCTTGAAACATTTTGAAAGAGTGTGTAGTATACGTGACTTTGGCACAATCTATTATGGTATATTGTAAACCTATTTGGGGAGGTGCGGCTAAAAATCGTTTCTTACAAGTAGAACGTGCTCAACGAAACCTATTAACGCAATGTATTTAAAAAAATTACATTTGCTACTAAAAGTCTTTACTGTATGACTAAACTATTCTAACAAAAATTATATACATATATTGTATACAGTTTTGAGGTGCTTGTGGCGCAGTGGCGGCAGCGCTTTGGTACGGCGGCACGGCGCGTTCGTGATTGAATGGGTGACCATTCCGACCATTTAAGTGACGTCCATGACAAGCATCTCCGTGCTTCGGAAGGCACGTTAAGCAGTTGGTCCCGGCTAATATTTGTGGTATAATTAGTCGTTTAGCCTAGTCAGAGGCCCTAGAGCGGCTTGATAACTTCTGACAGTAAAGTTTGTCACTTGCCTTACATACACCTCTCCACCACAGAGTCCGCGTGATGGAGTATGGCTCGTATCTCCTCATAAATGAGGTGAGGCCTTTTCCCAGCAGTGGGATCTAATAGGCTAACTTTACAGCCTTGAAGAAAATTAAAAGTATGCCATATGATGCTAATGTTACAAACAAAAGAAGGAAAGATATTTTTATTCAATTACCACAAAATAAGACTACATTTCTTAGTAGGCAGTACAGCAAACGTTCAGCACATCTGTACAAGCTCATTAATACGGAATAAGATTTATATAGTAAACCTTTTTATGAATGTAAGAAAACTTTAAGTAACTGGTTACAAACTAAAAATTACAACGAAATAGAGGCACTTCTTGAACTGTAAAACCTTAGGAAAAAACTGTTTATATTATTATTAGTAAGTCTTAAATTACCTGTTTTTAATATATTCATATGTACGAAAGTGTTACTGAAGAGCGGAGCTTCCTGTCACAGGCTTCTGCAAGCTTAAAAGGAGGCATCAGCCACTGATATTGTAAAAAATGTTTATTTTTTACAATAAATGATTTATTATTAAATACTTTTTCTGTCCAGTTTTTTTTTTAATCTTTATTTAGAGAGCTTGATCACTAAATGAACATGTCGCTCTATCTATCCAGATTTAGTTAGAGCGACATGTTCATTTAGTGATCAAGCTCTCTAAATAAAGATTTAAAAAAAAAACAGATTTAGTTACCGCCAGTATAAATCTTATAAGACAGTTATTTTGTTATATAGCTAAAAATTTGTAAAAAGTATATAATACGACTTACTGCATCAAACTTAATTTTTGTTTTTTATTGAACTGTCATGATATGACGTCATGTCTAGATGTAAGTACTATCGAGGATAAGTGAGCCTTACCAGTGGTATTGCAGTTTTAGCGTATTTGCCATTACAATTAACGAAACCGTGTGACTAAAATTAAGTATACGTGAATTAACCCTCTACCTGCTCTACTGCGATAGTAATTACCTTGTCACAACAATTTTTTATTACGAACTGGCTAACTCAGCAAACTTGATATCTCCGTAGAACAGTTTTGCAGTTTTTCATTCTTATTCTCTATAAAAAACCGTCCTAGAAATAAATGACAAATTAATATATACAACGGAATAACATACGGAACCGACCCGACACACGTTAAGGGTGTTTTCTACATTCAATTTCATCACTTATTTACCCCTATAAAAACCGGCCAAGTGCGAGTCGGACTCGCGCACTAAGGGTACCGTGCCAACTTTTACTGAATTAGGATCCATTTACTTCCATTTAGCCAAAATACCACAATATTTTGTTGACAGCAAATATAACTTTGTTTGTCATAGTGTTTGTATGAAGAACAAAGTTATGTTTGCGGTTGTTGAAAATGTGCTTTCTCACAAAAACTACTAGTTCGATCTCGTTCAAACCATTTTCGTTGAAAGATTTTTTTACGATTTACATCATTTATATTTTTCAAAATTCACACTTGCTTAGTTCAAAAGTTAGATGTATTAGGGGGCGCTCATTAAACCACTTTAGAAGCGTCTATCTCTTAAACGTTAGACTTTTAGAGCAAATGGTTTTAGAAACCTTAGGTCATTTTAAAAGACCTATCCATAGTCACCCCACACGCATAGGTTTTTGCGTAAAAAAATATTTTTGTAACAATTTTAAATATAACTTTTGAAACAGAAGTTATAATTGTTGGATTGTTCTTTTTTGGGGTATTTTTAAAAAAAATATTTATTAAGAACACATAAAGAGTACAATCAATACAAAAACACAAAGATAAGCTTTAAAACTAATAAAGGTCTAGATCGTAATCCAAAAAAAATGTTCCTAGCATGTTTTATTTAATAGAAAAAAAAATAGGTTCGAGTTAGAAGAAACAATATCCGTAATAGTATCCGACAGTATTTTTTCTAAGAGAAAACCAAATAATTTTAATGCCGCCATTACGAAGGTGTTTAGTTTTCACATTAGGTTATTTTATGATTAAAATTTATCGTATAAGTAGCCCTTAAAGTTGTCGGGTCGGTTCCCTGAACACATTTTATACGATGAATAATAATAAATATAAAAAATATGCTGGAATGAACCATTCGTTCTCGAGTTTATTTTATTAGCAACAAATTTAAGCGAGCAGCAACACAATTAATTCACACATTTCACACGTTCAAGCGATTCATGTTTATTTATGTAGATTGATAAGTGTAGTGTTTATATTAATCTTATAAAAACAGTTAAAATAAAGTAAACATCAGAAGAAATATGATATACCTAAGCTATTTTGGTTCACAAATCTTTGATAATATATTTGGCTCGTTTTGTTAATTAATTTGTAACTTTACAAATTTTAGAAAATCCATAGTACGGTTGATGTATTGTTTTAAAGGTTAAAGGTATAAACCTGTATTCTTTTGATTTCTTTAGAAAATATAATGTTTCCAAATTGCTGAACAACTCGTATTTTTAGTACCCACATTTCATTTTTATTGTTTCACATGAAAACATAACATTGCTTCCATTTAATTTTCCCGCAGGATTCAAACAAAACAGTGGATACATTTTTATTTCTGCGAAGACTATAAAATTCGGGTGCACTTTCAAATAGGTTTCGACTTTATGCAACCTTGTGATATACGAGTAGATACAATGTATTTATTTCTGTAATTTGTTTCAGCTTTATTAAATCTTGTTCACTATTCTTGATCATTATTATCACCTACAAAAATATGAAACATTTATTTGTCTGTAATTTTATCTTTAAATGCAATACGACCGAGCGGTAGACCCAGAAGGCGGTGGCGTGACGAGCTGGACTTATATCGAGAAGACTGGGAGGCAGTGGCCCAAAATCGTGGAGAGAGGAGAAAGGGTAGGGAGGCCTTTGCCCTGCAGTGGGACACAACATGCTCCTAGTAATAACAAATAATAATTATTTGTCTGTAGTTTTTGTAACGAGAATAGGTATAACAAAGAAACATGATTCATCAAAACATTTGTGTACTCTCAAACATCTCCAAATCAAATCTCACAATACACGTAAAGTCTAAAATAATATCTCCCTCCAAAATCGTTTTTATAAATAAAACAAAATTCCCGTTATTACAAAAACTTAGTACCGGGTTTAAGCCAGGACTAAGCTATTAGCTAGCTAAATAGAAAAGCGTTTCTCTATTAGGTTATGTCACGAATGTGTCATTCATTCCTCTGTTGTCGGCTAATATTTAGCCCTAATTTAAACCTGGTCTAATTTTTTTGGAATAACACCGAAAAAGTTTACCCAAGTCTTACGACTCAATTCACTTCTGGTGCCTGTCCTTGAAGACTAAAGGTAAGACTCCACCCGTTGGACTCTGAACGATATCAGAAAATGGATTCACTCCTGGAAACCTGACGCTTTCAGGGGCTGGCTCCACGCTGAACCGGGAGAGCACTGCGGCCAGACCAGCCAGGGACTGCATGAGACCAAGACGGGCACCTAAATATGAACATTGAATGATATTAGTAAGAATAAAAGAGGCAGAAATTAAAAAAAAAACTTTTTAAGTATTTTTTTAGATCACAAAAATTACACAGTCTGCATTGTTTTTTGTTACCAGGGCCCGTAGCCAAACGGCAATCTTTCTAAAGCGAGCTTCGCTATCGCCAACGAAATGTCAAAATATGTATGCAACAGTTACGTGATGTTTCGATGGCTTATGTCAGTTTCATACATTTTGTTAGCGATAGCGAGCTTCGCTTGAAAATAGCCATTTGGCTACGGGCCCAAAAAGACAAAACTATTTGTGATTAAATGTCATGTCAATCGTATGCCATTCATTTTAAGAATTGCCTATTTCATCTGTATAAAACCCGCCATGCTAAACTACAAGTTATGTTGCATAAAGTATGCTGTATTTTTTTAAATAAGTATAACAAAAATAGGCACTTAAAATAATATGGTGCTATTGGTTTTGAACAATGTCCAAAATACATGTATTATTTCCTGAAGACCTTTAGTGCATTTTGACACACCGAATTCTGTATGATACCTCTAAAACCAACCTTTTTGATCTGGATAAATACTACATGTCTTGGATTGGTGGTTACTTTATTAAAAATCCTGGTAGAAATTCTTCTGTTAGTGATAGATAGCTAAACGCTCTCCAAACTTCGTATTTTTATACTGTTCATTACTTACCAATACAATTACGAGGTCCTCTACCAAAAGGAAAATAGACAGCTTTTTGCTTTGGAGTAAACTGACTCGGTAAGAATCTTTCAGGTCGGAATTCTTGTGGATCATCCCAATATTTCGGATCCATATGCAATCCTCGAACTGATACTGCTATTTTTACACCAGGATCAATAGTCAAGTCGATATCTTCAAACTTATAACGCTTAGTACAAGTTCTCATCAGATGACCCAGGGCGGGAAACAAACGCATACCTTCTTTGAAAACACACTCAAGGTATGTCATCTCCATAATAGCATCGTAACCCAGTTTATTATTATGTCTTGCCAAAACTTCATCAATTTCTTGTTGCACTTTTTTCTGTTTATCTGGATTAAACGCTAGGTAGTGAAGTGAGGTGCTAGTCGTAGAAGAGGATGTTTCAAAACCAGCAGCGAAAAACATAAATGCCTGTGATATTATCAATTCGTCAGTGAATTCCACCTTGACTTTAGCAGGTGAACCATCAGCCGATTTTAACTCCAGCGACTCTAGTTCTACCGATCCTTTTTCTTTATTCTCTATAAGAAAGTCAATAAAATCACCTCTGTTCGATGGTTTATAACCTTTACTTTTTTGGACCTGATTAACGATACTGGTTAGTCTTTCTTCTATGTGTTTATACACTTTCCATTTTCCGGCGATCGAGGGAATCACTTCTTTAAACACCATTTTAGAATAGCCTGTTAATCCTAAGTTAAATGCGTCATTGCCAAGCTTACGAAATTCAGAGTTCTCCTCATTGAGAGTATCGGCATCGATTCCAAAGCCGCAACACCCAATAAAATCAGTCGTGTAACGGGCCATAAGATCTCTTGCATCAATCGGTACTCCGTTTTTAGCAGCATTTAAGGTTCTAGATTGCAGCTTCTCTGCACGCTCAATGACCAATGGGAACATACATTTTAATTTGTTGGTGGTGAATGCAGGTGTAATTTTCTGCCTTAACATCTTCCATGTATCTGCTTTGTCAGAAAAAAACAAATTTTCCGCCAACTTCTCTGTATGGTCCGGCGACATAAATACACCACGTCTATAAAAACTCTCGAAATCGGCTATGAATACCTTTTTAATAATTTCAGGATCTTTGATCAATAGTTCAGGAGCCATCGCTCTGTAGAGTCCGACCACCTTTTCGTTAGGATATTTCCAGTATACTTCCTCTGTGGTTTCACTTCTGCTTTTCTTTGCCAAGAAGTCGTCGACATAAGTTCCGAATAAAGGCACTGGTTTTTCATGTTTGATTCCTTTTTTGGCCCAATAACTGAATGTCCTAGTACTGTACAAGTAAATTACAGCTAGTAATACAGTAAATAATATCAGAATTATCATGTTCGTAACGCACCAAACTATCACAATGCCGTTACGTAAAATACGTTACGTAAAATGGTTAACTGATAAAGATGCTGTCTGTTTTTATAATCTGCCTCATCAGGTATTCGCGTATCTTATCTAAGTAACCATGACATTTCAATATTTATTGTCGGGAGGTTTACGTCTTCAATTTTAGTCGTCAGATAACAGAGCAAAATATTTTATAAATTATTTTGCGAAGTCATACACCAACCTACCGAAGACCAAGAGATTACAATTGATTTTGAACTCTATTATAAAATGGCTTTAGCTGATTTTGTTGTTGTATGGCCTATAGCCTATTGCAGTTTATCAAAGCGCCTAAAATGTTTTGGTTCACAGTTCAACTGTCCACTTGTATGTTTGTCTGTCTGTTACCTCTGTTCTCATGAACGCCTAGTGATATTAAGTTCAGTATCAATGTCTCGGATCTCTTGAAGCTATGAAAAAAATCAAGCTTCTAAGTTAGCAAAATCTTGCAATAAAGAATCTGAATCTGAATCTGAAATCCAAAGGTAGGCCATTAGAACCGTATTTATCTAATCATCTAAACATTTCGCAAGAGATTTAAAACCTACCTCTCATATCTCTTTAAACTAGGGCTAAATATTAGCCAACCAATCAGAAAAGCGTTTTACTATTGGGTATTGTCACGAATGTCTCATTCATTCAAATTCGTCTGTTAATATTTATTCCTATTTTAAACATGGTACTAAGTTTTTTGTAATAAGACCGAGGTCCCATAGACTTTGAACCATAAAATTTGGCGAGAAGGAAGATCAGGTTAGTAAGTGAAAAAAACTGAAATCTGTATGTTGTTATATTATAAAAAACAATTGTTTGCATTTGCCCGGATTTTTAATATGCCGTGTGCCACTAAATAACAATAGTATACAGAATGTGACATATTTAAAAAAATGATATTTTGCTATTTGCTTATAAAGTAAATAATAATTACTGAAGAAAGAAATGATTTGGAAAAAAGTGGGGCGGGGCCGGGAAAAGTTTGTTTAAGATCCGTCAGCTTTGAAGCTAAGTCGATAAAATTTGGTATTTAAGTACCAGGTTAGGAACTAAGAATGACGAGTTTCGGGATTTTTAAAAATTCAACATCTAAGGTTCTACAACTCTCGTGAAGAAATATATTCGTGCCGCAATTTGTAATAGTCGCAAGGGCAATATTTTGACCCTAGATCCAATAACCCTTCGAGGATCATAGAGACTGCCCGTGGTCTCATAACAATTGATTTTGTATTGTGTCTGGGAATATAATCTCTGAGGTATTAAACAACATTAAAACTAGACGTAGGCGGGATCTCCACTTTTGTGTTGTGACATATCATCAATTCACACTAAACGTTTTAAATCTACGTTCCTCTTGCGTGCGGCTAGAGAGTTAAATTTGTTGCCGACTAAAGTGTCTTCAAGAATAAGAGTAAAATGGGTTAACTACTAGTGAGACATGGCTCATCCTCGGCTGTTGTCGGTTACCATCAGGCGAGATTGCGGTCATACCTACGAGTATGTATGCCTGTATGTTACTAATTAGCCAATTTAAACACAAGCGACTCTTTTTATTTGGCATACACAACAGGTAACAATAAAAAATATTATAGGTACGGTAGAGGCTTTAACACTTGGAGCTAGATTGCTAATGATTGCTACATAGATTCGATTATTTTTCTTTTTTCTTTAAAACAGGGGTGTCAAACACAATTAAGTCGAGGGCCAGATTTATAATTAGTTACGGATAGATAACGTAATTTACGTTTTAATGTTTATACTAGCATCTGGGGTCAAAATATTGCCATTGCGACCATCTCAAATTGCCGCATGAATATTAATTTTCACGATACTCAGGCGAGTGGTTTATGCTAATCCCGGATTGGTTATTATGCTTGAAGATGACAAGAATTTTTAAGGGAATAACACTTTTTGCAGATCCTATCCAAACCATGCTTATGAGTACCGGTTATTAAATATTACCGTATCATACTAAATGTGTTGTCACTTGTCAAGCACAAACCTCAAAAACAGCTAATCTAATCCGGCAATTGTTTTTAAAAACATTCGGTGTAAGGTCTGGAGAAGGGTTTTGGAGAGAAAAAAGGAAAATTGCGAGGATAATCAAGAAAAAATATAGAATAAGAAATTATTTATTTGGTAATGTACCAAATACAGAAATTCTTATAAGTAAATTAGGGGGTGCCGCGCGAACGAAGAACTTCGAGTTCAAATAAGTCGAACAGAATCGAACATATTAATATTAGTAACTAGCTGTTGCCCGCAACTTCGTTCGCGTGGACTCGATGATACAAAATACTTTATACTCCCGTCGCCATCCAGCTATCATGATCTCTTAGTCTACCATCTCGTAAGGAGAAGAGCGGAATAAAAATTCCCGGTCAATCGGCACTCTTTTTTTAGATAGGTTACTATCACCTAGCCATCTTTCTCTTGTAAGAAAATTTTGCATGGCAGCGACACCGAGTCTAAAACTAAATTTTCTCGTATATCTTTCTTAGTAAAAGTGAAAAGGTTTTTTTTTAACTTTTTAGTTTACTTTATTAAAAGCAGATTTATTCGTTTGTAAATAAAATTTTGGTAACTGTAGTTTTAGTGTTCAGAAAAAAGTCAGACTCAAAAACATTCCCTCTCGCAATAGATGAATGCGGTTTAGCATTTATTTATTGTCCCTAGCCTACTCAAAGGTCGGTTTGTAAGTTACTAATATCGTAAAGTAATTATTATTATTATTAGGAGCCTGTCGTGTCCTACTGCAGGGCAAAGGCCTCCCTACCCTTTCTCCTATAACGTAAAGTAAGTAATACTATTCTTATACTCGTAGTTCCATTTCCGTTAGTTAGTGATAAGTAGTATTAAAATAGTGCCAATTGACTTTGATCTTTCATTAATAATACAGTAATTCAACAAAATTTCGACAAACTGTTTGTGGTATAAGTATCCACAAACTACTTAGCGTTAAGGTCAGCACCATCAAATTATGACTTCTGAATGTAAACGCTTAAATACCTAAATTAATGCTGTAGCATATATGGTATACATGCCTATAAAACCTAAAGGATTCTCTCGATTTCTCCAGGTTTCCGACACTAGATCGTAACTTGGAGACAGTAGGATTACCTAAGGAGTTTGAAAATCAGTCTAAAGTAATTTACCATACCTATTGCTCCAGACCTTCAATTTGTGTAAATCAATAGAAAATGCTCATCACGCTAAACAATGTTTTCTACGGCGCTCTAATCATATCTCTTATAGTTGAGCTGAGCTGCTAGGCTTCTATATCAGTTGCTCCAGACCTTCAATTTGTGTACGTCAATAGGAAATGCTCATCACGCTCAACAATGTTCCCTAAGGCGCTCTATTCATATCTCTTATAATTGAGCTGAACTTCTCAGGTTGTTTATCAGTTGCTCCAGACCTTCAATTTGTGTACGTCAATAGAAAGTGCTCATCACGTTGAACAATGTTCCCTACGGCGCTCTATTCATATCTCTTATAGTTGAGCTGAGCTGCTAGGGTTCCATATCAGTTACTCCAGAACTTCAATTTGTGTACGTTAATAGAAAATGCTCATCACGCTAAATAACTTTCCTTAAAGCGCTGCCTTCATATCTATCTTAGTTTAAGTGTAGTGATCTTCAAAATAAGTTATAGCCTAGTATTTGCCCAGACTCAATAGCTACACAATAAAAAAAGTTTCATTCAAATATGTTCAGTAGTTCCGGAGATTAGCGTGTACAAACAGACATATAGACAAACAGACAAAAAAATTAAAAGTTGTAGATTCCTATTCTGTTACTATTTTACCATCGCCATCAATAAGTTTTAGGTAAAAATACTCAATGTACAGACGAATCGGTTTTACAGTTTTATTATATGTATAGATTAGATCCATTTGCTTTAAAGTTTAAGACTTGGTGATTTAATTTGAACAATAATTTTATTTTGCGCAATGCGCAAAACCATCAGACATTTGTGTTAAAAACTGAAAAGTGTTCATATTTTTATTGGGGACCTGCGGAATATCAATACAATCATTTTCATGTACAAATATTATTGTTTCATGCGCAAAAATCACCAAGTTTTCGAAAAAAAAATGCTTTTAGATATCATTAGCTACAAGTCATGTTTATTGTATCATAAAGAATTAGTTTCAAATTTAACAAGACCATGACCTTGTGCAATGATCAGGCTAACGTAAATAAGTTGTTTCAATGTATTTAACTAATTCAGCTCATTGTACAAGTGACTTAGAAATACGTTAATTTTCTCATTTTCGTGCCGGACCGCCTTAAAAATAGGGCAAAAGGTTTTAATAATAATAATTAAACTGGTGTGCTAAAAATAGCTCAGTTTGAATTGTCATAAAGCGTTTTGAAGTTGGTGGAGTCTGATAAATGTAATAGTATAACGTTCACGCCCAGAAAATTGTAAATTTAAATTTAGATTTCTATACAGTATGTAACTTCAAAATTTGTAATTACTTATTATGTTCTCATATGTTATTTGCAATTGATTTAAGTATATACCTACTGTCTACGCTGTGGCGTAGCTAGCATGGATATTGTGTAGGTATCACCCCAAAAATTAAACAAAACATTTTGAATTTTATTTTAATGCTAGCAAGCTGCTACGACGGCAGGTGTGATAAGCAATCGCGACGTTGCCGCTCCGTGAATAGAGATTTGTATTCTACCATTGAGTAAGTAAATTCTAGAAAGATGCAAGCAACCGTCTAATGACGATAGCGGTATGACGCGTTTTACTGCACCTGGCCAACCCGGCAAAAATCTATGCACATTGGCAATCATCGCATTTGAATTCAGAACTAAATACTATGTTGTTGTTTTAAAATAACAAACCTCACAGTCATAGTAGTGTGCGACACAGATAACGCTATACGAAGTTATAATTATTCGATTTCTCTTTCCAAATCTGCAATATTTCTGGGCACCGTACGTGGAGGTAGACCTAAAGCTGAACCAAAGATGGCTCCCATGCCAATTGTCCTGTAAGAGTGATAATAAAAACTGTACGTGCCCCACGAAGGGAGGTCTGGTATTTTATTTACTTAATCCGGGATATTGCGTATAGACTTTGTAGCTAAGTGGGTTTAGATCACGAATTGTGTTTGGTTAAATAAGGAAGCAGCTTTGGTATAATAATATACGTAATTTTCTGTCTCGTACTGCCTTTTAGTAATTAATTAGGTCATGTCGGACTGCCGTCTCACCGAATTATGAGAGTGAAGGAACAGAGAGTGCACCTGGGTATTGCGCACACACTTGTGCACTATAATATATCCTGCGCAGTTGGCTAATCTCTGTAGAGATACGCCATTATTATTATTATATGTAATTAAATACTGCCAAGGGATCCGGATCAAAATTTTCGGACATATTTAAAAAATACATAAAACTGTTCGATAAAAAGGAGTTATCGGCCATTAAACTGCTCCAGTTTACACTGCTTATTTAATAAGTATGTTATATATGTAGTCATTGATTATATTGCAGTTAATTAGATAAGGCAAAACATTCTTTATTGTAGTTGATTCGGCAATATAAATTTCATAATATGAAAAAGAGAAATTATCATCAATAGATAGATAGAATAGCTTTTCATTGCTCCCTGTAACAAATTATAAAGCAACTAGCAGTTCCCCGCGACTTCGCCCGCGCCAAAAGTCGGATTTTAGATACAAATTTTCATCCCCCATTTCACCCCCCCTATGATTTTATATCGCGACAAAAAGTAGCCTATGTCCTTTCCAGTATCTCAAACTATCTCTGTGCCAAATTTCATTTGATTCGGTCCAGTTGTTTTAAAGCCTATTCGATGCAAATAAACAAACAAATCTTTCCTCTTTATAATATTAGTATAGATTTGTACAATGGATGTCGCTAAAATAAACATAATTTTAAGTAAATTCTGATCATAATACAAATTGTGGGATTCAAAAAAAGAACTCAATTAAATATTTTAAAAAATTTACCGTAAACATGAATGTCAAAAATAGGAAATTTATACTTTTAACACTTTTACGAGAGTTTTCAAAACTTTTTATTATTATATTTTTGTAACTTAAGCAATTATTTTGCAAGTTTTTACGAAATTAAATCAAATTTCACTTACAAAAATTAATCGACTGTGGATGGGAATGCGGGTACATTCTCCAAGTATTGATGAAATCGAACGCCGGCTCACTGGCGTAGCAACCACCTGCAAAAATTCGTCGACTGACTAACGTTCTCCGTAGCTTAGTTGGTAAGAGCACTCGCCCGGATAGCGAAGGGACGTGGGTTCGAGTCCCACCGGATGACACAGTCGATTAATTTAAGTGAAATTTGATTTAACTTTTAATTATTTTGATAAGTTTAACACATCCGATCCTACTTTCTTTATGCAGCTTTGAAATTCTAACTTGACAATCAGAAGTTAAAAATTCAAATTCAGAGATTAAGCAATAAGGAAAACAGAAACGAGCAATGAAGGCAAACCATTTCTCCTCTCTGTGATTACTTACTTTATATTTTTTCATCCCCCTTCGAGTGAGATTTACTCCTGACCCCTGATTACATGGGCTTCCAAGAGTATCGTTAGATTTGATCTACTGAAATAAGTTTCCTGACAAGATGGCGGATCTACGCAGAATAAGTACGAAGGAGATATTAGCTTCTGAAGAAAATAGCTGTGGGACTTAAATTAGGAGAGACTGACGAAAGGTGGGTTTATTTGTTTTTTTTTCTCTCCTCATATTTTTATGTGGGATTTTCTGACAGATCAAAATGTTAGTTAAATTTTATGTTGATAGATGGCGTTATTCATCATAGTTTATAAATGATGCGTCGAAGTTATTCATTGAGCTTAAACAAAATAAAATGTAACATCCTTCAAAAATGTATATTACTTAACTGTTAAACTGTTTTTAATTATTATTGTTTGTTTAGTATGTTTTACAGTTTTATCCGTTGCCGACGGCCATCCGCTTCGCAGCTTCGTGGCATGCCGCTTCCCCGTTTGCTACGCATAATGCTGAGCGGATGCCTTTTCGGTATTGACACCTTCGTAGTAATAGTATTGTTTTCCGTAATTGTAACTTTCGTGTGTGTTTGCTGAATAAATGTATTTTATTTCTTTCTATAAAGGAATATAATAACCAGAAATAAACACGCACGCACACAAACAACACACACATACGCATACACACATTATCATTACAACCGACTAAACGTTTGTTTTGTTAGTAATGAAATGTTCAGCTCAATAAATAAAATATCATTTCATCCATACTAATATTATAAATGCGAAAGTGTGTCTGTCTTTCTGTTACCACGCTTAAACCACTGCACTGATTGAGATGAAATTTGGTATGGAGACAGTTCGAGACCCTGGAAAGGACATTGGCTACATTTTGTCGCGATATAAAAATATTAAGGGGGTGAAATGGGGGATGAAAGTTTATATGGAAGATCCAACTCTTGCGGGCAAAGTCGCGGGGAACCACTAGTTTCATATAAAAGACAGACGTAATGAAACGCTCTAAATTTATAACCAGTCGAGATCGAAGAATTAAGACCCGAGTCCACTAACATGTGTTGGTGAACGCTAGGCTATCACATGTTTAATTTTTAATCAGCCGGTTTAGGATTATTTGACATATTTTGTGTGGGAATTCTGTCAAATTAACAACCAATCGAGGTTCACCGGCTGTATAAAAGTTGGTGAACTTGTGTCTAAGGATCTGTAAGTTCACCAACACGCGCTTAATTTTTAAACAGCGGTTATATTGTTATTTGACATATTTTGTATTTTAACTGTGTCAAATTAACCGTCAACTTACATTTACCAGCTGTTTAAAAAGTGGTGAACTCGGATCTAAGTCAATCACAGTTAGCACACACATACAGGTCTTAACGCGATATTGGTTAATCAGTTTGAAGGTAAAATGCTTACCTCCAAATTCAGCCCGACGTTTCGAACGCGTTGCAGCGTCCGTGGTCGCGGATAAAAAAACAAATATAAAAATAAGTAATAAGTCAGCCTATTAGATCCCACTGCTGGGAAAAGGCCTCACCTCAACTATGAGGAGGAACGAGCCATACTTCACCACGCGGGCTCAGTGCGGATTGGTGGAGGGGTGTATGTAAGGCAAGTGACAAACCTTACTGTCAGAAGTTATCAAGCCGCCCTAGGGCCTCTGACTAGGCTTAACGACTAATACCACAGATATAAGCCGGGACCAACTGCTTAACGTGCCTTCCGAAGCACGGAGATGCTTGTCATGGACGTCACTTAAATGGTCGGAATGGTCACCCATCCAATCACGACCGCGCCGTGGGTTGCTTAACTTTTGGTATCAAAGCGCTGCCGCCACTGCGCCACAAGCACCTCAAAAAAAAACATTTTTACCTTCAAACTGTTGAACCACTATCGCGTTAAGACCTGTATGTATGTGTTATGTGTAACAATCGCGAATCTTTAAAAGTCAATCACAGTTGTTTGTACACAAGTATTTTGACACTGGCAGCCGTGGCTACAGTGGATTGTTCATTATTTTATTTTATTTTTAGGCTGTGCAATAAGAATTTGTCTTATCTACTAGCTTATGTAAATTATTATCAAAATTCAGCTTGACTTCTGTCGCAGAACTACGATAGTACAGAAGCTTTACTAGTAATCCAGAAATGAAATGCACACAATACACGAACAAACAAACACACTCATACACTCTTACACACATACATACACACAAACACACACAAACACACACACAAACACACACATTTATACATACGCAAATACACACACACATAGAGACATACTCGCACGCATTTAAATTTTGATGTCAGAGCCTACTTACTTAATTTTTATTTTTCGCATGTTATCATTGTTTGGCTATATTATTATTTTCTCTTAGTTACCTATTAATATTTTTTTGTGCTGTAATTTTGGAATTTATGAAAATTATCATTGTTGTCTCATTGTTCACTGTCATTGTTTTGATTTTTATTATTATTATTTTATTACATTGTGTCCCGCCCGCTAGCTTTATATACGTATATAATGATTTTAATAATTATTGTTTACTTTTAAAGGCCGCCCGTGACACAGGCATTAAAGCCTAGTACGGAGACCGCTGTATAACCTTTTGTCAAATGTGTTTTTTATTAATAAATATTTTTGTATTTTGTATAGCTACTGCCCGCGGCCCCGCCGTGTGGAGTTTGGGCTATTTTTGCAGAATAAATATTTTATCAGTTTTCGCAGCATTTTTCAATGGGTGCTCTACTGGTCGGAGCGTAAGTAAGCGATGTAAGATAGCCTCCTTGATAAATAGACTTTCCAAAACAAAAATATTATTTTACCAGAAACAGTACTTCAAAGGATTAGCGCGTTCAACCAAACAAACTCTTCAGCTAAAACGAAGTATGTAAAATTATCATAATCAGGCTGTTATTTTTTCCGACCATGCAAGAAAACCGTAAAATTATGTATGGATCCTCCAAAAGAAAACATTGTTTAGTCAGATCCTGTAGCTTTACATTTTCATCTTACGTTAAAAGTACCACTTATTTCCATAAAAGACGAGTAATTTTCATAATGAAAATAAAATGAACATTCTTGCAAATACCTGCTTAAACGTTAAAGCTATGTACGCATCGCGTTCTCGTATGTTAAAAGGCAACCAAAAATGATGCTCGACTTAGGCATACATATTTAATCCCTCACTTAGGTACTTTCTTCTTTTTAAATTCTTAATACCCGAGTTCACCAATCTTAAAACGGCTGGTAAATCTCGGTTAATTTGACAGCATTTCCATACAAAAATATGTCAGAAAATGCCGAACTAGCTGATTAAAAATTGATCATGACTGTGTAAGTGAACCCTTGGCTGAGCTTAACTTACCTGACACATAAAAATACGTGAAAAATAAGTTCAATTAATTCTTTAAGACCCTTGTATTGTCTTGTTGAAAGTTGTCGGACACTGAAAAAATTGGTAAACGCGTTAAAATGATTTGGTCAATTCAATATCCTTGAAGTATTTGCAATATAGGCAAAAGCCAGTATAGGCAAAAAAAATATTTTTATTATTTTAATTAAATTATTGATTTTTAAAGTAAATATACAATTTAATATTCTGTGAATACTTCTAGCGTCTACTTGTTGCCCTTATTGATGATTTTTTTAGCGTTTTATACTCACTAGTATAAAACGCTAAAAAAATCATGTTTTTTGTATAGGAGTCTTATTTATTTATTTTATTCTGTTTTTAGTATTTCTTGTTATAGCGGCAACATAAATACATCATCTGTGAAAATATCAACTGTCTAGCTATCACGGTTCATGAGATACAGACAGACACATAGACAGCCAGCGCGGAGGCTTAGTAATAGGATCCCGTTTTTACCCTTCGGGTACGGAACCCACAAAAAGCTTGCACCTCAGTTGACGGTTTATTTGTCAGAATTTCTATACAAAATATGTAAAATAATGCTAAACCAGCTGTTTGAAAATTAAACATTGTCTTGGTTAACTCCAGGCTTAGCATCCTACATTGTGGTACAAGATCTTCTAGTCTAAGTATGCTGTACTGTAAAGGCCACGTAGTGATAATTTTCCATAGGCGTAGATCATCTGTATAAAGGAGAGATTTCTTTGTACTACTATTTGCTATATTAATTAACAAATGAAAACATTAATAACATAAGAAATTGGCATATTATCCAGACCCTTAATATAATAAATATTCTGAAGCGAAGAAAATTTATGTTCACGTAGCAAATATATAAGTACCTAGTATGAGATTGAAAAGACGAAAATATATCTGGTATGCGATTATTAAGAGATGTACAGGGTGGTAACAAAAGAGCGTCTGTGGCGTAGTACAGTCACAAGCAATGAAATGTATACAAATAAGTTTTTATGCCATTGTAATAAGGTCTCAAATCGAATGCAGATGTATACATATGATATGATGCTCGTGGCTGTTCCTATCAGGTTGCCTCTAATGCGATCATCGTTTCAGATTTTACGCCTAAAATCAAAGTCAAAAGTAACTTGACACAAAAAAACATACGCGGCATTATTTCTTTTTGGGGTCAGAGCAAGCGCTGCCAAATCTTACCAATCGAAGAGAGCACCGACTCCAAAATGAAACTTTGTTGTACTTCTTCATAAAAGTGTCAAATGGTCGAGGGAAAACTTGATACCTACGTTATATATTACATGGATTTTTCGCATTATGACTAGGAGCATAGGAGCGTCGGTGGCGCACTGGCTAGCAGGTTGCCTCTCATGCGGGAAGTACCAGTTCAATCCCACGTGCCGCCATGTACCAATGACTTTTTCTGAGTATTGTACATTAGTCTGTTGTTTCACGAACCGATCCTCTTACGGAGAGGGTAAACATCGTGAGGAAATCTGCTCATTCAGGCGACTGCATGTGTTACCACGATGCAAACTGGTCAGGTTCCCCTGTTAACAGGGTCACGGAGGTCAGATGGCAGTCGCTCCACTGTAATTACCTGATCTGCCATTTCCTGGGTCATGGTCCAAAGCGAACCCTGGGCGTGTGTGTCGCTTGTGAGTGCACAACCGGGATAACGCAGGATGATGATGACTAGGAACATATAAGACCATTTAACTACACATTTGAATTTATCATCATATCATTACTAAGCCTGTATACAAATGCCCTAACCCTGATTTATATTCGAACTGTGTAAGAATACGGGGCCAATGTTTATCTGCGATTTTGCTGAACGAAGAATCTGTTTCAGCTAATTGGTAGAGTTTGCTTAGCAAACTTATGGAGGAAAGGTTATATTTTATAAAGATTAATAAAACTTCACTTGTTTTATGGTAATCTGTTTTTACTAGCTTTTATTTTACTTGTCACAATTTATTCAGCCCGCAACACGTGCGTAATTTTGAGGTAGGTAAAGTAAAATTTTATAAAAGTACTAAACATTGGTAGGGTTAACGATATTTTCATTGGGTTATAACAAATGATTAAAATCGTTATTTATTATTTAGAGCACGTTTCGCTTGGTCTGCTATTTGACATAAAAACTGTAATTAGACCAAATTTCCAATGTAAGATAAAATATAACTGGCTGCTATGGACTGAACTACATATTATACAAAATAACTTAAAAACATGAAGTGATGTCACTAATAATAATCACTCAAGTTGAATTATATTATACTGAGAAATCTTATCTGGCTTTTCAAATTAGCCCTAGTGTAAATTAAATGGAGGAAATTTTCGAAATTATTGCGATCTAATTTTTACCGTTCTAATATCGCGTGCCCTAAAAACATTTTAAAGACATCGCTCTTCAGTCACAGTTTTAGTTTTAGTATAAAAAATAAGAAAAATGGGACTTATCTCATTAAAACACAATTAAATAAATCGCAAAGTAATCCACTTCGCGATTTATTAACATTTTATTTAAAACCTGACGTTTCGAACACTTTACAGCGTTCGTAGTCACAGGGAGACTAAGGTATTATTTGTCAGTTACAAAGTTTTGAAAAATTAAACTACCGTCACTCATTAATATTAATTTACGCAGATAGTGCTAACCGTGTCTTGAGATCTTGCACTGCAAGGTGTTGTTTTGGTTTTTGCTAGAATAGGATCCCATGCCGGTGGAACTTTCCAACCATCTTCTCTATTGAAATTTGGATGTTGTCTAATTTCAATGGCTTCACGTAGCATTCGAGAAATAAAACGCCGTTCTTTTGCAAGTATTTTTGGTTGGTCGAAACGTATGAAGTGGTTTAATGAGTATTTTAATGATTTCAACAATTCGCATAAACGTAAGAAACATATAGGACTTATGTTATTAAAATTCCAACGCATTAAAAATATCAGAAAAAAGAAATAAATGTTTAAACCCAATACGATTATTTTAATTTACTGGACTGGACACGGGTTTTATTACCTGCTACCACGCCATAAGTGCATCAATTCTTTAACCATCTTCAATGCTATTCCAATTTTCATAAAATGTAAATGTCTCTCCAATTTGTTCTCAGAAGAAACCCGTTGAGTGTTGTAACAGTGACGTCACGGCACAAATGCAGTGTGCATTGACGCATGACGTCATAACCTTGCATCAGCCTCGTTCTACCCTTGGAACATCGGTAGTTAAAATATAACAGCCATTAATAATTCTGGTTAAACACGAAAACTAACATGAGGACTAAATTCTAGTATTGCCGAAGGTTCGCACACAATCCGGCAAAAATATGCTAACCTACGAAGGTGTACAATTATACAACCGTCAAGAGGTCTACCCACTGATATAAAAAAAAGTGAATCGCTCGAAACTTTTAAAAAAAATTGGCACATTATGTTAAAGAACATTTTTTCTTGTAAATTACTGAGAGGTACTCAATAATATACCTACTTTATTTTTGCAATCAACTATGACTAATAACTTTAACCTACTTAAATTGTGTACATTTATTGCAATGGCTCAAACTAACTAACGGATTACCTACTTATTGTAGCAGCGACTCGACATGCTCATCTTATAAAATTATATTAAGTACTAACCATTTCTTAGTTTTAAGTTTCCATGTAAGTGACATGAATTTGTCTTAATGGCAATAAAGATTCTTTAAACCCAAATTGCCGACCATCTTGGTGTAGTGGTTCGCGTTCCCAGACTATGAAACCAGGCGGTTGCGGGCTTAAATCCCGCAAGGGGCAAATGTTTGTGTGATGAGCACGAGCATTTGTGCCTAAGTTATGGATGTTTCTATTAACGTATATAAGTATGTTTATCCGTTATCCTAGTCACCACACCACAAGCTCACGCTTAGTTTGGAACTAGGTGATAGGTGTTTCTCCAAATTTGGCACTCAGGTTCCTTATGAGTTTAAGAGGATAATAGTAATCATTTATTGCAGACTTTAAGTCCATATAGTTAGTAATTATCATTGTTCTTATCGTAGTTTTAGTTTTTTTTTTTTCTTCTTAAGCACAATAGGTATCTTAATTATTAGGGTTTACAAATTGGTTACTTATTGCCTATGGTGCAAAAGACTGGTGCCTGAAAGAGGTTTTTTAAAAACCGGTGTTACAGGTCACCAGGCCCTACCCGTTTTAGTAAAACTAAGCTGTCTGTTATAGCAAAGCTATGGTTGTAACCCTGAGAATTGAATTAATTTCCGATTCATTATGCACCGACGTAGTTTCGTTAGGGAATTCATTTATAGATGCTTCTAGACTACAGTCGAGAACATATACTGAAGGGAACGACATTTACTTTAATGAAAGGGGAATGTCAAAGCATGATCTAATGAGAACTGCTACACAAACTATTTTTTTGTTAATTTTTGATCATTTTATGTGCACTTCAAACCTAATGCAAGTATTTTGCACACTAACTAAATTTTTTTTAGAGTGTTTTACCAAAGGACTTGTCCTCTTTTTGTATGGAGGCTGGTTTTTTATTCCAAGATATCACCAACCACAAATAAACCTATATTTATCTTTAAGCTACAAAAATTTGAAACACGTAACCATTGAAATCAGAATTTTAAACGCCTCCATTTTTGAGAAAAATATGTTTTGTAACAGGCATCATCCATTGATCAATTATTTGTATTTCCTGGCTGTATGGCTTTGTACCATTGCCTTTCCACTGGTGGATAAATACTACTAGGTACTACCACAGATTATATAATAGGTACTACTGTCAATGGAATGTCAATTTTGCTGTCAAATATTTTTCATGCGTTGATTGGTATTGGCAAAGGTGCGGTTTATGTACAGACAAAGAGAAAAATTAATTTCAATTTTTCTCTAAATCGGAGGCCTTAAAAAATATATTAATTATGCAGAAAGGCTAGTTGTAGTAAACTCTTTTATATAATATTTAGTTTATTCTGGTTAGAAATATTGACGAATAAAAAACCATTAATGGACAAGTCTTTTACATGTCAGTCCAATCTAAATTCTACTGGAAACATTAGCAATTCAAATTTGATGTTGAAAAATCTAAATGTACTTTGGTTAATAAATTTAATTTAGCTACCAACAAAGGCAGCAGCGAGCCAGAGGTCAGAAGACGTATGAGCGTGGCTAGGACAGCTAGGATAACTGCGTTTTTTGATCACATTGGTCGAAGAGATGACAATAACTTGGAACGCCTATTGCAATTAATAGGAAAGTAGAAGGTAGGACCAAGTGGTCGAAGTCAAACGGTACTAAGATATTACAGGAACTGGAGATACCATTTAGTGCTGCAATACATCAAGCAACTGAATGCAACCGATGGAGACAGCTAGTTGACAGAGTCAGAAGGAGCCACGACTCTCAGCAGTGAGGAAAACGACAAGCAGACCAAACAAGAGAGAGAGAGATAGAGACATGATTACTTAATAAGTAGGTCAAAAATTGGTTTGTGTAAATGCGAAAAAGTTTTGTTATAGTACATACATTAATCTGACAGTTACAAAGTCGCAGTCACGAGAAATTAGGTTTTTTTTCTATTTTTTATTATTAAGTTTTATAAAAAAGCAATGTTAGTTAAAACACGCCAATTATCGACGTTTTAAAACCCTTAATAAATCTCTAAGTACAACGAGAATGTTTTCCATGAATATTGAACCTTAAAACTAACACACAGAGTCTAAAATATTTTTCTGCTAGTCCTTGTTTACGCTTCCAACACAATTGGTTTGATTAACATTTTGTTTGTCGTTGTATTTTTGATCGTTAAAAACAGCTTATCGTTATACCTATTGCAATTAATGTCTTGAGCGAGATATCTTGCATATGTTTTTGACTGCCTCGTTGGTCTAGTGGTCAGCACGCTGGGTACTATCCATGAGGTCCTGGGTTCGAATCCCGGGTCGGCCGAGAGTGTTTGGGTTTTTCTGTCTTGAAATTACTCAGACACAGCTCCGGAGTCAGGAAGTTGGTGGTGTTAATACCCTCGTGCCTTGGAAAGCACGTTAAGCCGTTGGTCCTGCGCCTGATCTCTCTACGGTCATGTCGGACTGCCGTCTCACCGAATTATGAGAGTGAAGGAGCAGAGAGTGCACCTGTGCATTGCGCACACACTTGTGCACTATAATATGTCCCGCGCAGTTGGCTAATCTCTGTTAAGGTAGGCCGCCGTAGTCGAAATTCGGCTAGGAGGACATTATTATATGTTTTTAAACATCCTCAAATATAACGACACGCAACGTTCTTTGTTTGTAGATAGATAGATAGATAGATAACTCTTTATTGCACACCATAACAGTAACAACAATACAATTTACATAGAAAGATGTACAAATTAGGCGGTCTTATCGCTAAGAGCGATCTCTTCCAGACAACCTTTGGGTATAGGAAATACTTAATCACAGGGAGGGGGTGATCAAATAAACAAAACATTTCTATAGATAGCTACGGCTAATGGGCTCAAGTTTTCTAAAATGTAATTACTTTGACGAGCTATATGGAGTTGTTGGCGATAAAAACGATGGGTTGAGGATAGTAGTTTAGGGAAGACCCTAAACTTCCCTAGATAGATAGATCAGCACTAAATTATCACCACTATTATGTACCTGTTGTGTATTATTTAGTAACCTAGTTTAACTTATAGATAGATGTAGAGTCGGACTATATGTCACTTGCCTGCCTCGTTGGTCTAGTGGTCAGCATGCTGGGTACTATCCACGAGGTCTCGGGTTCGAATCCCGGGTCGGGCCGAGAGTGTTTGGGTTTTTCTGTCTTGAAATTACTCAGACACAGCTCCGGAGTCAGGAAGTTAGTGGTGTTAACACCCCCGTGCGTCGGAAAGCAACGGTCATGTCGGACTGCCGTTTCACCGAATTATGAGAGTGAAGGAATAGAGAGTGCACCTGTGTATTGCGCACAAACTTGTGCACTATAATGTCCCGCGCAGTTGGCTAACCTCTGTTGAGATAGGCCGCTGTAGTCGAAATTCGGCTAGGAGGACATTATTATTATTATTTATACATCTACCTACCAAGTTTCAACTGTGTAATGCTAATAATTACATAATAAAGTGGCTGTGCCATACGGACGGACGGACAGACAGATAGACTTGACGAAACTGTAAGGGTTCCGTTTTTTGCCATACGGCTACGGAACCCTAAAAACTAAGCTACTGCTTCTCAAATAAATCTCCGCATCAGTTAAATATTATTTTCGTGTTACTGAAATAGATACGATCTCTCTTGACGGGAGGCCGGAAATTCAGAAGGCCGGAACGGAAAATGAAAAAGAAATTAAATATCGCCTGCTAAACTTACCTTTCGACGATATATATCGTTATGTCGAGTGCTCATGCTATGTACTCGTAAATACAAGAATTATAGTTGAGATATTTTAATTAATACCCTAGCCTTCTACAACTGAGGTGGTAGTCCCACAGACACCACTAATCAGAAACTATGTAATTTTATCGTCGTTGTTTACGTTGAGACTCTCGTGATTTTAATACCTTCCTGAATTTCCATGCAGATGATGCTTGTACAGTGTAGACAGCTTCAGATGACTCGTCATGTGTGTTTTTGCCAAAAGTGTCTACGAGACTAGTACAATCTCAGCATTACTGTTTGTTATTTTATGTTCTTTTGATTACTATGGAGAAATGAAATTTTATGAAACTCAAAATTTTATAAATGATATATATTCTTTATTATGTGCTTTATTATGTAAAATTATTTCAAAAAACTTAGTAACAGTATTTATAATTTGGATCAAGTGAGACCGTGTAAAAAGTGATGTTCTGAATGTCCCATTTGAAATATTTGTGTAATTTGCTTATTTAACTGTTATTTCACATTTTTCTCATTTAGATATGTTGTATATAGTACAGTACATATTTAAAAATAAAAAACACCAACATAATAGTCAAAGTGTAATTGGTACAACATCTCAAAAAGGTGTATATATGAGTATGTCTATCCGTAATCTGGCATTATGCAGAAGAAGTCAGGTCCCCCGCTAGCAAAAAATAATTTACCTTCGTAAAATTACAACTTGACAAATACCCGAGTTGAACAATTTTTAAACAGATGGTAAACCTCGATTGTCGTTTTTTTTTTCCTATACATAGTGCAATGCTAAACTGGCTGATTAAAACTAAACAAGTTGGGGAACTCCAGCACAGAATAAGTACTCCGTACAGAAGTATGACTTTGCAATGAAATTCAAAGGAATATCTACTCAATGCAACGATATGGTGTAATTCAGTTCGCCTCTGACTCAAGCACATTTTCGTGTAGACACCTACAGAAATACATTGCAAGATAATTTCATTCTAATAACTCTGGAATATGATTCATAATACACTAAACCTATTCAGTGACGTACTATCACGCAACGCGATAGGGTTGACTGCCACAAGAAGCTTAAGTAGCTTCTTGTGGCAGTCAACGCCATCTAGCGCATCTTTCTAGGACTTTATTCACGCTCGTCTAAACAGCAACCTAGTGTCGCGCACCGCGGGGAATAAAACGCGGGAGCGTGTCACTGCCGGCTAGCGACACCCAACTTGTTTAGTCCCTTACCAAGGGGTCGCCGCGCGTAGGTACGTTTTTGCTACCCACGCGGGAAGATACACAGTTCTGACTCAGGCTTACATCGTAAAAAGGCTGTGGCAGAGTTCTTTCTTTCGTTTTAGCCTAGACTTAATTTTGGCAAAATCTAAAACCTATCATTTTGGTCGTCATTTAGTCACATATTGTATTGTCACAGACTTATCAACTCAATTAAATACCAGCAAAACCTGGCAATTTGTTTTGTATAATAAGCGAAAAAAGCTTGTAAAATAACGAGAAGCCGAAGGCTTTCCTCTTTTCTTGTTCCTCAAAACATTCTTCGTAGCATTACTTGCGCTTACTCTTTTTTATTCTATTAAAAAGAGCAGGACAAAACTCTCATAATGGAAGATTAATAGCCGTCAATGGAAAGTGTTACAGACAAGCTCGTGTTATAAATGCTACACCACAATCACGCTAGATTTAGGGAATGAAGCTTAAGAAGAAACAAAAAGAAATTTAATTTTATAAATAAAATGTCTATACTTGATAGCTTTCTTTAAAAAAATGACAAAAAATAATTATAAACAAAATATGAGCCCTATCTAAATTGCGGTCGGAGCTGTTTTAGGGTCCGAAAAAGCAGTACCAGATATTAAAATGTGTAAAAGAATAAAAAATATCTTGAAAGAGTGGCTTTTAACGTAATTTAATATTGTTATTATTATTATCCCATTTTAGGTTTTTTTACTTTAATATACTACTTATGTATAATAATAAATACTTATTTATTAGAAAATATGATGAAATTATTACCTTCCTGTAAGTTTTTTTTTAAATTAATACTAAGAATACCTTAGAATTTTTTTATTGTATTAAATAATTTATCTTAATTTTTATTAATAACTTCTTTATAAATTATTTTTTTTGTCTTAGGACTCTGAGAATCAATTAACGAGTCAAAACGGTAATTTTAAAATAAGCGTGTACTTTCGTTTTAGGGCCAGTGTAATAAGTAGTGTGGCGGACAGGAAAGGAAACCCCCGAAGAATAATAAATAGAAATATATTAAATAAGAAATACAAACGAAACTGAAAGACAAAGATACTAGAATAGACAGTAAAACAAAACTATATATTTTTTAACTGAATGACAATCATAAATCCTCAAAGAGGTCTGTTCTCCACATAGCCCTCCATGTAAGGAACCTTACACAAAAAAAAAGTAAGAGGACAGATCCGAACAAACAATGCAAGAACCAAAGTTTTTAAGCTATCAATCAACCTAAAATAAAATCTAAGCTAACTATTGTAATATAATATGAAATTTTAACAATCAATAATAATAAAGGAAAAAATAAAACAATAAAATCTATTGCAATAAAAACAGCTATCTGGAAAGCGCGTAAGACGCTTTATTCCTCTATTTTTACTGCACAGTCTGACCAGGGTAGAGCTTGGAAAGATAGTTCTTCTTATCATTAACTACGGTAACATCATCTCGTTATTCGTTTTCTAACTCTTCGTGGTGCAGATGGCATCCATCTCGCTCTGCTCGCCAGGAGTCGTGCTCGTCATTCGTATACACCGTTAAGCCATCATGGCGGAATCAACTGAGAAGCTACCCAAAACTTCCAAATCTGTTCGGTTCAACTAGGTCTGAACATAACTAAGTAAGAGTAGTCCAATCCGGTTATTAAAAACGGAAGTTGATACAGAAGTCGCTCAAGTCTTCAGCATTAAGGGTAAGATAAAGAAGCATTGACTAATCTCACTAGATGCGTTGCGACGTCGGCTGAGCTCTCGTACTCCAAAACTAAAATCGCTGACGTAGTTTCCGGTATCTCGCCCACCATTAGCCAGCATAGATATAACAGTAGGTTAATATCAATCGAGTGACGTAGTGCTGATCATTAAAAATAATAGAGCTGTAACGATTCCTGGAAGTCTTTGCTGTGTTTATCCGACTAAGCAAAACGTCGTCGTAAGCCTAGATGGTATCTGTCAGACATTAGGTTTGACATCATCGCAAATTTAGTTCTACTTGCTGCAAATCTTGAACTAATAACGGAGATAGCCCTTCCCGAGCCAGATAACGAGCTAAAGAAATCCCTTTGCACAAAATGCGTACAAATTAACTAACCCGAGCTGAAGCTCGTTATAATCAGAACCTAAAACTAGGCAAGAGCGATTTGGGAACAATATTGATAGACCAAACAGTTTAAACCATCGAACAGTATCTAAACTCTAGAGAGCTTTCTAAGACATATTTCGTTAGTTCTATTGGGTAAACAATATTTTATAAAATGTAAAAAAATTTGGACTGTAAAGCCACTTGAGGAAACCAAACGTTTCAACACCCTTTATAACAAATGCGCCTTTGAAACGAATGCGCACAAGGGTTTTGAAACGACTAGTATAATATCGGGTCCAGGCAAAGACAGCTTGGGAGTCGCACCAAAGGAAAAATTTAGACAGCTTGAAACTGTTTTGATCGCAAGCTGCCCTAGCACAAACGCGTAACGCCCGACTCTGAAGCTCGTGTCGCGCTCCTGAAAATGATTTCAATGGCGCGACGCGAGACTTGCTTGTAAGATAACGACAGCAAGATACGCCTGCGTATGGATCGTTACTGATATCCGAACTATGCAACTCACTCACGATAGGGTTCGTAAGATTAAAAGATTTTAACGATACGGTAATATTTATTTCGCGATATTTGACATAGCGTTGTAATCGCGTCACGAAAGAAGTAAAATGAACATGAAGATGAAAAAAGCTGTTACAGAAAAGAGGAGAGTCGATCCGTACAAAACGGCCATACAGTAAATGAATGATTGGATGATTTTGAAGCTGCGGATGCGATAAAACACCACAGGGAAAAACTACCAGACTGTCCAGATTTAGGTTTGAAACCGTAATAGCGTTATTAATTTTAAAGGCTTCCGAGCAATTTCTTCCTCTTATTATGAAACCTACTCGGTCGGAAGACAACTTTTGAGCGTCAGCGACACCTCCAAGAAGGACTTGCTCCTCAGACCTTTTCAATCCTAAATCATTTGCCAGATTTTTATCAATGAGAGTTGCATCATCTAAAAGGACAAGAGTATAAACCTCTTTTCCCACAGTAAAAATACTTACAGGTAATATGTTTGGTAAAATCTTTTTACACTTTGACAGAGACTCTTTGGTAATCATTGATATGTTTTTGACAGTAGTCACTATTGGCGTTGTCAAAGCGGTGTCAGAATGACTTTGATCTAATTGACATTCAGAATCTAAATTTAATGAATTTGTTGTTATATTTTTAGATATTAAATTATTGGCCGAAACTTGTGAAATTGGATGCAAAAGTTGATAATGTGGGCTCCTACAATATTCACATTTTGCCCTGCAAGTTCGAAAATCATGCCTATCTTTGCGAAAACATTTGGTACAAACCTTTGCTTGTCGTTTCGTTCGTTGGCCACTAGGGCAATGAATAGGTTACAATTTTCAATGCTGTGGGTTGCAAAACAATACAAACAAATATAGGTCGCAGTTTTGGCATTGTTAAGATGTCGTGGTGGTGCTGCCACGTGTTGCGACTCCTGACTCATAGGCCTCCCCGCAGCAGGAAATGAAGTCACGGCAGGCGCGCCGCCCCACAGCGCACTGGGACAGAAACGCGCGAGATTGTCGGCCTCACGCTCTAGAAAGGAAGCCAACAATGGGAGTTGAGGGATGTCAGGAGCATATTTTTGTGCTGCAAATTCACACCATTTGTTCTGCAACAGAGGAGTTAATTTTGTTAATACATTATTTAATAATTCTGGTGAATAAATATATTCGTTACGATCTAATATTTTCATTATGTATAAACAGTTTTGAACATTAAAAGATAAATTAATAATATCGTTGACATCTCCTCCTACCATAGGTAAAGCCCTAATAGTGGCAATTTCTTGTAAAATTAATTGATCTGGACGTGCATAATGTTGCTCTAAAATACGCAGAATATCATTTGGGTTGTTTGATGTCAACAATAGAGTTCTTACTATGTGCCGAGCTTTGCACCAAGCTATACAGGGGTATAGCTTAGTGAATCCGGGATATATTCTCCTGAGGCGAAAATAGAATCTTTGAATCATCGTAGCTCCGTTTAAATAAAAGCCATTCACTAAATATCTCCACTGAATGTGGGCAAGTTACTTACTGGCCTAGCAATGACGCTTTTCGCAAGAAGGGTGATTGAGTTGGCTAAGGAATTATAATCACTTACCTGTACTGCTTCAGGCTTACCAAAATTAAACGCTCTGTGCATTTCTGGTCGTTTCCCTAGACCCAATGCGTCCTCATCAGGACAGGTGCACTGGTCAGAATAAGGGGTAAGAATACCATTGCGCAATGAATGAGCGGGATCCTGTGTCTCCTGTGACACAGGCTGAGGCGGCGGTAAACATACTTCACCCAAATCGCCTTTTGGTGAATTTCCTTTCGCATGGTAAGTGTTTCCAGATATTATAACTCGCTGCTGCGTCGAGTACTCGGATGCGGATGAGGTCGCACGGCTGGAGACTCGTTCTACCTCAAGGGCAGCAGTTTCCGCGTCAAAGTCTACGCGAGCTGCCTCTTCTTTGAGTAAAAATTAATGACGCCTCCTGACGGCCTCTTCGAGATCCACCTCCAAAGCTTGCTGTTTTAACTTTACCATTGTTCTTTTATATTCCAACTTGGCAGCATTTAGCCGCGCTATAAAGGACGCACGCGAAGACGTGGACCCACGAATGGAAGATTCATTACAAACCGATCTCTCATTTGAAGTATCGGGAGCCCCCTTTCCCGATATTTGCATCGCCATTGAAATTCAGAATTTAGAAAAACGCTGGTTACGTGCCGAAAGACCAAGATGTGGCGGACAGGAAAGGAAACCCCCGAAGAATAATAAATAGAAATATATTAAATAAGTAAATAAGAAATACAAACGAAACTGAAAGACAAAGATACTAGAATAGACAGTAAAACAAAACTATATCTTTTTTAACTGAATGACAATCATAAATCCTTAAAGAGGTCTGTCCTCCACAAGTAGGAACATGGAGATAATATGTTGTGTTAAGTTTTAGTCAATAATTATTTCAAAGAGTATTTCAATAACCATGTTTCAAATACGTCTATTAAAAAGAGTTGTCTGCAGAAAAGTGATCAGCTTTTTTCTTAATTATGAAGCAGTTTGATTAATGATCCATAGGCTGTTACTTTGCTAGTTTTAAGTCGACTGTTCCTAATTGATTGAGGTTGGTAATTAACTATTATACTAACGGATATTTATTATAATCCGAAGCGGAGAAAACGCCCTTTCAAAGGAATTACAGTAATTTATTTTATTGTATACAAATCCAAGACCTAAATTAGGTCTTGGAGCATTTAGTGGGCAGCTTAAGTTCAGTTTGTCTGTGCCTCAGATAAGATTGTCAGTGGCCTGAGGCCCTACTCTTGTTGACGATGCCCGTATTTTCGAATGTAGGCGTTCCTTTCACTCCCGACCGAATGACAACGCGAACGAGCGTAATGGCTAGACTCGAAAATACGGACATCGATAACAGGAGTAGGGCCTCTGTGCCTACAACTAAACCATCACAAAGATATTTTCAGGCACTGAAACAAAATTCACATTTCAAACTTAGTTGATTCTCTTTATACGATGAGCTAGCAATTCTAAGTCGTAAGCGCAGTGTTGGTGACTTTCGATTGACATATTAGTCTTGTTAGCATCTTCTCATACTTTTCAAGTCTCATACATTTTGCTTTTTGTTGTCTGATACGTTAATGGCACAGTCCTTTAAACTAATTATGAGATTAATTATTCGTTTGAGCTATAGCCAAACTAAGAATATAGATAGACCATCAAAATGTAGAAACATAACAAAATATATCTAAATGCATGTTATTTGACGGCCGTCTTGGTGTAGTGGTTCGCGCCCCGGACTTCTAAACCAGGCGGTTGCGGGATCGATCAAAGGGCAAATGTTTGTGTGATGAGCCCGAGCATTTGTACCTAAGTCATGGATGTTTATAAAAGTATATAAGTATGTCTATCCGTTATCTAGTCACCATAGCACAAGCTCACGCTTAGTTTGGAGCTAGGTAATTGGTATGTTTGTTGAAACAATTTATATTATTTACATGCCATCTAAGCTATTTACTAAAGCGCCAAGCTACCGGTTTACGTGGCTCTATTTTTCCCTCGAAAATCTAATTCGTTAAGTACTGAATGCCTTAGGGTAATCCCCCAATTACTGGCGGATCGTAAATGCAGACATGTAATGGCAAGCGTTGCGAGGCTAACGTTACGAGACTGAGACAAGAGTGTACAATTACTTACCACTGGCAATGTATTTATTTAAAAAAAGAGGTAGACCTTTCATCTCGTACAGCGCAGCGATTTGAATGTGATGCTCCGAGCACACGTTTTTTACGTGTCAAATGTCATATTTGAGTTGAGCAAATTGCTCAATTTGAGGCAATCAATTTCCGCGCGCTAATGCCTCATCTG
The DNA here is from genome assembly GCA_949316185.1 of Pyrausta nigrata. Taxonomy (NCBI): domain Eukaryota; kingdom Metazoa; phylum Arthropoda; class Insecta; order Lepidoptera; family Crambidae; genus Pyrausta; species Pyrausta nigrata. Next base: position 12,130,394 of record OX438955.1, on the reverse strand, counting down.
CCTCTTTTGAAATGTACTATTATTGGCATTTACCGTAAGAATCTAGAAGCGCAAAATAATTTGCGATACCTCTGTCACAGAATAAGTACTAGTACTCCGTACAGAAGTATGACTTTGCAATGAAATTCAAAGATATATCTACTCAAACAGATCAACAGATCATTCTATTGTGCTAGTTTCGCGCACCGCCGGTGATTAAAACGCGCGAGCTTGTCGCTGTCGGCTAGCGACACCCAACTTGTTTAGCTCCTTAACAAGGGGTCGCCGCGCGTAGGTACCTACGTTTTTGCTACCTACGCGGGAAGGTACACAGGCCTGCCTCTGTCCGCTTTTTTCTACAAATAAAATTACTAGTGACCCGCCTAGATTTCGCACCGGTAAAATAAAAAAGTTAATGTAACACTGACTTCAAACTAAAAATTACTTTAAAATTAAAAAGTATTAGGATCTCAATTTATATGTTTGCTTTGAAATTTTAATCGATATGGTAATAGCTTTTAAGTAAGCCAGTAGGCGTGCTGATCTTCAACACGGTAGCAAATATTATCACAAAAGATTTAGATCACGTATACGAGTAGCACTCACTTTGACAAATACCGAACATGGAATTGCAGGGGAAACTCGCTCGAAAGCTTACAATTTACATACGGCATAAGAAAATTGGTTCCGTATGGTGTTTTAAATTGCTGTTTTGTATTTCGGAGCTTTATGGTCAATGCGTGTTTTGTTATTATTAACCTAAGTTGCATTACTGACATTAAAATGGGCAAGTGCGTGTAGAGCTTAGGTAGGGTTCCGAAGTTATCGGCTTTTTAGCATATGACAAAATTACAACAGCCTTGACGCATTAGGTCACTTATTGGAGCTTTTACAAAAAAAAACACTTATTCTGATGCAACAGGACCAAAATACTCAAACAGAATATTCCTAATATTTTATAATTCGTTTTGAATATACAACTATAATTAATAACTCTACGGCGACCTTCAAAAAGTGTCTGTGAAGTGGAGATGACATTTTAAAATAGCTGTTGTTCTGTATTTAACTAAAGATTTTTTTCTACCTATTTAAAATTTACTCCTTCTTCCTTACAGTCAAATTAAACTAAGCAGGCTAGCTCCGATGGCACTTCTAACTCTAAAACTAAGCCTCTATTTTTTTGTAAAAAAGTTTTCTTAAAGTTCGCTCGCTGTAGTTTATGTAGGCCTAAAATCAAAGGGGTAGATTGCTGTAATTTAGCTTGAAAACTAGACAAGGCCCTTTTTTCCAAATTGTTAAAAAGAAAAAAAAATACGGAACCCAAGTCAAAATAAATACCGTTTCACTCGCATTTTCTTTTTGCCTCAGGTTACTTAAGTCATGGTTACTTAAGTCATTGATCAAAATCGCTTCATGGTGTATTTTTTACCTGTGGTATCGGTTTTTATTTCCTTACCCGTTTTCTACATTACATCTACTTGATTTTTATAACACTCCTTGGTATTTTTTATGTTTCGTTTTGTTTTTAACTCATTTGTATCCAGGCAATTTAGTTTCATAGCCACTCACACGTCCGGACTCGCACGATGAACCTCGCGGATAACGTCCACACTGCAAGTGACGGCGCGCGCTCTTCTGTAACCTCAATCCTTCGTCAATAAATGCTTCATAGTAGCTAAACCTTTGCAGCTGTAAGCACGAAAAAATATCTACGGATAGGTTTGAGTATACAGAATAATAATTAATGTCTTAAAAAACCCATGAATTCGAATTTCATTAAAAATTTAAAGGGTAAATCATCCAGAAACGAAAAAAACATAATCACTTTTCAAGGTAACTTTAGTTTAGTATTTTCCATATAATCTGTGTTTTGAATAGTGTGTGGAAAAGGCCTATTCTTTAATTTTGTTTTTGCATATAACACTTATAGAATTAACTAATGAAATACTGTACTTACGACATAATTCCGAGTAACGACGAAATACAAAAAGTTTTGCACTAAAAAAAAAAAATTTCTGTAACAAATTTTAAGCGTTAAGTACGCCATCTGTATTTTTTTAGTTTATCTAACATGTCAGCTTGCTTTAAACACTTTCAAATATTTCGGAACAATCTGTATAGATGGCGATATTTAAACTTTTGTGCACGCACCCATGAAGCACTCTGTGTGGATACCAAACTGTCCACGGACGTATGTTAGTACTTTTTTTTGGGAACTAATCTATCCACCGACGTGTGAGAGGATAGGATATTCTAAGGAATTAAGTTAACAATTTCTTAGAATAGTACCATCACTCTCTTGGTTACGCTAAAAGCATGTATTTTATTAAACAGTGTTCAGGTTATGATTATAAAAAATGCGTTGAAAAAATCGTTATGTTGATCGTTTGTTACAAGGTAAATACAATTACAATGCGATACAAATATGTCGTCAGTGGCGTGTTAGGAATCGTTGTTACTCGTCCAGTTAGTAAATACAGACGTCTATTTTTAGTATCACAAACATTTTAACACAAAATAACAGAAGATCACATGGATGGTTTCCGATTACAATCGAGAAACGCAGCAAGTTCGATACAGCGATGCAATAGCCAAGACACAACCGTTCGCGTCGGCGCTCAGTACAAGACTGCTCAGGGTTTTCACTTTCCCGTCAAACGAAACGTTAAAACGACGGAAACAAGTGCTGCCATCGTTGTATCGACCATGCTAAGTAAACTACTTGGCGTCCGACTAAACTCAATAGATGGCGCTAGATTGACGAAATCGTATGATACGATTTCCGAACGAAGCTCGATGGTTAAACGACAAGTCCGAATGACGTCTGTCTGTCTCGTTCTGACAGCTCGAAACTTCAAATAAACAGCGCCAACCGCCTCATTCTCCGACAAATATATTACAAATATTGACTGATGAAAACTAAAACATTAGAACTTTCACCCTAAAGGTATGCATACGACATAAAGTATTATTTTTGTAAGAACATGACTTTTAGAACTAGGATTCCAAGTTTGTTGAATGCGGAAACAGCATGAAAGTAATCGAGAACTTAATTAATGGACCGCCGGGTTTTGGGCGGTAGCACTCAGCACATTTGGTGCCATCTAAATATTAGTCGGAGATGGCTTTACTTGGATATACTCTTACTGGAAGGAATAGAGTAAATTATAAACTCTCGAAATTGCAAATATCTAAGTTGAGTAGATTTGAAGTAAGTAGTAGTTAGGGGTTCGAAAGTGGAAATTGTTAGTGTAAAACATGGCCGGTGTCCTCGCCTTTGTTGTTCCGGGCTTGGCTCACCTGACAGATGGCTGTGTATCTAGATTTTTATTCTAGAGCTCTGTACAGAACTACGAAAAAAGATTTTATTATAAAGACTAGCTGTTGCCCGCGACTTCGTACGCGTGGAGTCGATAATACAAAATATTTTATACTCTTGTCGCCATCCAGCTATTATGATCTCTTAGTTACCATGTCGTAAGGAGAAGAGAGAAATGAAAAATCAAGGTCCATAGGCACTCTTTTTTAGATAGGTTACTATTACCTGGCCATCCTCCTCTGGTAAGATAATTTCGCATGGCTGTGACACCGACCCCAAAACTAAATTTTGTCGTACATATCTTTCTTATTAAAAGTGTAAAGGATTTTTTTTACCTTTTAGTTTACTTTACTGAAGGCAGTTTTATTCGTTTGTAACTCAAGTTTTAGTGTTAAAAAAAAACAGACTCAAAACTCCCTACCGCAATAAATGAATGAGTCCCTAGCCTACTCAAAGGTCGGTTTGTAAGTTACTACTCTCGTGAAGTTAATATTGTTATTAGGAGCCTGTCGTATCCCACTGCAGGGCAAAGGCCTTCCTACCCTTGCCTTAGTGATAAGTAGTATAAAAAATAGTGCCAATTGACTTTGATGTTTCATTAGTAATATAGTAATTCAATAAATTTCGACAAACTGTCGGTGGTGAAAGTATCCACGAACTACTTAGCGTTAAGGTCAGCACCATGAAATTATGACTCCTGAATGTAAACACCTAAATTAATGCTGTATACATGCCTATAAAATCTGAAGGATTCTCTCGATTCCTCCAGGTTTCCGTCACCAGATCGTAACTTGGAGACAGTAGGATTATCTTGGAAGTTTGAAAATCAGTCTAAAGTAATTTAACATACCTATCCATTGCTCCAGACCTTCAATTTGTGTAATTCAATAGAAAATGCTCACCACGCTGAACAATGTTCCCTACGGCGCTCTATTCATATCTCTTATAGTTGAGCTGAGCTGCTAGGGTTCTATATCAGTTGCTCCAGACCTTCAATTTGTGTACGTCAATAGAAAATGCTCATCACGCTGAACAATGTTTCCTAAAGCGCTCTATTTATATCTCTTATAGTTGAGCCGAGCTGCTAGGGTTTTATATCATATCTCTCTTAGTTAAGGTGTACTGCTAAGGTTCCACGTCTGGTACTCCGATCTTCAAAATAAGTTATAGCATAGTATTTGCCCAGTCTCAACAGCTACACAATAAAAAAAGTTTCAATTAAATCCGTTTAGTAGTTCCGGAAATTAGCGTGTACAAACAGACAAACAAACAAACAGACAAACAGACAAAAAAATTAAAAGTTGTAGATTCCTATTATGTTAAAAATACTCAAACTACAGACGCATTGGTTTTACAGATTTATTATATGTATAGATTGGGTAAAACTCAAGCTGACCCGCGAGTTAAATACGTACATCACCATCTATATCTACATTATAATATTTTGTTGCGTCTTTTAATTTCTATTCGACTACATTATCCTGCATTACAATTTTTCTGCATGACCTATAGGTATGACTGGGGGAGAATACTTTTAGCATTGAGTCCACCTTTTGTACTCTGTTCTAAGTGCAATAAAGTTTTTAAATAAAAAATAAATCTATTGACGATATAGCAAAAGGCCAACTTTGCTGCCGTCCTAACTTCGATACAATATTATATTACTCTTGATAATTTTTTAATGGTATGTCCGATTTAAATAATTCAAAAAATAATTTACAGGTACTGATATAGCCTAGAATATGACGTGATTTATTTGGATAAGGATTAATACCGACATACTGAAACTGTGGCTTTCCTTTTGCCGCCGCAAAATTTCATATTTTTACCTAAAAAAGGAGTTATTGTGACTTAACTGTTATAGTTAGACATACTCGTATGTTATCGCGGACTTTATTGTAGATAATGATGTCCTCTACAAAACTGTAGAACATTACTTTGCTCTATTGTCAATAGTTTTCGCAGCGTTCGCAATTTAATGATTTTCCTTTTACACCTTTGGTTACATAATCGAAATTTTCATACGGAACCCAAACTTTTTTGATAATGTAATATAGCCTATGTCCATCGCAGATAATGCAGGATTCTAATGGTGAAAGAATTTTTCAAATCGGTTCAGTAGTTTCGGAGCCTATTCGTTGCAAATAAACAAACAAACAAACAAATCTTTCCTCTTTATAATATTATTAGTATAGACAATAGAGGCGGTCTCAAGGTCAAGGTGTCTGACGAGCAGCCGTGTGTGCTTTGCATTAACAGACAGGAATTTTCACTTGAAATTTACCTAAAGGTCCTATTTAGCCTGTCTACAGAGACTGTTCCCAAAGAATCTTGCACCTAACTAGATTTATTAAGAAAGTAGGTCAGTAAGAGGAGTTCAAAAGCTTAGAATCGACATTCCGCCCAGTGCAATGCAGAGGTATTATTCCTTGTTCGTATTACCGAGTCTATAGCCATCACACTCGCTTGCACTCTCATATTGGCATGAGTTTTGTAAGATGTTGCAAAGTTTGCAACCTACCCTCAGGCTTTTGGCATTACACATTATTTAGTTGTTTAGTTAAAATGAGATAATGTAACGAACCCTTAATTCGCATAAAAACTTTTTTTTTCGGTTTTTATAGCCTATTTTTTTTTGTTTAAGCCAATTTTATTTTACCCCGATACCACTTAACAAACCTTGCCTTTTACCAACTTGGAATTTCTCGCACCAGTGTAGGTATTTGCGGAAATAACAAAGAGCGTGTGGCGAGCCGCCAAAAGCACAGCTGGGAAATTCGCACTGAATCCTAACTTTCAATTGTCGCCTTCTGGGTCTAAACGGTACACATTCCGTGCTATTTCAATATTTGCACATATTACAAAAGGAATATGCGTGCCGCCTCGTTATTTTGCCTTGGCTTTTGTAGTCAATTATACATTGTCAATCAATTTAATCGCTATTACATTTCCACCTTGATAATGCACTTTCCAATTTCCTAGTATTGCCAGATTCAAGACAAAAATTCTCAAAATATATAGCCAATTTTTGAATTAAAGATAAAAGTTGTATGTACCCGTGTTTATACCCGGGTGTCCCAAAACTAAGTTCCCAGACCGACACTGGAGATAGCTTAAGTATGGACTTTGCAAATAAAATGATCATGACTAATTTCGTGGGTGGGATGGTTTGGGAGTATTAATAATTTAATAATTGGGTTTGAGAAATCAGCCCTTACACTACCAACAATGCAATTGCTAAACCATCATAGTTCCCTTAATTCGTACCACAACACCGAAAATAGCAAGCCAGCAGTAGAGCAATTTGTGATAACCTATCACCAATCAATGTTTGAGCAGAAAGGTTCTTGATTGGATGGGAAAAATGAAATACAATTATTTTGCTTTAAATTTCCGCTAAGAGACGCTAGCGCAGGAATCAAAACCACACCAACCGCAACCGCGTTGAGTACCAGTTCAGGTAAATGCAGAATACACCACCCTCCCTCCCTCAATACGCATGCACTACAGCTATGTTAGTTACCAACACCAACGTGCAAAAAACCTCGACGCGTTTCGCACCTCCACGCGGCATCCTCAGGAGATGTTGTCGCCTCGGCTGAGCACGAACGACTGAAATGAGTCTCTGGCGAACAGGTGTTGGTAACTAACAATTGCATTAGCTGTAGTGCATGCGTATTGAGGGAGGGAGGGCGGTGCATTCTGAATTTGCCTGAACTGGTACTCAACGTGGTTGCGGTTGGTGAGGTTTTGGTTCCTGCGCAAGCGTCTCTTAGCGGAAATTTAAAGCAAAATAATTGTATTTCATTTTTCCCATCTAATAATGGATTTCCGCAAAGTAACGCCTGATTCTATTAATTAGGTTCTTGATTGATCAAAAGCGTAGCGTAGGGCGATCACCAGCAAAATGGACAGACGACCTAATAAAGGTCGCGGAACGCACTGGATGCAGGTCGCTTGGAACAGATCACTTTGGCAATCTATGGAGGAGGCCTATGATCAGCAGTGGACGTCCTGCGGCTGATAATGATGAGAATGATGTCACCAATCAATCAAACAAAATAGACATACTGTGAATGTAAAGTCCCACTCGCCCTGTAACCTTTTGAACGCTCATAGTCTCATCTAGATTCTATATCAAACTGCAGCAGCTCTATCTCAAGATATTCAAAGGCCCCAACTAAGCCAAGGCAAAACTCATCGGCAGACATCTTTAGCGTTTACACAGATGCCCAACTACCCTCAGTTCAGCGGCTTTGACCAAGATTTTGGAGTTGGAGTGCAGAGTTTATGTATGACGTGATTATATTAAGTAGGTTTAAAATACGTACCTAAAAGGTACGTAAATAAAGTTGACAAAGAAAATATTTTAATTTTCCTTCAAATAAATAGCAAACATAGTGGCTTAATCATTGAATATAAATCCATCAGGCATTGTGTTTCCAGACACAATAAGCAATCAAATTGCTATCGAGAACGCCCGCTAAAGAGACGCGACTGGTTAAATTAGTATTCGGTTTCGACAATAATCGATGACACACACATTACATTGTACCACCCAGGGGGTCCACCTCTACGAATATGACACATGGGTGTTGAAGCAAATAATTGATATTCTATTCTATTTTTAACTGATTTTGTAAGACCTGAGTTCACCATGTTTTAAACAGCCGGTAAACCTCAATTGACAGTAAATCTGACAGGACTCCTAAGTCAAATAGTTCTAGACCGGCATATTAAATATTTCATTTTCAATGTGTTGTTGAACTCCAGGCTAAGAAATAACTCCACTTGGAAGCTATGATATTGAACCATCCGCGTTTTGCTGTTCCATTGCTTAAGAAATTTACCGCAATTATGCTGAAAAATCTAAAATATACAAATCAAAAAAAAAAAAAAATTACACCTATTTTTATGATCATTAATAATAAATAATAATAAATTGTTTCAACAAACACACCAATTACCTAGTCCCAAACTAAGCGTGAGCTTGTGCTATGGTGACTAGGATAACGGATAGAAATACTTAAATACTTATAAACATCCATGACTTCGGTACAAATGCTCGTGCTCATTACACAAACATTTGCCCCTTACGGGATTCGAACCCACAACCGCCTGGCTTAGAAGTCCGGTGCGCGAACGACTACACCAAGACGGTCGTCAAAGTTAATCAATACCTAAAGAAGGTGTTTACATTGTTTAAAGGTTAAATAAAATTTCAAACAATATAAATTTTAAAATAAGTGTAATGGTACCAAAAACAGTCATGAAGTAACAAAGAAAACGGGGGTGGATAGATTTCATTGCTCCCAAGTATACGCAACTGATTCAAAACCATTCACACAGACATAAAAATTAATTCGATACTTAAACAATTATCTATTTGCTCTAAAGCCTTTGAATCTCCATTCGTTGGAGAGCGGTCACGTGACTTTCTAAAAGAAATTGAATGGGTTCAAAGTTAACGAGTTCCATTATTGTGGATCTATTTCACGGCGGTTGGGTTGCCATTATCTGGCAGGTGCCAACACACAATGGCATCACCCCAGCCCATTGTGGAGTAAGGTGGACAGTCGCGGGAAACCTATTCACTCATTCATTCATTCATAATTTGCATGCGTAGTTTGAATAAGAATGTTGAAAACGACTTGCAGCTCTTTTAAAGTCAATGTAGACTGTATTCAAAACTTATATGATTTTATTTATTTTTATTGATGATTAATTGAAAATGTGTGAACTGGTAAGGTCGATTTATTGTCAGTAAAAAGGTACTGGTCGAATACAACAAACTATATAAAATTAAATTCAATTAGACGAAATATTTATTTACCCTACTGGTGATTAAAAGGCTGGCAGCTATCTTGGGCAAAGGATTAGCTTTGCTATCCAGAGAGGCAATGATGCCAGCCTTTGGGGCACCATTCCTTTTGGCAGCGCTTGGTCTGATAGGTACTTTTACATTTGCTTATTATTATACAAACCACAGAATGAGGTTATGGCATTTCCAAATCACATGTCGGTAAATACTTTGTGTAAATAATATTTCTAAACTTATTATTGAAAAATTAATTCTGTTTTCGTGTACCTACGAGTATGATTGAGATTTTTTTCTTGAAACAAATTACTTAAATTCATTTCAACATAATAAACCTTGATTTAATATCATAATTAACTATATATACAACTTATTAATAAAAATTAAGAAAAATTACTTAATACAACACTAAAACAAAAATTATAAAAAGGGTCCTTGTGGTAAGGTTCCTAGGATGCTGGCAGCATTACCGCGCTGGATAGCGATGCTTATACGCTGAGCAAGGTAGCTGCCAGCTCTTAGGTCACCACTGATGTCAACTAGCCTCTTGGAAATCTCTTTGAAAAAAGAGATAGCGTTGGGACCCCACGAACCCAGTGTTTCGACTCCAAACAGTACAAAGTGGTACCGGGAGGCGATCTGCCTGTACTTGTTCTTTTTAAAGTTTTCGGCACTCGTCGCAGCCAAACCAGCATCACGGCTTGTCCCGGGCAGATGAGAGGCTGCAAGTGTGTCGACACAGGTAGCGTCCCACACAAGAGCCCGACCCATCCGCCAAAGAACAAGTGACATCCCGTCTGGTCTCTTGTCATCATCACGCGCGATACCGTTCGGCTCGAGTAAAGCCGGCACGTTGATAGAGGCAAGAGACCGACGGATGATGTCGTTGATGCTGGCATGACGCGAAAAGCGGCCTGCACTTTTAATACAGGAGAGTCCGTGATGTCCCAACGAGCCGACATCAGAACCACAAGGACATCTGTGTGGAAGGCAAACCTCAGCACCAACACGCAGACCTATCGCGACTCGTTGAGTTTCTGAGTCCAAAAGGGTTCCCACGTTGGCCGAAGAATAGGCCTGAAGCCAGTATCCTGCTTCCTTGGTGGAAACTGCTTTTAGTCTGGCTAGATCCGCGTTGTCAGTGCTACTGTCAATAAGACTTTTCAAAATAGACTCACAAGAAATTTGGTCCCAACTCCTTTGAATTTTAAGATCTGAAGGGAATTTATTCGCATATGCTATATCCCAAGCATTTCTAGCCTCGTCCAGGCATGCTACTTTGAAGTTTGCAGTAGAAGGCTGCAGGATACTTGCAACGAGAGTGGACGTGCTGTAAGATGAGGATAGAAAGGCAGGTAAGGAGACAGTGGAAATTTTGCGTGTCCCAATCCCACCAAAACGGATAGGAAGGGACGCTTGATCCCAAGACCGTTCCAAAAGACGAATGTTCATAATCTTTTCCAAATGTGTTTTAACAAGATAGTCTAAATTATTAGTCAAATTTTGGAATTTCCAAATAGGACAGCATCGAATAAGATAATTAAATTTAGGAACTAAATGACAGGATTTTAGTATAAAGAGAGCCGAATGAGCGTTGATTTCCAAAAGGCGGTCTGAACATTCAACAAATTTAGTTACTAATTTTTGAAAATGAGGGGGTAAAAGATAATTGGTTTAATTATTAAGTCGAAAAAATTAAGTTAGCATGCAATTTTAGTTAGCAAATTGTAACATTTTTTTTTGTTATTTAGTAATGAACCAGACAAAATGACTACGTCCAGGAGCCAGCATATCAAACTTAACATTTCCGTTCTAAAACAGCTTCTATTACATCTGCATAAGACGTCATAGGTTTAATCATGATGTGCTGTCATACTACAGACCCAGTCCTATAGTAAATCCGGATAATGGAAGGGCTACTCGTTTACTCCCATCGAGAATACCAGCTTAGATTCAATTTAATTTGTAGCCTTTTGATTTTACGATCATATCCCATGCTAGTTCTTATACTTTTACTTAGTTCAGCTATAGTTTTGAGGTTTTCTCTACTTTTATTCTTACTTAGTAGTTCTTTCCTTTCATTGATCAGTTGTAAAGTTTTATCGATTAGTTTGTTAATCTTGTTTACGCTACCATTGCTCATAGATGGGTGGTTTTGCATTAGTTTTTCCAGTCTATCGTATTTTTGAGTCACTTCTATGTTTTCACTTGCGATGTTTCTTGCTGTTTCTATAAATGTTACCTTGCTTGTGCATGGTGGGTTTTCTATTTGATTTAATACGTTTCTACTTATTTTGCTTCGGGAGGTTTTTGGTGGACTTGATTAAAGAGTGCTGCGAAACATACGGTGATTTGTATTGAAGTTCAGCCTGGATATTACAGTTGTGTCTGAGAATGCTTTTGGGAAGTTGCTTGTTATAAAGTCAATTTCATTCTTGTAATTGCCACCAGGGGAAATCCATGTCCATTTGTTTTTGTGACTTTTCTTGAATGTTGAGTTCAGTATTGTTAAATTGTGTTCCATAAGAAACTCTACTAACGATTGTCCATTGATACTTCTTCTACCATACCCAAATTCCCCAAGGATGCTTTCTGAGTTATTCTCCTTGGCTCCCACTTGTGCATTAAAGTCACCCATTAGAATAATGTGGTTACCTGTATGGCTTTCAATCGCAGCTGATACTGCTTCGTAAAATCTCTCCAGCTCAGCTTTTTCTGCTTGCTTAGTTGGAGCGTAAACTTGAATTATTGACCACACTTTTTTGTATCCTGTCAGCTTTATATTTAGAACCGCTAACCTATCTGAGATCCCGATGAATTCATGGATATGACGTTTCAAGTGCTTTTTGATAAGAAAACCTACACCATATTTACCGGATATTTCCCCTTTGTGATATAGGATAAAACCATTGTGCTCTTCAATATTTTCGCCGAGTCTTCTCATTTCGCTAATGCCCAGAATGTCATATTTATTGTCTTCTAGAGCCTTGCTTAACTCTGTCAGGCTTTCAGAGGTTCTAAGTGTTCTCGTATTGAGTGTTGCAATATTATAGACTTCACTTCTTTTATTTCTTTTTGTTAGAGGGTAATAGTCTTCTTCCCCCACGGTGACCAGACGGATTGGGGTGTTATTACAGCTAGTTGAATTGGCTAATGTTGTTGTAAACTGGTTCCGGGTGTTGTTACAATTTGCGAGTTTTTTGATACATCCGATAGTGAAGCTGATCTTCCTCGATCGACGTAGTTCAGTATGTTAGGTCTTATAATGTCTTTGCCTGTTTGTTTAGAAGCGTTGATTTGCCGGCTTGCAGTAATAGTCTTTTTTTGGTTTGAGGAGTTGGGAGAGCCTGACTATTCTCTTTTCCTTTTTTCTGGGTTGTTGTCTCTGTTTTTCTTCACCACTATTTTATCATATTTTATAAGGGCTATGTTTCCTTTTTTCTTCTCTTCCTCGACTTGTAGCTGCAGCTGTTTTCTTTTTTCCAGGACTTCTCTAGGGAAATCTTCCTATATATATTCCTTGTGGGAGCTCGGATTTATTTCGTAGTATGATGAATTTTTTCCACGATGTGGTAATGGTAACTACGACTGGACGAGTTTTGTTGTCAGCACGTGTCCCGATTCTATATACGTTACTAATTTCATTACTCTCAATATTTGTTCCCGAGTCGATTATGGCGTCTTTTATGGAATCGACAAGCTCTAACACAGATTTTTCTGTTTCTTCAAGACCAGAAAACACCAGATTATTCTTTCTTTTCTCGCTTTTCAAGAACTTTACTTCGAGTTGTAGCTCAGATATTTTTGATTTTAAAATATCATTTTCTGCCGTAATTAGTTTCATTTTTTCATCCATCGCCTCCATTATATTTTTAGTCACAGACTGCGTTATGCGAAGAGTTTGACTGTTCAATTTCTCATCAAGCATTGTTAGTAGCCAGTCCATATCCTTTTTCTCCATTTTATTGGGGAGGTTTTCCCTTTGTATGGCAACACAGACTGTCAGTTGCCAATGTCACTTTTGTTTGGTTTGTTGTTGCAGTGTTGGTACCACTGACACCGTTCTGTTGCTAGCTTCACTATGATCGGTGATTTGCGCTTTTTAGGTTATGATTATGCAGTTTGTTGAGCAGATTTCTCATAAAACGTTTACATAACACTGTATTTTGTTGTAATTCTTCTTTTTATGGGTTTATTTAGCGGTTTTGAACACTAACACAGTTTAATACACTAATTTACACTGTTTTTTCGTAAATTATAGCAGCGAAAGTTGATATACGTCTTTTCAGTTTTGACACCGGAACCGGAAAACCGAAAACTGCAGACCCATCAGCTTGATGTCAAACATCTACAAATTTTTTGCAAAAATTATACTGGAGAGAATCCGCCTTAAAATGGATGAACAGCAACCAGTTGAGCAAGCTGGATTCATAAAGGGTTCTCGACCATAGACCACATCCACACAGTTAAACAGGTAATTGAAAAGTACAATAAAACGATATATTTGGCATTCATCGATTATGCCAAGGTCTGAGCCACAATTACATCGTCGAGACTCTCTTACAACAAGGAATACCCGCAACATACATAAGGGTCAATCTTGAAATTGGGCGTATTCGGTTGATTCCCCTGGGACTTTTTAAAACTTGAGTTTAAACTATTACTAACAAAAGGCTAAATATCACATCATTGTAAACATATTTCACAAATAGGCATCACTGTCACATGTTTAGATATAAAGATATATGACTTTAAAATTTTGATGCCAGGGAAATCAAAATAAAACATGTTGTATAGAATAATCGTTTATTTTAATTCAATTTTAATCAAAAATCTACATTATAAAACTCTTCCGATACTGAGTGACTGACTGACAGACAATGCACAGCCGAAACTACTGAACGCAAGAAGCTGAAATCTGGCATTCATGTTACTTTGAGAGTGTAAGGAAGAACTAAGTAAGGATTTTTTTAATTCCACCCCGAGAGGCCACGCGGACGAATTCGCTGGCGGTCGCTAGGATAATATACATAGTCAGGTCATAAGTTCTCTCACACAATAAAAACTTTTGAATTTAGAATGCTGGCCACAAAAAAGTTTATTGAATTCGAATTTAGAATTTTTCATGAAAATAAAAATGTGTACTTTTTAGAATTTTCCTCATTTTTGAATATCCAGTGGACACTTAAAGAAGACCGTGTCGCGGTTATTGCGTTGCATCGTTGCGGTTACGCACCAATTCAGATTTTCGACAATTCTTACTGAAAAATTTTGGATATAACCAAAAGATTCGTTTATCGTACCATAAAACGATACAATGAAGACTCTAGTGTAGATGACAGGTCAAGAAGTGGTCGCCCTCGCTCTGTTAGGACTCCAAAAGTGATAAAAGCTGTGAAGGCGCGCATTTAAAGAAATCCCATACGTAAGCAGAAACTGTTGGCCCTTCAGATCAGGTTAAGCAGGACCACGGTGAAAAGGGTGTTAAATGAAGACTTAGGGCTTAGGGCATATCGAAGAAAAACAAGACATCGTTTGGACGCTCGTTTAATGAACCTGAGACTGAAGAGATACCGCGATTTGTTGAAGCGGTAAGCGGGAAAAACGCATCGGGAAATTCTTTTTTCGGATGAAAAAATTTTCACTGTGGAAGAGAGCTACAACAAACAAAATGAGTAGGTGTACGCACACATCAGTGAAAAAGCGAGCACCCGTGTTCCGCGTGTCCAACGAGGTCATTTTCCATCCTCGCTCATGGTTTGATTGGGAGTCTTTTATTGAGTCTTAACTGAGGTACATTTTTTTATGAAAGGCGTAAAAAGGAATGCAGTTGTGTATCAAAATACAGCCCTCAAGAACCTTGTGGAACCTGTTTCTCATACCACGTTTAATAACAGGCACTGGGTATTCCAACAAGATTCTGCGCCAGCTCATAGAGCGAAAAGCACAAAAAGACTGGCTGGCGGCACGTAAAATCGACTTCATCCGGCACGAAGACTGGCCCTACTCCAGTCCAGATTTTAATCCGTTAGATTACAAGATATGGCAACACTTGGAGGAAAAGGCCTGCTCAAAGCCTCATCCTGATTTGGAGTCAGTCAAGGCATCCTTGATTAAGGCAGCCGCCGATATTGACATGAACCTCGTTCGTGCTGCGATAGACGACTGGCCGTGCAGATTGAAGACCTGTATTTAAAATCGCGGGGGTCATTTTGAATAAACTTTATTACCATATGAATCTATGTTTTATTAAGTTCATTTTGCTATATTAATGGTTACAGATTTTCGACCCATAATCATAATACGAAAGTATGATATTAAGGAAGCTTTGATTCCCCTGGCTTTTTGCCAGGGGAATCAATGCCAGGGGAGTCCAGAAAAGTTAATCTTCTTTCGATTTTCTTTAAATGGATTGATTTTTGCCAATGATTATTTTAAAAATAAATAATAGTCCTATATACCCTACTGTTAATCCTAGTAAGGAAATTCTGAATCATCAAAAATCATTTTTAAAAGTGGCCAGGGGAATCCAATTCTTACCTTCGTAAATCCGGCTTGGAAACGTCGAGACGCGACCTCCCCTCGCGATGTTCAGAGCGCGACTAAAGCCACCTTGCCGATGTGCACGCCTTCGGCGTAGATATTTATAATAGCAAGGCAGGTGGCATTTAGTGACGCGCCAAGGGAATCAATTATTGAGCTCGGACAAACACAAAGTATTTTTTTTTAAACAGTGATTGGCACCGACTTTGTGTATTTAATAAATCATTAAACAACTCACCCTTTAACTCTTAAATTACAAAAAATCCTAAATTTATGACTATAGATAGGTAAATTTTTAATGGTTTGTTCAAAAAATGACTAAGGGACAGCCCAGGGGAATCAAATATCAAGGCTTCGAAGATTTTTTTCAGATGTTCTAAGCTAAAATAAACACCGTTTTTGTTGTGCCCCATTAAATGTAAACAATAAAGTAACAGAAAAAATATATCTTATATTAAATTTTAAACGTTATGGGTAATTTTAGCCCCCGGACATTGCTTTTTTTGGCTTTCAAGATTGACCCATAAACATTATTAGAAACATCTATTTTAATAGTAAAGCAAGAATACAATTGGAATCCTTGGGAAATGAATTCGACATTAAAAAGAGGCGTAAGACAAGGAGATCCACTGTCTCCAAAATTATTCTCTGCTGTTCTAGAAAACATATTTCGCAATTTGAACTGGAAAACGTTTGGCTTAAATATAAACGGGTCTAAATTAAACCACCTGCGATTCGCCGACGTCTTGGTACTATTTGAAGAAAACCCAATCAATCTTCAGACTATGATTCAAAGCTTAAACGAAGTAAGTGAAAAGATCGGCCTAAGAATGAACACCAACAAAACAAAACTAATGACAAACTCACTTGAAGTCGAGATAAAAGTTAAAAACGAAATTCTCACATATGTCGAAAGCTACATCTACCTTGGGCAAATCATCTCTACAAAAGATCAAGCAGCACAAGAAATAAACACGAGGATTGCTTTGGGATGGAAAAATACTGGGCCCTCAAGGACATCATGAAATCAAAAGACCTAAGTATGAAACTGAAAAAGAAAACATTTGACGCTTGTATACTCCCATGCCTGACATATGGATGCGAGACATGGGCGCTGATTAAATCCCTGGGTGACAAACTTGCAAAATGCCAAAGAGCAATGGAGAGGATCATGACAGCCACAAAAAGAATTGACAAAATTAGTAACACCAATTTTCGTACCAAAACAAAACTAACTGATATACTGGCAAGAATTAGACCAACAGAAATGGAGATGGACAGGGCACATGATTCGTGACACTAAGGGAAAATGGAGCCAAGCTGTGACAGAATGGTACCCAAGAGATGGGAAGCGCAGTCGCGGTAGACCATCTGTCAGATGGGAGGACGACATAAAACTGACAGCAGGTTCAAACTGGAGAAGAGTTGCAAGAGATAGGACTCAATGGAAGGCGTTAGAGGAGGCCAAGAGGCACACTGAAATCAGGGATATCCTATAAATAAATGAGAAAATACTCTGTATTGTAACTTGTATTGTAATCCTTGTCTTCAGAATAAAGGCTTATTATTATTATTATTATAAGAAAAGAGTGAATAGACAGCTTCTAGACAGACATGTCCCATCATCGGCCGCATCGTCGCTTACCATCAGGTGAGATTGCGGTCAAATGTCTGCCTATTAAATAAATAAAAAACACATAGGTCAGTCTGTTTTTTTTTCAAGTCCTTTTTTTAACATTTTGCAGGCTTAGATTAACCATTCCTGTAAATATTGTATGAAATTAGCAGCTGCGGGAAATTTTTAAATACCCTTGGACAACATTGGGGGGACTTTCTTCTTCTTATCGTGTCGATGGTAAAGCGACTTACATTTGTTGTGCCCAGTAATTGGCGACGCAGATTGCCTTGTCGTTTGCACACATAAGGACTTTAATTAATAAACACTTAATTCAATTTACTAAGTGTTATAATTTATATATTTGTGAGAGCTGGGTGTCTACACAGAGCGATCTCCAAAATGGCTTCCGCAGAATACCAGTAGTCGTGCTTTTGCCGTCACTGAAGAATGCCTTTGTGGCACCAAAATATTGGTTTTTCTACCATGTCTTGGATCACGGTTCAAAGGGACCCTGGGCCCCCGCACGAGTGCACAACCGGGCTAAGAAGAAAAATAGTAATTACCTCTCCTCCTAAATTTTCATCTAAAATTGTACATTTATGTTGTCCTGGGAGTAACGTAATTAACTTTCAACTTCAAATGTTTGACCCGGGCGAAATTACCTACTAGCAAACACATTTCCATTGTAAATGCGGGCGAAACCTCTTTGCATTATAATCTGTGGAAAACTGTGCCCTTTTTTTAAATAAAGTCCTGTGTTTTATGTCGCACAAAGACCCACGCTCGACCTTGTTGACGAATATAATTAGCTGAAATAAAAAAATAAGACTATTTTTTTTTTTCATAATTATTACGTGAACAGCCAAAGTCACATTAACTTTGTAATATCGTAATGTACTTATAGAATATTTTATTAGGAATTAAGGTGTTCATGAATTGTATTTTATTGAATGTAAAGTACAGCACCAGCACGTCAGGCTACCCATGTGAACTACGAAAACAGATTTTATTACCTAAGGAATAGAGGCGGTCTCAAGGTCAAACTGGGGTAGTCTAAAGTGCGGCCGATTGTACATTTTGTATTTGAATGATTTTTAGAGACAATTAACATTAGATGATTTGCTAATAGAGAAATTGAATTAAATTTCGCTCACAAAAAAATATCGACTATGTCATCCGGTGGGATTCAAACTCACGTCCCTTCGCTATTCGGGCGAACACTCTTACCAACTGAGCTACGGAGGACGTTAGTCAGTCGACGAATTTTTGTAAGAGCTTGAGCGCTCAGCTTCGTAAAAAAGTGAAAAATAATTGCTTATGTTATATAAATATATATATATATATAATTATATGCTGATAAAGCGTTTAAAATATTGGTAAAGCTTTTTTGTAGGACTGGGACTCCGAGTCTCATGAGTTAGACAATTTGGATCACGCTCATATCTGATTAGACTACACTCTCCCATTTCCTTTCCGTAATAAACAAAGCTAAATAACCGCACTGAGGTGACAAAGTAATGACACCTGGGTAAACACAACCAAGCCTCGATAATCTATACCTGAGGATATAGCATCCCATAAAACCAAAACTGCTTGCTGCTCTTTTAGTAAATTTTAGGTAAACATGTATCCCAATACAGGATTACAGGGAGGTCAAAAATGCCCCACACGGCTCCGAAAAAAAAATGATACGGCCGCGCCTCTTTGCTCTTTTGCTCGAGTTGGCAGGGACACAATCATGTCTATCGAGTTACAATTAAGAACATTGTTTTGACTGTAGTCCGGCAAGTTTGCGCGCGACCCACCGTGGAGCGAAAACCGTGCAGGGGCGTATCATAGCATATCTAGGTGCCAGCGGGGATAGGCGGTGTGCTGCGGGGTAAGATATTTTCTAAGCCAGTTTTTTAGCTTCCTCGCCCCCCGCACGTCGGGGAGGGCGCAGGAGGGTCGCGAACGAAGTTGTCAGAATATAACCACAACTGTGGCGCATCTGTCACGCTGACATTACTCCTCACTTAAATACGTTGGTCAGTTTCATTCTCATCCAAGTTTGGATCATAGTCTCAAATTCAGTCACCCGATGTGCAGGTTTCCTCACGATTGTTTGTCATCACCGTCAGAGCATCGGTTAGTGAAGCAACTAATGTAGGTACATAACTTAGAAAAAGTCATTGGTACACAGCGACACGTGGGATCGAACCGGTACCTCCTGCATGAGAGGCAACCCGCTAGCTACTACGCCACCGACGCTCTAAAGGTCAGTTTCATTTAATATCTATAGGTATAGTTTATCAACGCAACTAAGCCTTGATTCGAGTGTCAGTAGCTTCGTAGGCGCGGCGGCATTTAGTACTAATTGCCCAAACCCAAATGGATTAAATTCGTTGCTTGGGTGTGAACACTGTTGGTTTTTTGGCTCGTGTATTTGGCCAGAGAATGTTTAGGCTTCCAAGGTCAAATGGAATTATGAAACCGAGTTGATTAGGTGATCTAACAACAAAAATAAAATAGCGATAAGACCGCCTACATTGTACATTTTCCTGTGTAAATCGTTGTACTTACTGTATTTTCTGTTATGGTGTGCAATAAAGTGTTATCTATCTATAAATAACATTGGGCCTCTTTTCCCGAAAGCCTTTCTACACCGAATTGCAAGTTCATGCCATCTTTTTGCTATATATCGTAGAATTACCTTGAATTAAAATCAATCATTAAAGATACTGACAAAAAGTTATAATAAAGAAGACGATGCCTTGAATGGCCAAAAACGTCAGCTCGCACTTGGACAATTTTATTGATGTATAAACATTTTTTTTACAGGCTTTGGCAATAGTGACCGATGTTTTATCCAATGCCTCCTCTCAGCACTAGGCTACAATTTGAAGCATGAATCAGTGCCTAGAGCCTATAAATATGATAGGACGTGTAAAAGTGCCCCCTGTTGGTCTACATGAAAAAGTAAACGACTGAACTGCTGAAGAAATGAAAAGAGACAGACTATAACAATTTATAAATAGTAATATTGTCTGCTGTCATTAGTATATTTGTATTAGCACAGTATAAACTGGTGCGATGCTCAAATAAGAAAAACAAGCAAACATACGAGTATTTTTTGAAAAATTAAAACACCCGAATGCAAAAACTATTATATTTTAAAATTGGTCTTTTTACTGGCTTTCATTCGATACCCATATTTCTATGTCAAGAAAAAATCAATCCCCCCTCCCCCTTTATTTCCATTTGCGGGCGCCATTTTTAAAATGTATATAACTATTCAACGACGGCTGGCATTTTTTGACATATGAGGTCATATGTCAAAAAATGCCAGCCGTTTCTGCTTTAGGCCAAACAATTATACATTTTCGAAAAACATAACCCTCCTTCCGCAGTCGGGTAAAAATGTTGCTTTTTAATTTAAAATCTCTGTTAGTTGGGCATAGCATACTAATTATTACTGAAAGCTAATTTTAATAGCCAGATTGATTTAATAATGTCATCAAAACATCTTCAACACTTCTAATTCGTTTTATTGAATGTCGTTTCAAGTAGGTCGCCGTATTCATGTGGTAATTTTTATCTAACAGTTATTACCTAGGTACTAATCGGCCTTTTATCTAATAAATTACCTTTCTGACTAAGAAAATTAACGTATTGTTACATTATCCAATCTCAAGTTACAAACTTCGTAACTATAACCTATTACAAACTTCTAGTTCCAACTTCAAAATGAACACAAATAACTGCAAATACTGGAAGAAACACAGGTAATAACACAAGAAAGAGCGGTAGGTTTGTTCAGAGATTTTCTTGCAATGTTATTTTTACACATAAGGCTCCGAACAGATGGGCCAGCGACAACAGTCACCGGCGGCTAGCGACAAGCAGTTTACATTACTTTTAGAACGTCTTGTACGGAGTGGCCGCACTCGTGAAGCGAGTGGCGGCCACTCGCCATTTTGACAAAACATCTGTCAAAGGATCTATACAAGTGTTAATTGTAGCGGTCCCCGACCACCTTCGTTTGCGCGGGACCAAAATGCGTGGCGCGCGATAGCTACCGGTGGCGGTGGTTGGTGGCCCATCTGCGCGGAGCCTTAGGCATTGGGCTTAAGTTCGACCGCCAAAAGGTCATGGCACACTATACCGGCACCGCAACGGCACCGCCTCAACCCAGCAATAACTTGCCATTCAAATTAGAGCATTAAGTTGTAAGTCGTACAATATATTTTGTAAATTCGAGGCGACGCCGTACTGTAGCCGTGCTGTTGCGGTGCCGGTATAGTGTGTCATGACCCTAACTGAGTCCTCACTTGCGGGGAATTGAGGTGCGGGGGTAAACGAGAACGGGGACAGTAAGCGGTGCGAGCGGCGAGCGCTTTTGATTTGATTACGTGATTCGATTTTTGAAAGAATGTGAATTTCGAATTTTAAAATTTTTGCGGACTGCCTGCTTGCCTGGTTTTGTTTTTATTTTATAGTGAACCTCCTGTGCTTTTATTACTATGGCAATGGCGTGACTTGACTGCGCAGTTAATTGTAAACTAGTAGCTTTTACTGCGTTCGTTCCTACAAAATGGTAGTTCCATTAAGTTTTTCGGATTCCGCAGTAAGATTAGAAACTGCTTTTTAGTATTTTCTTATTTACTTGTTTGGGAACAAAAACGACTTCCTTATCGATTATCATTTCCCATTTCCAGTTTTTACTGCGTGTACTTTTGGCATGTTGTTCAACATTAAGTAACGCCTACATACAACATTATAAAGAGGAAAGATTTGATTGTTTGTTTGTATGGAATAAGCTTCAAAACTACTGGATCGATTCACATGTAATTTGGTACAAAGATATTTTGACCCTAGAAAGGAAAATTTGCTACTTTGTGTCACGAAATAAAAATATCAGGGGGGTGGAGCGAAGTCGCGGGGAAATGCTAGTTGTGTAACAAATTGTTTCAACAACCACACCAATTACCTACCTACTTAGTACCAAGTTAAGCGTCAGCTTGTGTAATGGTAATTAGGATAACGAACATAAATACCTGTGATAAACATCCACGACCACAATTCAAAATCCTCGTGCTCATCACCCAAACATTTGCCTCTTGCGGGATTCGAACCGGCATTCTAGGTAATGGCATTGAAGCCTATATAATACACCAAAAGGAACAAATTGAATTGTTCAAAACCAGTGATAAGATGAAAGTACATGAAAAATTTGTACCAAAAACGAATAATCAAAGACTACTATAATATCGAATAACATGAACCAACAGTCAATGCCTGTCAACTAGTCATCCGGCCTGACAACCTATCCACATCCCTAAAACAATTGATATCAGTATCAAATGTCAAAGATGTCAAAATCGTATTTCCCTCTTATTCTCGTGGTAGAAAAGAGAGAGACAGAACGTCAAAAATGCAATGATATAGAGATTGGATTAAAATAAAATACCGAAATAGACTCCCAATTTCCGTGAAGATATAAAAAAAAATAATAATAACGGAATGGAAACCCTATATAAAGCAAAAAATAAAACTGAAATTTTGACCCTACGTTAAGTACGTAGGTATACAATTTTTAATACTAATGTTGTCGCGTCGGGGGCCGCACTAATATTAGACTAACTTTGTGTTAAAAACATAGTTACGTAACATATTATTATTAAGTTTTTGTATAAGTCCTCCATATATTTAAATATCCATATACTTAAATAACTTTGCTTCCGAACGCGACTCGCGCGAATTTTGGTGGACGGCGCGCAAGTTTTTAGTGCGGTCTCCCGACGTGACAACATTAGTATTAAAAATTGTATACCTACGTACTTTACGGAGGGTCAAAATTTCAGTTTTATTATAAATTTACACAAAACTACTTTAAATATGCTGTTGATAAAAAAAACCGGCCAAGTGCGAGTCGGACTCGCGCACGAAGGGTTCCGTACCAATATCTATAATACAACAGTAGACTTTGATCTTAATTTAATTTTAAATACGAAAAAAATATTGTATGGAAGCCCCCCGTAATTTTTTTATTTTATTTTATTTTAATTATTTCTTTTTAAAGTGAATATACTTATACATATTAATATTCTGTGAACATTTCATGTCTACCTATTTCCATTATTAATATCGAGCGAAAAACGGCAAAAAAATCACGTTTTTGGTATTGGAGCCCCCCTTAAATATTATTTTTATTCTGTTTTTAGTATTTGTTGTCATAGCAGCAACAGAAATACATATTTTTTAAATTAAATTATTTTATTTTGCTTAATTAACCGTATTGCAACACATGTTCCCGGTAATTAGCTACTTCATGCCTAAATGCAGTTGTGCTACCAAGTAATCAAGTCAACAGGAAAACTTTGCGGAAAATTAATTCTGAAAGTCAAAAGGGTTGTAAATGTTCTACGAAAAAACCAAGACGAAAAAATAAGGTTAAACAAGCAAACATTATTATTGTAAAAACAAAACACCCGAATGTAAAAAAAAATATATTTGAAAATAGTCTTTTCATCTCACCTGTTCGGAAAGTTGAACTTTCATGTGTAGATAGCCGGGTGGGAAAAAGCTTTTCCCTCCTACTTTATACTCCTACTATTGAATAAAAGGCTACTATCGAGAGTATTGATAGTTAATGCAATAGTCAGAGCTGTATTAGCTATCGATAGTGATTTTAATATTTGAACTTTGATACTATCGATAGTATTGCTATGTGTCGATAGTATTTACATTAACGGAACTATCGATACTATCATTACTATCGGTAGACTATCGATACTATCGATATTCTATCGATACTATTGCTTTTGTCTCAACTATCAATGCTATCGATAGTCTATCGATACTATTGCTTTTGCCTCAACTATCTATAGTCTATCGATACTATTGATACTCTATCGATACTATTGATTTTGCCTCACCTATCGAGTCTATCTATACACTACTTCTTTCCTTACAGTCGAAATGAAAAATAGTATGTTTAACTCGGTTGAAAGCACCCATTCCAATCTCGAGCTATTAGCGCTCTTACTTCGTTCGAGCGCCAAAAACTTCTCGAGTGGAGTGTTCACTTTCGTCCCTTGTATAACAATCAACTATTTTACTGACTTTTATTTGATACCCCTATTGCTATGGCACAGGTGAAAAGAAAAGTGTTTCTTCCTTGGACAGTTCAAATCTTGAAGAAACATAATAGAGAGTAGAAAACTAGTAAAAATAGTCCGTGCTTAAAGTCAAACATTTATTTGTGTTTCAGTCTTATTAGTAACACAAATAAAAAAACAAATAATCAACAATAAAAAAATATAAATAATTGTTTAAAATATTTGAGTTATTATTTACACAAATAATCAACTGTTTAATTAATAAAACTAATAAAAATTGCTTAGTATTTACTAACTAAAAATATATAAAAAGTAAACTACTAAGATTGATTTTTTGTGTGCAAAACATATTTACTTTCGTTTAAACGTATAAAATGTACGAGTAAACATATAAAAATAATTCAATTAAATTCAAAATCAGTTCTACACATGCTTTCTTTTACATGCGCAAAGATTTAACAGCTTGTTGTTTTAAGTAATATAATGATATTGTTTACTATTTCAATTATTAAATAAAATATAAGCCTGTAACTTTTTTCTTCGTCACTGCCCGCAAATTTGGTTTCGGGCACAGGGGGACTTTTTAGTAGGTATTTTATGAGTGGTGCATAGCAGGACTAACCCGTTCATCAAATGTAATAAACTATGTCACTTTTACAATTTTGACAAATCGAAAGACAAATCCTATGTCAAAAACTGTCTAGCCGTTTGAGCTGCTAAACAATTATACAAAAATACTCTTTAAAAACGTTACCCTCCATCTGCAGTCGGGTGAAAAGAATTGTTATTGTTCTACTTTCGAAAATAACGTTTTAAACATCACCTGTATTGACAAGATTGATAACCATTATGTGACGTATGTGATATAATAATATTAATGTCCTCCTAGCCGATTTCGACTACGGCGGCCTATCTCAACAGAGATTAGCCAACTGCGCGGGACATATTATAGTGCACAAGTGTGTGCGTAATTCACAAGTGCAGGTCTCTGTTCCTTACTCTCATAATCCGGTGAGACGGCAGTCCGACATGACCGTAGAGAGATCAGGCGCAGGACCAACGGCTTAACGTGCTTTCCGAGGCACGGGGGTGTTAACACCACCAACTTCCTGACTCCGGAGCTGTGTCTGAGTAATTTCAAGACAGAAAAACCCAAACACTCGGCCCGACCCGGGATTCAAACCTGAGACCTCGTGGATAGTACGCAGCGTGCTGACCACTAGACCAACGAGGCAGTCAAACTAAATGTGATATAGGAGATGAACGGCAAGACCTACGTATAGCAGTGGAAGTCGTACGACTGATATTAATGATGATGATGAGATCCAATGGCCATTTGCGACACTGAAATATTATAGAACAACCTCGCGTCTGTCTCTATGAGTGATGAGTCGAAGACCTCGTCAAAAATCAAGTCGTCTAGGAGCTTTCATCAAAAGCATTGTATGGTGTATAATAATACTAACAATTTCAAGACGTTGAGTTACATTGTGGAGTATGGTGGACTACTTCTTTTTAATAGACAAAGAAGTAACATACTGAACATATTATTATCTATCTTAAAAGGATAGCTTAATAGTTAATACTAGAAAGCTTTATTACTTAAAATTCTAACTGTTCGAAGCCAGGGCGGATTACTAGTTAAAATTAAACATGCTTAGTTACTGTACATCGGATTGGCTCTAATCCAAATATTCAATTAACCTATCCTACACAGCTAGCGATAATGATGGTGTTTTTGAATTGAGCAAACATTATTACTCGCCACTCCTCTCAGTACTACTCACAGTCATTCACCATCCAATCCATTCGACTGTGGAACTCCCTTCCTTTCCATATCCGGCAATCCCAGTCCCTTCCCGTGTTTAAGGCTAGAGTGAAGGCACACTTTCTCTCACTTTGACGCTTTTAACCTGTCTGTTAACACCGGTATCACTTTTACAGTTGTTATCTATTTATATTATATTTATGTATTTATCTACCCCTCCACCAATCCGCACTGAGCCCGCGTGATGGAGTATTCGTACTTCCTCATAGTTGAGGTGAGGCCTTTTCCCAGCAGTGGGATCTAATAGGCTGACAGCAAATTGTGCTGTTTCATGGATTCAATAAAATATATGTAATAACAACGTAAGATTATAAATTATTGTATTTTTTAAGTGATAAGCATTCACTTTGCAATCTAAATATATTATTGCACTTGAAAAATGACCGCCAGAGGCGGGAATCGAACCCGCGTTCCTCGCATGCCAGGCGATTGCCTAACCTCTCGGCCACCCTGGCGTTGGCAGAGCCTGTCGAAATTTTCAAGTGCTTCTTAACGCTGTAATGCCGCGTTGCTTTCATCAATGTTATTGGGATTACACCCTCAACACTCGTAAGATTGTCATATGATATTATTTTTAACTGCAGCGCAGAACCCCTTAAAGAGTATTGATTTTACTAAATTTTAGAAAATATGGCTAAAACGGTCGTATCTTTGGATCTTGCGTTGCGAACTTAGAAGCTTGATTTTTACACAGCATTAAAATACCACCGCAATTATTTTAACTACCTTTACGCGTTCCTGAGATAAATGGTCTTTACAGACAAACAAACAACAAAATGATACTATTAGTTTTCCTTTTTAGGGTTCCATAGTCCCGACAAGGAGCTCTTAATGTTTCCTCATGTCCGTCTGTCTGTCTGTCTGTCCGAGGTTTTGCTAGACAGTTAATACTAGAAAGCTGTAAGTTTGTATGTAAAGGCTTAATTGGTACGTCGACAAAATGGTAGAATTAGTTAATTAGTAGAATTTATTAGATATAGTGTTTTTTTATTAGGTACGGTAACCTAAAATTAGCACCATTATCGAAACTGGTTTTCCCTCGCAAGAAGATTCGTGCTATAGCAGAAAATGTAGTTGAATTTCAAACACGAGGGGGATATCTCAACGTCACCTAGCTCGTGATAAGATACCATTAACGCGAGTACCAACTAATCGACGGTGATTATTTAGAGGCTAGAAAAGGGGAGAAGGTCCTTAAGGCTGTAGCTGCGAAAATATAATAGCAAAACCCTGCGGGTTTTTTAAACCCTGTATATGTTTATATTGACGACCGTCTTGGTGTAGTGGTGCGCACCCCGGACTTCTAAACCAGGCGGTTGCGGGTTCGAATCCCACAAGGGGCAAATGTTTGTGTGATGAGCACGAGCATTTGTACCTAAGTCATGGATGTTTATATAAGTATGTCTATCCGTTATCCAAGTCACCATAGCACAAGCTCACGCTTAGTTTGGGACTAGGTAATTGGTGTGTTTGTTGAAACAATTTATTTTTATTATTATTATATACCTAGGCTGGCTTATCTAATAAGTTCTCGGCCTAACTGGATTTGACGGTAGTACGTAAATAAGTATACTCATTTGATAGCTTGATTTTTCATTACATGATGTACCGCGTTTCGTTGCATTAACTTAAGTAATTATACTTTTATGATCTTTTTCCGTGAGTTTTTCTACTCTTCCATCAAAATGCAAAAAACTGAAGTGATAGCCGGAATTAAAATTTTGTAAAAAAGTATGACGCCGTTCTAAAAGAATGTAAATACGATTATTACATAAATTGAAATTATGCCTTCTTATTCTATGTATTCTAAGTATTTTTTATTAAAACTAGGGAATTTGAAATGAAAAAGAATCTGGCGTTATTGCGGTCAAATACCAGGAACTTTTTCAGATGATTTGCTATCATCTAAAATCACTGGCTTCTTTACTACTATTCTAGGATCAAAAAAAACAGTCAATACAATGAAAATAATCTGGTACCTCACCCACAAAGAAAGTCAAGTCGCGTCCTTTAGCAGGAAAGTGATGACATCCAGTGCTCTAGGACTATAAAGGAATGGAAAAGAATCTTTTTATTGATTACCTTATCAAAGGATCAACTATGACATGCCCAAAATATACTAAATCGTGAAATAAGTTTATTAAAAAGATTTGAAAAGGAGACCACGATTATGCAACCGATGCAAAAGTTAGTCATTGGA
This sequence comes from Pyrausta nigrata, assembly GCA_949316185.1. Lineage (NCBI taxonomy): Eukaryota > Metazoa > Arthropoda > Insecta > Lepidoptera > Crambidae > Pyrausta > Pyrausta nigrata. Next base: position 12,101,989 of record OX438955.1, on the reverse strand, counting down.
CTGTCAAGTGTTTTCTGAGTCAGAAAATTTTAACAGATGAAGAGGTGATAGCCTGTGAGGAGCGAATTTTCATAGAGTTTTGAAATGAGTTTCCAAAACCCTTTAAAAACGCACTTGAGCACAGATTAAACAACAGTATTAAAATAAGAGGTAAATGTTTATAAATATAAAATAATTTTTTTTTTAATTTCATATGTTGTATTGGTCGGGCCGAGAACTTATCAAACCGCAAAAATAATATTCAGCTAAGTTAGTTTTTGTTCGAAATTTGAATAGATACGGAATACGCTTGATTATCTTTAATCCGAGCGGTCGCAAAATTCAACAATATTATAGCCCTCGTCAACATTCTTATTAGTAAGGTAAACTTATGTGGGATTATTTTTATAATAACACACCTGACAACCCTATGTTTATCAGTTATGCATGGACAGTCTTGCTGTTAATCGTAACGAGCATTTTATTTCTATTGCTCGCTCGATATTGCAATAAAGTTTACTATTTCCAATAGCAACTGTTAATAATTCATACTGATGGACAGGATCTGTTGCACGCAGGGTTGGCACACGGCAGAAATACTTAGCAAGCTAGAAAGTACACTTGATCTGCAAAAACATATAAACGTATTTGACAGTTTCTTTGCTGGACTTCATCTCTTGAAGCAGTACATTAACAATATCTGATTTCTGCGGCACTTTAACGGTAGTTTATCTATGCATTCAGCTAATTTAGCGAATAGATAAACCACCGTTAAAACAGAATCTGGGTATGAAATTGGAAGAAGCTTTATTTTTGAATCACTCGCTTGCAGATCTCTACTGATTTTCGTACGTCATCTAAAACTCCGCATCTTTGAATCACTCGATCGACTGCACTCGACCGCTCGAAACCAAAAAGAGTGCCCTTACCCACTCGTTACAGAAGACGAGCGATAAAATAAACGCTAAAATTTAATGTGTTACGTGAAAATTATGTCGCATTCGCCAATAGTATGTCACAAGAGTGTTTTAATGAGTCATAAAAGTGATTCAAAAATAGGGCCCAAAATTTCTTTGGGAGCACGCCATTGCTTTTTTTTTATTTTCGAAAAATATAGCACGTCTATTAATAAAAGTTCGCCATCCCTAATCTAGTGGTTGCCTTTTTTTAGACGTAGCGTTTTGTGTCAGTATTATTTTAACCGACTTTTTAAAGGCTGCGCGTAGATGGCCATTTTAAAGCCTGCGTATTTGTCCAATAAAAAGTAGTTCAAAATAAACTATGTTTGAATAAGTTTGTCTATTTGTAGACACATGTGACGACCACAAGTTTTTTATGGTCTTTTGCTGTTTTAATATTTTTCGCATGGGTATAGAGTATTCAGGACAAGGCAATTTAGCTTTATGGTGGAAAACTTAAATTACTTTGTCTGATATTAGTTACCCACTTATCATAGTATATATAATCACGTGATTTGAGCTAATATAAAAAGCTAACAAAACAAAATTACTAAAAGAGTAATAATTTACTTAAGCTTATTTTTTGTATTTCTTTCGTCACAGTTATAAAAATAAATAAATTAATTGTTTTAACGAACACACCACTTATCTAACCCCAAACTAAGCGTGAGCTTGTACTGCGGTGACTAGGATAACGGATAGACACACATTAATTAATGTCGGATTAAAATTTCCGGAATCATCCTTTTTTCGAAATGTATTATTTACTTAAACTAGACATTTTTGGTACATAAATGCTTAAAACTTTTTTATTTAAAGATTATTTCCTGAAAGTTCTTACTGAAAGAAAGAAAGGAAATACGTTTAATAATTCTTCGTCGACTATGAAGAGTTCAGACGGGTTATCTGTGTCATTCGAAATGCGCAGACAACATTAAATATTTTTATTTTCACATTTTCTTCCGAACCGTAGCCGTTTAACTTACCACCCGCTATAAAAATGCAACAACACTTTACGCAAAAAGTATGACAATGGAAACATTTACACAGTAATGTTAAATGACTCAAAGAAGATACTGACTCAGACCGCTTTTATTGTTGTGCACTTAAGAGTCGAGTTTCCGTTTATTTAAATGTTTTTTTTATAAGTAGACATTACTGGCTGTATAAAGGTAATCCGTTGTCTTTTAACCTGGTTTAGAAATCCGGGGCGCGACTATCGATACTATCTATCTAAGTTCAATATAGTATCTACTATCGATAGTATCGATACTATTGCTACTGACTATTGCAATAAGAATCGATACTATCGATACTCTAGAGACTATCGATAGTTTTGTCCTATCAATTAAGGTTATAAGACTGTATGGAAAATTCGACATTTGCGCGGACAAAATCGCCGGCAACAACTTGTCGAGAATAAAAATCAAAAATGTTTACTCTTCACACTGCAGGTCTTTGTCATATTAAAGTAAAACCAGCCTAAAACAACAATTACCCATTTCGGACTTACCAAGTTGGGTAAAGGGCACCATTTTCCCTTCTACTGACGAAATAGTTCCCTTTTACGAGCCATTTTGAATTTTTCGCTGCACGAATTTATGCAGTCGTATTTTTTTTATAAACTATCGAGAGAGGAAATTCTCAAAAATACAAGAAAGGTTGTTTTTACTTTACCTGTGTTTTGGTATTAAATTTTTTTAATGAAATTGCAACTGTCACATGAGTATAATTTTTATTCAAGTAATAATTATTTAAATTATGAAATGTCAATAATTATGTCTGCCAAATTCATACCCCTATTTAAGTATTAAGCTGCTGCTTTTTAACAATATTATATTTACGTTATCAAAGTTATTGAACTTAAAGCACATTATCGCTTACCAACAGGTGTATACTTTATTACGAAGTTTACCTAGCACTAAAAAAAAAAACTGAGTTTTCAGGACATTCTGTTCCATGCCCATTTGATCGGTAAATCCTGAGGCACTTCAGAAAAGTATATTAACTGAATTATTAATCTGAACAAGGACTCGCATCCAAAACTTGTAGTTATAATCATAAAACACGTACTATTAACACTTTAAACATGTACCGACCGGACGACCGTCTTGGTGTAGTGGTTCACGCCACGGACTTCTAAACCAGGCGGTTGCGGGTTCGAATCCCGCAATGGGCAAATATTTGTGTGATGAGCACGAGCATTTGTACCTAAGTCATAGATGTTTATAAATGTATATAAGTATGTCCATCCGTTATCCTAGTCACCATAGCACAAGCTCACGCTTAGTTTGGGACTAGGTAATTGGTGTGTTTGTTGAAACAATTTATTTTATTATTTTACTATGTAGTCCCGAGTAACACGAGCCGTGCAAATCACTGAAGGCAAGACACCAATATTCAGCTGTATTTTTGGGGAAAATTCTACATAATCCTTTGACGTGATAATACTTTACACTTTCTCTGTTAATTCCTTTAAGTCTTAGTCAAACATAGTACAAAGAGGTGGCGTAACACGCCTCATTAGGTTTGTACTAGTTAGGGATGTGACAGAGATCCGTAAACTACCCCGACACATGAATATCCGAAATCAAATTTTATAAAAACCGTACCTGCCCTGGGAAATTCATTCAAATCTGATAATATGAAAGTGTGGAATAATTAGTTACGATACAAGTTTAAAGTTTTTTAAAGAAGTTTGAGGTTGTTTTTCCACTATACTAAGGATGAGCTAAGCTATATATTGTAGCGACAATTAGTGTAAAATACACATTAATAGGTTGACTTTAAAATGAAGCTATCACCGGGCCTAGCCAACACACATACCCACACCTTTTGCATTACTACTTGAATTATAATTTAACCTGCAATTTCAATTAACAGTTTAAAAAGACTAATTTCCTTTAGGTTTATTAACTAGCAGGTCCCCGTGACTTCGCCCGCGCCAAATGACGGATTTACCATTTCACCCTTTCACCCATTTCACCCCAACTGATGATTTTATATCGCGACTAAAAGTAGCCTATGTCCTTCCCAGGGTCTCAAACTATATTTGTACCAAATTACATTTGAATCGGTCTAGTAGTTTCGGAGCCTCTTCCATACAAACAAACAATCAAATCTTTCCTCTTTATAATATTAGTACACACTATCCAAAACCATCTGATAAATCATATCAATATCCGATCTCAAACTTCTCCTAGTTAGCGTCTATTAAGTTTGTTAAACGGTATGTTTGAATAATAAGTCAGCCTATTAGATCCCACTGCTGGGAAAAGGCCTCACCTCAACTATGAGGAGGAACGAGCCATACTTCACCACGCGGGCTCAGTGCGGATTGGTGGAGGGGTGTATGTAAGGCAAGTGACAAACCTTACTGTCAGAAGTTATCAAGCCGCCCTAGGGCCTCTGACTAGGCTTAACGACTAATACCACAGATATTAGCCGGGACCAACTGCTTAACGTGCCTTCCGAAGCACGGAGATGCTTGTCATGGACGTCACTTAAATGGTCGGAATGGTCACCCATCCAATCACGACCGCGCCGTGGGTTGCTTAACTTTTGGTATCACTACCAAAGCGCTGCCGCCACTGCGTCACAAGCACCTGCATGTTTGAATGCGATTCACTAATTGGATAAGAGTGCCTGACTGTACTTTTTAAGAAATTGTATGCAAAATTACGAGTACTTGAATGATTGAAATTAATATAATGTCCTCCTAGCCGAATTTCGACTACAGCGGCCTAATCTCAACAGAGATTAGCCAACTGCGCGGGAGATATTATAGTGCACAAGTGTGTACTGTTCTAAGTGTATATTGTTCCTTCACTCTCATAACTCGGAGAGACGGAACTTTCACCTAGCGAGGGGCGATTGTTTGAAAAAAAATAATCGAATGGATCGAAAATCGACCATTCGAACTATCGAATGTCGATTTAGTAATTAGGAAAAAAAATAATCGAATAATAATCGACAATCAAATGATAATCTATACTCGGCTCTTCGATGCATTCGATTGAATTGCCGCGACTGTGCGCACAGGACAGGCAGCGAACAAATAATAAATCGACGCGACGAATGACGATTCATTCGTTAGTAGTACGGCCTCCGCACCGCACGCTCCGGTATTCGCCGCATAATCGAAGGATAATCGAATGACTGCGGTTGCTTATCGAATACATTCGATTACAGAGCCCCTTCGAATAATTCAATTAATTTAGTAATAATCGCCCATCGCTACTTTCACCAGAAATAATATAGACAAGCTGATCTACAAGGAAAGACTTGTAGATTTTTGTTGTTGTTAGTTTGGGTACGGAACCCTAAAACATTAAGTTACAGAAGTCCGTTTTACTATCCAACCACATACATCCCAAGCTGGAGTTTGATCAGAAAATCTTTACTAAACTTGAAGCCAGCGAATGCGAAGTTTTTCTTAGACATACTCAAAGTTCTATCTCTAAATCTGTCTTAACTGGCCTGTGTCACGTCTAGCATTGGAAAGTTGTTGAAACTTTAGAACTTCAGTAAGTAGTTTCAGTGTATTCTGATACGATCGGGGCTTGGACAATCATAACATTATGTTGGTAGTTCGTAAATTGTGAATTAAAATTAAGACATAAATTTGTTTGAAAAGAATAACAAAAATATACTTTTAGGTCCTTTTCCTATAACATTTTTCAACGGGGTTCACAGTATTTTGATTTTATGTTACACATGCTTAAGTTAAAGCGCCAGTTATAGAAATAGATATTTCAAATATATAAGGGTATCTATTTGCTCTGTTTGTAGTTTGTACTTACCTAATCCATTTTGGTTTACTTCATCCAACGAGGACGTTTCTTCCTATTTTGACTTTAAACAAGTCACTGGACAATATTTGCTACAGGTAAAAAAAAAATATTTTTAATGTATTAAAAACAGAAGAAACTCAAAGACATATAAAATAGCTGACGCCTAATTACCAACTGACATCTTATTGCCAACTGACATCTCATTGCCAACAGACTGACGTCTCATTAGTATTATAAGTAGTAGTTAGGCTGTAGGCAGTTAGTGTAAAGTCGCCACTAAACCATGCATTTTTGTTGCAAAAACTGCCTCTACCAACTACATAAAATGCTGGTGTGTTGTCCTCACAAAAGGTTCCACAAATGATATCGTTAATTACGAGGCGCCACTTTATCTGAAAACTACCGAATTATTCACTAATGAAGATGGAAAATTTAATTATGCCCAGCTCTGAGCGTTGAGCCTAAAATGCTGCAAAGACGACCTAAATTTTCTGTATTGATTCGTACGCTGAAGTTTTTCTAGCTGAATATGACGATTCAGAGTTTCTACACATCAAATTGGTGACTGGCGTATGTTCTGGCATGTCACAAGTACAGTCGGCAGCATGTCAGGCTACCCAGGTGAACTCCGAAAACAGCTTTTATTACGTAGGGTGTAGAGGCGCTCTCGAGGTCAAAGTGGGGTAGTCTAATATGTGGCCATATGTACTTATATCTAACGGCCTAATCTCGTATTTGAAAACAGAGAGTCAAATACATATTTTTGAAGTCATACGGTATTATTTTCTTATATTCGTTAAAAAATTTGACAGAACTTATCGTCAAAAACTGCAAGTACCTACACAAACGTATCTTCTATACCGCAACAACTCTACTATTTATTAAAAAAATAGTAATAACTTTTTAAGTGTTTTTTTACTTTAGACAATGAAGTTGTGTTTCCCATGACAAAAGACGACATAACTATACTTCAATTAGCAACAGGTAATACCACTCCACCGATTTCCCCAGAATGTTCTGGCTCACTCAATCTCCGTAAGTTCACCCCAGACAACGCCAGGTGGAACTTTTAGTGCTATATTAATGAAATTCCTTGGAGTCTCTTGGGAAACGTGCATTTTCTCTTGACGCGTTTACACGTGACGACTCACCTATGACAAAATAATACAGTATATATACAGCCCACTTTCGCACGTCCGGACTAGCTAATCCGGATTTGTTCAAGGCCTATTATCTGAGTCGAAAGCCCACTTGCGCTAGTCCGAATTAGCTAATACGGACAAGCGCAATTGGACCTTCCGTATAAGCTAATCCAGACTAACGATGGGCGATTCTTCGAAAAAAAAAAATCGAATGAAAATTAATCGACCATTCAAACAATCGAATGTCGATTTAGTGATTCGAAAAAAAAATCGAATAATTATCGACAATCGAATGATAATAATTGACGACCGTATTGGTGTAGTCGTTCGCGCACCGGACTTCTAAACCAGGCGGTTGCGGGTTCGAATCCCGCCAGGGGCAAATGTTTGTGTGATGAGCACGAGCATTTGTACCTAAGTCATGGATGTTTATATGTATTCAAGTATTTCTATCCGTTATCCTAGTCACCATAGCACAAGCTCACGCTTAGTTAAAAAAAATCTAGACTGGGCCCTTCGATACATTTGATCGAATTACCGCGACTGTGCGCACTCTGGTATTGCTCGCCGCATAATCGAAGAATAATCGAATGACTGCGGTTGCTTATCGAATTCATTCGATTACAGAGACCATTCGAATAATTCGATTAATTTAGTAATAATCGCCCATCGCTGGGCTTTTAACTTAGATAATATGCCTTGAACAAGTCCGGAATAGCTAATCCGGACGTAAGCGAGTGGGCCTAAGTATGTAAAAGAAAACTTGCCTTTACTCAGTCACGACTAAAGGTCGTGATAATTATTCGGAATTATATATTTATTTCGCCTGCTGACGAGTTAAATATAATATAAGAGATTTATTTATTAATAAAACCTTTACTTTTAGCTTGTTTAATACTTAAGTAGAAGTGACAAGTAAAAATTAAACAGAATCGGTTAAAAAATAAATCTTAAAAACGTAAAAGTAGGTATCATAAAAGGTTTGTGGCGGTAACATTGGCTCTCATGGTATTTTAATGAAGTTTCTTGCAACTTACATGGTTGTAAGTCTACCGGTATACCGTTGTACAATGTTTTAAACGCTGAGTAGCAGCTTAGTGATGTTCTTTTTTTAAAATGTCAGTGTACCACTGGCCGTGAGTGCCCCACAGATGAACAAATATTTTCCATGAGCTGTTGCGTCATTTCGAATTGTAATTACATTTCTACTTCTTTTATCTGTTTGGGACCAGTTAGTAAAGTCTTCTCTGGTGACAAATATGGCTTCCCGGTATCTTGGCTACTTGTACCTAGCAATAGGGTCTTGTAGATAATGTAGCGATATTTTCGTGTGTAAGCTTTCGGTTTTTTTTAATTATTATTAAGGTAAGCGACGATGCGGCCGTGATGTGTCATATCTGACTACCTATTCGCACTCTTCTTGGAAGTATCTAAATTATAGTGTAAACATTTCAGCTGGCAACGAATTCCTCTCTTTAGGCCTTAAACTGTGTTAAACGGGTGCCCGCGCGGGCGCACGTCGCGTGGACACGCCGCGGTCCACGGGGCCCGTCGCGGAGACCCGACTTACGCAGTGTCGCCAGTACAATTTAAACAGTGTGCTTGTACAGTCGTGGCAATGGATTATTTAATATATTATTACCTAGCAAAACGACAGTCATTTTGTGAGCGCGTACGGCCCGTAACACATAGCGCCATGAACTAAACTAGCCCGCGCGTGCACCCGCGCGTGCCCAAGCGCGTGTCCCCGCGTGGGGAGACGGGCTCTGTCGCGCGGGCGCGGGGCCCGCCTCCCCGCGACGGCCTCTCGTGAGGCTTCCCGCGACAGGTCACTTTTTTATGAAGTCGCGCGGGTCCCCGCTTAACGCAGTTTCAGGCCTTAGCCGTACGCAAGAGGAACGTAGATTCAAAACGTTTGGTGCGAATTGGTGGCATGTCAATTTTCAACGATATAAGGGTGAAAACTTGCAAAGTAATTGCTTAAGTTATAAAAATAATGATACAAAGGTGGAAATCCCGCCTACTACTTGCGTTCCGATAGTAAAAAGTGGCCGGTGGGATCAATCCATGCAATTCTTTTGCACACTCCTCGAAATGTATGTAGGCTGTAAAACACTAAACACCTTACTTATTTATTCTGTAACCTTACGCTCATGTTTGATAAACATAGTTTTATAATTATAGTGAAGTGTATTTTGTCTGTTTAACACGTTTACAGTCCCCCAAACAAGAATCTTTTTTTTCCTGTCACATCCACTCACATCGACACATATCACATGTTTAGAACATATCTACAAGTCTACTCTAAAATCCAACCTTAATTCATACGTCCAGTCCAGTAAATTATTTTTTAATAAGTAAGTAATTTGCGAACCAAATGTGAAACAGGGAACGTGTTAATATATTTATTTATTTCCCTAAAGTGAAGCGTACCTTTACTTAGCACGGTCAAAACACAATAATTTTGCTCTGTCTGTGGTTATAAGACAATTGAAAATCGTATAGTGAAAATGCTCCCCTGAAAGGGTTACTGCGGTAATAAACTTTAATATTCATAAGTAAACCGATGAATTATGTTTTATTGCTTCATCGTGGCGTTTTGCGTGATAAATTGCACCTTATTAGAATTTATCTAAGCTTTTAGCCCTTATTGTTAGTACAAATAGACTTACAGACAACAGGACATGCTTTATATACTAAGTAGAGTAGTAACTACTTGTACTATTATTAATTCTGTGTAGTAACTGTTAATAAATTACCAAATTTTCTGGCTGTCAATCTGTGGCCAGTTTCGGCAAGTTTTATCTTATCTAACCAGTCTTATGTGACAAGATCTTATTTTTAAATTTTGCAACCCCTTTTGCAAGTAACCCTGCATATCAAAGAAACTTGTAAACGAGTATTCGATTACACCCGCACTAAATCAAAGTTAAGCTGTACACTGACAAGGTAATTGGCTTACAACCAACCATAACCTATTTATCGACAACGGTCCAGCCGTTCATATGGGCGACCTAACTTAGTTATATCAACCACGTTGTGACCACGGCTGCGGACAGTTCATAATAGACATGATTTTATTTTGAACCAGGGGAAATTGCCGGTAAATATTTTATTAAAAAATATGCAGAGTCGAAGAATAGCTGCCAAATGAATTGTATTTTTTTGCTTACTGATTTGTTTCGTTGTAGGTAAGACAGTTTTATTTTCTCCTGAGATAATCTAGGCTACAAAATGGTAAAAATTATTATTGAAAATTTAAAATAAGGAATTGCCTGCTAGACCTTGCTTTGACATTGACATTTTTTTCCTATTATTTTGTTGATCTCTCCTGACACACTTGAAAGCTATAATGATGATTGCTATAGCTATTTGAAAGCAAACAAATTAGGCGGAAATCCTGCGGGCTTAATTGCAATTTACCTTTGTTCAATAATTACAGACTCTATAATTACTGGGGTAGAGTGCTTTTGTATACACACAAGGCTTAACCTAGGGACAGCTGAGGATCTGTGCAGCACAGTCAGAATTACTAATAGCTGCTTCTGCTTAAGGATTTAATGCTGTGGTGTTAGATTTGCTACTCATATGCGGGCAAATAAATTGTTTACGGGGCGGTAAAAACGAATATATAAGTAGATTTATGTTTGAAAAAAACTAGGCAAGTGCGAGTCGGACTCGCGCACGAAGGGTACCAATAACTTACAACATTAGACAGTATAGGCAAAACAAAACCTTGTTTGTATGGTAGCCTCCCTTAAATATTATTATTAATGTGATTCAAATATTTATTTTTAAAGAGAATATATAATTTCACATTCTGTACGAGTAAATATCTACTAAATGTCTACCTGTTGCCATTATTAATAGCGAGCAAAAAACGCTAAAAATCACGTTTGTTGTATGGGAGCTTAAATATTTCTTTCTAAGAACACATTAAAAAGGGGATTAACGCGACGGATAGTAGGTAAAACATTATTTACCTAATTTATAATGTTTTACCTACTATCCGTCGCGATAATCCCCGTTTTATTGTGTTCTTATATTAAAACGCGAATGTTTAGGAGTCATTCTTTTATTCTGTTTTAAGTATTTGTTGTTAAAGCGGCAACAGAAATACCTACGTCATCTGTAAAAAAAATAACTATCTAGCTATCACGGTTCATGAGATATAGCCTGGTAACAGGCAAACAGACAGACAGACAGAGGAGGCTAAGTAATAGGGTCCCGTTCTTACCCTTCGGGAACGGAACCCTAAAAAGCTGCTTGGCTTTGCACGTGTACACTAGGCGGGGTGGTTATTAAGTCAATGATGATGTGACAACCGGAAATACCGAAAAGATCTACCCAATTAGCACAAGCCGAATGAAGCCAAACTAGTGTCATATTGCTTCGCAACCGCAATAAAAAACATAAATATAAAGTTTGTAAATTTGTTTTCGGACGTAATCTTTGGAACTAAGCCCAATTATTCATTTCTGGTTAACGTATGATTTATTGATTTAATTCATCTAAGGTGCGACATGATGCGGTGCCACCGTACCACAATAATTTTGCCGCATTAGGCACCGTGTTGTAGGTATACTATGGACATTGAAAAAGAAAGAAACAAAGCATTAATTCGACATTCGCACACACAAAGTTCACAATCGAGAAAGACACAAGATTCTTACATGAGTCATCATCATCATCATCCTAGCATTATCCAGGTTATGCACTCGCACCGAGGGTCCAGGGTCCGCTTTGGACCATGATCCAGGATGTGGCAGATCAGGTAAAATTACAGTGGAGCGATTGCCATCTGACCTCCGTGACCCTGTTATCAGGGAAACCGTCAGGTTAGCTGGTTGCCTCTCATGCGAGAGGTACTGGTTCGATCCAACGTGCCGCCATATACCAATGACTTTTTTTGAGTTATGTACATTAGTTGTTTCACTAACTGATGCTCTTACGGCCATCCAAACTGTGACCAGTTTGGATCATGGTAACACTTTCAGACGCCTGAATGTGCAGGTTCCCTGACGATGTTTTTCCTAACCGTAAGAGCTTCAGTTAGTGAAACAACTAATGTACATAACTCAAAAAAATTCATTGGTATATGGCGGCACGTGGGATCGAAGGCAACCAGCATGAGAGGCAACCCGCTAGCCACTGCACTACAGACGCTACCACAAGACTATTACACGAGTGAGTGCTATGGAAGATTTCATGAATTGCAGATGAAAAATCATATGAAATGAATTTCCTTGTTCACACCTGCTATTTTTTTTTCATATAGACTGCTACAAATCGCACTCTGCGAAATCATAGATCATGCTCATTTTATTTCATTCATTGATGACTACATGTAGCAGAGCGAGTCGCGAGCGAGCGAGTAGGAATGATTTGCCCTAGGTGCGTGTTAGAAAAAGACAAACACACTAGTTATGCGATCATAGGTGACGATCAATACTGCGTAGGCATATAAAAAACTTTAAACTTATGGACATAAAGTTTTGATTTGTTTGCCATGATTTTTCGTGACAACCTAAATATGACATTTCATATTAGTAGCTAATTAGCAACCGTTCACAATCCATACTAATATTATAAATGCGAAAGTGTGTCTGTTTGTCTGTCTGCTACCTCTTGACGCTTAAATCACTGAACCGATTGAGATGAAATTTGGTATGGAGACAGTTCGAGACCCTGGAAAGGACATAGGAAGGGTGAAATGGGGGATGAAAGTTCCCAATCCAACTCTTGCGGGCAAAACCGCGGGGAACCTCTAGTAATTCATATTTCATTATAAGTATCCAATAGCAAAAGTGTTACATTATGACACTGCGAAAATAAATCATTGCCAATGAAATTTCACATGTGATTTCATATGAAAAAAAATCATCATTTCTTGAAATGAAAATGAATTAAAAGTAACAATCATTTCCATGCAGTGAGTGCCGAAAAGGCATTACCTCATTTTTCGTAGTAATAGAGCCGACGACATGCCACGAAACTGATTTTCAAGGTTTGCCTTTGTGCAACGGCTAACACACAACAAGATGAAGTTTTTTTTAAAATAACACTTGTGTGGGACACTACCTGTGTCGACACACATGCGGCCTCTCATCTGCCCGGTACAAGCCGGGAGGCTGGTTTGGCTGCAAGAAATGCCGAAAACTTAAAAAAAAAAACAAGTACAGGTAGATCGACTCCCGGTACCTCTTTGTACTGTTTGGAGTCGAAACACTAGGTCCGTGGGGTCCCAACGCTATCACTTTTTTTAAAGAGATTTCCAAGAGGCTGATTGACATCAGTGGTGACCCAAGAGCTGGCAGCTACCTTGCACAACGTATAAGCATCGCTATCCAGCGGGGTAACGCTGCCAGCATCCTGGGAACCTTACCACAAGGATCCTTTTTATAATTTATAATTTTAATTTTGTACATAATCATGTTTTATAATATCTGTAAATAACACTAATAGAGAAAAAGAAAATGACATATTAACTGTTATAAAATGGAAAACATATAAAAAAGTCAAGTCGGACTCGTGCACGAAAGGTTCCGTACAGCTATACAAAATTAGAGACTATATTATGACCTTTCTTTTAGTTTTAAAAAGTTACTACTTCATCTTAGTCACTTAAAACAATTCATTCTAAGGATTTTGTATTTAGTACAAAATTATCTGACTAATATATTAACGACTATTACCTACTGCTTAACTAATGAAGTTATCTTAAGCGCCATAGTCTTCCTTTAAAGTCTATAAAATGCACTAACATCGTGTTTTTTTCTGATTTTCGTAATTGGAGCATTAAATGAATAAAAAATGTCTAAAACATTTTAAAAGACCTACTCAACAATAACAATAAGATTGGGTAGACGACGAAAAATATCATCCCCACTTCACATGTAAGGGAGCTACGCTAAAAACATCCAAATTTTTATTTTTCTACTTTGTCGGCGTAGTTCGCCGACAGAAGTAGTTGGTATACATACAAAATTACAGCATTCTAGTACTAACGATCTCTTAACAAAACCTCGGACAGACAGACAGACGGACATGACAAAACTATAATAATAATGCCCTCCTAGCCGATATTGACTTCGGCGGCCTATCTCAACAGAGATTAGCCAACTGCGCAGGACATATTATAGTGCACAAGTGTGTGCGCAATACACAGGTGCACTCTCTGTTCCTTCACTCTCATAATTCGGTGAGACAGCAGTCCGAAATGACCGTAGAGAGATCAGGCGCAAGACCAATGGCTTAACGTGCTTTCCGAGACACGGGGGTGCTAACACCACCAACTTCCTGACTCCGGAGCTGTGTCTGAGTAATTTTAAGACAGAAAAACTCAAACAGTCTCGGCCCGACCCGGGATTCGAACCCGGGACCTCGTGGATAGTACCCAGCGTGCTGACCACTAGACCAACAAGGCAGTCAAAACTACAAGGGTTACCTGTTAAGACTACGGAACCCTTAAAAGCATGACAAACAATAAATAAAGAATTCAGGCCTTTTGAAATAGTTTTTAAAATAATTTCTCCCGGGCGATGCCGGGTCGCTAGATGATAAATTGACTTTTAAGCACAGTTCCTAACACTTCTGAGAATGGTTGGTTTAGCATATTGCTAAGTATAAATTATGCACAAGCAACATCAGTGCTCATCTTAGCCAGAGCGTCAGACCAGCCATCCCATTTAGGGAAAAAACACACAAAGAAACTCCGTAAAGTGAAATAACAATTTAAAATAACTCAAAGCTTTCCCCGTAGCCCGGAGGCGAGAGCTTTTATTGCAAGCTTTAAGTTAATTTTGGGTTATTTAAACATTGGGATTTTTTAAAGGTTCCGTAATAACAAAGAACACTTACAAATGTCTATCTAGCAGTAGACCACACTACCAAATAGAGCGTTAGAAAAATTGACATCTGAACTACTCTCTTTTCTTGGTACAAATAATAGAAAATATTATTCCAAAAGCAAAAGATTAATTATCAAAAGACACATTTAGCAAAAGTGTGTGTGCTCGTGTCATATCTAGTGTGAATTTTTACCTTATATTATTTGCATTGTCGCGGTCATAAAAATAAGATCTCATGCGTGTTTTGCATACGAAATGGACTCGTCCAAATAAATCATACTCACTTTACCTTTCCACCGTTCCTTGTCGTGCCATTCGCGAATGTCATGGGTGAGGTTTCTTCCACGACACCCGCGGCTTCAGCCACTTAAAGCAAACTTTATTTAAGGGGTAATCTCCTCTTACTTGGTTTGCGCGCGCGCGTTCGGGTGTTGGCATCACACCTAAGCCTTCATCTCTGGAACAGCGTAATGTCGGTGGGCCCCGGATACTCCACATCTCTCTCATGCCACTCACGTCCGCTTCTAGGGACTAGCGGGCTAAGTGACGACAGTCTGCGCTGTTCTGAAGCCTGGAGCCTCTGCTGGGTGGCTGCCAGCACGTCCGACGAGTTCCCTAAGCACAGACTGCAGACCTGGGTGTGCAGCATGTTTCCTCGCTTGTGACTTCAACCTTGTTTGCTGTTACACTCACCGCATGGAAGCCATGAATGCAGATGCTTGTTGTCCTCCCCCACCACTACTTACCCTCGCTACGCGCTATTCTGAAGCCTGGTGTACACGACCCGGGCAATGCCCCGACGGTGTCAGTCTAGACTCCCTCAGTGGTTTGGTTTGCGCTGGTACCTTTATCTGGGGGGCGTTCCCCTACCCACCGCCAGAAATCCGACATTTGAAAAAAAAAAACCCTAGTACCATTTGAGCGTTCTCAGTATCATGTGTTTAACTTTTAAAAACATGGGGTTGTGTTTCATTCCAGTTTATTTCCTCGCGCTTGTTTTAAATCCTTTACTAAAAGGGAATCTGTTATTTTACGTAAAAAAACGTACAGCATTTTTGATATCAACTAATAAATAAATCCTCGTATTGGACAACATAAACTGTAGGTATATGCCCTAGGTATATGATTGCCCTGATACCAAAGTAAGTAGCTTCCGTAGATTTCCATAACAGAAGTTTTTTACTTGTGTTATGGAAATCAGAAACAACGGTGGTATCACAAAACCCGGACCCGAGACAATATAGACGTAGAAAATTTCTTCTATGTTGACCCGACCGGGAATCGAACCCGGGACCTCAAAGATGGCGACACCTTGAAAAACGGTGTGTGATTTTTGAGATCCTCTTTTTTTTAAAGAAACATAAAAAAACCAGGCCTGTGCGAGTCGGACTCACGCACTGAAAATTTCGTAAAAAAAAAAAAGTTTATTTTTACAACGAAACCACAAATTTTGTTTTCGGACTGTTTCCTTGTGCCGAATTCCATGAGTCTATCTTTGCAATTATATCTCTCAAATTAGTTAAACATATATGGAACATGAAATCTGCAGTGTGAACATGCGTGTGGGTGTTGTGTTACTTACGACCGTTGTTTCAGATTTACATAACACAAGTGCTTAAGCTTAAGTAACTTTGGGATCTGAGCTGAATATATGTGATGTTTTCCAATATTTATTTATTTATGCGTTAGTACGCCCCACCAGCCGGTGTGGCTGGTGGGGCGTCCAAGATTTCCTCCCATTTCCTCCCTCTTGAATTACGCAGAGACATCGCTGATATTATATATTTAATGAACATTGCAAATGGTCACATCGACAACTCTGCGCTTCTGAACCATATATATCTCAGGGTTCCCTTAAAACCCAATCGAGTACGTCCTTGCATGCACTTGCGTCTGTGTCACACCAACTATCGTAAAAACTCGTACTTTTGCAGGGTAGCTGAAAGGCTCAACAAGTTAATGAGCGCTCACCCGCATGTTGATTTGTTTTGTACCTCTCCTAATACGGTAAAAAAACTGATTGCGAGTGATTTCATGGGCCCAACTGACTGATGTCACTGACCGCAGCTATAGGTATAACACTTTTATGGTTCTTTTTGTAATACATAAACGACTTTTGTTGCTGTCTATTGTTATCTTGTGAATTTAGTACCTATCACTTGTCAATCAAGATACATAATATGATTTGTATTTTCTTTAAGCTACATATATGTGAAAACTATAGGCTAAATGTGCATTGTTTTGTAACTTATATTGCATTGTTAAAAGCTGTTTGTTTTCCAATAAAATAAAATAAAATAAGATATCACTGGAAGGATGAAGTCGCCAAAGACCTGAAAGAGCTAAAAGTGCCCGACTGGTCACATTTGGCACAGAATAGGGAAGAATGGCGCACTTTACTGTCGGAGGCCAAGATTCACTTCGGGTCGCTGAGCCAACGAAGTAAGTAAGTGAGTATGCGTTAGACAAACCCAACCACTTTATTAGTTTTAACTAACCTGATGTACTTGTATAAGAACGACTTTTTATCCCTCGAACGCTACGTGAAGCCATGTAAATTAGAAAACATCAGAGAAAATGGTTGGAAAATTCCACGGGCATAAACAAGCGACTAATATAGTTTTCATTTGTGTCCGTAATTTTTCGTGAAGCGGGTCAAAAAGTTCCCAATGTCCTTTACAAAAAAAACGTAAAAAAGTGAAAATCGAGGTTGCAGATTTTTGCTTTGGGAGCCAATTACCTTTTATATAGTGCCAATAATATCGACGACTTCTTTTTATATTAAGAGATTTTTAGAAGTATTATTTTAAGAATCTTAATACCAAAATTACGAACGAGATGGATCAGACGGCTGACCGCTGCTCTAGAATACAACACATACTAGTTTCTAAACCACTGCTGCCATCTTACGGATTTTCCAGAAAACTTGTTTTATCAAAACGCTCCTAGATGGCGCAACGGTCACATTTTCTTATCCCATTATTTATTAAAGGTATTTTAACCCAAGTGTTATCCAAATAACCCAAAAAATACCCAGAAACATTATAGCGTCCATTCAAAGAATGTTTAGTTTATAAGAAAAAAATAAGCATGTACCTTTCACGTACATTTTTACGTCTTTACGAATGAAAAGTCAGTGTGCGCCTGTCTTTCGGCGCGAACAGTGTTTGTGTCGGGGCGTTTCTTTGACCTAAATAAAAATAAACATCTCGTGTTGATTTTAAAGGCTTCTACTTGGCACACTTTAGTTCATTGTGAAGTTAGCGAGGAACGCAAGGTGGCGAGGTGAGTTTCATAATAATATTGTTTTAATCCAGTTAAACAGGCAATTGAGACAAGTGTTAGCTGCATGTATACAGTTTTTCATATTGGAAAACATTAGAAAAGTTAAATGGTAATTATTTTGGTAAATATAGACATTGATTTCGGTAAGAACCGCCTTAAAAGTAAAATATAAGTAAAAATACCCAACATGTGTAATATTCTATTTATATTTTAACATGAAATATGTTTCGTGTTAAATTATTTAAGAAGGTATTAAATAAAGATTACACTTACTTTATTTTTGTCAATATAGAATATATTGTGTCATTTTGTGCGATGTTCATCGCTCAAATATTAATGATAAACTGTATGTTAGTAAAACCCTGTAACTCAAATGATGTTGTTAAAAAATATAGAAAAATAAATGTTATTTTTTACATCTTTTTTTCATTGAAGTATATCACATTGCTTAAAACAAAACTAAAAAGTGAATTTTAATCAATAAAAATATTATTTACCTTTTTGGGACAGTTAAGTAAAATAAAAAAAATAAACTTTACATTTTCATTCACATTGTCTCGACTAGCAGTGCCACCTAGCGGTAAAAGGAAGACGTCTACTTTGCGCAGGTTCTTGCTTACTTACTCGCTACATTTAGCAGCCTAGTGTTTAGCAGTTGAAAATGTCAACAGATGTCGCTACAATCGAACTGTCTGCTTTTTGGTTACCGCAAGGGGCAAATGTTTGTGTGATGAGAACGAGTATTTTTGAATCACTCGCGTGCAGATTTCTACTAATTTTCGTTCGTCATTTAAAAATCCGTATTTTTGATTCGCTCAAACTGTCATTTTTTGTGTCTGTCAATATGAAATAAATAAGTCATGCTACTTGGCAGACGAGTGAAATTAAGTCGCATTCGCCTACAAAATTTCATACTTACGAGTGATTCAAAAATAGAGCTCCAGAGGTGATTGTCGTAGGTAATAGAATATACAAGTAACCGAAAAATTTTCTCCTGCGTATTGATTTTATACGTATTATCCCATGGGGTTAAGATACCTGAGATCTTTATGTTTCCCCTGCCCGTGCTTCATGACCAATTTATTTATTTATTATGAAAATCAACAGCACATACATAATGGCAATCCACCAAGTATTTAAAGTACTTAATATTTCAAATAGTTTAAAAAATACAAAAAAAAATTATACTTCATTCATTTTAAAAATATTAAGGTAATTTTCACCCCATTTCATATGGAAGTATTTGATTATGTGGGAACCTATCCCTTACTTATATTAAGTATACATACATGTTTAGATAGACCTTAATTCTTATATATATATTTTGTTTCAGATAACACATCAAAATGGTGAGTTTTGTAATTTTCACCTCTTACAATGCAAAAGATTTAGATAGATAATTTTAAGTATTTAGTCATCAGTACATATACAGGTGTGCGGGTTTCGACTAGCGATAATTGAAGGGGCTTTTATTTATCAATTTTTAGAGACATAAGTAATCCTAATAAAAAAAAAGTTTTCAAGTTTTTTTTTGTGAAAATTTGAATTTTTGTAGGCGATAGCGTTACCTTAAAATGAATAATTTTCATAACTTTTTGGACCTTCATATCCATAGAAATAGTATTATTTTTAAATAATCAAAATGGCTGCCATTTAAAGACGGTGGGGGCGGGGAGTTAAAACCTAACATGGGGGTTTTTGTGAATATCATTTGATTAACTAATAGCCTATATTATCGGTAGTCCAAACCCGAACACAATGTATGTATATTATAATAAAAGCCGCGTCTGTCTGTTCTATTACCCTACCAAGCCAACTAGACGAATGTAAAACGAAAAACTGGCTTTCATACAACATAACCCTCTAAATATATTATTGCACTTAAAAAATGACCGCCAGAGGCGGGAATCGAACCAGTCAAGGCCAACCGGCCAGCCAGGGTGGCCGAGAGGTTAAGCAATCGCCCGGCATGCGAGGAACGCGGGTTCAAGTGCAATAATATATTTAGATTGCAAAGTGAATGCTTATCACTTAAAAACAATAATTTAACATAACCCTCCTTCCGCAGTCGGGTAAAAACTAAGTAATTGTGTCGTCGTTGTTTACGTTTCGACTCTCGATTTGAGTATATTCCTGGAATTGCCATGTGCACGATGCTCGTACAGTTTAGGATAACTTATGTGTATATCAAAAAGGTGTCTACAAGACTACCACCTAGTATAATAAAAAAAAAGCTAGCCTTTATAGATCTTAAAAGTCATAAAAGTCATTTATTTATGTATGTAGGCCCACAGGGGCCACTTATACACGTCCCAACATATTATTTTTTAAGCCCTACCACTGCTTCGGGACAAATTGTGGGCTAGTGCTGAGAAGAAGCAGCGCAAGAAACTCAGTCACTATTGTCAAAGCCTCTTTTAAAAATAATGTTTAAATACAGAAATTGTACTAGTGCGAGCTGGTCCACACGTTTACATCATTCAAATAATCGTCTACTTTATAATAACCTTTTGTCATTAGGGTATCCTTAATAAATGATTTGAATTTGTTAATTGGTAATTATACAATATTTTTCGGTAATTTGTTAAAGTAATTGACACATTTTCCCATGAAAGAATGACCGACTTTTTGAAGCCTGAATTGTGGAATAGCAAGCTTATTTTTATTTCTAGTGTTAAAATTATGCGTATCACTTTTCTTTGTAAATAAATGCAAGTTTTTACGCACATACATAATATTTTCATAAATATTGAGAGGCTACTGTTAATATCCTTATTTCTTTAAAAAATCTTTCAATGAATCTTGAGGTTTGAGGTTATAAATAGCACGTACGGCTCTTTTTTGTAGTAAAAAATTGATTCTATATCAGCAGCTGAGCCCCATAGTAAAATACCGTACGACATCAAGCTGTGAAAATAACTAAAATAGACTAGTCTGGCCGTTTCAACATCAGTCAAGCGCCGTATCTTTTTTACAGCAAAAGCAGCTGAACTAAGTCTTCCTGACAAGGCCACGATATGAGGACCCCATTGTAGTTTTGAATCTAAAGTAATTCCTAAAAATGTTGTTGAATTTATAGTATTTAGCAGTTTGTCTTTTATCAAAACATCTGTTGAGGCCTGTCTGACATTAGGCATCGTAAACTTAACACATTTAGTCTTATTCCCGTTAAGCAAAAGGTTGTTAACGGTAAACTAATGCAACACTTGTGAAAGAGTATTATTTACATCGTCAAAAGAATCTTTCTCCCTGGGAATTTTGAATATAAGTGAAGTATCATCAGTAAATAATACTATATCACAAAGATCTTCCACTAAGTGTGGAAGGTCATTTATATAAATTAAAAACAATAAAGGTCCCAATATCGATCCCTGGGGCACACCCATAGTCAGAGGTGCTCCAGAAGACTCAACCCCATTGATGCATACTTTTTGTGTTCTACTTGTTAGGTAAGATTCAAGTAGATTTAATGCATTCATTGAAGCCCCATAATGTCTTAATTTTTTCAATAAAGTTTTATGTTCTACACAATCAAAAGCTTTTGAAAGATCACAGAAAATACCTAAAGCATCTTGTCTATTACCATAGGCATCAAAGATATGTTTTAATAGAGCAACTCCCGCATCAGCAGTACTTCTACCTTTAGTGAAACCAAATTGTTTTTCGTGTAGTAGATGGTTTAAAGAAAGATGTGCTAGTAGTTGATTGAATATTACCTTTTCAAATATTTTACTGAGGACCGGAAGATCGATATTGGTCTAAAATTAGAGGGGTCACTTTTTTCGCCGGATTTAAATAGCGGTATAATTTTACTAAATTTCATTAGGCTTCGAAACTGGCCATCATCAATGCACTTGTTAAAAATTATTGCTAATTGAGGAGCTATTGTGTTGATAATTGATTTTATAATATACACAGATAGTCCCCATAGATCCTCAGTCTTCTTCATATTTAAATCTAGAAATGTTTTTGTAATTACTTCGGGACTGACATGCCTAAAGTGCAGTGGAGAATCGCACTGGTCGACATTGGACTTGAGAATCGATTCCGCAAATTCTGAAGAAGATGCAAGTTCTTTAGTTGTTGAAGGTGCAATATTAAAAAAAAAATACTCAAAGGCATTTGCAACTTCTTGATTGGATGTGATCAATTTACTTTCGACTTTAAGTGAGAATGAGCTACTTTTTGATTTATTTTTACAAGTTTCCTTGTTTATTATGTTCCAAGTAGCTTTTGCCTTATTGTTGGAATTTAAAACTATTCTACGAATATAGTTTGACTTTGCTGCAGCACATACTTTTTTAAATATCTTAAAGTAATTTTTAACATATTCAATAGTATGTGGATCCTGTGAGTATTCTCTTATACTATATAAGTCATACAATTTAATCCTACTTTTATGAATACCTGGTGTAGCCCAGGCATTAAATTTACATTTAGCTTGATTTGTCTTAACCTTCTTCAGTGGAAAGATTTCATTGAATTGATTTTTGATTAATTCAAAAAGGTCTTCGTATAATTTATCAACATTATCGCAATCATTAGGTAAAGTTGAGTTTACACTATTACAAATTGTATCCCTTACTGCTGGGCAAAGGCTTGTGGAGGTACGAGCCATACTCCACCACGTGGGCTCAGTGCGGATTGGTGAAGGGGTGTCTGTAAGGCAAGTCACCTTACTGTCAGATGTTATCAAGCGCCCTAGGGCCTCTGACTAGGCTTAACGACTAATATCAATAGATATTAGCCGGGACTAACTGCTCAACGTGTCTTCCGAAGCACGTAGATGCTTGTCTTGGACGTCACTTAAATCCAATCACGACCGCGCCGTGGGCTGCCTAACTTTGGTATCACTACCAAAGCGTTGCCGCCACTGCGCCACAAGCACCTCTATAATATAGTATACTATAATGTTAATGTAAATAGTATATTGTAATGTAAATATTTAATTTAAACATTTCCTTACCTTTCAGTACGGTTTCGTAAATTATGCATTGGAGCTACTTGTTATGAAGACGTTTGGAGAAGAAACATGGGAGACAATCAAGTACGTATATATTTTTTAATATGTATACCTACTAATCTCAGATCATAGAAAGAAGAGATATGAAATGGGGCGTGACCCGAGCGAACGCCACATGGCCAAAGAGAACTATCGATCCGCGCGGCGAATTATTAGATGATCAAACGAACTTACCTTAAGTGAAGTTCGATCTTAATTGTCCTGGCTTCGTCGAAGAGATTTAAGAGATTACGAGTAGGAAGCTCCAGCGACACAACCAGCAACCGCACACAGGTTTAGCGCAAGAAAAGAGAGAGTAAGAACATCCCCCCTCTCTGTCCTACGCCTCACAGCACTGTCCCAGCCGCCTGCTGCTCATTCATTTCAGAGCAAGAAGACGAGTTATGGATAAACAACATTGATTAAGACTTATTGGGTGATTACTATTTATTCATAAATAAAGCATAATAGGGAGGGACGGGATCTTAAATCTCTTCGACGAAGCCAGGACAATTAAGATCGAACTTCACTTAAGGTAAGTTCGTTTGATCATCTTATTGTCCTGTCTTCGTCTCCGAGATTTAAGAGATTACGAGTAGGAAGATGTTTAGAGAAAATCGATGTTGTTTAAACCATAAATAAAATATGAATATATCTGTATTATATATATATATATATATACAATATGTAAAAAAAAACCCTGTCCGACCCGTTAAGGTGTTATCAGGTATAGAGTCAAGGTTCTATTTGTGTAATTATTTTCATAAAATATTAGAAAAAAAATTACCCCATAAAAAAGAGGAAAAAAATACTACACTTAAAAAACTTACATGGCAACGCGAAAGGCGGTGACGGGGCGCGCGGGGGCGCGGCATAGCGCTGGCACTCGCAGGTAGCGCAGTCATGACCCTAGATAACCCCGGCTCTTATTATTAGCCAGATAATAATGTGTCAATCGTAAGAAACAGAGACTTTTTGGTAGCTCTGAAAAGAGCTTTTTTTTGTGGTTGTGATTAGTGTTTGGTGGACTCGTGGCCTGCCTGCGTCAAACCTTTTCCGACCCTGCGTTGCCCGTAGTGAACACGCGTTTGTGCAAACGCTGGAACGCATGCTCTGACGGCACTGTGATACCCAGCGGAATAGCAAAACGCACTTCATAGTCTCTGCGAGCTTCACAATAATTACAGTCACTCCTATCCAGACACATGAGCATATTAAAGTATTCTTGATTCGTATACGACATTTTGCGCATCAACGGAACGGAACGACCACTCGAAAGTAATGTCATTGTGAAACTGACCTGTAATAATATCGGGATAGCACGTGCCGCGGCGATATCAAAGGCCGCGGCTACGTTTATTGTAGTACCGACAAAGCGAGTAGGCGGTGTCAATAGAGCCGCGCGCCCGCCGGGAGTGTTAACGTATTTTGAAAATTACCCCGTTTTAGGGTAAATAGGTGCTAAACTTGTTAACTTTAAAAATCGACAAAAAAAAGTATTAATGAATTACGTAATTTTGATACTTATTTTAGTAACGTTATTAAAGCAACTTTATGATCCTTTCGGATCGGACAGGGTTTTTGATACATATTGTATATTTATATATATTAATTGTAATAAACATTATCTATTATAAAATTATAATATGAGTTCGTTTAAAACACAATCAATAAGTAACATAAATTCTTAACGAAAATATGTAAATTGCTTCGGAAATATTTAGGTACTTAGATAAAACAACCAATGCTATTCAATTATTATATTGTAACTTTAGGTCTATTATAGAAATCCGCAAACACTGGACTGCCAAATTCAACCTGCGATTATGCGAATATTATATATCAACACTAATTGCGACACGGCCACTGGTAGATGTTGCCGCATAGCGTGTGCTGGAAGCACGGAATGTACTGGTATCGATACCGCATGCTTCTAGAACTAAAAAAGTGCCAGTTTAAAGATAGGTTCTTTGAGTCGACAGATATTTTAAACAACTCAAACAGAGTATTTGGCATCTTTAGACAGAGGCTAAGGACATGATCAATATGGCCAATTCATTACAAAGAAATACTAATGATGATTAAGAATTAGGTTATAAAATAGACTACAAATCTAAAAGAATAATAGAGATCCACTTTATGTCGTATCGAGATAACAAACTAGTTTCATCTTAAAGACGCTAATAAAAAAAAACGCTTTAGGTACTCTAGACCATTACCAATCTTGTTAATTGAAATTAAAGAAATTGGGAATCGAATAATTGCTTAACGTAGCGTGGGATGCCCGATTGTAAAATCGATTACATCATAAGTTTGACGTTTAAAAATATCAACAAAACTTTTTATTTGCACAAATTCCACCATATTAATACATACTTGGCGAATATTTTATAAAGGTAGGTGAACCAAGTAGTTTTTGAAAGCGATTACACATAAGATTAAAAATGCTTTAGTGATAAGATCGTGACTGCCAGAAAATAATGGCGGTGGAGTGGATGTGATTGTCTGAATACTGTCTGAGAGAAGGTATTTATTCGGTGATAATTTAATTTATATCGCAGATAGCTGGTGATATAAAGATGAAACCATGGTTAGGATTTTTAGTACGGGGTTACTAAAAAATACTGTAGCACGATCAGCATTTTTTTTTTGACAATTTTTAATGCAATGGCAGAAAAGCAAAACAATTGAAGAAGAGAAAACATTGTGTCAACGGATAGTAAAAGCATCACTTAGTTAGGGCGTGAATAGATCTAATTCCCTTATTAACGTATTTGCACACTTTGCATTTACACTTTACATCGATTTTATATGGAAAGCAAACAAAAAACTTAGCACGTCTCACACCACTTCTATGTTTATTGAGCAAAAAAAATTAACTGTACAAATACCATGCCAGCCCCTTTTGTTATTATAAGATACGGCGGTCTTAGAATAATAACGGCGGTAGGATTATCTGCCAAAAACACAAGCGGCCCTCCAACCGGTGCGGTGTTTGACGCATCGGTAAAAAATCTCTAATTTGAAATCAAATGATTTAATTGTATTTAAAGACAAACTAAAGTGTGTTTTCGTTCATTTAAAATCAAAAGACAAATACTAAAGCCATTATTGGAATAGGGAACTAAAAAAGTTGCTCTTTCAGATGACTTTGTATGGGCCGGGCCTAGCCTGGACTAGACATACTGCTATGATGACTTTTGTCAAGCTATAAATAGCTTGACAAAAGTCATGAACAGAAATTCTAGTTTTCAAATTTGTGGGTCTGCAAAGGATTCAGTTTTTTTGTGTATCTATTTCGAGGTTGTTTTTAACACATATATATTTTTCAGAATCGAACAGGAATCCATTATTTACAAGTATTAAATTGTTTATCTTGATTTAAACTCTCATGGTTACCAACACACTAAATATCGGAAACTCCGAAATAAAAGAGTAACAATCCTGTAGCGATATCTTACCACTGTCGCTAGCACTAGCAAGCAACTTCAAGACGCGACGCCCTGACTCAGCTCCTACAGGCTAGATGGCGCTATTAGCCCGCTCCATACAACACAAACCGCGATATGTAAGATTTAGCACGAGCTTGACTACATATAGATAAACCAAGACGGTGACCAATGGACCTTGGTCCCCGACCATAACAACCGGTCGGTAGGAAGCACTTCCCTTTGCCTTCCTAATCCAGTTGCGCCAAAATCCCATAAATAACTTTTCTATGATTCTTATTTTTTATTTAAAAAAATCCTATCTATTTGTGGTCATAACTTGTAATTCGGGTAGTTTTTATGACAACATAAAAAGAACATATCTCCGATAATATCACCGACAAAAGACCCTCTGATCGGGGAACAGCTGCTACCGGTTTTAAAGTTTCGTGGAAATATACGGGACCATACAAAGACCGGGTAGAAAAGGTATTGTTCACAAATTTGAATATCAAAAAAATCCTAAATATTTATTTGTGGTCGTCATTTGTAGTGAGCGACCAAAGAATTGGCCTTTAAAATCGAGATTTAACATAATATAATAGTTAGGTCTCACTTATCAGTCGAGCTGCTGTCCTAATTTTTCCTGTTTAAAATGCCGATGCCGTATTTATTTGTTAACTGATATCAATCTCATTGTTCCAATTGATTGTAAATGAGTTGATATTTCTTCTATAATTTCTATGTACTCGGTCTTGGTAAAAAATATAACTTTCAGAAGTTTGACCTGGCTTTTCCACGGATTGCATATGGTACCTGACACAGGCTGACACGGCGTCCTCAGTAATTGAGGAGACCCACTCGTTAAAAAAATACATGTTTAACTTACCAGTCTGTAGGTAGGTACTTCTAGATAGAGGACCGACCAGATGGTCGGTTTCCGAGTGCGACACGTTGTCGGCGCTTGAGGTGCACGGTAGCTCGCTGTCGAAGCAAAAGCAACTTGCAGCGCCTAGCAACGCGTTATTACAGGATATGCTGGCGGCTGCTGCTGTTGCACAAATGCGGCGCGGGGTGATGACGTGTTCGCTCCACTGCGCCCGCGAGCTGCCCGCTACTCTGGATTATCAATTACCTTGATATCTTTATGCCTTTAGAAGGTTTGATAAAACCTTTAGGCTGATCTGCAAGCAAAAAGTTACACTTTTCCTGTCCTTGCTTGGATCGACAAAGAATTTGTCGAGTAAAGGCATGATCAATGACCGCCTAGTGTCTTGAGTCTGCAATTATTGCTGCCGTCATTAATAGTACTTGCAGTACTTAGGGGGTTTTACATGAACCTCATCACACACCTGACACAGCCTTCCTTAGCGCAGCTAGGGCACGGGCTAATTGCTTCCTGTTTGGTAGCAATGCAGTTATCCTGGTAACGGCTTGTATTGGTAACTATTAAGCCTGCTTCCGGGTCTAGCACGGGCATTGAATCCCGCAAAACTACGCGGGTGGCATGCATGACGGTGTATTTTTGGGTATAAGTATTTTTACACAACCCTTCTTAACGCCTCGAGTTTCATAAGAACGCCAGCGTCCCGATCACAAAATGATTGTCTATTGTGTTTGGGATACATGATACTCGAAAGATTAATTTCCTTTTTCATAGATAGGTTCATATCTCTCTGATAAATATATAAGTAGGTACTCACCCTACTCAGGTATCATTCATAAGACATGTAAACAAAAACCAACATCGGGCCCAGGAACATCACAGGGCGGGGTATCACACGACGCAATATCAACGGAAGAAACGTTGCAGGATGGTACAGGGTACTTCATAGGAAAGTTCCTCGTAGTTTTGAATGTACCCTGGTTCTGTAAGTGGAGTTTATGAGCTACTTGTTGACATTAATGTTTTTCAAAAATAAAAAAAATTGAGGGTAGGTTGAACAATAAAGCAACATACTATATCTAACATCTCGTGTTAGATTTCCTCAGCAAGTCTAGGACTTACAAAAAGCAGACTGGCTAATATCTCGTATTAGCTCGGCAAAAAAAAATTGCTACAGATCAATATCACGTATTGGTTCGGAGCAAAAAATGCACTGCTCAACCTCTCGGATTGAGTCTGGCTTAAAAAAGTAGGCAGTAATGAGTTGCAGAAGTAATATTTTTACTTTATAAAAATATAGGTCAATATCACGTATTGATTCAAAGCATAAAATAATAAAGCACAGCGCAGTTGCGCGGGTAACGTTTGTTTCAGTATCACAGGCACTATTTTATAAGCAATACACTGCACTTACCTTGTATTTCAAATAAGATTTACACATTTTTTTTTCTATTTCACTCTTTAGTGTAACCGTAATGCCGTTTTAGCATAACGATAACAAAAGCCTAAAGCTTTTGGCTGTAATTAAACACTGCGTGCATTCGGTGCGCGCGCACGGACACGAAATGAGCAGCAGGCGGCTGGGACAGTGCTGTGAGGCGTAGGACAGAGAGGGGGGATGTTCTTTCTCTCTCTTTTCTTGCGCTAAACCTGTGTGCGGTTGCTAGTTGCGTCGCTGGAGCTTCCTACTCGTAATCTCTTAAATCTCGGAGACGAAGACAGGACAATTGGCCATATTTGTCCATAGTCGAGAATTGAATTACTGTGATCCTTATGCTAATGATTGGTTATTATTTATAATTTAACAGGTAATTACAGATATGATAAAACATAAATATGTACAAAATTAAAATTATAAATTACAAAAAGGGTCCTTGTATTAGGGTTCCCAGGATGCTGGCAGCATTACCCCGCTGGATAAGTTTCAAGACTTAGACTAACAACCAAGTTACAAGAGTGTTCTTGTAGTTGTAACGCACACCTATATAAATTTGGCAATACATTTTCGCCCAGGATTACCGAGCTTATACATATCTCTTCTTTCTATTATCTGAGGTACTAACCTACAAATAAAAACACGGGCCCAGAGTGCATTATA
The DNA here is from genome assembly GCA_949316185.1 of Pyrausta nigrata. NCBI lineage: Eukaryota > Metazoa > Arthropoda > Insecta > Lepidoptera > Crambidae > Pyrausta > Pyrausta nigrata. The sequence continues at coordinate 12,072,567 of OX438955.1, read as the reverse complement.
TCCTGACTTTTGAACGAAAAAACTAGTGTTTGAGAGTTTAGGCAGTGGATTACACGTGGAGGGCGACAATGATAGGTGGAAAATTGGTCAGGTCGGGTAGGTCGGGCGCTTATAGCTAGGAACTTGCCACATCGGTTTTTGGTGTCACTTCACACACTTCACAGGCCACAATCACTCGAAATGTCTGTAAGGAGCTTCACAGGATACACACGCGGCGAAAGCGCTCTAGTCGGTCTAGTACATGTGTCATAGGTAACGTCTCGGTGTCGACTAGGGGCTCCGGGGTTCTCACGGTACGTTTTAAACAAATAAAAACTAGGCAGGGACGCGTGCGAGTGCGCGCGGCGCAGTATCAATAGGGCACACAAACAAATCAAAATATTGTAGTAAACAATTCGTTTTCAGAGAAAAGCCTTTTGCTAAGTCGATTGTTTTCATGTTGCGATAGTTATAGCTTTCTGGAAAGCAATAATAGCTTTCAAGCTGACGACTGGTAATCGATGATAGTTTTATTTTCTCCTTATTTGATCTCCTATACTATCAATTATTATTATGGGTTTGGAATTGCAATCGTAATCGCGATAGCTTTTAAATTAGATGGAAGTTAGGCCTGCGGAACCACCGTTTGAAAAACTCTCAAATGACCATGTGGTCCACCCTGAGCAACCACATCACAAACTCTAGTTTGTGATGGCGGCTGAACGATCCTGGGTCAATCTCCAAAACGGACGCACTCGTGTGATCGCTCTGGCGCTTTTTAGGCACCAATACCTAACTTGAATCATGTTATTTCATTTAAAATAATGACGACCGTCTTGGTGTAGTCGTTTGCGCACCGGACTTCTAAACCAGGCGGTTGCGGGTTCGAATCCCGCAAGGGGCAAATGTTTGTGTGATGAGCACGAGCATTTGTACCTAAGTCATGGATTTTATATGAATTTAAGTATTTCTATCCATTATCCTAGACACCATAGCACAAGCTCACGCTTAGTTTGGGGCTAGGTAATTGGTGTGTTTCTTGAAACAATTTATTTATTTATTTAATGATGTTCAAATAGTGTACAACACTCCTTTAAGGCGCCAGAGCGATCACACAAACACGCCCGTTTTGGAGATTGACCCTCCTACTAGGAGAGGTAGGCTCCGTTCCAGGTGCCGCCTGGTAGCTACCAACCTTCTGGGTGAGCTTGCTTAACCGTCGACTCTGTCTACGCCACGACTGGCTTAGTATTCTAGAGTCTAGAGCAGACCCATTCAAAATGTAAAAGAAGAGCTCCGCTATGACCTCTGCAAGGGGTGTATCTTTTATCTACTACTTTTTGTTCCTATATGTTTTCAGAAAAAAGGCTGAAGTGTCAATGGAGGGGTCTTTTCTGGTGAGGCAGATATACGAAGACGATCTCACTTACAACTTGATTACTGCAGCGGTAGAAGTGTTGCGTAAGTGCAATGAACTCGTAATCTACACTTATATTATAAAGAGGAAAGATTTGATTGTTTATTTGTATTGAATAAGCTCCGACACTACTGGACCGATTCAAATGAAATTTAGTACAAAGATAGTTTGAGACCCTAGAATGGACATAGGCTACTTTTTGTCGCGATATACAATCACCAGGGAGGTGAAATGGAGGATGAAAAATTGTATGGATAATACGACTTTTGGTGCCGAAAAAACGTCAATTCACCGTTTAATTTTAAATATAAACCATAACTTTTTTTACTCTATTTTTGCACAAAAATATTCAGAGACGCGTGTCTTAAGCGGAGTGTGCACTCGCGCTCGTACTGTTCCCAACCGTTCCGAGATATCGTGTCCGTGAGCGGTGTCTATGTGTGCGTTGCTTCAGCGCGCTTTATATGTAGATTGCCTTCTGTACTCTCGGTATTTTGTGGTAAAAATATCATTTTCTACTAATAGCCATGTTTCTGCAGTCACAACTTATTAGTACTCGTAAGTCTAGAATAAGAGAGTGCCAACTACATAGCGGCCTCCGACTCCGTGCATAATTCTACTGGTAAACATTTTTTCCAGAAATACCCGCTGATTCTATCCTAGAGCTATTTGGGAAGACTTTCTTTGAGTTCTGTCAAGATTCCGGATACGACAAGATTTTGCAGGTGTTGGGTGCGACTCCTCGTGATTTTCTGCAGGTAGGTTAATAAACTCCTCATTTACTAACTGTAACCCAATTTTTGTTACTTATATGTTAAGACAAAACCTTCTGCCAACCGTCTTGGTGTGGAGGTGCGCGCGCCGAACTAGAAAAACAGCGGTGCATACGGTGTATCCATACTAATATTATAAATGCGAAAGTGTGTCTGTCTGTCTGTCTGTTAGCTCTTGACGCTTAAATCACTGAACCGATTGAGATGAAATTTGGTATGGAGACAGTTCGAGATCTTGGAAAGGACATAGGCTACATTCTGTCGTGATATAAAAACATTAAGGGGGTGAAATGGGGGATGAAAGTATATATGGAAAATCCAACTCTTGCGGGCGAAGTCGCGGGGAACCACTAGTATACATATATATTACGTATACTGTATATGTACGGTGTGACGACCGTCTTTGGTGTAGTGGTCCGCGCTCCGGACTACAAAACCAGAGGTTGCGGGTTCGAATCCCGCAAGGGACAAATGTTTGTGTGAAGAGCACGAGCATTTGTACCTAAGTCATTGATTCACAAACATATATAAGTATGTCTATCCGTTATCCTAGTCGCCATAGCACAAACTCATGCTTAGTTTGGGGCTAGGTAATTGGTATGTTTGTTGAAACAGTTTATTTATTTATATGGAAACGCTCACCGATTCCAGCACCGATGCCAATCTGGGATGCAGGAGGATTTTTCCCGCAGCATTCAAATCAGGGTAGCATTTAAAGAAAACGCGAAATCACAGCTGTAATTCCTACTGCAGGATAGATATTATGGGAGTTCTGAATACTACTGGAAGGGTTAACATAAACACGTGGATGCGAATCCCACGAGAGGAAAATGTTTGTGTGATGGGCACGAGCATTTGTACAAAGTCATGGATTTTTTAACAAAGTATGTACTTAATATAAAGTATATCTATTCGTAATCCTAGTCGCCATAACACAAGCTCACGCTTAGTTTGAAGCTAAGAAGCTGGGCGTGATTGTTGGATCAATTAAAAAAACTGAAAATTATAAATGGATCTAAAAATATTTCGTTTACAAACGTAGTATGAAACAAACACACGAATTACCTACCAGCCCAAAAGTAAGCGCGGGCTTAAGCTGTGGCACCGTTTATAAGCATCCATGACCCAGGTACAAATGCATTTGCCCCTTGCGGGATTCAAATCTGCAACTTCTGGTTTCATACCCACACTCACTCAAACACCACACACACAGACACACAACACACAAACTCACACACACACACACACACTCAGACAAATATCCAACTGTATACGTGCTCTTTTGTTTTCTTGCTATTTTGCTATTTTATTTCTATTTTCCTTATTGTGCCCCGAGTAACAGGGGGAGAGGAGAGTTCTGGTGCTCTGTAGTACAGGTTTTTACCTAGTACAGATGCCAGTCTCTCCCAATCTAAAACTGTCACCTGTAATATGTTTCTCATCCTGTACATTAGATTGTGGAGCGAAAATAAAGAATCTTTATTATTATTAATATTATACTCCAGAGCGCGAACCGCTATACTAAAACGGTTGTCGTTATTATTAATAATGTCTTAATCATTAAATTAGGCATTAAGTGATAAATCTGAGGTTGTAAGATTTATCTTCCATTAACTGTACACCCTATCGATATCTCATTTATCTACACTTTTGTCTTCTTGTTGTAACCCCATTTTCTAGAACTTGGACGGTCTCCATGACCACTTGGGGACACTGTACCCTGGTATGCGGTCTCCCTCGTTCCGATGCACGGAGAGGCCAGAAGATGGCGCTTTGGTCCTCCACTACTACTCCGATAGACCTGGCTTGGAGCACATTGTTATTGGGATTGTCAAGGTAATCAGGGATAAGGGTGTTATATTTTTGATAGCTTTTTTGGCTTATACTCTTTATACAAGGTATTATGAAACTACCCGTTTTAAGGGAAGGGAGTAACTCAGAATCAGTAACTAAACAACTTTATCTAGATCAAATTGAATTTCGCTCACAAAAATTAATCGACTGTGTCATCCGGTGGGTTCGCCACGCCCCCTCGCTATCCGGGCGAGTGCTCTTACCAACTGAGCTACGGAGGACGTTAGCCAGCCGACGAATTTCTGTAAGTGCTTGCTACGCCCGGATAGCGAGGGGGCGTGGGTTCGAGTCCCACCGGATGACACAGTCGATTAATTTTTGTAAAGTTATAAAAAAAAAAATAAGTTAAGCTGATTTCATCTTAACTGATGGTTAAATATTTGTAAAAATATTTCCATCGGATACATTCCGCAAGTATTGATGAAATCGAACGCCGGCTCACTGGCGTAGCAAGTACTTACAGAAATTCGTCGGCTGACTAACGTCCTCCGTAGCTCAGTTGGTAAAAGCACTCGCCCGGATAGCTAGGGGGCGTGGGTTCGAGTTCCACCGGATGACACAGTCGATTAATTTTTGTGAGCGAAATTCAATTTGATTTCGTAAAAACTTGCAAAATATTTGCTTAAGTTATAAAAAAAAACTTTATCGAGGAACATGGGTTGAAAACGACAAAAAGTTTTTGACTTACCATACCAAATCGGTCACGTGACCCGTCTAATTTGTATGTGAGAGTCTTTTTTGGCTAAATTTGACCCATGTTTCTAGGAGAAAGTTGTTAAGGTACCTACTCATACTGAGTAGCTCCCTTCACTTCTAACGAGTAGTTTTGTAACACCTTGTATAAGTTCAATGTCTCATTAGTCAGCATGCTGGCTCCTATCCGGGAGGTCCCAGGTTCGAATCGCGGGTCGGGCCGTAAGTTTCTGATTCGAAATAACTTAGACACAACTTGAAGTCAAGAAGTTGGTGCACGATAAGTCGTTAGTCCTGCGCCTGGGACCTCCTTCTTCCTCTTGCTTCAACGAACTTAGGTGTCGCTAACGAAATGTGAAATATTTAAAGTTTAAGACAGTTTTGTTTTTGTGATTGACACCTTGGCAAACTATAAGAGTGAAAGAACAGAGAGTGCACCTGTATATTGCGCATTCCGCAAGTATGTGTAAACTATTAAAATACGTTGGCCACTTAAAATAAACTATTCGTGTCCTGTGCATTATTAAAGTAAAAGTTAGCCTATAAGATCCCACTGCTGGGCAAAGGCCTCCCTTTAACTATGAGGAGGTGTGAGCCATATATACTCGATCACGCGGGCTCAGTGTAGGCTCTGTGCATTATTATCTCTGAAAATATTGCTTACTTATTTTGGTGACTTTAAATAAACAGACGGTGGCCAGCAAACTTCACAACACTGAGGTGAAGGTGGAAATCCTGAAGACGAAAGAGGAGTGCGACCATGTCCAGTTTTTGATCACCGAGACGTCTACCAGTGGAAGGGTGTCGGCGCCTGAGATTGCTGAAATTGAGACTTTATCTCTGGGTACGTGTATGGAACATTTTTGGTTTAAAGACTTGAGTTAGAAGACAAGATGCTAAAAAGGTAGAGGATAGTTGAAACAATATGTCCCTAACTTATATGAATTCACTATTATTAAAACCTAAAGATGGCATGGCACATCTTTCAAATGATAACATATGTTAATTTACAACACTGAAGTTAAGAGTATATGTGTATGCAAAATTATGTGTATTAAAAGTCCTTCAAAATTTGTCAAAGGGTACTTGAAAATGTCCTATAGCTGTCATTTTATGCATTATACATGTGGTTGATCCAAGGTATAAAAGGAAAACCCGTATTTAGAAGATCGTTTACACTCATTCTTTGAGTTTTTTAAACTGTAGTGCTATAGTAAAAGTGTACCCTTATTCTCTCACGAATTGGTCGAACTCCGCGACCAAATGATTATTTGTAATTAGAGTAGGTATTTTTTTATATTTTCCAATACTTATTTACTAAATCTACTTCCAGAGCCAAAAGTCAGCCCTGCAACATTCTGCCGCGTGTTCCCCTTCCATCTGATGTTCGATCGTGAGCTGAATATCGTCCAAGCCGGTCGCACTGTGTCCCGTCTGCTTCCCAGGGTCACCAGGCCTGGCTGCAAGATCACTGATGTCTTAGATACCGTATGTCTTTGTGTAGAAAACGTTTTCGATCTACGTTCCTGAGGCCCTACCACTGTTGGTTATGTCCGTATTTTCGAGTCTTGGTGGCGACCAAGCTCGTTTTCGTTGTCAGTCTGTCGTGAGTGAAAAAGACGGCTACATTGGAAAATACGGACATGGTCAACCGAAGTAAGGACTCTGTTGCGTATGGCTAGAAGAGAATTCGTTGCGGGCTGGAGCGCTTTTTAAAACTATGATCTGGATAGTTTAAAAAAAATGTGAATAGGTTGTTAGACATGCACTATCTTCGGCTGCCGCTTACCATTAAGTGAGACTGCACATATCTGCCTATCAATTAAAATAAATAAAAGTTTTTTACCTGAATTTAAACTTGAAATAAATATACTTATATAAACTTATATAAAAATAAACTTGAATTTTCAGCATGCATTTGCATGCAAGTTTGTAAGTTTAAAACTTCTCGTCTCAACTGATATAAGTAGGTAGTTGTTGTAGAGTGCTACTGATATACTTAGATCAGTTACACACGTGAGCTCTTCTCGCAAACAGAATTCAGGGCATGCTGGACAAGACAGCAGATCGGCTATATCTTATAGGTAAAGCCACGCTTGACTAGCTTATGCGTCTAAGGCTTCGCACAGATGGGCACCGACCACACCCATCGGTGGCTAGCGAGAAGCTGTTTACATTTAATCGTTTTGTATGGAGTCGCCGCACACGTGAAGCGAGTGGCGTCCACTCGCATCTCACTGATCGCGACACGCCACCGGTGGCGGCACTCGCCATTTGGACAAAACATCTATGATCTAGCAGGTAAATGACAAATTGTAACGGCCACCGACCATCTTCGTTTGCGTGGGACCAAACGGCGTGGCGTGCGACAGCCATCGGTGGTTCGTGGCCCTTCTGCGCGGAGCCTAATTCAAGACTAACCCACATGAAGTCTTACTTACAAACGCACATTACAGGTACGACCACATCTGGAGATGACGTTCGCCAACGTTCTGGCGCACATCAACACGGTGTACGTTTTGAAGACCAAGTCTGAAGAGATGACTGTAACCGATACTCATGAGGAGATAGCCTCGCTACGTTTAAAGGTATTGAAGGCAGTTTGAGTTCATCCTTTGGTGCCATTGAGCACGTAACCTATAGAGGCGAAGTAGAGGTGATTTTTCTCCGAAACTTATCAGTGCTTGGTATTAATACGAATAGTGACAGTTTAAGCGTACTATATATTTGAATCGATATTATAAATAAGGACATTAATTTTTAGATTATAGATAAAATGTCAAGAAATAAAGTGAATTTATTTGACAAAATGTGTTGAGAAAAAACGAAGGCATTCAGTGCCTAGGGATTTAAACAAAATAATGACATTACGTATCTATATGTTATGTGCTCGGTGTTTGGTGCTTGCTTACCTACTTGATTCACAGTTTTGGTAATTCCTTCAATTGTGCTTCATTTTATCTAGGGTCAAATGCTCTACATCCCCGAAACTGATGTCGTCGTGTTTCAATGCTATCCCAGCGTGACCAACTTGGACGATCTAACGCGGTATGTTGTCCACGATGGTAGACAATATTAAAAAAAAAATCAATCAAAACAGAGGTACTACTAGAGTATCCATTCATGTGTTTACGTGTAGTGTTTTACTTGTTGTATTGTATGATCAGAGCATGAAATAGATTACGCACATCCAGTATTATTTCATACAAGTGGTTCCCCGCGACTTCGCCCGCAAAAGTTGGATTTTCCATTTAAACTTTCATCCCCCATTTTACCCCCTTAATGTTTTTATATCGCGACCAAATGTAGCCTATGTCCTTTTCAGGGTCTCGAACTGTCTCCATACCACATTTCGATTTAATCGGTTCAGTGGTTTAAACGTTAAAAGGTAACTGACAGACAGACAGACAGACACACTTTTGCATTTATAATATTAGTATGGATATGGATTAGTATGGATTACATATTTTTATTATTTTTTATAATATTTTTGGCTTAACTCTCTTTTAGCATTGTTCCCATGTGTTGTTTCTGTATAATATTGCTTACTTCTATGAGTTTTAGCTCGAAATGTTTTCCAGAACTTTAACGCATTTAACATTCAATTTCTTATATTTCCAGTGTCCTTTGTTCAAAACAGCAGGCTATTTATCCTTTAAAGAACAATAGTCATACCCTAAACAATAAAAGCTTTCAACTGACTTCAGTAAATAACTATAAATCAATGACAGTGCATGTAAAAAGAGGTAGATTTGTCATTAGCGCGCAGAAATTGCACTCCTCAAATTGAGCAATTTGCTCAATTTTGCAATTAAATTTCGTACACATAAATGAACGTGTGCTCTGCGCATCAAATTCAAATCGCCGCACAGTAGGAGATGACATGATTGTCTACCTCTTTTTTTAATACGCTGTCACTGTCAATTATATAAAAGATCTAACAATCTAATTAAAAAATTACAATTCAATTGTTTTTCATTTAGTTTTCAAAAACTTGCAAGTTAGGCTTGCAGGAGTACCTATTCACTTCCTTTTCTTACAATAATATATTACATTCTTCTTTCTATTCAATCTACAGACGTGGTCTTTGCATCTCGGACATTCCCCTTCACGATGCGACCCGCGACCTGGTCCTCATGTCTGAGCAGTTCGAAGCCGACTACAAGCTGACCCAGAACCTGGAGGTGCTTACCGACAAGCTGCAGCAGACCTTCCGAGAGCTGGACTCGGAAAAACAGAAGACAGACAGGTGATTATGTCTTTGAGTTTTTTTTACCGATTACACGTTAAATAATATTTTATACTAAACTTTTTAAGGAACCCTATTACTAAGACTCCGCTGCCTGTCTGTCTGTCACCAAGCTGTATCAAATGAGCCGTGATACTCGTAGCTAGACAGTTGAAATTTTCACAGATGATGTAATTCTATTGCCGCCACAAGATATACTAAAAACAGAATTAAATAAATATTTAAGGGGGCTCCCATGCATCGTACGTGTTTTTTTTGCAGTTTTTAAAACAAAAAAATAATTATAATGTAGTGTCTAATTTTGTATGTATAGATAATGGTACGTTACGGACCCCTTTGTGCGCGAGTCCGAATCGCACTTTTTTTCCTCTAACGCCTGATACTAATAACTGATACGTGATCAAAAGTGTGTTTTCGGTTTAGATAGAAATAACATGTGTAAGATCTAAATTCAGTATTTGAAGATAATAAACTTGACGTAGAAGTAGGAACCCTGCCATTTAACTGATAAATGTATCTAAATTCCAGACTCCTGTACTCCGTTCTGCCTATAAGCGTTGCCACTGAGCTACGTCACTGCCGCCCTGTTCAAGCCAGGCGTTATGACCCTGTCACATTGCTCTTCAGCGGCATTGTGGGTTTCGCTAACTATTGCGCGAGAAACACCGACCACAAGGGTGCTATGAAGATTGTGAGGATGCTGAACGATCTGTACACGGCTTTCGACGTCCTGACTGATCCGAAGAGGAACCCAAATGTTTACAAGGTGTGTGTATTATCCCTTTAACGTTGATACGACGCTATAGTGCCGGCCGCTTTCCTAACGCGGAACTTGGCCTTTTATGAACTTGAAAATTACGACAGGCTTTACCAAAGTCTTAACGACCGAGTGATCTAAGCAATCTCCCGGTATGCGATGAACGCCGGTTCGATATCCGCGTGCAATACTTAATCTTTAGGTCAATTAATTTTAGCTTGTTAAAGTACGGATGGCAGCGCGTCAAGGTAAACACATCTCATACAGTTATAAAAGGAGATATCTTTGAACAAAATGTGTACTGTAAAGTACACTGTACCCCTGTACTTTCAAAATAAAAGATACCGTCATTCTTACCAAGTGGTTGCGGAATGTTGGAAAACACTGCAGAAGCTGATTCCCTATTTGGTAAATATTAATACCTGTTGTAGGTGGAGACAGTAGGAGACAAGTACATGGCGGTTTCAGGACTACCAGAGTACGAGGTTGCTCATGCTAAGCACATCTCGTTACTGGCTCTTGAGATGATGGACCTATCACAGACGGTGACAGTTGATGGAGAGCCTGTGGTAAGTTGATTAAGGACGAACAATTTTGATTGTTTTCGTTTGGCAGATCTTTTAAAAGTCTACATAACACTAACAATAGTAGATTGTTATGCAAGGGACGAAAGTGAACATTCCATTCGAGATGTTTCTTAGCTCGAGAGTGGAATGGGTTCTTTCACCCGAGTTAAACATACTATTTTTCATTTCGACTGTGAGGAAATCGAGGGTATCGATAGACTATCGATAGTTGAGGCAAAGGCAATAGTATCGATATAATATCGATAGTATCGATAAAATATCGATAGTATCGATAATATATCGATAGTTGAGGCAAAAGCAATAGTATCGATAAAATATCGATAGTACCTATAGACTATCGATAGTCTAGGCAAAACCAATAGTATCGATAGAATATCGATAGTATCAAAGTTCAATACTAAAATCACTATCGATACCTGATACAGCTATGACTATTGCAATAACAATTGATACTTTCGAAAGTGGCCTTTTATTCAATAGTAGGAGTATAAAGTAGGAGGGAAAAGCTGTTTCCCACCCAGCTATCTACACATGAATATTCAACTTTCCGAACAGGTGAGATGAAAAAGACTTTTACTAACGTGTCTTGAAGATAGCAGTTAAAAGATAGGTGTACGGGAATCCGCACCCTATTTATGCCGTCAAGGTCAAAACTAGCGTGGTAGTTAAAAAACTGACAATTTGTAATAAAAAAACTCCGTGTCCGTCGAATATAGAAACACAGGAACAGAAAACACAACAGGGTATCAAGGTTTGTCTACTTTTGAAATTGTTTTCCATGCTTTGCCACATTCGGGTTTTTTCTATATGAGAATCTCGTATATTTTTAGGGCATTACCATCGGTATCCACTCTGGTGAGGTAGTGACTGGAGTAATTGGCCACCGCATGCCCCGCTACTGCCTTTTTGGTAATACTGTCAACTTGACCAGCCGATGCGAGACTACCGGCATCCCTGGGACCATCAACGTCAGTGAAGATACTTACAGGTAAAACTCTACATTTAACTTAAATTGAAATATCGGGAGGCACGGCAGTGCCCCCATCAAGTCGAGCGCGAAGCAAACACCGCCATACCATCGTTTACTGGAACCATTTTGCCGCATTTTCAGGCCCCTATTTGTGAAACTGGATGAGACCAGAACGCAGAAATTTTCGTCATCCAGTAAGCTATAAAATCACATACTTAAAATCCGGAATTTCAAGTTCGTAGGTCATTTAGTTTCGAAATTAAGCGAAAGCTAAGTTTTGCATTTATGACTCTCACTCAGTCATTCATGATCATCAGAATAGAACTAGTACTTCCCATAAACTCAGAGAGCTGAAATTTTGTACAGAGTTAGGATTTAACAAAGGCACTTACAACAGATATAAAATTACGTGTAAACAAAATTGATTTGTACCCACTAACGTATAAAGAATTTTTAACGGTCAAGTCATACAACTTTAACTATAATAATAAAGAAATCGCAGAAAGGAACCTTAGACTTGGCACGACATTGTCTAGATTTTATTACTTTTTAGAGATAAACAAGCAGCTCTGTCAAGATTCAGCTAGTTTTTTACAGAATGTTTTTCGTGGGATTTCATTTTCATCAAGAGTAGGTATAGATTTTAGGGGCTTCCAAATAAATAAATAAAACAAGTAAATACAAAACACATGTAAGCCAAAAAGCCTTTAATCATCAAAGAGATCCAAATACCTTTGCAATGACTCAGGAATTGGTAATTTAGGAATCCCGAACGGCAACTCAAAATTTTTCCAAAGCATTTCTCTTATAATGCATCTACACATATGTTTCAACTCCACCGGTCGCAGTCCACATCTTGAACTGGGTATCAGATGGTCTTCTAGTATTTCTCCATATTTCTCTAGAGCTACTTTTCTTTGGTAGTTATAGTCTTCGGGCAAACCTAACTCTTTAAATACGTTTCTATCTACCGTGAAATTTACTTTCGGAACTGCTCTAAGCGTCAACTTCAGACATGTGACCAACTCATAGGGATATGCTCTTTTGTATTCTTTTAACCTATCCAAAATTGATTCCACAGGATTTGTTGACACTGCTTCTGATGATATCCTGGCTCCAAATCTTAAGAGTATCATTAGCATTTCTGCGGCTCCCATTTGAATGACAACTCTAACTGGAGATGCTTGTCCACAGCTTTCTAAAGGAACGTCTATGAAGCGATATGTTTTGTCCCCTTCATTGTATTCGAGGTTAGCATTGGTGGCATGATCGAGGAAGTAAACTAGGGCGTGAACATTTTCTTCTTTATCCGTAAAGTCTGATTTCCATCCCGCCAAAAAGTATGGTGCTGATGTACCGAAGATGGCTCCTGAAATGAAGTGATTGGGCTTAATACCTTAAACCTTTCAAAATTTTCTTATTAGAAGTTTCATTAGTACCAAAAGGCTGTACTAGTAGGTTGTTCGAGTCTAGTCATCAATGACACTCGTTTCCGCTATCGTAAAATATAGGCATTGTTTTCCAAAATACTGTCTCAGGACGTTTGCTCTGTAAGGAATCTTTCCTAGATTAGAATTTATAAAGTAGTCGTGGGAATCTTTAAAATGGTCTTAAAGCGACCGTCTTGATAAAGTGGTTCACTTTCCGAACTGTAAAACCAGAGATTGCGGGTTGAAATTCCGCAAGGGGCAAATTTTATTGAGATGAGCACTAGTATTTGTACCAAAGTCGTATGGATGTTATAATAAGCGTATATAAGTCTGTCTATCCGTTATTCTAGTCACCATAGCGCAAGCTCACTTAGTTTGGGACTAGGTAATTTTTCGTGTTTGTTAAAACAATTTATTATTACTATCGAACACTCACCCAAAAATATTCTCTCAAATGTCTTCTCACACGCGTACAGCTCATCCAGCAACGCTGCGACCGTACCGTTATCTTGAAGGCTCCAATCAAAAGCCAGCTTCATGGCAATATACAGCACATTGTGGTACTTCCCCATGAGGCAGACATCACCGTTGCTAGATTTGCAGGTGTTGTGGTAGCGAAGAGCTGATTGTACGAAGTTCTTGCATGACGCGTCATCGGTTTTGTTTTGCCCTGTAAAATTAGTTGACGTAATTTTAGTTTATTTTCAAGTCATAAGACTTTTTCTAGTGTTATTAATTTAAAAGTAGTAAGGATTAATTTATTCTGTAAAGAATAACCACTTGGCCCGCTGCTATTGTAATGCAGCTCAGGTAGATGTCGCTGTCGTCGCGCAATGACGTAAGACAAAAGAAACCAAGAATTTCACACGGTTGGATAAACTGCACAGTAGCTCAGCTGGTAAGAGCGTTGGCCCGGTTAGCCAAAGGTCGTAGGTTCAAATCCTACCTGTGTGCGAATTTTTGGTTTCTTTTATAAACTTATATAAATTAGAAAAACACTTGAGTGTTAAAAAAATATTTAAAACTATAGTAAGGATTGATTCCATATTGTTTAAAACCGGAGATTTCCTTAAGGCGTTTTCTTTAAACAAAACAAAAACTTTATTTTTTTTAAATACAACTTTAAAAAACTAAAAAGTCAAAAACAATGGCTTGTTGAGTGCAAAACGAACGAACTTAAATGTTTTAAAGTAACTTGGGGCAAGACTTTATTCATAGACATTCAAAATTGTCGCAATCATAGGCGTCTGCTAATAAAATAATAATAATATACAACTTCATTTACATGCATCTCGTAAGCATGATAAATTTAAGTTGAAATACAAATTGTAAACGAATAACTAAGACAGATTCTGATTTACAGCGCAACTTAGTAAATCTAGTTAATGCGTATTGTGTTATCCAGTTATTTAGCATACCTGAACCTGGTTTTGGTGGGAGTAGTGGAATGGAATCTGAAGCTTCAACCATGGATACAATATTAAATAAATGATTTAACCTATATATATATACTCGTCTTAAAACAGAAAACAAAACATGGGGCGACTTTCGACTGTTTTTTCAAGTGACAGTAGTTAACAAAGCTATGATAATTTATAACATTGGAGTTTTAACGAACGTATGAGTTTATACGTTCGTTATAATATATATATATCTTATCGAAAAAAGTTTGTGGTCACTACCAAACCTGTTTTATTTTGAAAACTTAACCTTATCAAGAAAATAGTTGTTTAATATTTTAATTTTAACGAAGAAGAAATTATAAATTGATCTATTGTAAAAAAGTTTGTTTTTTTAAACTGATCGCAATTTTTATATTTGGATACGCATTACATGTATTTTTCACTTAATCTGGCCAAAAAACTTTAAAATGTCCCGCAGCTATTAGATTCATGTGATATATAAAGATGTACCTAATACTAACTTCGTAATGCATTAAAGATTTTAAAAGAGGCTTTTAAATTATCTTTGCTTGTTTCCATTATTTTTTAAAGGAATTAGATAAAAATGAGACAAGCAATAAATATTAGTTATGGTTTAATGATTCTTTATTACTGAACCATAACGGATCGGTTGGTAACGCTTTCTTTCTTTGTGATTCGTTTTACGCCAATTGAAACAAAAGTGAATTTCCATCTCGTTTTCATTTTCAAAACCTTTTTTGTATAATGGAACGGAAAAACACAATTAGTTATACTTACCTACAATTTATCAAATTGTTTTTTAGTAAAGTGATTTTGGAGCTAGTTAATTTTTAGGTGATGGGTGAAAGGTATGCAGTTTGTGCCTTAGCTTTAAAGATGTATAAATACTCGTATTTATGAATTAAAACCTTGTACCCAAGTTTAACCCCATTAGTTAAGTTCAAATGCAGGAAAAACCTAGTTTAGGAAGTAAAGTTCATTATGGTCAATCAATTTTTGTGTACGAAATAATTTTCTTAAAAACTTGCAAAGAAATAGCTTAAATTATAAAATAATAATAACTTCGTAATATACTTTCATTTTGGTTTTATGCAAACATGCCGAAAATTCATAGATGCCTCTCGTTTGGAATAATTATTATTGTGGTCAACAGGCGGCGCTGTTATCGTGCACACTGCAAATAGTACCAATTTAAGTCAGAAACATTTCAATCTATACGTAGCTTCAATATTTTTTCTAAAGTCGCATTATGTATCTAAAATAAAGCCAAAAACCACATTTCACTTTCCAGATACTACGAGTATTTCTATACCGTGGAAAATGAGAGAACTAATAAACTAAATGTCACAATTAAAAAAAAACTGTCAACCTTTAGCGCATCCTGCAATGACCGTATTGAAATATTCCACCAACTCTCTTCTCTTGAATCGCATATTCAAAGAGTCCCTTTCCATAGTGCTGAACACTTCTTCGAAGTAGAAATCCATAAATGAATCCATTTCCACGATAATTTATCTTGAGTTTTAAAAAAAATATCAAAAATTTATTTATTTAATCATCACATCACTTTTGACGTAATCGTTTTGTGTAAACGTTTTACCAACTTTCTCGACTGTCAGTATCTTCAGCTAGCCAGTATCATAAAAAAAACACAGACATGGTACCTATCTGTAACAGGACCTTCTTTCGTTAAAACTATGCTTATATTTTTGAAGAAAAAAAGAAAAAAGAATAGAATAGCTATCGAATTTTAAAAAGTTTCTATCGACTCCTTGTAGTTAAATTAGTTTTACAATCCAATTTGTAACTTTTTTTAATTGACACCACATCTACGCACTGTGACAGTATAAACCGCATTGGAAATCAGGTTGTGCCTCATAGTGTTTTTTCTGGAAAACCTGCAAGTGCGTAATCTCCTTACCTCGGTTGTATTGGGAAGCCTTAGGATCGCAGGTCATTTCGTGTTTTGTAGACATCCGTAACATATGGTTCGGAATAATAGCAAAAAATAAAGCAGACATTTATTAGTTTTCGATATTTTTCTTCTGGCTCACACCGGAAACATTGTTTGTTTGTTCTGCTAAACTAAATTCAGCCTTATTGGTGGTTCTGAAAATCATTCATTCGGGTTGACTGATTTTAACATTATAACAATATTTGGAATTTTTTTGGTAGTCGTAGTTTCGCCTCCGAATCGTCAAGATTTGGAAGCCAAACAACAAATATTTTTGAATATAGAAACCAAAGTGTTAGACGTAACTCAAAATCGAAAAGTTACGGTACTGAACCCAGACGCACGACAACTCGATACCGTCCAATGAACTAGGCGTAACCTCAAACGGTTAAATCATAGTTACTCCAAAAACATTGGTGGATAGTTAGCGCATGGTTCAATTATGACTGTTATTCATAATTGTCGTAGTAACTAATTTTAAGGGATTTTATGCTTAATTTACTAGGCACCCTATTTACAATTGAAATATTACAAAGTTCTTATATTCTGGGAATGTACAAAAAAGCGAGTTTTTAGAACTTTTACAAATAGACATACTTCGAAATCCTAAAAAACTGGCGTTCCCGTACAGTTTTTTAATGCAATACCCACCGGCATAGAGGTGACTTTAGTATGAAACGCAACCTTTTGCAATAAAAGTTGGTTAGATATTACTGCACTTGAAAAAATGACCACCAGAGGCTGAAAAAAGTTGGTGTAAATATTCTTTTAAATACATTCCTTTTAGATTTGTACGTTTAAACATACATTTTGCACAAGAGCTGTGAAATTTCCGCAAATCTCAGCAATGGGAAAATTAAAATACAATTATTTTGCCTTAAATTTTCGCTAAGAGACTAGCTAGCTAGCGCAGGCACCAAAACCACACCAACCGCAACCGCGTTGAGTACCAGTTCAGGCAAAACCTCAAAAACTTGAGGATTTTTGCACGTTGGTGTTGGTAACTAACAATTGCATTAGCTGTAGTGCATGCGAGGGAGTAAGGGCGGTGCATTCTGCATTTGCCTGAACTGGTACTCAACGCGGTTGCGATTGGTGTGGTTTTGGTGCCTGCGCAAGTGTCTCTTAGCGGAAATTTAAAGCAAAATAATTGTATTTTAATTTTCCCATCGAATAATGGATTTCCGCAAAGTAACGCCGGATTCTATTAATTACCTTACATTTTATTAGGTACTTATTTTGGCATAGGTATTTCGATATAATAGGTATGACGCCATCCTAACCTGATCCTTTTTCTCTGTTCTGTAATGCCCAGCTACTTTATGACATCTTTTTTGTTCTGTGATTCTCAGCTACTTGATGACTTACCTATTTCTGTGTTCTGTGATTCCCAGCTACTTGATGACTTACCTATTTCTCTGTTCTGTGATGCCCAGCTACTTGATGACTTACCTATTTCTCTGTTCTGTGATGCCCAGCTCCTTGATGAGTTACCTCTTTCTCAGCTCTGTGATTCCTAGCGACGTGATGACTAACCTATTTCTGTTCTGTGATTTCCAGCTACTTGATGACTTACCTTTTTCTCTGTTCTGTGATTCCCAGCTACTTGATGAGAGAAGACAACCATGATGATCAGTTCGAGCTGACGTACCGTGGCCACGTCTCCATGAAGGGCAAGGCTGAACCGATGCAGACCTGGTTCCTGACCAGGAAGAAGATCTAATCCCCTGTGAGCTGGTTTTGGATGAAAGGGTGTTTCAGGGACTATCTGATGAGGTGGAACGAGATTTTAAAGAAAGCTGGTGGAATTATGAAGAAGTAGTAATTTTTGTGTCTATATAATGGGTAAATATTTTTGCTGGCAATTTTGCAACTGTCGTATTAGTTAGGCCGAATAATTTATGAATTATTTAGCGACCTATTTAAAATGACATTAAATAAGACACCATCACAGAAAAAGTGATGACATTTTCACAATAGTCATATTATTGTATTTTCTAAGACAATACTACCATTGGTTACGTTTGATATTACAATACTGCATTAAAGTACTTAATTCTAAATTCAAATTTTGATAAACGATAAATTTAGTGATTTGATGTAATGAAAATTAGCATTCGTTTGTATTTAGACATACGATGATTGCATTGTTTTCCACCAGTTACACATTACTACAAGACCTGAGTTCACCGATTTTTAAACAGCCAGTAAACATAAATTGACAGTTTATTTGACACAATTCCCATACAATTTATGAAATAATGACCGTTATTTAGAAATTTAACATGTGTTGGTGAACTCTAGCCTTAGCGACATTGGTAGGTATTCGTAAGTTTAGAGAAGCAAAAATGATTTTGTATGGTTATTTGACAAAATGTATATTACTAAAAAATCCTGATTTTTTTATTGTTCTTTACCTGCTATCGCAGAATATTAATAGGATCCATAATTCTAAGTAAAGTTTTCATTGGCGTTTCAATTTTTTTTTTATATTTATTGCGAAAATATAATATTATAAATGTTAGGACCACTAATACTTATTGCAAACTATACTTTTCACGATGTCAATAAATGTAACTATGAAATAGGAATGAATTATACTTAATATAGGTATTCGATGTTATTCTAGCCTAAACTATTTTTCTTACGGCCTATTTATAAATCTCCACTAGTAAATAATATGATTAAAACTATTTACAAAATCTTCAAGGCTCAGTTTGACGGCCTATTCTAAATTAATATAATTATATTATGTATCTATTGTTATTGCGATACAAATATTTTATTTATTCTTGTTAAGATTTGATTTAATATTTTGCTAATATTTTTATATATTTATGAACTCTATCTAGTCATTGATGGTATTATTTTGAAGCTTTAGCCATAACTGCACTAGTGCACGAAAATGTATGAAGTGTTTTCCTAAAGTTTTAGTCAGTAAATGGTGTAAAAATAAGCGTTTTTTATTTCTATATTTAATATATTATCAACAGTAAATAAAACGTTAAGCAGTTGGTCCCGGCTAATATCTCTTGGTATTAGTCGTTAAGCCTAGTCAGAGGCCCTAGGGCGGCTTGATAACATCTGACAGTAAGGTTTGTCACTTGCCTTACAGACACCCCTCCACCAATCCGCACTGAGCCCGCGTGGTGGAGTATGGCTCGTTCCTCCTCATAGTTGAGGTGAGGCCTTTTCCCAGCAGTGGGATCTAATAGGCTGACTTATCAACAGTAAAAGTTTTAAGCAAAACACTCGCAATCATAGATCTTACCTAAGACTTTTTTTAAATCAGAATAAAATCTAAAAAAAATTTTTTTTTTTATTAGACATCAGAATTCCAAAAAAACCTTAAGAGCGGTTCCCCACTACGTCCGATCCGAGTCCGTCAAAATTTGGTCTGGCGTATAGTCCAACAAGTTTGCAACCCTCTTTACCCCGCAAGACGTGCGGATGGCGGGAAAGCGCGAATCACAAGCGATTGTCGAAGGAAAGCTCTTTCCCGCAACGTCACTCGTCACCCGCTGACGTCTAGCGTGCCTCGCTCCCCGCACCTCTGGCGACCGCAGGAAGGTCGCGCAAGGACTTGTTGGACTGTAGACGTAGAACTATTTGTCCTACAGCTTACTACTCAGCGCACTACGTCCGTCATTCACGGTACAGTTCTCTTCATCATCATCATCATTGGCCTTATCCGTCTATTACAGACGATTTATACAGTGGGTGCAGTTAGGCACCTTCTTTGTGGCTGTGTAAGACTATGCGGAAGCGACATGATCTTCCGCACTCTCCGCAGACGTAGGTTCCCGAAGGTATTACCGCTCTGCTCAAGCAGAGACGATTACGGTGGCTGGGGCATGTGTACCGGATGGAGCCCACCCGCCTGCCGCGTCAGAGCCCTTAGACAAGATGAAACCTTTCTATAGCGAACTTCGCTATTGCCAACAAAATGTATACAAAAGTTACGTGATATTTCGATGGCTTTTGTCAGTTTCATACATTTTGTTAGCGATAACGAACTTCGTTTTAGAATAGATTGCATCTTGTCTACGGGCTCAGGTTCTTCTTGGTGCTGTAGCGAACGCGAAACGGGGTGTGGGGAGACCTATGCTGCGATTTAAGGACTACGCCATGCAGTACATCATCATCATGTTTAAAACCAAATGACGTATTTTGACGGATTTTATAAGCCAATAATATTACAGTTTTGAGAAAGGATTGTTACTCATGCAAAAACCTAGCTGTATAAAAGCGCTTGGATTTATTTATTTAAGCTTTATTGCACAACTAAAACTTTGTACAAAAGGCGGACTTAATGCCTAGAGGCATTTTCTACCAGTCATACCTTTGGGCTAAGCGGAAGTGAAAAGTTGGCGGTGCGACAAAGGTGAAAACAAAATTATTAAACTTATTTAAAGCAAAAAAAACTATTGTAATAATATTCTAACTGCACTCTGCATATAATATGTAATTTAAATAGTAATACTATCGAACATATAGAATACCTACATAGGTATATATTTAACAATAAATATAAATACCATTATAATATAATTCATATATACATAGTAATATACTTGTAATAAATAAAATACATCTCACAATAAAATAAATAAATTTTATATTAATACATAATATGACGAATTTGGATAGTGATTTATATAAGAAAAACAGGCCAAGGGCAAGTCGGATTCGTGCACAAATGGTTCCGTACCATTATCTATACAACACTAGACAGTACATTATACATAACCTGTTTAGATTTTAAAACGGCAAAAAAACACTTTTTTTGTATAGAAGCCTTACTTATATATATCTTTAGAATTTTTGTTATTATGTTTATATAGCTATTACTGTTGACAGCTGTAGACAGACAGATAGACGGATAGTGGAATCTTAATAATAGTCTCCCGTTTTAATAGGCCCTAGAAAGGCCCAAAAAAACAATAATTTTGTTTATACACATTTAAGTGGTAGGTACGATAAAATAGCATACTGGTCCATTTATCCCAATAACTAGCCTGTTGATCTCGTGTGCCAATCAGGAGCAGCTATCCACTAGTTTATGTGCCAGTTATCGTTCGTCTGCGAGCATCTACAGTTATACGAGTACAAATGGACAGTTTCCAGTTTAGCGCGCAAGGGTTAAAATAGTTATGCGACACGAGTGTATTAAATCGAACTACCAGTCAAGATTTTACTTTATTTATTTTATATTTGTTTTTTTTTTGTATTTATTGAATCTATTGATTGAATCCATACTGATTTGATAAATGGGAAAGTTTGACTGTACGAGTATATCTGTTACTTACCTGTTCTCACTTGAGCCGCTAAACTGATAACGATGAAATTTGGCATGAATGAGATATTTGGAGTCCTGGGAAAAGACACGGAAACCCAAAGGAAATCTCAGAACGCAGGATGCGTTCTTAAGGGGGTGAAAGTTGAGAGTTGGGGTTAATAAGAGATATGACATTTGCACTAATTGCATTTAAACAAGAGAGACTCTATACAAGGTATCTAAAAAAAACTTATAAAGATCACATATTGCACTTAAAAAATGACCACCTGACCTTTTTATTTATTTTAGGAATTGCAAACAAAGTCACATAAATTAATTATATTTAAACTTATATACTTACTGTAAATGGTAAAACACCCCATAAAAATCATTTATTTATGTATGTACCCACCACGGTAATCGACGTATAGGTGAACAGATTAAAATAATCCATATTTCTCTTTACATCGACGATTTACACAGCTGATAGCGGCTCTCCGGGCTAAGGCGCGTACCTGCGCGCGCGCCGGATGGCAGAGGTCGCCAAACGGCATTCCGCTCGGCCGATTATTTTTAGGCGCTCGCTAATATCTGTGGAACTGGGGCCTGGTACAGTCAGCTGTGATATTACGAGATATAAGACGAGAACCCATTTACTTTTGTAAGTATTTGAACAAATTAAATAAAATTTCAGGTGAAAGGACACATGTCCCATCGGATGACACAGTCGATATATTTTTGTAAGCAAAGTTTAATTTGATTTCGTAAAAAAAAATGCAAACAAATTAATTAAGTTATAGAAATAATTATCAGTATTTAAACTACCATTACCGAAACCAGACTTACTTCAACACAAAATGTATAGGGCTTATCCATCTATTTTTACGAAAGTAAATTGCACACAAAAATACATCGATCGTCGCGTCGTTGCGTGGGAGTCGAACCAACAACTCTTTGCTATCCGGGTATGCTCTCGCAACTGAAATACCGAGGACTTTAGTCTCTTGACGAATTTCCGTAAGTGCTTGTATACTTTTTAATGGTTTTAGAATAAATAAAATGCCGTTAAAATAATTAATTAAACCAGCATTATACTATTCCTAGTTTAACCTTGGTTTTGTATAAAAGTAAATTAAATTATGTATTAGGATACAACTAGACTTGACTGTACTCATATGGTCAGCAGTTCAGCATGCTATGTTGATTGGCGTTTAGTGCCTTTTATAGGCAAAAACATTTAGTGCAAAGACACAAGATTTTTTTATGTGTTTAACTTAGATTTTTAATATTTATACTATACACATTTAATTTCAAATATAGGAATTATATTATAGTCATTGATACAAACTACGATATTAAGACAATTCTTTTTTAATGTGTATTTTTTAGTAAATTCTATTAACTACATATCTCAGATTGAAAATACAGAATGTAAACACTTTAGCACATTTATGACAAAAATACTTCAATTTCAAGCTGATGCAGATGGTGTATAGCGTGATAAATTCATATTTTCCTACTATCTCGGTTAAACAATAAATTGGTTCGATCTGAATAGCTTCGTTAGCTTATCGAGATGCGATTGGTTGATTGCAAATACCTTTGCACAGAAAGCTCAGAGGACGCCCTCTGGACTTTCTTTGCGAAGGTATTTATCTACATCCACGGAACTATCACACACAGACAAAATACGGGGGTGTAGGGTCATGCAATAAAATGAAAAAAAATGATTGTTTACAATGACAGTGTAACAAAAAAGAGGTAGACATGTCTTCTACTACTGGGCGGCAATTTGAATTCGAAATTGATGCGCCGAGCACACGTTCGTTTGTATGTCAAATGTCATAATTATGTGTACGAAATTTTGAACGTTGTGTCAAGCAATTATAGCCTCTTTTTAAATCCACTATCATTGCTTCTATCTCATACCTCGCCTTGCCTCTATATTTCCGTAGCAGTTTTTAGTAATAAAAGAGTAATCACAAAAGCATTGGAGTCGGAAGTGTATTATAATATCTGTGGAATCGGATAGTAGTACGGGATAGTAATCTATGGTGGTGGTATTACGCAATGGAAATCGGGTATTAGTATGAAATATTGTTAGGTAATCGGTGGCATCAGACGATTTTGTAAATGTCTTATTTATAAAAAAAATGTTTTTTTTTTAATAAACAAAACAAAATGTGTATCTTAATTGAAATTAATTTCAATTAAGATACACTTTTTGTCACTTGTCTTTCAATTATTTTTGCATTTTTATTTGGCATTTACCATAAGCGAGCGCCTGCGTAAAATCGCTAATTGGTGACCGCACCCTAATCTTGTATGTAATCAAAATAACAGGTTTGGTTCTGAATATAAGTCCAAAATAGCAAAGGATGCAGTGGCACCAGTACCAGACCAAAACCAGTCTTAACAAATCAAGTCCTTGACTGGACCAAATTGATGAGAACTAAATTAAAATTATATTTTCATTAGCAAATTGCATTATCATATTCTAGTAATATAATATATTTTTTCAACATAAATTGATAATCACAAGCGGAATGACACTTTAAGTACTTACAGTCGGCAGCACGTTGGGTTATACATTTGTACTATAAAAACAGCTTTTATTACATACAAAATAGAGGCAGTCTCAAGGTCAACATGTAAAGTTTGACGTTCGGTATAGGTAGAAAATAGTTTGTTAGCGGTTGTCTCAAACTGCTCGTACTAAAGACATCAACGAGCTCCGGTGATATAAACGGTTTTTACATTTAAATATTCTTACATTTAAATTGTGTTTTGAAAGTATTTTTAAAAACAAAAAACATTTTTTTAAATAAATCTTTAGTCTCAAAATTCCTTTTCCATAAAGCTATTTTTAAAACTGACGCACACAAATATTATTATCTCAAAAAACTCAACTTATTTATCGAAAAAAAAGAAGAAATTGAAGCGAGACATTGCAAAAAACTTGACTCGTGCTTATGTCGCCGAAGGAGACCGAGGTGGTAACGGATTTTTATAGCAAAAGATCGTACATTCGATTAAAAATGTATATTGATTTGAAATTTATCGAGTTAGAAATTAAGTTCAAATTGGAATGGTTGTACTACCGTTAAGCGAACGATGTGAATGGAACAAGCTCTCATGTAGTCATTTATGAAACCACCTCAGTTCGCGCCTAGCGTCCGTTGCCGTCGCACGCATGCGCCGCGCCTTGTGATTAGCCAATTCAAATCTCGACCGTTTGAGCCGACCAATCGCGTTCGATCGGATCGATTTCTTTTTCTTTCGAGTTGACGCGCTGGTGTTTTGTGTCCTGTGTATGTGACATTGAAATTAGACTGTGTTGACTTTTAAGGTCGGATTTTTTTCTCACAATCGGTAAGATTTTTAATTATTACTATTTCAATGTGTCGTTTGTTATTCTTGTAACGGATGCTTAGATTCTCACGGCTATTGCTGACATTTTCGTATTGTGACTCGGATTGTTTTGAAAGGTATGCCTTGTAATTGCCAAAGTTCTTGCTAAACTGTTATTGTATTTTTAGTGATTTTATCGAACAAAACCATTTTTTTCGTATCACATAGAAGTATCAACGAATCAATTTTTTACAATTTAGGCTAGTTTAGTATTTTTTGGTGACGCATTTTCAGCAATTAGAACCTATTTACTTGTCCTTAAGTGTAAATGTGTGTGTATGTGTAATTATTAAGTGTGTAATTATTATTGGAACATTAATATTCAATAACTTCATGAGAAGCACAATCATTATTTTCTATAAATGTTATAGGTAGTTAATAAGAAAAAGTTACCCTATCAATCAGATTCAACACCTATCCTAGACACGATTGTTTTCAAACAAAACCCTAACAATTACTCAGGTTTACTTCAAAGGGAAAATCCCATGAATAATAATAACAGAATGGAGTTTAATTCATGAGATCTCGTCGTAGTTATGGCAATTATCATCCATTACCATTAGACAACTGTTGTAAATCGTTTTATCCTAAGGCCATCTTTACAGATTCTTCATAAGTATGCCGTGTGTCCCGTTTGAAGTTAGCCCTGTTATGGCAGATATTATAGTTATAATGTTAAGGTTTTGTTGTTGTGGTTAAAAGTCATTTATATATGCATGTATGCTCACTTTATGACTTTTATGACAGTCCTAAGATAAACGCATTTTAACACATTGAGCGCCATGGTGGTCACCGGTGACCCCCAAACAATATTTTTCTATTGTGTCTAGTTTCGTGGCAGTCAAAGGCTTAATACTATTTATGCCCGAATTAATTAAGTCTACTTAGAAATCGCCAGGCAATATATTAAATATGTCAGCAGACCGAATTATACTATATTATAGGGATAATGAGTGCCATAGTCCTTAGTAACCTGATAACAAGTTGGAAAATATTCAATGAAGATTTCCAGAGCTCTTGTCCACCGCTACTATGTGAACGGTAGATATATTGCGATGGGGCATTCAGACCTTGCCAAATATATCAGTACAGTCAAGGTATAGAGTTGAACTACGAAACAGCTTTTATTACGTAGGGAATAGAGGTAGTTTCAAGGTCAACAGTGTCATCTGACTTGCAGCCGTACCTATATCACGCACAACTAGGTATGTAAATTAAAACAAATCTATTCTTAACAAACCTTAATTTGTAAAAGGTATTCGATCCCATATTCAAGTTTGTAAATAGTACTAGATCTAATATTCATAAGGTTTTTTCGAACGTGTACAAAAATCATAGACCCATCAAATCATAATCAGATTAAAATTAGCCGCACCGAAGCCGATCAGAAATCATACTTCATGTCGGTTTACGATCAGTTTTTGCTACAATTTCCCCCTTGGCGCAAGATTGATGCACTTTTTAACTTAAATGCACGTGATATGAGCTGTATCTGCCATAAATGAAGTTTTATATACTGTAACATACTAAATATTAATTTTCTCTCAATTCATAGCAAAATGAGGCAAATTTTCTTCCGTCTTAACTGAGTTGAATATCGTTTTGATTTAGTGCACTTGAATAATTTGTTAATAGTACTATGTTTTTATTATGCGATGTCCATATGCAGTTTTAATTTCCTAATCGACTTACAAGAACGATTATATAAAAACCTGGGGCCCGATTTTCGTGCCTTCGATATTATATCACATGCGATATTTATCGAATAAACATGGCGGATATCACAAAATGTGATAAATATTCGACATTTTCATACTTCGAGAATACGCAACATTTAAATTTTGTGACATCCGCCATGTATTTTCGATAAATATCGTATGTGATATAATATCGAAGGCGCGAGAATTAGGCCCCTGGTCATATTCGCAAAATATCGTTGTTACCAGAAAAACAAACGTAAACTGATATCCTATAACTTAAGACTCAATAGTATTAATTATAGTAATTATTATTAAACTTTGAACCCTTACTACGCGAAGCACAATATTTGATATTAAAAATAAATTTCAAAAAGTAAGAAGTACGGACCAAAGAGTATGTGGATGTTATTAATTATCTAAAAGAAATACTGTAGACGTCATGTTTTTTTCTTCCGCTTCTTCTTTTCATGTTGACTTGGCGTAATATTTATGAGAATCTGCTTGCAACAACTCAACAACATTTTTTAAAATCTTAGGCCTTGTACGTTCAACAACTTAATAATAATAATAATAATGTCCTCCTAGCCGACCACGGCGGCCTATCTCAACAGAGATTAGCCAACTGCGCGGGACATATTATAGTGCACAAGTGTGTGCGCAATACACAGGTGCACTCTCTGTTCTTTCACTCTCATAATTCGGTGATACGGCAGTCCGACATGACCGTAGAGAGATCAGGCGCGTCCTGCAACAGCTTAACGTGCTTTCCGAGGCACGGGGGTGTTAACACCACCAACTTCCGGACTCCGGAGCTGTGTCTGAGTAATTTCAAGACAGAAAAACAATCACTCTCGGCCCGACCCGGGATTCGAACCCAGGACCTCGTGGATAGCACCCAGCGGGCTGACCACTAGACCAACGAGGCAGTCGTCAGTCAACAACTTACTGGTAGAAAAAGTAAAATAGGCCAACTAAGTGCATTAAAAAGAAAACGCACTCTTCATACTCTCATATGCATATTAACCTCATTCCAAACTGTCTTGGTATCATGCGGTGGACAATTTAGTAGCTAGACTGCAAGAAAGTAAGTGATTACAGAGGAAAGTTTCCTTCACATGAAACTTAGAATGTACTTAAAGATATAACTTGGGACATAAAAGTTGCAATTGCGTAAAAAGAAAGAACTGCACGCATTAAAACATGAAACTTAATTTGTGAGATGTAGTGAGAGTAGCTATTTTCTAAGTCTAGATGATGTCTGTTCTACTAAGTCGACCCTATCACTAATGCCAACATAGCAGGTAATTTTATCCGTTGTCACAGTTTTTTAACTATCTTAAAGAAGGGTACAACATTAGTTGAAACTCTGGTATGGACTCAAAGCAGTGTAGCACTCATAGAGATGTTTCTAGTCTATAGATATATCTAAATACTACTAACTAAATCTCTAAATCTGCGGTGCTTGTGGCGCAGTGGCGGCAGCGCTTTGGTAGTGATACCATAAGTTAAGCAGCCCACGGCGCGGTCGTGATTGGATGGGTGACCATTCCGACCATTTAAGTGACGTCCATGACAAGCATCTCCGTGCTTCGGAAGGCACGTTAAGCAGTTGGTCCCGGCTTATATCTGTGGTATTAGTCGTTAAGCCTAGTCAGAGGCCCTAGGGCGGCTTGATAACTTCTGACAGTAAGGTTTGTCACTTGCCTTACAGACACCTCTCCACCAATCCGCACTGAGCCCGCGTGGTGGAGTATGGCTCGTACCTCCTCATAGTTGAGGTGAGGCCTTTACCCAGCAGTGGGATCTAATAGGCTGACTTTTTAAATCTCTAAATCTACTCGTATAACACATAAAGTATTGTTTTAAGTGATAAGCATTCACTATGCAATCTAAATATATTTTTTCAAGTGCAAAAATAGATATATATAACACATATCAAAATCATAAGGCATTTAACTGCACAACGTTTCGTTTTAGGCACGTGAGCGTCCCAGATAATATCCTTAGTAATATAAATGCAAAGGAAGTATAAAATATATTTTAGTGTTGATAACTAATTACTGCTATAATAATAAACGTATTTTGTCTTAGTAGTTACAGAGAACAGTAACAGAGCCTGTACCTATTATTCCCCAGATTAAATATTCCCCAGTTCCTGTGAGTAATATTATAACGTTGACATTACAGTAAAAGTTACGGTATAACAGTCGCTCTATACAATGAAAGTCCAATCATTTCTTAGATTAGTGTTTTACGTATCATTTCAAATTGTGTCTTAAGCATGTCTGATATAAAACCGATAGCCCATTAAAGATCTTTCAAAATTAATGAAAAACCACACATGTGCGAGTTCGACTCCGACTTTTCGGGCTGTTTTCTTTCTTTTAGCTGTAAGATCTCTCTTCTTGCCAAATTCTATGATTCTACGAGTAGGTCTATGGAAAGTACTCTATAGGTTTTAATTCTCCCGCGAAATGTTAGAAAATAAGGCTAAAATAGCCGTATCTTTAGATTGAGTTAATTTACTTACTTCGCTGACTCAGCGACCCAAAGTGGATCATGGCCTCAGACAGTAAAGTGCGCCATTCTACCCTATTCTTAAATGAGTTAATTTACAAGCTTTAATTTTTCGCAGCTTTAAGGGTCTTCTGCAATAAGTATTTGATATTAATTTCAATGTGATACCTCCACGCGTTTCTCCGAAAAAGGATCTTGTTGACAGACGGATTGACAGACAGACGGGCAACAAAGTGCTCTTATATGGCTTCCTTTTTTTCTTTTAAGGTACGGAATTCCAAAAACACCTTATTTACACAAATGGGTTGTATAATATAAATGCCATGTGATAACATGGTGATTGAAATGTTAAATAATCACGGATACGCGTCAGCTCTGAGCAAAAACAATGGCTGTGAGTTCATCAACACATTAAGCCTGTACACCTATACAGGGCGTCTAGAGCTATGTCAATCCTTGGAGCTGATACTAAGCATCGTAGATTTATTTATTTATTTATTTAGAAACCATACAGCGTAACAGATTAATTGTTAGGTTATAATTAGTTACATAAGCAAATAAGGCCAATTATAAGGTTTCCTTATACAAACTAATGGTATGTACGTAGCAAAACGTCACTTAGATAATATGTTTAGATTCAAACCGAGTATAATTATACTCGGATCGGAAAAGCAATCGCTTTTCTTTTTCTGACTGAGTTTATTAGCACTGCTGTAGGTTGAACATAACTTTACATGAGAAAAAATCTAATGCGCTACAAAAACTTTATTCAAAATGAAGTCTTAAGCTAATGCATAAATGAAGAAAGAAATGCTAATTATATACGATTAAATACTTTTGTTAACTTTAACGTTCGGTATTTTTGTGTTCAATGTTCTCGTGTTACCTGATTTTGCCTTTGAGGATTGACCACGATTTCTTATTTGCCCTGTATTTTAAGAATGTCGCTTTACAAGTAAGTAGCTGTGTTTACTTAAAAACTAGGATTGGTGTTTATTTTGTCAAGACTATGTTAATCATCTATGAGCAATCGGTACAGAACATTGCTAAAGCTTTGGAGATGTAGAATATTGTAAGTTTTAACTATTGATTGACTCATTCATACATTCAAAATAGTATGAAATGGGATAACGCAAAAAAAATATGGTAAGAAAAAATACAAAAGGTACTTTTAAGTGGTCAGAAAGCTATTTTGTTAACTGTCACACTGCACACCAGAATCATAATAAATCCTTCAACTTCCTGCATTCCGACTAAAGTTCACGACCAACCTGTAACTTTGATTATAATTAACTCAAGGCGGTGATCAATAAAAGTAACAATCTCTCGAGACGACGCTTGGAATCTGAAAAATAAAACATCCAAGATTCACAACTGCCCCTGGCGTTACGGAGATACGATACAGGTTTGATGGATGAGGCACTTGCTTTAACGATGGCGGATTCATGAAAGAAGATGCGCAATTTGAGCGTACTGCTAAGAAAGACTTCCGAATAAAGGACGATGGAACGACGAGTAATATTTCTGAGGATCAATCCCTGGTCAGGTCACTACAGAAATTCACATTTTCCATATTGTGTCGGGTCTGTCTGGTTGCTGTGGTACCACACAAGTGCTTAAGCTACTTAACTTACTTTGGGATGTAAGCAATGTGATGTTGTCCAATTTTTATTATTTTATTCATTTATGTTTGCAAGAGGAAAACTGGAAATCGAACTGGGACCAAGCGACGATGATACTAGTAGAATAAAAGATAAAAATACAGTTGCAATCGCAATGCAGATCTGCGAAATAGTTAAACAATCACATATATATACGAAGAATACATGACAGTTGTCTAAAACAATATATGTGAGTACCTGTATAAGATAATCAAGTATTGCGTCTATAATTTACACAATTTTATGTCGGATCAGATGTTTTCATGCCGATGTTCACATAACTACTTCTCTAGTAAGTATGAATAACGTATTCACATTATTCAGTATCTCGTTTCAATAGAACTTGCATAGTTTTAACTTAATGTTATTCATTGATCTATTGATATCACACATGCGATGCATTTGTCGTGCTGTTGTTGACAACTCACTTTCTTAAATGTCACAGAATATACTTGTGTAATCATGTGCATATATAAACAACACATTTGAATTCAACGTTACACTTCACTGCATCTAATAAGAGTGTTAGTAGACACATTGTATTTGTTTCTTACGTTTTTGCGATATTCAAATTCATTATTAACACAATTTTACGGATTACTTCGCGATATATTTTAATTTTATTTCATCTTCAAACTTGACGTTTCGAACACTTTGCAGCGTCTGTCGTGCCACAGGGAGACTCCCTCCTCTCAAGCAGTCTATTCTATCTAAAATGATATTTTAATGAACACATTGTATTGCCTAAAAGTTGTAAAGCAATATCGAAATTAAGTTTCAAAACTTTTTACAAACCATACAATAAAATGGTGTTCAATCATCTAACGTTGTAATATACATATTTCGCTCAATTATTTCCATATCTCTTGCAAGTGTTAATTAGTCATGCAAACGAAATAGAAAGTAAGATAAAGGATTAAAGATTTTAATTACATGCACCGCCATAAAACTTAATATGAAGCCATTTCCACGATAAAAATCTTCATTTGCTTTACAAAACGGCGGAAGAAAGTTTGAATGGTTCTTGACATTAGGTAATATTCAGATTGGCTGTTTCCATTTCTTCACTAAGATCGTTAGTATCCAACTTACTTTAACATGGAACTATATCACCTTCAAGAGACAGCAGTGTTTTTGGCGTATAATTAATTAAAACCAATCATAAAAGTTTTTGTTGTAAGGTAAAAAATGTCGAGTTAACAGATTTATGAATTGTGTAATAAAATTCTAAAATTGAATTGGTGCAGGTGACCTTTAATCCGATTTACACGATTCTGATCAGCAGACATTCGCATTTGTATGTCCTCCTATATAAAAAATCCCAAAATCCAATTTAAACTATTCGCGTTAAGCGTATAATAAGTAGTTAGAGTGCGAAACTGTCGACGCTTTCGTTTTTATCAATTCTTTGCTTCAGAACAGCACACACTAGTCAAACCAGCAACAACGTAGTTAGACTCTCTGATAGAGATAAGCGTAAACATTTAAGTGTTATTGAAATACTTTAAAACGGGGATTCACGCGACCGATAGTCGGTAAAACATTATTTACCTTGTTTGCCTGATGTTTCCACCGGGTTGCACCGATCGTGGTAGCAGGCCTATCGGTACTAAAAGTAGCGTTGATACCCGTTTTGATGTCTTTGCAAGGCAGCACGAAAGTTTGAGAGTGATTAAAAGTGTTCATCTAGCATGGGCTATGAATTACATGCAGCTCACTGTAAGTACTTTTCTTTGATACAAACAGTCAAGGTTTGATTTTATTCAACTTTAAAAAAAAATTTTTGGTGACCTTATCCAAGCAATTATCACATTCTCATCTTCATGCATCGATGGCGTCAGCCTCAAAGTTATAGCTTTTTGAAACCAGTTTGAGACGGAGTCACGTTTGTACGAGGCCCGAGGACATTATCAAGGACAAAGGCTCAGCTTAGCACTGGTTACTGATTTGCAAGTTTTGAAGAATTAAGAAGAATACTGTTTAAAAAGATCCACTTGCGCTCGTCCGGGTTAGCTATTCGGGATTTTTTCAAAGCCTATTTTCTGAGTTAAATGCCTGCTTGCAGAAGTGGGATTTTAACTCAGATAATAGCGTGAACATTTAGCTCACCGACATGCGCAAGTGGGACTAAGAGTCGATTTTACCAACATCAGATAAGGAATATTCGTCGAATAGAATACAAAACGCCTAATTTGAAAACGTCACCTGTTTGTCAGCAATTATTTAAGTAAATGTCATTTTAAATAGGTCGGTTTATGCTTATTCCGTCGGATAGTCTTATCGTCTCTAAGTAAATTAGCCAAGGTGATGATAATGTTATTTTCATATAGGAAGAATTTCATTGATTTGTTAAAAAGATGGATGTATATACATCCATCTTTTCAAACTGTCAAAGCTGAACTAAATTTGAATCACTTGGCTGAATCTTGGTCAGTCATCCTTGAGGGGCTAACATTAAATACGCCAAGTGTTAAACGTAGAGTGTTTCTAGATATATCAACTATCGGCCTAGCCACTTAATAGGATGCCGGTGTTTAGTGCATCGAGGCATATTGCTGGCTAATTTTATTATGAATAAAAAGATTACTACCTTTATTATTATAAGAGGATTGTTCGCTAGTAACCCCATAAGACCCGCGGGTGGGTTGTTAACAATTAATTTTCTATAGTGTCCGGAAACATGATACCTGACGGTTTAAATATTTTAGTATATTTCAAGTACACTTATGTATTTAGTCTGATTTCAAGTCCGTTCCAATACCATTAATTTTATTATTGCTTCATACTCTACTTTTAAAATCCATTAAAATCTTAGATTGTTTCCCAAGTTCTTACTTAACTGTAATGGCAATTAAACCAAACGCCGCAGTTAAATATTTAAATATTTTTAATGAATCAGTCACAGCACAGATCACTAAAGGTAAATAATCATCAATAACCAATCAGTTTTAGTAAATATCGTAACTTTACTCAAAAGAGCGTAGGTATTATACGCCATTGATTACTGCGATTGACCATCCTTGCAAATCTTGCAATCATTGAGAAATATTGCCAAATACCTTTGTGATTGTTATCTATTTAAGGAATGCAATCTTTGATATTATCTGATTATTAAACTCTGATAGGTAACTAATCCACGCTTGTTTTATTTTTTTGCACGTAATAATTGTAATAACAGCTAACACCTATTTTAGAATTAGTTCTATTTTGTAATTTATAATAAGTAGACGGGCAATAGTACCGCACATGTTTGCTGTGCCTTTGCAGAGCGTCACTTGTACATATTTATACCATGTTACATCATATTCAACTTGTGACATGCATTAAAATCTGAATCTCAATCTGCTTTATTTTTTTCAGACGGCATTTATCTAAATAATGATTGTTCTATAAACAGCAATTGTTGGGATGTCATCTTTCTTTTTTCTCCGTGTCTCTTTGTAGATCAATTGTAATGTGTGAATAAAAATACACCAACTAACTTGTATGGTTCCAAAAATAACTGTTTCTTCATTCATTCATATCTATTCTAGCTTTCCAATGAAGATTTAGGCTTGCAATACGTCGGTTTATAACCCTATGGTATAATCCGTTTAGTAAACACGTGCCCCAATCTAGACTATACACAAAAGTTTTCTCAGCGTACTTTACAATCAAAACCACATGTGCTCTTAGAGCAAAATTTTCCTGTAGGCACATTACTTATCTTGTCAATACCGTGTCATGTAAATTCCAATTTCTCTCCGGTCGGATGGGCGTGTCATTGTTGAATTTTGACTCCAACCGCACCTCGATTCGATTCGATGGCTCCTAACGTGTGTCAAGCTTCTGATTGCCGCAATCGATACGGGATTGTGGATTCCAAATTGGTGTGACCAATATTCAATGTTCCTTCTGTAATTTGGTACCGATGATTTAGTGCTGGTAAAAAAATAGGAAGTTTTTTGGATTTTGTTCGTGTTCTTTTGACTACACGTTAAATTACGTGTTTTATAATAATTTTATTCTGTGTTTGTAATTGTCTCTAATTGTAAGTGTTTATTTTCTTTTTTCTTTCTTTCCTCATTACCACATACATATGAGACGGCTAATTTGAAATAATTGTCTCCACTATGTTAGTCATGTCACCTAGTTGTCATTTTATTCTAATCTAGCCGTCTCATAGATAAAGAAGTGTTACAGCAATGTCAAAATCATTACTAATAAGAGGGTTAGTATTTTACTCTCACTGTAGAATGTTTGAGATAATACAGCTACGCTTGTATTTTGTTTTTTCGAATATAAGAAAATAAAGTGTTTTATAATAGTAGTCCTAAGAGAGACCCCTAAAGTACTCCACCTCGTTATTTCGGCCGTGACTGATCGCCATGCCCGGTTCGGGTATCGTGTAATTATATTTTTTCTGTGAAGGACCAAAATCCTTGGTCCCAGGGTCATTGGCCTTGGAACCTGTTGCTCACAGGCGGTTTCTGCTCCCTTATAATGCGTTAAGTAATAAAGGAACAAGGTGTTGTTTTGACCTTTGCATTTTTTCCACGTACGCATTGAAAATTACGAATTATTTTATGTTACAGAAATCGATAACATCTCTTTTTATTGGTTTCTTTGGTTTGTTAAAGTCCTTTCATGGAATGGAAAGTCTTCACCACAAAACAGCGACCTTGCTCACACATTTTGTTAGAATTACTTAGATTTTGTTTTGTGCTTAAATATTATAAATTTTTAGATGATATGTTAATAAGATATGTAACTCAGAAAATGTTACATTCTTTGGATTGGATTATTGGGTCCAATGGAAACTTTCCAACGAACTGTAGGTGACTCAACGGTCTTATGTTAAGAGTCAAATGAGCGTGCTTCTAGTAACATCAAATCTCGTTTCAAAAACTTGAACCGCAAATTGCGGCCAGAGAACAGTTAACAACATAAATACGGACTTACCGATAGACATACAGTCGGCCATTATTGACCCTTATGGCAAAGAGCGTAAGATTGATAAATAATCCATCTTGGTTTTGTTGTGCCACCAACTTAACTAAAATATGAAACCGCTTTATCATCTGCAACTTGACCATCCGTAATGATCTGAAATACTGATTGCAAACTTTAAAGGCAGAACACAGTTTTAGCGTTGTATTTAATGCCAAGAGTTGACCTGGACATTTGGGATAATTTCAAAAAGTTTGGCCTTTTCAGACAATTTTGTGCAATAGTTAAGAAAGATGATAAGATTTGTGCAACCCATTCATAAATTGTAACGGGATTGTTTGTATTTAAAGAACTAAATTATGCTGATTTCATTCTTAATAACGATCGCGACGAGTATTCTTGACCGGAGAAAGCAGGTAACTCGATTTTATATCTCAAACAAAGCATATCAAAATGTTTCGTTATATCGCTTCATATTATATTTTTCAGTATTGTTTTTTTCACCTACATTTAAGGTCAATTTTGCACAGAGATCATATTCATTGATTTTATTTTCAAGTTTTCTGTTCTGTTGTGATGATAAGTGAAGTATATTATTATAATTATTGATTATTGGGCCATATGAAAGTCAACTCGACCAATGATTGGTCTATTGCTGCAGCCCTTTTGATTATGGCTTACTACTTATGTCCGATGAATCCAGGAATGCCCTAATTTTTCGGGGAGTGAGTTTTGTTATCTCATCCATATGCTGCCCTGAGTTGTTGTTGAAAGTTGTTATCTTTAGTATTATTTATTATCTAATTACTAGTATTGTACAGTAAGAGCAATATATTTGAACGGTGTTTTGACTTCCTTTGTATTCACTAGTATGTGCTAGTAAATAGTATAATCTGACTAGGCAAAGACCTTCATTATCGTAAACGAGTCGTCACAATGATGGGAATGGGAGCTAGCATTATTCATTATGGTTGCCAAATACCGCATTTGGGAATTCGCTACTAAATGTTAGATGTTTAGAATATTCTTGAAGTTTAATATCGAGTATTTTAGCAACTATCGTTGGAATTATTTTATATTAAACATTCTTAATTTCATTAATGTGACGACCGCCTTGGTGTAGTGGTTCGCGCTCTGAACCACGAAACCAGTGGTTGCGGATTTAAATTCCGCAAGGGGCAAATGCTTGTGTGATGAGCATAAGCATTTTGTACCTAAGTCATGGATGTTTATGAACGTGTAACTCTAAATGTGTATAAACGTTATGCTAGTCACCACAGCGCAAGCACACGTTTAAATTAGGGCTTGCTTATTGGTGTGTTTTTTAGGAATCTTTGATCTTTACGAATCTTGAAATAATATGATAGAAGTTCTTTCATGAACAATAACTGATACTAATAACTATCTAGTTTAGCGATTGGTTCTAACGGAGCTCCCAAAGTTCAACGACATGTAAGCAATGATTGGCCATGACTAGTAGTTCGTCTATGTCTTCGTAAAGTGTTATGTCTAGAAACGTATACGGCTAGATCGTGAGGTTTATTGCACTTGGACATTAGTAGCGATGACGTGTTGGTATATTCTGTTACACTGCTTCAAATTAAAAACCTATTTAACCACACAATTTGATATATAAATTTTTGGTGTCATGCAAAAAATACGAAAAGCAAAAGACATTATTAGATTGTTCAGTTTGGAGAGTCTCATTCAAATCCAGTTTTTTTCCAATATCAGAAATGGTATTCTATAACGTCCTAACGTTGGTTTTGGCAAAACCGATACAAAAGTACTATGATATCGAGACAATATGAGTAAAACTATAGCCCTCTTATTACAAAAAATAATACCAGCTTTAGACCAGGACTAAGTATTAGCCAATCAATTAGAAAAGCATTTCTCTTTCGGGTCATGTCACTGAAGCGTCCTTCATTTCTAATTTGTCTGGCAATATTAAGTCCTGGTGTAAACCTAGTCTAACTTTTTTGTGATAAGACTTTGAATGTAAGTAGATATTTACGGAAATCTGGCCTTACTCTAGCTGTGTCTTAGTGAGGGTCAACCAGTGATCAGCACCTGCCTACTCCAAGATTAGAAAAACTTAATTTGCTATGGTAAACAAATCAATAATAAGCACTAATGAAGTAATTTATTTCCGTCCGTGTCTGTCTTTTACTGATATGTATCGACATGCTGTCGTCGTTCTAGATCATGCATACCATTGAATATTCAGCATTTTACATCCGTATCTGTGAAATGGTTTATATTCGTGAGACGTTGAATTTTATCAATTTCTTGTTATTGCATGTTGTAGGTCAATATTTCTTATGGATTCTGTTTTCACAACTTATTTAATTTTAACTTTAGATTTAAATTTTCAGAGACACGAATAGGAAAAATTAAGAATAGCTTTTCATTTATCTCTTTTATTATTATTGTAATCTTATCTTACGAAAATAATAAGCTTCATCAATAAAATTACAATAATTTTATTGATGAAGCTTATTATTTTCGTCAAATTCGATAGTATGTTAATCTTTAAATGATGATGTAACTTTTCTTTATAAACATTCTCACCAATCGTCTCCTAAACTAGGTAAACCTTAGAACAGTAAGTATTAAAAAAAAAACCGTTGAAATCGGCTTTTAATAAAAAAATATAATTAAGACCCGATTTTAACGAGTACTTAGATAAATGACATGAACTCAGTTCTTTGTCCTTTAGGATTTAATACCACTGGCACGGTGAAAATAATTTAGGAAATATTAAGAATATAATTAGGAATTTAATAAAAAAGGGGTGGGTTTATTCCACAGGTTTAACTCAAAAGTCTAACAAGGCAACTTAAAAATTACGAAATAAAATAAATTTTGCTTACAAAAATTGATCGACTGTGTCATCCGGTGGGACTTACGGAATAGCCTACTTCCCTACGTCTACTACAAAAACTTTTCCACTTAGCATATTTTATTGGTCGTCGTCGGCCGTTTGTTGCCAATGGGTCGCGTTACGCGCCATTGCCCCAAGTTTTATTATTCATTCATTCTTTCCAGTGAAAGTGGCCACTTTGTCATTTCCACCTTTGTTTACGTGTTTTGTTTACTAAAAACATATTTCAACTTTGTTCGTAGCAGTTTCTGTCTAGTGACGTGCGTTTCTTGATATTATCATGTCAACTTCGTTGGTTCTTGTTGTGATTAGTTTCAAATTAATATGATTAGTAGCATACTACTTGCAATGTATACTATGCAATGTTATTTTACTTTAGGGTATACTTCATGGTGTATTTTATTTATTTTCTTATATTTTTTTTATATTGATCCCTAAAATAAAGAAAAGCCCAAACAAGTCAGAAATTTGACATATATAAGGATTTTATTTTATAAAGATCATAGATTTCGGGATTCTGGTGTACATAAACTTTACCTCAACTAGTGTAAAATTTACTCAACCTGGAATTCACCAACACGGAATGTTTAATTAATAATCAGCCGGTTTTGCATTATTTGACATATTTTGTATGGAAATTCTGTCAAACTAACCGTCAATCGGGGTTTACCAGCTGTTTAAAAGTTGGTGAGCTCGAGTCTCCGTACAACATGATCAACAGCAATATTTTCAAAAGCATGCGCAAACTTTCAGTCATCAACCAGACAGGTTTCACCGAAGAGCCAGTTCGCGATTTCCAAAATTAATTGCATTCGGCTGATTTGGCTTTTTACAAACACTGAATCATCTGGTTAACTCATCCTGAATACAACTGAGTCATCCGTTGCAATAACCTTAGCCGGAGCTTGCATCTTTGGAATTAATAAGTGATCATCCATACTAATAATATAAATGCGAAAGTGTGTCTGTCTGTCTGTCTGTTACCTCTTGACGCTTAAACCACTGAACCGATTGAGATGGAATTTGATATGGATACAGTTCGAGACCCTGGAAAGGACAAAGGCTACATTTTGTCGCTATATAAAAACATTAAGGGTGTGAAATGGGGGGTGAAAGTTTATATGGAAAATCCAACTCTTGCGGGCGAAGTCGCGGGGAATAACTAGTTAGTATGTATTTTTTGGAAATTCAAAAATTTTACATATTGCCTTGGTTTTAAAGTAAGTTGCTAACGTAGCTGTGCTATGGAAATTAGAAACAACGGAACAAACTATGGAACCCTAAAAAAGAAGATCTGGAGTTTGGGTCCTGTAGTACCACACAGCACCCAGACTCCAGATCTTCTTTTTTAGGGTTCCATAGTTTTAACAAAGAACCCTTATTGCTTGTCATGTCCGTCTGTCTGTCTGTCTTCCCCAGGTTTTGCTAAGAGACCGTTATTGCTAGAAAGCTTTTGTTTTCTAGGTGTATATACCATTTTATTTTTTTAATAATTTTGTACCAAATACAAAATCCTTAGAATTAATTCTTAAAAGTGACTAAGATGAAGCAGATAATGGCTGACTCGCACTTGGCCGGTTTTTTTCATAATAATCCATTTCCATAATAAGATTCCTTTATGAACTGAGGTCGCCATCTTCATTTACGCTAAAATCGCTTACATTAAGAAGGAAACGTTTTTAAAAAAGACACTACTAACAATTAACTAAAATTATTTTATTATACCATTTTCGATGTCCACACAGTAGGTGACACTGGATTGCGAAACAATACCTTGCGATAAAAACCCTTCCGTCATATAAAATACATCGTTGATTGTTTCCTAAAACAACAATTAAGTTATATAAGCAGTTTTGTTAAGATGGAAATTGTAATTAACACATGGAGAATTTGACATTCGATGACTCAATGTGTATTTTTAAACGATATTTAGAAAGATAGATACTTAGATTGCAATTTTACCATTCATTCGCACTCATAGTATAATTTATTTACTCTTCGATCACACACCTGTTGTGCACTCAATGTAGATATTGCTTTAAATTGACAGCCATTGTATTTTAAAGTCTGCCAAATTAGCTTTTTGGTTGACTTTGCATCGCTGCGTCATGTACGAGTACTTATAATTGTTACTAAAACAAGTTTTTATATTGACATCTGTTGTTAAACAATAATAAAAACAGATTGTCACATAAAGTGTGTCTCGAAGCTTGCACCTTGTTTAGGCTTTGTTTTTGTTTGGCGTGCTTTATCCTTAGATGTAGGTATCCAATGCATTTACCTCTGAAGTTAGGTATAATTGAAGTAAGTAGTTTTTTTTAAATGTGCTGTTGCCCTCCCACTTCACACTATCTAATTTATGTGCATTCTTCACGATCTTACACACGCGGTTACGAAATAGCATAAAGATTATATCATTAGTTAGTTTAAGATCTTAAATATTCAAAACTTGAAGATGGTCTAAGCGTTTTGTATTGCAAATGTTTCACTTTCCGATGACGTATGCGTGTGAATGACCTGTGCGACCGAATGATCAGGCGTAGGGTTGGTGGTTGGCGACAATTTTTTCAGGTAATTAAGTTGAAGTAAAAAGTATTTATATAAAGCTTTAATGCACAGCTGAAACTTTGTACAAAAAGTTGACTTAATGCCAAATGACATTCTCCACTAATCATACGTTTTC
Source organism: Pyrausta nigrata (assembly GCA_949316185.1). Taxonomy (NCBI): domain Eukaryota; kingdom Metazoa; phylum Arthropoda; class Insecta; order Lepidoptera; family Crambidae; genus Pyrausta; species Pyrausta nigrata. The sequence goes on along the minus strand of OX438955.1, from coordinate 12,031,414 downwards.
ATCCATCTTTTCATTTCATTAATTTTGAGTTCATTCTTTTACTATACTATATTCATTGCCGCAACCTAGGCTGCGTTGCCTTTTGCAGTTTTGAACTATAAACCCAGCTATCCATCATGTCAGGTATACCAGAGTGCGTCGGTCATGGCGCACACATTTGTGTTGTATAGTAATTTAATTATAATATATATTTAATTTTATAACTTAAGCAATTATTTTGCATTTTTTTTTACGAAATTGAATTAAATTTCGCTCACAAAAATTTAATTAATTGACTGTGTCATCTGGTGGGACAGACCAGATTCAGACAGGGTCCCACCGGATGACACAGTTGATTAATTTAATTTTTGTAAGAGAAATTTTATTTTATTATAATATAAACTTACTTGACTTATTTTTTTCTTAAGACTTATACTAATACTATACTTAACTATACTTTTTTTATCTTTAGACCTTTGTCTACGTGTTATTACCAAGTATTTTTCTTTATCCAACTGTAGCAACCCTAGCAATGGATGAACGAACGAATGGCTCTGTGTGGCCAGTATCTTATTGTCAACTTTCTTCTCCATAGCTTAATGGGCTTTTAAGATTAATAGCTGTACTTATACCCAATCCGAGATTTACTAGGTTTGATAGTTTGAGTAGCACAATTAATATTATTAAATGTATTTTCGTTCAAAATCTTAACTATTTGGGATTTTGAACCCAGCCCATTAAGAAGCAATCAACTTAACGCAAGTGAAAGTCGACTGTATTTGTCAAAGATAAACATTTTAAAAATTCCACGCATTTCGTCTTACCACAGAATATTACAGACTTTTTCATTTATTCTAAACACTGATGTGTACATAAATCGTTTACCAAAAACTGACTTGTTATTAGCTTCATTTTGAAGCTAATAACAAGTCAGTTTGTGATTTACCATTTCTTAAATAACAAACTTGCGGATATAAATCACTTTAAAATATGCTTATGTATATACACCTAGTATTTTTATATGAACATAAGCTCATAAGTCATAATGACCTTGGCAAATCGTGAGCCCACAGTGACGGGCGAACAGATACACTGACAGACTGATATTAGTGAGACGGCAAATTATGTATGACGTCCGTAAATACAGGCAGACAGCGAACCAATCAATTCGTGAATTAAATATAAGCATTGTGCTTATTGGTGCAACTATTCTGCTAACGAATCTTCATATAAGAAAATCGTTCACATTGTTTTTATAGTAATTTAGCTTTCTTTGGTTTTTATTTTCTCTGGATCGGTACTAAGCCAGGATAATGTCCTCCTAGCCGAATTTCGACTCCAGTGGCCAATCTCAACAGAGATTAGCTGACTGCGCAGGAGATATTATAGTGCACAAGAGTGTGCGCAATACTCAGTTCCTTCACTCTCATAGTTTGGCGAGACGGCAGTCCAACATGACCGTAGAGATCAGGCGCAGGACCAACAGCTTAAAGTGATTTTCGAGGCACGGGAGTGTTAACATCACCAACTTCCTGACTCCGGAGCTGTGTCTCAGTTATTTCAAGACAGAAAAACCCAACACTTTTCGGCCCGACCCGGGATCCGACCCCGGCACCTCGTGGATAGTACCCAGCGTGCTGACTACTAGACCAACGAGGCAGTCATACACTATATCTGTAGTTATAGCATGCACCTGACAACAGCCTGACATTTTTAAGGTCACCTCCATTTGGTGGCCTTCAAACTTGGTGTTGCAATGATCGTAGGGCCCCCACTGCTAAGATGGACAGACAGCTTTGTAAAGGTCGCAAAATCGCACTGGACTTAATGACAAGTTCAAGTTACGATCACAATCGAATCGACGTCGAGAATCAGTAATTTGGTACTCTGCAAATCGATTATAGCGCCGATTGAGTTGTGGTCGAATAGTGAACTACCACCGACGCCATCGACATCGAGTTCGAGCTAATGTTTAACGGATCGCCTTTTAGATCGATTTCGACTCGATTCTGATTTCGATTCGAATGATACAGCAGTGGCGATTTCCCGATGGTTAATGGTGATGACGTTATGCTTTGGTTTTGGTTAACGTCATTTTGGTTGAGTATCGTAGACTGTGTAGCAGTACAAAGGTCACAGAAAGTTGATATCTTGATTTCAAGCCTGCATTGCCATTTCTGTAGCTTGGGAGTTCATCATCCTATGTATCATGTACATAACTCCCAAAACAATCATTGGTACATGGCGGCACGAGGGATCGAACATGGAACCTCCCGCATGAGAGGCTACCCGCGAGCCACTACGCCACCGACGCTCTTTTCTGTAGCTTGGGCATTAAAGTCTTTTACGAACCCTGTGTAGCTCTCAGGAAAAACTTCCATAAACAATCTCCTTACTTCAACCGATCACCATGGACACGCATGAGTTGTATAACTTCTTGTTCCGACTCGATTTTGAGGTGAAAGTATCGACTCGGTGTTACGCGATACCACTCGATTGAGATAGATCATGCAACCGATACGCCACTTGTATGTGGGTCAATTGAGATGTCACTGTATCGATGTAACTCGATATTGTTATGAATTCAATAGGTTGCGATAAATCGGTCGAAATGGTTTTAGTGGTTACTTCTTGGACTAAGTGACTGGGATGTGGTGGCACCAAGCGTCGAAAAAGTTGTTTCCAACTTTTTCATCATTTCAGCCTATTGCAGTCTACTGCTGGACATAGGCCTCTCCAAGACGGCGCTAACTTTCACGGTCCTCCGCTTCTTGCATCCAGCCACCACCGGCCACCTTCCTCAGGTCATCGGTCCACCTAGCAGGGAGGCGTCCAACACTACGTTTCCCGAGACGTGGTCTCGAGAACCTTCCTACTCCAACGCCCGTCGGTTCTGCGACAGACATGACCAGCCCACTGCCACTTCAGCTTACTGTACCTCTGAACGATATCTATGACTTTCGTTTTTGGCGGATGATCTCGTTTCGGATTTTATCCCTTAGCGAGATCCTCAGCATAGACCGTTCCATAGCTCGCTGAGCGACATGCAGTCGGCGGGCCAGCTTGACTGTCAAGTTCCACGTCTCGGCCCCGTAGGTCATGGCAGGTAGGACGCACTGGTCATATACCTTGCTCTTCAGGCATTGCGGTAGAGGCGACGAGATGTGACGCAACTTCCCAAATGCTGTCCAACCTAGCTGCACTCTTCTGGCGATTTCGCGTTCGAAGTTGTCCTACTTTTAAGGGTGTGGTATAAATAAAGTTGTAATAAGTTTTAACTTTGAAATGAAAATGTGCATGCTGGTGTGCTGCTCACTGTGCTCAACAATAGCGTTATTTTTCTTTCATTTCAGGTACACCACGCGGCCGCACGTCACACTACACTTTGACCTTGAAAACGCCTCTATTCCCTACGTAATAAAAGATGTTTTCGCAGTTCAAATTGGTTACCTGACATGCTGCCGCTGTTCTTTTATGCTGTTCGGTGTTCGGTTTTTTTACTTGATACCTTTATCTACTTTTATCTGTGTAGGATAGTTTTGCAGGCGCCAAAAGTCTATTCAAAAATGTGGGAGTACTTTTTCTAGTAGTCTCATAAAAAAAAAACTCTGCGGTAAGTTCCCACGGGAACCTACGCTAGCGTTGCTCTGGTTCGCAGAGTTGAACTGTCTAACTAATATCGCAGAATAAATAATGAAAAATGTATGGATTATTTAAGTAAGTGTAACTCTGAAGAGCGGTGCCTTGTGTCACAGGCTTCTTCGAGGTTAAAATGTTGTTTTTATCGAAAGATTGTATTATTATTATTAACACCTTTGTTCATACTCTTGGGTGATAATTACCTTATACGAATAGAATGAAATGAAATGTTTGTTTGTCTTTAAGAAGGGTACAAAATATTATATTATTAACAACACCTTTTTTCATACTCTTGGGTGGTAAATTTATACTTAGCGATACATATAAAATGAAATGAAATGTTCATTTGTCTTTAAAAAAGGGTACATTTAGTGTAACAGGATTAAATGCATCTTATATTTTCTAAACTTAAAACAAGCACCCATGATTATTGAAAAAACAAAACACCCAACTGCATAAATTTCTTATAATATTTTTGAAATGGTAGATAGATAGATAGATAGATAACTCTTTATTGCACACCATAAAAGTAACAACAATACAATTTACATAGAAAGATGTACAAATTAGGCGGTCTTATCGCTAAGAGCGATCTCTTCCAGACAACCTTTGGTTATAGGAAATACTTAATCACAGGAAGGGGGTGATTGGTGCAAAAGACATTGGTATTTTTACGAACTTTCATTTGATACCCATATTGCTATGGCAAGGAAAAAATCAATCGATCAATCTTTGTTTTCAATTTGCGGCTGCCATTTTTTAAATGTATATGGCCTATGTCACTCTTACAATTTTGACAAATTCAACGACACCTCATATGTCAAAAACTGTCCAGCCGTTTGGGCTGTAGGGCGTGCCAAACAGTTATATATACATACGTATACATACTCTCGAAAAACATAGGCCTCCTTCCGCAGTGGGATAAAAACAAAAAGTAATAATTTAAAGCGTTTTGTATTTACTTTCTAGACTTTTAAAAATGTATTATTTGCACAAAAGCCTGTTAGTGTCGTTAAGAGTATGTTTAATAATGCAAAAACATTTTATTTAAATTACTTACCTTAATTTGATCAAATTATTTAAAATTAGCGAAAACAGTAAGTCACTCACAATCATTAAACACAGTAGATTATGTTTGACGTTTGGTTTCGTATCTGGTTAGTTTTAATAACAAAGATTGAACTTAATATTATAAATGCATTAGTCTAGATCTTGCACTAAGTAACCATACTTAGTACAAGATTCCGTACACCGAACACTTCGCTTGGCCGGTTTTTCAACCGACAAGCCAGCAAGGTATTATTGTACAACATTATACGAACGGTCATCTTCCCTATTCTATTAATACACTTCTGGACACATCTATTGGCCCACCTTGTATTTTCAGTTTCGTTTGGTCCTAGCTAAAATTTTATATTAGGTCGAGCAAAAAGTTTTTATGCAGTTTTGAACCTGGCACATTCACAATTTCATTCAATAGTTTTTTATTGAATTTAGAACACAGAATTTAAAGGAAAAAAAGACAATTTTGGAGCCTGTTTGTTGATATCAAACAATCGAATACTAAGAAAACTTGGTTTTATTGGTTTACTTAGATTTAATTCTTGAAAAAGTGATTGATATCTTTGGTTTTGCAACAAACATTACGTATTCTTAACATTAAGGTGAGGTTCTATCAATAATCTATGGATACTGCACCTGAAGTTGCCGCCCAAGCTGTGGCACTTATTCAGGCCGGACACAGCCAAAGAAACGTGAGTGCTCAACTTAATTTAAGTCGATCTGCGGTCCGAAATGTTTATCGGAGGTACCTAGAGACTGGCGGCTTTGTTCGTCGCCAAGGAAGGCCACGATCTCGGGTCACAACTGAAAGGCAGGATCGATTCATCGTGACGATCAGCTTGAGAAATCGTCACCTTACCTCCATTGAGATACAAAACCAACTTCGCGACTTCCACGGAGTATCTGTGAGCGCTCGAACTGTTCGGAGAAGGTTAAAAGAACGCGATATGGTACCACACAAGCCAGCTTATGGGCCCAAACTAACGCAAGCCCACCGAATAGCGCGCCTTCATTTCGCACGCAGTCATTTAAACTGGACACAGCAAGATTGGAGCCGTGTTCTCTTTTCTGATGAGTCTAAAATTGTGTAACATGACAATGATGGAAGGAAGAAGGTCTACCGACGTAAGGGAGAGCGTTTCGCACAATGCTGCTTTAAAGAGAGGGTTGCTTATGGCGGTGGCTTATGGACTGTATGGGGCGGTACATCCGCGAGCGGCAAAACTCAACTTGAGGTTGTTACAGGACCACGGCTGCCAACATTAAATGCTGAAAGGTACATTCGTGAGTGCTTAGAACCTCACGTTATACCATACGCGGACTATGTGGGCCCAAATTTCCTTTTTATGCATGATAATGCAAGAGCCCATGCGGCCGGCATCGTCAGGGAATATCTTCGGGATGTGAACATCACAGTTATGGACTGGCCAGCCAGAAGCCCAGACATGAACCCCATTGAGCACATGTGGGACGAGCTAAAAAGACGTGTTATGGCTCGTCAGCCAGTTGCCCAGACGATGCAGGAGTTGAAAACAGCCATAGAAGAGGAATGGGAGATGATCACTCAAAATATCATAGAGCGGTTGATAAACTTTATGCCTAATCGTATGAGAGCTGTGGTAGATGCCCATGGAAGCAACACGCGTTATTAAATTAAACCTTTATTTGATAAAACATGTTTTTCATTCAATAATCAATTGCCTTTAACAAGGCGCATATCCGACTTTTTAGGCGTAGCTCTATGTCGTATGGTATTCTGAATTCAAATTTAAAACAATACGATCGAAAAAGATGGTAAAATGTATCAGGTTTAAAACTGCATCAACAGTTTTTGTTCAACCTAGCAATCATATTTCGGTAGGGGCCATCGAAACCTAAACTCTTAGGTGGGCCAATAGATGTGTCCAGAAGTGTACGTTTTTTACTTCCTAACCCGCCTTATTGTAAGGCCGGAAACGACTACCTGCGCAAACTCATAACAAATGGTATGCGTCAAACGTAGAGCGAATGGTGTTTTTTTTACTCAACTGACAGGTGGTATTAATATACAGTGTCCGGTCACTGAGAGATTTTCAGACAACAGTGACAACTCAAAGTGTTAGTTTTGTTGTATGTTGATAGATGGCGGTATTTATCTAAGTCATACAAATATTGCGTCGAAATCATTGAGCATAAAACAAAAACAAATTATTGTAATACTAAGTGTACAGACATGTAGTGGAAGTACTTTTGTTAAAAGTTAGCAAGTTTCAAATTGCAGTTATGAATAAAATGTAATAGAAAAAACGTCTTGATGATCACTAAATTGTTAAAAAACGACCTCAGTACGCGTAAATCAAAAACATGCCAAACATAAACATTATAACATAATAAACGCTAAAACCAGCCTTTTTCTTAAAAATAAATCTACGTAACTTAGATTGGTCGACGCCATCTATCGGGTTTTTAATACTAATTTACGAAATTAAATAAAATTTCGCTTACAAAAATTAATCGACTGTGTCATCCGGTGGGACTCGAATCCACGTCCCTTCGCTATCCGGGCGAGTGCTCTTACCAACTGAGCTACGGAGGACGTTAGTCAGTCGACGAATTTTTGCAAGTGCTTGCTACGCCCGTGAGCCGGCGTTCGATTTCAGCAATACTTGGGGAATGTACCCGCATGTATCCAATGGAAATATTTATACAAATATTTAACCATCAGTTAAGATGAAATCAGCTTAACTTATAATATTTTTATAACTTAAGCAATTATTTTGCAAGTTTTTACGAAGTTAAATTAAATTTCGCTTACCAAAATTAATCGACTCTGTCATCCGGTGAGACTCGAACTGATTTTTGACACTAGGAAAATCCCTCATTATGTCAGAGCCACGTCAGAGCCCTCACGAGGTGGTAAATGAGTTTACATTTTTGTCTATTACAGGAACCTCTAAAACCTATCAAAAATTTCTTTCCATACAAATTTGAATTTCTAATTAGTATGGGAAAGTAAAAAATAATTTGGGCTTTCAAAGTTGATCCTATTATGAATGTGGTTGAAATTTTGCTTTTTAGTCACCACATAAAGGCTTGGAAACCTGTGGCCGAAGACACTGTATACTCTTCAGCAAAGTTTCGCTGGCATAATGTCCTCCTAGCCGAATTTCGACTACGGCGGCCTATCTCAACAGAGATTAGGCGACTGCGCGGGAGATATTATAGTGCACAAGTGTGTGCGCAATACACAGGTGCACTCTATGTTCCTTCACCTCATTATTCGGTGAAACGGCAGTCTGACATGACCGTAGAGAGATCAAGCGCAGGACCAACGGCTTAACGTGCTTTTCGAGGCACGGGGGTGGGTGAACACCACCAACTTCCTGACTCCAAAGCTATGTCGGAGTTATTTCATGACAGAAAAACCCAACACTCTCGTCCCGACCCGGGATTCGAACCCGGGACCTCGTGGAAAGTACCCAGCGTGCTGACCACTAGACCAATGTAACAGTCTTCGCTGGCATAATACGAGTATAGACCCAAGAATAAAACTAAAAACGTGGATAAAATATTTCTAGGGTATCGCCTCTTTACATAGTACTATTATGTATTCTGTAATAGTGGGCTCAATTCCAATGCGCCCTGTCTAAGATTAAATTTAGGTTCAGTCTCTCTCTGTCTCTATCAAACAAATGAAAAGAGACCGACTACAATAATTTAGAAACGTCAAATTAAATGATGCGATTTCTAACGTTTTAGTACAAGTTTTTGCGTGTTTTCGTCTAACTTTAGTCGTCATCGAATGACATCCCTACTAAATTGTCTATGGGTTCTCTAATTTCCTTGGCAACGGACAGCTGTTTAGTCTGACGTTTCTAAATTAATATAGTCTGTCTCTTTTCGTTTGTTTGGCAGAGAAAGAGAGAGTCTGAACCAAAATTTAATCTTAGACAGGGCGCATTGGAATTGAGCCCAGTGTCTAGTCTAGTAGTCTAACCTATCATCGTTGAATAGGTATTATAAAAATATAGGTAATAAGAGTAGGTACGTCTCGAGTCAGAAATCCTTATGCGAAAATAAAGCCTTTGCGTAAAACATATATAAGCCGGGCCATGTTCTTTATCCTTATCCTATTTCACACGAGTATTTCTTTCGTTTTACGCATAAATTGTAAACTATCTCTTAATAAAACTACAACAGTTACTCACCAGTTTTATGTATTATTGTCTTAATCATTAAATCGTAAAACAGTGAGAATATGAAACTAAGGCGTGCGACGTATCACAATGACGATGATTTTCATAGCTGAGAAATGCACTTTCCATAATGTAAGGGAGCTCAGTTAAAACACATTTTAATTAATAAATCACTTTAATTCACAAGAAATATGACGCCGCGTACAGAGAGAATCGTGCGTGTAAGAGGGAAGATACATGTCAAACATTTGGCGGGAACGCGCGCGCACAGCAGCAGTGGATTGCGTTCGGAAATCCCTTACAGTAATAAAATTATTATAGAACTATTTTAATTGACATGTTATTTCCTGCTTCTGAGATACTATTGGTGATTGTTCATTTTATATAATTTTCTTCGTAACATTTATATTCGACAAGGATCCACAATATAGTTCTACCAGAGAAGATTTTGATGCTGAAATAATAATGCTTATTAACAAAATGCCAAACAGACAATCCATTCAAAAATTAAATGTAAAAGAAAAACCGCATGATAATATTTTATTTCATTCGGATTTGATCTTGAGAAATCTTTATATAAAAAAATTAAAACTGACTTAGGCTGGAGTTCACCAACACATGCTTAATTTTTATTCAAGATATTTTGAATCGGAATTCTGTCACATTAACCGTCAATCGATGTTTACCAGCTGTTTAAAAAAATTGTGAACTCAGGTCCTAATGACCTTATCATATCTGTTTTAGCTTGTTAATGTATAATACCTCACATTTCACTATCAAAGTACCTAAAATATAATTTTTGAAGGAGCGTGGTTGCCTGCCACAAGTATATGTATATACTTACTAGGTTACCTCAAATGTGAAATATTGTATGTGTACATTATGTGTTTTATAACGAAAATAAACATTTTTTTTTTTGAGTGACTGACATATCAACGCACAGCCTAAACTACTGGGATTGAAAACTAGACATTTAGCACCATGATTAGATGTGTAGAAGGTGGGCATTAAGCAAGGATTTTTGAATTTTTTTTACTCTTAGTAAAGTACAGCCTTTATAAATCTCACTGCTGGGCAAAGGCTTCACCTCAACTATGAGGAGGTACGAACCATACTCCACCACGCGGGCTCAGTGCGGATTGGTGGAGGAGTGTCTGTAAGGCAAGTGACAAACCTTACTGTCAGATGTTATCAAGCCGCCCTAGGGCCTCTGACTAGGCTTAACGACTAATATCAACAGATATTAGCCGGGACCAACTGCTTAACGTGCCTTCCGAAGCACGGAGATGGTTGTCATGTCCAATTCATCTCTTATGAAGGTAAAAAAGGGCGGGAAAGTTTGTATGAAACTCACGCTTGGAAGCTAAATCGATGAGAATTGGTATTTAGCTGTTTGATTAGAAACTAAGAAATTCAGGATTTTTGAAAATTAACAACCGCAACCGCTAGTATATTACTCCTTCTTAAAATTGTTGCATCAAAACCATAAGCTCAGTCAAAGCTCTGTCAGTTCTTTTTTTGTAAACAAAATACCAATATTTACGACTTCTGGCAAACAAACCGAGGTAGCGCGAACAAAAGCGTTGTCAACAGGAATGCGGGCCGATGTGGGTAAACGTAGTTATCGACAGAGTGGATCCCATGATATATCAGGTGCATTATCTGTTGCATAAAGCGCGCACCTGGCATTGTTTGATTTGTGTCGGTGGGCAAGTCATAAGCGAACACAAGCGTTTTCAATTAAGGGGTTGCTGCACGAACGAAGAACTTCGAGTTCAAGTAAGTCTAAACGATCTTCAAACAGAATCAAACTTATTAATATTAGTAATTAGATACATTTGCTTCAAAGTTTTAGACTTGATGATTTAATTAGAACAATAGTTTTATTCTGTGCAATGCGCAAAGCCATAAGACATTTGTGTTAAAAACTGCAAGGTGTTCATATTTTTTTATATTATATTTGTGTATATTAAAAAGGAGGGGAGGGGAATCAATAAAATCATTTTTATGTACAAATTATTGTTTCCTAAAAGCTAGTTACGCTATAAGATCAACTCAAAATTGTTAACCGCCATAAAGGAAAAAAAAAATTTTTAAGAAATATTGCAAAAAATTTAAAACAGTGAAACACTTTTCAAAATCTATTACAAAACTAAACTCAAAAATGCATTCTTTCAGAAAAAAATTTTTGGCAATTTTTTTTTCCATTAGGATCATGTCTTTATCATAAATATAAATAAAAAGCCCTTAAATTATCGCTAGTCGAAACCAGGACACCCTGTAGAAGTACCTGGGCGATCGGTTACTACAATTTATTGAAAACACACTTATGACAAATATGTATATTATCTCAAACATTTACTACAATTTCCTTTTTAAACTTGTCTAAAAACAATTATAACTTTTGATAAAACCTATAATTATAAAAGCTTCAATAAATCCAAAAAAGTTAATATTTTGTCATCAAGCGATTTTGTTATTTGAACCCCAAACATATATTACTATCAGGGCTACGTCTAATCCATTCGGCCACAAAGCTTATGCTTACCGGTGCGAAATTAGCGACCATATTCTGCGTGGAACAGAGGGAAAGAAAAACACTCAAAAACTCTATAACACGTGTTTTCTCAAACATTTGACTAAACTAGATTGATTTTTCACCCCCGATTGTTTTTTATTAATAAACTTTGATCTCAATCTTAATTGACGGTAAAGTGACGATGTGGCTAAGAAGAGGTCATGTCTGACTAGTACAGTCACGGGCATCATACATCTGCATTCGATTTGAGACCTAATTTTAATGGCATAAAAATATATTTGTATTCATTTCATTGCTTGTGACTGTACATATTCACACCTTTCCCACATCATAGTGTTCAGGAAACACATCAGTTAATAATATTTATGTCCCTGTTCGTAGAATTTAAGAAACATGACGAAAGCAAGTTGAATATCGGAATGTAAAGTAAAAGTGACCAGAAAAAATTAAAAAAAAAATAACTTTCAGATTTCCACAAAATCGATAAGCTCAAGTTTTATCTGCAAATCAAAATTGTCATAATCAAAAATATCAAACTAAAACTACATTTTTTTACCATAATAGATGCATCCTCTTCCTAAACTATTACTTAACTTTTGTTAAGTTATGTAAGAACTGAGAACGTGTTTAAGTTTAATTTAAGATATAATATATGGACGTGTGGCATTCGTTATAAAAAGTTAAGGTCGTTTGTGGAAAAACACATCTTATAAATATGTATAAAAAGACAGACAAGATGTAGCTTGTTGTATGGAATTTTAAAATGAATTATTCTTAGATGTTTGGTTTTTATGGGACTAAAATATAGGAGTGTAGTGTTTATTAACTCTATAAATTGTTGAATGATTGCTTCAAAACAGGTTTTTTTTGTTGTATAGATTTTTGCAAGCGATGCCTGACGTCAAATTAAAATAAAGATGGCTGACCTTGTATGGTATTTACTCGTAGTGAAGATGAAGTCATGCAATACCTAGAGGTACACATGCACATAAAAACTTAGTGCAAACGTAAATTCCTTTCAAGTGAAATTGAACTCTACTGTTTTATAATAAAAGCTGAAAGGTTCGTAAGAAAACTGAAAGTTAATTACCTACTAATTGCCATAACTTAGGGACCACTTAAAGCTGGCTATACTTAATCAATATTATTTCCTGATCTTAAGCATTTGCCCTAATAAACACAAGTCATTTGTTAATCAATCAACTGAGATAAGATACTTTTATTCTACTTACTTAAGAACATTACTTAAAATTTTAAGTAAAATATTAATTAGGTTTTTGATGGCGAGCGAACATAAGTTTTACAGAAAATATATTATGATATATATGTAGTTAACATTTTGTTTAAAAAATTGAGCACAAGTATACCAGAAGTCAGATGCCTATTTAAACCGTGAATTTTTCCTTTTTCGTACGTAAATAGAATCTTCAACAAACTGTATCCTTGTCGCGTGCAAGCCAGCAATAAACAAAGTAAAATGTGGTCGCCCTTGATACTAAGTGACAAAAACGTCTCAAAGGAAACTCGGGCTATAGGTACACGGCAACTAGAGCTCACAACACATCTGATCATCCGACAGAGATGTAGCTAGGATAGGTAATTGAAATTTAAGTAAAGTAGTTTAAGAAAAGGATGATTGCAATTTGATCTCGTCTCGGTAAATAATTGATTATATTAAAAAATAATTCCGACCATTTAAGTGACGTCCATGACAAGCATCTCCGTGCTTCGGAAGGCACGTTAAGCAGTTGGTCCCGGCTAAAATCTGTGGTATTAGTCGTTAAGCCTAGTCAGAGGCCCTAGGGCGGCTTGATAACTTCTGACAGTAAGGTTTGTCACTTGCCTTACATACACCCCTCCACCAATCCGAACTGAGCCCGCGTGGTGAAGTATGGCTCGTTCCTCCTCATAGTTGAGGTGAGGCCTTTTCCCAGCAGTGGGATCTAATAGGCTGACTTATTATATTAAAAAATAATTATAAGTTAAGCCGATTTCATCTTAACAGATGGTCAAATATTTGTAAAAGTAATTCCTTCGGATACATGCGGGTACATTCCCCAAGTATTAATGAAATCGAACGCCGGCTCACTGGCGTAGCAAGCACTTACAGAAATTCTTCGGCTGACTAATGTCCTCCGTAGCTCAGTTGGTAAGAGCACTCGCCCGGATAGCGAGGGGGCGTGGGTTCGAGTCCCACCGGATGACACAGTCGATTAATTTTTGTGAGCGAAATTAATTTCAATCTCGTCTCGGTTTTATTGAAGTCTTAAAAAAACACGCTGCCTGCTAATATCTTCCCTAAAGATTACAACTTGGGTGTCTTGAATAGGTTTTTACTAGGCAGATATGAACCACTCTAGACCGTGGTTACACCTCGCATAAATCTTGTGGGATCAGTGTGACTACGGTCAATACCTGCTTAGAAAAAATTAAAATAATAATCACTCTAAGCAATAAAAGTCGAGTTATTTTGTCACGTACATTCAAATCTAAACCTTATTTTCTTTCCCTTTCATAAATACAGCTCAATGTTGATATATTTCAAGCGAGCTGGGTTTATCTACTAAACCTATCCGAACTGATCTTCACAAAACTTATATATTATTTTGTAATAATCCATATCCATACTAATATTATAAATGCGAAAGTGTGTCTGTCTGTCCGTCTGTTACCTCTTGACGCTTAAACCACTGAACCAATTGAGATGAAATTTGGTATGGAGACAGATTGAGACCCTGGAAAGGAGATAAGCTACATTTTGTCGCGATCTAAAAAACATTAAGGGGGGTGAAATGGGAGATGCAAGTTTATATGGAAAAGCCAACTCATGCGGGCGAAGTCGCGGGGAACCACTCATTTTTATAATAAATGTAAAGCAATTTCTTTGCAATATTTAAATTCGATGGAAACATTTTTACAAATATTTAACCACCAGTTAAGATGAAATAAGCTTAATTTATGATTTTTATAATTTAAACAATTTCTTTGCTAGTTTTTACAAAAGAACATTTTTGTGTGCTTACTTTTATACTCGTAGTATTTATAAGTTGTTAATTTTCCATTTCATGTCATAAGAAAAAAAATAGCTAATCTCTGGCAATTTATAAGCTAGCGATTTAATATATAAATATAAAGCATATCATGCTTTATTGACTATATAATATTCAGTTTCTACCGCTCTCTATTAAATTTATTCCCAAATACGTCCACTGCCAATGATAGCCTTACTTTAATTAGATAGATCTCGCTTAGAAAGTCAAAATTGGTATCTTGAAGGCGAACAAGAATCACTCGATCGTACACCTAGGGTAGGTTAATGTGATGCCATTTGTACGATTCACGGCAACGAAATTTCAACCTAATGCTGATCACGCAAAGTTCAAAACCATTTGAGACATGTTTAATGATTTGGATAAGTATATGTTGACTGTATATTTAATAACGACTTAAAACGGAATCTAAAATTTTCAAAGATATCTATGAAATGTTGATCCGTTACGGCGAAATATGGTTAATTTTATAAATGGAGCGCTAAATTAGGTTGCGTTATTTATTGATATATAAATATTTAACATTAATTTGTGACCTAATGTCTACTATTAAATATTTGAATCTAATCAAAGTAATCTACGTACGTGGAATGTCTTTGTAATTTTTTAAAATTATAAGTTAATAATGTTTAACACTTATTATACAGGTATAGCTACAAAGGCAAAAGTTACTATGATTCCAGGTATTTATTTTTGTGATTTTATATCAGTCACTTCCTAGTGTATTAAGACTTATAATTGCATACAATTTTATGTTTTATTTAGCACAAAAACCGAAAAAAACTTTTTAGTTTCGAAATCCCTTCTCATTTCTAAAATCGATTTTGTCACAAAACGCAAAGGACTTACACTTACGTCACGTACAGTCAACAATGAGCTTTTAACTGGCCCTTGTACCACGTTCAAACAATTAAGAAAAACGATCTTAACAAGTGACCATCGCTTTCAAGGACCGGTTATCTAATACCCGTAATAAATACAAGTAAAAGATAATATAGAACTCCGTGAAAGTGTCCCTAGTTAGGTTTCACAAATAGAAAGACAAGAAAATATTATTAATCATTTGTTACGATGAAGCGTGATGAGATCTAACAAAATACTAAAACCAAATATGTCATTAAAATAATATATTAATACTGGAGTTTTAATATTTTCTTCAAATGACATAAAATTATAATACAATATTTACATACACTCGCGGTTCACAAGACTGTTAAAGAGCTGACATTGAAATATTCAAAATTAATCGTCGCACATTCTTTAGTTGAATGCAGCATCACGTAAGCATCTTCCACTCGGCCTTGACTGCTTGACTTTTGAAGCTCCCAAATGTCGGGATCGGCTTATAATAAAGGCCACAGCCATTAGAATCTCATAATAGTAATGATTATACTTATTCATAGGTTATTATCCGGGATGTGGTACAACTATTGTTTAAAGAGATACTTCTGTGAAATTATGTTTTATTACACACGCTAGCCAAAATGGTAGAGGCGTACGCATTGAAGCACTTTTGTTCGTTTCTTTAGTTCACTTAAGGGGGTGCCGCGCGAACGAAGATCTTCGAGTTCGAGTAAGTCTAAACGATCTTCAAACAGAATCAAACTTATTAATATTAGTAATTAGATCCATTTGCTTTAAAGTATTAGACTTGATGATTTAATTAGAACAATAGTTTTATTCTGCGCAATGCGCAAAACCATCAGACATTAGTGTTAAAAACTGAAAAGTGTTCATATTTTCTTATTTATATTTTATTCGTGTATATTAAAAAAGGAGGGGCCCTACGGAATATCGATGCAATCAGTTTCATGTGTCATGTTAATTATTGTTTCATGCGTAAAAACCAACAAGGTTTCGAAAAAAATGCTCTTAGATATCACTAGCTACAAGTCATGTTTATTATAATTATCATAAAGCATTTGTTTCAAATTTCAACAAGACCATGTCACAATAGTGATACCAAAAGTTAAGCAACCCACGGCGCGGTCGTGATTGGATGGGTGACCATTCCGACCATTTAAGTGACGTCCATGACAAGCATCTCCGTGCTTCGGAAGGCACGTTAAGCAGTTGGTCCCGGCTAATATCTGTGGTATTAGTCGTTAAGCCTAGTCAGAGGCCCTAGGGCGGCTTGATAACTTCTGACAGTAAGGTTTGTCACTTGCCTTACATACACCCCTCCACCAATCCGCACTGAGCCCGCGTGGTGAAGTATGGCTCGTTCCTCCTCATAGTTGAGGTGAGGCCTTTTCCCAGCAGTGGGATCTAATAGGCTGACTTATTTATGTCACAATAGACAGATTTGTTTTATATACCGTGATCATGTCCTTGTGCAATGATTAGGCTAACGTAAATAAGTTGTTTTAATGTGTTTAACTAATTCAGCTCATCGTACAAGTGACTTAGGAATACGTTAATTTTCTCAATTTCTTGCTGGACCGCCTTAATAGAATTTTAAACTAAATAAATTCCGTTTGTAGACCAGAAAGGCACGTAAAAAGCACTATACATAAAACACAATAAGTAATACATAAAAATAAGGGAAAGTGCTATATAAGTCAGCCTATTAGATCCCACTGCTGGGAAAAGGCCTCACCTCAACTATGAGGAGGAACGAGCCATACTTCACCACGCGGGCTCAGTGCGGATTGGTGGAGGGGTGTATGTAAGGCAAATGACAAACCTTACTGTCAGAAGTTATCAAGCCGCCCTAGGGCCTCTGACTAGGCTTAACGACTAATACCACAGATATTAGCCGAGACCAACTGCTTAACAAAAGTGAAAGTGAAAGTGCTATAGATATGAAAAATTCTCAAAATAAGTCTGTTTTTAACTAGCCCGTTTAGCATTATTTGACATATTTTGTATAAACATTATGTCAAATTAACCGACAATGAAGTTAATATTAGTGCATATTGGTGAACACGGGTCTTAGAATTTTAAATCTTAGAACGGGTCTTGGAAAAATAGCCTAACTAACAATTACAAATTTAGAAATAATTTTAAATTTGTAGCTAAAAATTGCTACTGCTGTTAAATCGGCGGTCAACTCAAGCCTTCAACGTCGTAATACCCATTTAATAATTTGACTTACCCAGTATACAAGGTCAAATCATTTTAAGTGAAAATATTTTAACTATGTCTTTGTATACATCATAGAAACAGGACACTATCATTATTTTGTGGGAATAGAGGTTTTCATTTTTTTTTTCTCTTACAAAGTAAATATCTATTTTTTTTAAAACAGGACCCTGTAAATTTTGAAAGTGATCTACGTTATCGGCTTTCAATTAATTTTTTTTTAATTTAATTCGCTGAATCGGCCCTTTAAATATTTTCACTTAAATGAGGTGACCTTATATACCAACCTTCTTACTGAATTATATAATAATAATAAATCATTGTATTTCTCTCACAAAAGGACTTATGTCTAGTGCATAAATAATAAAGGTACAATTGTCCTAAGGTGTGAGAGTCTGGTGCCTGAGATGGGTTTAGAAAAAACCAGGTCATCTCGTTTCATTCATTACAATCACGAACTCAGAGCTTATAATAGTTCTAAAGTAGTTTAAGATCATCAAATCACGTGATTACTCAAACGATCCAAGGCTATTTTGTTAACATAAAATTAAGGTGATCATACTTGAATCTCAAAATGATTACAACTATTAATTTCCATGCTTCTTTAACTTGGATGAATTTAAGTTCTTTATTTTATACTAAAGTAAACATAAGTTCATTGACTGTCTTCCCACTTAAAGACTCGAACCCACGACCGTCCGTTATCCGTCAATTGAGGTTTACTGGCTGATTAGAAATCGGTGAGCGTGGAACTTAAGATCAGGGGTTTGATTCCCGGATATGACAAACAAAAGTGAGCCCACTGCTATTTTTAAATTAGTCTGCAGCAATAAAACAGAATCGTTGTGTGAAAAACAAAGTGAAAACAAATATCTCGCCGCCGGCGGCGAAACCGAAAGTTATTGAACTATTTTTCGCAATTAGAGCTTGTAATAGACTATAATTGCATACGTTAACACTAATTTTATCGTTTCATAACGCGGAAGTCGTCTGTAAGTAGTGTGTCAGTTATTATTGAATGAGATCAATAATATGTTAAAGTAGGTAAAACAAAAAGAAATGTATTCGATGAGGAAAGTGGGATCATAGGTATGTTAAGTATGGTATATTTCGTTCACTCATGAGATTAAGTAAAAAATTGAAACTTTGTTTTTTGACTAAAAACTTAATTTTTTTCACGGATCTGTATATAACGAATAAATTTAACATTTTTAACATTTAGAGGCACAGGTTGGTAGCTTTAAATTGGCTACAACTATATAATTTACGCTACAGTCTGAAGTAAACAACAAAAAATCTAAAATATTCTTAACGACGCGGATAGTACACAACTTGACTGCAAATTGTCCAATTTGGCTAATGAATTTTAAATATGGCCGCTCCGATGGCGTAAAACTGCAACTTTGTTTATAAAATGTAACCTACTGTAACATGTTTCTTTCTTGGTAAACGATATAATGTTTTTAAACATTGGGTAAATACGATAATTGATCTAGGTACCTACCTCTGCTATAATTATTAAGGTATTCTCTACTTATCGTTATTAAGAAAACTAAACCAAACCACAGAATAAGTACTAGTAATCCGTACAGAAGTATGACTTTGCTATGAAGTTTAAAGAAATATCTACTCAATGTCGTCAATGATATGGTCTAATTTAGTTCGCCTCAGAGTCAAGAACATGCTCGTTTAGACACCCACAGAAATTCATTGCAAGATAATTTCAATCTTATTACTCTGGAATATGAATCATAATACACTAAACCTATTCAGTGACGTACTATCATGCGACGCGATAGGGTTGACTGCTACTACAAGAAGCTACTTACGCCATCTAGCGCACCTTTCTAGCACTTTATTCATGCTCGTCCAGCCAGCAACGTAAACCACACAGTAGCGCCGTGCGCCGCCGGTGAATAAAACGCGCTGGCGTCTCGTTGCTCGGTCGCGACACCCAACTTGATTTAGCACCTTCCAAGGGGTCGCCGCGCGTAGGTACGTTTTTGCTACCTTCGCGGGCAGTTACACAGGCCTGACCAAACTAAATAGCGTACATAATTGTAAAAAATATGGAATACATACAAAAAAAGATAAGCTACCAAGATATAAGCACAGGACCAAGTGTTTTACTATTGTTTGACTGTCTAGTGTTCTAGTGGTCAGCACGCTGGGTACTATCCACGAGGTCCCGGGTTCGAATCCCGGGTCGGGCCGAGAGTATTGGGTTTTTCTGTCTTAAAAAAAACTCAGACACAGCTCCGGAATCAGAAAGTTGGTGGTGTTAACACTTCCCTGCCTCGGAAAGCACATTAAGCCGTTGGTCCTGCGCTTGATCTCTCTACGGTCATGTCGGACTGCCGTCTCACCGAATTATGAGATTTAAGGAATAGAGGAGAGTGCACCTGTGTATTGCGCACACACTTGTACACTATAATATGTTCCGCGCAGTTGGCTAATCTCTGATGAGATAGGCCGCAGTAGTCGAAATTCGGCTGGGAGGGCATTATTATTATTGTTTATAAATGTCCGAAAATCATTTAAGTATTCGCGAATTGAGATACATTAAGTATTACATTACATTTAAGAAAATCTATAACAAAATACCTACCTGCTAATGACATTTAAACATTATATAACCTTGAATTACATCTGCATAATTATAACCACAAAACACCTAAGTATTTACACTAAACCACAAAATGATCATTTGTAGTTCTCGATAATTAAATACCTACCTATTGTTTTAATTTTGCATCAGCAATGTACAACGGCTTGTATTGGTCAATTTGTAATTAAAACGTAATTCTTAGTTGATTATACGAATGTGTATAATACATATTTTGTATATGTGTTCAAGTCTGTATCTAGCATTCGTCAACTGCTGAAAACTTTAAATTTATTTGTTATATATTGATTAAAATACCAAAAAACGATACACTATCCATATATGCTGAAGAAAATAATAAACAACCGTATAATTTAACAAGCTTCAAGTAACTCTAGCTTAAAACCAGAAAACAAACGATCTCTCTGAATCTATTAGGAAATTAACCGACAAAAATACGACACAGACATGGAACTAACTCCGTAAATCGTTACAAAAACTATCTCCATTGACAGCATAATGTCCGCACTTAATTACCGACTGCACGACTATGTGTCCATGTTTCGTATTTGTGGCAAATGGCATATATTTGCATTGATTTTGTAATATTTTTTACGCGACGCGTCCGGCTGGCGTTGTTTTAAGTCAGGCGTTTTGAACTTCTGTGCCCGCTGCGTTACGTCTTGCAGCAAGAATTTGTGCCATTTTAATTCTTTTTTTTATTAAAAAAAAAAATGTATTTCGCCCGCATCGAACAAGATAGTCGTCCAATTCGAGTTTAGGCGTAATATAGGCGTGAAAACCGTGAAAAGTCGCAGAACAAAACTCATCTAACCTTATGATGATGATATCATGTTTATAAATGTATATAAGTATGTCTATCCGTTATCCTAGCCACCATAGCACAAGCTTACGCTTAGTTTGGGGCTAGGTAGTTGGTGAGTTTGTTGAAACAATTTATTTATTTATCATTTATTTACCTTTTCTGTTGCAGTTATGATATTGCACTGACGCAAATTCATTCATACTAGACGGATATCCTGTATTTAATTTCTTAACTATTGAAAGCTAGAAAAATATAATTATGTTCAAGTAATATTATTAGATGATCTCTTTAAGGAAATTAAATAACTTTTTAATTAAATTTGCTCTACTCTTGCTTATTAGGAAGTGGTTAAGATGTGAGTTCATTCAACTTATTTATTACTGCAACACAATAATTAATACCCCTATTTCATAACTTGTGTAAACGTTTGGATTATGATCTAATATATGATTTATAACGTAATAACATTACGAGTATGTATTACTTCATTAGAGATACATACGTTAATAAAATAAGCAATTTGGTAATCACTACAATAGTAATCAAAATTCTGTCTACTTTTTCCTTTACCTACTGGTACTGTGAGACCTTCCTTTTTTTTAAACAGGATTCTAGGCTTATGGGAAGTGCCATAAACGTTTTGACTCCCCTGTGAAATGATATAAAGTACGGCTAAAATGGCCGTATCTTCAGATTGCTTTAATTTAGATGCTCGATTTTCACAGCACATGTCAAACCCTATAAGACCCGCAGACAGGCCGATAACAATTAAATTTCTATTGTACGTGTAGGTTTAAAGGACCGCTCCATAAGTTCGTTCGTAACGAGGATCGTTAAGAAAGGGTCTTAACAGTCAGACGGACACACGGACAACAAAGTGATCCTACAAGGTTTCCGTTTTCGATTTTTTGTTACGGAACCCTAAATCCTATCTTATTTTTAGAAGAATTATCTTATTTTCCAATTTCCAATCATCGTGGAGACCTTTTAGAGATGCCTATGTCCAGCAGTGGACGTATACTAGCTGTAACGAACGAATATTTAGAGCACAGAGAAACCTGCAATGTATTTACCTTGGTTGCAGTGTACAAAATATTATCTAAATTATCATATCGGCATCAAAACGCGATATTATTCAAAAAGACAAGGTCTCGATCCTAGATATGATCAGGGCCAGTTTTGTAGCCCAAGGATATTTCGCAACTATGGTGCGAGTTTTTTTAATACACGCACAATTTTGTTTTAAATTAAGTTTGTTACCTTCAGGTTAAAAATACAAACTTATAAGAATAGCAGTTCCCCACGACTTTGCCCGTGCCAATAGTCGGATTTTCTATACAAACTTTCATCCTCCATTGCACCCTCCTGATAATTTTATATCGCGACAAAAAGTTGCCTATGTCCTTTCTGTTGATATGAGTCGTTATTGATAACATCTGATAGTAAGGTGGTTACTTGCCTTACAGACACCCCTTCAAGCATACAGATTAAAGTCCCCCAAATTTTCAATGGTCAAAGGGGGACAAAATGTCTCTCAGCTGTCAGTTTTATGCAATATCTACAGGAATAGTTGATCAAGGACCGCAAATACTGTACATATTTCACTAGTTCTCGTCTTGTGGCCAGCAAAATATACATTCCAATCAATTACCCAGTAGTTTTTACATAACAATGTCAATCAAATACAAATAAACAATGAAAATAAACAATAATAATGCCACCCACGTCTTTAGGCAGCGAATTGTTGTCAGTCCACATTTTTATTGCGTAACAAAAACACATGTTGACATTTCGTAGTCAATTTACACTTTCACCAACAGATGTGTATGTTGTTTGCCTCGTAGCAAAACTGAAGAAAGTATACTTATCTTCATAGTTAACACGATAATGTTGGGAAATGCGCCGATTGTGTCAGATAATCGTTAAAACAACGCTGAAATTTTATTTAATTAAGATTTCTATGATGCTTTGAGTTTTTTATTAACATCTTTAGCATGCATGAAAAATTAAAAAGCTCCACACATCACCACTGTCTAGGGATATACAAAACATAGTATTATTATATCCAAAATATCCCTACAAAGTGATGATTAGTGTATGTTCACTATTCACTAATAAGTTTGTGTTATACAAATAACCCTTTCTGTATACATGGATTTGAACTCGTAAACAGTAAGGCCCACTTGCGCAAGTCCGGGTTTGCTAATCCGGACTTGTTCAAGGCGTATTATCTGAGTGGAAAGCCCACTTGCGCAAGTCTGGATTAGCTAATCCGGAAGGTTCACATACGCCAGTCCGCACTAGCTCAAGGCCTATGATCTCAGTTGAAATCCCATTTGCGCAAGTCTGGATTAGCTAATCCGGAGGTTTCACTTACGCCAGTCCGCATTATCTTATCCGCCTAACTCAAGGCCTATGATCTCAGTTGAAATCGCATTTTCGCAAGTCGGGATCAGCTAATCCGGAAGTTTCAAGTACGTCAGTCCGCATTAGCTTATCCGCACTAGCTCAATTGGCTTATGATCTCAGTTGAAATCACATTTGCGCAAGTCCGGATTAGCTAATCCGGACTTGCGAAAGTGAGTTTTAATGAGTAAGCAGTTTAAGCTTGCAATTGATAAATATTTCAGATAAATAATAAAAAGCCTATCGAAAGCCTTATCAATTTAATTTCTCGTTAAAAATCCGTCTTTCCAATAATTTCTCCAATTTGAATACTTAGGAAGCAATGAATTACTTTCGCCGTTTGAATCAAGATGAGATAGTTACAAATTCGATGTTTCCGTAATACTGTTTAATTTATTCGTCATTAATTGTTACCTAATCGCTGGAATTAATCTAGTTTGAGAAATTACGTAGTAAAGAAAGCACTGTCACCGAAAAAAGTATAAATCAAAGTAAACACGTCACGTAACACTTTTTTAAAGTTTTTATAAGCACCTGGGCGTTTAGGACTCCGTCAACTTAAATTTATCTATCACAAGCTAAATGTCTTAAGAAGAATTTTTTTTATTTTAATTCGAAAAATATAATATACCATCGGATTTCTTGCCGTTGTGTCATCTATTTAGTCGACTCAGTTCACATCAGACCCTATATTGGAAAAATTGCCTGCGCTAAGTACTTGTTAGTTCACATGCAGTAAGTGACATTACAGGTCATCATCGTTGCATCAAAGATTGCTTGGTTCTGAGCAAAAACAAATTACTATATGGTACCCACATTTAAAGCCGCAGACGCAGGATTAATTTGAAAAATAAGAGCCTAGTATGTTGGTAATACTATTATACTATGATTGGCTATGTATATCGCAATATTTTGTCAATCAAGGCACATTCTTGACATCATAAACAGAAGAGCCAGTACATTTGATAGTGCTTATTGGTTAATTGTAGACCATTTTCCTATGTTTTCAATTGCAATTATATTTTGATGTAGTTCCACTGTCACCAAGTCAGGATCTGATTAAGAAATCCTGGAAAAATACAGGGAATTCTTCAGTTTTATGGACACGTATACCGTTTTAGCTACAGTAACTTAGGTACTTAAGCTTTTATTAGAAGACTCCATTAAATAAAGTAGGGATTAAAAGACATGATAGTGAATTTTATAATGATTAAAATGGAATTAAATCTTTAAAAAAAATTAAAGTCGCAACCTTTATCAGTGGGTATTGAAAGGTGTTGAATAATGACATCGAAAAGTTCGCTGTTTGCTGTGATTGGGATGTGGGTTCAATGTTGACAAATGTAATGATACTTAATGATATGATTTCACTATTCATGTTTGGCCATTTAATTTGTGTCCTATTGTTTCAAAAGCCGTTAAATAAAGCGAAAGTTTGTTTAACACTTTCTGATGATCATAATGATAGAGTTTTCATATTATGTGTTAATGTTTATAGTAATTGGTTTTTGAGTGATTCGAAATAATGATGCCCATTTATGGGCTGGTGTGGATTAGTTCTATATAAAAAGTCTAATACTCTACTTACTTTGACACACGTAAGTATGATGGGTGTTATTAGTGAAAAGGTACGGTATAATGACCTAATTCTCTTAACCACTTGTCAAGCACATAAACTTAAAAAACAATAATAAAATTAATCTCTAAGAAATTTTTGGACATAGCATAACTCTGTTATAACCACTCTGATTTAAAATATTCCTACTTTATTTGCCCCGATAATATTACCTCTATCGTTAACTCCAAATTATCTATAAAAAAGTATGAAATTGTTAACTTTTGAAATAATACTTAATTGGCCATTATCAATTAAGTGTTAAAAATGCTATATTTCGAACATAATGCATAATACTCTCCATTTTCTAACAAACATTTGCTCAAAAACGTTAACATACAAATAGTTCACGCGTGAGAAACATATAAATTTTCAAATTTTCATCGTGTTTATTGATATAAACGTCTTCCATTACGATCAGCCATTGGAACAGGTGAGTAATTGCTACGATTTAATATTGTGATAGCGTCTAGTCAGTAGAATGTTTAGCAAAAAGTTTGGACACTGGGTATTTATTGATTTTATGGAAAAAAGAAGATTCCGCCTTTTTGTAATTGCATAAAAAATTGTAAAAAACTGACTTGTCTGGTCCATTCATTCCAACACGTCATATTTTAACTGCACTGTAAGTTAGCATGATCTCTCTACGGTCATGTCGGATTGCCGTCTCACCGAATTATGAGAGTGAAGGAACAGAGAGTGCACCTGTGTATTGCGCACACACTTGTGCACAATAATATGTCCTGCGCAGTTGGCTTATCTCTGTTTAGATAGGCCGCCGTAGTCGAAATCGGCTAGGAGGACATCATCAAGTTAGCTAAACTTTGTTTAAAGGAAAACAAGTGAATATTTTGCATGTTAGCTTCATAGATATCACTCTTCTTCTTTTGCCAGATTCTAATTCTGAAATCGATAGAAAATATTCTCACAGAATAGTTTTCTCACACAAATTCGATCATCGAAAGGCATTTCTCCAACGTGCTCCCATAAATTACACGTGACGTGACAGCTGTGACGTTTTGAAAGTCCGTCGCCACCTAATTGCCATCAAGATAGGTAATATGCCGATTTAAAAATCGTTTTAATATTAGAAAATCCGATTCGTCTCGATGTTCCGATAGGGAAAGTTCTCGTTATGATGTCGTTATGGTTGTCTGTATCGATAAAAACATTAAGCTTAACAACTAAGCTTTGCGTTTTTCTTACTCTCACTATTTGATGCAGTTCAATTGTCATCAATAATGAATGGACTTCATTAGAGTTGATATTATTATGAAGTAGACAGTTATTTGTTTTTTTTTGTTCTTTTCTATGCATTAGTATTTGACCGCAATCACATCTGATCAATCTAAAATGTAGTATCCGGTCTTGCTCCCCTCTACATCCTATCGGGCACATCACAGCATTTTTCCAGGTGCAAAAAAAGGTGGTTTATATCTGCCTAGTAAAAACCTACCCCTGTACACGTAAAGACGCTACTCATAATTCATTGTTAGTCGCTTAGTATTGGTACTCAAAAATATAACGCCAGTGTCGAATCGAAAAGAAGAAAAATTACAAACCTAGTTCTTGTTCTTGTGTTCGCACCAGAAAAGTTTCAGCGCAATGCTTTTTACAGGCAGGTGGAAGTTATTAGTTAATTTGGCAGATTATAATACACCTTAGAGAAGGATTTAGTCCTAATTGTCGAACCTATTAATAATTTGGACAGATCCAGACAATACCCCTTCGTCAATATTAATAATTTGGACAGATCCAGACAATACCCCTTCGTCAATGAAATTCTTCAACCGCTAGTAAATGCGCTTAACAGTCTATAACACCTCAATTGCTTGTGTCACGACTGTCACGCTCTATCTACAAGTGTTCGTGATCGAATAGTATTAATTCTACAGGCTACATGGTGGTCCAATTTGTAAGCATGAGTTAACATTGCCACTGTAGTGCTTAAAGTGGACGAACACTTCTTTGAAGTCTGAGATTGCTCAATAAAAGACAAGTGCTCTGATCTAACAACTGACAATGGGCTCGATTCCAATGTCTATAAGATTAAATTGAAGTATAGTCACTCTCTTTTGCTGCCAAACGAACGAAAAGAGACAGCCAATTTTAATTTAGAAACTTCAAATTAAACAGCTGTCAGTTGAGAAAATTAGAGAATCTATTGACAATTTAGTAGAGATTCGATGACGACTAAAGTTAGACGAAAACACGCAAAAACTTGTAAAAATACGTAACAAATCGCTTAATTTACAATGACGTATCTTAATTATTGTTATCCGTCTCTTTTTGTTTGCTCAGCAGAGAAAGAGAGATAATGAACTTAAATTTTATCTTAGACTAGCAGTTCCCCGCGACTTCGCCCGCGTCAAAAGTCGGATTTTCCATACAAATTTCCATCCCCCATTTCACCCCCTTGATGATTTTATATCGCGACCAAAAGTAGCCTATGTCCTTCCCAGTGTCTCAAACTATCTCTGTGCCAAATTTCATTTGATTCGGTCCAGTAGTTTCGGAGCCTATTGATGCAAATAAACAAACAAACAAATCTTTCCTCTTTATAATATTAGTATAGACAGGACACATTGGAATCGAGTTTAATACCTATATAATTGCGGTGCTTGTAGCGGAGTGGCGGCAGCGCTTTGGTAGTGATACCAAAAGTGAAGCAACCCACGGCGCGGTCGTGATTGGATGGGTGACCATTCCGACAATTTAAGTGAGGTCCATGACAAGCATCTCCGTGCTTCGGAAGGCACGTTAAGCAGTTGGTCCCGGCTTATATCTGTTGATATTAGTCGCTAAGCCTAGTCAGAGGCCCTAGGGCGGCTTGATAACATCTGACAGTAAGGTTTGTCACTCGCCTTACAGACACCCCTCCACAAATCCGCACTGAGCCTGCGTGGGGGAGTATGGCTCGTACCTCCTCATAGTTGAGGTGGGGCCTTTTCCCAGCAGTGGTATCTATATAGGCTGACTTTACTTTTTTTACCTATACAATTCGTGCAGAGGATGCCTCTATAATATCGGTTTAATACCGTGTATAAATTTTGTTGTAAGGCACCTACACATATGTGTACAAGTTAAGCTTGTTTATTGTGCTTCCCGAAGCAGGACTTTCAAAACTAAGTTTGACTTTGCTAGCTGCCTTACAATAAAGCATATAATACATGCAAGGGTAAGGCAGATACAACAGGCTAATACGAGCTAAGGGTGTCGCCGTTGACGGATACGTCTGGGAGGACATCATCAATTCCGTAGAGAGAATATTTCAGTAAATACATTTTGACCTGTGAACTCGGATTGCAACGTCTTCTAAAGAACTTTGACCTACCAATCTGTTTTGTCACTCTTCGGAAAAAATAGTCATTCATTAAGAAAGTCCTGGGTGAATTTAAATGTTCTTGATTATGAAAACATAGTTATGAGAATAAATTATAGGAAGTCATTTATAGTCAGCAACTAATTACTTGATCTGCCATATCCAGAATCATGAACAGCGGACCCTGGGACCCCGCGTGCGAGTGCAAAACCGGGATAACGCTAGGATGATAATGATGATTTATAGACAGCGAAAATCAATTTAGTTACGATAGGTTACTTGCTCACTTGGTATAAATAATGACATGGACAAGTATTCGACCAATTATACAAACAATCACCTATTTAACTTCGAGGTCACTGACCCAGTTAAATAAAAAAGTATTCATTCAAAACAACAGTCCAATAAACGATTACGTGACTGTCAAATTCCATGGATCCAGAGCTTGGAATGACTCAATGAACATTGACCAACGTTTTGTTCATCTATGAAAACCGTAACCGATAGCATTTTACACTTTGAAACCTCAGGCAAAACGGTACGCGTACGTCTGACTACCCCACTCTGACCTTGAGACCGCGTCTATTTCCTACGTAATAAAAGCTGGTTTCGTAGTTCAAATGGGTATCCTGACGTGCTGCCAACTGTACAAAAATTTGGACACGTGGTCATAGGTCGGACAGAAGAGCTATGCGATTATAAACGGTTTGACAAGCGAATACAAATTCATAAGTTCCAGTTTACAAACTTTTTTCGTGGTATCATCATTAAGTTATCTGAACTTTTCTATTTCGTTTTCGTTTGTTCGTTCATTGCACATTGCATCTCAATATTGTTCGTTTCGTTTTAGTGACATTGAATAAGGGATGTTAGTATTGCAATCTTAACATCTTTTTGGTTACAAACCTAAGTTGTATTCAGCTGCGTATTATACGTAAATTAAAAATAATTATGACTTAAGGGGGTGCAGCGCGAAGCAAAATGAGTAAGTCTAAACGATCTTCAAACAAAATAGAACTTATTTATATTAGTAATTAGATCCATCTGCTTTAAACTTTTAGACTTGATGATTTAATTAGAACAATAGTTTTATTCTGCGCAATGCGCAAAACCATCAGACATTTGTGTTAAAAACTGAAAAGTGTTCTAATTTTCTTATTTATATTTTATTCGTGTATATTAAAAAGATGGGGACCTGCAAAATATCAATACAATCATTTTCATGTACAAATTATTGTTTCGTGCGTAAAAATATGCTCTTAGATATTATTAGCTACAAATCATGTTTAATATATCATAATGAATTTATTTCAAATTTCAACAAGACCAGGACCTTGTGCAATGATTAGGCTAACGTAAATAAGTTGTTTTAATGTATTTAACTAATTCAGCTCATCGTACAAGTCATTTAGAAATACGTTAATTTTCTCAATTTCGTGCGAACCGCCTCAAATGATCATCGTGTTTTAACTTGAGGTAGGTATGTTAAATGGTTTCAGTGGTACGATGAGGGGTGAAGTTTGAGTCTGTTTGAACTGTTCTTATTGGATATTATTATACATACAATTTTAAACCTTATGCTTTCTACATATATAGAAACTTCCCAAGTCAGAATTCTAAGCACCAGTCGTTGTTGGTATTATACATTAGGCTTATTAGGTAACCCATTGCATTAGGTGTTTTGTAAAAAGTCAAATTGTCGGGAACTCACGATGCGAACAGTGATATTATTATGGTTGCATTTGCGATTGTGTAAGGCAAATACGTGACATTTTACCGTCTCGTCTATAATTCAGTAGCTCAAGTGAAATTGTGTCCTACATACTTGAGGAAGTGCAACAGTGGTGGTTAAACAAAGATGGCCGTAGGTAACTGTTTTGATATTTAAATATCACTGTTTTGCAAAAAAACATACCTGCTAAAAACATACTTAAAGGTGATTGTAGTTAAAACTAACTTGTAAATAAAACGAACACGTTAAAGCAATTTAATATACAAACCGAATACACAAGAATCGATCCCAACTCAATTACTTCTACAACGATTAAGGATACACTTGACATTTAATTTCGAAATGCGATCTCGTTAACCTATAATTATTTTCTTTGCAGGTGCACAGCTGACCGGCCTACACGAGCCCGGAAACATTATGCCATATACAACAACTATCTAAGCGGACCTGACTCGCATTGCAAGTGGAGGCACCGTTAATTATGCCAGGTCACTAGCACAAGATGGAAGAAGTGACGTCTAGACCTAGCCTGGAGTACATCCCTCCGATCCCGCCCAAACAACGCGGATCGTCGACCTTCACACAGATCACAAACGAGGAAAACGGGTTCGAACGAGCTAAAATGGACTCTCTAAGTTCGATGCACTCACTCGTCCTTAATTCTAAGAGTCCATCAACGGTATTCATAGCGGCGCAGCCAGACCGACCCGCGAACACTGGCTGCGCGGACGCACCTACCGGACCACACGTCGTCACCATCCGAATCAATACCGAAGACAAACCGAAAGCACCAAAAATCTCCAGCGTACACCTCAAATCCGACATCGATTTCGACGCCTTCAAAATCAACGAACGGAAAAACAACAGCTTAGTCAGAATCAATGTGGAGGACCGGCCGAAGATCGTCGAGCACGACGAGAAAAACGATAAAGCACCTTACATCTATTGCAATTCGTTCGTGAATTCCTTGACAAACATGGTCATGTCGAGCGGGCAGTGCTCGCCCAGTGACACGCTAGACTCGGGAACGTGCAGTGACCTTGATGGCACGCCGCCGCCGCTTCCTAAGAAGAAAACGCTCAAATCGACCTCCAAAAAAGTATCAGTCACTGTTATCAGTTCGCGAAACGGGAGTAGCCAGAGTGAGTTGGATTTCGAAGACAACGACTCCAACATATCGTGCGACTCGCTCAACAGTAGCGAGTTGAACGGAAGCGTGCACGCGGATGAAAGTCATAGCGAGTGTAGTAAAAAAGAAAAGAAACAGAGTTGCGAGCCACCTGTAGCGCCTGAGATGCCCACGTTCGTTGCAAAAGCGAACAATAACGACGGCTTTCTACCGCACGGTCTCTTGCAAGATATTAGAGACCGTTCAGTGAAACTCAATACGGTCGAAACTAGCGAACCCGAACGGCCGGTCGAGCCGAACCAGAATATTAATGAAAATGCTAATATATCAAAAGAAAGCGCACAGCTCACGTCATTCCGGCTAGTCTCCCAATTAAATGGCGATATGAAAAAAGATGAAGGTAGAGAATCTCCTAATCCGTGCAAAACACCGCTAATTTCGGAGACCACTTACGAGGAGAGACAAAAACAGGACAAATTGAAGCAGGAGAAAATGTGCTACAGTAGCCATTACTTCGACACGGACAAGTATTACGACTTTCATTTGAACGAGAAACAGTTTGACGATGTTAAGCCAGTGAGTGTTAGTGTCAGTGCAAAGAGTGATGATAACGAAATGGAGTATTTCGCGGGTGTCAAAGATTACAAGAATGAGGAGGCGCCGTCGACGATTCGGAGTTCGAAAGGAACGATCCGCGGGGTGAAGAACCGCGTGCGAGCTGGAATAGCAACGTTTCTCCAGATACAGAGCACGACAAAGGTATGTAATTTTGTTTAATGTTTTTATTTTTAATTTTGCCGGCCAGTTTTCTGTGTCAACTCGTAACACACGCGGTGATTTTGGAGGTCACTCGTTCGAAAGTGTATCGCTGCGTGCAGACTGGCTTTATTAAAGTGCTTAATAACGGCAAGATGTGACGTTGGTGGTGGGACCTTCACGGTGTCTTGCCTATAACAATACTCAAACAACAAGTGCCGAAGTACGTCTGTTAACAATCGACAAGTGTTTAATTGCATTCAGAAATTATGAACGGATGCCGTAAGAGATTCGGTCCGTATAACAACAATGCCGATTGTCATTCTAATAAGACATTGTCTTTTAATATGTTAGTGGAAAACGCTGTTTATATAATTTTTGTACAATGGCATTATAGGCAAGTGTCAATTAGAATTGATAATTTAGTTAATGATGTCATTACTTGTGTTAAGTGTCTTATTTAAAACTAATAACCTAGTTCAAATTGTTCTTACTTTAAATAAAACCAGTTGTCAATGTACTGACAACATTACGTCAAGGTAATCGATCTTATGCAGTTGAAATAGGGGTGATTTTGCGCACATTGAATTGTCTGATGTGCTCGCCACTGTACCTTTAAAATTTTAAACCCAGCTCACGAGTTAATTTTAGTATGAAATCGGATTGTTGACTTTGTCTTTGAATTAAAATATTTAAAGTTCTTCTTCTTCTTGAGGTGCTTGTGGCGCAGTGGCGGCAGCGCTTTGGTAGTGATACCAAAAGTTAAGCAACCCACGGCGCGGTCGTGATTGGATGGGTGACCATTCCGACCATTTAAGTGACGTCCATGACAAGCATCTCCGTGCTTCGGAAGGCACGTTAAGCAGTTGGTCCCGGCTAATGTCTGTGGTATTAGTCGTTAAGCCTAGTCAGAGGCCCTAGGGCGGCTTGATAACTTCTGACAGTAAGGTTTGTCACTTGCCTTACAATACACCCCTCCACCAATCCGCACTGAGCCCGCGTGGTGAAGTATGGCTCGTTCCTACCCATAGTTGAGGTGAGGCCTTTTCCCAGCAGTGGGATCTAATAGGCTGACTTATATTTAAAGTTCTTCTAACTATTTATATAAATATTTTGGTGTGTGTGTGTGTTATTAGATTTGATTAAAACTTTTAGTATGTACAACAAATAATAATTCTTAATCTACCTTCCTAATTCTTATTCGTAAGTTCGTAAAATTACATGTTAATGTAAAATATAAAGTCGAAAATACTCAACAGACACAATGAATATACAGAATTTACATCTCTATTAAGGTATTATGTCCACAAAATAATACGTGCAAGCTAACAGAAAACATTTTCGTTTAACTAACGCTTGCTAGGAAACAAATAAAAATATTTAGATCAAAAATAAGAAGCACGCACAGAATGCAGTTAGAGAATGCCTCAAAATTGGCACAATTACTTCATTAAGAGCGACAAACCGTGACAACGCATAATTAACAAAAATATTGCGTAAACAAATCATCTCTACGTCTTTATTAAGTGTTTAATTATTTCTCGACAATTAGCCGAGTATTTATGAAGATCCTTCCGCTTTTCCATCCATTAACAGTTTCCTATGGTATGTGTTAAGTGTGTCGGAAGAGTTTCTATAAAACAAAACCCGATGGAAAGCAAAGGTTGGGAAAAACTCGCGCTCACACTACCGATGCATTGTTGGATATGTGCCGGAGTCTTAGAAACGGCTTGTCGATTTCCTAACTATTCGAAGCTTGTTTTCTTTGCGCGATCGATAATTCGATTAGATTTTCCTAACGCGGGGAAATTCCGTTCACAATCACTCATGTGAATGTTTATTTTATTTTTGCAGTTCTATGATCGAAATGGTTAACAGACGGGGAAGTTAACGGAATCTTTAACATGAACAAGGTTTGATCAAAAACGCGAAAAGTTTTATAAGCTTTCGTTGAGGTCGAATCGTGTAAAGAAAAATCTTTACTGATGTAAAACCACAATCA
Source organism: Pyrausta nigrata (assembly GCA_949316185.1). Taxonomy (NCBI): domain Eukaryota; kingdom Metazoa; phylum Arthropoda; class Insecta; order Lepidoptera; family Crambidae; genus Pyrausta; species Pyrausta nigrata. Next base: position 11,997,493 of record OX438955.1, on the reverse strand, counting down.
AATAAGTAAATAACCCCAATACCTAGCCCCAAACTAAGCGTGAGCTTGTGCTATGGTGAGCAAGATAACGGATAGACATACTTATATCAATATTTTATTATATACATTTATAATTATAACAATATTTTGCAAATCATTGAGTGAATTCGATACGCAGCAAATGCATTAATGCAACTAATTGCAACTTTTCAATGACATAACGAAAAACGTGAGTTTATTCTAGGTCAAACTGATGTTTGATCTTGATATGTTGTCTATATTGTTTTATAGGCACTTTAAAGTATTTCCTCTGTTATTTAATTAACCTTTGAACTCTGAAATAAAAACAAACAAAAACTTTTTATAGTGTTAACGTTTAGGTCACAAATATCAATAAATAGTGCTGACGTGACGTGATGACTATGCAAATTAAGGGATGACGATAATTTTTTGTAAAGTGCAGCACTATTCAAAGTAGGATGATATTTAGAAACTATTAGAAATACTTACTTACTTACTCCTTTGGCGCAGCGACCCAAAGTGTGTCTTGGCCTCCGACACAAGAGAACGCCATCTGATCCGGTCTTGCGCCGCCTCTTGCCAGTCCGTAACTTGTAGCTCCTGCAGATCTGACATGATGGCGTCCTTCCAGCGGTATCTGGGCCGGCCGACGGGGCGGCGGCCTCGAGGTATTCCAAGATACGCTGCTTTGGCGCTACGATCCTCCCCCATTTTTTCGAGATGGCCCATCCAGCGGAGTCTCTGGGCTTCGGCTTCTCCCAAGATGTTGGGTTCGGCGACCAGCTCCTCGATCACGTGGTTTTTCCGAACCCTCCAGCTGCCATCTTATCTCTGAGTTGGAATACACAAATAATAATAATGTCCTCCTAGCCGAATTATGGCTACAGCGGCCTATCTCAACAGAGATTAGCCAACTGCGCGGTAGATATTATATTGCTCAAGTATGTGCGCAATACACAGGTGCACTCTCTGTTCATTCACTCTCATAATTCAAGACAGCAGTCCGACATGACCGTCAAGAGATCAGGCGCAGGACCAACGGCTTTACGTACTTTCCAAGGCACGGGGGTGTTAACACCACCAACTTCCTGACTCCGGAGCTGTATCTGAGTAATTTCAGAGAGAAAAACCCAACACTTTCGGCCCAGCTTGGGATTCGAACCCGGGACCTATTGGATAGAACCCAGCGTGCTGACTAAACCAAGGAGGCAGTCAAATACTAACAACATAAGTAAACTTTGTTTATTTTATTTAAGTAAAGCAAGACCATCATTTTCAGTTTCAACACAGATAATGCTTACTTACCGACCAACTGTCACGTCTAATAACACTATTAATAGACGGTGGAAAAAACCTAAAAATGCAAGTTATCTCTCTACACGGCGATAGTATCGAGAAAACTCAGTAAGCCGTGAAGAAATGCAAGCGTTACGCTTTGTAGATACGTCTAGATGGCTGTTGTTTTTGTTAAAAATATGAGACAATGGGCTCGATTCGAATGTGCCTTGTCTAAGATTAAATTAATTTTAAGTTCAGTCTCTCTCTCTTTCTCCGCTAAATAAATGAAAAGTGTACTATGTTAATTTAGTAACGTCAGACTAAATAGCTGCCAGTTGCTAATGAAATGAAAGAATCCATAAACAATTTAGGAGGAATGTCATTCGATGACGACTAAAGTAAGACGGAAACACATAATTTGACGTTTATTAATTATTATTCTCTGTCTTTTTTCGTTTGTTTTAGCAGAGAAAGTGAGAGAGAGAGAGAGGGAGAGTAAACTAAAAATTTAATCTTAGACAGGGCACATTTGAAACGAGTATAATTAATGACCTATGACACAAAAATATGACATATTTATATGTCTGTAAAGTGGAACATACACTGTTTCTTATATGCTGGTTACTTAGTTGGTATAAACTTTAACGTTGATGTTACAGCTAAGATACGGTTGCGATAGCGTTTTTGGTTATGTTTTTTTATAAATAACTCGATATTTGCTGCTGGATTGCTTTCTAATGCAGTGATACAGATTTCAGGAATGCAATAGGTAACAGCTTTCAATATAATGAGAAAATGTTTCTTTAGATTTGCAATCTTAGTCACTATAACATTCAAATTAGGCAGTTGGTCTGCTAAGCGATTATGCAGCCGAAAATGGGTCATGTTCGTTTGACTAGTAACCGCCTCATACTCACTTGTAAGCCTCAACAATAGTGCTAAATCAATACGGTTAAAGTACCTAAGATTGTGCATCTGTAATATTTAAAATACTGCTCAGAAATTACATTTACAGTTAACGTAACATTTATTGTAATTATTGGCATAATTACACACATTAGCAAACCACTAGATAAGACAGCCAATAATTAAATGCATAAATCTGAAAACCCAATATGGCCGGTAACATAAACCTCGTCTCACACGAGAAAAGATGGAAAGACAAAAGTAAAGTCAGCCTATAAGATCCCACTGCTGGGAAAAGGCCTCACCTCAACTATGAGGAGGTACGAGCCATACTCCACCACGTGGGCTTAGTGCGGATTGGTGGAGGGATGTATATAAGGCAAGTGACAAACTTTACTGTCAGAATTTATCAAGCCGCCCTAGGGCCTCTGATTAGGCTATAGAAATACAAGTAGACAAGACAATATATAGGCTGTGGAAAGACAATTTTTGAGTTAATTGAGAAGGCAGACCCCACCATCAGATGGGATTTATAATGCCCAGGAGAGAGAGAGAGAGAGAGAGAGAGAGTCACGAGTCAATTGTCAATTTTCTTTTTTATGCGCTTGTAGCTGTACAATTTTAAGGCTATCCTCTACCCGTAGGCTGTCTGGAAGAAATTTCATTTTACAACAAGACCGCCTGTTTGTGGTGTGTAATAAATAGTATCAAATCCTATTCTCAGACAACCTCAATTTGCATTTTATTGTGTCGTAGCAAGAGTCGCTATTCACTTAAATAACTTTGAGGAGTGGGCCTTCTGTTCATGTACCATTATTTATTCTGTGGTAATACCTACATTGCGACGCGACTATAGGTATCACAGGCCGTAGCTACCTCATTAGTTGAATAATGACATTAACAATGTACTTAGGTATTGGTAAAATGAGTAATTTTAATAATCTATGAGTGGTATGTGACAAGGGGACAGCCCTCTCAGGGATGTCACGGAAATCAGTGATGATGAGTGTCACTCAATAAGGAACTGACTTTTCGATGTCTATAAGTAATCTTCATGAATTTCGAATAATGCGTCTATTTCTATGTTCCATTTGTTAAGCCTGATTACAGAATAAATACTAGTACTTCGTACAGAAGTATGACTTAGCAATTATATTCAAAGAAATGTCTACTCAATATCGTCAATATTAGGCGTAATTTAGTTCGCCTCAGAGTCAAGCACATTTTCGTGTAGACACCTACAAAAATCCATTGCAAGATAATTTCATACTTATAGCTCTGGAATATGATTCATAATACACTAAACCTATTCAGTGACGTAATATCACGCGACGCGAAAGGGTTGACTGCTACGAGAAGCTTCTAACGCCATCTAGCGCCTCTTTCTAGTACTATATTCATTCTCGTCCAGCCAGCAACGTAGCCGCGCGTCCGCCGGTGAATAAAACGCGCGAGCGTGTCGCTGGCCAGTAGCGACACGCAACTTGTTTTAGCCCCTAAGTAAGGGTCGCCGCGCGTAGGTACGTTTTTGCTACCTACGCGGGGAGATACACAGGCCTGGCCTGATGGTTAGACTTCTATTATAAGATAGTCACGTGTGTTTACTTGTTTTTTTTCAAAATCTCTTTTTTTATTAATTCACTAATGGAATGTAACGTACCCATGTTAAGGTTACAAAAAAAAACTTAAATAACATGTTTATTCTAGAAACAGTAAACATCATATTGGAAATGGAACACGAAACTATAATACCATCGACCATCGACTCTGTCTACGTCACGTCTGGTTTAGTCTAGAGTAAAAAAACCTTTTTAAAATGAAAATAGTAATATTTTTAAATACCAATACGATTGTTCACTCACGGAACTTTCAAAATACAACCTTGACTTTTGGCAACAGCGCTTTCGTTTGCATATAAATTAGATTGACATACTAGGTATGTAGGTAACATTACTTCACAATATCGCCCACTAATGTAATAAATTGAAAGGTAGACGTTTAAAATATTTAAATTTGGTATCGTAAACTTCTTACTTACTTACTTACAGATTGGACTGAAATAGTGTACATATATATATGTATTAAAATTTTTAGGAGCCTGAATTCTATATTTGTACAATAAAAACTCGACATTCCGTAAAGCCATGTAGGGAACGGAATACTATCAAACTTGCAACGTTAGTACAATAATAAAAAAAAACATTTTATTGTGTTTTAGTTAAAGTAATCAGAGCCCATGTGGCATAGCCTAAACACACCCCCAATATAAAATATTTAAAAAAGACCTACATATTTTCTTTCCTACCATATTTTCATTATTATCTTATAGTTAAATACCTATTCCTTTTACAAGTAAAATTATCTTACACTATATAAACATGCCACATACTTCCCAGTGCTAGATTAAGCAGTAAAGTCGTTCCTTCATACGGGCTTGCGTGACTTAATGCTCAGGCGCAGAATTAACTTAAACTTTTAATTACAGCAATATATGTTATCGTTACACTTTCGTTGCCGACTGTACACTTTTTCTACTATCGTAGGCAGAACTTGTACAGAGAGACTGAGAGTTAGGGTTGTGAAATTTTAGAGAGGACTTTTATTTCTTTTTAAAAGAAATCCTTTATATTGTTAGCGAATACTTAAATACAATTTTGTATGGATGGATGTGGACAAAATAGTATTATTTTCAGGACGAAAATGACAAATAATTGGTTTAGATTTTTTTTTGTAAGTACAGCCTGTTGCTTTATTGTGTTTTAAATTTAACAATACAATATCAGTTTTGTTCGTACGAGTATTAAGAGCAATATTCATTACTTGAATCACGCAATAAGACCTAGGTGGCTTTTAAATGTTTCTGCAAACTGAGATAACACAGAAACTAAACACGGAAATAATAATTCCTGAGCAATATTGTTATAATGCTATCTACCCATAAAACAATTACCAGAAAGTCCGGAACAAAACATCGCAATCGATTATTTACAATCGATAGTATCTCAGTTCAGCACACCCCTGATTATAGGCCCAGCGCACACGACGCGAGGCAATGTAAGGCGCACGCAGCGTAAAATCTAATTATATGCACGATCATCGGCTCTTAGGAACACTTTTTGCAAATTATTTTCACATTATCAAGGCTTCCGGATGGAAAAAAGTGTGAAAAATGATACGGGATATGACGAATTACTTTGCTTATGAAGCGATGACGGAAGTTTGTTGAAGCGTTACGCGGTTCCACCTTTTAAACGACCACAATAATGAAAGGGTTTTGTAAAATGGTTTGCGAGGAATGTTTATCAAAGGTTATTTTAATTACTGAATATTGTGTAACGTTGTGGATTTTAATCATTTCGAATCTTGCGCTTTTGTCTTTTGAATTTCGCGCGAATTCCACAGGGCTTTTCGTCTGGTATTCCTGACTTAAATTTGATCTTATTTTGTAGCTGGCCACTCGGAGCCTTTGCCCCATGACATCTCACCGCTCCAGTCGGGGCTGCCATTGCAATTCCTTATTTACCAAAATAGAGGAATTTTATTATTCTTGTGAATTATTTTCTACCAAATTAAACAATGAATTTTGGTTTCCTGAACTAATTACTTTGTGAATAAATTGAAATTGGTGTTTAATAGTTAAATTGTGTCTCGACGTTTACAAAAGGGATGTAATATTATTGTTTTCTAAAGATTTGTATTTTCAGGTTTCAAAGTTTTAGTAGGATTAGTAGTTTTTTTTTGTGAACAATGAACACACCTGTCAGGTGGGTTATTTTTTCTTACGTCGAGTGTCGAGCTCATAACCTCTTTTGATTTATTGAAAATGACAGGTTTGCCAAGTTTAACTCGACGATCTCAAAGACGTCGAGTCTTTGGAAACGATAGTGAGTTCAGATTTCAAGGCTTGAATGTCTTCAATGCTCAGTGCGAGCAGCCCCTGTGATTTTCGTTCTTGTTTCAGGCTGATTTATCTAATTTTATGGTTGCCGTGCCACCTTTCCACATGGCACGGCAGGGCGGGAGGAGCAGCGTGGAGTCGCCAATTTGTTTTGAATGATTGATTGAATATTTGGACGGCGATGACATGGTAAGTTGCAAAATATGCTGCTTTCAAGCACGTGCCCTCTCTGCACCCAATTTCTTCAAAGCCTCGTGTCCCACAGAGGCTTGTTGCAAACGTGTTCCTAATGCTTTTCATTTTTCTTTTTTAGCTGCACGGGATTATTATCATTAGTATTATTATTATTTGTCAGATTGTACATTAAATACTTGCAACTTAAGCACATGTTTGAGTTCCACATGCTTTGACGGGGACATGTGAGACCAGCTTCCACGTGGAACATTAACCTGTAATCAGCTGCCACTGCACACCTTCCATCACGCTTATAGCCAATGCTAAGCTTCGGCCTGTCCGCAGGAACTTGTCAAACACCGGAATGCAGGTCGGTCAACTCCATTACTTTAATTAGGGCAACTAGTACCCCTTAAGTATTCTTTTTATCAAAGCAAAGTGGTGGTAAATACTATTTTCACTAGTATTTCTTTAGATTTTGAAGTAAAGTGTAAACGCCTAATCAGAACCCATTTATGTTCGACCCCTCCGATGAACTAGTTTTGTGTGATTGAGGTATAATAGCGTAACCTTAAGCTAGTACATAAGCTGTTCATAGGGAATTGGTCATTGTAAATTCGGTTATTTAATTATTTTAAATAAAACAAACAATTCCAAGTTTCTCTTTTATTTCTTTTGTCCGTGGAACCCGTAGGGCATTCACAGTACAGGATTTCACGTGACAATTGGCGCCTATTTTTGACTTTACGTTATCCGAGCGAATAGTCTTCGAACTGAGCTACTGATGATGTTCGTCACTCGACCAATCTTTGAAGTGCTTTTTGCGATAGTGTGCCGGCATTATCAAATTATGTCATGTCAGCTTATTTGAGTATTACAAAAACGTCATAAGGAGATTGTCGCTATATTATATCTTCCAATCTGCAAACGCAAAAGATCTAATACTGTATGATGTACTGTCAGCACGTCAGTTTACTCATTTGAACTACGAAATGAGCTTTTACTATGTAGAGAATAAAGGCGGTATCAAGCTTAAAGTGCGGTAGTATGACGTGCGGCTGTGTATACCTTTAATGTAATTTTTCTCTTTTGCTGCCCCTACAGAGCCGCTAAAAACAAATATTATTTCTCTATTATATGCACGATGTTTTTCAAACAATACGATACTTCAAAGCAATAAGGAAATATTTGACATAATTGGATAACGGGAGACGCATCAGATTTAGTTGTTATTGTTTTTGAAATAGAAAATCACTGAGTACGATCATTCCGGACAAGACAGGCAGGCGAACATGAATGTTGTGAAGTGTATTATGTATACAATATTTATGTTCGCCTGCGCAATGTTTGTCGCAAAATTCCCATACGGAGGTTGAAGATATCAACCCCCCTGGAAGGACAATTTCTGAGATAAATCTATTTTATGTTCTTTACCGGGACTCAAACTATCCTTATATTAATCCAGACGATTACCGCATTTTTTACCGCGCAAATGTCGAATTTCCAATACAAACTTCCACATCTCTTTCACCCCTTTTGGAGATTAAATTTCCAAAAGTCTGCAAGTACGACAGTCTTAATTTCTAACCAAAAACCTAAACACCATTTTTTTATCAATTGAGCATAAAAACTGACGGAGTTTCACACAAGCTTCTAAGTTAACCCAATCCAAAGATACGGTCATTTTAGCCGTATATAACATTTCGCTGGGGAATCAAAACCTATAGGGTACTTCCCATAGACCTAGAATCATGAAATTTGGCAAGAAGGTAGGTCTTATAGCACAAATAAAGGAAATTGACCGAAAATTTATGGTTGCATCGTGGAAAAAAAAACCTTTGTTTGTACTGAGCCCTCAGTGCGCGAGTCTCTTCCCCACACTTGCTCGGTTTTCACTATTTTGAAGGCAAATATTGACTCCCTAAATCTGTACTATTGCTATTTGAGAGCAATCAATGTAGGCAATAAGAGATGCAGGTTGTTTTCTTCATCTAAGTCTATTGTGGTTTGTGAACCAGTAATATCTGAACCGTGGCTCCTGAGATTGATATGTGGTTGGATTGGATAGCACAAATGCTTAGTGGCTAGTCCAATTTCGATAGTCACTATTGGATTCTGCGGCTAAAACATTTTCTGCTCTAGTTATGTTATGATAAAGTTTTTTTTTTTGTCCTATACAAAACGGTTTTTTTTTAAAAAAAAACAGCAAATTGAGGTTTTTGAATTATTTGTTTGTACTTACGATTCCGAGCAAATGTTGCGGAATAGTAAGTAAGAGTTAGAAATCAGACCATATTGATTTGATTTCAATGATAAATAATCATGTTCTTTCTGTTTTTGATGAGAGTAAGAGAGAAATGAGAAATTATTTTTCTATTAACTATATAAGAACTTAAATTGCAATACCTTGAAAGGGTAATTAAGTTTAAAGTTATCTGTTATTATTTAAGACCAATGTTACACTTAATTTGCAATAAATTGATTTGATTTGAAATGCAGAAATGTTTGACTATTAAGTATTATATTGTGTTTTTGTAGTCACCAAAATAAGGGGCCGTGTGCCGTTTAAGCCGCAAGAACCAATTTAATAGGGTCTGACGAAAAAAAGGGATAATTTACATTTAATCCCGAAAAATTATTAAGTAATGGAGAGAGTAATTAAAAGAAAACCAGTAATCATGGATCTTTCAGAAGGTATATAGCTGAAGATTTCATCACAAACAGCTTTTTTTAATCGAAGGATAATACAAAGTGTATCACAACAAAACACGTTGCCAGCTAAAGTGTTCCCTAAACACTACGATTTGGATTCCTTTAAGAAAAGAGTGAATAGGCTGCTTTGAGACAGACATGTCCCATCATCGGCCGCATCGTCGCTTACCATCATGGCCCTATTTCACGAAAATATTAGTTTACTAGTATATTAGCTAGTAGTTTCTATTGTAAATATTACTAGTCCTAATATTGTCTGTTTCTCAAAAACAGGTACTAGACTAATAACTAATAGTAGTACAAAATTTTATAAAAATACACTGTTTTTAAGTCTAATAGTTTAAACTAATATATTTTACAAGCCTTCTGAGACTAATAGCTTTATTAGTGTAATTTACAAGAGTATTTGAAATATTTTTTTTTCGAGAAACCAGATTGAATTTACTCTAGTAATTTTTGCGAATATTTATTAGCTGGTAACTAGTAACTAATATTTTACTACCGTAGCTTCGAGAAACGCACACTAGTAAACTTGTAAAAATATTAGTTCATGGACTCATATTATTAGTCTAATAAGTTTCGTGAAATAGGGCCCAGGTGAGATTGCGGTCAAATGTCTGCCTATTAAATAAAATAAAACAAAATAAAACACCTATTGCCACGCGGAATTTCTAAAATTTATGTAACATTACAAAACAGTTTTAGTGAAAGCAAATACATAAAGTGACGTAACATAACTTCCTTTTTGCAAAAATCAAGACACAAGCATCAAATTAACTAGCACTTTGCTTAGTAATTTATATATTAGATTGGTCTAGTTCAGAAGAAACCGGCTTCTTAATTATAATTTTTATGAGAAATTAAATTTTGCACTAAATTAGCTTTATGTGCTTCAAGAGTTAATAATGGATTTAAGTATGGTTACAACAATTTATAATAACTATAAAATTTGCTAATTTACCTACTTATTTACCTTGTAATCAGGATATCCGTGAGATACATGAAATGCTTTCACTTAAAATACACATAATAATGTATTTAAGTAACTAGCAATTCTAATAAATCAGGCAAAGTAATTTTAACAAACTCGACTTTGACTGCATAAATGTATAATTTTTCACAGATGTGGAATTTCATCCTTTATTTTATCCTTGGCGAGTTTTTAGAATCAAAAGTAGCCAATATTTTTAGAGGGGTTTTATTTTACTATTCCTATAAAAAAACATTTGAAATTGTTTAGTTGTTTAGTGAAAAAATAAAGACACATTATATTTTACTTTTTATTTACAAATTTTTAGTACCTTCTCTAGTTCTCAGATAAAATATGCTTATTTTAGGCTCCGTAAATAACTTTAACAAAAACCAGACAAGGGCGAGTCAGATTTGCACACTAAAGGTTCTGTTAAAAGTCTTAGTGTATTTTGCAAGGATTGTTATTGTTACTTGTGATTTTCTTCTTGCCTTTCATAATTCTAGGTCTATCAGGTTAATAAGTACCCTGCGAAGTTATAGAAAACAAGGCTCAAGTGGTGATATAAACAGTTAAGCGTCTGAAGATTGATTATCACAATTTCAAAAACTTTAACCTGAGCTGATACCTTCACGTGTCCATCGAAAAAAGGTCTTAACAGCACATGGTTGAACTGACACACAGACCCATAACCTCAAAAAGGAAAATTACTTTTACGCAAATAGATTACTGACATTTCGCTTCCCGGCAAGAAAAGAGTCACAACACATATTGGGTACACAATGAAATTTTGCTGTTATATTTAAAGCTCTATAAATATCATTTAAATAAGTTATTTACTTAAAAGTACTGAGTTATCTGACTATTTTAGTTTTAAATTATTGACGATTAAATGAACGAAAAACTATTAAAATAACATTTTCTCGAAACAGCAATTTTTGTATTGTGACTCTTTTCTTGCCGGGAAGCGATTTGGTTCTGGGCAAAGTAGTGCAACGGAGCCTGTTTAATTAAAAAAAAACATGACTTAGATAAAAATGTTAGTGCCCTAAGTTGCAACAATTTTGTTTTGTCTACAATCTGTCTAGGCAGATAACGCCGACTTCAAAGAAACAGATATTATCCAGGGACAGAGGAAAGTTGTTTCAAAAGATAGCGGTTCGTAAAAATGTTTGTGAATTAAGTGAATCAGCGTTTTTAAATGCTAGACCATTTCTTCGTAATACTTTCACTAGTTTATGTGAAACATTAACACGCATACACTGTGTTGTCTGTCTGGTATAACGGAAACTGGCTCAGTTTTAAACGTTATACCACGTTATTATTTATTATTTTATTATATATATTATTTTGACGACCGTCTTGGTGTAGTCGTTCGCACCCCGGACTTCTAAACCAGGCGGTTGCGGGTTCGAGTCCCGTAAGGGGCAAATGTTTGTGCGATGAGCACGAGCATTTGTACTTAAGTCATGGATGTTTATAAAATGTATATAAATATGTCTATCCGTTATTCTAGTCACCATAGAACAAGCTCACGCTTAGTTTAGGGCTAGGTAATTGGTGTTTGTTGAAACAATTTTTTTATTTATTTTTATTCATTATTAGTACAAATTAGACAAGTTATAGGTACTATACTTATGTTGCGTTTCTAAATAAATGACTTATCGTTCATTGCGGCTTAACTAAAATCTAACCCCTTTACAAATAATGAATTCGTCACAGCTGTAACATTGTATAAATATGGGACGGCTAGTTTAGAAGTAATGACAGAAAAGTCAGCCTATTAGATCCCACTGCTGGGAAAAGGCCTCACCTTAACTATGAGGAGGTACGAGCCATACTCCCCCACGCGGGCTCAATGCGGATTGGTGGAGGGGTGTCTGTATGGCAAGTGACAAACCTTACTGTCGGAAGTTATCAACCCGCCCTAGGGCCTCTGACTAGGCTTAACAACTAATACCAACAGATATTAGCCGGGACCAACTCATTAACGTTTCCGAAGCACGGAGATGCTTCTTATGGACGTCACTTAAATGGTCGGAATGGTCACCCATCCAATAACGACCGCACAGTGGCGGCAGCGCTTTGGTAATCACTACCAAAGCGCTGCCGCCACTGCGCCACAAGCACCTCGTAATGACAGACGGTGACTTAACGTAGTGGAGACAAACATTTAAAATTAGGCGTCTTATAATAAATTTAAGTGTTGTTATAGTAATGTCAAAATAATTATTAGTCCTTACCAATTACTACCCTCGTGTAATTTTTAACGATTTTGACATAACTGATTCTTTTGGTAACAATGGCCTCTATTCTTTTATTTTTGGTTAGTCAACATTTTTGTTTTCTAGTAATCGTATCACACAATCGGTTTTTACGTAAGTCGATACGCAAATTAACTTAGCTTACCACATAAAAATATTTCCAAAACAAACAAAAAATGTACCCATAAAATCCGTACAGCATTCCGTCTTGACTTGCGTAAGCGCAGCGCATTTCAACAGAGTTACTTGGCTTGCATAAAACTTGGTAACTGCTAACCGTCATCACCTTGACATTGGTTTGTAATTAGAATCCGATTACATACCGTTTAGAGAGAATGCGTTAGTGGGTTTTGTGCGTTGGCAATTTTAACCTTAATTACAAATGCTTTAGGCAGACAGTCATTTTACTCTTTTAATTCTATACAAGTCTAAGTTACGTCTTTTTTTTATTAAATAACTTGACAAAATTATTGTTTATTTGAGAACAAATCTTCTATTTGGGCATCTGACATGAGGGTACATTTACCTATAAAATAGTATGCACTTCCTAACTTATATTTTGATAAATGAGTGCTTTAATAACTAGCAGTGACAAAGTTAATTATTGATGTATTAAAATTACTACCTATAACAATATTATAAAAGCAACAATATCAGGTAAGAAAAAAAAGCTGATAAAGCACGTAATAATATTTGCAACTAAAAAACCTTGACATTGCTATCAGTTTGACAACGCAATTTTATATTTGACACGATTTTCATTCTGTGAATTGATTACAATTTTCTTTTGTGTTTGCTTATACTGCACAGTGCTCTACATTCAATTCAATACAGGTGATAATTAGTTATTGGCAATATTGATATTACTTTGAAATGATAATGTATTGTGTGTATGACAACGGATATATTTTGATGTTATTTTTTCGTAAGCGGATCTAGTTGAATAAGTAATTTAATGACTCAATTAAGAAAGTCATTCTTATCGTATGCCCTTGAATACTGACTTTTACATATGAAGAATTAATATCGTACATTCGAAAAAAATTTTTAAAGAAAATATCATAAACTGAATGCTTACCCACAGATTTTATACTCGTAAAACAAAGTTGTACAACACTAATTATAACTCGAGAACGGCTAGAACGATTTTCATTATCTCTTATTTGTTGAATTCCTCTCCTCTTAAATAGCAGAATAAATAGTAAAACATCGAACTAAAAATTCACATTAAGTGGGTGAATTGGGGATAAAAGTTAGTATACTTAGGATATTTTTTTGAAAGAGCATTTGCGCAGACGTGGCCTCTATTAAATAATAAAATCTAAAAACTGTCAGTGAACATAATTAGTTTAATTTTCATGTTAAAATTCTCCGTTGGAATTTTGGTACATGAAGTTCGAACGCACGAAGGGTTCCGTACCTGTACAACATTAGACATTATATTGATCAGTTTTAAAACGGTAAAAAAATCACCTTTGTATGAGAGCCCCCCTATATATATATTAATTTAATAATTTATTTTAAATGTTTATATACAACTTAATATTCTGTGAATTTTTCAAGCGTCTGCATGTTGCCGATTATTAATGGTTAAAGAAACACGTTTCTTGTATAGGAAATAAAATATTATTATTACTAATTTAAATAAAATATTTTGTTTTTAAAGTTTATATTCATACTGATATTCTGTGAAAATTTCAAGTGTCTACCTGTTGCCGTTATTAATGTAGGGCCAAAACCGCCCAAAAAACACGTTTGTTGTATGGGTTACTTACACATTATATTTATTCTATTTTTAGTATTTGTTGTTAAAGCGGCAACAGAAATACATCATCTGTAAAATTTTCAACTGCCTAGCTAATACGGTTCATTAGATACAGCCTGGTGACAGACAGACAGACAGACAGCGGAGGCTTAGTAATAGGGTCCCGTTTTTAAAAAAAAGTTTGTAAAAGCGAAAATACTGTTAACTTTAAAAAAATACAGCAACTTGAAATAATCTTAGCAAAACTTTGCTGTTGTTAGATAATAGATACTCTTTTTGTCAATAAACAAATTTGAAGCAAAAGATGTGACACAAAATTGTTATAGCACTTCGGGTGTTTATTTTTTAAAACACACTCTCGTAATGCATTACAACATTATACAGTAACTCAAGCCTTGTACCGAATACAAACATTCCTTAAACAATTTCCTTAAACATTACGTACTTTGTACTAATTGTTACTGCACTGTACTAAGTTACTTACTTTAACATAAACCCTCTGAATTGGTTTTCGGAAGCTCTGATGGGTTTATATACCAAACCAGGACCAAATATTAGCCGACCAATTAGAAGCCTTTCTCTATTAGGTGATGTCATTTCATTTCTAATTTATCAGCTGATATTTAGTGTTGGCTTAAAGCTGGTACTAAGTTTTTTGTAATAAGGCCGTAACTGGCTAAGCTTAAAAAATGTCATGCCCTTCCCTCCGGGGCAACATTGTCCGCCTATCTTCAAGCTTTATTAAAGCGCCAAAATATGAGTTAAAATCTGATTAGATAGGCTGGGATCAAAAACTTTTGAGCAGTATCTTAGAGTTCTGGTATTTGGCGTACAACTATAATATAGGTGGTAAATGTTACCCCTAGAGTCAAAGTATCCCGACCCTGTATATCAAAAAGAACAGGTTCTATAACTAAAAAAAAAGTATTGCAAACTCAAGTTTAAAGGGACTGCTCACGAAATAAACCTTTTTGGGCTCGCCCAAGTCGAACAGCTGATAAAAACGCCAAAATCGAACACGTGCCATATCTGGGACACTGGCTTTTCCCAACCACAATACCAACTCGAAGGAAAATCAATTAGTCTTGAGAAATCACCATTAAGAGGTGCATACCTTAAAACCGCATTGTGAAAGTTATATTTGTCTCGTAAAGATATTTAAGGGAGTGGCGGAAGGTAATGTGTTTGTTTGCCACACTTTGAAAGAAACCCCAGCCAAAAAATATTGGCAACTTAAGTAAAAAGGTAAACTCAAGTTTTCAAAGCCACTTAAAAAGCTTATTTAAACTCCCATACCATTGTTCAATAAAAATACAATTCTTTACACCACATGATCAATCTTCTATCTAGTATTGTATCGGGTCAGGGAGTTGATAAGGTGCCTTAAAAGTGCTGCGCCTAATGTCTCTTCGATCATGTCAGATTTACTTTAAGACTGAAGTAACAGAGAATGCACCTGTTGTTGATGTTGATGAGCACATACTTGGGCACTATGATAATATTTCAGCAAGGAAAACGTAATTATAATGAGAAGTATTTTTTTTACTAATATTTTGTCCTTGAGAATTTAATGCTGGTTTCATAATTATAATAACTGTGTTGGAACACTATGATTAGTCTCTAAGAACCCTAGTGCTGCTACTGATTGTATGATGGTACAGGGGCCCCAGTCTGCTTAACTCCACTAGCAATTTTGTAACATAATCGTAATTGTATAGCAAGCTATTAACAGTTATAGTATGGGCCAAATATCTTATTCAATTACGATTCTATTACAATTTTGCTAGAGCAGACTGGGCCCCAGGTCAACGACCTTATCAATCTCAATAATGTATACCTATAATATGTTTTGGTACATTTACCAACGGCACTATGCAATCTCGGCAACAATCAATCAGCCTCTTTGCAAAGTTAATTGTTAGTTAGATGTGCGCGAGCTCAAGAATGCCATTGAACCAGATACCATGATTTACAAGGTACCACCTGTTCTAATCAATACAGGGTGTACGAAATAAGGATGTGGCATTTTCCTTGGAACGTCTGAGCGAATTCCTGGTTCGTTTATTTTCAAAAAAGAGATTCAGAAACCTGAAATCATGATACTATGTAAATGTAGTGAATAATTCAATGATGAGTGATAGGATTGTAAGGAAGAGTTCAGAAAAGAAAAACATACTGCGCCGATTCCAAAATTAAATGTGGTAGGGGGAAATAGGGAAAACAAATGATAATATACATCTAAAAGTAAGTATTTTCACATCAGTTCGTTTCCGTAGCTGCTTAGATAATATTGTTTTGCAAACAGATTCAGAGAAGTCACAAACAATCTTGTAAATGTGCTCTATCGCACTTTTCTCGTATTTTATTCAAGCACGTATAGTATAGTATTATTTCTAGTAAAACTCTTTTGCAATTGAGTGTAGTTTCTTGTTTATCTTGAGTAGCGTATGTCTAAGTGTTTATGTAAAGCAAACGACCTTTACGTCAATTATTATCAAGCTTCTTGGACCTCTGATGGTGTATGCATATACACATCTCGGCGGTAATGCTGGCGGTATGATGACAAGCAATGTCACAGTGGTCTAAAGTGCGTCGCCGGGATGTGGTGATAACCCACGATGGTGAGGTTAGTTGGCAAGATTGCTTTACTTCTTCTTCTTCTTAAGCTCCCATCTTCCGCCGAAGTTCGACGATAATAGCAATTTGGATATTTTACATAGCAGCTTTCAGCTCCGAATAGCGATTGGGTACTCTTTTCAAACCATTGGCGTAGGTTTTGCAGCTAAGATTTTATCCTTCGACCGACATTCTTATATGCCTTGAATCTTTTCCTTTGTAATCAACTAACAAATTTATATTTTAGGTCCAAGTTTTTCTTCTTATTGGTGTATTGATCATCTGTGTTCAAACTATAACTTTTTAATAATAATAATAATTATGTCCTCCTAGCCGATTTCGACTACGGCGGCCTATCTCAACAGAGATGAGCCAACTGCGCAGGACATATTATAGTGCACAAGTGTGTGCGCAATACACATGTGCACTCTCTGTTCCTTCACTCTCATAATTCGGTGAGACGGCAGTCCGACATGTCCGTAGAGAGATCAGGCGCAGGCCCAACGGCTTAACGTGCTTTCCGAGGCACGGGGGTGTTAACACGACCAACTTCCTGACTCCGGAGCTGTGTCTGAGTAATTTCAAGACAGAAAAACCCAAACCATCTCGGCCCGACCCGGGATTCGAACCCGAGACCTCGTGGATAGTACCCAGCGTGCTGACCACTAGACCAACTTTTTATGGCCTTATCGTAAAAGAAATCCTTTAGAAATACCACATTCATTTCCAACTCTGTTCACTGTTTTAGTAGCTCGATGTGTACTTAGACCGTAGGCGTCTGTGGGTCGAGCCAAGGCAAGCCGCGTGTCTGGCATAACTTAGTCCTCAGACGACTAACTGGCTACTGGCTAGTGGCTAGTGGCTAACGGAACGAAATAATCCGTTTGTTAATCAGAGATTTAAGTACTGTTAATCACATTGATTGGATGGTCGTGTAGTTAGTGGTGTGATGGAATGTCAAACTAGGTATAGCTGTGCATAGTCAGTATACGAGTACTGCTGAACTGTGTTAATACATTACGCTGAATAAGGATCTTTTATATAATATAATAATAATAATACAATATTTGTTCAAAATAACAAATATAAAAAGAATCAACATATAGAGTTTAAGTTTAAATACAATCGGAAATATTATCTTTTGTATGAACTAGGTTGAAAACTGTGCTTCAGACTAGAAAGAGTATGTACATAAATGTAGTGCTATGGTAATCATGATTTCAACCTTATAATTACTTGAAATAAAAAAAAACATGTACGAGGGTCGGTTGTGCAGTGGCTAGCGGGTTGCTTCTCATGCGGGAGGAGCCGGGTTCGATCCCAAGTGCCGCCATGTAGCAATGACTTTTTCTGAGTTATGTACAATAGTTATTTTACTAACCTATGCTCTTACGGTGAGGGAAAACATTGTGAGGAAACCTGGACACTCAGGTGACTGAATATGTAACCATAATCCAAAACTGGCAGATTCCCCTGTTGACAGGGTCATGGAGGTCAGATGGCAGTCGCTCTACTTTAAATACCTGATCTGCCATATTATGGTGGACCATGGTCACCTGACCCTGGGCCCTCGCGTGCGAGTACATAACCGGGAGTCCTCTGTCTCATTAGACAAGCTTCGTTTTATCTGATTCTTAGTTTATCTAATTTAATTAATAAATACTAATAAACTAATTATAAAAATAGTTTAGTCGTTCAATCTATAGTACGACACACTTTTTAAATATTTCAATTTCAGTGCCCTTACTTATCCAAATGACTATGGATTTCCTGTACATAATCTACAACTTCACCTCATATAAAGGTAAAGGGCTGGGTTTTCACCAGATATACGCAAGAATACGTAGCGAGAGATGTGTTTATTATTAACGAATGAAATCGCTTCATTAGGGTTCCGTACCCGTAGGGTAAAAACAGGACCCTATTACTAAGCATCCGCTGTCTGTCTGTCTGTCTCCAGCCTGTATCTCAGAAACCGTGATAGCTAGACATTTAAAATTTTCACAAATGATGTAATTCTATTGCCGTTATAACAACAAATACTAAAAAAAGAATAAAACAAATATTCCCATACAACATACGTGTATTTTTCGCCGTGTTTTGCTCGATATTTATAATGGTAACAGGCAGACATTTTAAAATATTTACAGAATATTATGTTGTATTTCACTGTAATAATAATAATTAAATTAAAATAAAAAGAAATACTCAGGGGGGCTCCCATACAAACGTGTGTTTTTTTGCCTATATTGTCTAATGTTGTAAGTTGATGCTACAGAACCCTTCGTGCGCGAGTCCGAGTCGCACTTGGCCGGTTTTTAGGGTTCCGTACCTCAAAAGGAAAAAAGGAACCCTTATAGGATCACTTTGTTGTCCGTCTGTCCGTCTGTCCGTCTGTCTGTCAAGAACCTTTTACTCAGAAACGCGTGGAGGTATAAAGTTAAAATTAACATCAAATTTGTATGTCTATAGTCCCTTAATGATGTAAAAAAAATCAAGCTTTTAAGTTAACGCTGAAAAAAGATACGGCCAATTTTGTCCAAATTTCTATCATTTTTCCCCATTTCTCAGGGGAATCAAAACCTATAGGGTACTTCCCATAGACCTAAAACCATGAAATTTGGCAAGAAGGAAGGTCTTACAGCATAAGTTAAGGAAAAAGTCCGGAAATCGTTAATTGTTGTTAAATTAAATACAATAAGAGCTTTTTCGATCGTCATCGCGAGGACAAAATGTTGGTCCAAAAAAAATAAGTAGATGGAGCGCTTGCGCTATGTTTATTATACTGTTCTATAATTATGTTTAGGTAGACTGAAAAGTAGACCACGAAACATCTTAATTCCTATTAAATATTGATATGGTTTTACAGAAACATTTTATCATTTACCATTAATTTTATAAAATTATCATGCAACTCGTTGCAACAACTCTCTCTCGATGGCCTCATGGCATTGTTGTGGTTTAAGTTCGCACTACTTTTTTGTTTGTGTGTTTTACTTTTCGCTAGGTAACCATAAGAACACTTGGCCCAGTGGTTAACATTTTGGGTATGATCGTAAGAATCTGAGATCGATCCCAGGGATATAATACTGATGTTTTCGAAATGTACGCTTTTTTTTTCGAGGTATATTTAAATGCACATCAAAGACATAATAAAGCATCTATCAAATTTCAATTATACTATTTTTACTTGAAATAAATTATTGCACTGCAAATATAAATATTGATTAACAAAACTAGTACTATTTATACTATATAATATTATAAAGAGGAAAGATTTGTTTGTTTGTTTATTTGCATCGAATAGGCTCCGAAACTACTGGACCAAATGAAATTTAGCCCAGAGATTTTTTGAGACACTGGGAAGGACATAGGCTACTATTTGTCGCGATATAAAATCATCAGGGGGGTGAAATGGGGGGTGAAAATTTGTATGGAAAATCGGACTTTTGGCGCGGGCGATGTCGCGGGGAACTGCTAGTAAACAATAAATTTGAAAATGTGCATAAATTTTTTCTCAAAAAAGAGCTGCTAAAAAGTTGTTAAATCAATGTACCTACCTACAGAAATTTGATTTCCACATCGAATACCTATATTAATTGCACGTCAAATTTATCCGACATTGGCCTTAGTTTTAGTCAGTGAATTGCATTTTTTTTTGCAATTTTAGTCTGTGTGGGTAGGATTTAAAATTTGTTTCACTAATTTTGATGCTCATACCAATTCTTGTTTAAAAAAGAAAAAAGCTATAGCTATACTTAAATAAATACACAAAAAAATCTCCCATTATATAAGATTCGAACGCTCGTCTTCTGAAATTCTCATGTACCATAGCTCTTGCGCTATGGTACATGAGAAACGTTCAATTTGTGTTCGATATGCATTGCACGAAGCGCAGTAGTTAGTTTTTATAGCAGTATAACAGTTATCCGAGAGATGGCGCCATGGCAAATTTAAAGCCTCTTTTAGAGATTAATTATTGTCTTTGTAATAAGTGTTATTGTCACCTACATACCTACTTCATAATTCATTAATTAGGGCATGGTTATCCATTAAAAATAATTTTCACACTACCTAGTTTAGTAAACCTGACTCAAAGTGAGTCATTGCATCCTAGGGACGTAATGTTGATGAAATTTCATTACGCCCCTAGGGAGGCAAAGTGATTTGAATTTAGAATAAGAGTTCGTAGGCATGATCACACTAGCCCGTCCCGCACCAAAGAGAACATATTTGAAATTTGAACCTGGCAGCCAAGAACTTTAGCACGAATGGAATGAAAAAAAAAGCGCGCGCTTCTAAAAAAAGAAATAAATAAAGAAAAAAAACTTATGTATTTTAAGAAATTACAAACAATGTTCTCGTAAAACTGTCGAGTGACAAAGTTTATACGAGTAACACCGGAGTCCATTAGATGTAAAGCTGCTGGTATTGTTAATAATAATCATTTACTGCCAGAAAAGTCAGAGGATATATACTTATAGATAAAATAAGGTATTTGTAGTACATTTTTTATTGCCTCGTAGGAAGTGTGAAAAGCAGAGTATCCTCCTCGGGGATAAAGATGTCTTCGTCTTGGGCGAGCTTAAATTCGTGGCTTCACTTAGGATTCTACCTATAACTCCCTCGCTATGCTCGGGAGTTAACTCTCGAATCCTTCGTTACGCTCGAGATTCAAGATGACGCCCGTGACGTAAGACATCACTTTGATGATAATTTCATACTATAAACGGAGCGCAACATCCGCGCGGTATAGCTGCGCGACGTGACATTCACATGCGCTCTCTGCATTCAATCAAGGCGCTGAGCTAGTGTTGTTTTATTATAGAAAAATAATAACTATTTTGGAGACACTTTTAAAAAGCTTCGACAGCGCGACTGTATACGCCAAAGTCGCGCTTCTAAAGTCGCCTAAATGTAAAAGCGTTTTGAAGTGATTGTAGCCACCCTAGGGAATACGAAACCCTTCGTGCGCGAGCCCAACTCGCACTTGGCCGGTTTTTTTACCTTACTTGGATTCGCTGAGCCGATTCCACAGGAGCTGCGCTGGTCTTTTATTGGTTCATAACAAACACATTGCAACGCAAATTTACAATAGGATTGCGTGGTAAACAGAAGTGATTGTTGAGGTTAACGCACTCATGCTTAGTAGAAAAGTGGAAAACATTAAAAAAATAATAAGAAAATATATCATCGCAAATTTTTTTTTTCGCGATGCGATTGTCAAGATAAATAACGTGACTGATCAATTAACCAGCAACAATTATAACCTAATCCATCACATCTAATCGGCAATTAGTTTAACTAGTCATCATTATTTTGTCGTGACGGATTTTATTCACTTTAATTGAATTAGCCTTACAGTTTACGTCGCAAAACAGCGTTTAACAAACGAATTATGTAAACAAATTAATGTAGTAAAGATCGAGTGAGAAGTATATAGTATTTTGTTCTACTTATATGAGACAGAAAAAAAAGTGATACTTACGGCTAGAGAGTGGAATTTGTTGCTGGCTGAAGTGTTCCCTAAACACTACGATTTGGATTCCTTTAAGAAAAGAGTGAATAGGCTGCTTCTAGACAGACATGTCACATCATCGGCCGCATCGTCGCTTACCATCAGGTGAGATTGCGGTCAAATGTCTGCCTATTGAATTAAAAAAAAGTGAGAAGTATATAGTATTTTGTTGTATATGATCAAAAAATACGAATTAAATGATGCAAATGAAATGATCTTAGAACTAACCAGTCTGCTAAAGGACCAAAAAACACGATAACCCCGTGAATACTATGATTTCTGCTTCGTCCTACTTTTACCTCTACAACTGGCGCTGTCTTTAGTGCACGAAAAAAAATATTTTTTAAAGGTACTTCTTTTTTTACACAATCTTTGGTAAACTCCGTATCTTTATTATTGACACAATAAAATTATACAAGTGATTTTATTTGCACGCAATGATACTTGACACTGGGCTACAAATTGGTCTACCACTTCATAACCAATAAAGATATATCGTTACAGATCGTCACGAGTTCGGCGCTACTAAGATTGATTGCGCTTTTAAAAACTGGCCAAGTGCGAGTCGGACTCGCGCACGAAGGGTTTCGTACCATTAACTTACAAAATTAGACAGTACAGACAAAAAAACACGTTTGTATGGGAGCCCGCCCCCCTTAAATATATATTTTTTTTATTTTAATTTAATTATTCATTTTTAAAATAAAATACAACATAATATTTTGTTAATATTTAAATCGTCTACCTGGCAAAAAAAAATATTAATTAAAAATTATTTTAATTTCATTACTTATTTTTAAAGTTAATATATAATTTAATAGTCTGTGAATATTTCAAGCGTCTACCTGTTGCCGTTATTGATAGCGAGCAAAAATCGCTAAAAAATCACGTTTGTTGTATGGGAGCCCCCCATAAGTATTTATTTTATTCTGTTTTTAGTATTTGTTGTTATAGCGGCAACAGAAATACAAAATCTGTGAAAATTTCAACTGTCTTGCTATCACGGTTCACGAGATACAGCCTGGTGACAGACAGACAGACAGACAGCGGAGGCTTAGTAATAGGGTCCCGTTTTTACCCTTCGGGTACGAAACCCTAAAACAATCTCGCATTATTATCTCCAACGTTCGATTTCGGCCTTCATTTGTTTTATTTTGTATTAACATTCTAGTTAAGCTGTCATGCGATACAGTTTTTGCAGTTTGTTAAGTGGAAAGGTCTATGAATATGGTAACCACTAGCCAATTACACAGGATCATTAAAAAAAAGCACAAACTTATCCTCTTAAACTAGATTTTGGTACTTAATTTTTCATTGAGCCAACATCAAAATAGCCAAAAAAAAAATTACTCTCCAATACTAAATCGCCCGTCACCAATCTCATTCGATATAAGTGACCTCTTTCGTGATGTTGGTGTTGGTCTCATAGAGTTTTTTTTTGTTTTTAAGCACCTAAATCGAACCTAAAGTTTATTTAGTGTCTTACAAAAAACCTGTATACTGTTTTTGGGTTATTAGAATGCTTTTAATTTGACTTGATGTTATTTAAAATAACCATTGATTTATATATTAAATCAATGAAAATAATACAATACTGTTTACAGTTGTGGAAAACCAATTTTTTTTTTATGAGTAGGTACTAAACTGTAAGCCAAAACATTTTTAGGAGTAATTAAATTATAGAGATTTACATTAGAAGGTGCCTGTGGCGCAGTGGCGGCAGCGCTTTGGTAGTGATACCAAAAGTTAAGGAACCCACGGCGCGGTCGTGATTGGATGGGTGACCATTCCGACCATTTAAGTGACGTCCATGACAAGCATCTCCGTGCTTCGGAAGGCACGTTAAGCAGTTGGTCCCGGCTAATATCTGTGGTATTAGTCGTTAAGCCTAGTCAGAGGCCCTAGAGCGGCTTGATAACTTCTGACAGTAAGGTTTGTCACTTGCCTTACATACACCCCTCCACCAATCCGCACTGAGCCCGCGTGGTGAAGTATGGCTCGTTCCTCCTCATAGTTGAGGTGAGGCCTTTTCCCAGCAGTGGGATCTAATAGGCTGACTTATTTTTTTATTTATATTACATTAGAAGTGGTTTTGCAATCACCCATGAGCATCTTAATCATACAAGTGGATAGTTACAGGGTTTAGAACTTAACTAAACTATTTTTTCTTGAGATTTACACAATCTTAGTTTGGGGCTGGGTAATTAAAAAAAAAGTCTATAAAAGCTTCTCTAAGCCCTCGCGTTTTTGGTAAAATTGCAAGATACAATGAATAATCAAATAGTAGGTAAGTTATGACACATCTGAGGCTCTATGCCTGTTGACGATGCCCGTATTTTCGAGTGACTACCTCATTGGTTTAGTGGTCAGCACGCTGGGTACTATCCACAAGGTCCTGGGTTCCAATCCCGAAATCCCGAAATCGTTTGGGTTTTTCTGTCTTAAAATTACTTAGACACAGCTCCGGAGTCAGGAAGTTGGTGGTGTTAACACATCTGTGGCAAACCGAACTCTTTGTGCTTTTATACTGTTTTTTTAATGTTTCAATTTCCTTCCCTTTTTGACGTCTTTACTATTTTACCAGTTGTTTCTTTTACTTCATACGAATTACATTGATTTTTTACAAATATTACCCAAAGTTTATTATTTATCCTCCGAATTCCCCTACATCGCGTACAACCTCCGTGCCTCGGAAAGCACGTTAAGCCGTTGGTCCTGCGACAGATCTCACTACGGTCATGTCGGACTGCCGTCTCACCGAAGAATGAGAGTGAAGGAACAGAGAGTGCACCTGTGTATTGCGCACACACTTGTGCACTATAATATGTCCCGCGCAGTTGGCTAATCACGGTTGAGATAGGCCGCCGTAGTCGAAATTCGGCTAGAAGGACATTATTTTATTACTTTCGAGTCTAGCCATCACACTCGTTAGCGTTGTCATTCTGTCGTGACTGAAAGGGACGGCTACATTGAAAATACGTCATCGTCAACCGAAGTAATGCCTCTGTCCTTTCGTAATGTAATCTAATCAATCAGTTTCAAACAAAGCTAGCTACTTCCCACGGTTTCGTTTGAACGCAACGTGCACAACGCATGCGTGATAAAAATACTTAAATCCCATTGAAAACTAAGGATTTATTCACTCGAGTATACCAAACTTAGAATCTTGAATCGTTTGCTGTGAAAGACAATTTGGAATGACAAATTTAATGAATGGAATTACATAGGAATTACATACAAAATAAAGACCTAAAAATGGAACTCAAGTGACTTTATCCATTACCGGTTAATCTATTTAACAACTAGTGACCTGCCGCGGCGTCGCAAGGTTGGAATATGAGTTTACAATGGGCCAATATCATGTTCATGTGGGTTCAATATCATATGAGATATTTTGTCAGATTTGGGCAAGTCAATTTTTGGCCCACTGTACTACACATATAAACCTTCCTCGAAAATGACTCTTAATATCTATTGCTAAAAACTGCATAAAATCAGTTGTATACCTACTTTAAATTATCAAAGCAAACAAATAGAGGGAGCGACTTTATACTATGTAAATTTTCGGGATTCTTACAGCTAAGAATCGAGTATTTAATGCAAGTAGAAGAGAAAGGGCTAAGTGATGTGTGAACACTGACATTTTAAAAACATAAAAAACAAACGAATCACGAATAAAGACGATTCGGAAAAAAACTACGAATCGTGCTTGTGTGAATAAGCCCTTAGTTAATTGGCTAATTTACTGTTGAAGTTTGTATTGCGAAAATGATTAATTTATAAGTGTACTAATCAACGCTGTCTAGGGATATTTTAGATATAATAATAAGTACTCTATGTCTTGATATACAAAACATAGTATTATTATATATTATTATACCCACTGTTATCCCTAGACAGTGTTGATGTGTGTATATAGGTACTTATCTGTCTTATAAATAAGGACTAAGATATACATCCTGCCTGTCAGTCCAGTCACGATGTAGCCGACCGACCTTGCGAGATTCTTAAGTAAAGTATGGAAATCGCAATGCAATGACAAACAGTGAATTCCTTTGGAATTCTGAGTTTAATAATATATCTCTCTCTATCCTGGGCATTATTAATCCCATCTGATGGTGGGGTCTGCCTTCTCAATTTTTCTTTTCCACTTTGCCCTATCGGACGCATCGTCTACGGAGACATTGCAGAGGCTCAGGTCTTTCTTGACCACATCTGCCCATCTTGTTTTTGGTCGCCCTCTGGGTCTGGGCCCTGGGATATTCCGATTGGCCGTAACATTTCCAATGTACTCTGTAATAATATATTGTGTAATAATATGTGTAATAATATATTGTACTTTATCATTACATAGCCGAAGAGACAAGGAATTCTGAACAACATGGTGAACAATTTATCTGTTTGTAATCATGCCTGGGAAACTTATGAGCATTAAGTCCAGTCTCAATTTTTGCCTTTTTTTAAATCATTTTTTTGTATAAATGATTATTATTTATTAATCATTCATCATCCTTTGACGACCGTCTTTGTGTAGTCGTTCGCACCCCGGACTTCTAAACCAGGCGGTTGCGGGTTCGAGTCCCACAAGGGGCAAGTGTATGTGAGATGAGCACGAGAATTTATACCTAAGTCATGGATGTTTATAAAAGGTATATAAGTATGTCTATCCGTTATTCTAGTCACCATAGCACAAGCTCACGCTCAGTTTGGGGCTGGGTAATTGGTGTGTTTGTTGAAACAATTAAAAAAAAAACCTCATAGCGTTATCCCGGTTGTGCACTCGAACGCGAGGGCCCAGGGTCCGCTGACCATGATCCAGGATGTGGCAGATCAGGTAATTACAGTGGAGCGACTACCATCTGACCTCCGTGACCCTGTTTGGATCGTGGTTACACATGCAGTTGCCTGAATGTGCAGGTTTCCTCTCGATGTTTTCCCTCACCAGCGAGTAAGAGCATCGGTTAGTGAAATAACTAATGTCCATAACTCAGAAAAAGTCATTGGTACATGGCGGCACGTGGGATCGAACCCTGCGCAACCGACGCTCGCGCAATTATTTCAACGCAATTATAATTAATTATAATTTATTACTCATTATAATAAGTAAAACTTTTTGCCTGTAAAATGTTATGATAATTTTTGATAAGTATAACTTCCACTAACAGCTTTTAAATTTAATTAATTTTGACTAAAAAAAACTTTTTCTATATATACCTACCTACACACACAAGCACAATTTGTTAAGTATGATACAAATATAATAAAAATATTTTTTCATATAATTTTTCTTTTTACCTGTGGTTTCTACTTTTTTTTCAATAACAACTTCTCTTTGTAATGTTAACTAGCTCAAAATTATGGCAAGCATAAAACAAAAGTTTCAAAGTCACGTGATGTGATGAATATTCATTTAATTTAATTAGGTAACATTAACCTCAACCTTAGTGTGAATTTGATTTACCGGTTTTGCAATGTTTAACCGATTCAAAGATCAAGGTATCCTAGTGTGGATGGTACCAGGAACGTGAATGGTACCGAAATATTTAATTTAGAATTAGCTGATAT
Source organism: Pyrausta nigrata (assembly GCA_949316185.1). NCBI lineage: Eukaryota > Metazoa > Arthropoda > Insecta > Lepidoptera > Crambidae > Pyrausta > Pyrausta nigrata. Next base: position 11,969,827 of record OX438955.1, on the reverse strand, counting down.
TTTGTTTCTTGAATAAATGTTACATAATGATCATCATCAAATTTAAGAGCTGGTCTCTTGTCGGTGGAGTTTTTTCCATTCCTCTCTGCGGCGGAAAGCCCTTCTCTTAACCTCCTGATACGACCTGACATTTATCTTTTCTTTTATGCTGCTGTAGCTTATTCTTGGTCTTCCTCGCTTCCTTTTTCCTTCTATTCTTCCTTCTATTATCGTTTTAATAAAATTGTCGTGTCGAATCAGGTGGCCTAACATTCGTCCCCTCCTACACTCTATTGTTTCCATCAATCTCCTTTTTTCCCTAACCATAGACAAAACTTCTTCATTTGTTTTCTTCTTCGTCCAACTTATACGCTCCATTCACCTCCAGCACCACATCTCGAAGGCTTCCAGTCTCTCTCTGTCCCTCTTTGTCAATGTCCACGCTTCACATCCATAGGGTGCTATACTCCAAATGTACACTTTAACAAGTTTTTTGCGAACTTTGCTTGATATTCTGGCCTTGAGCAGGTGCTTTTTTGCGTTATAAGCTTGTCTCGCCATCGCTATCCTTGCTTTTATATCTGGTGTACATCTGGAGTCACTAGTTATCAAGCTACCTAGATATTTGAAGGTTTTAACCTGTTCTATTTTTGTGTTATTTATTGAGATAGGGCTATATTTTTCCTTTTTAGAAGCAATTAGTGTTTTTGTTTTATTTATGTTAATTTAAATATCAATTTAAAAATCATTTGTAATATGAAACTGCTTAAAATTATTTATGTTTTACGAAGACCTGCTAATAATATTAGGTACTTGTTATCAATTTTTGCAACTGATTAAGTTATTATTTCCAGTCTGTTTTTAAGTGATCTTACAATAGTTAATTACTTATCATCAATAATAATTACTAATTGCATTTAGGAGTTACACTGCAGTAAGTGTTATAAAATAATTCTTAAAGGGTATCTTAGATGCGGCTTTTCATTTAAAGGTAAACTTGGCGTTATTAATAAAGCTATTTATTAATTACGAAGTATAATGGACTCTTCCTTTAGCGCCAACTTCGTTATTTACCGGAACTTTTAATTTGAAATCAGGATGAATTTTGAAATCAGGATGAATTTTGAAATCAGGATGAATTTTAAAATCAGGATGAATTTTGAAATGAAAATTATTGAAATCAGGATGAACTAATACATACAGACTGCGGAAGGAGGGTATGTTTTTCGAGAGTATGTATGTATGTATAATGTTTGGCACGCCCTACAGCCCAAACGGCTGGACAGTTTTTGACATATGAGGTGTCGTTGAATTTGTCAAAATTGTGAGAGTAACATAGGCTATATACATTTTTAGAATGGCACCCGCAAATGGAAATAAAGGGGGGACTGATTTTTTTCTTACCATAGCAATATGGGTATGAAATGAAAGCCAGTAAAAAGACCATTTCAAAAATGTAATAATTTTTGCAGTCGGGTGTTTTGTGTTTTTAATATATTTTTTCACTTTAATCGTTCCGGTGTGTAAGCTACAACAGACGCTTCCAAGACATAATTATTCACTGTCAATTATTTTCCGGGTCTCATAGTCGCACATGTCAATTTATAATTAAGTGCAGTGCCTTTGAGCGTGACTGGCTGTGACTTCCTTTATAGCACACGATTTTTTATTCTGTATTTGCATTCTTAAGGCTAAAAGCTCATTTTTAATGCAATAATTACTATGCAGCCAGTAATGTTGCAAGTTTTAATAATGTTATTTCGTCTGATCAAATGACGCACTAAAAAGTCTTTAAAATAAACGTTATAGTATTATAATATCTGTGGTTGCGTTCTGTTTTGTTTAGTAGGTAAATATTTTTTTATTATTGGACTCAGTTGCCTCACGCTGATTTTAACCATGACCAGGTGTTCTATTTTTCGAATATAATTTGAATTTTCAGTTATTGAGCATTATAACTGTCAGAAATAACAATTATATATCCATTCCGGTAAGTCCAAGATTAATTTTCTCGTAATATAAACGTAATATAAAATTTAAAAAAAAATACTTATATGTACCTATGAAGCAACTTTGATAGTGGAACTGATTTTTCAGGGTGACCCAATTACATCCTGGAACTGTTTTTCAGGGCGATGAACTAAACTAATCACACCCACAACAATAAAGACCTTCAAAAGGTGCTAATAATTAAAAAATATTTATATTGAAATCAGGATTAAGTGATACATTAGCGGTCTATAAAATCATCTAGCATAGAATCGTATTACTGACCGCGTCGGATAGTAAAATCGGTCGCCGCTATGCTGTTTCTCAGCTTCGCACGTCCACTCGAATAACTGTACAGACATGCGCCGGCGCAGGCTTGCAATATTGAAAGGTGCGTTTACACTGCACGTGTCTTAAGATTTAAAAAAGTAAATCGAGATTTTTTATCGTTTACTAAACACTGCCACATCCATGGTAATTGTTCAAAGCGGACCCTGGGCACTCGCGTACGAGTGCACAACCGGTATACCACGTAGGGGTGATTCTACGTAAATATTTTTTCACATTTGTATTTGTGGGTTAGTCCCACTATGAATGCACCAGTCCCGCTATGCACCACTCATAAAATACTTACCAAAAAGTCCTCCTATGCGGGCAGTTATGAAGAAAAGTGTTACAGGGTTGTATTTTATTTAATCATTTAAATTAAATAGTAAACAATCATCACATTATTTAAAATTAAAAGCAAATAAATCTTTGCGCTTGTAATTGAAAGCATGTGTAGAACTGGTTTTGAATTCAATTTAATTATTTTTATATATTTACTCGTTACTTATATGTTTAAACGAAAGTAAAGTCTACTCTCAATTATGTTTCTTCAGGATTTAAACTATCCAAGGAAGACACACTTTTTCTTTTCACCTGTACCTTCCGTTGTTTAATGTAGAATCAAATAATGTGGTATAAACCGGCGCTTTTTCATAGGTATTTTATGAGTGGTGCATAGCGGGACTAACCGACATTTGTGTTCATGAAACTTTTTAAACACTGCAGTTAAAATTGACGATTGTGGAAAAATGTGAAGGTAATAGTTACCTGCATCCTTTAAGCCGGCTAGGTGGTTATTGCGGTTTAAAAGCTATTTCGATTTCAATTCCAAACAATGGCATTTGAAATGTCGTTTTTTCATTAGTTTAAAAATTATAATTTATTTTTTAAAATAGTTTGAATGCCGGATATTTCTTTTCTGAAAACTATAACGATTGTAAATTTAAAAGCAGTCGTGTTAAGCGGTAGGCCTGTCGTTGTCGTTCCGTATAAATCCACCTTTTCCTTGATGACAGACCGCGCTAACGACTAGTGGCAAGTGATGATTAGGCTTTGCGTAAGTGGACGTTAGTATCAGTAATACAGTTTTAGTCTCGGTTAATGAGCAAAACAGATTAACTGCATTTTTATTCGCGAATCAGCTGGACGATGAAATTTGCTACTAGATATTTTTCTCGTGAAGATTGCGTGTTTACTTTTACTAACGGAGTGGTTTAGATTTTCGTTTAATTTTACTGTCTATAAACTGTTTAAGTTGTAATTAACTTAAATAACAATTATTAAAAAAAAATTGCAGTGCTATTGCTTATTTTTATAAGGGTTGTTATTGTACTGGTGTTTTATACAGCCAATTTTTAGAAATTAGCTTATTACATCAGCTTCAATTATACAGCCACTTAGAAATTAGCTAATTATATAGTGACATGACAAAGTGTAGATGACACATTTCAAACACTACACCAAACAGGCAGTCTCCTTTCCATGGCGTCCCGGATTCGAAACCCAGGTCCCAGAAAATTTGTTTCTGGGTTTTTCTGTCTTGAAATAGTTCAGAAACAGCTCGATGTCAGAAAGTTGGTTGTGGTAACACCCCTGTGCCTAGAAAAGCACGTTAAGCCACTGCCCTGCTTGATTCCTCTCCGTTCATGACGAATTGTCGTCTCACCTATGAGAGTGAAGGAACAGGAACAGAGAGTGCACCTGTATAATGTGTGTAACGTACTAGTGCACTATAATATCTCCGCAGTTGGCTAATCTCTGTTGCGGTCGCCGTAGTCGAAATTCGGCTAAGAGGGCATTATTAACACATTTCGAATTACTAGAAAATCTAAACATGGTGTACTTAACCTACAAGGCAGTCTTACCTAACATCCAAGTACCAATTAAACGAAGGACAAACGATTTCCACAAAAACCGACAGGTGCTATTATCCAGTCCCGTGATGTGTAAAGTGTCCTTACAAGTGACAGTAGCGTCGTCCGTCATCAAGGTTCGATTAAAAACGGCTGACTGGTCCATTTGATTGCGGTTTGAACAACTTAACCGTTGGTTAGTGGTTGCACTTCCTCAGTAACCGGACTGAAGTATTGAATACAAATGACGTTATAATGAACGGTTTCTGATTACAAATGTTGTTTCGCTAGATATGAATGGGACTTGGGATGTTTTGATGAGGGTTTTAACCTTGTTTGCAATTTCATCAGCTAAATAGACTCATCCTTGATACAAAATACAGACGAGCAATCCCAGTTAAATAGGTAGGAAAGCTAATTTGCAGTTCGTTATTCTTTGAGAGTTGAACTAAAGAATCGAAATCTTACCGTTGCTTAGCAACTGACTCCGATAGTGGAGAACTACATTAAAACAGTGATTAAGAGCGAAATTGTGTGAGAGCTTGGATCAAACTTTATCGGACCATTTATCAAGGCACTAAGTATGCCCTATCTTTTTCTTTTTAATGTTCACAAAATTAATGTCTGCTTTTCTCATCGTCTCGCTTCGCGTCTCGTTTACATTTCTCCTACAGTGACAGTTTGGCGATTGAGTTGACAGTTTGTTAACAATTTTAGCCTGGAGTTCACTAACACATAATTAAGTTTTAATCAGACAGTTTTAGCATTAATTGACATATTTTGTATGGGAATTTTGTCAAATTAACCGTCAATCGAGGTTTACATGCTGTTTCAAAGTTGGTGAACTTGGGTTTTAGTTTATTAATCCTATTTCACCCAGAGAACGCATAATTTTACTTAATCATTAGGTAGAAGTCCATTTAACTGCGCTTTACCTATCCGAGTCGTTTACACCATTTTGCAACTTAAGTTAAACGTTCAATTACAAAATCTGTGCTTACTGAGAAGTATCAATTACATCAAAATAATACTGTAACTGATTATTGTTTGCAATGTGACAGCCATTTTGAAATACCCGTGCGAATTTTGTTAGAAATAAATTTGACACAAATAGTCGCGCGGATTTGTTATGGGATTTTGAATTTGGTAATAAAATCAACAGTAATAGTTGTACGGCATAATGGTTTGTTGACGCAATGTGTATTTTCTTTAGTAATCATCTACTGTGGGAATGAAAATATGTTGGCATTGGCTCTATATAAGGTTTATTAGAAATTAAAGTGAATTGATTATAATACTGAAATAACTCATAAAATGATGGATTCTCAATGTCACCCAACAGCAAGCATAATATCAAGTGATTTCCATCAAAGAGAATGTGAAGACTTATTTGGGTATAAGTAGCTTCGACAAAAAGCTAATTCTTTTTTATTAAATAAACGTCACTTATAGGTAGCCTAACCTAGGTCAGCCTAAGTAATCCCTACAGTTTAGAGTTTTTTTTTTCTAATTTATATTATATATTATAGTAGCTAGAAGGTTTGTTGGTGTTAGTTAAATTTTGCCATATCAATATGCCAAATACCTAGCTTGGGGTCTTAGTTTACTTAGTAACTATTATATAATCTGTGTCTAAGTGACTCTTTCTAATAAAGCCTTAACAATACCTCCAGGTAAACTGCTCGTCCCTATTATAATGCTATTAACCGAACTAAGTTTCTTATCAATGTCATTATGACCATACTTGCGAAATGCAAATAAATTGTTTCATTTCAACAAATGTACTTTCCGATAAACAACTATACCTACTCATTTATATTATATTATATTACATTATATAAATGCGAAAGTGTGTCTGTCTGTCTGTTACTTCTTGACGCTTAAACCACGGAACTGATTGAGATGAAATTTGGTATGGAGACAGTTCGAAACCCTGGAAAGGACATAGGCTACATTTTATCGCGATATAATAAACATTAAGGTGGTGAAATGGGGGATGAAAGTTTATATGGAAAATCCAACTCTTGCGGGCGAAGTCGTGGAGAACCACTAGTATTAGATAAATCACACAATGTATACAACACTCTTTCACTAAAATTAACAGCCATCAAACATTCAAAATCTATCGCTTCACTTACCACCTCATTGTTTGGTTAGCTTTATTAAAAAGCAATAACTTGACCCGATGACTGTAAGTTGCAAAGGTCGGATCACGTAATCGTCCGATTGCCTGGCCAGGTGTAGCGTAACAGGTCACAGGGCTTTGATTCACCAGAATGTACAATCAAGGTGAATGTAGAAGTTTTATAATTATTTTTATAACTTAAGCAGCTAACAAGTTTTCACGAAATTAACTTATTTTTTTTAGCGATGGGTCATGGGTTTGAGTCCCATCGGATGACACAGTCGATATTTTTTTATGAGTGAAATTTATAAAAATTTTTGCAGAAGGTTTTTCAGATTGTGTACTTGCAAAAAATGCAATACCTACCCGTAAACTTTTCAGGTATAATTGCCAAAGATTGCCCCTTACAAGCCAATATTTTTAATTTAACTTTGCGCTGCTATAATTTTTTTAACAGTTCAGTAAATATGGAGACCTAGCTAGTTCAGTAAACTAATAGATATCATGTAAGTTTGAAGATTTTTCATTTAATATTTTAACAACCCGTTAAAAGACAAAATAATAATAAACAATTGACGAAATGGTTTTGACGACATCAAAGAACAAGTCATTTTTCATAACATACTTTTACCAACATAGTTTTAGTTTTTTTTGCAGATAAACGTAGTCAGTAAATACTATTAACCTGTAGTTCACCAACACATGTTTAGTTTTTAATCAGCAGATTAATCATTATTTGCCATAAATTGTACGGGGATTCTGTCAAATTAACTACCAATCGAGGTTTACCTTCTGTTTAAATATTGGTTAACTTAGGTCTAATAAATTATTATACTTTCATTTGAGTATTCAATTAAATTAAGTTTTTCTGGGTACGTACTTATTCTGTGCTTTAAGATATATATGCTGATATGCTTGCTTTACAAAGCGAAACTGATAATATCAATGGGAAATGTCTTATTTCTTATGAGCCTTCTGTACATAATTGTTTTGTAAGCCAGTCATCTTCGCATTGATGTACGGACGACAGCACGTCAAGGGAAGCACTGTTGTACCTTACACCGTAGCCATAGGGGTGATTTTGCAACGAAAATGTGTAGTCTGAAGTGCTGGCCACTGCACTTAGTACTTACTCTTGTGCAACATGCAGCCACTTGGATGTGTGGTCTAGAAAGTCGTGCGAGGAAAATAAAACCTGTCAACGTTTTTCTTTTTAAATGACGGCATGAAGACATTTCCTGTCGTACGTATTCAAGTTATTGCATTTTTTATATTAATTAAAGAGACTTTCGGGTGTTAGGTACTTGTTTTAGGTATAATTGAACTAACATTTAGATACACAATTCATGTATAGTAGGTTAAATACCAGCATATAAAAATACGTTTGAAAATTATTGTAGTACCTATGCCTTTTTTTGTTAGCACAGAAATAAAAAGACTGAACTTAAATGAGGAACGCGTAGATATTTTGAAGCTAACAAAACTAAAGGACCGCAAAGATTGTGGAGACCTGATTGAGACATACAAGATCCTACATGGTCATTACGACCTTCAAAACTTTGTCCAACTATTCACGCGTAACAAAAATGACCATCTAAGAGGCCACCATCTCAAGTCTGAGATGGTGGCCTCTTAGATGGTAATTTTTTTCATTCTGTACCGACATCTCGAAATGTAACCCTTACAAGCATTTTTTGAGCAATAGTCGTCAAAGCATGGAATGGGCTTCCAGAAGATGTGATCTCTGCCCAAAATATCAATCAATTCAAAAACCGACTTGACACTCATCTAAACTCGCTTAACCTAATGTGAAGAACTGGATACAGGCGGCTATCAGTTGTCTCAACTGCCTGCCTGATAACTAATAATAATAATAATAATAAATTAGTCATAAAAGGGCACTTTAGAATCGAGCGCATTACCTCGGATTGAAAATATTTTCTTAACTAGTCCTTTAATAATCTCGTAATGCGTGGCGCATATAAAAGTTTAGCTTACATAAAAAATACACTGTAATTTACATAATAGGAGGATAGACATGTAGTAACTAGGACGTGTTGACAGCATCACCAATATCGGCCCAGCCCAGCATGTATAGCAAATACTACAATTGGCACGCACGTTGTGCATAACACCTGTCATGTACCAATCAATTTGAGCACTTGTTGCATAATGCGGTCCATAAACGTTGCGCTTGCGCAATGAAGAGGTTCTAGATACAGGTACAGTTGTCATCATAATGTTATAAATAATTTTAAATATCTACCAAAATGACTTTATGGATGTTTGTAAATATAAATACAATTACTACAGTAAAATTGATTTTTAGAGCCCAATTTTATGCTCCATGTGTTTTTGACGTATTTAAAAGGCGGTTAATCTGATACGCAATACAAAATGGTAACATAAACTTCATAATGCCTTCCGGTCTTAACTTGAAACCGTCAAATGAATCCAAAAATAACCTCACTTTACCAAAAATCCCATGCTAATTTTGATTCGCCCATATTTTCTGTCCTTTCACGGACCTCAATACTTAATTGAAAACGTAAATAAACGGAATCGGTTCAGCCGTTCCTGACTTAGCAACACATTTAACTATTAATGTTTAATTAATACTAATTTAATTTTGTAAACGACTGTAAAGATAAGCCAGGAAGTTACACGAAGCACCTACCTACTGAAAACGAGTATTAACCTACTTTTGACATGCATAAAACTTGTGAATTCGCAGTTGACACACTGTCAATATTGCCGAGCGGGGCAACGTGACATACTTGTATAGTCACAGCAAACATCACATAAAATGTGTTAATTAACCGAATACGTGTGTTTTTGTTGTGTGGTTTATTGCATTTTAGTCATTCAGTCCGTGGAATTAAAATTATTATCTTGTGCATTGTTATTAGCTGATAGACAAGTTGATTTCGCATGATGACTATTAAATGGGAAATTAATGTCAGCATTTAATTTGGCGGCAGAATTAATAATACCGGAGTACCTTTAATATGTATGTTCGTCTATGTATCACATAAGTTAACTCCCTTCTTGGTTTTCTTAACACAACAGCTTTAGAGAAACCTAATTATTTTTGCTGACACCGGCAGCCCTGCGTCGGCCATTTAAGTGACTGGTTTCAGGTAGTGCCTGATAACAATATTTTTTATGTGTGTAGGTGACAGATAAGCGGTTAAGTTGTCCAATATTTTATTAATTATTTTTAATAATATGTTAGGTACTAATTACTTACGTATAGGTACTAGGCATGGAAGATTTCATGAATAGCAGATGAAAAATCATATGAAATGAATTTCATTGTTCACACCTGCTATTTTTTTTCATATAGACTGCTACAAATCGCACTCTGCGAAATCATAGATCATGCTCATTTCATTTCATTCATTGATGACTGCTTGTAGCAGAGCGAGTCGCGAGCGACCGAGTAGGAATGATTTGCCCTAGATGCGTGTTAGAAAAAGACAAACACACTTGTTATGCGATCATAGGTGACGATCGATACTGGGTGGGCATTTTAAGAACTTAAAACTTATGAACATAAAGTTTAGATTCGTTTGCCATGATTTTTCATGACAACCTAAATATGAAATTTCATATTAGTAGCAAATTAGCAACCGTTCACAATAATTCATATTTCATTATAAGTAGCAAATAGCAAAAAGTGTTACATTATGACACTGCGAAAAAAAACATTGTCAATGAAATTTCGCATGTGATTTCATATGAAAAAAAATCATCATTTCATGAAATGAAAATGAATTAAAAGTAGCAATCATTTCCATGCCTAATAGGTACCCCTAATCGGTTTGCACGTCGTTTCGCAAGAAATACACCTGCCCCTGAATTTGTTCTTATGAAATCAGCTTTGGGTTAGCTAGCGACATCTAACGGATAAAAATGAAACTATAACAGTTTGCAAGCAAAAGAATAAAAGCATAGTCCGTAATAAAAAAGTAATTGCTCGCTTGACCAGATGCTGCTAAACACTTTACCTAGATGGCGCTGTATCCTTGTTTTAAATTATTTACATCATCAATCTTAAAAAATCTAAGAGAACCCAGTTCGATTCCTCTAAAATATTATTGATTCTGTTTGTTGCTGGAGCACTTTACCTTTCATTTTTATTTTAACTAGATAAAAATTACAAAGATATATTACAAAGATATAATAAAATCATTATCAACACTAAAATTCCCTCTCTTTCTTCCAGAGCTACAAAGAAAAGGACGCCGGAAAAGTCGTCCTCTACACCACTACCATGGGCATAGTCAGAAGTACCTACCAACGCTGTGTGCTTGTTAAGAAGATCCTCAGAAACCTCTTGGTGAAATATGAAGAACGGGACGTGTTTATGAGCGTGGAGTATCAGGATGAGATCCGAGATAGGATGAAGAGCGATCAGATACTAGTTCCGCAGCTGTTCGTGGATGGACATCATGTTGGGGTGAGTAGAGCATTTTTATTTGGTTAAACCTTCGTCTTCTCTGTCGCTTCGCTCTTAGCAGTGCGGTCGTGGTTACCTCGAGACGTCCATATAGGTGTTGGAGACGACCACAGCTTTCTTCACGATCTCTGGCGCAGTCTGACACGCGTTAAACCTCAAACCTTAGGACACACTTAAAAAAACTGACGGTGTTGTGCAGCGGCAGCACGTAAGGTTACCCATTTGAACTCCGCAAACAGCTTTTATTACATAGGGAATAGAGGCGATCTCAAGGTCAAATTGGGGTACTTATGTTATCCACCCATACTAATATTATAATATACTAATTATTATGTCGGACTGCCGGTTCACCAAATTATGAGAGTGAAGGAACTGAGAGTGCACCTGTATATTTCGCACACACTTTTAAACTATATTTCCCGCGCAGTTGGCGCTTTAGTCGAAATTGGACTTTATTTTATTTATTTAATATTATAAATGCAAAAGTGTGTCTGTTTGTCTGTTACCGCTTGGCTCTTAAACATTTGAACCGATTTAGATGAAATTCGATGTAGACCAGTAGACATACTCGTAGTTTGGTGGCCGGTGGTGTCTGAATGCGAGAAGCAGAGGACCGTGAAAGTTGGCGTCTTGGAGAGCCCTATGTCCAGTAGTGGACTGCAATAGGCTGATATGATATGATGATAGTTTGAGAGTCCGGGAAGGGCCTAGGATACTTTTTGTCGCGATTTAAAAATATAAAAGGAATGAAATAGGGGATGGAAGTTCTAATGGAAAATCCAACTTTACGCATTCGCATGCGTCTGTCTCTTACCTCTTCACGCTTATACCGTTAAACGAATTTATATAAAATTTTGTATAAAGTTATTTTGATTCCTAGGAAAGGTCTTTATCCCATAAATCAACCTCTAAGAGGGTAAAAACAGGAGTGGAAGTTTGTATGGGAAATTTGCACGGGCCAATTGGAAGAAAATCGCTATAGTTAATTATATGTAATATTAATTCTAAGTAAGTTCTAAGACAGTGTGTAAGGTAATTTGATCCTTATTTACTTTTAATCGTAAAATAGGTAACAAAGGTTAGTCAAAGCCTCGCTTGAGTGATTACATTGTACATTCGACTCGTAAGACTACCCCACTTTGATCTAGATACCGTCTCTATTCCCTACGTAATAAAAGCTGTTTTCGTGGTTCAGCCTGACGTGCTGCCGGCGTTACCTACTCAGTTCTTTTAAAGTAATGTCAAATTAAGAGCTACTGCGTTGGTGCTCAAACTTTATAAGAAAGACATTCTGTCGTTGAAGGGTAATAAAATTGTAGGCCTAAGAGTCTTGAGAAAATTACACATTAATTACCTATCCTAAGTAATAAAGGGCTCTTGTGACGTTTAAGTGATACTAAGTTTCTAATATACCTAGTGGAGACTTTACTTCATAACGCAACAAAGGCTTGGATACATTCATGTTGCTAGGTACTTGTTAAAGTGTTCCCTAAAGACTATAGTTTGGATATTTTAAAGAAAGCAGTATATAGGATGGCCCATCTATTCCTGTTGCTAGGTACCGGCTGAAGTGTTCCCTAAACACTATGATTGGGATACTTTCAAAGAAAGGAGTGAATATGGTGGTTCATCCTTAGCCGTATCACCGCTTACTATTAGGTGAGATTGCGGCAAAATGTCTACATATTTCACATTAAAAAACATTATCAAATATACACTTTTTATGGCAATTCTTTAGAGAATTTTTATTCGGAATTAGCTACCCCCAGCTTCATACGTGTATTTGTGATTAAGAAAATCAATTTTAAAATACAATGAATCCCAAGTCACTTAAGAAATGTAGGAAGATTTCTTATGGTGAAAGAATAGGGGCTTGTTAATTGTGTGATATTTAAAACCATTGATTATGATTGTTATTTAGTTTTCTGTCCTCGAAGACAGTTTCTGCAACCTGTCTTCGGTTAGTATAGTGTCAGATTCACGGGCGTAAGGCAAATGAATGTAATATTAGTGTAAACTTAATCTCCTAATGAAGATGTCTTACAAGAATTAAGGGGTTGTTGATTTGGTAAACTCCTCAATCTCCAGGCCAAACATAATTTAACGTTTATTTATAGCCACACCATTATGCTCGCTGAATAGACCCGTCTTGCGGTGTTTACAGTTAACAGCGACGGGATGATCCCAAACTTTCATTGTCTGACAAGGCCGGAGAAAATCCTATAGTTAGGGACAGTGGCACACTGAAAGCTAGGATATACAGGATGCCCGGGGAAGTATGGATCAAATAGAACAGGCGTATAGTTGGGGTGAATTTCAAACTTTTTGGCTATATTAAATATACTCCTAGACCTATTGGTCTAGGAGTATATTCTTAAAGGAAAAAGTTATGTTGTTTTTTATAACATCGCTTGGAGCTGAAACAACTGAAAATTACAAAAAACTGTCAAAAAAAACAGTTTTTTTAGAATGATATAGGAAAGTTGACTTTTCCATGGGTTGTTCTCATAATGAACTAGTAAATAAGTTTACTTCGGTAAAAGAAAAATATTACACAGATTTCGCATTAACAAAATATATATATCGATTTAATAAAGTTATTGTGAGAAAAAAAGTACTAGCGGTAAAGTAAGTGGCGTTATACACATATGCACCTACTTTTTTAGGGTTCCGTACCCAAAGGGTAAAAACAGGACCCTATTCCTAGCCTCCGCTGTCTGCCTATCTGTCTGTCTGTCTGCCGCTGTAACAACAAGTACTAAAAACCAAATAAACATATAACAACAATATTTAAGGGGGGCTCCCATACAACAAACGTGATTTTTTGGGCGGTTTTTGCCCTACATTAATAACGGCAAAAGGTAGACACTTGAAATTCTCACAGAATATCAATATAAATATAAACTTTAAAAATAAAACATTTTATTTAAACAATAATATTATTTAAGGGACGTATTTCATATAACGAACGTATTTTTTTAACCTTTTTTGCTTGATATTAATAAACGGCAACATGCAGGCGCTTGAAATATTCACAGAATATTAATATGTATATAAACATTTTAAAAAAAAATATTTAATTAAAATTATGTATATATTTAAGGGAGGCTCCCATACAAAGCTGTTTTTTTTACTGTTTTAATACTAAAAAGATCATAATATAGTGTCTATTGTTATATAGGTACGGAACCCTCCGTGCGGGAGTCCAACCCGCACTTGGCCGGGTTTTTTTCTTTACAATCATATTCATATTAGGTTACGGCAATTCCACATAAGGTGCTCCTTTTGCTATAAAATATATGTATATCAGCAGTTGATACATACCTATTATTTTCATAGACATTCATGATTTTGTACTCGCTTTGTGTAGCATATATCTCACCGGAGGCAAGACTTTGAAGATATTAAGTATAGTTAAGGCAATCAGATCCCCTGTATAATATTATAGGCTTAGTACAATATGAAAATGGCTGTTATTACAGTGTTTTTGAAGAAAAAACTTTAAGGCTACGCTTTTCCGAATTACGTCGTATTATTTCAAATTCAACAAAGACGAAAATAGAGTGTACGCTTATATAGAATAACATAAAAACAAAAATCCGTAATTATATTAAAAACTTCATCATGTAACCATACTCGTTACAATTTGACTCCATCATTAGTAGATAGGTAGCTATCATCTTTGAGCCGTTTTGCATGTAAAATAAAGTTCAACTTTTTATCCTTAAAATCTTCTTCGGTAAAATAATTTTAGTTACTACCGAAAAATTGAAAAGGTTTCGTTGGGCTACTTTCTTATTGTGTACTCAGATAAGCACTTTTCTAGTTTAAGTCTTTTCAGGCCTTAACAATGGCTGTTCAAGTTTTTGGAGAAATCTTTCGGCTAACAACTTGGCTTTTATTAAAAGGTCGTCATCGCTGGCCAATGGGAGTGCAGCGTTTATCCGGACTCAAATTAGCGTAATAAAAAAAGTTACCCCCTCAATGGGCCAGCCGTAAAACGAACCCATCATCGCATTAAGATAGGGTTGTCAGAAGACTACAATTGGATATTCGTTTTTATTTCTTTAAGAAAACGATTCAGAATATTTTAACCGCTTGTCGTTGCTATTTGCATAATGGATGATTTTTTTTAAGTGGATCCACGTTCCGAAATACAAAAGGTCAATTTTATTTTTCTTTTACATTTTTTTTATGAACGTGCATGTCTCATGATGTGACACAATAGCAGTCAAAACCTCAGGAAATAATATACGTCAATTAGGAATTATATATTTTGCTTACTTATACATAGGTATATAAAGGGTGATTTAAGTGTACCATCTACTTATATTTTGGTTTTGTATAGAAAACTCAATGGAGCACTAGCATTTATTCTGTGCCTCAATGTGGATAGTGGATATTAGTTACATAAATTACGATAGGATAAACTACAAAGTCAAAGTCAAAAATTCTTTATTCAATTTAGGACACTAAATGCCACTTATGAACGTCAAAATATCAATCAATTATGGCCCATATGGGGCAGAACATGTCTCCTTATCTTTTGGGCCCTACTAGCGCTTCGAGACAAGACACAGACAATCTGGGAAGTGCTGAGAAGAAACGCCGGAACAAACTCAGTCACCACTAGCTGCCACAAAAATAAAACAAATCAAAATAAACAGGTAGGTACATCAATTTGGTGCAGGCTGGACTGTCCATACATTCTCGTCATTAAGATAGTCTTGAATTTTATAATACCCCTTCGACAATAGGGTAGTTTTGACATGTAACTTTAATTTATGAATAAGTAGTTCGATAACATTATGAGGTATATTATTGAAAATTTTGACACAATTTCCCAAGAATGAATTAATTGTTTTGGCTAATCTGAAGTTTGGAATGACAAGTTTGTTTTTATTTCTTGTGTTATACGAATGAATATCACTTTTTCACAAGATCTAAATTTTTGCGTACGTACATTATATTATCAAATATGTATTGAGACGCGACAGTGAGGATGTTAATTTCTTTAAAGAATTCTCTCTCTACGCTTTACAAATTAATATAAATCGGACTGCCGTCTCGCCGAACTTCTAGAGTTTTCTAGAGTAAACGAAAAAAGAGTGTAGGTTCCTGTGTATTGCGCTGCCTACATAGTTATGCACAAAATTATCTCTCTAGCGCCCAATAGAGATGGGCCGCCGTAGTCGAATATTTCATATCAGCCATATCAGCCTATTGCAGTCCACTGCTGGACATAGGCCTCTCCAAGACGGCGCCAACTTTCACGGTCCTCCGCTTCTCGCATCCAGCCACCACCGGCCACCTTCCTCAGGTCATCGGTCCACCTAGCAGGGGGGCGTCCAACACTACGTTTCCCGAGACGTGGTCTCCATTCGAGAACCTTCCTACTCCAACGCCCGTCGGTTCTGCGACAGACATGACCAGCCCACTGCCACTTCAGCTTACTGCACCTCTGAACGATATCTATGACTTTCGTCTTTTGGCGGATGATCTCGTTCCGGATTCTATCCCTTAGCGAGATCCCCTGCATAGACCGTTCCATAGCTCGCTGAGCGACATGCAGTCGGTGGGCCAGCTTGACTGTCAAGTTCCACGTCTCGGCCCCGTAGGTCATGACAGGTAGGACGCACTGGTTATATACCCTGCTCTTCAGGCATTGCGGTAGAGGCGACGAGAAGATGTGACGCAACTTCCCAAATGCTGCCCAACTCAGTTGCACCCTTCTGGCTATTTCGCGGTCGAAGTTGTCTTTACCCAGTTGCAACACTTGGCCGAGATAAACGTATTCCTGGACAACATCGAGCATCTCGCCGCTGACTGCTATCGGTTCCGGGACAATATGTTCGTTGAACATGACCTTAGTCTTGTCCAAGTTCATCCGGAGACCAACGCATCGCGAGGCAGAGTCTAGGCTGTGCAGCATTTTTTGCAGATCCCGCGGCGATTCTGCCATTAGAACTATGTCGTCGGCAAAGCGGAGGTGCGTGAGATATTCGCCGTTGACATTGATGCCCAATCCTTCAATCCAATCAATTGATGTCGAATATTTACAAAACCTTAATATAGGACATCTTTCAACTGACACTTATAGGTAGTTCCCATTATTTACTGGTTAGCAACCCATGATAACAAAGGGGTTTGAATCTTTTTTGTATTGAAGCTCACAATGATAGGTACATACAATGATTGGCGTTGTAGTCATTTGTCGATCTTTACCTTCAAATATCTCGGTATGACACTTTAGGGTATCATGTTACGTAACATTTATTGTACCTCTATTTGCCCTCTATCGATATATAGATATACGGTTTAAGAAGAACTTTAATTATTTTATTCTTCATTATATAACTTCTATTTATATTCATATTCATTTATTTATTATATATTTATTGTGCACTTTTTGAAAAACAAATGGCGGTGGGGTCGATATTCTAGAAAGTTTCAATCCCCTTTTACTATTCCTAAAAAAAAATGGATTTCAAGTCATGCAAAAATGTTGTCAAATGGTGAATTGAAAATGTCCCACGGCTGTCAGTTCCATGCAATATCTACAGGTGTGGTTGATATGAATAAATAGAGGATATTCATAAATTTCTTTTAGTGAGGTGACAACCCTACACCTTCTAGGTGTAACGCGGCCAGACCGCCGCACAGAGCTCGGTCCAGACTTTATTGCAGCCATAACTGTGTTGCACGTATATTACGCTTTTATAAGCTAAGCTTATAATGTTATTTCGCATGGAAGTATGGATTGGATGCGGTTCATTTCAAAGATAGAATGACATTAATTATTCTGTTCTCTAGTTTTATTGCTCACTGAATTTTTGATAGGTATTATTGCAGTCAGTAGGTATCGTTGATTCTGTCGCAGTCGGTTGCTAACGCGAGAATGGGAAGCAAATATTTTTTTACTTATCAATTAATATTTGATTCTGTAACTTTTTTATTATTCCAACACTCAAATACAACTCTACACAATCTAAGAATTTGTATACCAGTAATACTTTCAGTCTTCTTCTTCTTAGCGTGTCGAGGGAACACGAGAAAATTTCATCGTAGCAGCCTAGAATTCAGCCACTGGTATTGCGAATCGACTGCCGTTCATTTTAAATCCGCAGGCGTGCAGGTGTTGGGGCACGCTAGGCACGATGCTAAGTGTGCCGTAGTTTGCACTGCAACGCAAACACAGTCCACATCGGAGCTTACCGAAAATCCCCACCTGACCATGTTCTCCTTACTTTGGCCACAGAATACTAGTACTTCGGCCAACGTACTGCTTTGGCCTACCTGAGTCCGAAGCCTATTTAAGGACTTCCAGATCGGCCATGGTAAATCATGTCCAGGAGGGAGATTCTCGGCAAGCAGGACAAAAGGAGTAGTAGGAGAGTAAAAAGAATAGTTGCAGTGGATATTTTAAAAATTGTTGACATATTTTATACCTTTGATCACAAATAAAGTTATTTAATTTGAGAAAGTGAGAGAGAAAATCATTACTTAGCCCCGATAATAAACGTGAGCTTGTGCTTAGGTGACTAGGATAACGGATAGACAATTTATAGATTTGATTTTGACTGCCTTTTTAGTAAACCAATTAAGGTGTTGTTACAGAAAAAATAGACCAGGTTTAAAATGGGTCTAAATAATAGCCGACAACAGAGGAATGAATGACACATTCGTGACATAACTTAATATAGAAGCGCTTTTCTAATTGGCTAGCTAATAGCTTAGTCCTGTCTGAAGCCTGGTACTAAGATTCTGGAATAACAGGGTTAAGCGCCAAAATAAAGTTACTCGATAAACAACCGATCTACGACTATTAACTTAACAATTTTATTTTAATCTAAAGGGAAAGTAAGTACTTGCTACTTTCCCAGAAATTGTTCTCCCAAGTCGTTTTCTGTCTACAGACCAAGAAAAATAGTCATTTTTTTTAATTATTATCCGGTTTATAAAGTCTAGACTACTTAAATACTCGTAGGCCTAATCGCTTTTCGTTTAATCTTATTTTTCGGGGAAAAGAAGTAAAATTGGCAAAAATACTGTGCGTGTTTTTTGGGTATTTTTAATTAAATTTTGTTTTACGTAAAACCTCTAAAATTTTCATAAAATTACAACTTAATAATCCAGGCAGATTTAATTTTGAGATTTAAAGTTTATGTACCTATGTTCACAAATATTAAAATAATATTGTTTCTAGGTATCCAAAACCTTGTTTTTAATTTTGTCGTTTTGTCGTTTTGTATTCAGGACATTAGGTAATTCCTTACTTTTAATAAGACAACAAGGTACTACGATTCAGTTTCTAGGCAATTAAATCAAATTTCACTTACAAAAATTAATCGACTGTGTCATCCGGTGGGATTCGAACCCACGTCCCTTCGCTATCCGGGCGAGTGCTCTTACCAACTAAGCTACGGAGGACTTAGTCAGTCGACGAATTTTTGCAAGTGCTTGCTACGCCAGTGAGCCGGCGTTCGATTTCATCAATACTTGGGGAATGTACCCGCATGTATCCAATGGAAATATTTTTACAAATATTTAACCATCAGTTAAGATGAAATCAGCTTAACCTTTTATATTTTTATAACTTAAGCAATTATTTTGCAAGTTTTTACGAAATTAAATCAAATTTTAAATTTTAGCGTAGCAAGCACTTGCAAAAATTCGTCGACTGACTAAGTCCTCCGTAGCTTAGTTGGTAAGAGCACTCGCCCGAATAGCGAAGGGACGTGGGTTCGAGTCCCACCGGATGATACAGTCGATTAATTTTTGTAAGTGAAATTTGATTTAATTTCGAAAAACTTGCAAAATAATTGCTTAAGTTATAAAAATATAAAAAACAGTTTCTAGGCATTACGAAATGACCTATCCTTACTAACCCGCATTCAAGCCGCTGCAATCAGTTTAACTGTGTACACAGAGCCGCAAGTCAGACTACACGTGGTGACCTTGAGACCGCCTCTATTCCTTACCTGTTAAAAGCTGTTTTCGTAGTTTAAATTCGAGTATATACCCTGACTTGCTGCCGACTGTATGTTCAGTATTGTCCCGTATCCAGTGAACTCCGCAAATCGATAACCAGTCCACCTGTTGACTCGACACGCTTTGTGCACACAGAAGCTCTATTCTCTTATTTTGTCTCACTCAATTTTCTATAGTTCGTTGACGATCTGTCTTTGTCAAAGTTGCTGATGCGAGTAAGAGAGACGACAATTTAGTAAAATTTCTGTGTTACCTTGCTTCACGTTATGCATGGTGAATTTAACACATTTGTTTTTCCTCGTATTGAGAAGCAAGTTTTTGCTTGTAAACCAATTTGATACTTTAGAGAGAGCTCTGTTTACGTCGTCAAATATTTCTTCGCCTCTTGTTAAAAATTACTGCTATCTCATGAGACTCCCACTAAAATTCCAGATTTATAATATATTAATATATTAAACATATGGATAACCAGCTAATTATATTACTAAAACATTCACACACAACTTTTACCTAATAATCATGTTTTCCCATAGCAAATAAATTGGTATTACCTACTTGATAGGAAAACGTGCATTCTGACCTCAATGAGCGAACATTATTATAATTGCTATACTAACAAGGTAGAAATTGCAAAAAGGACTTTAAACGTATGTGTCTAAAGTGCATTTCCACGTGGGAGATCTTTTAATCGAAGACGGATCATAACTATGTAATGCTAAGTAAATAAATAGAAAACGCGTTTCATCGTTGTTTTATGTTCTAAATAGGACATAGATATCTGAAATTTGTGATGAGTTTACCAGCATTAATATGGCATACAAACTGACATCGATTATGCCTGTGGTTTTTGCATAAAACATTAAACTGAAGCCTGCATACATTTTAAGGTATACCTCTTTGACAGCATTTGGGAGAGACTTTACATCCAATTTGGCAAATATATATATGTAAGACTCAGGGTTGTAGGAAAGGACACGCAGGATCGCTGATAACTTCTATTTATTAAAAACTTATTTGAACACATCTTTATCTTCTCGCAGTCACCGTTAAACAAAAACCTATCGAATCCTCATGCGTTCCAGATATATTCAAATCATCCGTCTCGCTCGCACACATCCTTCCAAAGTCTTCAGCCAAAGAAATCCCATCCCACATAAAATAATAAGTATTGTCGCTGAAACTTCAATGTTACAAACTATCATTGAGCCTAATGTGATTTATTGTACCAATAACCTAAGCATCCAAACATTTTCCGTGCCAAATGAATAAATGAATTTGAATTTATTTACCAAAAAGTTACACAACACGTTATCTATTAATTTTAAATAACCCTAGTAATACTAACTTATTTTATAACATGCCCTTGCTACACCCAGTCATTGAACTACCAACCTAATCCGATTTTAAAATTTCCACATAATCAGTGACTTTTCCCAAGGTGCCAACTCCAGTCTCAAGTGCAGGTGTTTAAACTTCAATAAATAGAAATCAATGCATAAGAATTACGAATTAAATTGGTGTATTTAGAGTTCTGAATAAATATGGATGAAAGTTCTAATGAACTTTCAAGCAATCTATATTTACAGACACAGAATATGATTGAGAGAGTAAAATTCTTTAAAATTCAAAGTTTAGGCAGGCCTGTGTATCTTCTCGCGTAGGTAGCAAAAACGTATCTACGCGCGGCGACCCTTTGTAAGTGACTAAACAAGTTGGGTGCGACTAGCCGGCAGCGACACGCTCGCGCGTTTTATTCACCGGCGGTGTGCGGCACTAGGTTGCTGGCTGGACGAGCATGAATAAAGTCCTAAAAGATGCGCTAGATGGCGTAAGTAGCTTCTTGTGGCAGTCAACCCTATCGCATTGCGTGATAGTACGTCACTGAATAGGTTTAGTGTATTATGAATCATATTCCAGAGTTATAAGAATTAAATTATCTTGCAATGTATTTCTGTATGTATCTACACAAAAATGTGCTTGGGTCTGAGGCGAACTGAATTACACCATATCGTTGACAATATTAAGTAGATATTTCTTTGAATTTCATTGCAAAGTCATACTTCTGTACGGAGTACTAGTACTTATTCTGTGGTTTAGGTCAATGGAGTACGGTCGGCAGAAAGTCGAGGTTACTCATGTGATCTACAAAATCAGCTTTTATAACGTAGGGAATAGAGGCGGTCTCAAGCTCAAAGTGGGGTTGTCTGACGTGCGGCCGTGTGTAGAAAAAACCGGCCAAGTGCGAGCCGGACTCGCGCGCGAAGGGTTCCGTACCACTAGCTTACAACATTAGACAGTATAGGCAAAAAACCGACCAAGTGCGAGTCGGACTCGCGCGCAAAGGGTTCCGTACCATTAGCTTACAACATCAGACAGTATAGGCAAAAAAAGTATATATTTTTATTTTATTTATAACTCAAAAGTATTCATTACAGGATACCCCAAACAATTTTAAATAAGGGTTTCCGCGCCTGTTTCTTTACGTGAGTGATTTGAAGTTTATAGGTCCAAGACTTTAGAAATTACAGGGGGGGGGGGGGACACTGTGTAAACGACTTTGGCGGGCTATATCTCGCAAATGGTAAATCTGATAAAAAAGTGTTTTATGGAAACCCTATCTTATTTTCATAGTCCTTTTCAACGATATCCCACACAAGGAGGTGCACTCAAAAAAAAAATTCATCCCCCCCTTTACATGTATGGGGAGGTACCCTTAAAAAGGGGTAATTTTATTTTTTTGTATTTTTAAAAATGAGATCTATATGTGAAGTATCTTCGAACCAAGTTACATGCAAATCTGTCCATAAGCGTAGAAGATATTTTGCTGTGACAGACTAGGACGGACGGACTGAACGATCTTATAAGGATTCCTTATCGGACTACGGAACCCTAAAAACGAGTTTATGTTGTAGGTATATTATGGACTTAAAATATCTGCTGAATTAATTTTGATCTGACATATTCCACAACCTGAACGTGTGTGGTCTTGAGTCCGTAGAATAAGTACAGTCAGGTTACCTATGTGAACTACGAGAATAATTTTTATTACGTAAGGAATAGAGGCGGTCTCAAGGTCAATCTAAAGTCTTGACGCGCTGCCGTGTGTACATCAACACATACAGGGTATGTTGATGATTATAGTTTTCCAACGTGGGTGTCTGTTCTTGTTAACCTGCTTGAATAAAAGTCAAGTTTTTTTTTTTACTTTTATTGGCAAACACAACAGATTACAACATGACTTAAAACTATAGCTTATAGTAAAGGAGTTGCACAGGAAAGTAATCCTTGAATGTAATATAACGGATTTTTAACAGCTGATTTTTGTCACTAGGAAAATCGATTTTCGTTTTTTATGTTTTTCTTCTGTCGTGTGTGGTGTGCCAAATAAATGTTACTATGTTCTATTCTAAATGTGTTTTTACGGCATGCTTTACTGGGAGACATAGACTGAAATCATAATTATTTCAAGTTCTACACTACAAAACAACTTACAAAGGAAATATAAATAGGTCTGGAGATAGATTATGCGACAGGCCTTACTTAACCAATGGGTATTTATTTCTGCTCCTGTAATATGTATTTTAGCAACGAAAATTATTAGGTATCAGCTGAATTCTTTGGACCTGTCAGAATTAATTTGTAAACAACTTTACAACTCAATGTAAATTAGTTTTGAGTGATGTCAATAACAATATTTGCATAAAAATGATATTGATGCGTCATTAAATAAATACATTAGATATTTTTTAAGATAGGTAACTAAAAGTACTCAAAATTCTGTAATACTTTTCGGGAGAATCAGAAAATGTTTGCTATAAATTTAAAATAAAATTATTTTAACATAAATGTGTAATTTTAGGTAAAAACAGCGCTCGATGCTAAAACCATATTCCATTCGTCTGCTCCTTTTATATTTTATACATTGACTATGTTTACCATGATTTTTACGAATTTGAGCTCGACGAAGCTCTGATTGCACAGATAAAAACATGAATGGGTTTTTTGCTTTTTAGTTACTGCGCTTATCTTAAATTTTTTAATCCGAGTCGAGTTGTACCATTCTTTAAATTACTTTTTGTTTTCAATTTTCGCATTTGCAATAAAAAGCGTCCCATTTATTTATTTAAGTCCCAGGAGAGCATTCATAAAATTTTTAATCAGGCAGAAAATAATGTCAAACAATTTTATCAATTTCTATTGAGTATAGACTCTAGACTCAATACAAATTGATAAAAAATATATCTCTCTAGATTCTAGAGGTACCTACTATTATATATATTTTTTTAGGTCTGAGTTAATATAATGGAAAGGCGGCCACTCTGTGAGAGTCATCGAAGTTATTTAAGACCACAATAAAACAGTTATTTAAAGCGGAAACAAAAGAGTTTGAATACCTACATTAAAGAGTTTGTAAATAACGAAAAACAGGTTAATTAAAAAACTGCTGGTTCCTTGTTGCTGAAGCCATTTCGCACGTGTACGCAGTGCAGCGCCACGTGCATTGCGGCCCTGATTCACAGTTTAAGGCTCCGCGCAGATGCATGGGCCACCGGTGGCTGTCGCGCGCCACGCTCTTGGTCCCACGCAAACGAAGGTGGTCGGTGTCCGCTACAATTTGACACTCATAGACCCTTCAGGTACAATAAAAATACAAATATTTTATTTGTGTAACTTAGTCTAATACAAGTATTAATTGTGGGAACTCCCTTTTAGGCAAAATAGGCCTTCAGAGGGCCTAGTGCGAGTTTTTTCATGCTGTCACCTTCGACCGTGTCAGGCCTGTGTATCTCCCCGCGTAGGTAGCAAAAACGTACCTACGCGCGGCGACCCTTACTTAGGGGCTAAAACAAGTTGCGTGTCGCTACCGGCCAGCAACACGCTCGCGCACACTTTTTGTAGGTGTCTACACGAAAATGTGCTTGACTCTGAGGCGAACTACATTACGCCATATTGTTGACGACATTGAGTAGACATTTCTTTAAATGCAATTGCTAAGTCATACTTCTGTACGAAGTACTATTACTTATTCTGTGACCGTGTGACGAAAATGTATATGGAAATTTGGTCAGCGCCTTTAGCGGCACGTTTGCGAAACCTGTTTTTTTCTGAAATCTCCAACACTCGGTCGATCGTGAGCGCGTGTGACTGACAAATGAAAACTCGCACTAAGGCGTCAGACATTTTGTCAAAATGGCGAGTGGCCGCCGCGTGGCGTGTCGGGAACACTAAGTCGCGAGTGGACGCCACTCGCTTCACGTATGCGGTGACTCCACACAAACGTATTAAAAACTATGTAAATAGCTTGGCGCCAGCCACTGGTCGGTGGTCAATCTGCGTAGAAAGTAATGGCCCGTAGAGAAGATGCAATCTATTCTACAGCGATGGTCGCTATCGCTGACAAAATGTATGAAACTGACAGAAGCGATCAAAACCTGTGACTTTTGCATAATATTGACATTTTGCTAGTTGCTTGAAACATTTTGCTGGCGATAGCGAAGTTCTCTATGGAATACTTCGATTGCATCTTGTCTAAAAGGGCTCTGTACTTCGGATAGTGATGTACACACGTTACAGTGCTGCACGTCAGACTACCCCACTCTGACCTTGAGAGCGCCTATTCCCTACATAATAGAAGCTGTTTTGTTGTTTGAATGGGCAACCTGACGTGCTGCCAGCTTTGTTTTGGATAGTTGGCATTTTCTCAAAAATCTGAAATATTGTGTATTACTATTTGAATTAAACTCTAATTACGAAAACGAAATAATCAAATTGAATAGAATGAGAAAAACCGCTTGTCGTTTTACGTGCAGCACAATTTTAGTGTTCTTGATATAAAATAACTAAAAGAAACGAGCGCTTATTTTCAAAAGGTTAAAAGGGTTTTATATTACTAAAACACTAATTAATAAAAGCTATTCAGTAAAGTCATAATTCACGAGTATCGTTTTGTTAGCTTGCCGCATTTTAGCAAGTGAACATTTTTATCAATTTTCTCAGCTTCATCGTCCCTAATGTCTGCTAGATCCTTGACGACCGTCTTGTTGTAGTGGTTCGCACCACGGACTTCTAAACCAGGCGGTTGCGGGTTCGAATCCCGCAAGGGGCAATTGTTTGTGTGATGAGCACGAGCATTTGTACCTAAGTCATGGATGTTTATAAATGTATATAAGTATGTCTATCCATTATCCTAGTCACCATAGCACAAGCTCACGCTTAGTTTGTGGCTAGGTGATTGGTGTGTTTGTTGAAACAAATTATTATTAATTATTATTAAATTATTAATTATTTTGTCAATACACACGGCCGCACGTCACTACTCTACTTTGATCTTGAGACAGCCTCTATTCCCTACGTAATAAAAGCTATTTTCGGTCAAATTCAAACCTGACGACATGCCGCCGTGCTCTAGCAAGTTAAACATATTAAATTAATAGTCTTTACTGATTTAGCAAGGATTTATATTAAGCCAACATTAATAGGAATAAGTTCTGTGGAAAAGAGATACCGTCTTTGATATAGTGTTGTATTTAATACTATCCAATTAATCTTTGAATTAATATGCGCCTAAATCATTTTGGCAGGATAAATCCTACCTGATGAATAATGTTAAATTTCAAAGATGTTTATAAACAAAGGCTTAATAGGTAATAATTTTCACCATTGAAGTTTTAACGACAGGGCTTAGGACGCATCATATTTAAGTGTCCCTATTTTTGTCAAAGGGTAAGTTGAAAATGCGTAGCTAGCCGAGCGGAGAAAACTTCACTTCTCATCCGAAATCGTAAGTTCGATCCCCGCCTGAACCACTGTGTTTGTTTAAAAACTTGTAAGTTTAAGCACAGTCTTTTTCAAAGATATCGCTGCCTAACGGTGAAGGAAAACATTGTGAGAAAACCTGCAAACTTGATGGCTAGTGTGTGAAATGGAGAAGGCACTGGCAAACCACTCCATTATAATTGCCAAGTCGTTGTGTGTGTTTTATTCCACATAATGATCATGACCCTCGGTCATTGAGGAATACGACTGAGAAGTAAAGTTGATAATGTCCCGCAAGAATCCTTTTCTCTACTTTCAGGTATGGTTATTCTAGTGTCTCTCTTTATTCTTTAAAAAGGGAAGAGGACACATGAGTTGAGATGAGCCTAAGTGTATATTTATTTTTATAATCACATTGAACCCAAAACAATACCATTTTTTGAACAGTCGGTAAACATCGATTGTCGGTAAATTTGACATTTCAATTCCCATACAAAATATGTCGAACAAATGATAAATCGGTTGATTAAAAATTAAATATGTGTTGGTGAACTCCTGGCTTTGTAGGTAAATTAAGCCGTTCATCAGCAATTTTCTATACAAACAATATTTTTTTTATGCGCTCGAGTACAATCAATGACGAGACAATTGATTTCTTCGACGTTTTCTGTGATTAACAGCTTGTTAAAAATTCTGTTAGCAGAAGTTGGATAGGCAAAAACATCTTCAAACTGTCGTCGATTTAATGCGGGTTATTATAGTAATTCTGTGAATCGCCATATTGTGTTGTATCGGAATATTCAACATGAAACAATGCTTCGCGGAATTACAGTGTTAGGCGTGGTGTACGCTGTACCGTAATGTATATTTTGAGGAGGTAGGAAAAATAAAGGTTTTTATAAAATCGTTTTAAAGATTTTAGACAGTGCAAAAACAGCAGAATCGATTATAGCCTGTTGCTATTTTTTTTAAAGTAGGAAAGCTTAATAAAAATCTTAAAAAACTAGAAGCAATCCAGTTAAGCAAATAGTTTCGTTAATGTGTTTTTTTTTTAATTTGTAATTAATTTGCACTTGACCTTCGGCTAAGCCAGACGTGGCGTGAACAGGGTCGACGGTGGAGCGAGCTCACCATCACCGGACCAGACGGTTCTGGCACTCCCACTCACCGTCGGAACACCGCAAGCTGCTTGGCGCCGGGCTCCGGTGGGAGGGTGGTAGCTACCAGGCGGCACCTAACGGAGCCCACCACCGTGTTATGGATGGTTCAGCCGCCATCACAAACTAGAGTTTGTGATGTCGTGGTGGACCACTAGGAGGTAGATCCTTCACCACTCCAAAGATTATAAGCAAAAGTTACATACGCGTTATTTTTTTACTAACACAGTCTTATTATAAATAAATAAATTGTTTCAACAAACACCAATTACCTAGCCCCAACTGAACGTGAGCTTATGCTATGATTACGGACGACTAGGATTACGGATAGACATACTTATCCATGACTTAGGTACAAATGCTCGTGCTCATCACATTCACACTTACCCCTTGCGGGATTCGAACCCGCGAAATCTGGTTTTGTAGTCTGGAGCGCGAACCACTACACCAAAAGGTCGTATGGCCTCGGCATCTTAAAAACTTAATAGGAGGGAAGTAATTAATAAAAAACTTAATGGGAGAGAACTACCTTAAAAGCGGTGCATATAACTAAATTAAAATCATCACTTTGCCTTATACCTCTTTGCCGTTTCACGTAGCTCATCATAACAATATTGTGTTCCCTATTAAAACATTTGAAGCATAACTCCGAAGCACCGTCGACCCTACTCTGAAAGACAAAGTATCTTCGGTTCCAGTTATCGCGTTCCCTCGCACTATCATACCAGCATGCATGACAGAGACGGCAAGAGCTGTACACACATCGTATAGCAGAGTAAGACTTCAGAGCATCAACTTAAGACTTTCAATGGCTGGGAAAGCCTTTGCTATGCTAACAACCGGTACACATAGATTTTATATAGGCAGGTACTCTGAATAGTGATAAGGTTATGACAGAATGGTTTAAATGCAAAGACATAATTTTAGTTCTAAAAGTGGTTTTTAAACAACCATTGTGTACTGCGCCTAAGGAAAACTACAAAATTTTCCGAATATGATAACACAAACAATAGCCATAGAGACTAATGTGAGAAAGCTTTGAGATTTTTTCAACGCTATTATTCGTTCAAACGCGTTAATTTATGAACCTGCTACTGCTGCTAATGGTAGATGATAATTAGCGTATTTTCATGCACTTTTTATTTGGATAAAGTCTTTAGATATAGTTGTCGAGCCCGTACAAGTAATCCGATGGCAAGACACAAAGTAGGTTAAATGCTTCTTAAAATAATCACTTTGTGTCCCTATGTGTCCCTTACAAAAGATTTTCTTAGGAAAAACATCGATTTTGTGGCGCATCATGTTTTACGGCTCTGCGCGGGTTCTTATTATTGTTCATGGATCTATCGATGGTAAAAATACCGTACAAAAATATATGACCAAAATGTACTTCTCCTGCACTTTTGAATTCTTACCAGCACTCATTTGGACAGCTTACAAGTGACAGCATAGTGCTGAATCTTATTATTTTATGCTCTTATATCGTCCTATATAGCTACGTCACCTGGTGGTTCCACCCATCCATTTTGGACATGGGCCTGTGGTCTATTTAGCATTGTCAACACTTTAAATCAAATCATGCGAATACATGGTCGTTAAAACTTTAATGTAATAAATTGTCATCTGTTAACCAGTAATAGATTACTAACTGGCAGATGACGTGTCTCAGTTGAAAATTCGGCCATGTTTAGTGGAAATTGAGTTCCTTGTAACATACTGATTTATCTAACTTAGTTATTATATTAAAGAAATCTTTGGTCCTCACAAGATCAATAAATAAAGCCACACAAAATGAGACCCCGAGATATCTGTCAATGGATTACAAAACCTCCATCCGAAAATCGAGTTTCGTTCGAATTCACGAAAAATCCGCCGTAATCCGATATCCAAAAGATTAAAACATTCTTGAAATGTATAACTGCGGGATTTTTAAGGATACCGTAACCAAAAGCTTCGTCATAAAGGTACATCTGTCTGTCTGCATTATCGTTAAATCGGTATTTTAAAAACAGTGAAGATTAGCAAAGACTAATTCTCGATTCAGAGATTTGTTTGCGAATCAAGAAGATTTTAAACTTTCACGTATCATGCTTCCAAACACTATAGAAAATGTATTTGTTTTAACCCGCCCGCGGGTCTTATAGGCTTTGACAGGTTAAACGTGTTTTTTTTAAAACCGATAGTATTTTCAAACTTAACAGAAATCACTTCACTCAATAAATTCAATCGAATCAATTCCTGGATTCCTCCTCAATCGGAAAAGACAACATTTTCTCAGTAATCCAATACGTAGTAACTCATCGCTCTGCCTCATAAAGTGTCGCAAACAATGAGTTTACACCGCCATATTGGAAAACGCATTTCTAGGGAAATGGGGAAGTAGGGAGGTGGGGAAATGACAACCGTGTGCTGACGACAATGGGAAGTTGACACTTTGTGATAGTATACGTTTGTCTCCTTAACCGCATGATGAAGTGAGAGGTTATTTAATGGGCTATTCATGTAGCGTGAAGAATAATCGATGAATTTGAAATAGCTGCGTTAAGGTTTGAATTATGATATTGGTACAGTTCTAGGTTCTATCTATCATAGTTAATGATGATTCCCTACAAAACACTATCGATAACACATTTATTATTTTCGAATCTAGATGCCAATACATATAAGATCTAACTTTATTAACTGTATTCCTATGAACATATGAGTACTCTAATAATCCAGAGAATTTTAACTAAAAAAGTTAAACGTGTATTATAATAACAGAAAATGTTCAACCTGTATACATACAAAATCTTTCTCTCTTACTCAAGCAATATAGACACGTGTACACGAAGGCCAAATAAAATTAAAAAATATATATTTCATCGAAAAACTAATTAATATCACACTGGTGCATTCACGACATAAAATTCACTTCGATAGAAATAACAAAGTGATAAAATTGACATTGATGCATTCGGTGGGATATCAAACTTTGATGTTTTTTTAACTCATTGTTTAAAATGCGGATAGCTTTGTTAGCAGACTCGGTAGGCGTCACAAAGAATAGATAGAGAGAAGAATAGATAGAGATAGAATAGGTCAAAAGAAAAGATATTTATACTAATATTATAAGAGGCAAATTTTTAAGTTTATTTGTACCAAGTAATTTCTGGAACTAGAAAATTATTTTTTTAAGATCATTTACCCAGAATACAACGCTATCGCACGGTAACAAAGGCTACATTATTTATTTTTATCTTTTTCCAAATAATCTTGTCCATCCCCACTTTACCCTATTCAATATATTTTTCGATATTTTAAGATTATATTTAATTGCTTTCTTGGCGTGATTGATAATTAAATCAAATTTCACTTACATAAATTAATCGACTGTGTCATCCGGTGGGACTCGAACCCACGTCCCTTCGCTGTCCGGGCGAGTGCTCTTACCAACTAAGCTACGGAGGACGTTAGTCAGTCGACGAATTTTTGCAAGTGCTTGCCGCGCCAGTGAGCCGGCGTTCGATTTTATCAATACTTGGGGAATGAACCCGCATGTATCCAATGGAAATATTTATACAAATATTTAACCATCAGTTAAGATAAAATCAGCTTAACTTATTATATTTTTATAACTTAAGCAATTATTTCGCAAGTTTTTACGAAATTAAATCAAATTTTTAATTTTTGTAAGTGAAATTTGAATTAATTTCGTAAAAACTTGCAAAATAATTGCTTAAGTTATAAAAATATACTAAGTGATTAATAATATTTATGTCAAATTACAGCTTTGTAAATACTTTCTGAGTTAGGCCGCGAACAGACAAACAGACATGGTAAAACTTATGGGTTCCTTGTTGACTACACATAAAATAAATAGGGTTCCTATTTTTTTTGCTTTCACCACAGATGTTACAATCTTTCGGTTAAAGTGGCGTACAACGAATAAACTTTGTACAAGCGGTACTGTTTTCGTAATACAAGATTATATTCATGTTAAAAAATTTAAGCCACTTATGGCAGCATGTTTCTATTTTAATAAATAATTAATTCATTTCAGGACGCGGAAACTGTGGAGAGACTGAACGAGAGCGGTGAATTGAGGAAAATGCTGAAGCCCTATAAGGTAGGAGATTATAATTTAAATTATGACGTTGTGTATAATATCTTTAAGAACATTCAGTGGGTACCGGGACGCTTCGGAGGCATGATTTTTTTGTAACAACAGTATTTAATACACCATGCCACATAAAAATCGATACGAGGGTCAAACTGAAAGTTCTTAGAAAATCAAAAACTGATTACATTAGCCAGTTATTAGTTTTATTATATCTTTTCAAAATATTGTCCATTGACGTCAATACACCGCTGCATGCGATGGAACCACTGGGAAAAGCACTTTGCCCACTCGTCCTTAGGGGTCTCTTCAATGGCATCGCGATACGCAGCCACCGCTTCTTCAGCATTCATAAACCGCTTTCCTTTAAGTTTTTCTTTAATTTTTGGAAATAAATAAAAATCACAAGGCGCGAGGTCGGGGCTATACGGCGGGTGACCCAGTAATTCAACGTTTGATGTCGCCAAATAGTCGATCGTTCGCTTGGCGGTGTGCGACGAGGCGTTGTCGTGGTGAAGGAGGACCCTACTGCGAGGTCGTTTCTCTCGAACTTTTTCCAAGACAAGTGGCAAACAATTGGTAGTGTACCATTCTGCAGAAACTGTTTTTTGATCCTCTAACACAATTGTTGCGAAATGACCTATCCTTCCAAAGAACGAGGCCACCATTTTTTTTCCCGCACTTCGATCTCTCTTCACTTTAGTTGGCAACTCCTCGAAAGGAAACACCCACTGAGCAGATTGTCTTTTGGTTTCAGGATCATAACAGTAAATCCAGCTTTCGTCACCTGTTAGTATGTCGAACACAGCATTTGAGTCACCTCCGTTAAATCTTTCAATCATTTTACGGCACCAATCCACACGATGGAGTTTTTGAGCCTTAGTCAAATTATGAGGTATCCACCGGGCGCAAAGCTTCCTGACCGCTAAATGTTCGTGGAGGATTTTGTGCACTTGACTCATACCGATGCCTAAGCTTGTCCGAATCTGCTGATAGGTCACTCTTTTGTCAGTCTCTATCATACGCCGCACAACACAGATGTTATTTTCAGTCGTCGCCGTAGAAGGCCGTCCCTCACGTACATCATCAGTGAGATTAGTGCGACCACGTTTAAACTCATTAAACCAGTTGTAAACAGTCGCACGAGATGGGGCTTCATCGTGAAAGGCCAATCGTAGTCTATCATAACTTTCTTGTTGACTTAAATGACATCGAAAGTCATAAAAAATCATTGCACGAAAATTTTCTCGTGTTAAATTCATTTTGACGTGACACAGACAATTTTCAATTTGCCGCCAAGTCGTAAAACAAATGACAAATGAATGAAATATATACTCAGTAATATTGGCAAAGAGTTCTATTTTCAAATTTTAGAATATTTTTTTTATTATATTGTTTATAAGTGGCCAGTTCTAAGAACTTTCAGTTTGACCCTCGTACGTATCCGCGTGGCATTGTGTTCATAAGCACTTACATATTTGAAAAATTTCGACCCCTGAACACTCCAAGTACCGCTTTTGTTTTCTGTTCTGTCTTTAAAGGGTATAGGCATTGACATTGCTACCGGTATTCGAACCCGGGACTCCGTGGAGACACTGTAAATTATTGTGCTGATAAACTAATGATCTAATGAGTTATTTGATGTCTACAAAAAGTACTTAATAAGTCAGCCTATTAGATCCCACTGTTGGGAAAGGCCTCACCTCAACTATGAGGAGGAACGAGCCATACTTCACCACGCGGGCTCAGTGCGGATTGGTGGAGGGGTGTATGTAAGGCAAGTGACAAACCTTACTGTCAGAAGTTATCAAGCCGCTCTAGGGCCTCTGACTAGGCTTAACGACTAATACCACAGATATTAGCCGGGACCAACTGCTTAACGTGCCTTCCGAAGCACGGAGATGCTTGTCATGGACGTCACTTGAATGGTCGGAATGGTCACCCATCCAATCACGACCGCGCCGTGGGTTGCTTAACTTTTGGTATCACTACCAAAGCGCTGCCGCCACTGCGCCACAAGCACCTCTAAGTACTTGCCAGTGACAAAAATATGCATTTGAATTTTATTGATTACCACGATATAAGGTTGCTTGGGACAAAACAAAGAACACTTTATTTAGCCAAGGTCGGTTAGAAATGTCTTTCGATGTGTTGTTCTATAAGAAACGTGATGACATTTTAGTCCAGGGCACATTAGGTCGGTCCCATTGAAGTAAGTCAAAGGCCTAATGACATAACATTAAATCTGACACCAAGGTTGATTAGATTATCTTGCAAGTATAACTCCGTCTATATAATGTGGTAAAACCTTTCTTAATAGTCACCTTGTTTCCTACTATAGAACCCGCAGGCCCAACACTTAGCTAGATTGTTTTCAAATTGTAATAGCCTTAACATACAGGAAAGCTATAGCAGCTTTCGAATCGATAAAAAAATACGATTAAGGTCCAATTGTCTTATCGTTTCATCGACGCGCAGATTTCGCACATAAAAATGTATTTTTTTCTATTTCATAAACGAAAATTTAAGTAAAAGAAAGATTTATTCCCATAGTTTTTGTCTTTGTGTACTTACTGAGGAACAGAATAAAAGATAAGGTTCCAAATTTTAGGACAGGCAAACATATTAAACTAACAAAGAGGGCATAGCTAGACCAAACTTTGGGAGGAAATTCTATCAAACCGAATTCAACGATGTCCAAGTTTCGGTGATATAGGTTAGAAGCCCTCACGATTGAATACTTATCACAAAATTGAATTTTTTTTACGCACTCCCTCCTGACTGAGCCTCTCATACATTTGAATAGGCATAAGGCATATATTACCTCAATATGTCATAACTTTGAGACAAAAATCGCGATGGTTTCAGGCGGTAGGCCAGATTTGTTATGTATGCAATCATATCAAATCTGATGTTAGCAACAAACCTAATACTAACTTAATTTAGGCACATTATTGCCAAGAATCACATTGCTGAGATTTACACCAAACCCCGTATTTTTACGTTCATAAATAATTTTATGAACTAAATCAGTTGTTTGTTAATACTTTTTGTAGTCAGGTGTTTTGTGCTACAATTATAATAATTTCCTATATATAGACTATGAACATGTACATATTACAATACAAAACAAAAAAAAGGTATATACAAAAATAATTACAAATATAATACATGGCCCAAATCGCTGTCCAAGGACCGAGACATCGTCCCCATAAGGCTGGCTGCATTTCCTCGTTGAATGGCCAAACTTATACGTTGGCCAAGAAATGCGCCAACCCTGCGATCGCCCGTACAGTCATTCAGCCTCTTGGCCAAATCACTATAAAGGCGATGTACACTTGGTCCCCACGGTCCAAGAGTCTCTACCCCAAACGGCTCAAACATGTAAAAACATGAACTAAAACTAAATTTAACCCTAAGGACTAAGGAGTGTAGTAATTTAGAAGTAGTTGATAAGAGTTTGTTTTTCTCACGGTAAAAAAAAACTTCACTCGATAATTTATTTGCGAAACCTAAAATGTTAATATGTAAATATAACAAATCCGATTTTAGCAACAAACCCAATCTAATTCAACTAAGGCATATCAAATTATAATGTACTTTGAATGGCTGTTGCCAAGAAGCACAATTGCTAAGATTTACACCACGAGATTCATGATTGTTATTTAACTTACAAGCTTATTTGATTGAAATAATGCGCTTTTAAACTAATTGGCTGCTGCTGTCGTCCGTACACCCTGTTGATACTCGCAATCTAGACGAAGTCATTATTTAGAAAGCTATATTTTTTCAAGACATTAAATTTGTAAAGCTTATTTAGCATTCTTGAAAGATACAGGCTAAGCTACATAAATAACTATAGCAATCGAGTTAGCCGTTAGTTCTACTGCTGTAAAACTACGCCTCCGTGCGATCCTGCTTAGTTCTTAGTAGTTTGGTTCTAACAATTTTGAAGTAATTCAGTGTTCTACAGGCTACATTTCGGCGAGTGCGCAAAGAAATTGCACGAATTGATTCCACCAGCCCCTTTCTACTATCGGGACATAAGACGCAGGCGGGGTTTTCACCCTTATGACGTTGACATACCACTAATGCGCACCAAACGTTTTAAATCTATGTTCCTCTTGCGTACGGCTAGAGTGGAATTCATTGCCGGCTGAAGTGTTTCCCAAACACTACGATTTGGATTCCCTTAAGAAAAAACATAACCCTTCTTCCGTAGTCGGGTAAAGAGTGAATAGACTGTTTCTAGACAGACATGTCCCATCCTCGACCGCATCGTCGCTTACGATCAGGTGAGATTGCGGTCAAATGTCTGCCTATTCTTTAAAAAAAGGAAGTAAGCATCATACCGTGTAAATACCACGATGATGCCACTCAGCAACAAATTGCTTCGTCAATCCATCATAGTTCTGTCATGTAACGTGCGGACCACCCTTTATCGATTGTGTCGGCGCAAGTGATTGTGATGGTGTTCAGGGTTACAGGACAACAGACACCCCGTATTTTACTTCCATAAATAATTTGAATAGACCAAAACCTATTAGTAAGCCTCCGCTGTCTGTCTATCTGTCTGTCACCAGGCTGTATCTCATGAACCGTGATAGCTAGACAGTTGAAATTTTCATAGTTAAATGGGAATAAAAAAATATTTAAGGGGGACAAAATTGTTTTTGTATTTAAAACTAAATACGGGTCATAAGTCTAATGTTAGGAAGGTGAAGGAAAGGAAGAAAACTCAGTAGGAAGTTTTGGGTTGGGAAAGAGAAATGAGAGAGGGAACAGACTAGTACAATTTTGTAAAGAAAATGATTTGATTATTACAAATACAATGTTTAAGCAACCAAAAAGAAGACTCTATACGTGGAAAATGCCGGGAGATATTGCTAAATACCAGATTGACTACATAATAATTAAAAGTAAATTTCTAAAATAGATAAGTTTGTGTAAGACTTTACCTGGGGCCGATTTAAATTCTGATCACAACCTTCTTATAAGTCTACACAATTTTAAAACTAAGCAACTAAAAAGAAAACACAAACCAAAGAACTTGGATCTCAATAAACTTAAGGATATAAATAGTGATAGTAAAATGCAATATAGTAATAAAGTAGGTCATAAGTGAGAGCAATTTATTGATAGATGTAAGAATAACATTCAAAATATTAATATTGAAGAAAGGATCAAAAACATAATGGTCAAAAGCGCAGAAGAGACGATAAAGAAAGAGAAGCTGATTCCGAGGAAAAACTGGCTTAGCCCAGAAATTATAGCGCTAATGCTTGAGAGAAGAGAATTAAGAAACAAGACGGATGATGTCAAGGCAAAGGAGTACAGAATGTTAACAAACAAAATAACACGACTGTGCAGGGAAGCGAAAGAAAAACATACGGAAGAGAAATGCAATAAAATAGAGTTTATGATAAAACGGGGAAAAATGGAAAAAGCCTACAATATAATTAAACAAATGGACAAGAAACATAACAGACGAAGTACAGCTATATTAGATAAAGAAGGGAAAATACTAATGGACTCTAAAAAAATTGTTAAAAGATGGATAGAGTATATAGAAGAGCTTTATTCAGGAGAAGGGATGTCAGAAAGCTATATGGAAAAAGAAGAAGATGTAGATACTTTAGAACTGGGACCTTTGATATTGAAAGAAAAATTCGAAATAGCTTTGAAATGTATTCAAAACGGGAAAACAGCAGGAGTTGATAATATTTATATTGAGATGGTTAAATATGCAGCTTGCAATCAGTTGAAAGAGGAAATTTTTAATTTAATTCAAGAAATGTATAAAACAGGCAAAATACCTCAAGATTTTAATTTAAGCAAGACTGTAACACTACCGAAAAAAGCAAACACACTCAAATGCGAAGAACATAGAACACTAAGTATTATTTCGCAGGCAAGTAAAATTTTAATAAAAATAATTCAGAACAGAATAAGACCGTTAACAGAGTGCTTTTTGGGACCGGATCAATATGGGTTTCGGCAAGAGAAGGGAACCAGAGAAGCGATACTAGCTTTGAGATTGGTAATAGACAGGAGACTGGATTTTGACATGGACACACATATAGCTTTTATCGATTTAGAAAAGGCGTTCGATAAGGTCAATTGGAAAATAATGATGGAAGTACTCAAAGAAGCTGGATTGGATTATAGAGACAGAGGGATTATTTATGAATTATATAAAAACCAAGAAACGGTAATAGAAGTAGGAGAGGAAAACGGAAAGGCAAAAATAAGACAGGGAGTTAGGCAGAAATGTCCACTTTCACCGCTAATTTTTAATTTATTCATAGAATGTGCGATACGCCGAATAACGGAATCAAAAAAGGGGGGCGTCAAAATTAATGGGGACGTATTTAAATTCATTCGTTTTGCCGACGATATTGCAGCCATTGCAGAAGCAGATTGGAGTTGGAAGAACTGGTTACAGAAATGGACACTATTTTTAAAGAATTTGGTCTCAAAATTAACATAAATAAAACAAAAACACTAATTGCTTCTAAAAAGGAAAAATATAGCCCTATCTCAATAAATAACACAAAAATAGAACAGGTTAAAACCTTCAAATATCTAGGTAGCTTGATAACTAGTGACTCCAGATGTACACCAGATGTAAAAACAAGGATAGCGATGGCGAGACAAGCTTATAATGCAAAAAAGCACCTGCTCAAGGCCAGAATATCAAGCAAAGTTCGCAAAAAACTTGTTAAAGTGTACATTTGTAGTATAGCACTATATGGATGTGAAGCGTGGACATTGACAAAGAGGGACAGAGAGAGACTGGAAGCCTTCGAGATGTGGTGCTGGAGGAGAATGGAGCGTATAAGTTGGACGGAGAAGAAAACAAATGAAGAAGTTTCGACACGACAATTTTATTAAAACGATAATAGAAGGAAGAATAGAAGGAAAAAGGAAGCGAGGAAGACCAAGAATAAGCTACATGCAGCAAATAAAAGAAAAGATAAATGTCGGGTCGTATCAGGAGGTTAAGAGAAGGGCGGAAAGCAGAGAGGAATGGAAAAAACTCCACCGACAAGAGCCTAGCTCTTAAATTTGATGATGATGAAGTCTAATGTTGTATTATATATAATAACGGAACCCTTCGTTCACTTGGTCGGTTTATTCAACTTTTTCTCACGAGTAAAATAAAACTTCAAACGAATCGCGTATTGGCGAAACCTAAATCAACAAGAATATAATCACATTCCAAAACACACACCAAAGTCATTGAGCGCACTTGACATAGCTCACGCGTTCTCACGCTAAATATTGCGAAACTCCATGAATGTGTGCGTAAAGAAAGACGCACCTTTATTTCATAAACATCCACATAGGATGATGACACTTTTATGACAGTCAAAAAAAGGTACACAGTAAATGTGTCAATACAATTAACATTATGATTACAATCAGTACCTTCCTAATGTTGATTATTACAGAGTATGTTATACTTAGTAAAATTGTATTCAAAATTCGTGTAAGTCTTTTTGTTACCCAACTGCGGAAGGAGTGTCATGTTTTTCGAGAGTACGTATGTATGTATTATTGTTTGGCACGCCCTACAGCCCAGTAGGGCGGGCGGCTGGACGGTTTTTGACATATGAGAAGTTTGTAGAAAAAAGAAAATTGTAGTAGTGACATAGGATAATATATACATGGAAAAAATGGCGCCCGCAAATGGAAACAAAGGGGGGAGAGAGGATTGCTTTTCCTTACCATAGCAATATGGGTATCAAATGAAAGCCAGTAAAACTACTTCAAAAATATAATATTTTGCAGACGGGTGTTTTGTTTTTACAATAATTATTAGATTATCAAATTCGGAATATGAATCCAAACAATATCTCCAATGTGACATTCAGAAGCCTTAACGCTTCGTTAAATAGATTATCTTTGAGAGATTGGTCGTAAAGTAATTTCATTTCCGCAAGACCAATTTGTTTATGATGTTCGGTTGCTACCCAAACACAGCGAAGCTACCATTAATTAAGTAGTTCACACTTAGGGAGGAATTTAAAATCATTTGAACATTTTGCAATATGGTGCTATAGTGTGTTTTGCTTATGTGTAATGTGTGAAAGGGTTAAAAGGATTTTAAATTTGTAAGGATCGAATTATTTTAAAGATTTTTGACGAGCGTGGCAATGCTCGATACTATCGATAGTATTGATAGCTCCATTAGGGTCAATACTATCGACACACAGCAATACTTTAAATAGTATCAAAGTTCAATATTCAAAACATCTCTATTGCGATAAACATCGATAGTTTCTATACTGTCGATACTATTGACAGCTCTATCGATATTGTAGATGATTTTCGAGGCCAACTATCGATAGTGAAACTACCGATCTATCGACAGATAGAAGAGTGCGGCAACGCGATTTTTGATTCCCTTCCCTATTTTCAACCAATGTTTGTGTAAGTTTTTTCATTTTTATTCCGAAACCGTCACAGTTGAAAACTGACCATGACAATAATAATCAAGTTAATTTTGACAGCGCCGATTTTTCAAGTGTCGAATAAATATAAAAAGCCACAAATCATAGAATATTATTAATCAGATAAATAAGACAAGTTAAAACACTAAAAGAAAACACCTAAATTGCTCTTCACTTGTGACGTGAATAAACAAGTAATGAATTCAGGTCTGTTGATTGTAAATACTTAACTTGTCCCGGGTTATTTATCTATATAATAATTATATGGCGACACATCGTATTTCAGGTGTATACATTACGTATGGCGATTTGCGTAACAGATTTTTCCGTCATATTTTATTGTGCTGTGCATTTTTTTAAATTAAATATTATATCCTGTTTGC
Organism: Pyrausta nigrata; assembly: GCA_949316185.1. Lineage (NCBI taxonomy): Eukaryota > Metazoa > Arthropoda > Insecta > Lepidoptera > Crambidae > Pyrausta > Pyrausta nigrata. Next base: position 11,929,250 of record OX438955.1, on the reverse strand, counting down.
TAGATTTACATTTGTATAACTTTTTTTAAGAGAGATTGGAGAGATAGACATTTTAGATTTTTTTTGCAATAATAACCAAATAAAACGGTAGACTCTGATAGACATTGTTCTTTAAATCATCTCGTACGATCTTCGTTTACAATAACAGCATTGAAACTCCAAGTGTGCAAGTGCATTTTGTTTGCGTCTGACAAAGCTATCCTTGTGGGTATGACGGCGCGCAAACTTCCGTGAGCGCTCCTTGTATAGTACTCTTGTGAAGAATTGGTCATTGTATCGAGTTTAAAAGCTTTTCTTGGACTACAAATTATAGCTTGGATGTTGACTGTCGATAGCTGTGCATCTTTTTCTTTGTCGTTTTTAATAGTTTCTTAATAGAACTGTCATGTAGTCATAAATAGTGTAACTGTAGATAAGGTAGATATTTTTAAACAACAAGAAAACGTGGTAGCAAATAGGTAAATTATAATCCATTGGCAAAATAATTCATGTTTTAAGTCTAAATACATTTTAAATACTTATCATTCAACTATTAAATCTAAGGTACCGATGAGACGGGATTTATAGTAAAATCACTAAACCGATGTTATTCATAGGTGAAAATAGAAAAATATTTATTTGGCAGGTTTAACGGTTAATTATTAGACAGCGTTAGGCTAACCAAGTTAATTGTCAAAATAAGTTCTAACTACATAGTTAAATTTATAGCTCTACATAAGGCATGCTTCGTTTTGTCATTCGTAGGACCGTTAAGTCATTTAAGTTATTAAAAATCTTACGTAAGTGAACTGTGTTCTTTTGATAAATAAAGATTCTTACAAGCGATTATAAATACGCGGTAGTAACAGTTGTGTCCCAAAAGATCCCCTCAGGCATGAATTGGGACAGCGCATGGCAAGTCACGATACTAGTTACCAGCAGGAACCTTTTCGGTTCTTTTAGATACTATTGCCAATTCAACATAGCAGGACTATATCATAGGCATTTTCACGAAGCGTCCGCTTCAGCCATGCTCTGAAATCCAATACACGTGTAACTTGATGACTATTGGAAATAGGATTTGCCTTGTTGCTGTGTTTGTAAAACTTTAAAATATTAGTATTGTGTCACTTCATTGCTTATTATGTCAGCCACAGAACAGAAAAACGAGTAGAAATAGCATCCTCGCCTATTAGTATGAAAACCAGTGTAACCAAACTAACACATTTGTAAGAATATCACATTATGATCCACACAAAAAATATTAAGTTGTGATTGTTAATTTTTAGCCATGACGAAAGAGCTTAAAATACAAATTCGATTAAATGAGTCCCATTTTTATTACTAAGCCAATAAGATCCTAAGTTGTGCTTTCCTGATTCTAATGTGCTTTTATATTTTGTTATTCTACTCCCTACTAGATGTCTCTTTTTAGACATGCTTTTCCCTATTACGATGCATTAAGGTCCATAATTGTGGCTGCCGCTCATTTTCCTTGCTTTAAAATACCAAATAGTTTTGCCACCCAACGCCAGATGGAGATACAAGCTAGATAAGTTTCCTGTCAAAATTAAGGATTAAGTACACGATAAACTGAACAAAAAGTATCGATCTAGCTAGACATCAAATTTTGTCCCGGAAATAAAATGTATGCCCACTTATTATTCTATCTTTATGTTTATAAAACGAAGAATGTTTGTTACATGATATAAAGAAACGGAAACTTTTGCAATGATTTTGATTTGTAAGATCATTCTCAGCCCCGATTATAAGAAAAAAAACCAGGTTTACGGGATGAAAATATATTGTATTAGGATTCGACATTTGCGCGGAGAAAGGAATACGTAATAAACGTAGGTTCTCTTTACTTATTATTAATTTAATTAATTATATAAAACAAAGTATTTAGCTTGTGTTTGATAAAAATCACAAAATAGCGAATGACATATTTTTTTACAACTCTCACAATATAGGTATCAAATGAAAAGGCTTGTCTAGTAAAATACTATACGATATTATTAATTTCAAAGGAGCCGCAATGGCCGCCACCACAAAATGGCAAATTAATTTTTTTTAACCACTCCTTCAATGTTGGTTTCAAATTAAAGGGCTTGTTGAGCTTGATAAGTAAGGTGCAATATAAAAAATTCGGTTCTGGCAATTAAAAAAAAATATATAAATTTTTAAAACCCCCATCGAAAAAAAGATTACGCAATTAAGATAACTTTATTAATTTGGCAGTAATATTCGTAGAACTTGTTTGTTGAATAATTTTATACTAAATACAAAATCCTTAAATTATCTTAAGTGACTAAGACGAAGTAGATAACGACGATACGAAACCCATAATGTGTTCATCCGATTTGCACTTGGCCGGTTTTTTCTCATTATCCACTTGAACGGCCAGCCGCGCGTCTCAAATAACAGTCGAGTGACCCGAGCGCTGACGTCATCGCCGACAACGCCGGGCGCGCCGCACATGTCGTAAACAAAGACGATTTAAAACTCTCGTAATAAGAAGTTAGCTAACACTTGGTGTTTTTTATAATGCTGATGAACAGACCTTTTGAACTGTGTGTATTTCGTTAGAGTTTATGATTGGTTTCATTTATAAAATAGGTTGTAAATATGAACATTGTAAATTTTTTGCTTATTTCTCAAATGAATGGCTGTATAAATAAAAAACAAGTGGTCACCTATATGTTTTAAGGTTTAAAATGCATGTTGTGTATTCGCTTAATGTAAAAAATAAATAAAACCACTTTGTATAGTACAATATTTTTTAATAAAAACGTTCCTAAAACTTCGTAAAAATTGTTAGCGCATGGAACTTTTGCAACCAGACTGAATATTTTTTTTCTAAGTACATCTGCTACATAGAATGAAAATATTGGTACCAATTTGTAGCTAATTTAATACATTAACATATATGTAACAATCGTGGCACTGCAATAAAAACTGTCTTCAACATTAAGAACTATCTTCTTCGAACCATACACTTTGCGGAATATACACGTTGCGGAATATAATGGAAATTAAGTAAAAAAGTTACCTACCGACTTGAATCTTTCACTGAATTTAATTATCTAGTAACTAATTAACACTCACCAAAAATTCTTCGTGTTTATAACGGAAAAAACAATTAAAATACAAGAAAACTTTGTGTCACTTGAACGTGCACGCCTAACAATGAAATGTCAGTTTGAAAAAAAATGTTTTCTGAGTTGAGTGAATGATTTCTAGTGTTGTCATACCTTAGAATAACCGATGATTTATGAGGAACGATACGTAATTTTTGCCAGGCAAAAAGTCTTTTACTTTGAGAGCAATAAGGCTTTATATTCAAACACTTTTTTTGGGTACTACTACTACCCATGGCCGCTCAACTACAATTTTCTTTTTGGGTACTACCAGTACCCAAGGCCGTTCAAGCGGGTATGGGATTAAAGTTTTACGGATTAATTTCATAATTTATATTAAACAGTTTAACCTGATGACGTTGCGAATCCTTTGATAATTAATTAGGTACCTAGCAGTAAAGTAATCCGTAAATTGTGTTGAAAGTAGTGAGTAGTAAGAAAATAATAGTTCCAATTTCGGTTAAAATAAACTTATCGATATTTTAACGTGCGCTCGTTAAAATATCGTATCCCTAAATGAGTAGCGTGTGGAATTAATACGGAATTAGGTAACGGTACAAATGAATCCTGTGACCACGATCGCTGTAAAGTGTTCGAAACGTCAGGTTTAAAATAAAATGTAAATAAATCGCGAAGTAATCCGTAAAATTGTGTTTTAATGAGTTCAACTTCGCGTAAACGTAAGAAACAAATATGGTACAAATGAAGTTTAGACCTTATCACCTTTGTGGTGGATTGGTTTTAGATTGTAATTTTAACCAATTGCTATGATGTGCAAATTTTACAATTTCTTCTAAAATAACGTGATAATTACTTAATTATGGTATGTTACTCCTCTTTTTGATACATTTGTTGTTTTACTGTTTTTTTTTCGTACAAAAATTGTACAATTTAGCATTTTTTAAGATTTTTGTCAATATTTGAAGGCGGCAACACCCTGCCGCAACTGTCGCCGACTAAAGCTCGTGAAAGGGGGCGGGGACATCACATGCGCCAAGCTCATCGCATGTGAGATACGCGGATCACGCACACTTTCGATTTCTACTCGTTTTTCTGTTCTGTGATGTCAGCTGTTGCATATGGACGAAGTCGTTACTTTGAAAACGTGTAAACAACCTTTATTTTTTGAAGCCTGATCGTAAAAGTTTTATTTTCTATGGGAAAACATGCCGTTTACTTTATTTCCTGTTAAATGGCTCATTTTTACCCAAGTTTGCCAGAAGGAGGGTAATATTTTTTGATCGTATGTATGTATGTCCATTACTTTGGCCGGCCTAAAGCACAAACCGCTAGAATGTTTATTACAATAAATTCGTCAGCATTCTGGTGGTGACATAGGCTATAATACATTTTGAAAATGGCAATGGAAAAAGTTGTTGATTATAGTATTTATTTCGTTACTAGGGAAAACTGAATTTTGTTAATTGCTTCTCAATTTTATAACGATTACGAAATATAAGCAGTTTACTTATTAAAACTGATAAAAAACAAGTTAATCCAGATAATCCATTGTTATCCAAAAGCCATACTATTCAATATCAATTTTATCCCAAGAAAGAAGATTTCGAGTAATTCAAAAAATCCAATTTAGAGCCAGATAATATTGCCTCAGATAAAACCGTTACGATTACAGCTTTCTTATGTACGTAATTTTTCGTATGCCTATATGAATAAGAGTTAAATTTGCTCTTTGATTTTGGCGACGACTGTACGTCTAGCCGTGGTGTAATCTGTTGAGCAAATAATTTGTATTGCAAAAACTTGATTTAGTATAAGTATGGTAATTTTCAAAACTGGATACTTGATAACTGAAGCTAATGAGTTCTTAAGTGGAGATTTTGACAATTATAATTTTGGAGATTTCTGTTAGAAAGGTCTTTGCAGTTCATGCCAAAGTCATGAGTAAGATTATGAGTACCACTTAGTTCGTATTAAAATGACTTTTCAGTGCGAATTCTGTTTTAATATAACATATTTTACAACGTGTAACACAATAAACGTATTTCATACTTGTAAATATTTACTATTGGAGGACTTCCATCCAATAGGGGGATATCGAATGATACCGAATACGTTTACATACATACTCGTATATTGTAAATAATGGTCTTCTGTTGTGAATGGATAAATGTATAACCCACACGCAGCAGCAGACGACACGTGGCCGCGACATTACTGGTTTCTATGTATTTCTATGAAATAGGTACCATTCGCAGCTAGCGACACGGAGGTTGCATAGAAATTCATAGAAACCAGGAGTGCCGCGGCGTCACGTCGTCTGCCGCTGCCGCGTGTGATTTGCTACGAACTTATACTTAGTACAATTACTGTCGCTTGAATGAATTGTCAATAGAAAGTTGCGCCATATTTAGGGTTTGATATTGTTAGGCGTAGTTTGTCCTATTGTTTTTTAATTAGGATCCCAGTGGACGATTTCTGATTTCAGATGCTTTTTATACGGGACCAACGCGACGTTAAAATTATAATAACTTCAACTTCAAACACTAGAATTCTATGTTCATCAGTGGACGACCTGCGGCTGATAATGATTTCTAACTCTATACACCTTATTGCAAAAAACTTTGACTAGGTTTAAACCAAGAATAACTGCTAACTAACAAATTAGAAATGAATGGCACATCGGTGACATGACCTAAATAAGAAATGTCTTTCTAATTGGTCGTATAATACATTAGTCTCGGTTTAAACTTGGTATTAAGTGTTTGTAATATAGGTGCAAAACTATAAGTTCGTAGCCGCGTGGCAGCAGCAGACGACATGTCGCCGTGGCTCTACTGGTTTCTATGTATTTCTATTCAAGCTTCGTGTCGCTGTCGCTAGCTGCGAATGGTATTTTATAGAAATACGTGGAAACCATTAGTGTCGCGGTGACATGCCGTCTGCTGCTGCCGCGTGTGGTAATACCTTAACGCAGGGTTTTTTTATATAATTATAGTTAATCCGAATTTCTCTCTCATTTCAGAGTCCAGACGCTTGCAGCACATGCCAAATGTGCGGTGGCTTCCGTCTCCTCCCCTGCAGAATCTGCAACGGCTCGAAGAAGAGTCTCCACCGAAATCACTTCACTGCCGAGTTTGTCGCACTCAAATGTATGAACTGTGATGAGGTGGGCCTGGTAAGGTGCGATGCTTGCTCCTGAAGATGCTTCAAGATAAACTTTATTACGTTTCAAGTGAATTTGTTTATAATTGAGTTGTTAAAGCTAGTGTTAAAGCGTTTGCACACCACGTTTTTTATGTACTGACGCGCGACACGCAATCAGGGCCCCTAGACATGATTCTACAGCGTATTTCGCTATCGCCAACGAAATGTCATATGTTTGCAAAAGTCACATGATGTGTCGAAGGTTTATACGTGTTGTTAGCGATAGATAACACCGTTGAAGAATAGATTGAGAAACTAAATATATTGAAAATATTGCATCTTGTCTAATGCTTTGGACATTCAGCAAGAGCGAGGCAGTTGACATGTTGTGACCCTTTCACATGATCATGTACAATACAAACGGGTTAATAATACGCAGAAGACGCTCCTTTCAGAAACGCACATCGTCAGCGCATAAATAAAACGTGGTGTGCAAAGGCTCTCAAAGCTATTTCGGTTTTTAGCATGGAATTTATATGAACTTGACTAGTTTTGAAATATCCTCAAGATTGAAATAGATAGCTAGAAGTATCGATATAAGTAAAAGTGAGGTGATTGAATAAATGAATGAAACTATATTTTAGTTGTTGAAAGAAGAAGAAGATTTTTTCACAGCACAGGTAAACCTGCCTTTTTACGCCTTCACAATAAAGTTAAATTTCAATTGGTAAAAACTTTATGTGGTACCTAGTTTGATACTAGCCTATACATATGTATAATAATAAATAATAAATAAATAAAATTTCTGTAATACGAGTAATCCATATCTATACTAATATTATAAATGCGAAAGTGTGTCTCTCTGTCTGTCTGTCCTCTACCTCTTGACGCTTAAACCACTAAACCGATTGAAAGGAAATTTGGTATGGAGACAGTTCAAGACCTTGGAAAGGACATAGGCTACATTTCGTCGCGATATAAAAACATTAAGGGGGTGAAATGGGGGATGAAAGTTTATTTGGAAAATCCAACTCTTGCGGGCGAAGTCGCGGGGAATCACTAGTAAGGTTATAAGAATGTTTGATGATGATGTCCTCCACGACGTGTCCGTCGACGGCGACACCTGGTCAGTTTCTGGCATGAGCTCGGAGGTGACTTGCAAACCTGAACTTGGACAATCACAAGTAGACAGCTGCAGTGCAGCTTATTCAGTCGCACGTTAATATGAACGTTTATGTCGGTCTTATAATCACTAACTTGGAAATCATACCAATAATCTGATATAGCTTCTTATAAAATATCGAAATGTTAGAAATTACAACAAAGAATATTTGGTTAAGATTTTTATCAAATTTTAGTCAAATAATATTTTTGGATATTTTTAGGAATTTTCGAAACGATGGATAAAGGCACTGATTCAGAACGAAAACCATATTGATATAATTTACGCCCTTCAAATTACTGAAAGGTACAAATGAAAAACTGAATAAAATGCTCACATTACATTTAAGTTAAGAGACCATTGTTTTAACTTGTATCATTTTACACACGTTAATTGCAGTAAGTAACGTACTTAATAAGCAATGGACACTGCCTTTAATATTCTTTTTACACGAATTACCTATGTTCAAGCATGATGTATGGTTAATTTTTTACAACATTAGTTTTTATACGGGCATTCCAGTCTTGAAAGCACTCCTTAATTTTAGTTATTTTAAGTTTTATATTTTTAATTTACGTTAACTGTACATTATATTTAATGAAAAATAGAATGCCATAAATTAGATGCAATACATTTTCTATTTTTATACAAATTGTTAATAGTAATTTAGGCATTTTTATTGCTATCGCTAGTTAAATATTATGTTTTAAGATATAAAATGAATCTTATTACACCATTTGATGTTAACAAGGTGTGTTTCTATAAAATACCCTAATTTGTTTTTTTTTTTGTAAAAAATAGATAATTTCCAAGAGGTACTTAAATGCACTGTAGAACTATGAAAGTTGTATTAAGTATATTGTTACTAATTATACAGGTCACCCACGGCTATGATAGCTGCAGGGAAAGTATCTCAAATATTGCGAATACTCAGTTTTTCTGAAAGATTTTATTTTCATTTGAAGAACAATTTTAACTGCGTCTAAAGATTCTTAAATAATCACCTGTTTACACCGGGAATTTAACCCGCCTAATGAAAAATAATAAAAAAAACACCCTTATTTTCAGAATACCGATCAAAAGGGTCAATCGGAAGGATTATTTTGTACCAGATAACAAAGCATCTTAAATAAAAAGAAAGACCACGAAATTTTACATTTATTTTAAATAATTACATTTTACATTTAAGATACTTTCCCTCCATGTGACATAGCCGTGGGACATCCTGTATAATAAGCTGCTTAGTTTAATGAAAGCTAATTAATTTAATGAAACATTAAACTAATTAACTAAAATCGAATGATACAAATTTTAAGGAACATATGAAATGCGCACCTGCCTCCGAGAAGTCGATTCTTATGGCACAGCATGTTTGACATTACGTTACCTCCCCCAAAAATGCCGTAAACTGAAACAGCACCAGAATTGTTTTTTAAAATATTGATCAAAAAGATAAAAACAAAGAAGGGTTTCTCCTAATGATATATGCATTACTAAAACTTCTTTGAAATGTTATTCATATTATTATTTTAGAAAACATTCTTTGTAATTAGTTAGCCCTTCGGCTGATTCGAAGTTGTGATAGTATTAATGTTATAATACAATGAAAGTAGCTAAATATTTGAACAGTATGTAAGCCTTCTGTAAGTAACAAAGAGCTTAGGCACTATTGTAAATACATTTTGTTTTAATAAATAACGAATTCATTTATTTGTTTTTCTTTTGAACGCTTAGAGATTCCAAAGTTTTGTGCATATTTTTAATTTTCAATAGACTTAAAGTATTTGCAGTCCGTATTTTATATTCTTTTCAAATATGTTTTCATCATAAAATAGATAGCTAGATAGATATCTCTTTATTATAATCCATAAAGAAGTAAGATAGTAATTTACAAAGTTTTTTTTTTTTTAAATTGAAATGGGTATGCTCTTGACTCTAGGCTAAGCCAGACGTGACATAGACTCAGTAGAGATGCATAAAGTAAGTGGTCTTATGGCTCGGAGAGATCTCTTAGAGAAAAGTTATGATAATAAATCATATGTAAAGTATTTATTTAAACTTTTTTTACAGTTTATCGTACAAATGGCAGACTGAATTCTAATCATTATAATATTCCAGTCAACCATAGGTCCAAACTGAGAAAATACGGACGGTGCAAGATATCGTAAATTAAAAAAAATATGGTAATGATAGAACCAACGCAAAATGAAGTTTCCAGGAATTTAATTATTGTCTTTATGTACCTACTATAATCTTCTTAACTTAAATATTCTAAACTTAAATACAGTTATATACACACATAAACTTAAAAATAAAAAACTTAATAATAAACTATTTACATGCCAGTATGTCAGGTATTTTAAAAATAGGAAAATACCTATAGATAAAATACCTGACTTAGGTCGCTGTCCCGCGGGAAGGTGCCCATAAGGCTGGCCACATTACCCCGTTGGATGGCCAGGCTGATCCGCTGGCCGAGGTATAGGCCAGCCTTCGTATCGTGAGATGTCTCAACTAAACGTTTTGAAATCTCACGATAAACTTTATGGGCGCTTTGTATTGTGTTTATTGATATAATCCACCAAATATATATCAACCTACTAACAATCTTCTTAATTAAATACCATTATAGTGCATTGAAAAAGAGGTAGATGAGTCATTAGTGCCCGGAAATTGATTGCCTGAAATTGAGTAATTTGAATCAATTTTGAATTCAAATATGACATTCAAAACGTAAAAGATCGTGTGCTCGGAACATCAAATTCGAATCGCCGCGCAGTACGAGATGAAAGGTCTACCTTTTTTAAAAAAATATATACTGTCAGTGATTAAATGCCTTTTTTTCAAGAAGGAAATGCTTTATGCATACCTGTTGCTCTGGGATGACAGCTTTAAATGGCCAAGTATAACCACTAAAATCTCCGCGTAATTCCTCAGACTTCATGTACAGTCGAGTTCATTAATATATGAGCATTATGACGACCGTCTTGGTGTAGTCGTTCGCGCACCGGACTTCTAAACCAGGCGGTTGCGGGTTCGAATCCCGCAAGGGGCAAATGTTTGTGTGATGAGCACGAGCATTTGTACCTAAGTCATGGACGTTTATATGTATTTAAGTATTTCTATCCGTTATCCTAGTCAACATAGCACAAGCTAACGCTTGGCTAGGTAATTGGTGTGTTTGTTGAAACAATTTATTTATTTTCGAGGCTTCAAATATAAATGCACGGAGGGGTACATAAATATCTGAGCAGATTCATCAATCAAACTTAATAATATGACAATTTGCTCAAGTATTTATTTACATACCCTCCTATGCGCATTTATATTTGCAGCCTTAGAAATGCTCACATATTAATGAACTCGAATGTACATTTTTTTTTCATTTATTAATCCAATAAAAAATTAACAATATGTATTAAACTTATGCAACATTCAGTAAACCAACGAGGTTTGTAACAAATGCCGTGCTAGTCTACGACGTCGTTAGTTTGTTTAAAAAGTGAGCTCACATGAATTCGACTATACTCGTATGTTAATATTTTTACCTTACCATCACAAGAGTGAACACTCCCTTAGATCGATAGATAATATCTTAATTAAATCTCGTTGTCTTATAAATCTGGCCAATAACCTCATCTACTTATTTTAACTGGTTTAATAAATACATATTACTTTTAAAGTAATCACAGCACAGCCCACTATTCACGCCTACATTTTTATACTCAACCGAAAAAAAAGCACCTAAATATTTAAGCGAAAATTATTAACTTGTACATTTTATTTGATCATAAAATAACTCCTTTATGACGGGTGAAAACTGAACTCAAGATTTTTCAAGAGAAACTTTAGTATTTTTTGTATAATTTTTGGTTTAAAAAATTTACGATACATTTTCTTAAAACAGTATACAATTTTATTTTTTCGATACTTTTGTAACACTTTTACTACTAACTAACTAATACTGTACTAACTTCAGTATTGGATTACCACTCTAACCTGGACTAAACAACAAAAGCCGAATACCGAAGGGGTTGAGATTGTTTAATCACAAAATAATGGGTTTCAGTTTTCACCCTGTCTCATCCTCATTATTCCTTAAACTGACTGTAGAAGACGCCCTTATAAGTTTGTACGGTCGGTTCCCTAAGAGATTGTATTTCCTCAACCCTACCCTCAACCTGTTGCTTAGCCCCGCTAAGTTAACCCTAACAGTCCACTAATTCCTTCCCCAGTCCAACCCTAACTTAATTACAGCCTTTTCAATTACAAAGTGTCGTTCGAGATAACGCTGAACAGTGTAGCCTGTTGCTCTTACAGGAACGAAATCAATGTCACACTCACACATAGATGGGCTGCACGCGGCCCTATCTGTATAGGGAAACACCCAGTAAGCGTGCGCACATGCAAAGAAACGGTGAGATTGTAGAGCAGCGGAGATTGCAGTGGAACCATTTTGATGAGGCTTAGATAATTGGTAGGTAATATCAGCCTATTGCAGTCAACTGCTGGACATAGGCCTCTCCAAGACGGCGCCAACTTGCACGGTCCTCTGCTTCTCGCATCCAGCCACCACCGCCCACCTTCCTTAGGTCATCGGTCCTTCAAGCAAGGGGGGCGTCCTTGGTAGGTATAACTACTATATTCCTAAAATTTTATGCGCGACCCTCCCTCACCTCCTGCGCCACGACAGACGTGTCCTTGAGGCAAGGAGGCGATGATGCTGACTGCGTTACTGCGTTGGATAGCTATACTTATCCTTTAAGCGATGAACTAGCCAGCATTACTATTTGCTAAAACATAATTTTATGTAGGTAGGCAATTTTTCCAAAAAGCTAGTTGTAGCTACTGTCCTGCATTTAATTCCCCCGAACCTACGAGTATGCTGCCTCCGACGACAAAGGGTCTTACTGCCATATTCAGAGACGTCAATTAACTTAATCTTTCATTATGTCTCATGCCATCCTTTTCTATTTCATTGACAAAGAAAGTGACAGTACGAGACTTAATTATAGATTAATGGACTTTAAACTCAAAGGGGTCCTCTAAATCTTGAAACGTTATGCTCACCTTTGATAAATGGTTTCGTAAAAAGGTAAGTATCCGGTAATCTGAAGGCATGGCAAACGGAAGGTTGAAATTTTCCACACTTGAAATGGTAAAGGTATCTTTTTTAGGGTTCCGTACCTCAAAAGGAAAAAAGGAACAAAGGAACTCTTATAGGATATAAGCGCGTCTGACGCGCTGCTGATAATTTCATACTATAAACGGAGCGCAACAGCCGCGCGGTACTAATAATAATAATTACACTTTATAGCCGTACGTAGAGGAACGTAGATTTAAAACGTTTGGTGCGTATTTGTGGTATGAACTGGTATGTCAACGACATAAATATAAAATTTAATATTTTACATCGCTTTAATACGTCCTTTAATATTATCTTGGCTCTCTGAATTCTCTTACACTATGTCACGCAATAGGAGGAAGACACGCACACACAGATATTCAGGGTCTGGATCACGCACACACCCTCGCCTCGGATACAAGGGCTGCTGCAGCTAGGTCGCGAATGACGTCATCGCGCGCAAGGTCAATATCACTTTTGCGTCCTTCTCTATCCCGTAGGACGAGTATCGCTATCCTTGTTTGGCGGGTTCGGGTCGTCTGGGCCCGGCAGTGCAAGCGTGTACGAGGGTGTGTACGAAATGAATACATAGAGAAGAAAACTCTGGGCGGGATTTTTCTTTTTTAATTTCGTGAGATGAATGTTGGCAAAGGAAGTCTCCGCATTCGGCCGTGTTTTCTCTGATGTAGCTGTCACAAAAATCAAAGGGCATTTTGTTTAGTAAAATGAAATGCGTTCGGATAACGTTGTAACGGGAAAAATGACGCGACGAGAAAATCAATATGTTATTTTGGAAAACAAAATTTATCGGTGTGCGTTTCAATAACTGGTCATTCGGTATTAATATTTTGATTTCACTGAAATGTTACATTCAATTTAATAAAAATACTATGAAGAGACGATGTTTGACTTTCGGCTACGTCCTAAAAAACAATTAAGCATTCAACTCAGGGTTGATTTTTTAACTGTCAGAATGTATTTTAATTCACCAAATAAAATGCAGAGCGATTACAAAATGTCAGTCTGATGAGGTGATCCTCATAGTGCCAACTTTTATTCGAAGACATTTTAAATGGAACGCTGTATTAAAACGTGTTTTTCGCCATTTGTAAAACTTCTTCTTCTTCTTAGCGAGTCGATGGAACACGAGAAAATTACATCGTAGCAGCCCAGAATTCAGCCACTTCTATTGCGGATCGACTGCCGTCCATTAAATCCTCTGGCGTGCAAGTGTTGGGGCACGCCGGGCACGATGTTAAGTGTGCCATAGTTTGCACCGCACCACAAACACAGTCCACATCGGAGCTTACCGAAAATCCCCACCTGACCATGTTGTTCTTACTTCGGCCAACCTAAGTCCGAAGCCTGTTTAAGGACTTCCAGATCGGCCATGGTAAATCATGTCCAGGAGGGAGATTCTCGGCAAGCGGGACAAAAAGAGTAGGCAGAGAGGCTTTTTTGCGCCAAAGTTCGCATCTGGCTTGTGCGGGTTCGGTAGAAAGTGGGGCGACACACTTAATAAAACTGCGACGACTTTTTAGCCTTTGCGGCACTGAGACGTAGCCGTGCATAGGATGCCGTGTGTCGCGATCTGCGTTTGCCCTTTCAGTAGAGCTAGCTACAGCCCTGCGGACTTCCGGAGGTGCTATACCAGCCAGTGGATATAGCATTGACACTGGGGTTGGTTTTAGACAACCAGTGATGACCCGGCAGGTGTCGTTCAGGGCTACCACTAACTTGGCATGAGCGGAGCGGCTCCAAACATGCGTACTCGCCAGCTGAGAAGGCGAGCGCTAGCCCGGTCGTCCGCAGCACGTGTGGCGTAGCTCCCCATTTGGTGGTAGTTAGGCGACGCAGTAAGTTGTTCCGCGAGTGCACTTTCTTCTTGGCGTTATCGCAGGTCATCTTATGAGTAAGAGATCTGTCAAGCGAAACGCCAAGGTATCTCGGGTAGTTGTTGTGCGAGATTGGTACTCCCTGCCATACAATATTGAGTGTACGTTTTGCTTCTCTGTTGCGCAGGTGGAATGCGCAAGACTCCGTTTTACTCGGGTTTGGCTTCAGTGAGTTCGCCTCGTAGTAGCTACTCAGATTATTGAGAGCTACAGTGAGGTTAGCCTCAACTTCTTCAAACTTGGAGCCTTGTGATGTTAGTGCCAGGTCGTCGGATTATAAGAAGCGGGACGTATTTATGCTGGATGGTTGGTCATTAGTGTAGATGTTGAAAAGGAGCGGCGCCAGAATACTGCCCTGAGGAAGGCCGTTCCTTTGTGACCTCCAACGACTCTTGTCTGAGCGAAGATGTACTTGAAACCGACGGTTATGGAGTAGTTCTCGAAGGATCATGACGAATTTGCGATCGCCGGTCATGATGTCCACCTTCCATAACAGTCGGTTGAGGTTCACCGTATCATAGGCCGCAGATAGGTCCACGAATACGGCGCCCGTTATCAACTCAGACTCGAAACCATCTTCAATATGTTGCGTGAGCTTGAGCACTTGGTTGCAGCATGATTTTACCGGTCTGAAACCTGCTTGCTCTGGGACTAGTTTAGGGTCGATTAGGCCTGTGAGCCGGGTCAGCAGCAATCGTTCAAATAGCTTATAGGTATGGCACAATAATTGCTGATTTTCCTGGCTTAAGTATTGCTATCACCTTTGACTTTCTCCAGATGCGTGGTATTTGAGCAGATTCCAGACAGTTGTTAAAGAGCTGCAACTGCCAAGATATAGCCGACTTACTGAACCGAGGTGCTTTATTTGCTCCACTGATGTGTTGTCTATCAAAGGACTTGTCCTCTTTTTGTATGAAGGCTGGTTTTTTATTCCAAGATAGCACTAACCACTAATAACCCATACTTATCTTTAAGCTACAAAAATATGAAACACGTAACCATAGAAATCAGAATTTTAAACGCCTCCATTTTTGAGAAAAAATATGCTTTGTAACAGGCGTCACCTTAGTTGTAATTCCTGGCTGTATGGCTATGTACCATTGCCTTTCCACTGGTGGATAAATACTACTGGGTACTACTACAGATTATATAATAGGTACCAGTAGTACCTATTATATAATCTGTAGTAGTTCAATGGAATGTCAATTTTGCTGACAATTTTTTTTTCATGCGTTAATTGATATAGGCGAAGGTGCGATTTATGTACAGACAAAGAGAAAAAATAATTTAAATTTTTCTTTAAATCGGAGGCCTTAAAAATATATTAATTATGCAGAAAGGTTCGTTTTTGTGAACTCTTTCATATAATATTTAGTTTATTCTGGTTAGAAATATTGACGAATAAAAAACCATTAATGGACAAGTCCTTTGTAAAACTAAAAACAAGGTTTTAATATTGTGTCAATTTTTTTATAGATGGTAGAATTATGGTACGGAACGCTTCCCGAAACGCACTTGGCCGGATTTTTGTGTTTACATTTCCACGGGCAGAACTTTTTTTCATCATATTTTCGTTTAGTGATTGTGATTCTTGCTCATCTCGGTTTCAGAGGGTTCTTCAGAAACTGTCACCTTCAGGGTTTACTCTTTTCTGTCTTTAATTAAATACAAGACTCAGTTATCTTGATATTTAAAGATTTCTGATGATCATTGTTTATTTCCATCAGTAAAAAGGTATGCTTGTGGCGCAGTGGCGGCAGCGCTTTGGTAGTGATACCAAAAGTTATGCAACCCACGGCGCGGTCGTGATTGGATGGGTGACCATTCCGACCATTTAAGTGACGTCCATGACAAGCATCTCCGTGCTTCGGAAGGCACGTTAAGCAGTTGGTCCCGGCTAATATCTGGGGTATTAGTCGTTAAGCCTAGTCAGAGGCCCTAGGGCGGCTTGATAACTTCTGACAATAAGGTTTGTCACTTGCCTTACATACACCCCTCCACCAATCCGCACTGAGCCCGCGTGGTGAAGTATGGCTCGTTCCTCCTCATAGTTGAGGTGAGGCCTTTTCCCAGCAGTGGGATCTAATAGGCTGACTTATAAAAAGGTAATCTCTCTTTTATTCATGTTTAAAAGGAAAATATTCAAACATTTCTAATAATATATGTAAACAAGTAAATAAGTTCTTATGATTAGAACTCTGATCAATGTCCATAAATAATTAAGTAACTACTTTTTTTAAAACCGAAGTTTTAAGTACGTCGCTGGCTGTGTGATGTAATATGTTAGCCCGAAGGCTTAAAAGATTTCGTTTAAGGCTTACTACCAATCTTTTACACGTGCAGCCTGCAGGCTAGCTATACGCAGCGGGCATACAGCGACCTGCAATGTCAGTGTCTTTAAAAGATGTAGACATATCATCTCCTACTGCGCGGCGATTCGAATTTGGTGCGCCGAGCACGCGTTAGTTTACCTGTCAAATGTGTTCGAAATTTGAATGTTAAATTGAGCAAATTTAAGGCAAGCAATTTCCGCGCTAATGACACATCTATCTCATTTTAAATGCACTATCATTGGCGACCTGCGTGTTAGCACTCAGGATACTGTTGGGGCTGTCTCGTGGCGTTGTAGCGCGTCGGAATTGTTTGCAAAGGCGCATATAGACGATTTTTACGCCATAATAAGAAAAAGGTCCGCAAACATGCTCACCAGACTCCGCTCCAGCACTAAGAGTGTCCTGAATATGTAAAGGTATATAGACCGGTGGGACACTCCTTTGCTCCGGCATTGGGTAAAACTCCACACCGGATATTGATTAATAATAATAATAATAATAAATGGTTTCAACAAACACACCAATTACCTAGCCCCAAACTAAGCGTAAGCTTGTGCTATGGTGACTAGGATAACGGATAGAAATACTTAAATACATATAAACATCCATGACTTAGGTACAAATGCTCGTGCTCATCACACAAACATTTGCCCCTTGCGGGATTCGAACCCGCAACCGCCTGGTTTAGAAGTCCGGTGCGCGAACGACTACACCAAGACGTTCGTCGATTGTTTTTTTTTATTCTTAAGTAAGTCTTTTTATTACAAATTTGTACGTTCTATCATTACTATCATTTGTTAATTCGATATTTTTGAACGTTTTGACTTTTCGGCGTACAGCGTTCGATTATTTGATCAATTGGTATTCGAGATGGCGTAGGTTATCTTTACTAACCATAGCATAAGAGTTTTGTTTTACTAGCACTGATCACACAGGATCTGATTTCCAAAATAAATGATTTGAATTGAATTTACTTTTCTTGTTATTAACAGTTTAATATTTAAAGTAACCATTCTCACGTATATTTTACTCATGTTCGTGTTTATTTGCGTACATTTTCACGGAATCGACGTAACGTTGACTTTCAAACAGCTTTACAGCCATCTTTGTGACTCGTTTCTGATTTTTCCAGCCTTGGTTTCCGCGGAAAAGGGTCTTTATAAGGCCGTCGCTTACGAGATTACTTTCTTTCTGTACGTCTCTTTATTGGAGTAAGCCCTTACACGTTTGTGAATGTCTCAATCTGGTTTTATATAATCCTGAAACGGATCAGATTTTCTTTTTATCGTGATAGCACGTTCGGGGAAATATACAAAATCTCTTAAAATTCTTTAAATGTGGTAAGTATTAAAATAATATATCTTTGCTGCAAAATTATTGACGACTTACCTACTAAGACGATTTACTGACGACCGTCTTGGTTCTACTTGGTACTCCGTAGTGGTACGCGCTCCGGACTACAAAACAAGAGGTTGCTGGTTCGAATCCCGTAAGGGGCAAGTTTATGTGATGAGCACGAGCATTTGTACCTAATTCATCGATGTATAAGCGTATATAATTATGTCTATCCGCTACCCTGGTCGCCATAGCACAAGCTCACGCTTAGTTTGGGGCTAGGTTATTAATGTGATTGTTGAAAACAATTTATTTATTTATTTATGATTATTATACAGACCTACGCTATCAGAAAAGGGTTAATATTATTTTTATTAACAACGACATCTTTGTTAACTATCAAATTCTTCAGTTTTGTTTCGTTTCAAATTAAAATAAAGTACTTTAGCAATAAGTAATGGTACGGACATCGAGGACATATCCTACTAGAGGGGAAATGGCATTAATTTTGTTCCAGAAAAATTCCGCCAAATCCGAAAGATTCCGAATGAACCGACTGAATGTCAAACACCGTATTAGTGATGGTCAATAAGAAATTAGTATCGATAGTCGATGTTATTGTTTAATTTAAAGGGAACAATATTTTATTACACCTAAGGTTAAACTTTTCACTAATGTGCAATATCCTAAATATAATATCTGATTCTTGTTCCTAAAAAAATTAAGTTAGTCATCAAATTAACCATAACAAACTCTAAAGTATGAATCATCAAAATTGTTATCAATCTATCCCTATTTCCCTTGGTCACGCCATCACGCGTGAATGGCTGGACCGATTTCACTAATTCTCTTTTTGTTGTTTGTTATTGCTAGGAGAAGGTTCTTATGAAAGAAAAAAAATAAGAAAATTGCGCGTAAAATTATTAAATTCAGGAATACTTAACCACCATATAAAATTATTTCTAATCAAACCTTAGCGCTTTGGACGTTAAAACATTTTGAATGTAACCTTATGAAGTTCGACCACTGCCCTTTATAATACAAATACGCTGGACTGCATACTGCCAACCTAACAATGAAGCCATTTAATTATCGCAATTGTGGCGCTGATGGCTATAGTGAGCGTGTGGTGACCATCTACGGAACTAATTTGACATAAACATATGGTAGTTACTCTATCTTAGTTTCCTGTACACTCGGTGGGGACGCTTTGATTTGGCACAAAATTATGTGTTATTTCTTAGAGAACGTTTAGTCCAGCGTGCTTGTACTATAGAGGTCAGTTCGTTCGACATAGAATTTACAGATATCATCAAAGAGGATTAAAAAAAACTAAATAACAGGACAAAGTCTGTCGGATCAGCTAGTATTTAATAAAAAATAAACTTTTGTTTGTAAAACAAATTAACTTCCATAATAACTTGCAAATAAAATGCTTAAATTATAAAAACATGAATTTAAAAGCCAAGCACAGAGAAATAACATTGAAATCGAAATACAGTAAGTAACTCATTTTTATTAAAATGCGTTTATTGCTTTCTAATTTCTATAAATTAAGAATAAGGCTCATACTTTATATACGACAGGAAACAAGTTTCTTAGAATCATGTTTTCCGATATATATCTACCTATTTACCTAAGCACAGAGGCATCACTTTCAATGTTTTAAAGCCCGGGCAAGGTTTTTTTTATGAAAAAAACAGGCTGAGTGCGAACTCGCACACGAAATTATACCATTATCTACTTCATAGTCACTTAGTCACTTCAGGACTTTCTGTGAATGAGAATGTAGGTAAATACCTACCCCAAAGTTGTCTTAAAAGGAATCGTTTTAACAATAAAACCACCTACATTATACATCTTTCTGTGTAAATTGCCTTATTTCTTTTATTGGTATGGTTTGCCATAAAGATTTTCTATCTATTTGAAGGCTCCAATTCCTCATTCGCTTCTCATTACATCCATTCATCACCTTTATTATCGTCACACACCTTACAGTAATAGAATCGATACACATATATTTACACACGCAAACATCTATACTCTTTGCTTTTACTACGCACCTCATTGTTCATAATCCATTAAACCAAGAAAACTATCAAACGTCATGTCAAGTGTCAGCGTTTTGTTATTCGCAAAAAAAACAATAATTCTAACGAAAACTTCCTCGGTATAGGTAGCTTAATGTCATTTTTGCATAGGTATTGATTCTAGTGCGCGAGTGTAAATATTTGTGTTATCGATTATATCACTATACCTCCGTGCTGCCTAAGTACTAAAATAATTATTGTGAAATGTAAACTGTGCACATAAATGTCGATAAGTCGTATAACCAATTCAGCGCAACACTAGTAACGAGTGTTAACGAATAGAATGAGATGACATTATGTGCTACCCACTTAGTGGGAGCAAGATTAGACTTAAACGTCAGTACGCTTGACCGATTTTTCTTGAGCCGTAGGAAAATTTTATCAACTTTTCAAAATTGCATAATTACTATTACTTACCGATGAAATGACATCACATCCGTTTTAAAATTAGATGTTTTGCTTTTTTTCTTACAACACAGTATAGAACAATACGACATTATGTTAATTATTTCTCAAATCTCATTTTTTCGTAACAATTCAAGTATTCACGTTGACATACCACACAGATCAATTGGTTTTTGACATACGGTTTTGACAGAACTGACACCTTCTATTGCGGTTGTGAGAGCAGATAAAGTTTCGGAGTAAAATAGTTTTTACTTCGCCTCTAGTAGGATATGTCCTCGATGGGTACGGATAACAGCATGTCAAAGTAAATACTTTGACATATTATGCAAAGGTAATAAGGGTGATTTTGCACCAAAAATTAGGTACCTCTAAGTAGTATCATGGCCACTGTAAATGGACGAATTACATTAATATTATTTTCTACGTGTGATGCAAAAATATATTCAAATACCACATTATATGGCATATTAGTAAATTAATATACTAAAGTAGTAAACTTTTAAATAACAAGATTAATAAAATTGAAAACGTTGAAAATATTTGACATCTCGGTAACAAATGTCTCAGAAGGCTGAAAAATATGCAAACAAAATGGCGGGAAACAATTCCATAGCACACCTGGGACTTGTTTGTCTATGGCTGGCGTTATGTCGTATTAACCATAAAGTCCTACTCTAGAATCTTTCTCTAATAAAAAAAAATAAAAAACCGTCTTCAAAACTGCCTACAGTGCTAATTAAAACGTAAAATTTTATAAACAAATTTAAACTAAAAAGTACAAAATAATATTTAAATTACCTGACTGCTCTACGAAATTATACAAGAAACCTATTTCCAATTTATTTTCTGTTATTTTTTGGAGTAGTGTTTATAAAATTTTACGTTTTAATTAGAACTGTAGGCAGTTTTGAAGTCGTTTTTTTTTTAAAGAAATTTATTTTTCAATTTTTAGTTGAAAGTTTGTGTAGACCTACTAAACGCGCTGTTCAAATCCGACAGCGTCATTTGGAAGAAAGTAGTAACGAGAAGGAAGACCGTTTAAAGAAGAACAGTGAAAGATTTGCAAATAGCGTTTTAAATGTAGTTTGTTGTATATCGTATCATCGGATTCCCTATACAAATGATTTTAGGTATAAAAACTGTTCTATGTCCTTTCTCGGAACTCAAACTATCGAATCCATCGTTACAGCTGTAAGAGTTAATTGATGTCTTGCCGTAATTATATATTTCTTGAAGTAATTATATATTTTTATTGTTGTAGGCGGGCGGGAGGGGTTAGGGGGGTGGGAGAGGGTAGGGAGCTGCGCCTTTGACTTTGTTTTGTTAGCATTCTATACAGTACCTGACAAAACATCTGGTGTTTTAATTACTAAACTCCTAATTTTAAAGGAGTTCCACCATCAGCTCGGCTCCACATAATGTTGACTATCAGACGTAACAACATGTCAACATTAAAATACTAGTACGAAAACACTATACGTGCCTTTAAAATTTGAGGGTTTTCCTCGATTACACCAAGATCCCATTATCAGATCTCGACTGGGCCACAATGGGACCAACTAGAAGGTATAACCTTTAGGTAAACATTTTTTCAAATCGGTCCACAACTGACTGAGATATGAGGTAACATAGCCACAAAAAAAAACACACAGTCGAATTGAAAACCTCCTCCTTTTTTGAAGTCGGTTAAAAATCAACTGTACTATAAAATTTCCAAGACGAAGTTTTTTACCCAAATTACGTAAAAAAAATGTCACGTCGAATCAACCTGTCTTCACTTAAATGCTTTTATAAGTAAATTTCTGCTTCTTGTAAACCTAAACTCACTTACTGAGAAAACAGTTATAAAAGTACAATTAAATCAAACACGGAGAGCGTACAACATAATAAAAATAAATAGTAGGGTACAAGGAATGAAATGTTTACAAATAAGTTTTTATCCCATTGTAATAAGGTCTCAAATCGAATGCAGATGTATACATATTGTGATCGTGACTGTACATGTATATTTTTTTTAAGTTGAAGCGGTCGATGCGCCGTGATGCTTAGCGTTAGCATGTTACTTAGCAACACAATAGGAATAAAAGACAAATAAATACACTGATGTAAGCGTGCGGATGAAAGATTCCATTGAATATATAATTACACTTGAAAAAATTCGACAGGCTCGCCCACCGCCAGGGTTGCCGATAGGTTAGGCAATCGCCCGGTATGCTAGAAACGCGGGTTCGATGCCCGCCTCGAAGTGAATGCTTTATCACTTAAAAACAATAAGATTCCACTGAGCTTCGGATCTATGTATGTGGATTAGACAATACACATACAAAATATTTATTTCCTTTTACTAAGATGAGTTTCAACTAATTGTGATCAGTGTCTCCTTTTAAGCTTAATAAAGCCTGTGCCAGGACTTACTGCTCTTCCTTAAAAAGATCTATCTCAGTTACGTGGCATCCATTTTCTCTATTTATTTACTCTTATTTAAATTAATTTATAATAATATATATTGCGGATGAGCGACGGTGGCGCAGTGGCTAACGGGTTGCCTCTCATGCGGGAGGTACCGGTTCGATCCCACGTGCTGCCATGTACCAATGACTTTTTCTGAGTTTTGTACATTAGTTGTTTCACTAACCGATGCTCCTACGGTGAGGGAAAACATCGTGAGGAAACCTGCACTTTTAGGCGACTGAATGTGTGACCATGATCCAAACCTGGTCAGGTTACCCTGTTAACAGGGTCACGGAGGTCAGATGGCAGTCGCTCCACTGTAATTACCTGACCTGCTACATCCTGGATCATGGTCAGCGAACCCTGGGCACTCGCGTACGAGTGCACAACCGGGATAACGCTAGGAAGATGAAGATGATATAATGCGGATTGAAATAGACCTTTTTTTAAAATAAAGAAATACTAAGGTTCCAGGAAGGAACCCTAAACTCCAGACTAATGAATTACACGTGTTTCCCTAACGATAGAGGTCGTTACAATGTACGGAACTGGGATGTTTTTATTTTCTACACTAAATGATTTCTGAGCGAAGCTTTATTTGTATAGCTTTTTAGTAAACACATTGCTGTGCTACTGAATTTTACATTTGTTTAAAAAACATGTTGATCAAGCAGCTATATCTAATTTTGTACACTTAGTATAAACGGCAAGTAAGTTCGACGTCTAGCTAACGGCAAACTAAAGCAAATTTATATTATTTTATTTATTAAGAACACATACAGAGTACAATCAATACAAAAACACAAAGATAAGGCTTCAAAACTAATAAAGGTCTAGATCGTAATCCAAAAAAAGTGTTCCTAGCATGTTTTATTTAATACAAAAAATTAGGTTCGAGTTAGGAGAAACAATAAATTATTAATTAAAAACGGTGCATGAATAACTATTACAGAAATTTGTAGGTAACCAGTGCGTACAGTGCAACTTTTTTTTAGATGAAATATGTTAATAAATCTTATAAACTAAAAAACAAAAAACAAAACAAAATTTCTGAAGTTATGAACCTATAAACTTCAAATCACTCACGTGTCACTTTTTTTTCTCACAGGTCAAATTGTGTTTTAAGTGTTCGACTATTCACGTAAACGTTAGAAACAAATCTTTGTTAAAAAAAAAACATAAACAGAGGGAGACTAAAGAACTGAGAAAAGCATTGAACCCAAAATATTTCCACGAATTTCTTACAAGGCTCTTTAAGACGTATTCATGATATTAGGTTACTTTTTACTTGATCTAATCCAATTAGTCGACTCAAACGGTCTGAAGCGTTTTTAAGCTTAAAAACTCTTCTAACGACTATTTATAACTTAATTCTAATACTTTTACTTCAGTAATTAAATTTAAGGTTTGATTTTGAGTACTTTATGTAATTTCACAAGCGGATTGTCACGCGGTAATGTTACAATGGGCCCGCTAAGCTTAGATAAATTACACTAGGATATACATTAAGTAAAAAGTCAGCCTATTAGATCCCACTGCTGGGAAAAGGCCTCACCTCAACTATGAGGAGGTACGAGCCATACTTCACCACGCGGGCTCAGTGCGGATTGGTGGAGGCGTGTATGTAAAGGCAAGTGATAAACCTTACTGTCAGAAGTTATCAAGCCGCCCTAGGGCCTCTGACTAGGCTTAACGACTTTTACCACAGATATTAGCCGGGACCAACTGCTTAACGTGCCTTCCGAAGCACGGAGATGCTTGTCGTGGACGTCACTTAAATGGTCGGAATGGTCACCCATCCACTAACGACCGCACCGTGGGTTGCTTAACTTTGATATCACTACCAACGCGCTGCCGCCACTGCGCCACAAGCACCTCGATTACATTAAGTACTACAAATTAAAATCTATAGTCCGACAGTACCTTGTAAGACCCTTCTTGCACTCCTGGCACGAACTTTTACGGTCATAAAAAAGTGGCAGTAGGGTAGTTCATGAAAGTATAACCTTCCGGTAAACTTCAATTGACGGTTTATTTAACAGAATTCGCATACAAAATATGTCAAATAATGCTAAACCGGCCGATTACAAATTAAACATGAAAGAGTGAACTCCACGCTTAGGTAGCAAAAGACAATAATTTAATAACATTTAAGTTTCAGCAACAATGTATACGCTAACAGGGAATTATAAATTGATGAGTCTAAAGGTGCTGTTAGATCTAACGAGTAATTGTACATTATATTCCTACTCTATCGAATTTTCGAGAAATCTTTATGTAACTTTTTCTCAGTTTTGTTCTACGAATTTCTTTCATTCCTCAAAAAAGGAGTGTAATGTTTCCAGGGCTCATGTATGTAACTTTTAAACGCCTGAGCCGATTAAGATGTGTGTGCTGTCATTAGGATTCTTTCACCAGCCCGGATGACATAGGATACTTAAATTGTTAAAATATATAACAAAAATGGTAAAATGCCACCGATTTTTGTTTTTTACTTTTTAGGTATTTTTAACAGTCGTGTATTTTAATTTTTTAATTATGGGACTTGTTTCTATTTAATGAATGCTCTAAAAACGTTTGCGCTTAGTTTAAAACGACCCACAAACGCGCTAGCAGTTGCTTTAAGCGTTCTTTCATATTCGACTTGTTCTTTTGTGACCGCATCATATTAAATCGACCAAAACGCTATCAAAACATTCTTTATCAATCAAACTCGAGTCTAAAAACCACTCCCTAACCACGTGACAACGATGATAACGAACACGCTTGACATTGACTTCCTTTGCGGCTCCATTGTCGCCTGCTTCTGACATTTCGACTATAGCGGTTGTCAAATAAAAAGTCCGACATAACTTGAACTGTCACTGCAAGCAAAATTAATGCTGTCACAGCTCATCTATTCCGGCGTTCGAACAAGCCACGTAACGTCTAGTGTAACTTGATAGAACATCCAGAAACTACTGAATGGTACAGCAGCTCAATGTATTTTGGTTTTTGCAAACAGGCCACGTGAATTCGATAAGCGATTATGAATCTTACAGCTAGTATAATTATGAAAGTGGTGTTGTTCATTGATGTGAATTTATTTTGGCAAACTAATGTGTGGGTGAAATGAATGGGACAATGTTTTTCATTTGATCCAGAAATAGATACTTAGGTACTTTAAATGGGCTATTATAATCAATTTAGAAGTTGCAAACATTTGTTAATAACTACTTACCGATAAAAATAAAAAGGCAAGCGACTGTTTTTATCGGAAATTTTAGCCAATCTACTAATTGTACCTAGTAAAGTAAAGTCAGCCTATTATATCCCAGTGCTGGGAAAAGGCCTCACCTTAACTATGAGGAGGTACGAGCCATACTCCACCACGCGGGCTCAGTGCGGATTGGTGGAGGGGTGTATGTAAGGCAAATGACAAACCTTACTGTCAGAAGTTATAAAGTCACCCTAGGGACTCTGACTAGGCTTAACGACTAATACCACAGATATATTATTGTACCTAGTACTACTCTTGAATAAGGAAACAATAATAAACAGTAACTATTTTGACTCTCTATGAAAAAATCTAAGAAATAACAATTTATGACACTATTTTCAACGTAAATAAAATTGAAATTATAATTATAAAGAAATAAAACTATTTCAATAACAATCGCTACTCATAAACTTATCTGGTTATAAGGACCCGACATCATCAAAAAAAAAGATTTCATTGTTGACTAAGTACTTTCAATGGTGAATAAAATTATAAAATAAAATAATAAAAAGTTGGCAGCGGTGGGATTCGAACCCACGCCTCCGAAGAGACTGGTGCCTTAAACCAGCGCCTTAGACCGCTCGGCCACGCTACCAGATGGCAACAGCGTCGAAATTATCAAAGACCTACCCAGAGTGTATATTTTTGCACAATCTACAACAACGCAGTAACGATAACCAGTAAGTCGTTTTTATGGGCAACATCAAACATGTCAATTCGCTAAGCAATTGACAATGCTGGTATCGAGAACGAAAAGTTGTTTGACGATTTTCTTTTACTTTAACATTCAGCAGCGCGTTTAAAACCGTCAAGCTATTCTGAAATTCAAGCTCGACGTCGAACACAGTGGTGATGTTGCCGTTAGTGAATCGCCCCCCTGGTTTTTATGATTGGGCTTGTAGATGACATTTTGACCCATACTTGAACTGTCTAAATCTTTCTTACTATTTATAGGAACAGATATAATATTAAAATACTTACGTTCCCTCGCAACAATAAAAGGAGAAGAAGTGCAATGATATTAGCTTACCAAGGTTTACCACATTACTGGTCAGTTGGTAGTTCAATGTTCTATTACTTTTAAAAATTTTCGGTTATTAGCTTTAGCAAATGTATCGGATCTACTTAGCACTAGAAGCAGAAATACAATTCATTTATCTTTAGGTTAGATTAATTTATTAAGATTATTAGTAATTCTATTTTTTTTCAACATAACATTAAGACATACTAAAAAGTATTTTCTTCCATAAAAATATTTAAAATAATAATTTTACAACTGGCAGCCTTAGCCCGACAAAGGTAAAGTCACGAGCACAAATATTATGCTCAAAGTGCATTCAATTTTAAGCTCTATTACAATAATATAAGATCTTGTTTGTACACTTTTCATTGCTTGTGGCTACACAATACCCACGTAGTTTCAGGAATAAAATTCACATAAAACTAAGTACTCTCTTATCCACATCCTCCGATTGTTTCGTTTTAGTTGAGAAGAACAAGGATTGTTTCATTTATTTCATTTCCTTAAAAATAAGCAAGGTCTGCATGACTTTATTTGGTACAAAATCGCTAGTAGCTCATTTTATTTTATTCAGGAAATCAACAGCGATATAGAATTTACGTATGATTTGATGATGATGATGATGATGTCCTCCTAGCCGATTTCGACTACGGTGACCTATCTCAACAGAGATTAACGAGCTGCGCAGGACATATCACAAGTGTGTGTGACTGCCTCGTTGGTCTAGTGGTCAGCACGCTGGGTACGTATGATTTACGTTCATACTTACCTAAATTAAAAACGTAAGTACAGCTGATTATAAATTTCCACAAAACTACATTAAATATGCAGTTGGTAAAAAACCGGCCAAGTGCGAGTCAGACTCGAGCACAAAGGGTTCCGTACCATTAACTTACAACATTAGACAGTATAGGCAAAAAAACTATTTAGGTTTATACTGTTTTTTTGGAAAAAGATATTTCTTTATTTTATTTATAATTTCAAAAGTATTCATCACAGGATAACCGAAACAATTTTAAATAAGAGTTTCCGCGCCTGTTGCTTTACGTGAGTGATTTGAAGTTTATAAAATAGTGTTGTATGAAAACCCTACCTTATTTTCATAGTCCTTTTCAACGATACCCCACATAAGAGGGTGCACTCAAAAAAAATCCTTACATGTACGGGGAGGTGCCCTTAAAAAGGGGTAATTTTAATTTTTTGTACTTTTAAAAATGAGATCTATATGTGAAGTATCCTCGAACCAAGTTACATGCAAATCAGTCCATAAACGTAGAAGATATTCTGCTGTGACAGACTACGACGGACGGACTGAACGATCTTATAAGGGTTCCTTGTCGGACTACGGAACCCTAAAAAGCATGCAGTTTTTACAGATATTGAAAAAAAAATTCCCACGACTTTGCCCGGGCAAATGACGAATTTCCTATAAACTCCCATTTTATACCCCCTTAGGTTTTACATCGCGACAAAAAGTAGTCCTTTATTTTAATAGGTTCGGCGGCATAAGCCTAAGGGGGAACAGACATCAAATACACACTTTTCAATTTATATAATTAGTATGTAAGAACATTGGTTTGGCCTTTTACGTCTAGGAAAGCGTAAGCGGTTTAATCGAATTTCTAGAACGTAATTCCCGGCAGCCGATCTGTAAAATTAATTTTGAATTAGCCTTTCTAGGCTTTGTTAAGTTTAAAACAAGATTCGTGTTATTAATGAAGTACATACCTTAATTAATTTACTTAGTTCTTTTAATGTATCTTTTGGGGAGAAAACTTTTGGAAAATTAAATGCCATGAGTTTGAAGCTAACAGTTTCATTGTTGTAGTATTGTGGCATGCACTAAAGATATTGTTTTCAATTCATAAAGTTAGTCGTGAAATTATAATGTCGTTTTTATAATAATAATAATATAATAATTTTTATTTCAATATAAGCATTTTACAAAGCCTTTGACAATGGAGTCACCCTTTAGGCATCGAAGGTGTATGCCTGTGTTAGGTGAAACCGCTCTTTCAAGACAAATTATTTAGGTACTATGCTGTTTATATAATATGATTAAAACTATTACAGAAAAATAGAACAAATTGAAACACTCTACCGAGATAGACTTTTACGAATTGTAGTTTTACAAAATACGCTTCACAAAATCTCGCGTACTCTTTTATTCCACTCAAATTGTGGATGCCACATTTACTAAAACAACAAAACTTTAATATTACTTTTACTACAGTCTTCCTCTAGAATAAGTTTTATCCAACAAAACTACTTTCTCCTGTGGATGACAGTAAAAAATTGTTTCCCGAATTGATATCAGCCCAAATACAATATTCAACAAGTTTTATCTCCCTCTTCATTATACCGACGTATAATAAAGTATGTCGTAAAACATATCCTTGATGTCACAGTACAATTTTATTGAGTAAGATGTATTTTTTATTTATTTATATTTAAAAAATGTCAGAAGGGGAGGTAAATCAAACAAGGTACACTAAAATATTAAATATATTGTTAAATATTTGTAAAAATATTTCCATCGGATACATGCGGGTGCATTCTCCAAGTATTGATGAAATCGAACGCCGGCTCACTGGCGTAGCAAGCACTTACAAAAAATCGTCGGCTAATTAACGTCCTCCATAGCTTAGTTGGTAAGAGCACTCGCCCGGATAGCGAAGGGACGTGGGTTCGAGTCCCACCGGATGACACAGCCGATTAATTTTTGTGAGCAAAATTCAATTTGATATTTCGTAAAAACTTGCAAAATAATTGCTTAAGTTATAAAAATAATTATAAGGTACTCTCATATCGGCTGTCTGTTATAAACTGAAACAATCATAGCTACCACGATATTTACATTATTTTGCTATAGTTTGTTTATACAATGCTACGATGCTACAAAAGAGGATGTCAAGGATTAGACAATTATTGGTTTGAGACCCTCTTTTAAGCACTTCAATGTCTGTGTCAGAGAGTCTCGCTTTTCAGTGTGACATCCATTCATAATATATTCTTTAACTATTAATACTTTTTGATACAGTAAACAAACTAAAATATTACTAAATTACAGTTTTTATCTTATAAAAACAGCCAAGATTTTTTTACGGTTGAAAATTTTTAAGTATGTTTTTATTAATTTCAAAATACTATTCAATACTTTTACTGTAATAAAAACAAAGCATCCACTTAAATATTTGGCGAAAAACCTAAAAATTAATTCGAAGGTAAATTTTGATGAGGTGTCGAGTTACTGGTTTCTATTACGTACAATGTGATATAAAATTTTACCACATTTTTATGTCCCGCCTGAAACTGCCAAATGCCTTTGATTCATACTAAGGACCTTGTAACCGTAGTTCAATGAACTATAACGTTGAAAATAGGATTAAGCCTGCGGGTAATAGGTGTTTTCTGTTCAAATAATGATAAAAAAGCTTTAAAATATTAGTAGGAATTATGTTACGCGATTTTATACAAAAATAAATTTCTATTTTTAAAAATAATTCACACAAAGTTGAAGTATAGACTCTGCCTTCCTTAACTTCTTATTTCTTGGGACTCCATTCTGATAAATACTTTTTCATCATCATCATAAAGGCTCTTGGCCCGTAGCCAAGTGGCAATCTTTCTGGAGCGAACTTCGCTATCGCCGACGAAATATCAAAATATGTATTCCAAAGTCACGTGATGTTTTCGATGGCTTATGTCAGTTTCATACATTTTGTTAGCGATGACGAACTTCGCTTGAGAATAAATTGCCACTTGGCTACGGGCCCTTAACGTCTTATTCCTTGGGACTCCATTCTGCATAATACTTATTTATCATCATCATCATAAAGAGCTAATAGGCTCTTGTGAAGTTACCGCCATTTCTAGCTTTTGTTTGCCTGAGCCTTGATATCCTGATACGACATGATGTTAATTTTATCCTTCATTTGGTCAAACCTTCGTCATTATTTCAGCGTTATCATCGGTGGCGCAGCAGCAGCGGGTTGCCTCTCATGCGGGAGGTACCGGTTCGATCCCACGGGCCGCCATGTACCAATGACTTTTTCTGAGTTATGTAGGTACATTAGTTGTTTTAAGTAACCGATGCTCTTACGGTGAGGGAAAACATCGTGAGGAAACATGCACATTTAGGCAACTGCATGTGTAACCATGATCCAAAAACTAATCAGGTTCCCCTTAACAGGGTTACGGAGGTAAGATGGCAATCGCTCCGCTGTAATTACCTGATCTGCCACATCCTGGATCATGGTCAGCGGGCCGGCCATCGCGTGCGAGTGCACAACTGGGATAACGCTAGGATGATGATGATGGTCGAAATAACTTATTAATAAAATTGCGTTTTACAAAATAGCCTATCCCTAAGGCAGCGAAAATACATTAGGGTTGCTACATCTGAGGAAAAGGGTAATAAAGGGTGAGGTAAAGGGTTTAATCGGTTGGTCAAATCGAATATTTATGTAGATGAGTGTTAATGAAGGAATAACGTCTAGTCATACTCACATGCGTTTATAAACGTCCATAACTTAAGTACCTACAAATGCTTGTGTTGTTCTGCCCTTTCAGGGTTGAACCCGCAGCTTCATTTTTTGTCTGGAGCGCGAACCACTACACCAAGGCGGCCATCAGTTAGGTCAGGCTGTATTAAATTATCATAAAGTGTCTGTGTCTGATTCAAGGCCCGTAGACAAGATGTAATCTATTCTAAAGCGAGGTTTGCTATCGCTAAAAAAAAATACGTAACTGACACATCGAATCTGTTAAACTTTGCATACATATTTTGACATTTCGTTGGCTATGGTAGGCATCTCTCACTCGATGTACTTGCGCGCGTTAATAGCCTACTCTCGAACGACTTCTTGGTGTTTGTCATATCTTGGCATTCGGTAAAATCCAATGGTATCGTTATGTATAACAAATTAGGTTAAAAAAACGGTTTTTAGATCCTGTACAGTCGGCAACATGTCAAGTTACCCTTTTGAACCACGACGACCGCTTTTAATACATAGGAAATAGAGGCGGTTTCAAGGTCAAAGTGAAGTAGTATGATGTGCGGCCGCACACACCGCAAGTCAGACTACACGTGTTGATCTCGAAACCGCTTCTATTTCCTACGTAATAAAAGTTGTTTTTGTAGTTCAAATGTAGCTATACCTTGACGTATTTCTGACTGTTCATAACTAGGTTACCTGATTAACCTACTAGATATCTTCGCAATAAAACGAAGTATTTTCAAAACTTTCCACTACCTCTATAAAAATAACTGTAGCCAAAATAAATAATAAGAAAATGTTTAATAACTATTAATTTTGGCTGGAACTCTTGTCTTTCAAACCGGGGGCTACCAATAAAAAAACTTTGTATTCTAAGAGGCAACCCTGACTTTATTAGTTTTACTCCAAGGTCGAGTAGCTGCAGAGGAATAATAACGTAATGTTCGAAACTTAAGGCACATTTTCGGGCGCAGCTGTCTGCGACAAAAAATTATAAGAGTAGGTATGGACGATTTTCCTTGGAGTCATTTATCTGTTACGAAGTAACTACATATTATATAATCTGTGGCTATGGCAAAGTTCGCTATAAAATAATAATAATAAATTGTTTCAACAAACACACCAATTATTTAGTAACAAACTACAGATTATATAACTAAGGGTGAGCTTGTGCTATAGTGACTAGGATAACGAATAGTTTACTTACTTATATACTTTTATAAACCTCCATGACTTATCACCCAAACAGGAGTCTGCCTCTTGCAGGAGTTGAACCCGCAACCGCGGGTTTAATAATCCGGAACGCAAAACACCAAGACGGTCGTCGTAGATTGCATCTTGTCTAAACCCTGATCAGCTTTGGTGATTAACAAATACTGCCGACCCGACAGTGCCGACCGCCTGTGTGCATAGCAACCCTAACACGAGTGTAACAGTCAATTAATAATTTAATTTGAAATTCGTAATCAAACTATACCCAAATATTGGAACTAGATTCCAACATTCGATTTCCCTTCATTTCAATCTAGTCCAAACTGAAAACATCATTATAGAGAATGGACCGCGAATGAATAGCCAAAAGCTGCGGAAATGAGCAGGATATTACATGTTTAGTTTATTTGTTTTCCCATATGCCTAACTTACCTTCATCATTTAATTTCTAAATATAAAACACATTTTTTACAACGTTCGCGATTTTTTGATTTTACGCGAGTGAATAATTGCACTCAAAAATTTATCGACAATCTTCAAGTGGGACTCAAACCCACGACATTGTTGTACGGGCGAATGCTGTCCTAACTGAGTTACCGAGGACGTAAGTTACTCGGCGACTTTTTGTAAGTGCTTAGTACGCCAGTAAACGGGTGATATTTTGATGTGATATTAGCATAAGTTTAAATAAGAAATCAAAAATTCGGACACAGGTAGGATGTACACCCACGTCCTTTGGCTAACCGGGCCAACGCTCTTACCAACTGAGCTACTGTGCAGTCTATCCAGCCGTGTGAAATTCTTGGTCTCTTTTGAACACGTCATTGCGTGACGTCAGCGACATCTACTTGAGCTGCATTACAACAGCAGTGGCCCAAGTAGTTATTCTTTACAGAATAAATTCAAATTAAAAAAAAAACTATTGTGATATTTACTTTAGTAAAAACATGCAAAGTTATTGTTTCAAAAAGAACTATATATATTTTACGATTGTAGATATTTAAAATAACGTTACCCTTTATTAACCGATCGTATATCACCGTTTCTACACACAACGGATGTTAATTGATTTTATATAATAATTAAACAAATACGAAACGATAGCAGATCAACGTAATAATAAAATACCTACTGCGGTATCCTCTGTTGTTGTAGTAATAGAGGCGGTTATTCAATAAAATGTATCTACAGACTTCTGTGTTGACCACTGTACATAACTTTAATAAAATTGTCAAACGGTTCTTCATAAACTCCCCACAAACACTGTGACAGTTGCCAGCGGCAAAATGTCGTTTCAGACATTTTACAAACACAAAAATTTAAGCGGACGCACTACCGCGTAACGATGCCCGTATTTTCGGCTGTAGCTCTCCCTGTCCTTCATTCAAATATGTCAGTTCAAACCAGTGAGATGGATTGAGAATAAGTACATCGCCATCGTAAGGCCTCCGAAGTAGAAAAACAAAATAAATTTCATTCCTAACTCAAACTTCCACCCCAATTCAAAGCCGGCCAAAAGTTACAATTAAAACAAATGAAACTAATTTTATACATTACCCATTTGTAATTAACTTTGTCCCGAAACTTTGTGGTCGATATTCAGTTAGGTAGGTTGTAATCAATCATCACTAAAATTTACGTTTGTATTTAGGCAAATGGATATTAGCCGGGACCAACTACGGCTAATATCTGTTGGTAATAGTCGTTAAGCCTAGTCAGAGGCCCTAGGGCAGCTTGATTACATCTGATAGTAAGGTTTGTCACTTGCCTTACAGACACCCCTCCACCAATCCGCACTGAGCCCGCGTGGTGGAGTATGGCTCGTTCCTCCTCATAGTTGAGGTGAGGCCTTTTCCCGGCAGTGGGATCTAATAGGCTGACTTTACTTAAGCAAATGGTAAAAGTTCATACATTATCCTGTAGCGTATTGTTAGTGACGTACTTTAGTGACAAATATGTACGATTATTATTTTTATTTATATGCACGATGTTTTTTGCAATATTTATGTATGTATGTCCTCCTAGCCAAATTTCGACTATGGCGGCCTATCTCAACAGAGATTAGCAAACTGCGCAGGATATATTATAATGCACAAGTGTGTGCGCAATACACAGGTGCACTCTCTATTTTTTCACTCTCATAATTCGGTTAGATGGCAGTCCGACATGACCGTAGAGAGATCAGGCGCAGGACCAACAGCTTAACGTGCTTTCCGAGGCACGGGGTGTTAACACCACCAAGTTCCTGACTCCGGAGCTGTGTCTGAGTAATTTCAAGACAGAAAAACCCAAACACTCTCGGCCCGACCCGGGTTTCGAACCCGGGACCTCGTGGATAGTATCCAGCGTGCTGACCACTGGACCAACGAGGCAGTCAATTTTGCAATGCAATATACATTGAAAGATAAACAACAGGCAGGCAATTAAACATAGTTGACAAAATTGGTTTCCAAAGTAATTTTCAACTAAAAATAAATCAATAAAGTGTGCAGCAAGCACATTTTGTTAGCCTTTCCTGTAACTTCGTCCACAATAAACTTTAATTCCACCCGAGAAAGAAATTCCTCAATATACTACATCTCACCTGCAAGATCTTTAGCTACTCTATGACCCTGGAATTAGTAATATGATAATTCAGCACTCATATTCCAGGGTCATGGATGGTAGCCTATTCTTAACTTTTAATGTGGAGATTGATGTAGATAAATGTGAAGTTTAAGAATTTATGATCTTCATAAATGTGAAGATAAATTAAATCATTATTATTATCAACTAAAACCCTAAACTGGGACCCGTACTACAATTATTATCTATAATCTTACTTCAAGTTCGATAACCTTTGGCAGTTACGGGATAGTCACCAATTATGAACTGTATACTGTAATCTATTAATTTAATCTCAAGACTGTAAAGATTTGGGACAAAGCAATCTGAAATATAATTTGAAGACAGTGAGGTCGATTTAAATTAATTTTTGTTTTGTGATAGAAGAAAAGATTAATACGTGTCTTCAGACTAAGTTGATTAAAAATTTACATTTCATGTCACAGGTGAATTTTATGTAATTGTTATTTAATGATAGAAATATTACTTACTTATTAAGCATATCCAGAACAATTTAGCAGTACCACAGAATAAGTACTAGTACTCCGTACAGAAATTGACTTTGCAACGACTGTGCAGTTGTGCGTCTGTGCTGTCCATATTAAAAGGGCCCCACTCAGCTTAAGTCGTGACCCGCTAGGGGCTCCGACGCTGGTTTTCAGTAGACCCTAGCCGAGTGAGGTCACGGACTGATACGCCAAACATTATTAAAAATAACAATATATATTATTAATAAATAGTAATAAACTAAATTATAGTCATATATATATACATATATATAATGTGTATAAGTGTAAAACAATAAATACAGCACGGACAGATATTCGGATCACTAACTCACGCAAAACGTAATTATTGCTACGCTCATTATACTTCGTAGTTCGTACCTACAAAACAAGATTCAAGAATCGCTGCGCGGCGCGTTGGCAAGATAAGGCCTATAGCAACGACATATTTATAATCTGTGCCTATAGATAAATAAATTTGCTGCTGTTTATAGCGCACGAGTCATGATTCATTGAGTGATAATGATCAATTGAGTGGTAACGCACTACTTTTTTACTTTTTCCGGTCATCGACAGAAAATGTTGGACAAATTCCTGAACAATACTAAAAAGGCTGATCCATAAAAGCAGGCTTGTCTAATTAATGGAGTTCCCTTTGGCCCATAAACATGTGATTACCTACTTAGATGTTAAACACAAGTTAATGATTTGTTTCTAAGCACAATACGTGAATGAGTTTCATAACAAACTTTTGATTGTGGCGAGTGTAACAGCATCTAAGGGTAAGCTCATAATAAAAATGGGATTATTATACCAAATTATACTCCCAGCTTGGAGTTCACCAACACATGTTAAATTTTAAATCAGCTGGTTTAGCATTTTCAACATATTTTGCATGGGAATACTGTAAAATTAACCGTCAATTAGTGAACATATGTCAAAATTTTGGTTACAGCAGTTTAATCTCAGCTACGTGGTCAATCTCAATAGAAAAGTATACGCCAAGTAGGTACACAAATGCGCTTTATTTTAATTACCCCCCTAAAAAATATCAACCAGAAGTGTAGGAGATATTCCAGTGCACAAGTGAATGCGCTATACACACACGGGTACGTATTACAATATCGAATTTTAAAATACCGAATTTCATAAGCCCTACGAACGCAAGGCCGAATTTTAGAATGCCGAATGTTTATATGATCGAAAGTTCTAAATACCGAAAGTTTGAAATCCCGGAAATTCAAAATACCGAATCTTATAAGACCTATAATTGGAATGCCGAATTTTAAAATACCGACTGTTTATATGACCGAAAGTCAATATACCGAATGTTTATATGACCGAAAGGCAATATACCGACTGTTTATATGACCGAAAGTATATATACCGACGGTTTATATGACCGAAAGTCAATATACCGACTGTTTATATGACCGAAAGTTTAATATACCGAAAAATTAAAAACCCGATGATTATAAATACCGAATTTTACAAGACCTATGAACGAAACGCCAAACAAATTGTATACCATTGAGATTGAGGTTCATTAAGAAAAACAAATTT
The DNA here is from genome assembly GCA_949316185.1 of Pyrausta nigrata. Classification (NCBI taxonomy): domain Eukaryota; kingdom Metazoa; phylum Arthropoda; class Insecta; order Lepidoptera; family Crambidae; genus Pyrausta; species Pyrausta nigrata. Next base: position 11,891,563 of record OX438955.1, on the reverse strand, counting down.
TGATTGACTCCGACTCGCCGTGGTCCTTCGCCGTGGTACTAGTCTGCCCGATACTAGAGTGTAATTCAAAAGCCGGAGGCGCGGAGGGAGAGCAGCCCTCGCCCGCTGTAGCGAATCTCAGGCTCCCGTGCGAGCTAAAGCGGCTGAGGCTGGTCGCCGGAGGCGACCAGCAAGCCGAAGCTGCGAAGGCGAGTGTTGGTGCCTGAGATTCGCTACGCTCTAGGGCGAAAGGGCTGCACTTCCCGCAGCGCCGGAGAAGAGCAAAACCTATGCATGCTGCTACATGCATGCCTGTTTGATTGCTTGCATGCATGCATGCTTGCTACATACAAGCTTACAATTCAATAAGTACCACTACCTGACATGTGACAATGTGGGTGACATTGTGAAAAAAAAACGCACACCGCAAAGTTAATCTTACTTTCGGAAATTTGAACTTCGGTATACTAACTGTATTTATATTAATCTTCGGGATTTTAAACATTCGGGATATGAACCTTCGGTATTTCAAACTTTCGGGATATGAACCTTCGGTATTTCAAACTTTCGGGATTTAGAACTTTCGGGATTCAGAACTTTCGGGATTTTGAAATTCGGCATATTAAGCTTCGGTATATCGGGTATAGGTATTTCATTCGTTCGGTATTTTGATTTTCGACGTTTCAAGCGTAGGTATTTCATTTGTAGGTATTATGAACTTTCGGTATTATAATACGTACCCACACACACAGGTGCACTCTCTGTTCCTTCACTTTAATACCAGGCCACTCAGAAAGTATTGAGAAAAAAACTTTTTACATGTGGAAAACTAGCCGGTTAGAATCTTTTTTGAAAATATGATTATTAATAAGTAAAAATAGGTGTGTTCCATTTTCAAAATTTCTCTTAACATTTTTAGCGAGTCAATTCAAAGTATAGTATGTTACTGAAAAATGAATCTGCGCCGGGAACATTTTAGCTATGATTTATTACGATTTCAAGTGTCACCTGAAACCGGAAGAATCGTTCCAAAGACTTCAAATGGATAAAGACCCCTCCAAGGCTACCGTGTATCGTTGGTATAACGAATTCAAGCGCGGTCGACCAACCTTGGGGGATGAAGAACGAAGCGGTCGCCTTTTGACGGCTATTACGGAAGAAGCGTGCTAGCAGTGAAAAATTTAATCCAAGATAATAGGTGAATTACATATCAGGAGATTCAGCATATATTGAAGATTGGATCGGGAAGCGTTCATGAGATTCAACACGGGAATCTTCGCGTGAGGAGGATAGTATCACGCTGGGTACCGCACTACCTCACCGACGCTCAGAAGCAGGCCCGGGTGGAATGGTGCCGTGATATGCTGAACAAGTTTGAAGCAAGCTCGTCTCGGCGTGTTTACGACATCATTACAGGTGATGACTTCTGGATTTATCAATACGACCCAGAAACCAAGCGCATGTCGACAGTTTGGGTGTTTCAAAATGAACCAACACCTTCCAAAGTGAAGCGATCTCGGAGCGGGGAAAAGATTTTGATGGCCAGCTTTTTTAATTTGACTGGCCACATGGTGTCGATTCCCTTACGACATCAAAGAAGCATCAACGCCGGATGGTATACTACCAAATGTTTACCAGAAGTTTTCTCTGTTGTGAGCAACAAGCGACCAAACACTGTGTGCGCATTGTCGTGCTCCACCACGACAATGCGCCTGCACACACCGTGCTCAAAACGAGGGACTTCCTAGACAGCACGCCAGTGAAACTCTTGGGTCACCCTGCTTACAGCCCTGATCTAGCACCGTGTGACTTCTTTTTATTTCCAAAAATAAGACGGCAATCCAACACGATCGGAAAGAAAGGCTCTATCCACTAGATCATGGTTTCGAACTTCGGCTCGGGTCGAAAGTAGTAGGTTTTTCTGTCTTGAAATGACTCAGAAACACGTGTTAACATCGTTTGGCCGTTGGTCTGATGATCGATGACAACCGTCTTGGTGTAATGGTTCACGCCCCAGAAATTAAATCCCGCAAGGGGCATGTTTGTGTGATGATCACGAGCCTAAGTCATGGATGTTTATAAATGTATAAGGTATAAGTATGTCTATCCGTTATCCTAGTCTCCAAAGCATAAGCTCACGCTTAGTTTGGGGCTAGGTAATTGGTGTGTTTGTTTAAAACAATTTATTTATTATTATTATTATTACAAGTTTTAAAAACCTGGGATCTAAGGTTTTCAGCTGTGTCGCAAAACCTTTTCATAACATGTCCTTTCTCAGTATTCATGCCTGCATTATAATCCACACTTCCATACTATCCATACTTCCATACTTGATTCCATATCTGAAAACTTAGAGGCCAGGATACAAGGTTCAACTAGAGGTTGACCTGGTTAGGTGTATTTAACTTACTCGGGATAAAAACTAACATATCGCGGTTCAGAATTTCATAGTAATGTCATTTTTTTGTACGGGAAAATTACAACCGCGATACCAGCGTCATATATCGTTGGGGAGTCGAACAAGTCTGTCTGTCTGTCTGTCTGTCTGGTACGTCTTGACGCCTAAACCACTGAATCAATTCACATGAAATTTACAATAGAGATAGTTTGAGATCTAAGAAAGGACATAGGATAGTTTTTATTCAGAAAATCTATAAATAAAGTTTTCCCACAAAGGGAAGGAAATTTTATATGGAAGGTGATGTCATCTGGAAGCGAATTTTGTAACCATTTTACGTTAAACTTCAAAGTAACTATGGCACTGATAGTGCATTTAAAAAGAGGTAGATGGGTCGTCTCATCAACGCGCGGAAATTGATATATTCAAATTGTGTAATCTGCACAATTTTGCGTTCAAATATGACATTTGACACGTAAAAGAATGTGTGCTCAGAGCATCAAATTTGAATCGCCGCGCAGTACGAGATGACCCATCTACCTCTTTTTAAATGCACTATCAGTGACATATGTACATTGTTCGAATTCCTTCCAACACTATCCGTCAATAGATGGCGTTAGTAGTATTTTTCCAGTCGTTTGCGTACGTACGTTTTTCTGTAGAGATAGATCACCAACACATAAGATCAGACTTCTTGGTTGTTTTCTTCACATAGATAGACACCCTTACCCATAGATAGTAGTTCCAGAACAACGTTAGGTCAGTTAGGTCTTTATTCATACACTAGCAGTTACCCGCGACTTCGCCCGCGCCTCAAGTCGGATTTTCCATACAAACTTTCGTCCTCTATTTCACCCCCCTGATGACTTTATATTGTGACAAAAGTCCTCTTAAGGTCTCAAACTATCTCTGTATCAAATTGTAAGAGTTGAAAAAGTGTCCAGTTATAAGCAGTATTCAGCTCAATAATCATCCAAAATTGCACTATAGCGTAGAAGTTTTGATATGAATGTAGTAGTTGTTAACGGATTGAAGTATGATGAGGTATAAAATCTTTCGTACTATCAATAGTTTTGCTTTAGTAACCATCAAACATAGCCGACTCGAAAATAACGTATTATCGATACCATCGAGTAGGCTATGCAACGACCCATTGTCGTTATCGAAATAACTTTATCGATGAACTGCAATATAAAATATTATGAATGATGTGATAGAAGAACTGTATTAGTGAGCAGCTATATTACCTTTTATAAGCAAGCAGGAATAGTATCGAAATATGTTCAACTATCGATATAGATTTCGTGATAGTATAGTCATTTTCGACACTATCAACACAAAATCTCTAGATATTGTTTGTGCTAATGCTATAGGAAGTATCGATACTATTGGTATTTTGCGATAGTATTATTTACCAGTTTTAAGCAATCGAAACTATCGATAGTATTGAAAATATCGTCATGAGTCGATAGTTTCGATAGGTTAGATAAAAATGAAGCTATTTGACGGACATATTTTCATAACAGAAATAGTTCTCCTTTACATTCTTCATTCAAAATAGAACGAGTGGCGTGTGGGGCAGCGAGGAGTGTTAAGATTTCTATAGTCCAACCGCTTATCTGCGCCTGCGGAATGCGTGGTTACACGAGAACAAATATTTGATTGGGTGATTTGAATTTTAAAAAGAATGCTAGTTTCGAATATCAAAATTCGATTTTCAAATCACAAGCGCCCAAGGCCCACAGCGCTCAGGACCCGTAGAGACATTTGAACTTACCTAAGCCCGTATGCTGAGCTTTACGCGTCTAGCAGACCTTCAGAAACTTTTGTGCTGACCTAGGCCCGTCAGGTTTTAGACACTGTGCGCCACGTATCTAGCAGAGCTGCAGAAGCCTTTATGCTCACCCAGACCCGTCAGGTTTTAGACGCTGAGCGTCACGCATCTAGCAGAGCTGCAGAAACTTTTAAGTTGAACCAGTCCCGTCATATTTTAGATCTTAGGCGTCACACATTTCTAGCAGAGCTTCAGAAACTTTTCAGTAGATTTTTATACATTTAATTTAACAAGTTTCATTCACCATTCGCGTAAACATAAGAACCTTTATCTCAAGTTTACCGATCACTATGAATGAAAAAAGCTTTCCAAATAACTTATACCATGCGGACGAAGTCGCGGGCAAAAACTATTATTATATAAGAAATACGTGCTCCAAGTTTGTAGTGTCATCGACGTGTTGGACTGACTGACCCCACCAAGTCAAGTCGAATCAATTCACATTTTATAGCCAGGAAGAAAGAGCCCTTAATGTTAGTTTGGGCCATTTTCAACGGTTTAGCATTGCGTTGTATTACCGTGATTTGATCCAACAGACCGACTCAGGAATTTCACCTACCCTACCAAGCATTACTAAAATAATGTTTTCTTACCTACCCTAATGTCTCACTCAAACTCAAAAAAGTATTTCCACATGTTCTCAGCACGATTCAAAGTCTATGTCAAAAATAATTAATTCAAATTAGGACCGAAAATGCCACGTCATGAAAGTCAAAATTTAAAAAATACAATAATATGGGCCACGTCTCCTTATTTTTGGGCCCTACTAGTGCTTCGAGATAAGACACAGACAATCTGGCAAGTTCTGAGAAGAAGCACCGGAACCAACTCAAGCACAAGCTCACGCTTAATTTAGGACAAGGTAATTGGTGTGTTTGTTGAAACAACTTATTTATTTATAAATTCCGTATTTCACTGTAAGCCGTACCTTACGTAGTAGCTCGCCATTTTTCCACCTTGAAAGTTGGGAACTGCGCTTCGCCCGTTTCATTATGAAACTTCCGTACTTCAGCCAATAATGTGACGTGTGTGTGCTAGTGTGTGCACGTCAGGCTCGTCATCAACAGGCCGTAGGGGTGCGTAGGTGGATATAAATAAGTATTTTGTTCGGTGATTGACGTTTGTTCGTGTCGCTGTTAGGAACATTTGGCAGAGCGTTTGTTGCAGTGTTTTACGAAATACAAGCTGAATATTGACACACGTGCATATCAATGCTTTAACCATCATAAAAAAAGTTGAATGTAAAAGTCATCCTACGTATAAAGGATGACGATTATATCTTTTTTTACAAACAACTTTACTAATACCTACTATTGGAGTTTGAATTTGTCAATTTGTAGTTTCGAATTCGAATTGACGGGTTCCAGATTTTTGGGGATAAGACCTCGAAAAGGTACGTACTTCAGCGAGCGCTGGAGAGGAAACTAGTTGCGGTCACATTGAGAGACCGTATAATGAATGAGTGGCTGAGACGGTAGAGCTAGCAAAGAAGTGGAAATGGGCAGGTCATATGATACGCAAGACCTATTTTTGGAGCAGGCGGCTGCTTGAGTGGAGACCATGGGTCAAAAGAGTCTTCCAGGAAGACCTCAGATGCGATGGGATGACGACATTTAAGGGCCGCTGGGAAAAGTGGATCCAGGTCGCAGAAGACCGCGGAGAATGGCATCAATTGTAGGAGGCCTACACCCAGATTGTTGAGACAGGCTGAAGAGAGCGAGAGAGAGAGAGACATAGGATTTTTTTTTAAATAGGATAACTCGGATAGAGTATCGTTTAATTTATTGCGCTTGCAATGAACACGAGTAGTAACGAACGACCACATCTCTACCCAAGCAGTATGTTTTAGAAACACTTTTTTTTTATATTGGACAGCATCACATACGTTGTTCCGATCCCAAAGTAAGTAGATAAGCTGTTATGGAAATCAGAAACAACGATCATAGAAGTCCTATTTTCTTTTTTTATTGAAAATGGGTTTGCCTGACTTGGCGTAGACAGAGTCGAAATTGAATTTAATTTCGTTCACAAAAATTAATCGACTGTGACATCCGGTGGGACTCGAACCCACGTCCCTTCGCTATCCGGGCGAGTGCTCTTACCAACTGAGCTACGGAGGATGGTAGTCAGCCGACGAATTTTTGTAAGTGCTTGCTACGCCAGTGAGCCGGCGTTCACAGACAGATAGTAGACAGAGTCGACTGCGGAGCGAGCTCATACAGAAGGTTGCTGTTTTTATTGTAACCTTGTAAATGCTGATTCATATTCTCTGGCCACATTTGGCATACTGTTTCATCTCGCCATATATTTCAGCCTCAAACACAAACCTTAAGACTCAGTTTGCTGAAACTTGGTATTTACAGGTGGGCAATATTACAAAGGTGGGTTATCCTAAACTTTTTTGGCAAGCCTCAGGCAAATATGTACAAAGTCTTAAGATTGTACTTAGCCGTAAGGGTCGGTAGGTTTTACTTTGAAATGTAAGCGTTGTCCAAATTATGAGAATAGACTAAAGGTCAAGGTATGCGTGTAATTTGTAGAATAAGTTTGTGCGCGATGTAGGGGAATTCGGAGGATAAATTATAAACTTTGGGTAATATTTGTAAGAAATCAATGTAATTCGTGTGAAGTAAAAGAAACAACTGGTAAAATAGTAAAAACGTCAAAAAGTGAAGGAAATTGAAACATTAAAAAAAAAGTATAAAAACAGAAAGAGTTCGGTCTGCCACAAAGTTCTTGGAATGACCTTTGAATGTTACGAACTTATTTGAAGGGCCTGTAATTTAATAATAAGTCACAAATATTATTTAAAGTAAATAAATAATTTGAATTAGACAAGAATTGAAAATCGCTTTAGTCTAATTATTAATTTACTTAACTAATCACATAGTCCTCAATTAAAATATGTTTTTAATTGCTTTTTTCTCCACGAATTATTTAACTTTTACCTTAAATCTCAGAATATCTGAATGTAAACTCACATAAGTAATTGGATTTGGAGTCCACCAAAAAGTTAGCGGTCACTGAAAGTAATCAAGTAGTTTTCTCTGAAGGAAATCTCAGACTGTAACAACATTTAGGTAATTTCAACTAATCTGTACCTCAATAGGAAATATAGGTACTCGAAAAACGCGAGGTTTAAGTTAAAGGAAATGGCCCAAATTGTATGGAGCAGCATGCTGTGTGCTAAAAAGACCTACTCAATAGGTCTTTTAAAATGACTTAGGGGTTTCTAATACAATTTTTTGATTTATTTCTCCATTTGATAGATATTAACATGTCAAACCCCATAAGAACCGCGGGCGGGTTGATAACAATAAAAAATATATTATATCTGGAAACATGAAACGTGAAAGTTTTAACTTTAACTGTGGGGTAAACTTCCAGTATCCCCCCCCCCCCTTCTCCCCCTCTAAAAGCTTAACTGCTGGCCTGAAAAACCGGAAGAAAATCATGATGATAGTGCATTTCTTATACTTTAAAAGATAATTATATTCGGTGAAATTGGGTGTTGGATAATTTTGTACCAAATACAAAATCCTTAGAATAAATTCTCTTCTTCTTCTGGTCGATCCCTCAATGCTGAGGATCGTGACTGTATGACAATCTTCTCCACTCGGTCTAAAATGAAGTAGATGGTACGGAACCCTTCGTACGTGAACACGCAATTGTCCGGAATTTTCGAGAATAGCCCTCCTACGTCTCGTTGCTGGGCAATTGACAGGGGAGCAGTGGATTGTTCATACGATAGCTATGTAGTGGTAGGCTGACGTCATGCGAGGGTGACTAACCTTACCCTTTGAAGATTTAGAAATGTTTCACTGTGTATGTGTGACTTTGAAAAATACCTTAAGGCCCACTTGGGCACGTCCGGATTAGTTAATCCGGACTGGCTCAAGAGGGCTTTCAACTCACATAACAGGCCCTGAACAAACCCAGATTAGCTAATCTGGACGTGCGCAAGTGGGCCTAAGTACATTCAAATTATTATAATATTATTTTTTATCATTAATTTTAAGTAATCAATAATTTTATTAGTAAACGTAACAATATTGGATCTTTGTAATCTTTCATGAATAAATTATTACCTCTATCATTATATTAAATGTCAAAAATGGTTTTTCTCTCATAAGAGACATTTTGCTTGGAATCATTTCCAATGCTGTTTAAAACCAAGATCTTTACATCAATCTATCAATACCTATTTAAATATTACTTGAAAATTACAGCTGTGGGATATTTTAAAATACCCCTTTGTCAACATTTATGGCACTTTAAATCCAATTTTGCGTATAAAATAAGTCAGCCTATTAGATCCCACTGCTGGGAAAAGGCCTCATCTCAACTATGAGGAGGAACGAGCCATACTTCACCACGCGGGCTCAGTGCGGATTGGTGGAGGGGTATATGTAAGGCAAGTGACAAACCTTACTGTCAGAAGTTATCAAGCCGCCCTAGGGCCTCTGACTAGGGCCTCTATTTTGCGTATACATTGTCGTAAAACTTCAAAGTTACAAATGAAGTGTCAGTTTTAATTTGTTTGTAATGTTTAAGTTTTGGTTTCAAAAGGCGTAGCATAAATATTATTTCTGTTAAATTCATCTAAACTTAAAAAACTTTTCTGACCCCACTCTATCCTGTTCTTAGGTCTATGCGAACAATTATTTTCATGAGCGTTGATTTCCTCTGAGTATGGAGCCTTGCGTTAAAAGTGTTATGTGTTTGCTATGTCAACGATACCGCCCATGGATATTGTGTTTTATATTTTACTCGATGTTTGTAGGTAGTGATTGTTTTTTTAAGTTCCTAAAATAGCACTGTATATGATCATCATCCTCCTAGCGTTATCTCGGTTGTGCACTCGCACGAGGGCCGAGTCCGCTTTTGACCATGATCCAGTATGTGGCAGATCAGGTAATTACAGTGGAGCGACTGCCATCTGACCTCCGTGACCCTGTTCTACCAGAGGAATCTGACCAGTTTTGGATCATGGTTACACATGCAGTCGCCTAAATGTGCAGGTTTCCTCTCGATGTTTTCCCTCACCGTAAGAGCATCGTTTAGTTATACAACTAATATACATAACTCAGAAAAAGTCATAGGTACATGGCGGAACGTGGGATCGAACCGGTACTTCCAACATGAGAGACAAGCTGCTAGCTACTGCGCCACAGACGCTCTATAATGCACTTTATACGATATAGAACGTCATTTTTTACGTACGTATGTTGTGACGTCACGTACTATCCATACTAATATTATAAATGCGAAAGTGTGTCTGTCTGTCTGTTACCTCCTGACGCTTAAACCACTGAACCGATTGATATGAAATTTGGTATGGAGACCCTGGAAAGGACATAGGACACATATTCTGTCGCGATATAAAAACATTAAGGAGGTGAAATGAGGGATAAAATTTTATGTGGAAAATCCAACTCTTGCGAGCTAAGTCGCGGGGCACCACTAGTTATTATATAATGAAATAATAATTAGAGGACTTGTCGAATATAATACATTTTGCAAAAATCCAATTTACGATGAAGATGTCTTCGAGTGGCTAGCACACCGGTTTCGGGTCTTGGTGTTGTGGTACCACCGTTTTTTCAGATTTCCATAACACAAGTGCTTTAACCACTTTTTGATCTGAGCAATGTTTTTGATGTAGTCCAATATTTATTATTTATTTTAAACACAATAGAAAATTAATTGTTATCAGCCAGCGGGCCGCGGGTCTTTCACCATTAAATTGCGAATGTACTGTTTTTTCATTGATCAGCCCTCAAATATTTCTGCGCCGTTTGGAAATGATGATACCCACATCACCCTTTCCAAAAATTAGTAGGTCTGTAACAAAAACTTCAATTCTAACATAAAAATAATCCTTTTCAGGGCCAAGCATATTATTTTTACGTCAAATTATTTAATTCATAAACATTTATCTCTTGGCTCTCTCTAAGCGGGTAACGCAACACTAATGGTAACACTAAAACACACGAGCTGTAGTCAACTAAAATATTACTCAGTTAAGAGCTAGAATGAGATGCAAGAGTTTCGCGACCCACTTGTGTAACTAAAGTGTTCGCAAGGACGCGTCTTTAGGAAGTGTGCACACTAACTGGAATAATTTTGGGCACCGATTTTGTGATAGGTTCTTCACTTGACAGATACAATGTATATTATGTATAAGGCCGTGTGTGACCGTGCACGTTATTCGCTAGAGGCCCACTGAAAAACCAGCGCCAGGCCTTCGGAGGTCCTGACTTATAATGAAAGAGGTCCTTTTGATTTGAACTAGCATTGACGAACTGGCAATTGAAGGAGTTAGATTGTTGAGTTAGATATGACCCATCCTCGCCACATTGTAGCTTACTATCGAGTGAGATTGCGGTCTAATGTCTGCTTATTACAAAAAGTGGTTTCAATAAGTATATTTTTTGGCTTGTTTTTTTTTTCATTTTGTATTATGTGATGTGATCTTAATTTAATTTGAACTTAATTTTTCCCTGGTTGATATATTAAATGTAAAAAAGTAAAGTTAGCCTGTACAGATCCCACAGCTGGATTTGCCCAGCCTCACCTCAACAATGAGGAGGTACGAGCCATACTGCACCAAGCGGGTTCAGTGCGGATTAGTGGAGGGGTGTCTGTAAGGTAACCTTACTGTCAGATGTTATCAAGCCACCCTAGGGCATCTGACTAGGCTAACGACTAGGGACCAACTGCTTACCGTGTCTTCCGATGCACGGAACTGCATGTCATGGAAGTGACTTAAATGATCGGAATGGTCACCCATCCAATCACAACCGCGCCGTGGGTTGCTTAATATTGCTATCACAACCAAAGCGCTGCCGCCACTGCGCCACAAGCACCTGACCGTCCTAAATGTAAACATTTTTTTCCTTCTGTCTTCACTTACCTTATCAGCATCAACATTATAATCAGCTATATATTATCAAGTGGTTCGTTGTAATGCATCCGATGCCTCTTGAGCAAACAATCGCAGATTGGGCCTCCACTGGCAAGATGGATACAGATAGACTAAATACCTGATTGTTTAAACTTAAAGAAGCATGGGCGAGCATAAAGCTGGTTGCAGTCTTAAAGCTTAGCCAATTTAAATTAGCTTAGTGGTAATTGACGACCGTCTTGGTGCAGTGATTCGTGCTCCGGTTTACAAAACCAGAGATTGCGCGTTCAAATTCCGCAAGGGGCAAATGTTTTTATGACGAGCACGAGCATTTGTACCGAAGTCAGGGGAGCTTAATAAACGTATATAATAATGTCCTATCCGACGTCATGAAGTTAAAGATTTCACGACAACCCGGTGAAAAAAAAAAACACTGGAAACTTAAAATCAAAATCGTGCACTAAAGCATAACTTCTTCATACTAAATTTTATTAATTTTCGCTCACAAATATTTAACGACTGTGTCATCCGGTGGGACTCAAACCCACGTCCCTACGCTATCCAAGCGAGTGCTCTTACCAACTGAGCTACAGAGGACGTTAGTCAGCCGACGAATTTTTGTAAGTGCTTGCTACGCCCTCATACTAGGTAATTTCAAAGTACAAACAACTAAAATATGCCTTCATAATAGCAACAAAACACCGCCCTATCCTATTTTTAGAGTTCCGGTGATGCCGATGTAACCTTCAGAGGTCCTTTTTAACGGTCCTCGAAAACTGATATCCTCCTGCGAAACCCTTAGTGCTTTGATGTATTTGCAAAGGGGTAACTCAAGACTTTTCCGTAAATTGAGGTTGTCAGGTAAGTTTGTAGGCTACGGTGGATATTGGAACGTATTTTTGCATAGTCCCTTTTACCTATTGGTCAGGTACTTTAAGTTATCAACCGACTTGTCTAGTAAACATACAAGTAATAATAACTGCACAAGTGAAATGTTTATATGAATGAGAAATTCATATGGCCTTTAATAAAAAGTCAATATAATTATATTCATTTATTTAAAAACATATTTATCATGTTACATTGGATGGATAAAAAAAAATGTCCTCCATGTCTTGCCACAATTCTATTCAATTAAGTTCAATTCTTATATACGTTTATAAACGTCCATGACTTGAATGAAAATGTTCGTGATCATCACACAAACATTAGCTCCTTGCGGGATTTTAACCCGCAACCCAAGTTTTGTAGTCCAGTCCAGAGTGGTGGTCCAGTGTAGTGGTCCAGGCGAACCACTACACCAAGACGGTCATCTAGGTGTAGTTAGTTAGGTATTAAATCAATTGCCCGGTTTCAATGATAATGTCCTCCTAGCCGAATTTAGACTACAGCGGCCTATCTCAACAGAGATTAGCCAACTACGCGGGAGATAAATTTTAGTGCACAAGTGTGTGCGCAATAAACAGGTGCACTCTCTATCTCTATCCTTCACTCTCATAATTCAGTGAGACGGCAATCCGACATGACCGTAGAGACAGAGACATGACCGTAGACAGACAGACAGACAGACAGCGGAGGAATAGCAATAGGGTCCCGTTTTTACCCTTTGGGTACGGAACCCTAATGAACTATTGATGCGTATGCGTATATTGCGTGCACTGCGCGTTGTAAATCGAATTACTGTATTCCTTATGCTAACAAGAGTGTTCTAGCAGTAACGCATAAAAATAAAGATGATGCAGGGCCCTTAGACAAGCAATCTCCGCTATCGCCAACGAAATTTTGAAATTGTGTATGCAAAAGTTACGTGATGTTTCGATGGCTTATGTTTATGCCCTAGGTTTGCGGAGGATAACAGAGTTCATTGCAAATCTCATCTTTCTATGATATGAGCATTATTTAAATTTAAATAAGAAACCAAAAATTCGCACACGGGTAGGATTTCAACCCTTTGGCTAACCGGGTCAATGCTCTTACCAACTGAGCTACCGTGCAGTCCATCTACCAGTATCACCCGCATTATGGTCATCGTACCATAGTGATTAAGGTGGTACTTTCCGAAATTCCCATTGTTGATCCTCCATTTCTTCCGTAATCAACATAAAGCTTATGTACCAATCAGAATTTCATGAACGAAATCAAAAAGGCACACATCGTTCCCAACTCATTGACAGGAGGGCGTCAGAGTATGAAATTGTGCAAACACAGCCATTGGTGACGGACCCAATATTGGACGTTTTGTTTACTTGCCCCGTTTATAGACTAAGACCCCGCAGACAGTGGCCTTACCTCAGACCTTTTCAAAATAATTTTATTCTAACCGTGGATTCCTTTCATGGCCCGAAGCCAAATGGCAATTTATTGTCAAGCGAAGTTCGTTATTGCTGACAAAATGTATGAAACTGACATAAGCCATCGAAACATCACGTGACTTTTGCATTCATATTTTAACGTTTTGTTAACGATAGCGAAGTTTGATCCCGAAGTTTCTGGATCAAACTTACTTTTAAGTGCCTATACACACTTTCAGAAAACCTAACAAACAATCAGGTACACTGCTTCTCCGTTTACAAAAAATAACTGTTCGTTCAGTTGTACTAACATGCAAAATTCAAAGTCTTCTTGTGTTGTAGCTGACTGCTTTAGTTGAAGTCAAATAATGTACTCTCTTTGTTAGTTATTATTAACATCTTAACAAATGTAGTAAGTGTCTAATTTAATACTCTTTTTTTTATACTTCAATAATGGTCTAAATGTGGTAATTTGTAGCACCATGTGGGTTCTTAGCATAAACTTTTGCAGACATTTACCTAATACGGGCAATGTTTTTTAAAGTGCGTGTATAATTTTCCAAATCTGTAAATGCTTACCAATTTTGCCACAGGTTTCACCCCTTAAAACAACGGTTTGCTAGATTGTAATGAGGCTAGTTTTCCAACAACGGGATCTCGGACTATAAAGTTTGCACGACAAATTAATTGTTAGCTTTTAGGGACGGGCTCATAATTGGTGCCGAAACCTATAACTATGAATGCCATGAAATCAAAGTATATAGTTCGACACGCGCCATGGAATCAAAGTCTATAAGTTCGACAAGTTCATGCATGACCCTCCTGCGGAACGAAACGTGTGCGGGGGTCGAGGAAATCCCCTTCCCCGCAACAACACCTGTCCTCGCTGACATCTAGCATGAACTTGTAGAACTTTATAGTATCTAGGTATTACAACTATGTAAAACTTTTACATGTGAACTGGACTTTGTTATTGTAACTTGCCTGTTTTTTAACACGGCAAGAGCAAGCATTTGTTTAAGTAGAGCATTAGATCATAAAATAATTAGAACTCTTTGTATTGTCTGCGCAGAAACCCATTCTCGGTGGCTCATCTATTCAAAGGATAAATATGTTTTTACCAAACGTATCAAACAAAACATCATTGGTTTCTTTACATAGACATGAATGCATAGGGCTCTTACTTTTAAATGTTTTCATTTTATTTTTTACCATATATTAAAAATACCTACTTAATAAAATAAACAATGATTTTGGCTGTTTTCGAGTAAAGAGACTAGGTACCCCATTTTATTTCTAAACACCTTGTTAGTGTCATGGTAAACGATTTCTATAAAAAAATATACTTGTATTGATCACCCAATTAAAGATACCTATTTTATCGGTTCGTTAGTTGTTCGTGGTTTATCTATAGCACAAAAGTCGTAAGTGATAATGTTGTTTTATATGATGCAATAAATGTTTCATATATCTTCATGATACAGCTCGTTAAGAATCCGCTAGTGTCAAAAGAGGCGCTCATCATTACGAACCCTGAATTAGATTTTTTTCAGAAAACCATTTTTTTGTGTATATTTTCCGAATTAAGACATTTTAAGCGTATCTACTTGTCTCAAATATGAAGTTGTAGGTGTCCTGACTGTACTTCTAAGACAGAATTTTTAGTTCATTTTTACACAGTTACAGTTAATGTGTGAGCTGAGCTCCTTATACATTTGCAAGACATCCATATTCAAATTGAAAGTGAGCGGCGACGGCGAGCCGCAACCCTGTCCATCAACAGCCACGACCACTCTGCCAAGAGTGCCTGACTAAGAAGAAGACCATATTTCGTCTTGACGCAGCGAATGCTCAGGTCCGACCAGTGCGGTGCCATGGTGGTTACGACTGCTGGTATTCTGATGTCGACAAAAAAATTTGAGCATTCGATAAGGACAAGCACCCTCAAACACAAAATCAGTGAAAACTACACCTTTTACATCTAGACCACTAATTTTTCTGATTGCTTCAGCTTTTAGAGATATTGTGCGAAAATTATCTTTTTATAATATCGGAGTTGGTTGCATAGTAAAATGTATATGTTTGCTATTGCAGTCATCATCTAAAAGGTAATAGTAATAATAAATAAATTGTTTCAACAAACACTCCAATTATATAGCTCCAAACTAAGCGTGAGCTTGTGCTATGGCGACTAGGATAACGGACATACTTATAAACATACATACATCCATGACTTGTTCAAATGCTCGTGCTCATCACACAAACATATCTATCTATGGTGACTATCTGAAGGTGCTAAAATCATTACCTAGAAGGAAAACAGTTAAAATTTGACCTTAAGTAAAGTGGAAGTTAAAATAAAGTTAAAAAAAGTTACTGTAACTGTTAAGGTTTAAGGAAGGTTATCCGGAAGAAATTGCTTTAGCCATAAGACAGCCTAAATTGTACTTTTGTAAATGTCTCCTGTGTGTGGTATGAGTGTGAAGTTAGTTTCGTATAAATTCGAATGAATAACCCTATTAGTTTAATAGAGTTCGAAGTGTTTTTGTGACCTGTCTGAGTAATCTCTGCAGTCCTAAGCTTCCAGACTCATTGTTCGGTCTAAATTTCAATAAGGGATGACATGGGTAAACTATTAGGTATATTAGCTTAGGCAAACAGTAAAGCAATTCGGAATGTAGGTAACATTCGAAACACAAACTTTTGTGGAAAACCACATAATGTTCACCGATGTAGCTGAAAAAAAAAACTTACGCAATTAAAGCCATTTAAAGGATATTGACCAAAGCCGGGCCCAGATTGCGTCTTTGTAGTTTATATTTAAAAAAACTTGTTTTGAATTAGAATTGCACTGGTATTTTTGAAATAATCTAACGAATAGGGGTTTAAAAGTAACACTTAGTCACAAAATTCTTAAATTAATCACACAATTAATTCTGCAATTACAAAACATAACCTCAAAATGCCTAATCTGCCATAGAATTCCTTGTATGTACCCCTGATAATTTTTCAAAAATATTTTTTGTGAGTATTCTTCCAAATATTTATATATTTCATCCGAACATTTTGTAAAGACGCATGCTGACGCAAAGTAGGCCGAGTTTCTATTGAGTTTTGGTCAAGATTCTTATACGTTAGTAAACACAATGTTTATGAAAATAATATTTTCAGCGTACATAATGTTTTAAACAGTTTAGTTAGAATATGACGACCTGATCCTGACCTGATCAACCTGAAACTGAAAAATATTCTACGCTTAGCACTTTTTCGCAGATGAAATGCTGTTTTTCCTACCTGCTGTTGCCTAGTTGAAGGTGCGATAGCCGAGTGGAGATGCACTTCTCATCCGTGAGGTCGTGAGTTCCATCTCGGCCTGTACCACTGAGTTACAATAAAAAAAACTTTATTTTAGTCTTTTTCAAAGATATTGCTGTCTATAGGTGAAGGAAAACATCGTGAGGAAACCTGCACACTAGTTAGCTGGTGTGGGAAATGGACAGGCAAACCACTCCGTTAAAATTTGCCAAGAACGTCGCTGTGTGTATTTCATTCCACATATTGATCACAACCCTCAGTCATGAGGTTATACGACTATGAAGTTGCTTAGTTGATTATGTGGTCCTCCTTGTCAAATGGCTCTTGGTAAATAAATCGGAAAAAATACTTACTTTGTTAGTACCTACCGAAGAGTAACCACACATTTTTACACATTTAGGTCTGAACTGAAGGGCACTGTCATGATGTCTAAGACTTATCTATTATGCCCTTACTTCGTAACTCGCTTGTAACAAACACACGATCCAACCAACACAATCAAATCCAAACTTAGTCTTTGGTCTTTTATACTGTTTTATACTGCGTACTGCCAAGCGGAAAAAGTTTTAATAATGGCAACTTTTAAGTTTATAAGACTTAGTTGTAAAATAAACTTTCAACTAAAAACGCGTTGGCGTAGCGCTTTATATCAGGATACCTATCTATATGCTATTTCCCCGTAAGCAAGAACAAACAATGTAATGTAAACTGCAAAATTGGGGCCTATAATGATTTCCAATACGCTCAACTCTGTCTGTATCAGCCTAATATAGGTAACTTTACCGTAATAGAGGGATCACAAAAAATATTCAGCTACATAAATGTGATGACTATACAGGGTGTTGTTTTGGTCAACAGCTTCCGACTCAGGGCTGGTAGTATCTATTCATAACACTGATGCCAAAAAAAATATTTAAAAAATTAAATAAATAAAATAAATTTGGACTTCTTTATACAAAGTTGGCCGATCACCGATAAATAAAATAACTAAAAAAATTGTTCTAACAAACACACCAATTACCTAGCCTCATACTAAGCGTGAGCTTATGCTATGGTGACTAGGATAACGGATAGACATACTTATATACATTTATAAACATCCATGACTTAGGTACAAATGCTCGTGCTCATCACACAAACATTTGCCCCTTGCGGGATTCGAACCCGCAACCGCCTGGTTTAGAAGTCCGTGGCGCAAACCACTACACCAAGACGGTCGTCAAGACCGATCGATTTTGTATGAAGAAGTTCAAAAATATTTTTGATTTAATTTTTTAAATATTTTTTTGGCATCAGTGTTATGTATACTACCAGCCCTGAGTCAGAAGCTGTTGACCAAAACATCACCCTGTATTTGGGGCATATTACTACTAACGGGTATTTTACAAGCTTGTAAAATTTAACCTGTGTAGATAAACCAGTAAATTAAATACTATTATTATTATATTATTATTAACTTGACTTTATTTTTTTTAAATCAATCAATCACTACTAAATACGCCTAGTGAGTACTAAAATCTCGCGACAAGCTTTTACCTACATGAGTATGAGTTGATCGTAAAAATTTTAAAGGAAAATTTATTTTACTCTTTTAGAGCATTTACATAAAACTTTGTTTTTAAAAAATATTTTTACTCAAAACTTATCTAAAGGTATAAATTTAAAATTAAATCCTCCGGCCGGCAACAAGCAGCTTGCTGTGTTCCGTCGGTGAGTGGGAGTGTCAGAACCTTCTGAGTGAAGTCGAAAAGCATCGAATCCGTCTACGCCACGTCTCGTTTAGTCTAGAGTCAATAGAAAACCCATTTCAAAATAAAAAACGTAAAAATAAATGTGATTGACATTATACAATATTCATTTTATTTAAAAGATATTATTATGCCATTTATTGTCTAAACCTAATTTCAGGTGTAAGGATGGGCGCCAGATGCAAGGCCACTTTTTACTCGAATGTACAGTAATCAGAGAGTCCAATATATCTAGTGGGCCTATAATGGGCGGCGTTGGCTTCCTTCTTCACGTCTATGGGTTACTTTCTTTGCTTATTATACGATCCTAGTTGTTCAACGAAGTGCTCAAAAATTTTACGCTACATTCGAGCCAACCGTGGCGCTCATAAGCCCGAAAAAAATCTTAACTAATGGCAAGAATATTTTTAAAATAAAACAAATATAATGTAAATAAAATTTATTTTTACGTGATTCATTGAATTTTAATCCTATATGCCTCTAAAAAATGTTGTACAAAGCAATGATATATGACTTGTCATTATTTATTTAGGTAATGGGTTAACTCTTGATCTTTATCGTAGACCATGAGAAAAGATAAGGTCATTGCTTGCCTTGCGTCAGTTTGAAAGCTAATTTTCTATGCTGAAAACTATAACTATCGTAGTTTAAAGCAAAGAGTGTGGTTTCCGCTGAAAACCAGTGTCGTGGTGGTGGCATGATTACTGCTGCTGCCATTTTGACTTATGCTGAGCAGGAACCTTGTTGTTTGCTAGTGGTGTTTTTTAGGGTTCCGTAGCCCGACAAGGAACCCTTATAAGATCGTTCAGTCCGTCCGTCCTAGTCTGTCACAGCAGAATATCTTCTACGTATATGGACTGATTTGCATGTAACTTGGTTCAAAGATACTTCACATATAGATCTCATTTTTAAAAATACAAAAAATTTAAATTACCCTTTTTAAGAGTACCTATCCATCCATGTAAAGGGGGGGGGGGGAATTATTTTTTGAGTGCACCCCCTTGTGTGGGGTATCGTTAAAAAGGACTATGAAAATAAGGTAGGGTTTCCATACAACACTTTTTATCAGCTTTACCATTTGCGAGATATAGCCCGCCAAAGTCGTTTACACGGTGTCCCCCCCCCCCCCCTGTGATTTCTAAAGTCTTAGACCTATAAACTTCAAATCACTCACGTAAAAAAACAGGCGCGAAAACTCTTATTTAAAATTGTTTCGGGTATCCTGTGATGAATACTTTTGAAATTATAAATAAAATAAAAATATATACTTTTTTTGCCTATACTGTCTAATATTTTAAGTTAATGGTACGGAACCCTTCGCGCGCGAGTCCGACTCGCACTTGGCCGGTTTTTTTTAATAACTTTTTAAAACTTTTATTTTTAATTTATTCTTGTTTTTTGTCACTTTTGTTATGTTATGCTAAGTGCCAATAAAAATTAATTTCTATTCTATTCTATTTTATATTATATTCCGTTCGGTAGTACCCGGCCTATGACCAGACCTACCCACCGAAGCGGCATCTATTACTTACCATGGTCTCTACATAATCCTTCTGTATGCGGGGCGGATCAAGTGGCGTATAATATCGCAAGCGTGTTTATCCCAATTAAATACGTTATGTATCACTGCGAACATTCGAACATTCCACGGCTTGCTAACTAATCCGACTGGCTTAGAGAGAATTAGCCAGATATGTAGTTACAGGTCTCATGAAAAGAGCAAAGTAATGATGTGTTACCACTGACAGTGTATTAATTTAAAAAAACCGGCCAAGTGCGAGTCAGACTCGCGCACTAAGGGTTCCGTGCCAACTTTAACTGAATTAGGATCCACTGACTTCCACTTAGCCAAAATACCACAATGTATTGTTGACAGCAAATATAACTTTGTGTATCATAGTGTTTGTATGAAGAACAAAGTTATTTTGGTGGTTGTTGAAAATATTATGTATCTCACCAACTACTAGTTCGAGCTCACTCAAACTAATTTTCGTTGAAAGAATTTGTTTTGTGTTATTTTTTTCAAAATTTACACATGCTTAGTTCAAAAGTTAGATGGGGGGACGCCCATTTTACCACTTTGGAAGCGTCTATCTCTCAAACGTTAGACTTTTAGAGAAAATGGGTTTAAGAACCTTGATGTCATTTTATAAACACCCCACACGCATAGATTTGACTAAAAAATTTTTGTTTGGTTTTCGTTTCAAGTATTGGAGCCTATCATTGTGTGTAACGGAGTTAGCTGAAGAAGACAAATTAATATAATTGTAGTAAGTTTTCGGGGACATGAAACATGGAAAAAAAGTTAAGTCATGATTGTGCAAATTTTTTATCAACCATCCGAGCACGGTTGATGTTTTTAGTGTGTGAAATTGACCAACTTTTGTAAAAACTAAGCATATTACTTAATGAAATTGACCAACTTTTGTAAATTATATCTCTAGTAATTTATTTTTTGCTTATGTTGAAGTTTAAAATTAAGTGTTAAAAATTATCTCAGTGAATGCTACGATGCGATATATATTTTTCTATGCTTTTAGGAGTATTTATAATATAAGTAGGACAGTAAGACTTTCGATATTTTACAAAATAAAAGTCTAATATAAAAATGACAACATTTTATTCATAAATCAGTATAAGCACTTACATTGACTTAACGATACAGTTATAAAGACTTAAGTATTTAGGTACGACCAGTTATCTAGTCCCATACAAAAATATTACATCTCATGCAAACAATTACGTACAGCCAGTTCCTCACAATTCTAGTTGATATTAAGTTACGCAGTACATTCTAACTTTGCGTACGTTTAAAACAAAATTAAAATTAAGAAATGGACAAACAATAAATTTGAAATATAATACCAAAAAAAATATGTCTGCTATATCAAGTTACAGTCAGATCATTTGCATTTTGTCTATGAATTTGCATTGTTATATCAAGCACTGAATAAATAATAAAAAAATAACATTACCAAAAAGTTAGCATATTTTTCTTAACAAAGAAATTGAGATATTTGTAACCGCATCAAATCACATCATACTTCTTATGATTAAATCAATTGACACAAAAAGAAAAATCAGATAATCAATTTGTTTATTCTTACTTAAAAATAAAATACAAAGTTAACCCTTACTAATATGTTACAAAACAAGTTTTAATAAAAAATCATACAGACATATTTTAAACAAATGATAAACAAGCTAAAAATTTGATTAATTTATAAAATACTATTGACGTTGTGTCGTTCGTAAGATGCTTCTTTCACGAACAAGAAATACACACAGTTATTAAACGTATTAATATTACTTATTAACAAATTGTAATGTTCAGTCAAAATTAATGATACATTCATTAACTCTTTTAAGAACAATAATGATATAATTTTAAATTCCACAGAGCTGCAGTTCATATTTTTTACAGTTTCAAGTAAAATGTCTAAACATACTTACCGTATAAGTTACTAATTACTATAAAAGTTAATAACATTTTATTCAGTTTGAATGTATATTATAGTATAAATAGTGTTAGAAATAAATAGTTCAGTTTTGAAATAGATTGTATGTAAAAGTGGTAACAAGACATTTCAGTTAATTACTATTATATTCTAAGAAACAACATTTTATTTTTGACTCAGTTATATTTTGATAACGACTTATGGTGATTATTTTACGACTAATATTTAGTTACAAAAAATATTTATATAACTCTATTGAAACCAAAATGATAGGACATATTTTTATTTGAAACAGATCTCTTAAAAATCTTAGTAATCTACAAGTTCTCATGTTACTGCATAAACTTTATTTGATAACATCCAGCAGGGATGTTATGGAGCTTCGTAACCGTAACCGAAACTATCGGATATAAAAGTTTCGGATAATTTCGGATAAGGGCGGAGTCTAAATGAAACATGTATTTACAGGTTTTTGTTTTTCCCGACCGAACCGACACACCGCCCGCGCGAGACGAGAGTATTGCAAAGTTTGTTTACATAGACAGTCATTAACTCGAAAAAGTGAAAGAAAAGTGTTGTGTTGTATTGTATTACCTAGTAACCTACCCAATTGACTTTTTAAAGTAAAATGCGCCCTAAGTCGAGTTCAATTTGGACATTTTTTGATAAAGTGAATGCAGATTCTGCAAAATGTAAACAATGCGATAAATACTTCTCGCGGAAAGAAGGAGGTACTACGTCGCTGAAACTACATCTAAAATCAAAACACAGTGTTAAATACGAAGAACTTTTGTTACTGGAAAAAAAATATCCGTAACCGAAATTATCCGAAACTAACGGATAATCCGAAATAATTGCATATCCGTAACCGTATCCAAAACTGAAATAATATTATTCTGATATCCATATCCGTATCCAGATCAGAAATTTCATACCCATAACATCCCTGACGTCCAGTATTATAATAACAAAATAGATAGTGATAGATCGGTATTATTTATGTAATATACTGTTCATTTTAACTTCCGTCTCGTCAAAAGTGTAAACAAACGTATTTAATAATTTACCATCTAAATTATATTTTCCATCAAATTGAACATTTGACCACATCTAATAATATCTTTGAGAATGTGAGAATTATTTACGAATATACCTATGTTTATATTATTTATGAATATGCTTTGTGCTTATGATACAGATCCTAAATCTACTTTGAAGTAAGTGACAGAATAGATATGTGTCCTGCACATAGGTATTTTTATCCAGAAAGACTGCCTATGAAAAATCGGAAATATAGGCATGTAAAAGAGGAGATTCAGATTCTGCGATACAATATTATTAAAATTTTAGTTAAATTCTACTTATAACTTATTAAAATGTATTCAATTCAGCCCTCTTTCCGTTTTGAAAAGGTTTGTTTACATTTTTGATAAAGATTCAATATGTTTTAATTAACAAAATGATATTATAATTTCAACAATACTTATTTTAAATTGTCATTTGAGTATAATTCGACATATATCTTTTTATATAATACGATATTACATTTTAATACGATTTAAAGCTTCGATTTCATCTTACATAAACTGTCATATACATAACAAAGTGTTAAATGTGCATAACTTTAGTAAAATTTCTTTTTCCAAGTGAAAATGCGGATTTAACTTTTTCTTGAATATATCTTCCATCTACATTATTGTCCAACACTGAAATATAGACACCCGCCATGTTAAACGAAATTTTATTTTGTGCAATATTAGAAACAATATTATCATCAAAAGTGATATCAAGATATTCATTTTGATATGATATTTCTTTTATGAAGATAAAGTATATCTAAATATTATTAAATGACTTAGATTCATAGCCATTATTTTAAAAACTACTGTAAAAGATCACGACTATACAACATTCACGTTAATTCAATAATGTATGTACATGACGCGTTCAAGTCTTGAATTTGAAATGTGCGTTTAGATAATATATAAAAACATTGTATAAATATGTATAGAAGTAGTAGTATACAGTCAAGGTTCTAACTAATTATTAAATATAACCAGAAGTACAACAAAATATAGACGTATAAAAGTTTTGAAAGGAATGGCAATGGTATGACAACTTATCGTATTTATAAATATCAAGGGTCACTACTTCTACGTTAACTCATTCAATATTTTTAACTTATTATCTTCGATAACATGCTACGGGTTAAATTCTTTTTCTACTTATACAGACATGTCTAGATCTATCTCTCTAACTTCCATTATCACTTGACATTCAATGTTTTCTACAGTAAATGGACATAACAACCGTTATAGCTAAACATTTGGCATCGTGAGAACTGCGATGACGTCTACTCATTGCTATTCAATCTCTCTAATGTCTGCCGCCATCTGATTTTGAGGATCTTAATGTCAGTCGAGTGGGAATATCCTTCCCTTCATCTGAAAATAACAGTCGAATCAGTAACACCAATAAAAATACAAACACACTGAAAAAAGGATCAACCAAACTAGTTTTGTTAGTTGAAGGTTTCGTCGTAGGGAAGTCAATTTTTGTTAAATGTAAACAATCTTCTGGTTATCAGTAACAAAACTAGTTTGTTACTGATAACCAGAAGTTCGCAAGTCACTAGATTACAGCCTACTAGTAGTAAAATTTTGGTTACTGTTAACCAATCATCAGTGCACTCTCAAATGCAATCGAGCATTAAAAGCTAATTTCTTTGCCGAAATGAGGTAGATAAATTCATTCCTCAAACTAATTATTGTAGTTTTGTGCGCTTTTCTCTAACTTGAGCAAAATAAATTGTATAGTTTCTGATTGGGTTTTTATTGACTAAATAATAAAAATGTTAGCATAACTATGTTTTATTTAAGGCGACTTCTCTTTGCCGTATGACATAGTCCTAGAGCACATAATTTCCAAACGGCGCGTTGGGAGCAATGACAGTGAATTAAAAAAAATGCTCAATTTGAGGCAAGCAATTTCCGTGCTAATGACACATCTATCGTTGGGAGTATGGGTATTTTTCTATCATTAATGCCTTCACACGCACCGAGTATAGTGGCGAGACAGCAAATCGTTACTCGGCCGAGACAGTAGGGTGGGCGAGTAGGTGTTTACACTCATTTTGCTTCCCGGCGAGTCAGTTTAGTTAGTTTAAAAAAAATACTCAAGAAATGGCGCGCGCGACGACGCGACGTGACGACAATCATTTGGCCGAGTGGCGAGTGGCGAATGAGCGAGCGAGACAGTGTGGGAAAGCGGGAGGGTGGACACTCGGCCTAGTACGTACGTGTCTCGTCGCTGCGGTCGGCTGAGCGCTCGGCCGATCACTCGGCACAATGTTTATATGCACCGAGTACTCGGCCGACAGCACTGTCTCGCCCGTTTGCTCGATACGTGTGATCAAGGCATAAATCCATTGAATTAAATCAGAGGAAGTCATAAAGAGCCTTGTGAATCTTTGGGTTTAGAATCTACAAGTACTGCTTGAAAACGGTTTATAAGTAGTATACATCCTTTAACTACTTACCTTCCATTCAGACAACTGAGCCCGGTGTTCTGCTGAGTGTTGTTCGCCAAAGTGACATTGGCCGGGGGACTCTTGTTCAGGGGGTACCACTGGGCTACTGGCTTGCGAGGGTTGTCCAACATCTCCAGCCAGTGGTCGCGGCCCATGCCGATGAGGGTCGAACCGATGGCTGTACAGCCTATCAGCTCGTTCGGGCCAATCCTGGGTAAGGTAGGTTTAGCTAAAGTTTTTTAAACAAATACACAGATGTTTGACTAGACAGAGCGTCGGTGGCGCAGTGGCTAGTGGGTTGCCTCTTATGCGGGAGTTACCGGTTGGATCCCACATGACGCCATGTACCAATGACTTTTTCTGAGTTATGTACATTAGTTGTTTTACTAGCCGATGCTCTTACGGTAAAGGAAAACATCGTGAGGAAACCTACACATTCAAGCGACTGCATGTGTAACCAACTAATCTCTCGATCGATCTAAACTGGTCAGGTTCCCTGTTAACAGGGTCACGGAGGTCAGATGGCAGTCGCTCTACTGAAATTACCTGATCTGCTACATCCCGGATCATGGTCAGCGGCCCCTGTTCCCTCGCGTGCGGGTGCACAACCGTGATAACGCTAGGAGGATGATGACACAGATATTTGACCGCAATCTCACCTGATGGTAATAATACATGATGCGGCCAAGAAGAGTCATCAGACTAGTCACAGTCTATTTACTCTTTTCACTCGGCTTAAAGCGAATGTACCACCAAGATTAATCATCTGAACAATCCATACTAATATTATAAATGCGAAAGTGTGTCTGTCTGTCTGTCTGTTACCTCTTGACGCTTAAACCACTGAACCGATTGAGATGGAATTTGGTATGGAGACAGTTCGAGACCCTGGAAAGGACATAGGCTACAATTTGTCGCGATATAAAAACATTAAGGGGGTAAATGGGGGATTAAAGTTTATAAAATCCAACTCTTGCGGGCAAAGTCGCGGGGAACCACTAGTGCGTAATAATTATTAACCTAAAATGTTGTAAACTGTTCTCACGTTACTTACGGCTTTAAAATGATTAGTAATTTAGTAACATAATTAATTCATGCGCAGGTAGTCTTTTAATTCAAGGTTTACTCAGAAATTCATAACCTTATTTCCTGACTGTTCATAATTCATTTGGAAGAGTTGAATTAGCACATAGTTCAGGAGAAATTTATCTTGAGGTATTCCTAGAATACCAACTCGTGTGGTTATAGATGTAAATACCATTATAATGCTCTTCCCTCAAAATTGTGATTTGGAAATTTTCAAGAAAAGGGTAACAGCCTATTACTATAGTCCGACAAATTCTTGCGGGACCCTCCTTGCACCATGCAAGACGTGCGAGTGAGGAAGCACCAATCACACGCGATTGTCAAAGCAAATCCATTCCCAGCTACCTCACCCATCACCCGCTGACGTCTAGCATGCCTCGCCCCCGCACCTCTGGCCACCGCTGGAAGGTCGCGCACAAACTTGTCGAACTATAGTCGGACATGCATGATCCATATGATGACACTGCGGCCAAATGGCTGGCGCTATTTATTATAAAGGGAAATATACAAGTTGAATTTATGAAGATGTGGATACATAGAATGTTGTGTTTGCTAGAATCTAGTTGATGGATATCCTTAATGAAAGCATGAATATCACCTAAATTCTAATGTAATACTAACATAATATTTATAAATAGCTGAACCAGGTCAACAAAACGCCCACTCTTCTAACCAAGTTCTGGAAACAGAGTCAAATTTCTGGGAATGTGGGAAGTGTAAACCATTTTCACTTTTTCTTTTTTTTGGTTCGTCGACGTTGCTTAGTGAACATTGTCCTGTTATTCTCTGTGTAAAGAAAAACATTTTATGTGTATTAACTTAAAAGTTCGCAGTGAAACTTATACCATTTTACGCGGAAGAGTGAGACGCTTTTTTCTGTGTAATAACTGTGCTGATTGGTGTTATAGCTGTGGATTAATCACGTAAAAACTATCATAACTTATACCATTTGAAATATTGCAAGTCATTAGCATCAGTGCCGTGAGTGTACCGCGAACAATGAACGTTATTAGTCAATAATCATACACCTAAATATTAACTAAGGGACTGGTGGTATACGTTTTTTCGCTGCAGATTCTTAAGCGATATTGGCTTGGAACTTTTTGCACCTCGTCTAGCGATTCCCGAGTGAGCGGGTTCGATCCCAGTGAGGCTAATACTTTATTCCGTGTTCTTTTTTTTGTGTTTGAAAATAATAAACATTTATGAACTATAGAAGAAAAAATATCAAGAGTAATAGTGGTAAATCTAAACATATTATTATACTAAATAAGGAATCGCATTCATTAGTGCAGCTTTTTGAGGGACGCCTGCAAACTTGTGTTCGGCAATTTCTCACTCCAGTAAATAATAGTCACTGTGATGTCTTCTGATAACCTGGATTGGGGGTGTTGCAAGGTGAACCTTGAATTAGATGATCACGCTCAGTGCCTCGCATGCAATAAGAAGTTCCACTTGGCGTGCATCAGCTCATCGTCTGTAGAAGAGTTGTCCTCCTGGCACTGTCCCCTATGTATTACGCATCGGCCTAAGAACGGAAACAATGATAACACGCCGGTGCGCTTCAATCCAAACACGAATGTTACTCTCCGTGCCTCAAAGAGGCAGGCACTACAGTCACCACCAGACGCGGCGGTATCCGCGAGCGAACTAAGAAGCATCATACAGATTGACTCCCTGACTAGCTCTATAAGCTCCGAACTGAAATCAGTGAAGGAGGAAATGTCTGATATGAGAAACTCCATGGACTTTATGAACTCTAAATATGAGTCTTTACTCAAAGAGCACAAAGAGGCTAAAGAGACCATGTCCAAGCTCAGTAAGGAAAATAGCGTCCTGAAATCAAATTTACAGGATTTAAATTCCCGAGTAAACACCCTTGAACAAAACGCTCGAGCCTCTAACATCGAAATTCAATGTGTTCCTGAGAGGAAGGATGAGAACCTACTGCAGATTGTTACCCAGCTGGGCGCCGTCATTAATTGCAACATTACCAAGGACGATATTACTAACTGTACACGAATTGCTAAAGTCAACCCCAAGTCTGCTAGACCAAAATCAATTGTAGCTCAATTTTCCAACAAAAGGGTGAGGAATGAGTTTCTGGCTGCTTCAATTGTCTTCAACCGAAAAAAAACTAAAGAAGACAAACTAAACAGCTCACATCTTGGCTTCAACGGACAAAAGGCCCCGATATACATAGTTGACCATCTATCCCCAATGAATAAATCGCTACATGCCGCAGCAAGAACGATTGGTAAAGAAAAAGGCTACAAATATGTATGGGTTAGAAGTGGACGTATTTTCATGAGGAAGACCGACGACTCCGACTACGTGCTTGTTCGTGATATGGACACTTTGAATAGGATTAAGTAATTATTTTAGTATTATTAAGATAGAAATTGGTTATTTTAAGTTTCAAAATTCACAGATATATCTGTATATTATCAAAACACTCGTGGTTTGCGCACTAAAACTCATACTTTTATAAAAAAAACTTGCTCATTTCTAGTTATGATATTACTGTACTGGCGGAAACCTGGTTGAATAGTAATATACATGATAGTGAGCTTTTTGGTTGTGGTTATACGGTTTACCGAAGGGATAGAGAAACTACTGGTTTTGACAATAAGAAGCATGACGGTGTTGGCACCCTTATTGCTGTTACCAACCGTTTTAGCTCCAAGCGAATGCTTAGCTGGCAAGGCGATTGCTAGGATATTTGGGTAGAGCTCAGCGGTCCTACACCGATCACACTATGTGCAGTATACATACCATCACCAGTCCGCAGGCCGGTACTAACACACTTCATTGATAACTTTAACCGGGTTTCCGAAATTTGTAAATCAAATATATGTGTTATTGGCGATTTCAACTTGGCAAAACTTGACTGGGAATTGGTTGGTACTCCGTCTTATATAATGCCAGAACTATATAAACTTTTTGTTGATTTTGTCAATATTAATAATCTAAAACAGTGTAACACTACTAGAAACAATTTGGGGAGAACTCTTGACTTAGTTCTAGCTAGATTACCGTCTTGTGAGGTTGTAGAAGCTATTGATTTTCTTGTCCCGGTTGATCCAGCGCACCCACCTCTTTCTGTTGCATTTACACTAAGGGACAGTCCGAAATTGCAGCCTAACTTGGTGTTTAGACCAAATTTCCACAAAGCTAATTATGCTGTTATAAATAACTCTCTGGCTAACGTTGACTGGAATTCACTTCTTTATGGGCACACAGATGTTAATCGGATGCTAGAATTGTTTTCTGATGTAATTAAAGGAGTAATCCAAGAGTTCGTACCTTCTATAAAACCTAAAACTAATGTCACATATCCTCCGTGGTTCAGTAAGGATTTAATCAGGCGGTTTCAAGAGAAAAATAAATATCGGCAGAGATATAAAAAATACAAAAATCCTCTCGACCAAATAGCATTTCGCTTACTAACTGATAGATGTAAAAAACTTGCTGCTGATTGTTACAAAAGTTACCTCCGTAGGGTGGAAGATGGAATCGAAAACAACCCCTGGCTGTTTTGGTCGTACGTTAAATCCAAGCGTGGGTTTTTACCTAGCTACAATGTCGGACGGCACCGACGAGACGTGCAAAGGTATTGACATCTGCAACTGTTTCGCATCTTACTTCGCTTCTGTGGCACTTTCGGACTACTCTGGCAGCTCTGAGATAGATTTTGGTGCCTTTAATAAGTTTCAGGGAAGTAGTGACTGTTTTACTTCTGTCTATATATCCCGAAAAGAAATACACAGAAAATTGATCAGCTTAAACGTGACCAAAGGGGCTGGATGTGATGAAATTCCACCGGTTTTTCTCTCTCGCTGTGCATCAAATTGAGTGGAGCCACTGTTTATTATTTTCAACCACTCACTGACTACAGGTGTCTTCCCAACCGCATGGAAACTCTCAAAGGTAGTACCAGTTTTCAAATCTGGGGACGCTCGTCTCATTAGTAACTATAGACCTATTGCTATTTTACCATCATTGGCAAAAGTATTTGAGTCCTTCATTAGCCCTACTCTTCAAAGCTACTTTGATAAGTACTTGAGTGAAAACCAACATGGATTTACTAAGGGTAGGTCTAATGACACAAATCTAGCCACTTACGAAGAGAGGATAATAGCCCGTGTTGACAGTAACTTACAAGTCGACGCGCTCTACACCGACTTCAGTAAGGCTTTCGATAGAGTGGATCACAGCTTACTAGTGAAGAAATTGTCCGTGTACGGAGTGGGAGCACCAGTTCTGAGTTGGTTTGAATCTTACTTATCTGGGCGTACTTTCTGTGTGGTGGTGAACGGCTATTGCTCTGAGACGTACAATATTACTGCTGGAATTCCACAGGGATCCCATTTTGGCCCTATTCTTTTCAACATTTTCGTCAATGATCTTCCCGACTGCATAACACACTCTTTCCCCCTTATGTTTGCTGACGATTTAAAAATATGGAGGGTCATTGAATCATGGAATGATGTGAGACTATTACAAAGTGATCTTGACGCCCTTGTTGTGTGGTGCCACAAAAATCGAATGGAGTTGAATGTAAAAAAATGTGTTTATATAAAATTCACAAGGAAATTGAACCCGATTCCATCCGCTTACAATATACAAAATTTTCGGCTGGATGAAACAACGGTGGTAAAAGATCTGGGGGTATTGTTGGATAGTAAATTGACTTTTGTACCTCACATCGATAGTATTGTCGGTAGGGCTTCAAAGATGCTGGGGTTTATAATCCGGAACGGTAAAGCTTTCCGGCGGTCATCCACTAAAATAACACTTTTTAATAGTCTGGTCAGGTCGGTCCTCGAGTATGGGAGTGTAGTCTGGCGCCCCCATTACTCAACTCATATTTTGCGCATTGAACGCATTCAGAAGCGGTTGGTTGGGCATCTGGTATTTTCTCACTACAGGAACAAAAAGTGCCTACCATACGAGGATCTCTTAAGCTTTCTTAAGATCAGTAGCTTACACAATCGTAGAGACTTAATCGATCTTATCTTTTTTTATAAAGTCATACGGTTTAGATTGCGTTGCTCTACGTTACTAAGTATGTTCCATTCGTGTTTAAAATTCCTCAAAGAATGCCTCGCCGACTAATT
This sequence comes from Pyrausta nigrata, assembly GCA_949316185.1. Taxonomy (NCBI): domain Eukaryota; kingdom Metazoa; phylum Arthropoda; class Insecta; order Lepidoptera; family Crambidae; genus Pyrausta; species Pyrausta nigrata. The sequence continues at coordinate 11,859,898 of OX438955.1, read as the reverse complement.
GAGCCACTTTCTCTACCGTTCCGTAGAACCGTTCTGGGGGCCAACTCACCTGTCTGTAGAATTGGCAAAATCTATAACAAGTTTAGCGAATCATTGGATGTGCACTCAATGTCCTTAGCCAAGTACAAAGTTGCACCTATTAGTGATAATGCAATAAGTTTTTAAATATTGTTAATCTTAAGTTAGCATCATTGTTATTATCGTTGGTGTACCTTATAAATAAATAAATAAATTTTCAAATGTATTTACGGATCTAACTTGTATCACGGAATATAAAGCTAAATATAGAATTTTTAAATAAGATAACAAAACTTTTACAGTGTTTTATAAGTATCCAATAACTTGAAGTGGGTAGAATTCCGATTTCTAACTCGACAAAATCAAAGGTTTTTTCAATACTGCCAAAAATAAATATACTCAATACTTATCATGAATCGGACCGCAGTCGTTATAATTATTTTTATAACTTAAGCAATTATTTTGCAAGTTTTTACGAAATCAAATTGAATTTTGCTCACAAAAATTCAGTAGTAGTAGCTTAGTTGGTAAGAGCACTCGCCCGGATAGCGAAGGGACGTGGGTTCGAGTCCCACCGGATGACACAGTCGATTAATTTTTGTGAGCGAAATTCAATTTGATTTCGCAGACGCTATCTTAAATCGAATTTACAATGAAAGTACGGCGTCTTTTTTATCATATTCTAAGAGAAAAGAGAGAGACAATAAAATCTGGAAACACAACTTGTTGATACTGGGATTAAACTTGAGTCAGAAGAATGTGTAACTTAAAATTCTAAATTTGTAGATAGGGCTTATACGTACATGGCGAAAAGCGGTCTTAAGGTTAGAACACCACACGTAAGAACTCGGAAAAAGATCATTACCGCATCACAGAAAGAAAAAAATGATATTTTGGAGAAAAAATATGTACATCATTGAAACTTTGTTTATGGCTTAATCTAGGCACTAGAAATGAGGATCTGCCAAGTACCGAGATATATTCTTAGAAGCTTTTCCTATAGCAAGATGAAATATACGGTACCTTTAATCGCTACGATTAAAGGTACCGTATATTTCATCTAGTGACAGAAAATTTGGTAGGAGTCGGCAGATCCTCATTTGTAATGCCAAGATAAAGTTACAAAGTTTCATTGATGTACATTTTTTTTCGTCAACCTAACTTAAGCAGTAGTAGTAGTAGTTTTAAACAAAATACTGAACTGCTTGAGATGATGCGGTAACGATCCGTTTCTTTCGTTAAGTCTTTAGCCTAAACATAACTAACCTGTCATAATCGATGACTTTGACCAGCAACGTGACGTAAAACACGTTGTCTGCCGGCAGATCGAAGACCAGCGCCTCATTGTAGACTGGACACAGGGTATAGCTCTAAGACTTTAGCATAAACAACTAACCTGTCATAATCGATGACTTTGACCAGCAACGTGACGTCGAACACGTTGTCTGCCGGCAGATCGAAGACCAGCGCCTCATTGTAGACCGGACACAGGGTATAGCCCTAAGTCTTTGGTCTAAACAAAACTAACCTGTCATAATCGATGACTTTGACTAGCAACGTGACGTCATACACGTTGTCTGCCGGCCGATCGAAGACCAACGCCTCATTGTAGACCGGACACAGGGTATAGCCTTAAATCTTTGGTCTAAACAAAACTAACCTGTCTTAATCGATGACTTTGACCAGCAACGTGACGTCAAACACGTTGTCTTCCGGCAGATCGAAGACCAGCTCCTCATTGTAGACCGGACACAGGGTATAGCTCTATTTTGACAGTCGGGTGGGGCACTATGCCGTTTAGGTGGGGCTTATGACATTTGGGGCATTTTGAGGTAAATTTTTGAGGTAAAGTCCTATGGATCTCATTTTAATAGAATCCTTACGCCATTACACCCTTAGAACGCTTTAAGGCGCAAGTCGACAGTTGCAGGCCTAGCAAAGCTACCGTGATGACGCTCTAAATCCCAAAGCAATGGCATAGGAGTTCTGCTGTGTGTCAAAGCCGTGTGCAGCAACGTGACGTCATACACGTTGTCTGCCGGCAGATCGAAGACTAGCGCCTCATTGTAGACCGGACACAGGGTAAAGCTCTAAGTCTCTAGCCTAAACATAAATAAACTGTCATAATCGATGACTTTGACCAGCAACGTGACGTCAAACACGTTGTCTGCCGGCAGATCGAAAACCGTCGCCTCATTGTAGACCGGACACAGGGTATAGCTCTAAGACTTTAGCCTAAACATAACTAACCTGTCATAATCGAAGACTTTAACCAGCAACGTGACGTCATACACGTTGTCTGCCGGCCGATCGAAGACCAGCGCCTCAGTGTAAACCGGACACAGGGTATAGCTCTAAGACTTTAGCCTAAACATAACTAACCTGTCATAATCGATGACTTTGACCAGCAACGTGACGTCAAACACGTTGTCTGCCGGCAGATCGAAAACCAGCGCCTCATTGTAGACCGGACACAGGGTATTCTTCTTGACTGTCGTCTTCTTCTTCTTGATGCGCTTGCCTTGGCATATGAGGCAGATCTTCACGTAGGGATCTGGACAAAATAATTTAACTGTGGCTGAGGCAAGATGGACAAACGACCTTATGAAGGTCGCAGAATCGCACTGGATGCTGGCCGCTTGTAACAGGTCACTTTGTATATCTATGAGGGAGACCTATGTACAGCAGTGGATGATCCGCGACTGATAATGATGATGAAGTTAAAACATCAAGTTTACATAATACGTACCCTTATCGGGCTTACTTTTACCACTAAATTTTTGAGGTTTCGTACTAATACTTTAATAGTCAGAGGCCCTAGGGCGGCTTGATAACATCTGACAGTAAGGTTGGTCACTTGCCATACCTACCGACACCACTTCACCAATCCGCACTGAGCCCGTGTGGTGGTACTCCACCTATATGACTCGTACCTCATCATATTTGAGGTGAGGCCTGCGCCCAACAGTGGGATCAAATACAGGCTAACTTTACTTCACTTTTTTACCCGACTGCGGTAAGAAGGTTATGTTTTTCGAAAGTATGTATGTATGTATGTATGATTGTTCGGCCTACAGTTTGTCATAATGTAAGAGTGACATAGGCTATATATTAAAAAATGGCGCCTGCAAACGGGGGAGAGGGGATTATTTTTTTCCTTATCGTAGCAATATGGGTATTAAATAAAAGCCAGTAAAAAGACAATTTCAAAAATGTAATAATTTTTGCAGACGGGTGTTTTGTTTGAAGCCATTGAAATTAGAAAACATCCAAATTTCAATAGGGAAGATGGTTGGAAAGTTCCACCGGCATGGGATCCTATTCTAGCAAAAACCAAAACAACACCTCGCAGTGCAAGATCTCAAGACACGGTTAGCTCTTTCTGCGTAAATAGGAACGTAAATTAATATTGATGAGTGACAGTTGTTTAATTTTTCAAAACTTTGTAAGTGACAAATAATACCTTAGTCTTCCTATGACCACGAACGCTGTAAAGTGTTCGAATCGTCAGGTTTTAAATAAAATGTAAATAAATCGCGAAGTAATCCGTAAAATTGCGTTTTAATGAGTTCAACAATTCGCGTAAACGTAAGAAACAAATATGTAACGAGATGTATTAATAAAATATTACTTATATAATGAGATAAAATTGCCCCCTTTTAAATGATAATCGTTTTTTACTAACAGAGGCAAACAGTTCAATGTCGTAAACACTTAAGGCTTCTACGCCTGAAATAAATGACTTTTATCTCAAGAAAAAAACACTCCAAGAAAATAATTGTCCTACCTCTCCTGTCGGATCGACTAAAAATCTAAAGAGATACCTACACTTGAAGGGGTCTAAACGTGTTTTGAACGCAAAAGTGTTTCCTTTCCTTTCACATTTCGCGAATAACGTGACAACAAAAGGTGTCGTACGGTCCGCAGATCAAAGGGGAGTCGGTTATCAAAAGTAAGATGTGCAAACGGTACATTTAGTACATTGTTATCGACTTTACAGTGTAATGCAACACGTCTTTTAAAAATAAGTTTACTAGAACGAAATCTGATTCATTTTATAAACAATATCTCAGAGTTTCCATACAATCTGTAGGAACTGTGGTCCGTAGGCATACCGCTACATGATTTAATTGCATTCTAGTCGCAATACCAGCCCTGAAAATAAACAATATTAGAGCCCGTTCACACGAGGACGATTCGTTTTGACAACTCTTCAAATAACACGATTCCGTATGCAATGTGAACGTCCATCCATCATGACGTATCCTGTATTTTGACGAATTGTCAATGACGGATCCCGTGTGAATGAGCCCTAGATAGTCATTTTTTCGGACTGAATTCGAAAATTAAGCTGTTTCAGTTTAAGTTAACTAAGCTTAGTTAGGTTACACATTTTAACTAAGAAAACAGCTTAGAGGCAGTCTCAAGGTCAAAGTGGAGTAACCTGACGTGCGTCCATGTGTACATAAAACAAAAAAAAACCTAGTAAAAATGACCCAAAAGAAAGTGTAATGTGTATGTAATAAAATGTTATTTCAAAATCACCTAAATATAATTTGTCCATCAAACGACTCCACAAATGCCAGACAGGGTAATTTGAAACTGTCTTCAACCTATGAATTGTTTAGAAGATACGCTGTTGATTAAATCGACAAAGTACTAAAAGGCGATGTTCCAGAAAATAATTTAATGATTTGAAGTCGTTTCTTTTAGAAATACGATGTTTTTTTTGTTCTTAGGGATTGGTTTGTGGACTTACACGGCCAAAGAGCACCCAAAAGACAAGTAAAAGTACTTGCATATAAATAAATATTTATTTTAAAGTCAGTTTAAAAGAAGACTTTTTAAAGTATTTTTTATGTCCTTAGGATTGCACTACATTAAGAAGAAAAGGGGGTATTGTGTAAATTATGATGAAAAAGAAACGCGATTACGACACTCAGGCGAGGTATTTTGACACTCATGTGGGGCGTTATGACGTTTAGGTGGGGAATTATTACATTCGGGGCATTTTGAGGTAAAGTTCAAAGTCCTGTAGATTTCAATATGATAAAATCCTTTACGCCCTTGCAATTTTAGAACGCATTAACGCAACTAGACCAGTTGCAGGCCTTGCAAAGATATCGCAATGACGCTCTCAATCCCAAAGTTAGGGAAAAGGAATCCTGCTGTGTGTCAAAGCCATTTGCTTACCTGATGATCCATTGATATCCATAGCCTTGAGGTTCCTGCCTTTGATGACGGTGACAGTCAACCTCCCTGCTGTAGGCAAGTAGCAGAGTGACAGCATCAGCTCTCCGAGATCTTTCTTCTCCTAAGAACAAACAAATGAAGTAGGTAAATACACGCCCAAATTTAAAAAAATAAATATTGGATCTTTATTGAGGTGCTTGTAGCGTAGTGGCGGCAGCCTTTTGGTATTTTACTAAAAGGTAAGCAACCCACAGGGCGGTCGTGATTAGATAAGATGACCATTTTGATTTAAGTGACTTCTGTCACAAGCATCTCCGTGCTTCGGAAGGCACGTTAAGCAGTTAGTCCCGGCTAATATCAGTTGATATTAGTTGTTAGGCCTAGTCAGAGGCCCTGGAGCGGATTGATAACATCTGACAGTAAGGTTGGTCACTTGCCTTCCACCAATCCGTACAGAGCCTACTTGGTGAAGTATTGCTCATATAATACCACCTCAAAGTTGAGGTGAGGCCTTTTCGCAGCTGTAGGGTCTAATCTAACGACCGTCTTGGTGTAGTGGTCCGCGCTCCGGACTACAAAAGCAGAGGTTGCGGGTTCGAGTCGCGCAAGGGCCAAATGTTTGTGTGATGAGCACGAGCATTTGTACCTAAGTTTTGGATGAATAAACGTATAAGTATGTCTATCCGTTATCCTAGTCGCCATAGCACAAGCTCACGCTTAGTTTGGGGCTAGGTAATTGGTGTGTTTGTTGAAACAATTTATTATTATTTTTATGATAGGCTTACTTCATTTTAATATTGAATCGCTATTTTATTAAATCTTAGCAAGGATTGAACAATGAAAGTGGAATAAAAGAGAAATCAAACTTGCTCAAAGAACAAAAGGAGCTTATAAAGTTTCGCCTAATCTTTCGACAGAAATCACGTTTCACTTAACGTAGTTAGTAACAGGTATAGATAGAGTTGGGCCGCGTTCTCACTAGTTTATTACTCAGTAATCAGTGTTTTTAGGGTTCCGTACCTCAAAAGAAACGCTTATAGAAAAAAACCTTTACATGGAACCCTTAGTGCGCGTCTGACTCGCACTTGCCCGGTTTTTGTACAAGTATTCGGCTAAACAGCTCGGTTCAACTGACGAATATTAAGTACCTTATTTATTTATATTTACCCGATTGCGTCAAAAGCAGGGTTATGTTTTAATAGAGTACAGTAGGGCCCGCATCAATTTACCCAAATCTGTCAAAATATCTCAAATGATATTAAAACAATGTGATCAATATAATTGACTGCAGGCCCATTTCCAAAATGGATCAGTCATATGAACCACCACGTGACGGTAAATTTTGATTATCTCAAAAAAAAAATACCGACTTTGTGGCGTACCATTTTGTACGGCACTAAGCGCTTTCTTATTATTTTTTAATGGATTCATCGATGGTAAAAATGCCGTACAAAAATATATGACCAAAATGTACTTAATCTTCTCCTGCACTTTTGAATTGTCACCAGCACTCAGTTGGATAGCTTACAAGTGTCAGCATAGTGCTGAATCTTATTATTTTATGCTCTTATATCGTCCTATATACGTCATCTGGTGGTTCATATGACCCATCCATTATGGACATGGGCCTGTAGTCTATAAGGTTAAAATATGGTTGTGACAGATCAGGGTAGGTTGATGTGGAGTCGTGAGTACACACCTTTAGATTAAAATAAGTGTTATAGTTTATACATAGATATCTATGTTTTATAATATATAAAAGTAAAAGTATGAGTTATAACTATATAGTTATTTAGTTACTTTAGACCTCACGTAATTTAAAAATATATATAACTTTTAATAACAATGCAACTTACACAGAAAGACGTACAAATTAGGAAACGATCCCTTCAAGAGAACCTTTGGGTCCAAAAAACTTTCATAGGAATTATTAATAGTTAGCTTTGGTCTCTTTCATGATAAAATCTATTAAACAGCCGCTGACTGCCTTTTAAAAGTTTCTGCTTACGTAGTTTACATTAAAAGAAATGAAAATAAAGATATCTTTATACTAAGGAAGCGCGACAGAATTTTGGAAGGAAAAAGGAAAACGAAAGACCGCAAGATTAATCGTCAAAACCAAAAGAAGTGTATGAAGGCTGAAAACCAACAATGACCACCAAAACACGGCAAAAATAACATTATCTGCAATTATATTTTTGGTAAAGCATCAAAAGTTATATTGATAACTGATTGTTCAGACAATTTAGTTTTGAACACGAACCCCGTTATTCCAAAAACTTAGTACCGGGTTTAAGACAGGACTAAGCTATTAGCTAGCCAATTAGAAAAGCGCTTGTCTACTAGGTTTTGTCACGAATGTGTCATTCGTTCCTCTGTTGTCGGCTAATATTCAGACCCATTTTAAACCTGGTCTATTTTTTTTGTAATAACAGCGGAATAGGTTAACTGTCATTCAATGTAGTATCGGTAAAATAATTAAATTTCATCACCTTACTAAAAAAGGTACCCGAAACCTATAAACTCCGAAATTAATACTCACAAAATTCTACGCAAAGCCACTGAAATAATATTAATGTTCGCATAAAGGCTCAATCAAGCATCCCTCGTGAAATATTAAACAGAACAGCCAAGCAACTCTGAGAAGTTTGTCATCTTGACTTGTACCTCTAAATAGGTAAGTACCTACTGCAAGCGTACTTATCGTCAAAAAAAGCATTGCACCTGAAAATAAGCTTAATATGACCGTTCTTTCTAAAATAAAACGTCGTTATGTTATTTTTGTAATTATAAGTGTTGACTCATTATACACAGTGTTGACTGGGCCCCGCATCAACTAACCCACATATGTCAAAATATCTCAAATGATATGGAACTCAATGTAATCTACATAAAGTTGAAATATGGTTGCGGTCACTTTAAATGCGTAAAAAAGAATGAAATCATTAGCTTTCCAATAAAACCCATTAAGGCCAACCATACTTTTAAAAGGTGTACACTTTAGAATTACGTTCAATCTTATTTGCCGTGTGCTGTTAAATATTCCCAGTTCCACAATTAAAGATTTACTGCAGTACTTTAGTTCATAGTTAATGACTCAAGTAGGTGCTCGCAAAAATTGATAACAGTAACAATTTGTGCTAATAGATAATTATCTGGCCCAAAAGCAATCACAATTTGATCATAATAAATAAATTGTTTCAACAAACACACCAATTACCTAGCCTCATACTAAGCGTGAGCTTGTGCTATGGCGACTGGGATAACAGATAGACATACTTAAATACTTTTATAAACATCCATGACTTAGGTACAAATGCTCGTGCTCATCACACAAACATTTGCCCCTTGCGGGATTCGAACCCGCATCCGCCTGGTTTAGAAGTCCGGTGCGCGAACGACTACACCAAGACGGTCGTCGATCGTCTCGAATATTTTTTGTAATTGTTTTAACCAATCGCCAATAAGCATGTGCTATGGCGGTAATGTTAGTTCTAAGATATATTTGAATCATGTTTTAAACAAAATAATACCATCAATAATACATCATCATAGTAGCCATTGCGGGATTCGAACCGGTTATTTCGGAGTCCGCAAGTTGTCGTTATTTTACAGATGGAGTGCCTGTTCTCTACTGGGCTAGGAACGAGATATTATACCCTCTCTCCGACAAAGGTAGGCCCTTGAAATAAGCCCCGGAGGGACGTCCAAGGGAACGATGGACAAGAAAGGGCAATATTGGTCTCAGACAGCTGATTAATGACTGCCGGTCAATATACAACGTAGGCTCTACGCGTATTCGACAATTTCGGGGATCAGGAATCTGGCTATAAAATATGGTTGCGTCATAAAAGGTCAGATAAAGTTACTTGTAATGATAGAAGGATTTTCCAATAGGGAAAAATTGTGAGGTCTTTTTATGTCTCTCCCGCAAGGCTGTAGATTATTTTAATTGCTAATGCGTTCTTTGATCCTACAGTGAAATGATAAAATAAAACTGTCGGATAAGAAGTTACTCGACTCGATTCCAATGCCCTTAGTAAGATTTAATTTAATTTTAGTCTCTCTCTTTCTCTGTTATACAAACGAAATAGATAGACTACAATAATTTAAAAACATCAAATTAGGTGATTTTATACGTATTTTTACAAGTTTTTGCGAGTTTTCGTCTAAATTAATTCATCATCGAATGAAATCCCGACTAAATTGTCTATGAATTTCATGAGCAATTAACAGCTATCCACTTTGCAGCTGCTTAGTCTGACTAGTCCAAATTAATATAATCTGTCTCTTTTCGTATGTTTGGCAGAGAAAGAGAGAGACTAAAAATTTAATCTTAGACAGGGCAGATTGGAATCGATCCACTGGTTATCTAAGTTACTTTTACTGATGATGTCCTCCTAGCCGATTTCGACTACGGCAGCCTATCTCAACAGAGGTTAGCCAACTGCGCAGGACATATTATAGTGCACAAGTGTGTGCGCAACACACAGGTGCACTCTCTGTTCCTTTACTCCCATAATTCGGTGAGACGGCAGTCCGACATGACCGTAGAGAGATCAGGCGCAGGACCAACGGCTTAACGTGCTTTCCGAGGCACGGGGGTGTTAACACCACCAACTTCCTGACTCCGGAGCTGTGTCTGGGTAATTTCAAGACAGAAAAACCCAAACACTCTCGGCCCGACCCGGGATTCGACCCGGGACCTCGTGGATAGTATCCAGCGTGCTGACCACTAGACCAACGAGGCAGTCTTACTTTTACTATACAGCGCCCAATTTGTCGTTCAATGGTAAGTGCCACAGATGAGGTGATGGTGTACTGTATTTTTACTAAAATGATGTTTAGTCTGTATCTTTTACTGAGTAGGACTTTTTTAGAGCGGCGCGGGTCCGCATGCGTGAACGCGCGTGAATTGAGATATAATCTATGATGTGTAGCGCCCGCGACAGAAGATAGAAAGAAAAAGTTTTTATTTGGTACACATCAAATTAAAAACATAATAGAAAAAGAAACTAAAACATCACAAGAAGTAAACTTATATATAATACGAAACAAAACAATAAAATTACGATGTGTAACCGAATTGGTTCCCATGCGACTGTGAAATGTTTTTCGGAATCGCATCTAAAATATCATTTACAGTAATAACTGCAATAAAACACCTGAATTTTTAGAGTTTTGGATATTAAAAGAAGTGTTGTAGTTAAAACAGATGATATTATTTTATCACAATAAAAAATAGCTTAACATAAGACACCCTAATAACAATATCTTGTAATTTTTAACGTTCATAATAGCATTTTCTTTTATGTAATAAATTAGTTTTTTTTTATATTAGAGACTTTTTATTTGAAAATTTCCTGTTTCCAAAACATTGCAGCTGACACGAAAATAAAGACGTGACCTGTATGAAAATCAGAAATATTTGACCGAATATTTGCTTTATTACCTGTGGAGGAGCGAGTATGTTCATCGTATACTCGATCTCCTGCTGAAGATCTGCAGACTCCAAGAGGCCTTTCAGCACGACGTGGCCTATCAGGTCATGGCGGCTGAACCGGTCGAAATCATATACGGAGAACTGGAGGTAGCGTTGACGCAACTCTTCGTAGGGCACGCTGCAACAAAATCATTTGTTATTACTATCATCATTTAACCTACGTACTTAGCTTCTGGTCTGGTACTTTGCTAAAAAAGGTGCGATAGCCGACCGGAAAAACTTCACTTCTCATCCGAGATCGTCAGTTTGATCCCCGCCTGTGCCACTGGGTTTGTATAAAAACTTAAGTACAGTATTTTTCAAATATATCACTGCCTAACGGTGTAGGAAAACACTGTGAAGAAACCTGCTTTAGTTGGCTAGTGTGTGAAATGGAGAAGGCAATGGCAAATCACTCCATTAAAATTGCCAAGAAAGTCGTTTTGTGTTTTTCATTCCACAAAATGATCTCGACCCTCAGTTATTGAGGTATACGATTGTGTATATAATCGTTTATACATATGTCGTATGGTAAAGAGAGGTCACCCTGTTCCTCTGGATGTACTTGTTTATTATATTAAGATAAAAAAGCGAATGTCACCGGACTATACCGTTGTTATTACAAAAAAAATAGACCAGGTTTAAAATAGGTTTAAATATTAGCCGACAACAGAGGAATGAATGACACATTCGTGACATAACCTAATAAAGAAACGCTTTTCTAATTGGCTAGCTAATAACTTAGTCCTGGCTTAAACCCAGTACTAAGTTTTTGTAATAAATGGGGTACATGTTTAACGATGGTATGAGCATTAAAATTAAAAGAGCTTACAAGTCTATTTACTTACATTCCAAAATGTCAAAAACTACATTTTTGTACTAACTCCACAAAACCTCAACAAAGGCGAGATAAGGTAGATTTTATCAACGTACAAAATTTGACTGTATGCAAGTTTATTTTAACGTAAAGAAGATGAATAGATTAGTACGACTGCCATTCAATTTTCACACAGGCAAACTTAACTTCATTTTACAAATTGAATGTCAGTAAAGTTCAAAACTTTCTAATCCTACGTTCAAAGATACAGGGTGAATGTGCCAATATAAGCAAGCCCTTGAGAATAGTGAGTTTACTTTGGGTTGTACATAACATAAAAAAGATTAGAATGGCTCAGTCAGTAGTGGTTCGATCGTAGAACTCGAAGACCTCACCTCAACCTTTGGTTCGATTCTCAGGTAAGGAAACATGAAATTGTTTCTATATCAATTCGTGTTGCTTTCTTTTTTTGTTTGGATTGCACAGGTCTGACTTGAAAATATATTCGATACAAGTGCAAGTTGCACTTTGATTCAAGCCACAAATCCGTACTTCTATAGGTAACTATGATTTTGATGGTCCTTTTAAAAAACAAAGAAGAGCTGCCTTGGCTTGGATTTTATAATAAATAAATACTTAACTCGAGATATTAATCGATATAAATTATTTTTGTCATGATCGATTTTACACAAAAATACACGAACATTTGTCAAAAAAACCATGTAAAGTGGCAACAATAAGTTGTTTTTTAAAATCTGTTCTCTGATACTTAGACTAATAGAAATAGGCTTTGATTCCAATGTGCCCTGTCTAAGACTAATTTAAAGCTTAGTCTATTTCTTTCCGTGCTAAAAAAAATGAAGAGGCAAACTTATGTAATTTAGAAACGTCAGATTAAACAACTGTCAATTGCTAAGCAAGTTACAAAATTCATAGACAATGAGGGTTTTTCTGACAGCTCAAAATTTTAGTTTTATTTTATATCGATAGATGGCGCTATTCATCTAAGTTATGTAGATATAGCGTCGAAATCATTGAGCTTAAAACAAAAACAAAATATTGTAATATTACGTGTACAGACATGTGGTGGAAGTACCTACGTCCAAAATTGGCAGGTTTCAAAATGCAGTTAAAAATAAAATTTAATGGGGAAAACGTCTTGATGCTAATTAATTGTTAAGAAATTTCCTAGCAGTACCCGAGAATCTAAAACATGCTAAACATTAACATTATAACATGATGGACGCTAAAATCAGCCTTTATGATAAAAAAAAATTACTGGCTTATGTTGTTCAACGCCATCTAGCGGATTTTTAAGTAATGATATTTGACACTAGAAAAATCGCTCATTTAGCAGGGATGTCATACGATGATGCCTAACGACGAAAAATACGTAAGAGAAATTAAGAAATTAAATACGTCCAGTACAACAATGCATTCAGGGCGCTGATGCGGCTACCACGGTTTTGCAGCGCCTCAACGATGTTCGCACAGGCACAAATAGATGAGTTCTACGCCATCATCCGAAAGAGGAGTGCCTCGCTGCTTAAATGCTTTCGGAGCAGTACCAACAGTGTCCTGAGTGCATTGGCCGAGCAGTGGGATTCCCCGATGATGCAAAGGTGAATGAAGCTGCATGCCAATTCATCGCTTTTTATAAGATAAGAACGTGACATTTTTTAATTTTATGTTTTTTTATCATTATTTATTGTAATTTATTTTCTGGTAATTTATTTTATATTCTATTAATTATTGACATTTATGGTAATAATGGATAATGTTTATCTGAAATTAATGAATTTTAATTTTTAATTATACTTACCACTTTTTTGTTTCTAAATTATTGCTCAGTCTCTATTTAATTGTTTAGCACAGAAACAAATAGGCTATATAAGTCAGCCTATAAGATCCCACTGCTGGGAAAAGGCCTCACCTCAACTATGAGGAGGAACGAGCCATACTTCACCACGCGGGTTCAGTGCGGATTGGTGGAGGGGTGTATGTAAGGCAAGTGACAAACCTTACTGTCAGAAGTTATCAAGCCGCCCTAGGGCCTCTGACTAGGCTTAACGACTAATACCACAGATATTAGCCGGGACCAACTGCTTAACGTGCCTTCCGAAGCACGGAGATGCGTGTCATGGACGTCACTTAAATGGTCGGAATGGTCACCCATCCAATCACGACCGCGCCGTGGGTTGCTTAACTTTTGGTATCACTACCAAAGCGCTGCCGCCACTGCGCCACAAGCACCTCAAATAGGCTGAACTTAATTTTAGTCTTAGACAGGGCACATTGGAATCGAGCCCACAGGTTTAGTCCTAACCCTATGTTTAGTCTTAGTCCATGGCACCTAGGATTTGATCCCATTTTATCTTCGTAGGTGTGTGTTAAAAGCATTATGCGATTGAATTTTATTGTTATTCAAATGGCAATGAACTTATTCATGAGATAAGTTTAAAGAGCTCCAGAAAGAAGTCAGTCGAGTGCATTTTACAATAACATTAACTTCAGAGCTTAATACTTAGGTTTGTATTAAATTAAAAAGTAATGTAAGTATGTAGTGATAGCCGAGGAGATAAAACTTCACTATTACTCACATGTGACGACATGACTTCAATCCCCGGCCTGTGCCACTGAGTTTGTACAGAACAAAACATAAGTAATAACTATAATGTCCGCCTAGCCGATTTCGACTACGGCGACCTATCTCAACAGAGATTAGCCAACTGCGCAGGACATTTTATAGTGCACAAGTGTGTGCGCAATACACAGGTGCACTCTTTGTTCCTTCACTCTCATAATTCGGTGAGACGGCAGTCCAACATGACCGTAGAGAGATCAGGCGCAGGACCAACGTCTTGACGTGCTTTCCGAGGCACGGGGGTGTTAACACCACCAACTCCCTGACTCCGGAGCTGTGTCTGAGTAATTTCAAGACAGAAAAACCCAAACACTCTCGGCCCGACCCGGGATTCGAACCCGGGACCTCGTGGATAGTACCCAGCGTGCTGACCACTAGAACAACGAGGCAGTCCGGCTATAGTGCTTAAGTATCGGCTAGTATGATGGAGAATCAATGGCAACCGCTCTATTCCATTCTATTTTTAGACAATTTTTAATGGATTTTAATCATATATTCCAATACAGATTATATCGCGATCCTTAGTTATAACAGACAAAATGCAGTGTTATAACTTTTAGGACCTTCAGATCCAGAAAAATAATTAAATGGCTTTGTGGATAACATTTGATGATCTAATAGCTCTTAAATTATCGCTAGTCAAAACCCGGACACACTATATAACGAAGATCCTCGAAATCCTCAGAGAGCATTGCCCTTATAAGGCTTCAAGGTTCGTAGACGTAGACGTAGATGACCCTACATTTTGGTTTAGACAATATCTATATACGGACAACAGCTCATCAAAGCAATGTCTTAAGCTGTTGTGATGGGGGTCATTTTTGTAGGGTCTTATGTATTTTTAATAATGGCCATTTTGCAATAAAAATATATGATCTGATGTGCTAACGACTGTACTCCCAACTTACATTATACGCACAGAACACTTAAAAAAACCATCAAACTTGGAGTTTTATCGGAAAAGTTTTTCTTCAGCTTACTAAGTTAGCACGAAGTTTGGCAAAAGCGTAGAATGAATTTAAATGTAAATTGAATGGGATCGAAAATCTGCGAGGCAATTAAAAATCAGGTTCATTAAAAAAGCAAAAAAAAAACAATACTTCGTTCGTTTGCGAAGTAAGCCTTTCAAAATAAACAAAAAATACATTTACTCGTAGTGCATATTGGTATACTAGTTTTGTGTAATATGATTTAATACAAATTACATTAGACCTTCTTAAAAGAGTAAAACAAATACTATTTCAAAATTTATAATTTTACTAACTTGATGGTAAAGTATCAATCAATCAATCAACTGTGGACACTGTGGTAGATCCCTTCTACGAGATTTCAATCAAAGTTCTTTGTATTTAGGGGTTTCAAGCTTGTTCAAGATTTGTTAATATATAAACTAAACTGAGGTGCTTGTGGCGCAGTGGCGGCAGCGCTTTGGTAGTGATACCAAAAGCCGAACGAAATTCCGTATTTGGACGCACTAAGCATTTGCATGGTAAAATTAGGTGTCCTAATGAAATATCTAGGATCGGCCAGTTGTCCGTGAACGTGTTAAGCAACCCACGGCCTGGTCGTGATTGGATGGGTGACCATTCCGACCATTTAAGTAACGTCTATGACAAGCCTCTCCGTGCTTCGGAAGGCGCTTAACGTGCCTTCCGAAGCACGGAGTTGGTCCCGGCTCATATCTGTGGTGTTAGTCGTTAAGCCTAGTCAGAGGCCCTAGGGCGGCTTGATAACTTCTGACAGTAAGGTTTGTCACTTGCCTTACATACACCTCTCCACCAATCCGCACTAAGCCCGCGTGATGAAGTATGGCTCGTTCCTCCTCATAGTTGAGGTGAGGCCTTTTCCTAGCAGTGGGATCTAATAGGCTGACTTATTTTTTAAACTAATCGATGACATTGATATAGATAGGAAAAATCAACTAAACTAATAAACACAACAATATTTCATTATTCAATATTTTAAAGCAACTTTAATTACCGTAATGTAAATATTTAATTTCAACAGATTCGCAACTTATTTCATTACGCAACTTTACGGGCGACCCATCCGTCAAGCTTACAATGATTTGAGACGATTAGAAATTCTGTAATTAATATTAGGTTTTCAGTATCCCGCCTTCGCGGAGATAATTATTTATCTTACTAATTAAATTTTAAATTATTCGACCTGCTGACATTAGTATTGTGACTTACAGACTAAGTAAAGGTCAATTTTCAATATCTATTACGACTTATAAGTAACTAATGTGTACATAAGCCGATGTATGTGTGAACTAATTGTGCAATTATAAAAATTTCGTATAATTACGACTGAACTATACAGGCAAGTTCATTTAACTAATAATTATTTCAGTTAACGTACTTCTCCGAATGTGCAAGTATCATGATCACTCCCAAACCTCACTACATTATTATTATCAATTCAATTTTAATTACACTATGAGAACATCAGCAATACGGGCAATCGACCTTGATTCGTTTTTTGATGATACTCGATAAAGTGTGAACATGACGAATACACTGAAAAAATGATTGGATAACTGTAACCAAAATTTGGCTACTAGTAGGCCGTAATCGTAAACTTGCGAACTTCTGGTTATCAGTAACTAACTCGTTTTGATTGATTGATTATATTTAATACTAGCAATTCCCCGCGACTTCGCCTGCGCCAAAAGTCGGATTTTCCATACAAATTTTCATCCCCCATTTCACCTCCCTTATGATTTTATATCGCGATAAAAAGTAGCCTATGTCCTCAAACTATCTCTGTGCCAAATTTCATTTGATTCGGTCCAGTAGTTTCGGAGCCTATTCGATGCAAACAAACAAACAAACAAACAAATCTTTCCTCTTTATAATATTATAAATTGTTTACTACAATATTTTGATTTGTTTGTGTACCCTATTGATACTACGCCGCGCCCACTCACACGCATACCTGCCTTATTTTTATTTGTTTAAAATGTACCGTGAGAACCCCGACGACCAGTTGCCACCGAGACGTTACCTATGACACATGTACTAGACCGACCAGAGCGCTTTCGCCGCGTGTGTATCCTGTGAAGCTCCTTACAGACATTTCGAGTGATTGTGGCCTGTGAAGTGTGTGAAGTGACACCAAAAACCCCGGAAAACTGATGTGGCAAGTACCTAGCTATAAGCACTCTGACTTTACTTATTTTCCACCTATCATTGTCGCCCTCCACGTGTAATCCACTGCCTAAACTCTCAAACATATTGGTAGCAGAGCGTAGTTTTTTATTAGGACCCCTTATAAGTTGTTCGAAATGTTCGAAAACCTAACGGGTATCCTAAAACTGACCCCGAACGTAGATGTAGTTGTGTGTGCAATTTATAAACCTCCTAAGAGAAACAGGGATTTGTTTGTAAAAGAGCTTGGCAGGTATATCTCAAATTACGATGCTAAAACAAACCTTTTACTAATCGGCGACTTCAACATTGACCTAAAAACCATTTCATCTCAAAGGGACACTTATTTGCAAACACTTAGCGAGCGCGGATTGATGTGCGGAATATCTAATTATACTAGAATTGAAACAAGAAATAATAAAATCACTAAATCTTGTATAGATCACATATTTGCGAGGTTCCCCACATTTGATCCGTACTCGGCTGTGTTAAACGTTGCACTGGCTGACCACCGGGGCATAGTGTTTGCGTGCCTTGATGACTCGCCACCTCCGCAACGCGTACAGGATGTTACACAAAAAACTACTTTCGATCGTACCGTGTTTAGTAATGAGGTGAGCGTTATAGACTGGGAACAGACAAATAAAATGAGTTCGTCCAATGATATACTTTCTTTTATAAAAAAATCTTTCCTAACAGCTATAAAGTCCGCAACTATTAGTAAGTCTGTTAGGTATTCTAAAAACCGTGGGAACCTGCCTGTGGCCCCTTGGATCAATGGTAATGTTACCCGATTATGTGAAAAAAGGGATTACTTGTTTAAGCTTTGGAAAAATAGCTCTTTTGATCCTAAAATTAGACTAGAATACAACAAAACTAGAAATAAACTTCATAAATTAATAGAATCAAAACGAAATACATATTTTCTTAATGAAATTCATAATAACTTTAAAGATACAAAAAAAGTTTATAAAATTATTAACCAGATGTTAGGACGAGTAACATTATCCATTGACGAGGCGATACTGAAGGCTTTTGACGGACAGGGCCTTACCACCAAGGAGATAGCTGACAACTTTGCAAATGGCTTTGAAAAGGCAGTTAAAGACATTGTCCCGCGATGCAGCTTGAAACTAACTAATTCACTAACTTACCGGAGACCCGTCGATTCTAGTATTCGGTTCCAAAAAGTTTCTCAGGACAAAGTAAACCAAGTAATTAAAAGACTAAAATCAAATAAGGCTCCTGGAATAGACAGTATTAGAGTGGCTGATATAAAAGTGGTCGATAAACACATATCCTTACCCATTGCGAATTTAATCAACCGCAGTATTGTATCTGGAGAGTACCCTGACGACCTGTGGGCTGTTGTGTGTAGGCTGTGTGAGACCAGTTTTCAAAAAAGGTAAACACGACGATTACTCCAACTATCGACCGATCACTCTGCTTTCTAGTGTTGATAAAATAGTTGAAAAAGTTGTCTGTGAGCAGATTCATGATTTTTATCTAAAACACGAAGTAATAAATAGGAACCAATTCGGATTTCAAGCGGGTAAAGGTACTACGGACCTTCTAAGTAAGTTTTCAGATGAGGTAAACGAGCATTTAAACCATAAAAAAATTGTACTGGCCTTGTTTATTGATTTTTCTCGTGCCTTCGATACGCTGCAACATCAACTCTTAGTCAATAAACTGGATGATTGTGGTATCCGCGGTTCTTTGCTCAATTGGTGTAAAGATTACCTTCAGAATCGCACATTTACAGTTAAATTAAATAACTCGTTCAGTAATTCTAAGAGGGTGACAGAAGGCACGGCCCAAGGATCGGTCCTTGGCCCGTTGCACTTTTTATCTTATGTCAACGAGATGGGTAACTGTCTAAAACACAGTTCCTGTTACCAATTCGCAGACGATACGTGTCTTCTAGTTTCGGGTAAGGATGTGTCATATGTGTGTAATGCTCTTCAGGCCGATTTGGATATGTTGATACGATGGTGCCATGACGTTGGTCTAGTGTTAAACGCCGATAAAACCAAACTTATGGTTATCAAATCCCCATACATGAGGTATCCTACTCCGAAACCATTAATTGCTCATAACCACGACTGCCTCCATCAATTAGGAACCTGCCAATGTTCTACAATTGAAGTAGTGGCCACACAAAAATACCTCGGTATTATAATTGACTCAAAGTTTAACTGGTCCTACCACATTGAACATGTGTGCAATAAGTTGCGTCAGTTCCTAGCCAATATCAAAATCTTAAAAAATCGCATACCCTTCAAAGTAAGACTTATGCTTTATAACTCCTTGGCTGAATCTTATATTCAGTATGGCCTAACAAGCTATGGTCGGACGTACAAATCATATTTAAAACAAATCTATGATCTTCAATTTAGAATTCTTAAAAATATTATATCCCCAAATATGCGCGTCCGACTTGATAATGAAGAAACTGCGATTTTTAAGCATTGTAAAATCTTACCAGTTTATGACCAAATTAAATTCATGTTATTAAAGCAATACTTCTTTTGCGATAATATAAAAACTTATATAGAACATCCTGTACGTACGCGCGCCATGTCACAAAACCGGCTCCGGCTCAACACTGCTAACAATGTGTACGGGCAGCGGACGGCCGCTTATCAGGTACCGCGTTTAATAAATGATCTACCTTTTGATGTACGGGAAAAAATTACACAACAAAACATTAAAACTAAACTCAAAAACTTTTTCCTTTCTAAAATATGATTTCCTTCTGCAATATATATATCTACTTACACAGAATAAAAACAATTGTCTACTTACTTAATAATAACGTACCTACCTGCCTAGTTCTTACTTATACCTTGCTACTACTGACTGCAACAAAGTTGTTAACTTACATTATTTGCATGTATTTTCTTACTTTACTGTCTAATCACTACTTATATTTTACCTAACAACTTACTTATGCTGACTTGAACTTAACTATTTAGCATCAAGTCAAACCTCCGTGGTTTTTAAATGTTAAATATACCTATATATGTATGCTACTGTTTAATCTGATAAATAAATTAAAAAAAAAAAAAAAAAAAAGTAACGTAATTTGTTTAATTGAGAGTTATTTATTTGTTACCTTCCTTTGTAATTTGAAGAAAACGTCTCGTCATATACCTAACCTATTTACAGTAAATTCCTTAATAACATTCGAGTACAACCCCTTTTACATAAGTGTCGATTAAATCGATTAGCGCGTTAATTACCTACCCTTTGACTGCAAGTGAGGTGCGCGAGCGCTTTGTTTCCCTATTGATCACGCCATTACCGCGTGACCGCGTGCAAGTTATTTACGAGTTACGTTTGCTATACCCGGTGCATCTGTGCCGTCCCTTACTATTTGTTCCTTTACGCATCGTATTAAAATCTTTTGTGAGTTTAATTTACCTACCGTGTTTCTTGCGATTTAAAGTAAATAAAATGTCGGATACCGAAACCGGCAACGAGACCGTAAGGGCCGTACTTTACACGGATACAGCTAAATGCCGTGAAGCTATAGGTGAACTCCGTTATATTAGTGACTGGGTTGATGATTCCCACCGAGTTCTTGAGACCTTTTCCTCCAATCGTATGCGAGCGCGTCTTTCCGACCTGCCACTTATGTGCGATAAGTTTTCTGCCGCTTGTTCGAAGCTGTTAGGTAATCTCGATCCTGCGATTTATGAACAAGAATATGTGCAAGTTAAGAACGAGATACGCGTAGTAAGGGACAAAGTAGACGACTTAAAAATTAAGTTAGACGAAATACGACCTCACCAATTTGAGACGTCCCGTACTAGCACCCCCTTCAAGGAGAATAAATCCCTGGCTATTGATAACCCGGCTAGTAAATTACCTGACCTACCTATACCTAAGTTTGATGGCCGTCCCGATAGTTGGATCAGTTTTATAGACCAGTTTGATAGCGTGGTGGACAACCAGCCTACCCTTACCCCGACATAGAAGCTACACTATTTAGTAGGAGCCTTATCGGATGAACCTCGTCGATTAATACAACACCTCAAGATTGAGGCGGGCAATTACACCGTGGCCCGTGACCTCCTAAAACGTAGGTACCATAACCTTCGTGTTTTAGCGGATACCCACATAGCTCAAATAATGATGCTCCCTATTATAACGCCTAAACTTTCCGGATTACGTGTGTCGTTCCTGAACCCGCTGCTTTCGACTTATCGATGCTTAGAGAGAGTGGAACTTCCTGTTAAACATTGGTCGTACCTATTAGTTCACTTATGCCTTGCTAAACTGCCTTCAGAGTTAAAATCGAGATTTGAACGTCGTTCTGGCGATAATCCTAATGACCTCCCTACTTTTGATCATCTTATTACCTTTCTTGAGGATGAATGTAGGCACCACGACAATGTAGGTAGTCCTTCTGTCGTTGACACTACTACCACCCCTACTGTGAGCTCCCCTCGTTTGCCTAAACCTAACGCGCGTTCCCCACCTCCTGCGAGAGCCTTTGTTACCTTTGCGACATCTAAATGTCACCTTTGTAATAGTACTTCGCATTACTTACGCGAGTGTCCCGATTTTATTCGCCTTCCTACACGTCAACGTGTTACTTTTGTAAAGGAAGCCCGACTGTGCTATCGATGCCTGGATAGACACTCCATATCCCAATGCACGCGAAATTATCGCTGTCGCACGTGCCGCCGTTCCAGTCATCACACATCACTGTGTTATAATGACTCCTCTCCTGTGAATTACGATCGCGAGCGCTCATACCGAGACGTCGCGGCCTTAGCTTCTAACCAACCGCGGCAATCTGCACAAAGTCACTTAACGGACCGTGTGTCACCCCCACGTACTGAATGGCACCGTGTTCGTACCCCGCCCCCTCGTGATTCCCGTAGAGCATCACCTCCCCGTTCGGGCGGGCGATCCCCACCTGCACCCAGCGGTAACCGTACTTATAATGCCCCTCTAGGTCAAAGAACCCAGGATGAACGTGCATTTCATCATAAGTACAATGAGGCCCCACAATTCTGACTAGATAGCCCCCCTTCCATACCCGCTTTTACATCTTTACCTCGCAATTCTCTCGTTCTTTTACCTACGGCCTTGATTCATGTTAAAACCTCGTCTGGATATTATGTGGAAGCGCGTGCCTTATGTGACACTGGTGCTCAGGGCTGCCTTCTTACTACTGAGCTTGTTGTTGACCACATGAACTTACCTATCATTCCTTCTCCAGTTCCTGTTCGTGGAATAGGTAATGTTCAAGCAATTAATTCCCCGGGCATTGTATCCTTTTCATTTAAGCCAGTTAATTCTGCCTTTCCAGAAATCTCTACCAGTGCAATAGTTGTTGATGTGATTGCTGGTACCCTCCCAGAGGTAGACTTACCTAAAAGTGTAATTACCTGTACTAAGCACCTCTCTCTTGCTGACCCTTTATTTTACAAACCTGGTACTATAAGTGTACTTCTTGGAGCTGACGTCATTGGTCGCCTTTTAAGGTCCGAGTTGCTTGTGTCCCCTGATGGCCTTACTGCTATCTCGACGATATTTGGTTATGTTCTGTGTGGTCCTGTTTATGGAGGATTTACTGATTTGGAACCCCCCATGACTTGAGTCTCGCTGTCCCAAATAGTTGAAAAATTCTGGAAAATCGAAGAGGCCCCCCAATCTCCAGTTGCGAACCCCTTGGATATAGAGTGTGAAACCTTTTTTAAAGCAACTACCACTCGTGAAAGCGATAGTCGATTTATGGTTAGACTCCCTTTTCTTCATGATCGTCCACCTCTCGGTGATTCTGGAACCAATGCCTTACGGCGATTCCATAGTCTTGGGAAGCGTTTGCGAGCCGATCCTAATTTTCGAGAGAAATATATTTCCTTTATGCGTGAGTACCTTGACCTAAACTATATGTCCCTTTCTTCATATGACACGTCCCAGGCTACATGAACCTTAGTGACTGTGCATCGAGAGGTATGTCAGTCACCCGACTGATCGACCACTCCCTTTGGTTTTCACCTTTGTGGTTGACGCAGTCTTCTGACAACTGGCCCGGTATTTCGGAACCTAACCCAAGTAGTGATCTCCCTGGACTACGTTGTTTAGTAGTCTCTACCGATGATACTACCCCAGATCCCTCATTCTTATTAGAGCGGTATAGTTCTTTCAACAAGCTAATAAACGTGATTTGTTACCTAAGGCGGTTTTTATTTCCTAAATCTTACTCGTCCTACCTGAGCCCTGAGGAACGGAGAGATTCCCTTTTGTTTTTAGTGAAAATTGGTTAATTTACCTCCTTTTCTGATGAACTTGATCGCTTGCGGCGTGGCGATCCTATCACTAACTCCCTGAGAAAATTAAATTTATTTCTGGATGACGGAGACCTAATTCGAGTTGGAGGCCGATTACGAAACTCTATCCTTTGATGCACGCCATCCCCTTCTTCTGCCTAAGAATGGTAATTTCGTGAACATCCTTATTTCACATTATCATCGCGAGAATGCTCATGCAGGTGTTAATGCAATTTTTGCCATGTTAAATAGAGAGTTTTGGATCTTGTCGGCACGCAGAGCTATTCAGCATGTGATTTTTGAGTGCCTTCCCTGTTATCGTCTCAAAGCGGCTGTATCTCAACCCTTCATGGGTGACCTACCTAAAGACCGCGTCAAGACCGTTTGACGGTGTAGGTACCGATTTTGCAGGACCCTTTTTTACCAAAGTCCAGGCCTATAGGAACAAAAGTTTAGTGAAAAGTTACCTGTGTGTATTTGTCTGCCTTTCTACTGAGGCCGTTCACCTTGAGGTTGTGTCGGACCTAACTACTGAAGCCTTTATTGCGGCCTTTTCCCGATTTGTGTCGCGTCGTGGTGTACCTCGCCTAATCCGATCCGATTGCGGTCGAAATTACATCGGTGCCAACAATTACCTTAAAGAGTTAGAGTGTTTCCTGTCTCAAAACCAGGCGGCTATTGGTTCTGAACTTTCAAAGCGGAACATATCCTGGGTTTTCGATCCTCCTGTTTGCCCTCATTGGGGCGGTCTTTTTGAAGCTGCGGTTAAATCGGCGAAATCGCACCTAAAACGAGTAGTAGGCGATACCCCCCTTACGTTTGAAGAGCTGACCACTGTTTTTGCTAAAATTGAAGCAGTTTTAAATTCACGCCCATTGTGCCCACTTTCTCCGGACCCTAATGATGTCGAAGTGTTAACTTCCGGCCATTTCTTAATTAGACAACCCTTAATTTAACTTAACTGCACTTCCGGAGTACCCTTATAAAGACGTAAAATTGCATCGCCTTACACGGTTTCAGCTAATCCAACAAATTGCCCAGCACTTTTGGTCTCGCTGGCATTTAGAATACTTAAATAAATTACAAATTAGAAATAAATGGACCTCTCCTTGTGATCCTCCTAAAGTGGGTGAGCTAGTACTCATAAAAGATGACAACCTTCCCCCTTTGCAGTGGCGTCGTGGACGCATTATTAATTTATACCCTGGCCAAGACCAAGTTGTTCGTGTGGTAGATGTTAAAACTCCTACCGGTAGCCTAAAGAGATCTTTGACGAAATTAGTTCGTCTTCCTGTCCAGTGAACTTCCTTTCCTTAGCTTCCTAACCTTCTCGTAAACACTTGACGTGTTTAGGGCGGGCGATATGTTTACTACAATATTTTGATTTGTTTGTGTACCCTATTGATACTGCGCCGCGCGCACCCGCACGCGTACCTGCCTAGTTTTTATTTGTTTAAAACGTACCGTGAGAACCCCGGAGCCCCCAGTCGACACCGAGACCTATGACACATGTACTAGACCGACCAGAGCGCTTTCGCCGCGTGTGTATCCTGTGAAGCTCCTTACAGACATTTCGAGTGATTGTTGCCTGTGAAGTGTGTGAAGTGACACCAAAAACCCCGGAAAACTGATGTGGCAAGTACCTAGCTATAAGCACTCTGACTTTACCTATTTTCCACCTATCATTGTCGCCCTCCACGTGTAATCCACTGCCTAAACTCTTAAACATAAATAGTATAGAAAAATTGACTTCCCTACAACGAAACCTTCAACTAACAAAACTAGTTTGGTCGATTCTTTTTTTTAGTGTATTACAATAATGTTACATAACGATTTATTCTGTTAATTTTCATTCATACTAATATTATAAATGCGAAAGTGTGTCTGTCTGTTTGTTACCTCTTGACGCGTAAACCACTAAACCGATTAAGATGAAATTTGGTACGGAGACAGTTCGAGACCCTGGAAAGAACATAGGCTACATTTTGTCGCGGTATAAAAACATTAAGAGTGTGAAATGGGAGATGAAAGTTTATATGGAAAATCCAACTTTTGCGAGCAAAGTCGCAGGGAACCACTAGTAACGTAATGATGCTTTGTTCAGCAGTAGACGTCTTGCAGCTGATTATGATACTCTTAAGACTACGAGTAGTGTAAGACATTCATGAGGCTTCACTTAGACACGTCTCGGAAACCGCCAAGTGTGTATGTTATCAGAAAGCTGAATGTCAACATTTGATATTATCACTGCATCTCCGCAGGTGTCGGGTCCCACGTCTATGACAATACAATTTAATGGTTGTATGTGAATCGACATGTGCTTGTTTGTTGTTATAATATCATAGTACAGGGCAATGTCGTGCCATAAATCTAACGGTAACTTGTCTTAGGTACAATAAATAAATATAAATATAATCAAATTACATTGCTCAGATACCAAAGTATGTAGGTAACTTTTTAAGCACTTGTGTTATGGAAATCTGAAACAACAGCGTTTCCAGATCAGACCCAAGAACATATAGAATATTAGAATTTCTATATTGACTCGTCCGGGAATCGAACGCGGGACCTCAGAGATGGCGACACCTTGAAACCCGATATGCTAGCCACTCGGCTACGGAGGTCCGCAAATATAGCGTGAGCTTAATACTCGTACATATTTAAAGTTTCTAAATATGAATAATAACCAAAAAAATATAAATAACTAGTGGTTCCCCGCGACTTCGCCCGCAAGAATAAGATTTTCGATATAAACTTTCATCTCCCATTTCAGCTCCTTTGTGTTTTTTTTTTATATCGCGACAAAATGTAGCCTATGTCCTTTCCAGGGTCTCGAACTGTCTCCATACCAAATTTCATCTCAATCGGTTCAGTGGTTTAAGCGTCAAGAGCTAACAGACAGACACACTTTCGCATTTGTAATATTAGTATGGATTGTTACTTACGGTGTGAGTTAAAAGTTGTTCCTTGTTTAGGCTCCTTTCATTCTGCAGCGTGTCGCCGGTCGCGTGCGGCGCTAACGGTCGAGTTGGCATTTCACAGTTTCGCGTTTGCACTCGACCGGTTTGAACGTGTACACTGTACAGTCACGTACTTTTATCAGTCATGGATACAATTAATAAAAAAACAAGTATAATTATTTCTGCACTCTATCATAACAACCAAAAACGCCGTGCCAGGCGAAAGGAAAATTATTCAAATAAAATAAATAAATAGCAGGCCTTTTTTGAACTTCTCTTATGAGTTGCTCTGAGTTAATTGTCGTCATGATTGTACAAAAAACGCGCACGCACACGTCCGACAGTGAAAGCTCACATTGCAGCCCTGGCCCGCGCGCTAACCGGCACACGCGGGGTGCGCGGGCGCCGGTCGGAATTTCGGCCGGTCGGGCGTGTTCAAAAACGAAACCGGCCAGCACGCGGCGCAGTGAAAGCCACTATAGAGTTTCATACAAATCGCGCCGGTCGCGTGATAAAAGGAGCCTTAGGCCACTTGCGCACCGGACTTTTTAAGGCCTATTATCTGAGTTGAAAGCCTACTTGCACAAGTCTGTATTAGCTAATCCAGAAAGGTCCACTTGCGCCAGTCCGGATCAGCTAATTCGGACTGGAGCCAGAAGGCTTTCAACTTCGATAATAGGCCTTAAAAAGTCCGGTGACGTGGGCAAGTAGCCTTAGTTTTTGTATGGCGTAGTGAATCCTTATCTAAGTATTTGTTCATGTATGGTTCTACCCCAAACAAAGTTAACTGATATAGTTGACTTCTGCAATTCGGTATGTAAAGAAAATTTTTATGTTTTGTATTTTTTTCTTGAATTAAGAATGTAATTTGAGTATTTTGACATTTTATTCAGTAGTTTAAAATATAGCTTACCTGAACAAGAAGGTCTCATTAAACACTGGATTTAGATTCTTCCGATGAACCTTGGTCTGGAACTTCTTCTTGCGGTCTGGCAGCAGAAACACCTTGATGTACGGGTCGCTGCTGCCCGTTACGTCCTTGATGGGCAGGTCACGAGCTTCGAAGATCTGGAGCAAGAGACCAGTATGGTAAGCAGGGCTATTCGCTAAAGCTAAAGTGAGTGGTGGGGACCGTTAAAGCGATCGCAGCGCGCGATGTGGCAGAAATGTGAATCAACTCTGTACTGTCATATGTCAATTGATAGATTTTCATAGAACTCCATACAAACTTAACTTACGTATTTTTAAGTAAAAACGGTAAAATTCGCAATAAAATTACGCACAGTACGTGTTGTGTTATAAAGGGCAGTTATTTGGCAATAGGAAGAGCAGTCCATGCAAGTTTTATTCGTTTTCAACATCAAAATAGAAATGGAGCAAAGATATTAATGGATAGTTCCTGTGAAGAGAAAAAAGTGAGCAACTTAACCTTGTATGATATTACTGAATAAAATTTAGTTTTACTAAAAATTACTTTTCCTTTTCCTACTACTAACAACATTGAGTCATTGTTACTCGTTAATAAATAAATCTAATTCAGTTTATTTTAGTTCTAATGGGTCTTCGTGGCACCCGCAACCTTACCACACAATATCCATTGAACATTTTGTTGGAGGCAAAAGTCTGATGCATAGGCGAGCCCGAGCTACGTTCCAACTATAGTCCCGTCAAAGTTACTTGTTATAATAATATGCACAATCTTTTTAGATATTTTCATTTAATTTCACTGAAAAATAATCCGAAAATTGTTATCAAACCAGTTGCCATAATTTAACGAGCTAAAGTCCAAAATAATTGTCCAGCAAGGCCGTGCGCGACGCTCCTGCAAGGGAAGCAGCCAATCGCACGCGACTGTCATACGAAATCCTAGAAAACCTTATACTCGTATGCAGGATGCATATTGACATATAGTGTTTCATACACCGAAGCAGGCTATGAGAGCGCACTTTCACAAAGTCGCGGATTTGTTCGATGTGTATCTGCCCGCATTATACAGAGTGTACCAAAAGTACCAGCCACGTTTATGTTTTTTTTTAGAATACAGTAATAATAATATTATGTTAAAAAATACACTTTTTTTTATTGATCTGCTCTTGAATCTAGAATAAGCCGTGGCGTAGACAGTATTCCGCTTGGCGTATGAACGCACCTTTACATAGGGTGCACTTGAAGGGCTTGGTGGATCGCGACATGTGAGTTCACCGGTGGAGCCTGAGGTTCCACTTAACGGTGAAGGACTTGTTGCAGATGATGCACAGGTAGGGCCGCTTGCCGCTGTGAGTGAGGAGGTGCGCGCGTAGGTTCGTACGAAGAGTCAACGGTGTAGCGAGCTCACCCAAGTTTCTGGTACTCCCACTCACCGATGGTACACAGCAAGCTGCTTGGCGCCGGGCTACGGTTGGAGGGTGGTACATAACGAAGCTTACATAAATCTTTACTTTCAGAAAGGTGAAGCTAAGGTGATCATCACGGCTTAAAAACAAGTTGCAGGGAGGCAAAGCTGATAATCTTGCGTTTGCCAGAGCAGTGCACGATTTAATTTAAGTAGTTTGATTTCAGCGCAGTCACTAAGTTATCATTACTATTCACGATCACGTATTCAGTACTTATAATTAATCAATCAAAGACTTTAAGCACCATTTTGATGGCTAGTCATAAAACGTGCGAGCTTTGATTAGTTGTTTTCCACAACTAATCAAAGCTCGCACGCTAAAAGGTCAATAACCCCAGGCAAAGGTTGTTCGGAGAAAGAAATGAAAATAAATATGAATCCATTATTTCAGGTACTAATTACTGAATATTATCTCTGTTCAATCGTCTTATTGATATCTCGCCTATTAGAAAAAAAAATGAATTGATGGTTTTTTTAAATAAATGGTACTTAGATTGCAAATTCAAGTAATAGTTTCATTGTAAAGTCAGCCTTTATATATTCCACTGCTGGGAAAAGGCATCACCTCAACTTTGAGGAGGTACGAGCCATACTCCACCACGCGGGCTCAGTGCGGATTGGTGGAGGGGTGTCTGTAAGGCAAGTGACAAACCTTACTGTCAGATATTATCAGGTCGCCCTAGGGCCTCTGACTAGGCTTAACGACTAACACCAACAGATATTAACCGGGACCAACTGCTTAACGTGCCTTCCGAAGCACGGAGATGCTTGTCATGGACGTCACTTAAATGGCCGAAATGGTCATCCAATCACGATTTACAGAATGAATTCAGTAAATTTATTATAAAACTTTCCTCTAATAAATCTTTAAAACATAACTGGCCATCAAATATTTAAAAACCGATTAAGTATCACCCTATTTCCATTCCACTCGCGTTTATTACTTGTCTCGATTT
Organism: Pyrausta nigrata; assembly: GCA_949316185.1. NCBI lineage: Eukaryota > Metazoa > Arthropoda > Insecta > Lepidoptera > Crambidae > Pyrausta > Pyrausta nigrata. Next base: position 11,829,994 of record OX438955.1, on the reverse strand, counting down.
TCCTAACCGGAGAAGTTAGGGACGTAATCCTTGGGGCATTGACCTTTACACGGAAAGGCAGGACAAAGGGCACGGCTACACTGGCGGAAATAAGGACAATGTCAAGTCTCAAAACTTTTTTTATAAAAAAGATTGCGCGATTTCAATTCGCGCAGTTGTTTTTTAACTTCCCTTGGTTATATGAAACATAAATTTTCAAACGTACTTTTTTGTTTTATTCACAGTGTATAATAAATATATAAGCCTTTAAGGGGTTCAGAAGCAACTTTATTCAAAGTCGAAGTCAAAAATAATTTATTCAATATAGGACAGAAAATGCAACTTATTAACGTAAAAATAAAAAAATACAATAATCTTAGCCCATATGGGACCCAAACATGTCTACCTATTTTTTTTGGGCTATACTAGTGCTTCGAGCCAAGACCCAGACAATCTGGCAAGTGCTGAAAAGGAGCACCGAGGAAAAACAAAAACTTTAGTATGTGTAGTAAGCATAATGGCTAAAAGCCATAAAAGGTTTTAAAACTTGAATCAAAATCACATATTAAAAAGTTGAAACTATGTCAATATGCCTAATCAGTGAGTGAGAAACAAATGCCTCAGTTAACCCGTTTAATAAGGCTTTGATCCCAACGTGCAAGTTGAAATTAATGTCAAACAAGATGAAATTAATTACAGTAGGGAGACAATTTAGAGCATTTACGAATAGGTACATGCATGTTGAATACTTATCTCGGTGAACTGTGTCAAAGTTTGTTTTAAAACTTACACAGGGTTACCTCGAAGACAATGCAAACATTTAACGTATGTAGAAACGAGTAAAAATAAAGAGAACTTTCCATTTCACCACACTCCGAACATTAAAATTAGAATTCACTTGAAAAGAACGATACCAATTAATACTCTACCAATAAATTCTTCCCTAATTACAAGCTTAGGACCGTCAAAATAAAGATATGATTATTTTATTTAAAAACATCAAATATATTTTTTTTGTGAAATTATTATGTTACGGCAGGTGCTTGTGGCGCAGTGGCGGCAGCGCAGTGATACCAAAGTTAAGCAACTTACGGCGTGATTGGATGGGTGACCATTCCGACCATTTAAGTGACGTCCATGACAAGCATCTCCGTGCTACGGAAGGCACGTTAAGCAGTTGGTCCCGGCTAATATCTGTGGTATTAGTCGTTAAGCCTAGTCAAAGGCCCTAGGGCGGCTTGATAACTTCTGACAGTAAGGTTTGTCACTTGCCTTACATCATCGAGGACATATCCTACTAGAGGCGAAGTAAAAACAATTTTACTCTGAAACTTTATCTGCTCTGACAACCGTAATAGAAGGTGTCAGTTCTGTCAAAACCGTATGACAAAAACCAATTGATCTGTGTGGTATGTCAACGTGAATACTTGAATTGTTACGAAAAAAATGAGATTTGAGAAATAATTAACATAATGTCGTATTGTTCTATACTGTGTTGTAAGAAAAAAAGCAAAACATCGAATTTTAAAACGGATGTGATGTCATTTCATCGGTAAGTATTAGTAATTATGCAATTTTAAAAGTTCATAAAATTTTCCTACGGCTCAAGATAAATCGGTCAAGCGTACTGACGTTTAAGTCTCATCTTGCTCCCACTAAGTGGTTAGCACATAATGTCATCTCATTCTATTCGTTAACACTCGTTACTAGTGTTGCGCTGAATTGGTTATACGACTTATCGACATTTATGTGCACAGTATACACAATAATTATTTTAGTACTTTGGCAGCACGGAGGTATAGTGATATAATCGATAACACAAATATTTACACTCGCGCACTAGAATCAATACCTATGCAAAAATGACATTAATATACCTATACCGAGGAAGGTTTTGTTAGAATTATTGATTTTCTGGCAAATAACAAAACGCTGGCACTTGACATGACGTTTGATAGTTTTATTGGTTTAATGGATTATGAACAATGAGATGCGTAGTGAAAGCAAAGAGTATGGATGTTTGCGTGTGTAAATATATGTGTATCGATTCTATTACTGTAAGGTGTGTGACGATAATAAAGGTGATGAATGGATGTAATGAGAAGCGAATGAGGAATTGGAGCCTTCAAATAGATAGAAAATCTTTATAGCAAACCATACCAATAAAAAAATAAGGCAATTTACACAGAAAGATGTATAATGTAGGTGGTTTTATTGTTCCAGACAAAATACCTACCGTATTTACCTACATTCTCATTCACTGAAAAACCTGAAGTGACTAAGTGACTATGAAGTAGATAATGGTATAATTTCGTGCGCGAGTTTGCACTCAGCCTGTTTTTTAAAAAAAAACCTTGTCCGGGCTTTAATACTTTGAAAGTGAAGCCTCTGTTCTTAGGTAAATAGGTAGTTATATATCGGAAAACATGATTTTAAGAAACTTGTTTCCTGTCGTATATAAAGTATTATGAGCCTTATTCTTAATTTATAGAAATTAGAAAACAATAAACGCATTTTAATGAAAATACTTACTGTATTTAGATTTCAATGTAATTTCTCTGTGCTTGGCTTTTAAATTCATGTTTTTATAATTTAAGCAATTTATTTGCAAGTTATTATGGAAGTTAATTTGTTTTACAAACAAAAGTTTATTTTTTATTATATACTAGCTGACCCGACAGACTTTGTCCTGTTATTTAGTTTTTTTTAATCCTCTTTGACGATATCTGTCAATTTTATGTCGAACGCACTGACCTCTATAGTACAAGCACGCTGGACTAAACATTCTCTAAGAAATAACACATAATTTTGTGCCAAATCAAAGCGTCCCCACCGAGTGTACAGGAAACTAAGATAGAGTAACTACCATATGTTTATGTCAAATTAGTTCCGTGGATGGTCACCACACGCTTACTATAGCCGTCAGCGCCAAAATTGCGATAATTAAATGGCTTCATTGTTAGGTTGACAGTATGCAGTCCAGCGTATTTGTATTATAGAGGTCAGTGGTCGAACCTCATAAGGTTACATTCAAAATGTTTTAACGTCCAAAGCGCTAAGGTTTGATTAGAAATAATTTTATATGGTGGTTAAGTATTCCTGAATTTAATAATTTTCCGCGCAATTTTCTTATTTTTTTCTTTCATAAGAACCTTCTTCTGACAATAACAAACAACAAAAAAAGAATTAGTGAAATCGGTCCAGCCGTTCACGCGTGATGGCGTGACCAAGGGAAATAGGGATAGATTGATAACAATTTTGATGATTCATACTTTAAATGGTTATTTTTGATGACTAACTTAAATTTCTTAGGAACAAGAACCAGGTATTATATTTAGGATATTGCACATTAGTGAAAAGTTTAACCTTAGGTGTAATAAAATATTGTTCCCATTAAATTAAACAATAACATCGACTATCGATACTAATTTCTTATTGACCATCACTAATACGGTGTTTGACATTCAGTCGGTTCATTCGGAATCTTTCGGATTTGGCGGAATTTTTCTGGAACAAAATTAATGCCATTTCCCCTCTAGTGGGATATGTCCTCGTTGCCTTACATACACCCCTCCACCAATCCGCACTGAGCCCGCGTGGTGGAGTATGGCTCGTACCTCCTCGTAGTTAAGGTGAGGCTTTTTCCCAGCAGTGGGATCTAATAGGCTGACTTTCCTTTTTTTATTATGTTCTATTTACCGATACTAATTGCGTAGGCAAGAAATATGCACTGTTTCAGAGGTAACTCTATATGGTTTACTGCAAGGAATTTAAAATAAAATTAATACCACAATATTTAGATGCTTAAAATACACTACAAAGAAGTATGTGTATAGATCCGGATATAGGCAGGGCATGGACAGTTTGTTTTTATTTTTGTGTTCTCAGCCTCTTTTCTGTATACGAAGCAGGTATTTGTATTATTTAGGGTAATGTTATATTGTTGGTAGGTGCCCAACTTAGTATACTTGTTTCTTATCTCTAGCTAAAATTTAAGTAACGACATACGACAAAGATTCGGTTTGCATGCTACGAAATGTTGACTACGAGCTACGGCGTAGTCTTTCGTAGCAGACTACTGTTTTCACCCAACTAGGTGCAGGCAAAATCTTAACATTTAAAAAAAAAAATTGTTTAAAAAAATCTGTTGACTATTCAATTAGCTTTTTACCTAGATTACTTATAACTTAAATTTAGAGCAATTTATGGCGCGAAATAAACGACTGTTTTTATTTCCTTATATTTCACTGTTTACTGTACTAGTGTGTGCTACCCCTTAAAGCGGCAGGTGTAGATGGCTTTATGCGACCCGAATTCGTGGAAGATATAATATTGTAATGGGACAAATTTTCTCAGAACGTGACGCTATCAAAAATGTATCGCACACAGATAATCGAATTCAGCTTTTGTTAAACACAAAACAATGGAATCCTCTTGAGAGTGATATTAAAGTACTCTTAGCCTGGAAAACTCCGGGCTTAGAGCACCAACTCATGTTTATTTTTTTATCAGCCGATATAGCATTATGTGACATATTTTGTATGGGAATTCTGTCAAATAACCCGTCGATGTTCACCGGCTGTTTAAAGTTTGGTGAAGTTGGGCATATAACAGGCAATTTTTTTGGCAATAATTACTCGGCAACTAATGAATCACACTGAAAAAAATTATTGGTTAACAGTAACCAAAATTTGGCATACTAGTAGCCAAATCCAGTGACTTGCGAACTTCTGTATTATTAGTAACAAACAAGTTTTGTTACTGATAGCCAAAAGATTGTTTATATTTAACAAACATTTACTTCCCTACAACGAAACCTTCACTAACAAAACTAGTTTGGTTGTACCCTTTTTTCAGTGCACTCTGGAGCAACGAGTGGAGCAACCTGTAGCAATTTTATTTTATTTATTTATTTATTTAGGTCTACCAACAGTTTGATGTATTAATACAAGCTAATTACAAAACATCCTTATGAATAGAACTATCTAAATACAGAAACTATTTACTGGTAAACACCACATTACTAAATTAAACAGACTTATATTAAAACCAAACTTAATGTAAACACACACCTGTTTCACATATTTGTTTCTTACGTTTACGCGAATTGTTGAACTCATTAAAACACAATTTTACGGATTACTTCGCGATTTATTTACATTTACATCGTGGTCACAGGGAGTCTCCCTGTGTCCACGATCGCTGTAAAGTGTTCGAAACGTCAGGTTTAAAATAAAATGTAAATAAATCGCGAAGTAATCCGTAAAATTGTGTTTTAATGAACACACCTGTTTATTTGACATCTTTTTTCAGATGTCGAATAATGCTCCGAATCGTATCATTGAACATGTATATTCGTTCGCTATGGTGATTAACTAATCTGCAAAGCCTAGGTATAGCAGAGTTAGCACCAAGAACAGTACGGCGAGAAGGAGGACTTAGAGGTGTAATGGGATGACGCGGGTTGCAACGAGGCACTCTGAAGCTAATTTGATTTAATAGTGAAGAACAATCAATTTTGGAATTCAAAATTTTATACATGAATTTAATATCTATAAGGTCGAACCTTTTACTTAAGGGTAACATCAAAAAATGATCCAATCTTTCAAGATAAGATCGTTTTTTCCTAGATAATCCTATTGAATAATCCAAGTGCCACATAAACCTTTTTTGAACCCGCTCCAGTCGTAACATGTGTACTGCATAATGCGGACGCCACACTACGCTACCGTACTCTAATATACTTCGCACTAAACACTTATACAATAGTATTTTAGTTTTAGGTTTTTTAAAATCACCATAAATAGCAGCAATTGTTTCGGGTCGGTCACTGAACCGAGTAGGTACGGTTAGGAATTTTGTATTCACTTTTCTTTCTATCTCGTCTAAACGTATAATTTCGTCTCGTTTCCAAGAGAGGTCATGTCTACCTCTTTTTTAAATAAATACGCTCTTAGTAGGGATTAAGCAATTTGAGTAGCCCGAAAAAGCGCCATAGTGTCAACCTATCACAAAGGCATCTCCTGCGTACTTCGCTAATCTCTGCCGAGATTCATCGCAGCCGAAATTCAGTTAGCTGACTTTATTTGATGTCTGAAATTAAAAATAATGCTACGTAAAAAAGCGGTCAAGTAAATTAAAAGTAAAAACATTAATTTCATACACAAAATACAGGGCGAAATAACAAGCGGCGTAAACAATTGGAGTGATAATACAATCCCGCATGTAATATCAATAACGATACGCCCCGCTTCACTTAATTGCCAGAATTATATCACGTGTAGGGCCACTACTTTTTTTTCTCGGACATTATTATTATATTAAATATTAAGTTATCTATAATCACGTCCTCCTAGCCGAATTCCGACTACAGTGACCATCTCAACAGAGATTAGCGGACTGCGCGGGATATATTATAGTGCACAAGTGTGTGCTTAATACACTGGATCAGGTGCAGGACCAACGGCTTAACGTGCTTTCCGAGGCACGGGGGTGTTAACACCACCAACTCTCTGACTTCGGAGCTGTGTCTGAGTTATTTCAAAAGACACTTTCGGCCTGACCCGGACCCAGCGTACCACTGGACCAACGAGGCAGTCAGTATTTTATCTATACACAGAATATAACTGTGCCTTCGTCTATGTAACTATCTGCTCTAAAATGCTTACCATATTTATTAATATCTCTTACCAAATTTCAGCTAGGGCGGCCAATCCCAACTAAGATCAACCAATTACACAGGAGAAATGATAATGCACAAGTGTGTGCGCGATACCAAGGGGCGCTCTCTAGTCCACCACTCTCATAATTTAAAGAAATGGCAGTTCGATATCATCGAAGTGGCATCAGGCATAGGACCAACAGCGCGTTCACGTGCTTAAAATTCCGGAGCGAAAGAATAGAGAGTGCACCTATGTCTTGCGCACACACTTGTGCACTATAATTTCTCCTACGCAGCTAATCTAGGTTGAGATTTGAAGATTATTATTTCACAAGTACCAATAAATTGCTCAGATTACCTATTATACCATGAGTAATATCTGGATACGAATGAATTTACTAGCTTTCAATATAAATAACTTATGAAATAAAATTAATTTAGACTTTCCCATAACTCGCTTGTTACGATGGTCACCCAACTTATTTTCAGATTTGGTGGTTTTACAACTGGCTCCAAAATCATTACCAATACAAACTCCATGATTCGAGTATTGCCATGAAGTTGCAAAATAATATATTATTAAACTATATTTGGGCATATCAAGGCCTATCACTATTAAATCATTTCGTGTTACTAGCCAAGTACGAAGTTACACAAGTTCAAGACTCTCAAAGTCAGCTGAGACAGCAGTCCGACATGATCGGATAGAAATCAGGCGCAAGTTCCAGGCATGGAGATGAACACATGGTAACCAAGCAATCGATTAGGAAAACTAAAGAACTATGAAACCAAGGTATAGTTCGCCCAATTTTAATAAAATAGTTTTCACTGCGCCGCGCCGTTACAATTTCAATTTTGACGGTCCTCTAGCTGAAGTTGGTCTTTAAGACATTGCTGCCTAAATTGTACAGTGGGCCAATCAACTTAACCAAATCTGAAAAAATATATGAAACTCTATGGGCTACTCTATAACTCAAATTATATGAAACTCTATGGGACTGACATAAGGTTAAATATGGTTGCGGTAATTAGACAGAAGAGGGTAGATTGATGTGGGGCCGATGTACAGTTCTCTATGAAAATTTTGTAAATGTCTCCTGTGTGTGATGCCCAATACAGAGTACCTATAGGGTGACTTGACTTGCATCAGTATCCAAATTTAAAAGTCATCCTATTTATGCGTAGTTACGGGTAACGTTTTTTGATAATTGGATCGGTAACAAAAACATTTTTTATTAAACTTGACCTACCTATTTTTTAACAAAAATAGTACCTATCTCGATAACTAATGTCTAGAAAAAATCGGATACTGATTCAAAAATCAACCCGTATCATGGCTGTATAGAAGTTTTTATATAAGCTGACCTTGACAACAAGCGCTTCCACCTCCTGATCATACTTGATGGCGAAATGCAGCTTCCCACAGAACTCCAACTCAGCGCTGTCTGTCGACGACTGACGGACCAGCTCGTTCTTGTATAGCTCCGGCTGTGGACAACAGAAAATATAAATAAACTATCTGATCCGGCAGACGTTTATCATCCTTCTAGCGTTATCCCGGTTTTGCAATCGCACGCGAAGGCGCAGGGTCCGCTGATCATGATCCAGGTTATGGCAGATCAAGTAATTACAGACAGACGTTGTCTTGTCGTAATAATTTTATATTTTGGTTAAGTATTTTTAATTTTTCTTATTTACAAACCTTTTCCTGGCAATAACAAATACAACATAAAAAGAATTAGTGAAATCGACCCACCGGTCACGCGTGATGGCGTGGGAACCAAGGGAAATAGAGATTCATTTTTGTAATATAGATATTTTCAACAAACAGACAGAGAAATTAGTTGCATATATTTACATACCTTGCATAAAATTAAGCTTTGAGCATGTGATATGAAGGAAGCGAGAATTATTATTATACTAATTTTAAGGTTTAAGATATTTATTCTCATAAAGAATTACAGGAATTCGCTAACAATGAGAACTTAAAATGTCATTTAAATAATATTTCGGAGAGCTTAAAAAGTTAGGGTACATGAAAAATAGTCAACTGGCGCTAGGCTTAGCCGGCGCACACTGTAAACAAAGAAGCGATCACGGATATAGATTCTAACTACGCTCGGTATACTAGAAGTGTCTTTAATTGTAGTTTGTTAAGTGATTTTAATTTTTATCGATTGTAGTTCTTGTATTAGACTTTATTTATTTATTCATTTGATATTTATAATAAAAAATAAGAATAAAAAATATTAGGGATCAATAATAATTAAACAAATTATTATAATTGCATTAATTGTGTATGCGATTCAAAATATTTTCATAAAAGAAAGAAAAAATATTTATTTAGTACCAAAAACTACAGAATAAGCCGGCGACTCAGTGCTTAAAACTATTTTTTCATAAAGTGATTATGACTTTATAATTAATGAAACAAAAGACTAAAGACAGAAATTGGGCGTTCACTCGTTAATGTCGATTAAAGGCACAATTTCGAACCATTACGGGAGACAAACTCGCCAAACACAATATGGGCCCTTACCATCAGAAACAATGCAGTTTCTTAAACAGGCAAGTTCCCAAAAATCGTACCATGACCCCGGAAATTAGCAGGCGGCGGGGCAGTTCGTATTGACCTATCTCTTGACAGCCTCCTTGGTCTAGTAGTGAGCACGCTGGTTACTATCCATGAGGTCCCGGGTTCGAATCCCGGGTCGGGCCGTAATTTGTTTCTGAGTTTTTCTGCCTTGAAATACCTCAGTCACGGGGTCTCATCACGCAGAAAAAAAATTTTGATTTCAAAAATTGACACGTGTATCATCTGGTTATTGATGTTCTTTATAAACTTAAAATAACAAGGAAATAGGCCCTCAAAATATCAAAACAAAATTTTGTACAGCCCCTAAAATACAAAAAACATAATATTATGTAAAATTTCCTGGAATTTCAATTTAATGAATCATGTCTAGCACCTCTGACGGAATAAAATGGTACCACATTGCAGACAGGATATTTGGCGAGAAAAGCAGGTGTATAGATGGCGCAGGTGTTTTGCTAGTTGTGTCATTTCACCCTAGAACCTAGAACTCACCTATTATTGCATAAATCGATTGATATTTTCGCTTAGGTGGTCGATAGTCGGCGTAGCGCAGCGCGCAGCTGATAGTTATTTTAATAAGAGACATAAATCTGATAAAAGCCGATTCGAAATCTCCGTCATTTTCAAAAGTGTGTAATACGGGTGGGGAACGGTTGAACGGAATCGGTTGGCACCGATTAAGAACACCTTCTTCTAGTTCAATATGAGCGTATATTAGAAAAAGCCACAAAACCGTTACAAAATTGACCGGGAGCGACGTGGGTTTAGTCTCGCGGAGCGGTGGGCCGACTGACTGTGCATTCAAAAAAAATGGCCGCAGCGCGTACGTTCCCCGCCCCGCTCCCCGCAAAAGGGATGTGCACCGCGCGTCGCCTACACGCCCCACCCCAGTGCTGCTTCACCAGCACTCATCTTCCATAGGTACTGGGGCGACGCGTGCAACCGACCGCCGAAGCACTTTACCAGATTTAATCTTAATATCTAACATTCTTATTCGACCGTCCTTGCCTGGGAAAACCGACTGAACGATGCCCTTCAGCCACATGTTTCTGGGTGAGTCCGGATCTACGATCAAACAAAATTCCCCGGTTCGTAAAGGCCTAGACTCCTGGTTCCACTTCTTGCGTGGAAGTAACGTGGGAAGAACCTCCTTTACCCACCTTCGCCAGAAGATGTCCGCCAACCTCTGAGACTCACGCCACTGATTGCGCAAGAACGGACTGGAGTTGTCAAAAACCCCTAAAGTAGGCAGATTCGAAGTAGTGCCCAAAAGAAAATGATTAGGCGTCAATGATTCCGCACTAACTGGGTCCACGGACACATGCGTAAGCGGTCTACTATTGACTACACATTCGACCTCTGACATCAAGGTGGCGAGCACCTCATCACGCGGGGCTTGCTCCCTGAGGGTGACCTTTAGGGCAGCTTTTACGCTGCGAATGAGCCTTTCCCATGCCCCACCCCAATGAGGACTCGCGGGCGGTATGAAAGTCCAACTGGTCCCGTAATTCAGAGCTGCATCTTTTAAAACATTTTGATCGAGCTGCTTAACTAATTCTCGGAGTTCAGCATCTGCACCTCTCAGGTTGGTGCCATTGTCCGAGTACAAATGCAGGGGCCAACCGCGCCTCGCTGCCATTCGGCGTAGTGCCATAATTAAGGAACTTGACGTGAGCGTGCTGACTAATTCTATATGGACTGCTCTTACCGTCAGGCAAGTGAAGAGCACCCCATAACGCTTTTCCCTTCGCCTTCCTAATGTCACATCCATGGGGCCGAAAAGATCTACCCCACAATATGTAAAAGGTCTTTGTCCGTGAGCTACGCGTGCTTTAGGCAAATCACCCATCCTAGGTACCAGCGGAGACGCTTTTCTGATGCGGCAGAACATACATTTAGACGCGACATTCTTAACAGTTGGACGCAGCCTTGTGATCCAGTACTTCTGTTTAAGTTCATTAACAACTGTTTCCTGACTAGCGTGATGAAACCTTTTATGGTAATGCATAACGATTAATTTTGATACATGGTGATGTCCATCTAGAATAATTGGTTTCTTAACATCTTCTGCAACGCCTATAGCAGCGTCAACGCGGCCGCCGACGCGCATCACACCGTGCTCGTCTACAAATGGTGACAAGGTAAGTAATTTACTTTTCCTATCAACGCACCGGTCAGCTGATATAGCAGTTAATTCGTCACTAAATGATTGCTGCTGCGCTCGACGTATCAACAAAGTTTCTGCTTGTCTCATTAATTCGTCGTCCGTGATTTGGGTAAGTTTTCTACATTTGTTTATAAAGGTAAGTACGTAAAACACTGATTTAATTAAACGCAACCAACTCGAAAAGCGAGACGCATCCGGGACAGGTAAGTCAATAGGGTTTGTCTGAATATTGTTTACTATTTCTAATTTACTTTCATCTGTTTCAGGCGTACATGCATCTGTGGGCCACGCGCATTCCTTCTCGTAAAGAAAGGTGGGCCCGGTTAACCACTCGTTCTGTAACACGGAACAATCATACGACTCCCTAGTACCGTGATCCGCAATGTTTAGGTGTGTAGGTATGTAGTGCCACTCAGACGCGCGCGATAACTCATCTATTTCACCTAAGCGGTGAGCGACAAACACTTTATAGTTTCGCGAATCATTCCTCAACCAGTGTAAGACTGTAGTCGAGTCGCACCAAAAATGACGACTAACAATACGTAACCGGTGTTCCTTAACAATGGTATCTGCTAGTCTGGCGCCGAGCAAGGCCGCCTGTAGTTCTAGTCTAGGTATAGACACATGTTTCACGGGAGCAACACGACTTTTCGCGGCCACGAATGTACAACGCACCCCCGTATCGCTATTCCAGCGCCAATATGCTACGGCACACATCGCCTTAGTTGACGCGTCTGTAAAAACGTGTAATTGCAAATCGTCATAACAGCTGTTTACATTTTCGGACGGCGCCGGCGCCGTAGGGGTGGCGGCCGCGGCCTGTTGCGCGGAGTTTGTACCTATTGCGCCCGCGCACTGATAATGTCGCGCGAAACTAATTTTACTCACATCATTTAACTGAGTTACCCACGCTAACCATTTATTGTGTAACTTATCAGGCAAAAAGTCATCCCATCCCAGACCGAGCGTCCATGTATCCTGTAAAATTAGTTTACCTGTCAATGTAAACGGCGATAGGTATCCGTAAACGTCATAAATGGACATAATAACACGTAACAACTGACGTTTGGTAGGTCGCTGTGACCCGTTCATTATATTCATCGGTAAGTTTTTAAATGATAAATCGAACCTCAATGTATCATCCTTAGGTTCCCACAACAAACCGAGCGTGCGTTGGCTTAGCTGATTTTGATTGAGTTTAAATGCCACCGCAGCTGAACCTAAAGATTCCTTAGGGATAGTATCCAAGACAGACTCACAATTACTGTTCCAATTACAAATGTTAAACCCTCCCTCATTGTGTATAAATCGAATATCTTTTACAAGGTCAATAGCAATATCTTTATCGGGCAAACTATCAATATAATCATCCATATAATGTTGTTCACAAATAGCCTTCACAGCTGACGGCATAGATGACTGAAATAACTGGGCATTCTTATTTTTAACATACTGGGCAATGAATGGCGAACAGTTCGCACCAAATATCAAAGATGTCATACGATAGGTTTTTAACAAACTTTGGCTATCATACCGCCATAAAAATCTAAGCGCGTCTTGATCTTCCGACCTAATCTGAATACGTAAAAACATATCTTTTATATCACCTGTCACGGCTATGGAGTATTCACGGAACCGTAACATGATGCCAAACAGAGACACAAGGAGATCGGGGCCTGTCAGCAGGCAATCATTTAGTGACACGCCGTTAGATTTCGCCGCAGCATCAAACACTAACCTCAGCTTTATTTTGTTGGGGTTATCGACCCCAAAATGAGGCAAGTACCAAACCTTTGGAGACATGCTCACGCCAAGTACTTCTTTAGCAAAGTCGTTATCAAACAAATGATTAATCCTATCTGTATACCTAAATGCATAATCGGGATTCGCCTTCATTTTTCTCTCAACATTATGAAACCTGTTTAATGCATGCTGATAAGAGTCGGGCATCGAACCCTGCTCATTCTTCCAAGGCAACCCAACAGACCATCGGCCATTGCACAATACAGCGGTCCGCTCTAAAACTTCAAGGGCGCGTACATCTTCTGCGTTCTGTCTAGGCTTCCCACTCACTCCCATCGACTCAAGAGAAAAAAAATTACGTACGTCTTCGTGGATTTCCTGAAGCACCGAGCGCTCCGTAGTCTCGCCGCCCGTACTCAACAACAAGGCACTATCACTGCGTTGCGCGCGCGCCGGGAACGAACCCGAGACCCTACCGTGCACGCACCAACCCAAAGGCGTACGAGTGGCAATCGGTTCATTTGGTTTTCCCACGACAATATCTATAGGTAAAAGCAAGTGATTATTATCTTGGCCGATTAACATTTCGGGTTTACATTTTTCAAAAACAAAACAATTTCGTAATTTTTGTATGTGTGAATATCTAGAACAATCAATAGATGATAAATTCTGTATTGGTAAGTTAAGTTGCTCAACACTTCTAGCATTTATATTAAATATCTCAGTATTATCATCGGAGGACACATCAATGTTTACAATCTGTGATTCACAAATAACATTATGATTATTCCATGCCCCGCTCACACGCAGGGTCTGTTTCTCGCCAGTTACACCTATTTTTGCCGCCAAGCTAGCGCTTATAAGAGACACAGTTGAGCCATCGTCCAGTAGTGCTGTTGTTCGGACGGCGCCGTGAGGCCCGCGCACAGTTATGGGAATAACTTTTAACAAAACATTATAGGTACTTACGTTTACGTTTGTTACCGTCTCTGATTGCGTGTCACTCCTCGACGATGACTCAAGCTGGCACTGCTCGTTGACGTTAACGCACTCGCTGGTGGCGCTACTGTTTTGGGCAAGCTTGGAAACATCGTAATGTAACAGAGCGTGGTGAGGCTGACCGCAAGCGTTCTTATCACACACAGGTGCGGTACACGTATTACGATCGTGCCGCGTAATTAGACACTTAAAACATAAACCCTGACGCTTAACAAATGACCATCTATCTCTACGCAGCGATTTTTTAAACTTCTTACAGTTCGGTAACGAATGATTTGAAACGCGACAATACCTACAACGATCACTTTCACTTTGCGCACTTTGCACTAATGTCGTTTGCGGTTGCACTAAGTTAACACTATTTTCTTGTTTACGTTTGAACACTTCGTTATGCCGTATGTTGAGTAGATTGATGTTAGAGGATGAAATTTTAACTGCTTCTTCGTTCAAGAATCCAGATAGCTTCGTGAGTTTAGGTACTAAACTGTCTCTTGAGGTATGACAGTAATCCGCCCATTTGGACAGCAAAACTGTAGGCATCTTTAAGAGAATTGTTTTTGTGATGTTCGTGTCGTGCAGATATTCGGTGCGGCTAAGGGCACAAACAGCTGCTACGAAGTTTTTGATCTTTATAGAAAATTGCACTAGGTATTTGTGATAATCCAGTGGCAGCGCCTGTAATCTGTTTATTTCCCATTCTATGCGGGATAAAATGACATCCGGGTTACCAAATTGCAATTCTAGCGTGGACATCACTTCCTCGGCAGATGTACTAGTTACCAATAGCGCAGTTACAGCTTCTTTAGCGGCTCCTTTTAGGCATTTTCTCAAACGCCATAAATTCTCTGTGGGGCTGAACTTACATACTGCAGTAGACTCCTCGTAAGTCTGTTTGAAATGCAGCCATTCCATTGGGTCCCCACTGTAAATAGGTAATTCCTTCGGGGTACTCAGGCGACTTAGCAAGTTGGTACTAGGGTCGGCTTCGGCCGTCGATGTGGCAAGATCGCGAAGTGCAGTGGCCAATTGGTGCACAGCATCCTGGTTACCCGAACTGACTTCCGGGTATTGGGGTTTGACAATCTCGTGGATAGCCTGTGCTTTATGCAATTCCTGCTGACTGCGGTCAATCCACTTGCCTACATCATTCATGGAGCACCGTGAACTTGAGCGTGAACTGTATTCTTCGATTTCAGCTAAGTCTGCGGCCAGCCGCTTATCTATGAGCTCCTTTTCAATCCGCGCTTTTTCTTCAGCCGCTCGCAGTTCCAGTTGCAATTTACGAGCGCGAACAGAAGAACTCGACGATTTTTTACTTACTGCGCGCGGGTAAGTCTCGATTTTCATTTTTGCGACACTGCAGGTGGGGCTCTTTTCCTCAGCGGTTTGTTCAATAACATCGCTTTCTGGTTTCAGGTTTTCAGGTTCATTCGATTGGTGTTTCTTGTTACGAGCTGTGCCACGTGTGT
This sequence comes from Pyrausta nigrata, assembly GCA_949316185.1. NCBI lineage: Eukaryota > Metazoa > Arthropoda > Insecta > Lepidoptera > Crambidae > Pyrausta > Pyrausta nigrata. Next base: position 11,814,380 of record OX438955.1, on the reverse strand, counting down.
TCACCATTTTACTTGGCGGAGTATGAAACATCCGACTTGCGCAGTTCCAACCACAATATCTGTCTCGATGGACCACTTAATACGGGTGGGGAACGGTTGGCACCGATTAAGAACACCTTCTTCTAGTTCAATATGAGCGTATATTAGAAAAAGCCACAAAACCGTTACAAAATTGACCGGGAGCGACGTGGGTTTAGTCTCGCGGAGCGGTGGGCCGACTGACTGTGCATTCAAAAAAAATGGCCGCAGCGCGTACGTTCCCCGCCCCGCTCCCCGCAAAAGGGATGTGCACCGCGCGTCGCCTACAGTGTGCTTGATGTACTTTTCGATTACTTTATTAGAACCCTCTGATGCCTGTGCGTTCAATATTTTTTTACCACTTACCTAATTCATCAATAAATATTTTTGTTCATTGTAATAAGTGGGTACTTAGACCCTGTGCCCTGCGCGGGAACAGGCTGTGCCCGCGCGCCTTCTGAAGCACACTTAAAATTTTCTATTTAATGTATAGTGGCCAGCACATCAGGTTAATAATTTCCGTTCCGATCTATACTCGATTACAACTGCATAAGATGCTGCAGTATTTTGCTTGACGTGCTGTCTTCTGTATCGACCTAAGTAGGTAGCTAAGTACTTAATATGGTCCGCATTTGTTGCATGAAAAGAAACAGTTATTATTTTTGTCAGTTGGTTTTTTTTCTTGTGTGTTGTGCCAAATAAATGTTTTCTATTTTTATTATGTGAGTACCTACAGCCTACAGTACCTTCTTACATTTTTGTAATTCGTTCACGGACACTCAACGACCGCAGGATTGAAATAAAAATAGAAAAACATTCATTGTCTGGTATGTGTCCGTAAATGTACTCAAATAATTGCATTCCTTAACAAAAGAACCAAAAAAAACTGTCTTAAAAATGTCGATTACATTACAGTTCGTCGCACGTCAAGTTATACATTGGAACCATGAAAATAGCTTTTATTACGTAAGAAATAAAGGCGATCTCATTTCTCTCCATTAAGTAAAGATTCTGACTTGCGACTGTGTTTCTTCTCTAAAAACAACTCTCCCTCGTAGGTACTTAAATCATAAACTGCAGGATTATTCAGGCAGGATATTATCCGTCTCGCTTGCACATCCGTTCTCTCACTCATAACACAGATATTATAATGCTCATAATAATCTGAAGTCCTTCTGATCAGACTAAAGGCCCTTAACATTTTGAAATAGGCTTCAATACCCAAGGAAATGGGTTGAATATTGCATAATAAGCCAATAGCGATAAGGGCCAAAAATTGCATGTTGCACTAGATTCATATTTTCGCTTAAATCGTTCGACGTCGTCGTAGCGCAGCACATAGGAAGCAATGGTTCAAGACCTCGTAGATTCTATTTTTGTTTCGGCAAGTTCAGACAGTGAATATGCTCGAAGTGTTTTCTTTTTTCTTTTTCTATTATTATTTTTTTAATTTCCTATTAATTTCATTAATGCTTACCTAATTCATATTCATAATGATTATGGTGTAAATATAAATGTTTTTGTTTAATGTAATATACTTTTCTTCGGTACGGGATAGCTAGAAAGCGCCATCTTTTGAAAAATATGACAGTACTAGGTGAGAGTTAGTTTGCTAACAAAGCATCCAACAACTTGCTATTATAAGCACGTCCGAGAGTAATATAGGGGCGCAGAATTGCTAGCTAGCTAGCGCCACCATTTGGATGAATATAGCAGTACGATTTTGCCCGTACGGCCTCGCGAGTTACGGCGGCCCCGTTTTCATATGGGTGATGAGGCATCTGTACTCATGTATTATAATATCTATGCCTCAGTTACAACTCATAACACCTATAGAAAGCACAACGCTCCAAATAAATAAGTCAAATGAATATTTCATGAAAGTAGTACAAAAGGTAAATTATTGGGGTCTTAAAAAATAATTGGGGCTTATATCTTAATCGAGACCGGCGAAATTGTTGTCATTTAACGAAGTATTGTTTCACACCCACCATTTTCATATTTTATTTGCAGCTATAATATTGTATTGATTTATTTTAGTAGCGCCAGATATCTTAGCTATTTATCAAATTTCACGCAGACCGCGTTTTCTCTTAAAGCCGACAAAATTTTCTGAGTCACTCTTGGAACTAGAATAAACACAAATTTATGCTAAAAAATAAATAAGACAGACATCCAACAAGAAAAACGTTAACTTGTTAAGTATATCATCTAGCGACAACCTTCTCAGAAATCGTTATAATATTGTCTGATCACAGAATACGACAAGTATTTTTCTGGTGTATTTTTAAGTACTTTACGGTCTCTGCGGTGTATTTTTCCATCATATTATACATCCACTCGTACAACAATTTAGTACCAAAAACGGGGCAGCCGCGGTTGCAAAAATAACATTCAAAAACCCCAGACATTTTGTTATTGTTTACTTTTTAATCATAATTACCTAAGCGGTCTTGATTTAATTATAATTTATAATCAAACCGAGAGAAAAATATTATTATACTATGATTCAACAATAAATTAAAAGTAAATACATGCGGAATGTACACTGTGGAATGTTAGGTTTATTAATATTTGAATAATAGGTTACCACATATAGCGTTATTATTAGGGTTCCGTAATCCTGACAAAAAATCCTTATAGTTTCGTCATGTCCGTCTGTGTCTGTCTTTCTATCTGTCTCTTCGAGGTCTTGCTTAGAGACCGTTAGTAGTAGAAAGCTTTGATTTAGTAGGTGTATGCATACTAATTACGCCGACAAAGTGGTAGAACAAAATTTTGGAAAATATATTTTGAAACTGAAAATTCATAGTCATTACTTTAAAAGAACCCTTCGTGGGCGAGTCCGACTCGCAGACTCGACAGATTCATCTAATATGGCATCATATTAAGTAGACATACCAATAGATTAGAAGTAGGTAAATTTTAAAGACTTTTGCAAAGTGTCAACCAATTTGTATGCGTCTTACAAATTATATTAATAAAGTTAAAACTTTAAGTAAAAAAATCGTAGTGCATTCAAAATAATTTGAAAGTAGAAATTGGCTGAACGCTTGATAATATTATGGCCGAGTTAATTTTAATACAATTAAAACGCTTTAGCTTCAAATTCTATTTTGCAGTAAGATGTCAAAGTAATCGGTTTAAAATGTTTTGTTCTGTCCACTACGAAATATTTTAATTGAATTGTTAATGTTGCAATAAACTATTTGTATTCTGAGAGTTTTAATGAAAATTCTATGAGAGTAACTTTAGTAGCTGTTGCCTCCTTGAGTACCACCTCAGCATTTTCTATAGAAGGCGCTAACTAATTAGGTACCTATAGGTACTTTCACAGCTGATAGTATTCGTTTCCATAAGTAGACTAAAAAAAAAGTAGAATAAAAAAACTTTTGAATGTTTTATACATACGTATAAAACATTCAAAAGTTTTTTTTTTATACATACGTTTAAAACATTAAAAAGTTTTTTTTTTAACTTTTTTGAAATAATTAAAGAAACAACTATTCTTCGTTAAGACACCTTGTAAATGTCAGTGATAAATACCTCTTTGATTATCTTAAGGAACTTCTGGACTGGCACGACACGAGTAACTGGCCGCTACACTTCAATAAATAAATGTCAATGTCAACTAATGTTACTTGCACTTAAATATGACATTTGACACGTAATAGAACGTGTTCCCGGTGCATCAAATTCGAATCGCCGCGCAGTACGAGATGACAGATCTACCTCTTTTTTAAACAAATTGTCAGTGAATAACAGTATTCCCGCCAATGTGATTGTCGTATTCGGTTGATTAAACAATTCAATGTTATTGCAAATTCTATTCCTTTTGCCAAACCCGTGATAAAATTGAACCGCGTCGGTCTTTAAATTTAACCGGAGTTTGTTTGAGCGTGAAGATTTAACGAGGCCCAATATAAACAAATGCGGTTCAACGCGTTCACTCAGTTTGAGTCATCATTACAACCGGGCCTTTTACATATTCATCAGTTATTTTATCATCTTCAGCATTATCAGCCGTAGGATGTCCACTGCTGAACATAGGCCTCCCCCAGGATTTTCCACAACGACCGGTTGCAAGCGGTCCATCCAGTGTAATTCTGCGATCTTTACAAGATCGTATTAACAATAACAAATTTCTTTATTGATAACACTTATTACATTACAGTATGTGCACTGCGCTCATATAAGGTTACCTTGTGTCGTGGGAGTCAAGCTCTTTAATGTATAGAAGTAAAATTGACTGCCTCGTTGGTCTAGTGGTCAGCACGCTGGGTACTATCCACGAGGTCCCGGGTTCGAATCCCGGGTCTAGCTGAGAGTGTTTGGGTTTTTCTGTCTTGAAAGTACTCAGACACAGCTCCGGAGTCAGGAAGTTGGTGGTGTTAACACCCCCGTGCCTCAGAAAGCACGTTAAGACGTTGGTCCTACGCTTGATCTCTCTACGATCATGTCGGACTGCCGTCTCACCGAATTATGAGAGTGAAGGAACAGAGAGTTCACCTGTGTATTGCGCACACACTTGTGCACTATAATATGTCCCGCGCAGTTGGCTAATCTCTGTTGAGATAGGCCGCCGTTGTCGAAATTCGGCTAGGAGGACATTATAGAAGTAAAAACTATCAAATTATATAGTATTTTACTACGGAAAGGGATTGTTCAGGTGATATTACAAAGTTTTGTGATTCTAAAGCGTGACGAAGTGAGACTGTGTCAAAATGAACTCTTTGATAGCTGCATATTTTTTTTACATTTCATCTTTTGATGCTAATGAAACAAGATACGTTTTTAAAAGGTTTATAGTCGTTTTCCTACATTTCATCATCATCGCGTAAGATGAGGATAATAACCAGATAATATGCATAAAGTTATCTTCGGCGCATAAAAACAACGTGAAGTGCAAAGTCTCGAACGATAGAGGATTACAGAATAAAATTACAAGTAAGAATTTCCCGCTAAGTGAAGTTGTTTAGAACACTCTTAGAACCTAGTTCAAACTATAACAGGGCATTGATAACAAGAAACAAGTAGAATAATAATAATAATAAATTGTTTCAACAAACACACCAATTACCTAGCCCCAAACTAAGCGTGAGCTTGTGCTATGGTGACTAGGATAACGGATAGAAATACTTTAATACATATAAACATCCATGACTTAGGAACAAATGCTCATGCTCATCACACAAACATTTGCCCCTTGCGGGATTCGAACCCGCAACCGCCTGGTTTAGAAGTCCGTTGCGCGAACGACTACACCAAGACGGTCGTCAAGAATAATAAAGGTATTATAATGTTCTATATAACTTATGTACTTTTTAAAGAACTTTTCTTTTTCTCCATTTGAACCACGAGGGCTAACCCTCCAAGTCACGTTTGGAATAATTTCTGCGAAATAACTAAACATCATCGGTCCTCTATCAAATAAATGGATTGAATAGAAAAATGTCCACAAAAGATCCTGATAGAGAGAATAAAAGAAAAATCCTTATACACTCCAAAATCGTTTTCATGACAACGCGAATTCGACTCGGATTCCACATTTTCTTTATAGCGTATTGGCAAATGAATAAAATTGCTGAGGTGTTACACAAATTGATGCGAAACAACTTTTATGGCCATCTGGACTTGGTATGTCAAGAACATCGTTAGGAGTTTTCATTTTTTTAATGCAGAGTCACGTCATCTTCTTTGAAACGTCAAAATATCTCAGACGAAGTGGGGATCCACACGCAAAGCTTGATGCAGATGGCGTAGCATAGATGCGGCTATGTCACACATTTTGCTATTGTTTATGTCGGGCTTTTTCGTATCTAATTTACAGTTTTTCGTGACTATCTAATGTTATTTCATCATTATGTATTCGTCAATGAAGTTATCTGAACTAAAAGACGAACTTCGGAAACGAAGATCAAAAGTATCTCTGGTAAAAAACCGATCTTATTGCGAGGTAAACATTTGGGTGTTAATCCAGTTTAATTACTGTTAATGTTACATTTAATTGGTTGTTGAAATTGTCTTTGTTGTGTTTGTGTTACAAATTAACTACATAACAAGGTTTTTAATAAATATAACTAAACTAATAAAACACGTACATGTTTGTTTTTTAACTCATTAAAACACAATTTTACGGATTACTTCGCGATTTATTTACATTTTATTTTAAACCTGACGTTTCGAACACTTTACAGCGATCGTGGTCACAGGGAGACTAAGGTATTATTTGTCATTACAAAGTTTTGAAAAAATTTAACTACCGTCACTCAATAATATTAATTTACGTTCCTATTTACGCAGAAAGAGCTAACCGTGTCTTGAGATCTTGCAGTGCTAGGTGTTGCTTTGGTTTTTGCTAGAATAGGATCCCATGCCGGTGGAACTTTCCAACCATCTTCTCTATTGCTACGTGAAGCCATTGAAATTAGAAAACATCCAAATTTCAATAGAGAAGATGGTTGGAAAGTTCCACCGGCATGGGATCCTATTCTAGCAAAAACCAAAGCAACACCTAGCACTGCAAGATCTCAAGACACGGTTAGCTCTTTCTGCGTAAATAGGAACGTAAATTAATATTATTGAGTGACGGTAGTTAAAATTTTTCAAAACTTTGTAATGACAAATAATACCTTAGTCTCCCTGTGACCACGATCGCTGTAAAGTGTTCGAAACGACAGGTTTAAAATAAAATGTAAATAAATCGCGAAGTAATCCGTAAAATTGTGTTTTAATGAGTTCAACAATTCGCGTAAACGTAAGAAACAAATTTGTTTTTTAAGTTAGAATTCTACGATCGGAATCGCGATGATACCGGGAATTTTGGTGTCGTAGCTTCACAATCTAGTTATACGATGAATGTTCCCGATCAAGAAGCTTATCATGGTCTTTTGGAAATAAATGAACCCATTATTGTAACAACCTGACACAGCACATAACAGCATTATGCTTTCGTAGATTGAAAACACAAAAAAATACTCAAAAAAACACAACTTCTGTACTGGAATGACAGATAGCTTTGACCGCATCAACAATGCGCCACCTACACGGAGAATTTGGCAGTGTAGATCCCCATTGAATGAGGGATTTTCCTAGTGTCAAAAATCAGTACTTAAAAATCCGCTAGATGGCGTTGACCAATCAAAGTCAGGTAGATTTTTATTTCAGAAAAAGACTGTTTTTTTCGGGTAATATGTTATAATGTTTATGATTAGCATGTTTTTGATTCACGTGTACTAAGAGGTCGTTTTTCAACAATTTAGTAATCAGAAAGACGTTTTCCTACTATATAACATGGAATAATTTATTAATTAACTATATATACAACTTATTAATAAAAATTAAGATAAATTACTTAATACAACACAAAAACAAAAATTATAAAAAGGGTCCTTGTGGTAAGGTTCCTAGGATGCTGGCAGCATAACCGCGCTGGATAGCGATGCTTATACGCTGAGCAAGGTAGCTGCCAGCTCTAAGGTCACCACTGATGTCAACTAGCCTCTTGGAAATCTCTTTGAAAAAAGAGATAGCGTTGGGATCCCACGAACACAGTGTTTCGACTCCAAACGGTACAAAGGTGTACCAGGAGTCGATCTGCCTGTACTTGTTCTTTTTAAAGTTTTCGGCACCCCCCGCAGCCAAACCAGCATCACGGCTTGTCCCGGGCAGATGAGAGGCTGCAAGTGTGTCGACACAGGTAGCGTCCCACACAAGAGCCCGACCCATCCGCCAAGGAACAAGTGACATCCCGTCTGGTCTCTTGCCATCATCACGCGCGATACCGTTCGGCTCGAGTAAAGCCGGCACGTTGACTACTATATTATATTTTTAACTGAAATTCGAAACTTGCTAATTTTTAACCTAAGTACTTCAACTACACGTCTGTACACATTATATTACAATAATTTAATATAATAAATTATTGTTTTAAGTGATAAGCATTCACTTTGCAATCTATATATATTATTGTACTTGAAAAAATGACCGCCAGAAGCGGGAATCGAACCCGCGTTCCTCGCATGCCGGGCGATTGCCTAACCTCTCGGCCACACTGGTATTGGCAGAGAACGCGGGTTCGATTCCCGCTTCTGGCGGTCATTTTTCAAGTGCAATAATATATTTAGATTGCAAAGTGAATGCTTATTACTTAAAACAATAATTTATCGTATTTGCAAGCCTCATCATTCGATTGTTAAATACTTGCAACAGTATTTCTTTCGAGTGTTGAGGGTGTAATCCCAATAACATTTATGAAAGCAACGCGGCATTACAGCGTTAAGAAACACTTGAAAATTTCGACTGGCTCTGCCATCGCCAGGGTGGCCGAGAGGTTAGGCAATCGCCCGGCATGCGAGGAACGCGGGTTCGATTCCCGCTTCTGGCGGTCATTTTTACAAGTGCAATAATATATTTACAATAATTTGTTTTTGTTTTATGCTTACTGATTTCGACGCAATCATTTTGTATTTTGTGTATATAGCGCCATCTATCAACATACAATAAAATCAAAATTTTGAGTTGTCAGAAAATCCCTCATTAAAATATGATAAAAAAAATATTGAAAAGATTGGTATGTATGTCATAGTGTGACTTTAGGTTTCGTGGATGTGCTAACTGTACTAGTTATTATACTATATTAAAACAGTACGGTGCACTATCATTAGTACTTAACTTTTCATCCCAAGGGTCTGTGAATATTACCAACTGTATTCGGACAGTTCTGGTACAGTCGACATCACACTGTCACTATACAAAGTATCACACTATAAGTTGAAAACATCACCTTTTACAACTGCGATGCATGCCACCACGTTTACGGTACTTTGCGTCTCAAAACAAACGAGATGAATCACTGGTGTCTCGGGAGTCTGAACGAGAGAAAGGGAAAAAAGAAGTATGTATTTTGATTTTGAAATAGTTCAGTTTTACTGCGATCTTCCACTTACCCTTGGGAATCGTTACTGGTAAAAGTGTCGGTTAAAAAAATACCGATAACGCGAACGTAGTTGATATTTGTATCAACGCAATGAATGAATGTTCTTGAACTTTCGTAGTAAGTAACTAGATTCAAAACCTTGATAGGAAGCTGATTTTTTTTTTATTTTTATTATTGCGTACCTGCTATCGAGCTGGGCCAGGGCAGTTCGATCCTGGCAATTGTGCATACAAGGTTGGGGGAAATCTATTTTTAAATTAGGATTAAACTGTGTTGGCACAGGTTCTATTCAAAACCATGCGGAGAAAGTCGCCGACGAAACTCGCAGGTTCCGGCTCGCCAAGGCACCGGAGAGGGCACCGGAGTGGGTAGTAGGTCCCCTTTTGGGACCTGAGCCCTACATACCCCCTGGCCGCTCCCCCGTAGTCAGGAAAATGCGTAAAAGCATTTCCTCACGTAAAAAAAAAGGTTCTATTAAAAAAAACTTTTTTTCCTATCCTATCCATGTGCGCATTTTTGGTTTCTTTTTTAAACTAATATAAATAAGAAAGAACACTGTAAGTGTTAAAAAATATTAAAAACTATTTTTTTCAAGTTTTCTTAAAGTTTTTCTGTGTTCTAAAGTCATTCGTTTTCCTATGTTCTAGTCTGAATTATCCTTTACCTCACTTCTTCTGAACAACCCTTGTAGGCGGGTACGTTTTTAGGGTTCCGTAGTCCGACAAGGAACCCTTATAAGATCATTCAGTCCGTCCGTCCTAGTCTGTCACAGCAGAATATCTTCTACGTTTATGGACTGATTTGCATGTAACTTGGTTCGAGGATACTTCACATATAGATCTCATTTTTTAAAATACAAAAAATTAAAACTACCCCTTTTTAAGGGTACCTCCCCATACATGTAAAGGGGGGTGAATATTTTTTTTGAGTGCACCCCCTTGTGTGGGGTATCGTTAAAAAGGACTATGAAAATAAGGTAGGGTTTACATACAACACTTTTTATCAGCTTTACCATTTGCGAGATATAGCCCGCCCAAGTCGTTTACACGGTGTCCCTCCCCCCCTGTGATTTCTAAAGTCTTAGACTTATAAGCTTCAAATCACTCACATAAAGAAACAGACGCGGAAACTCTTATTTAAAATTGTTTCGTGTATCCTGTGATAAATACTTTTGAAATTATGAATAAAATAAAAATATATACTTTTTTTTGCCTACACTGTCTAATGTTTTAAGGTAATGGTACGGAACCCTTCGCGCGCGAGTCCGACTCGCACTTGGCCGGTTTTGAAACAACCTTAGAAAATAATGACGGATTCGGGATTCACAGAAATTAAACCTCTAATGAAGGTGATAGAGGTTGTATAGCAAATTGGGAATTTCGTAATTTTCTCGTACGGAGTCGTGGTAAACCGTCTAGTTTATATTTTTATGGTCATGTTGGAAAATAACGTCCCATTACAATCAGTCACAAAGTTTAGATGTCGTACGTGTCTCCTGCTAGGCTTGGTCTATCCAGGTGCCTCTTTACGGTCCGAACGTGACCAAAATTATTATTGTGTAGGCCTAAGCTTACGTTTCATATGAACGCAACTTAATCTTCTGGTCATGTCTTACAATTTTATATGACCATCATAATATTTGACTTACGGGTGACAGCACGTCACTTACGCAATAAGGATAACTTTACAACAAAAATGTTTAGTCTGATGTGATGTCCACTGTACCTATATGAGTCAGTCACTGAAAGAAACACTATTCATTTATAAATAAGTAAATTATTCTAACAATCACACCAATTACCTAGCCCCAAACCAAGCGTGAGCTTGTGCTATGGCGACTAGGAATCATTGGTTGGGAACAGCTTGGAGTCAGGAAGTTTGTGGTGTTAATACCCCGTGCCTCGGAAAGCACGTCAGGCCGTTGGTCCTGCGCCTGACCTATCTTCGGTCATGTCGGGTTGCCGTCTCAAGGAACTTTGCGAGTGAAGAAAGGATAGAGAACCTGTGTATTGCGCACACACTTGTGCACTAAAATACCTCCCGTGCAGTTTTCGGGTGAGATTGGTCGAAGTTCGGATGGACAGGAGGACATTATTATTATTGAGCGAAATAAAATAAATAAACCGGACAAGTGCGATTCGGACTCCGCACAAGGGTTTCTGTACCATTATCTAGATAGATACTCTTAATTGCTCACCACACACAGCAGACATTTACATAACTATTCATAGAGAATGGTACAATTTAGTCGGTCTTATTGCTAAAAACAATTTCTCCCAGACAACTTTCAGGTAGAGGATAGACACTATATTATTACCTTTTCTATAATTTTTAAAGCGTAAAAAAATACGTTTGTTGCATAGGAGCCCCGCTTAAATATTCATAGCTAGAATCAGTTAACTGCACCGCCTATTTTATCCTACAATATACAACTAAGCACATTCCACGTGCAAAGACTTTGTGTTATATTGTTTTCAGGACAATTCTGCTGTTTATTGTGGTTTAAGCAGAAAACGTGTATCATTCGTAGCCATAACCAGTATAAAAGCGCAAAATAACCCAGATAAGTTAAATACTCGTGCGTTTTAAGTGGTAACATAAGTGAGTATAGTAAAGTCAGTATCAGAAGTAGTACTTTGTCACAATTAATAATAAAGTAAAGTTAACCTTTATAGATTCTACTGCTGGGCAAAGGCTTCACCTTAACTATGAGGAGGTACGAGCCATACTCCATCACGCGGACTCAGTGCGGATTGGCGTAGGGTTGTCTGTAAGGCAAGTGACACCTTACTGTCAGATGTTATGAAGTAGCGATGGGCGATTGTTCGAAAAAAAACGAATGAATCAATAATTGATCGCTCGAACTATGGAATGTCGATTTAGTAATTCGAAAAAAAAACGAATAATAATCGATAATCGAATGATAATCTATACTGAGCTCTTTGATGCATTCGATCGAATTGCCGCGACTGTGCGCACAGGACAGGCAGCGACCGAATGATTAATCGACGCGACGAATGACGATTCATTCGTTAGTAGTTCGTAGTACGGCCTGCGCACCGCGCCGCATAATCGAAGAATAATCGAATGACTGCGGTTGCTTATCGAATACATTCGATTACAGAGACCATTCGAATAATTCGATTACAGAGACCATTCGAATAATTCGATTAATTTAGTAATAATCGCCCATCGCTATTATAAAGCCGCCCTAGGGCCTCCGACTAGGCTAAACGACTAGTAACAGATATATGTTGGGACCAACTGCTTAACGTGCCTTTCGAAGCACGAAGATGCTTGTCATCGACGTCAGTTAAAAAGGGTCTTATGAGACAGACGGACAGACGGACGACAAAGTGATCCTAATAGGGTCTTCCTTGCTATTTGAGGTACGGAACCCTAATAGATAACGTTCAATAGAAAGTCAAAACTATGTACTTTGAGCTCATACGAGTATTTATTATCTATCCAGCCAATACATTAAAATAAAATATGCTATGTATATCTTTAATTAGCAAATGTATAAGAATATAACCATAACTAGTTTTAAGGATTAGATGTGTACATTGTGTTGTTGATATACTTTAATAAATAAATAAATAATAAATAAATAAAAAGCCTGCGATTCACTAAGAATAGCAACAGGTTACCACGTTAAACATTGAAATGTAGACCTAAATGTTAACAGTGTAAGATCCAATTTTCTTGAAGCTCAATCATCTGCCACAAAGTATCACATGAGGGACCATTTCGGAAATGGCGTGGAAATTGTATGCCAGTCAACTTGTCAACGCAGTGACGAGGAATAACAGCATTTCATTTTGAACTGTATTGCAAAGCATTAGAGTCTAGCAGTGGAATAATACGTCTCTAAAAGACTGGTGGTGACTGCTCTATGAGTATGTTAGAAACTTTCTTAGATTCGATATGTGCAAAAATGCTTTTATATTTCTACGGCTCAACGATTTTAATTTATTTCAGTTGTTTTATAGTTAATTTTTTTTTATCTACTCTTACAACAGGAAATACACATTTTTATCGCTAAGTAACTGAGTTACTTGAAATTTAAAAAAAAAAACTAAAACAACAAGTGTGGTTAAAAATATACGAAAGATCCAAAAACATGCAGATTACCTACTTAAGACTTTAGGGACTCATCTGATAATGGAAGAAAGAATGGAAGCAAATGGGACCCACTTTAACAGTATTTCTATTGCCAACCTTTGGAATAGGTACGTTATGTATAAGTATCACACATTTTAAAGCTCAAACTTCTAAAACCCATCTGGAAGAATATTACTTTTGTGGCCCGTCAGTATTTAGTAACCGTATCGCAGCCGAAACAAATTATAGTGATTAATTTCTCTGTTAGACATAATATTTCTTAAACGGCGTTTTAGACCTCGAATGCTACGTGAAGCCATTGAAATTAGAAAACATCCAAATTTCAATAGAGAAGATGGTTGGAAAGTTCACTATTCTAGCAAAATTCAAAACAACACCTCGCAGTGCAAGATCTCAAGACACGGTGAGCTCTTTGTGCGTAAATAGGAACGTAAATTAATATTAATGAGTGACGGTAGTTTAATTTTTTAAAACTTTGTCATTGACAAATAATACCTGTGACCACGAACGCTGTGAAGTGTTCGAAACGTCAGGATTTAAATAAAATGTAAATAAATCACGAAGAAATCCGTAAAATTGTGTTTTAATGATATTTCTTAAACTTTGTCGAAACCAGTTAAACAGTTACTTGGGAACAGAAAAAAAATACATACGCTTAAAAAAACATTCGTCTGGGGCTTGACCGCAGGCGGAAACAGGGAATTTTTGGCTATAATATAAATAAATAATATACAGATACAAGACTTTTGTTTGAGAACTCGTGGACCGGCTATAGATCCAAGCCTAGGTCTTGGTTCTATATTTTTAGGAAACTATAGTTTCGATCCTAATAAAACCTCTTTACGTCATTAGTGAAATAATGTCTTTCAAAAAAACTAAACCACCAAACTTACCCCACTTCTATTATCGCGAGCCGTTTACAATTTAAATCAATAATTGTTTTACAAAACTTCAGTCTAAGTTGCAGCAACTAGTTTGTTACAAACTTAGTAACTTAGACTCAAGCTCCTCAAAACAATTACACTATCTATGTAATTATCTAGGTACATATCTGATCTAGGTTTTAACATGTCTGGGAGTAGCTGTGGCTTTTTCGCATACACGAAACAAGTAGGGAAAAACTTGAGTTTAAGATGTAGGTACTTACTTACTTACTTGAGATACTTTTACGTCTAAAATCTAGTTTGCTTTTGAAGTTTTCAAGTACTTCTTGTTCTCTTCGGAAGTTCTTGTGTCGGTGAGCTCCTAATAATGTAGCGTATAATGTTTAGGAATTCATTAACTGAAGTAGAAGACAAATCACTCCAATAAAGGTAAATAATAATCTTTGTTTTCAATGGTAGATCCACGAGCAGTCATAATAAATACTGACTGATATTACTCTCTTTTTCACGCACACATAAGTCAAAACGTATACGTACGTACATAAAAGATTGTACAGTGCCCGGCGGTAAATATTGCACATCGATCTTTGGAAAGAAAAATCGGTTAAATTTATCTGTGTCGCGTACCTACTACCGTGGTGTTTGTTATGTTCAAAACAACATTTAACTTACTTTGTTCTGAATTCAAATTCTGATAATCGATAAATCTATTATTTGATTGACATGGACATGAAAACAAAACTTCAAATAAAGTACAAAGTTCCAAATTCAAATTCTGGTAAACGATAAATCGAATATGATTGATGGGCATCGAATTAAGCATTTGTTTGTATTTGGAAATGCAATTATGTGCAATATTTACCGCTGGCTACTATAATCAAGTAAGATCAATTTGTATTCAGAAGTCAGATGGATCATAATAACCTCCTGATAACTTACAAACAGCTCTTCACCTCAAACTGTAGTTAACAAAAATTGTCGCCGGACTCAAAATCTCCGTAAACATAAAATAATATTTCTACAAGCATGGATCATAACAACCTTCTGATAACTTACAAACAGCTCTTCACCTCATTTAGCTAACAAAAAATTGTCGCCGTACTCAAAATTTCCAAGAACATAAAATAAAATTTCTACAAGCAGTAATTACCTTCGAGATACTTGAATGAGACAAAGGACTGTAATCAACAGGCTAGCGTTCATTTTAGCCTAAGTTTTTGTTATTACACCAGCCCCAAAAACAATGGTTTGTGTTACAGAAAGTTTCTACAAATTTTCTTTTAGAACTGCTTGAATGGAAGATTGCTTGGTAAAATACAAAAGCTAATTTCAGGTAACACAGTTTTTTTAGTGAACAAAGAACCGGAATGTGCGTAATACACATATACAGGATGTCCGGTTTTGACCAGCGATAATTTACGGGCCTTTTATTTATCAAATTTTAGAAACAATCCTAATGAAAAATTTTTTTTCCAATTTTTTTTAAATTTGATTTTTTGGATAAATAATTGCTTAAGTTATAAAAATATAATTTGATTTTTGGGTTTAGTTTTATAATAGGTTTAAAAACTTATCTTAAAAAACCTGTTTTAAATTTTTAGCAAGATTTCTTAAAAAAAACTTTTTTTCTCCATTACGGCTAATAATATTTTTAAATTGATCTTTATTTCACTTGAATGGCGATAGCGATACTGTTCAAAATAATCATTTTCACAACTTTTAAGGCCTCCAGGTCCATAGAAATAGTTTTTTTTTTAATTATTAAAATGGCTGCCATTTCAAGAGGGCGGAGTTAGAACCCAACATGGGGGTGTTTTGTCGATAGTATTTGATGAACTAATAGCTTATAAATTATTGCTAGTTTAAACTCGGACACACTGCAGAATCCTACATGGTCGGAGATAGCCATTAATTAATTTAAACTTCTTGTACACAGTTCATTGTACATATTAAATCGATAAATAACAAATAAATCACTTTTTACTGTTTATTGTATCTTCAAAAACTAGCAACTAAAAACAAGTAAAAGTATCAAAATAAAAGTCATAGACAAAGTACAATGATTTATAAAACAAAGATTTAATAAGTATCTATCGCCAACAGTACAAATGTCTGACTTAATCCTAAAAGCATTCCAGTCAACCATAAATTCAAACAGAGAAATACAGCCGGTTCAACGTATATTAGGAAAAAGATGGTACTAAAAATAAAGAAAAAGAAACACAGCTTTAGACATACACACTACACTTATAAATAAAATAAATTAAATACATATTACATAAATATACACATACATTATAGTAATACACAGAACACATTTCTAATTAATACAAAACAAAAAAATCTTCTTGGTAAATAATTCTCAAAGCCTTCTTGAAGGAAAATGTTGGGGTAGGTTCCTGGATTTTTGTGGGGAGCCAGTTCCAGAGACGAGGGGTAGGGATGAAAGAGTTACTACCCGTTCAGGTCAAGTTGGCTGCTACCTCCCCTCCCACTTCCCATACCGCACCTCAACGCAGACCCGCTCAGAACGTCACGGTTAGCTTAAGCAGCGTTGCCATACATGAATACGGATATATTCGTATCTATACGCATTTTAATAGTCGAATACGGATGAATCATTACTACGGATTACGTACCTCAACATCATACTTACACAGACAAGCTCTTATCAGACAGATGCAGAGACGTGTACCACGTCAATATTTTTGTTTCCTAATAAAAATTCTCTTTTAATAAGAATGTAAAAAGTGTATAATATAAATATAAAATTGAATAAAAAAAACTCGAATTAAATTTGTCAGAACACATTACAGATTTATAGGCCCGACAGACCGTTGATTTTGCTAACCGTAATGGCGGGGCGCCGTATGGGGAAGCGGGAGGAGAGGTAGCGGCCAATTTGAACTGAACGGCTAATAAAAGAGAGAAAGGCAATCCAAAGGATGCACGTGAAATCCTGGCTTTAGGCAAGAGAACAAAGTTAATGTGCAATGGAAAGTTTTCTTCCACTCTTTTGCAATTGATACTCTATAACTTGACCTCATTAAAAAGTTGTATTGCGAAGAAAAAATTTCTTGTTTGAGCAGTCCATACTAATAACTACTAGTTACTAGTCTGTACTACTAGTTCTATGCTATGTACAATATTGCAATAAATAAATAAATAAATAATATAAATACGAAACTGTGTAGTGCAGATATAATAGCTTTTAAAATTTACTTGTTGCTTAGTTAATCACTATCATAAAAATTAAAAAAAAACCTTATGACGACCTCTTATTGTAGTGGTTCGCGCTCGGGACTTCTAAAAAAGGCGGTTGCAGGTTCGAATCCCGCAAATGTTTATGATGAGCACAAGCATTTGTACTTAAGTCATGGATGTTTATAAAATGTATATAATTATGTATATCCGTTGTCCTAGTCACCATAGCACAAACTCACGCTTAGTTTGGGGCTAGGTAATTGGAGTGTTTATGAAAAAAAAAAGTATTATTATTAACAATAATACGGGAATTCATGCAACGTACCTATCTTAGCATTTTGTTTCGCATTTTTGTGACCACGGTACATGCAAAAAATGCGCAAGTGGCCCCAAGTATTGTATTAGTATGTTTTACAATTACAGTAATAATTAGCTGATCGGCCACATCCTGGATCATGGTCCAAAGCGGACCCTGGGCCCTTGCGTGCGAGTGCATAACCGGGATAGCGCTAGGATAATGATGAGGTTGACAATAAATAAATAAATAAATTGTTTCAACAAACACACCAAATACCTAGCCCCAAACTAAGTGTGAGCTTGTGCTATGGTGACTAGGATAACGGATAGACATACTTATATACATTTATAAACATCCATGACTTAGGTACAAATGCTCGTGCTCATCACACAAACATTTGCCCCTTGCGGGATTCGAACCCGCAACCGCCTGGTTTAGAAGTCCGGGGCGCGCACCACTACACCAAGACGGTCGTCAAAACAATAACAATAAGTACCTTGATAAGTCCAATAGAGGAGTCGGCGCGCTCTAAGCTGCAGATGCTGAATTGTATAGAAGGCAGGTCTAGCCGATGGGATAGCTGCCTCTGGAAGGTCTGGTGACGGTCGGGGACAATCGGCAGCGTCGTCTGGCGGAGGACCTGGTGAAGAAATCATAACTTTTAGACAAATCACCCATCAACATCATTATTCGATGATTTATTTTTTGATTTTAGCAATTTCTTTGTGATATATTTTTTCACTCAAAAATTCATCGACATGTTTATGAATATATTTTTGCACTTGAAAAAATGACTACCAGAGGCGGGAACCGAACCCGGGTTCCTCGCATACCGGGCGATTGCCTAACCTCTCGGCCACCCTGGCGTTGGCAGAGCCTGTTGCTTTCATCAATGTTATTGGGATTACACCCTCAACACTCGAAAGAAATACTTTTGCAAGTATTTAACAATCGAAAGATGAAGCTTGCAAATACGATATAAATTATTGTTTTTAAGTGATAAGCATTCACTATGCAATCTAAACATATATATACATATGTTTATGAAATTAAACGCTAGCTACTTAATTAGACTTAGGAAGAACATACAAAAAATTTAATTACGAGTAGCTCAGTTGAGCATCATCGGTAGCTCAGTTGAGCATTCGCAAGGATAGCGAAGGGTCATGGATTCAAGTCCCACCTCAAGACGATCGATAATTTTTTGAATGCAAAATTTACATCACGATCGTATTTATCAGACATACTGCCGCACTCAGAGACGTCTATTAAATTTAATCTATAATTAAGTCTCGTTCCGTCACTTTCTTTGTCAATGGAATAGAAAAGGACGGCTTGAGACTTAATGAAGGATTAATTTTGATTGACGTCTCTGAGTACGACAGATAAACCCTTATCTCGTATAATTGCATCTTTTTTATAAGGTATCTGCATATGAACGAGCATATAACGCGTATTGATCCGGACTCTGACTGGAGGATGTTCAGAATTTCCGAAAAAATGTATAGAAAAGTGATATAAAATAAGAAATATATTAAAAGTAAAATCTTTTTTAAAAACAAGCTTTTATATAAATGCGCTAAAAAGAATAAATTAAATTTTCCTTTCAAACTTTTACGATCAACTCATAACATCATTACACAATTTAATATGATATAAAAGCTTGTCGCGAGATTTAAGTAGGTACTTACTAGGCGTATTTAGTAGTTTGATTTATAAAAATTTTAGTCAATCATATAAGTTATTTATTTAATTTACTTGTTTATCTACACAGGTAAAATCTCGCGCAACTTACTATGTATTGTCATCCAAACTAAACGTGTACACAAAATTTCAGCTCAATCGGTTGAAGATAATATAATATAATAATAAGTCAGCCTATTAGATCCCACTGCTGGGAAAAGGCCTCACCTCAACTATGACGAGGAACGAGCCATACTTCACCACGCGGGCTCAGTGCGGATTGGTGGAGGGGTGTATGTAAGGCAAGTGACAAACCTTACTGTCAGAAGTTATCAAGCCGCCCTAGGGCCTCTGACTAGGCTTAACGACTAATACCACAGATATTAGCCGGGAACAACTGCTTAACGTGCCTTCCGATGCACGGAGATGCTTGTCATGGACGTCACTTAAATAGTCGGAATGGTCACCCATCCAATCACGACCGCGCCGTGGGTTGCTTAACTTTTGGTATCACTACCAAAGCGCTGCCGCCACTGCGCCACAAGCACCTCAACCACCGGTTGAAGATGTCTGCTTCGAAATTGAGTTGCAAGATTCCGCCCGAACAAACATAGTTAGTTACATTGCAAGTTAAATAAAAGCTTGTAAAAAGAGAGCTCCTAGTTGCGCAAAAGCTCAGTCCGGAGCTCAGTTATTTTTTCAAGTGCAATAATATATTCAGTAAACGGAGTCAATAATATGTATTTAAAGGTTTATCCGAAATGTTAAAAAATATTTTAGGATAACGATTTTGAGCTTTTATGAAAATGTTTTATATTAATGCACCAAAGTCAACCCCGTTTGGATTGGGTAAGGTTGTTAAACCCTGCATATCTTGCATCGAACTGATTCATAAATAATATTATGTAGTAGTGTCGTCCATGTAAAACATCTGATGCTCTCTCTAAGCCAAGAATCTTTTCCAATAAATTCTTAAGGATGAGAATCTTAAACTTTTCAGCGCTCCAACCCTCACGTTTCTACACCTTATCCTTCGAAACGTGACGGTGTTTTATATAAACTTGTTTAGCTTTAAATAAAACTGTGAGTTTAATGCAACTCAGTGTGTACATTTGAAGATCTTTCAGCCGGGAGTTCACCAACACTTGTTTAATTTTTAATCAGCTGATTAAGCAATATTTGACTGCCTCGTTGGTCTAGTGGTCAGCACGCTGGGTACTATCCACGAGGTCCCGGGTTCGAATCCCGGGTCTAGCTGAGAGTTTTTCTGTCTTGAAATTACTCAGACACAGCTCCGGAGTCAGGAAGTTGGTGGTGTTAACAACCCCGTGCCTAGGAAAGCACGTTAAGCCGTTGGTCCTGCGCCTGATCTCTCTACGGTCATGTCGGACTGCCGTCTCACCGAATTATGAGAGTGAAGGAACAGAGAGTGCACCTGTTTATTGCGCACACACTTATGCACTATAATATGTCCCGCGCAGTTGGCTTATCTGTGTTGAGATAGGCTGCCGTGGTCGAAATTCGGCTAGGAGGACATTATTATTATTATTATTATTTGACATATTTTGTATGGCAATTCTGTCAAATTGACTATCAATCTGCTGGGCTGTTCGAAAATTAGTGAACTCGAATCTTAGTGAGGTTATCACGACGTATTATAAAAGAACATCTAGTTCCGCGGCTGTCTGACAGTCTGTCTGTATGTATGTTCGCAATGATCTCCTAAACTACTGCTGATTTTCATGCGGTTTCAATTATCATAAGAGTGACTTCTGAGAAAGTTTAAGTCAGCTGTTAGTTTTTTGCTGCGATGGAACATGATTCTACCCTAAGAGCACGTCACACGAGCCTACGAGGGACCTTTTTGCTCCCGCAGAATCTTACACAGCCGTCAAAGGAGGTAGGGAGGTGTCTACCTTTTCCCACTGTATAAATCTGACGTCTGTAATAGACGAAAGAGGTCAATAATAATAAAAAATAAATAGTTTCAACAAACACACCAATTACCTAGCCCCAAACTAAGCGTGAGCTTGTGCGATGGTGACTAGGATAACGGATAGAAATACTTAAATACATATAACCATCCATGACTTAGGTACAAATGCTCGTGCTCATCACACAAACATTTGCCCCTTGCGGGATTCGAACCCGCAACCGCCTGGTTTAGAAGTCCGGTGCGCGAACGACTACACCAAGACGGTCGTCAATGATGATGATGACTAAAGCTCGCGTAGATGGGCCACCGAGCACTGCCACCGGTGGCCGTCGTGCGCTACGCCCATTGACCCCGCACAAACGAGACGACCTTCGTTTGGGCGGGACGTTGGCCACTACAATTGACACTCATCTGCTAGATCCTTTGACAGATATTATGTTCAAATGGTAAGTGCCACCGGTGGCGTGTCGTGAACACTGAATTGCGAGTGGCCGCTATTTGCTTCATGTGTGCGGCGACATATTGAAAATAATGTAAACAGCTTGACGCTAGCCGCCGGTGGCTGTGGTCGGTGGACTATCTGCGCGGAGCCCAAAACTATGTAGTAGTAAGTGGATAAACATTACCGAGTGACATTATTAATACTAAGTAGACATGTGTAGTTCCTGAATGAATGATACAATTGAACTACTTCACCTATCTAGTTCATATGTATCACTCACTCACTATAGTCCAAAGCTGTTCATTTAGTTCAGTAACTCAGTGATATGAGAGTAAAACGTACGGATATATTTGTTAATACTGCAAGAGCGAGACTGCAGTATTCTGCTACTGCACTGCAGTTTTCTATGTAAAATTTTCGGTATTAATTAATACGTAACGTACGTACATTACGTACGTAAATAACACTTTACATCCATTGTTAATGCGTGTAACAATATCTTCGAAATTAATGAAAATGTATTTAATTCGTAATTCTAGACTGCCTAAATATTATAAATGTTATTTTTTAGTCATTAGAATTCTCTGTAGTACACGATACATTTAAACTGAATGAAGTAGTGAGTGAGATTTTGATAGTAGATCTGCTGAACTAAATGAACTAATTGAACTAGATGAGTGATACATATCTTATGCTCCCACTGAACTATATCACTCATTTCACTTCAGTGAACGATTTTGCGCATGTCTAATACTAAGTGGTACAAAATCATTTTAAACTTCTTAACGATATTTGCCGAGAGTTGTAGTTGTAAGCTTGGGCTTTTATAAAAATGCCTCTACTAAGCCACTGTAAATTGTACTTAAAACCCAGCGCAAACTCACTATTTAAGTGTTTGGTTAGCAGACTACCACAGAGCTAAAAGTGTGAAGAAGAGGCACGTTTAGACTCTCCATTAAGCCTGCTGCACAGTTTACTGCTGATGAGTGATTATTCAGCCATGATGCATATATATGCTTATGATATGCTTTTGTCTTTAAAACTGTATGTAAAGCAGCTCAGATTACACTGTCAACCATAAAAGTTAACTATAGATTTGCAGCACATATTGTACTAAATGTATCGATATTAAAAGGAGCTCAGAGAACTCATTAATTATGCATGTAGGGCCACAAGGGACACTTATGTCTCAACATAAATTTTTTAAGCCCTATCACTGCTTTGGGTCAAATTGTGGGCAAGTGCTGAGGAGAAGCGACGACAGCAGCAGAAGAATAGACACACAGCAGCGCTTTGATTATGTGGCACACTGAAGTCCAGACAACCTAGAAAAGGTTAAAACAACTGGCAGTAGGTGGAAAAAAATGCTGCAACACTTCTGTCGATGCCACGATCCACACAGAAGGAGTGACTTATAGAGGAGGAGGATAGATTTTATTTTGAAAGTAACAACTCGAAAGTAAGTTGATCCTGAGTCAAAATGTAAATGCCAATCAAAACACGGTATAGAAACATTGCAAAATAATAAAGATTTACCGGATAGGTATTTGCCACAGCCAAAGATTACAGTGGTATACTAATATATTTATTATAAATAATTTATTTTATGATCGTAGTCCCACCAAAGTTCTTAACATCTGTGTACAAGCAAGAGGTCTCTCTCATTAACTTTGTGCCTTGTAACGCTATATCACTCGGAGTTATTACATAAACTCATATTTACTATCAACTACATGGCAATTAGTTGCACTTTATTAGTGGCATTATCGTTATTTCTAGTTCTTCTTAACTTGGGTTGAAAACTAACTAGTATAAATACCATCCTTTTCATATCTACAAAAAACTACACTGACTGACTAACAACGTAATAACACATGCGAATACGATAAATATGTCGAAATGCTTGTCAAGTACGTATAAAACCTAAATGCCTTATAAAATGCGATACTTTGTGACAAATGCTATTTAATCTCACGTAAAATGTATTGAAATATTATATAGTAAATGAATATAGGTAAAGGCAGTAAGTAGGTCGGCGAACTTCATACCGCTTAATAATAATCAAAATTTTTCAGTCTGTACATACCTACTGATTTCCTTTGTTTTTTTTATACTTTAGTTTCGTGTACGATTATTATTGTGTCTGTATTAATGTTCACAAATGGAGATTACTCCACTATCAAAAGCCTAGCTCTTAAGTTTATAATGATGTTGTTTATCTAGATTCGTATTGGATCTGTATTATGTAAGTAAGTATTGTGTTTGTTTATAAAAATGTTTAGCTCGTTATACATACTATCATTTAGTTCTTTCGTAAAAATTCTCTCTTTCTTGTCTTTTAAGCAAAATAGTCGTAGGTACCTGTTTGCAATAAGGTCTACTTAGGTAACTCCATTTATCTTTACAAACCACAAAAATCTTAATTTCACGCTCGAAAGCAAAGGGCTTTCAACTGTATTTTTTCACTGCCTAAAAATTAATAAAGTCGGACTACCATAGTGATGTGCCGTACTGTAATTTACGATACTCGCGAAATACTTCATTTATTCGATAAACAGTTTTATCGAACGTTGTTTTGAGCCCGACTTGGTGGACTTATGAGAGCTCTAGACTACGAAACCAGCAGTCGCAGGTTAGAATCCCGCAAGAGCAAAATATTTATGTGTGTGTGTGTGTGTGAGGTTAGTTCCTTTAAATTGAGCGATTTGATTAATTTTGTATTTCAATTTCATACACCTAAGACATTTGACACGAAATTAACGTGAATCGCCATGCAGTAGGAGATGACATGTCTACGCCTTTTTTTTAATCCACTGTAATTGGATGGAAGAATTTTTACCCAAATCATGGATGTTTATGAACGTATTGAAATCCTCCATCGTTATCTTTGTTGCCTTTGAACAAGCTTACCCTTAGTTTGGGACTTAGTAATCGATGTGATTGGTGGAACAATATTAAAATAAACAGTTTAGACAATTCAATTAATCAAAAATATTTTAACGATTAAGATCTCGTTAGTGTATAGTGATTCGCTGTGCAGTAGATTGTGTTCGATGAAATCCTGCAGTGGGCATTTGTATGATGAACACTATTATTTGTTAAATGTTTTGGTAGTCTATCATCTTCACTAATTTAAGAGCTAAGCTCATGTCGGTGGAGTCTTTATCATTCTTCTCTGCTTTCTGCTCTTCATATCTAGTCTTATATAAATTTATAATTATATAGTTAACTATCAGTTCTTAATCCTAATTCGTAGTTTGATTAACGAACTATTTAAAATCGCCAAAAATTAATCAGATTAAGACTTTCAAATAGATAATTTTAATTATATTAATAGTAAAACGTACTCGAAAATTACCACGAATGTTTACATAACCTGTAATTTCTTATCATGTGTCCTCTTACAGCATTAGGTCACGCGATCTTCAAACGAGTAAAATAATAATTCCATTTTTCCCATCACTAATCCACAATAATCGTATTTAATTTACAAAATTAATCTGAAGGGTCTTGGTCGTGGCCAGAGGCGATCGGCTTTGTGGAGATATCAAAGGAATATTATTATCTGGTTACGAAATAATTATTTACCTACAGCAAAACGCCACTCGGGATCTCCTAGGATACTAATTATAATTATATTAGACTGACTTACAGCAAATCGTCTCGAATTTTTATCGATTTAGCTTCAGAAGTGATG
Source organism: Pyrausta nigrata (assembly GCA_949316185.1). NCBI lineage: Eukaryota > Metazoa > Arthropoda > Insecta > Lepidoptera > Crambidae > Pyrausta > Pyrausta nigrata. The sequence continues at coordinate 11,789,155 of OX438955.1, read as the reverse complement.
GAGTTTAATACAATCTTACACCCCCTTTTTTACCCCCCTTAAGTGGCGAAATTCGAAAAATCCGTTTTAGTGATTACCTTAACTATAAATAGTTGTATAGTGCAAAAGGGGTTGGAAACTTTATGTATGGAAGCTGGCATAATCGACCCCATAGCCATTTTTTTTTTTTTCGATATCGCAGCGCACGGTGGAAGTGATATGAATGAATAGAATACACATAGAGTAACAATAAATGGAAAGTAATATAAGTACATAATGAGTACATTGATTGGCGTTGTCCTCATTTGTCGATCTTTACCTTAAAATATCTCGGTATAGTGACATTTTAGGGTACCATGTTACTGTTTTTTTTTGTTCTTCTATATCTATTCACTTTCATCGTACGCCGCGATTTTTAAAAATAAATCACAATGGCGGCGGGATTGATTTGCTACAAAGTTTTTATCCCCTTTCAAGTCCTAGTAGTTTAGTCTGAGCGTAGATATGTCAGCCAGTCAGCCATTATGTCAGTTTTCCCTATTTTCATTTCCCATATTTAGATTTCAAACTGCTTGGGATGATTGGAAGAGTCTATTACGGAACATACGCCGAATATTTTTGCTACTGAATTGGTCATTGACTTTAATTTTACAAAGGGTGTAAGGAAATTCAAAGTTTAAAATGTTATATTAACGTTGCACCAATAAAGCGTGTTGAACGAAAAGATGATTCGTATAACAAACAAAAATTCAATCATAAATATTTAGGAATAATATACTACAGCAAACAGAAACCCGATATGAAAAGCCATTATTAAAACAACCGATTTGCCTCAGGCGACGATGTTAACATGATCGATCGGTGCTGCAGTTGAAATGACTGTGATTCCAAATCTGATTTGATATTGCGTGAAGCGGCAAATGATATTGGCGGTTAAGTACTCACGGCGGCTCACTTTATAAAGGGTTGTTTTAAGAAGTGTACTCAACTTAGCTCATGGTCTACACATTCCAAATTTATGTATAGTGTTCTTCAAATATTCAACTAAAATCTGCATAAAGCAAAAAAATTTATCGTAAAGTTAAGTACCATCACATTTTGTTTGGAAAACGATGAGTTTTTATTACGTATTTCTCCTTACTTACTTAAGCTTTTGTCCTAAAAAACTCGAACAGAAGGTCCTTTTAATTAATTAATGACTGTATAAAGGATATTTTATTACAGTCTTTATTTTTCTCATTTTTCACGAATAACCGTTTTATAACATACGCCGTTTCATTCTGAGCCAAACTGGCTTTAAGCAGGCTAAGCAATATTAAACCGTGTTGCTGCTATAGGAGAGTACATCGATAAATGAGGTGTCCGCACCCCGCGCGGGGGTAAATGTCAAAAACAATTTTTAGGCAGCTCTTAAAGTGATACCTACCTAAACACACTTTACTTATGTAGTGATATTGAACACACTTCACATCACTTCAGTGACAATCAACATCGGCGATCGAACGTGACTACGGAATACCACCACCAGGGACCAGATGGCGCTGCGGCTCTCCCCTATATAAGGAATTGCAGACGTCTCCGCGATCTCTTTTTTCCCACCGACCACTTCGCCCTCCATATAATAATTACCTACTCTGTACCTTGTATCTAAATTCATTTTAAATAAATTCTTGCATCCCTTATTAATAAATTAATTATTTGGCCAGTCTACAACCCCTCAGCAATCCTATGGATTCATTCACTCAGTAATTTCAGTAGTTAGGCAGGCAGTAAACTCAACACTAGGTATGTACGTAAAATGCCTATCGATATTTTTAAACCAAATGATATAATAATAATAATAATGTCCTCCTAGCCGAATTTCGACTACGGCGGCCTATCTCAACAGAGATCAGCCAACTGCGCGGGACATATTATAGTGCACAAGTGTGTGCGCAATACACAGGTGCACTCTCTGTTCCTTCAGTCTCATAATTCGGAGAGACGGCAGTCGGACATGACCGTAGAGAGATCAGGCGCAGGACTAACGACCTAACGTGTTTTCCGAGGCACGGGGGTGTTAACACCACCAACTTCCTGACTCCGGAGCTGTGTCAGAGTAATTTCAAGACAGAAAAACCGAAACACTCGGCTCGACCCGGGATATAGAAATGATATACCATCTCTATCGATATCACTGTCGATATTCCAAATACAACACAAGACTACCTAGGCATACTGCGCAACAAGTGATCACATTGGCCCCATAAATCCCAAAACGGGATCAATAAACCCCATAAAATGCACATAAAGAGCACCCGCGATCCCCGTCGAGACTGGCACCTGTTGAAACGTGATAAGGGCGAAATTAGGTTATAAAACTTTAGGTATCAACCGACATATTGGTATCGCGACTTCGTCTGAATAAATGACAAATTTTCCATTTAAAGTTTTTCGATTGTAAATTGTATAAACAAACAAATAAAAAAATACGGCACTTTTATAGTTAACTAGCAGTTCCCCGCGTCTTCGCCCGCGCCAAAAGTCGGATTTTCCATACAAATTTTGCATCCCCCATTTCACCCCCCTGATGATTTTATATCGCGACAAAAAGTAGCCTATGTCCTTCCCAGTGTCTCAAACTATCTCTGTGCCAAATTTCATTTGATTCGGTCTAGTAGTTTCGGAGCCTATTCGATGCAAATAAACAAACAAACAAACAAATCTTTTCTCTTTATAATATTAGTATAGATTTCTAACAAATCGAATGTCATAAAAGCCTGTTTCATGTTTTATTAAACCCGACCTTTGTTTTAAGTACTTATGTAAGAATAAACAGCTGTCAGTTGCTAAGGAAATTACAGAATCCATGGACAATTTAGGAGGGATTTCATTCGATGACAACTATTAGATTTAGACGAAAACACGCAAAAACTTATAAAATACGTTCTTACGTAACGTCAACTTAACCGTCAAACGTCAACGTCAACTTAAGTGACGCAATTAAGAAATTGCGTCACTTAAGTTGACGTTTCTAAATTACTGTAGACTGAACTTAAATCCAATGTGCCCTGGCTAAGATTTAATGTAAGTTTGGTCTCTCTTGTTCTCTTCTTAACAAACAAAAAGAGACAGACTACAATAATTATAAAACATCAAATTAAGTGACACAATTTTTAACTTATTTTTACAAGTTTTTGCGTGTTATTTTCGTGATGCTTCTCTAATTTCCTTAGCAACTTACAGCTTTCAGTCTGACGTTACTAAATTATTATAGTCCGTTTTCGTTTGTTTTTAACAGACTGTCCCCGCTTTGACGCAAAACGTCACGACCATCTCGTTACATCAAATTCTTACAATTACCTTACAGTCTTTCTGATGTCATTAAGAAACAGGATACATTAAATTCCTTCCACAATCTCATAACATAGTATTGACATATAGTAAGTAAACTATAAGAATTTAACAACACATAAACCAGACGCAAACAAACACACCCGAAATTAACACACATCTGAAATGCTGCAGTGTAAACCGATAGCACTGCAGATTCACCACGTGGCATAATTTAAAAAAAAGGTAGAGAACGGAGAGACTGAACTTAAACATAATCTTAGACCTCTGTCTCATTGGATTCGAGCCCACTGTCCCTTTTCGTTAGTTTTTTTTCCTTGACAGCATAGCAATCTATCATAATGGCAACGAGTGGGTTGCTCCCCGTCAATGTCAAGAAAAACCGGGAAACAAGTATAGTTTAAAAGACCTACATACGGAATTTGGATTTTCGTTTAGCAGAAAAGAAGAGAGACTAAACTTACTAATATTAGAAATGGCACATTAAAATCGAGTCCATTATCACAGAAAATCTCTTTAAAAAATAGGAGGGCTTTAGATATATAGTGGGTTAGAACTTGTGTTATTAAAGTATTTGAATTGATGTAACATAGGCTACTTTTGCGTAACCAGAAACTTTTATAGGATTTCAAACTTTGTTGTTGCTTTTCTAAACATACACTTCACGACAAATGTCAAATCAAATTCATCCAGTGATAACAAAATGCAAATCGCGTATTATGCCGTCAACAAGAAACCTTGATACTGTTAGTGTAGTTTGTCGAGCTGACTGTACAAGTTCAACAAATAATCAAAGTGTGCGGGTAGAAGAAAATATTTCAACGCGCACGAGCAGACGACGCCGAGCTACTACAGTCAACCCGCGACCATGATTCGTGCAACCGAATCGAAACGTCGGGAAGGTAAATACAAATTTGCCTTTTAAAAAAGTATTAATTAGTTGCATTAAATCCCGTTTGTGTCGTGAACAGAAACTTTTAGTTAAATTTATGTATGTTTACCTGTAACATACATCTTCAACTACACTCCATGCATCAATATTCCTTACGCTGTCCAGATTTCACTTTATGCATCCCTTTGTTGTACACCGATACAAGCTTCTTGTGTTAACAATATTAAACGCGACGAGACACGATCGCTTTTCATTTTGATATGCACTATGTATGGAAATAAGTGTGGTGGAGTTGGTCACCAACTTGAGATTGCTAATACTCTGTGTTAGTGAGCGAGCACACGTTTTATACTTAACAACTATGTGGGATCTTTTACTATTATTTATTCTGTGGTAGGAGGTGTGATGGTAGGAAAGGGAAAGAATGACAGAGGAAGCGAGAGCAGAGAAGATTGTTTCGATAGATCCCTGCCAACAATATTAATGTATAGTCGGCGCAGTACGTCTTGTTACCCATTAGGAAAACAGCTTTTATTACGAAGGGAAAGAGGCAGTCCCAAGGTCAAAGGGTAGTCTAATGTTATGCGGCCGTGTGTAAATTACTTGTTGTCCCAGGTGAACGACGAGACGCGATGCGATGCGATGTGATGCGACGCTATGCGACCCATACAAATCCATAGAGCATCGCGCGCGACAACGTAGTCCACGTATAAGTAAAGCTACTGTTTGATATTATCGTAACGCGTCGTGTCACGTCACATTGCCGCGTTGGTTGCTTACGTAGGACAATGCCTTACTCAGAAAGAAAAAAAAAACATTGATACATGGCGCGCCATGGCGGTGTACCTTCCGCATGAAAGGCACCCAATAAGGCAACCTGCTATACACTACACCACCGATGCTCTTCATGTATTTTTTTTTTATATTTTAGGGCATGATGTAACTAATCTGCGCCTAAAGGATTATTTTTCACTTACTTGTCACCTGTCTTAGAGTCAAAAGTTCTGGAAACTAGAAATTTTTACTTTACATACTGCGCTAGAAAAAAAATATGTCTGAGGCGGGAAGCCCTAGAGCCTGCCATAGATGGTCATTTTTTGAAAATCTTATCTTTATATATATAAGTTTAAATAAGAAACCAAAAATTCGCACACAGGTAGCATTTGAATCCACGACCTTTGGCTTACCGGGCCAAAATATTTAAAAAAAACTAATCTTTACATAGCATCTTCTTCTTCTTCTGATGGTGCCATCTTCTGTCGAAGTTCGGCAACCATCATAGCAACTTGCACCCGTGATACCGCGGCTCTAAACAATGATCGGGTACTCCTTCCAAACCATTGGCATAGGTTCTCCAGCCAGGATACCTTTCTACTTCCGACACTTCGTTTGCCTTTAATCTTTCCCTGTATGATTTATCATTACCACTAGTTAAATATAAAAAATATTTCATTTCTTTCGATATGTAAAAAATAACAGCAAGATGAGTATACTTCATAAAAATAAAACATTTCACCAGTATTGGCCTTTGAAGGCGCCTGTTAAACATTATTAACTAATTTAGGAGAATCTGCTGTAAAAGCGAATTAATTAATGGCTGAAGATGGAGTGCTTAATTCTGGCGTTTTATTACCTCGCTACCAAGTGATTTTAGATTCTATTACAATTAAGGTTTACACTTAACAGAGATATTTCATATATAACATTTGCAATAAAGTTTTTATTTTTTCTTTGGTTTCATATTAAAATATTACAAGCTCAGACAAATTTATATATAATTTTGGGATAAGGTAAGGTACTAACAAAAACAACAAAATTTTAAATCTCATATTACTAGCACAAAAACTGCAATTGGTCTAAAAGTATTTATTAATAAATCAATAAAAAGCAATTTAAAATAACTTTATTTATCTTTTTTTTTAGGGGCTTTTGTCTATCCCACTAATATTATAAATGCGAAAGTTTGTGAGTGTGTGAGTGTGTATGTTTGTTACTTCTTCACGCAAAAACTACTGAACGGATATGGATGAAATTTGGCACAAAGATAGATTATAGTCTGGAATAACATATAGGCTACTTTTTATCCCGAAAAAAAAAAACACAGTTCCTGTAGGATACAGAAATAGAAGTTTACGCGGGCGAAGTCGCGGGCAACAGCTAGTTTAAAATAAGTTACAAGATCTCACTGCTTTTTGTATTACTCAATTATAAGCGAGAAATTGTGAAAAATTACTAACATATTATTACTTGTACGTATGCGATAAAACGCTTGAAAAGTAGCTTTATTCAAGCACGGGCTTGTATAAACATAACTATATGAGTCCTATGTTAATGTTTTATTGTAACACGTATTTTACCCTTAAAATATTTTATTTTTCTATATTTTCTTGTTTTTAGTGTTCCGTACCTCAAAAGAAAAAAGTGGAATCCCTATAAGATCACTTTGATGTCCGTCTGTCTGTCCATCCCTCTATCACTACCATATTACTTAGGAACGCGTGGAGATGATAAGGTGAAATACTTATATCTGCAGTCTCTTGAAGCTGTAAAGCCAAGAAGCAAGATTTATTATCTAATTCTTCAAAGCCTAGAGGGTTCTACGAGGGTCAAACTGAAAGTTCTTAGAAAATCAAAAACTGATTACATTAGCCAGTTATTAGTTTTAATATATCTTTTCAAAATATTGTCCATTGACGTCAATACACCGCTGCATGCGATGGAACCACTGGGAAAAGCACTTTGCCCACTCGTCCTTAGGGGTCTCTTCAATGGCATCGCGATACGCAGCCACCGCTTCTTCAGCATTCATAAACCGCTTTCCTTTAAGTTTTTCTTTAATTTTTGGAAATAAATAAAAATCACAAGGCGCGAGGTCGGGGCTATACGGCGGGTGACCCAGTAATTCAACGTTTGATGTCGCCAAATAGTCGATCGTTCGCTTGGCGGTGTGCGACGAGGCGTTGTCGTGGTGAAGGAGGATCCTACTGCGAGGTCGTTTCTCTCGAACTTTTTCCAAGACAAGTGGCAAACAATTGGTAGTGTACCATTCTGCAGAAACTGTTTTTTGATCCTCTAACACAATTGTTGCGAAATGACCTATCCTTCCAAAGAACGAGGCCACCATTTTTTTTCCCGCACTTCGATCTCTCTTCACTTTAGTTGGCAACTCCTCGAAAGGAAACACCCACTGAGCAGATTGTCTTTTGGTTTCAGGATCATAACAGTAAATCCAGCTTTCGTCACCTGTTAGTATGTCGAACACAGCATTTGAGTCACCTCCGTTAAATCTTTCAATCATTTTACGGCACCAATCCACACGATGGAGTTTTTGAGCCTTAGTCAAATTATGAGGTATCCACCGGGCGCAAAGCTTCCTGACCGCTAAATGTTCGTGGAGGATTTTGTGCACTTGACTCATACCGATGCCTAAGCTTGTCCGAATCTGCTGATAGGTCACTCTTTTGTCAGTCTCTATCATACGCCGCACAACACAGATGTTATTTTCAGTCGTCGCCGTAGAAGGCCGTCCCTCACGTACATCATCAGTGAGATTAGTGCGACCACGTTTAAACTCATTAAACCAGTTGTAAACAGTCGCACGAGATGGGGCTTCATCGTGAAAGGCCAATCGTAGTCTATCATAACTTTCTTGTTGACTTAAATGACATCGAAAGTCATAAAAAATCATTGCACGAAAATTTTCTCGTGTTAAATTCATTCGCCAAGTCGTAAAACAAATGACAAATGAATGAAATATATACTCAGTAATATTGGCAAAGAGTTCTATTTTCAAATTTTAGAATATTTTTTTTATTATATTGTTTATAAGTGGCCAGTTCTAAGAACTTTCAGTTTGACCCTCGTAGAAACATGAAAGGCAACCAAGAACTTCTTGTAGCAACCGACAACTATTTTGTCGCAGATACACGTAAAATGCATGTACATATAACATTTTGTTGCAGATACACAAGTTTGAACAGAACCCAAATTTCGCAAGAACGATTCGCACTTGCCCGGTTTTTTGTACACAAGTACCTCATTATACTACACAAACAAGTCTACGTGACATCTTTGAGCCAAAGCAAAGTAAGTAGTAAAAATCAAATTTCCTTTAATCCCTACAAGCCCCAAACTTGGATTGCCAAGCCGCTCACAAAAGTTCGCAAAAAGCATTATTCAAGTAAAGAAGTTCTCAAGTCAAGCGATCGACCTTAAGTCGTGATGGAACCAATCACGTAGTTCATGAAGTTAATAAATGTAAAAATATTTTACGTTAAATATTTTTCACACCTATATTTCTGATTGACAGTTAATACTCGTATGTCACATACTTTACAGTTATCCATTTTAAGACTTCATAACTGAATGCGTGGGTCTTCTTGGCGAGGACTTGGGATTGATACTCCGAAATGGATGGGTTGATGATAGTTTATTGTTCCAAAAAATATACAGATGTAAAAATAGATGTGTCACACTTTGAAGCTTAAGACGCAATGATTTCTGTAGTAGGTTGCTGTCATTGGTGCGCGCCGAGTTGTGCATTTGCTATTTGATTTTACCAGGCGCTTCAAATCTTGCCTGGACAATAACAGAATCCTAAAACCTTAGATAACCTATGCAGCTATGGTTGACAAACAAGTATGGATGGCAAATTAATTAAACATCCTGTAGGAAAGGCGGTCGTCCAAAAAAGTGGTATCATAGTCATCCTAAGGTTGAAAATCATTCGTGCATCATAGAACAACAGAGTTGATTTTCCCCTGCAAAAATATTCTGATTACTACTATTAATATACGTCATGTGCATCTCCTTCATTGTTAAAAAAGGTAATAGGGCCGTGAGTGATTTCAATCTTATCGCACACTTACACATGACATTTTGTCAAAACTGGTAGACCACTTTTTTGGCCGACCATACATACATTTTCGCTAAGACTGCAATATTATAAAATTAACATCGTTTGTTAACCAATAATGGGATATCCATATCCATACTAATATTATAAATGCGAAAGTGTGTCTGTCTGTCTGTTACCTCTTGACGCTTAAACTACTGAACCGATTGAGATGACATTTAGTAAAGAGACAGTTCGAGACTCTGGAAAGGACATAGGCTAGATTTTGTCGCGATATAAAAAAGAGGGTGAAATGGGGGATGAAAGTTTATATGGAAAATCCAACTCTTGCAGGCGAAGTCGCGGGGAACCACTAGTAAAAAAATAAATGGCTTTCAATTTCTGAAACCTAAATAAAGTCCTAGGTAGTGTGATTAGCATGTCCCATATTAACAGTTCAATTCAATATTTTAGGATTTAAGAATCGAATCCCGAAACAATCAAGTATTTTTAATAAAGTAGGCGCTTTGATTTACTGTTTTGAAATTGAAAACTGATTGGTGTTAGTCCGAGCTAATAACTCCAGTACATTTCCATGATAGCACTCACCATCAAAGGACCCAGTCACCCGCGAATCAAGGGTCGTGAAGTGAATTTCTGTGTGTCTCATTTTATGGGCAGGGCTTAATTAACAACACTAAAGTCAATGCACATGCATACCATTAATGAAAAATACTTTTGTGTGTCAAAAAAAAAACAAAAAAATATAGAAAAATTAAATATTTTATGGGTAAAATACGTGTTACAATAAAACATTAACATAGGTCTCATTCAGTTATGTTTATACAAGCCTGTGCTTGAATAAAGCTACTTTTCAAGCGTTTTATCGCATATGTACAAGTAATAATATGTTAGTTATTTTTCACAATTTCTCGCTAATGAGTGAGTAATACAAAAAGCAGTGAGATCTTTTAAATAGACAAAAGCCCCTAAAAAAATAGATAAAAAAACTTATTCTAAATTGCTTTTTATTGATTTATTAATAAATACTTTTAGACCAATTGCAGTTTTTGTGCTAGTAATATAGGATTTAAAATTTTGTTGTTTTTGTTAGTACCTACCTTATCCCAAAATTATGTATTTTAATCAAAACGGCCTATGCGCGTCGATTTACTGTTTTGAAATTGAAAAAAAATCCGATTGGTATTAGTCCAAGCAAATAACTCCAGTATATTTGCATGATAGCACGCACCATCAAAGGACCCAGTCACCCGCGAATCAAGGGTCGTGAAGTGAATTTCTGTGTGTCTCATTTTATGGGCAGGGTTTAATTAACAACACTAAAGTCAATGCACATGCATAGGTACCATTAATGAAAAATACTTTTGTGTGTCAAAAAAAATGTAATCTTTGTAGAATAACTTTTAAACAGCTTATAAGTTCGGTTGACGGTTAATTTGACAGAATATATACTAATATTATAAAGAGGAAAGATTTGTTTGTTTATTTGCATCGAATAGGCTCACTGAAACTACTGGACCGAATCAAATGAAATTTGGAATAGAGATAGTTTGAGACACTGGGAAGGACATATGCTACTTTTTGTCGCGATATAAAATCATCAGGGGGGTGAAATGGAGGATGAAAATTTGTATGGAAAATCCGACTTTTGACGCGGGCGAAGTCGCGGGGAACTGCTAGTTCCTATATAAAATATGCCAAATGATGCTAATTCGGTTGATTAAAAATTAAGCATGTGTTGGTGAGCTTCAGACAATACTGTTAAAAAATTAAGCTTCTTATTTCAAGTTTTTTCTTTTAAGTTAGCAATAAACTTTCATCCCCCATTTCACCCTCTTAATGTTTTTGTATATCGACAAAATGTAGCCTATGTCCTTTCCAGGGTCTCTAACTGTCTCCATACCAAATTTCATCTCAATCGGTTCAGTGGTTTAAGCGTCAAGAGGTAACAGACAGACAGACAGACACAATTTCGCATTTATAATATTAGTATGGATAATCAAAACAAAACCGTTATACCCTTGACAAGGACAAGTAAAGACAAAGCATCAAGGTATACCTAGTTAATTTAATCTTCTTTATACAATAAAACAAAACAAAGATACAAAACCAATTAGAAAAAATTTAAGTACAATTTAGGCGGTCTTATCGCTGGAAGCGATCTCTTCCAAACCACAGTTGAGTACAGGAAAATAAAAATATATTTTGCTTAAGTAGCATGAATTCAGAAAAAAAAACCAAACACTTAGTTGTTATTGTTGAAATGACACAAGCTCAGTGCGCGATTTCGACTTACACTTGCCTGGTTTCATTAAAAGCATCTGTTTATTTTTTGTTTCTTGTGAGGACAAGACGTAGTAAATACAAAATGTGTTTCTTGTCGTCTAGTAATTACAAAATGTTACAGCTGCAATTGCTGAAATCTTACTTGGAGACTTTATAACACTCGTCCATCTCATGACTAAGGTATCTTTATTAATGCTGATTACTGCAGACAATCACAATAAACGAACGCAAATTCTGTACATTTTATGACTCATTTGTGTTCTCTCTCTACAGAGTATGTAATGGTAAAATACTACGCCATACAAATTTAAAGTAAAAATACAGCACAACTTTTAACTGACCCTTTAATGGGGAAGCAAACTGTCAAATTAGTTCCTTATAGAGGGCGCCAAATGTTTGTTACTTAGGAACTGTCAAAACCCATACAAATATTTGTTGTTTTGCTGTTATTAGTTAGTATTTTTTTAAATGGGGCGCTGTGCAGCTATGGGGTGTGGTGGAATAGGTTCCTACAAATTCCCCAGTAATCCACAGCAAAGGATAAAAATGGGAAAGGCATTGAGAAGAGGAAACTTTAAATCAAGTGACTTTTCAAGGTTATGTGGCAAACATTTCGAAGAAACTGATTTTGAGACTACTTCTAAGACTACAGGTAGGTAAACAATGAAAGCTAAAGATACATACTATTATAACAAATACATTATGCTAAGCTTATATTTATGCTTTTAGAGGTTATGTGGAGTTTACAATTTTTTAACCTTTACAAATAATAAAACTGGTATTTTTGTACAAGAAGCTTTTAGTTTAGACTTTATTTTAACAAATTTAATCCTAGATTTGCTATGAAAACGTGTAAAAGTATAAAAAAACACTGTTATCTTACCTGTCGACTAGGTCAGCTTTTTTTCCTTTTAACGAAGCTCCACGTTTTCTCAATTCTTCCTTTAGCCTATCTACACGCCATCAGAAGGAATACATTGTAGTAAGTCCACAAAAAAGGGTCTAGAGTCAAAAAAGTTCACAAATCCACAAAAGCAAAAAAGTATTCAGAGTAACAATATTTGACATGTAACAAACACACAGCGCCCTCTACCAAAAAGTTTTGCGTAATCTTTCCCATTGATAGTAGTTATCCATTACTAGTTAACAACAGATGATATCCATAGTATTGACTATTTAGTGACATTGGGCGCGATTCCAAAGTGTCCTGTCTAAGACTAAGTTTATACTATGTCTTTCTCTGGTGAAGAAACAAGGCATGTCCTCATACGGTAGCCCTAGACATGCCGACGACGAAGCGTGAACGTGGAAGACTCCCCGCCACCTAAGGACGGTCCAAAAAGACCTGATATAAAATGGTATAGACCTAGAAACAGACCGTAAGACAGTGGAGAAGACGGACAAGGAGAGCCGACTCCAGATTATATTAAAATGGCGCAGGCAGATGATGATTTCTCTGCTGAAGCAGGCCTGTGTATCCCCCCGCGGAGGTAGCAAAAACAAACCTACGCGCGGCGCACCGACGTAGGTGCTAAAACAAGTTGCGTGTCGCTACCGGCCAGAGCCACGCTCGCGCGTTTTATTCACCGGCGGCCGCGCGGCTACGTTGCTGGCTGGACGAGAATGAATAAAGTACTAGAAAGAGGCGCTAGATGGCGTTAGAAGCTTCTCGTAGCAGTCAACCCTATCGCGTCGCGTGATATTACGTCACTGAATAGGTTTAGTGTATTATGAATCATATTCCAGAGCAATAAGTATGAAATTATCTTGCAATGGATTTTTGTAGGTGTCTACACGAAAATGTGCTTGACTCTGAGGCGAACTAAATTACGCCATATTGTTGACGACATTGAGTAGATATTTCTTTGAATACAATTGCTAAGTCATACTTCTGTACGAAGTACTAGTATTCTGTGGCTGAAGAAACGAATCGAGACGTCTGTCTCGATTCGTGTCTGCATTCATTTAGTAACGACAGTGTAAACAGCTGTCAGTTGCTAATGAAATCACAGAATCCATAGACATTTAGAAGATATGATGACATCTCTTTTTTTTTAAATTATGCGCGTGGATAATTTCACTCATTCGTTAAAAAATTCGCAAGCACGTATCTGCGTAATATCTGCGTAACGATTAGCTGAAAGTCCAATACATTAATAGTTATCATGACGCGCGAAAGTTGCGTTATCTCTCTACTTATTTTATTTTGGGATATGCACTTGCATTAACTTTAGAAGTTATTAAAAATGCGACGTTCAAAAATAACTGCGATTAAGTCGTTTCTTTATATTGTTCCCTAGGCCTTATTTTTTAAATTTGGCACCTGACTGAAAACTAAAACTTAAAAGCGAGAGCATTTCAACCAAAAAAAAAAATCTTGAACCTTAGAGCCATCAAATGCACGCATCAATGGCTCCAGGTGATCGAACTCCGGCTTTCAAAGCCTACACGATCCTAAAAAGGAGAATGTGAAAAACCATATCTAAAAATACGAGACAAGCTAAGCGTTAACGTTCCGATACATTTAACACAAAAGAGGCTGGGGCTGAGTTTGCCTTTGAAACATGACAGAACTAGCTCGGCCTGCTGCTTCGTTTGTAAATGGGTAACACCAGAAATCAGGTTCAGCCCGTGAATGATTTTAAATACTTTGAGAGAATAAAAAAGTTGTAACCAACCTCAAATCCGCTAAAGATTTTTTTTTAATCATCCGATTTTCAATTAGTAGTACTAGCGATGGGCGATTGTTCGAAAAAATAAAAAATGAATCGACAATCGACCATGCATACTATCGAATGTCGATTTAGTAATATGGAAAAAAAAACGAATAATAATTGACAATCGAATGATACTCGGCCCTTCGATGCATTTGATTGAATCATTCGTTAGTAGTTCAGCACGCTCCGGTATTGCTCGCCGCATAACCAAAGGAGAATCGAATGACTGCGGTTGCTCATCGAATACATTCGATTACAGAGACCATTCGAATAATTCGATTAATTTAGTAATAATCGCCCATCGCTAAGTAGTACTACCAAAAATAGCCGTTATGACAAATTTCTGCATAAAATATTACCTACCACGAGGGATCTCTAAGTGGGCAGCAGCTTTCTAGAAACCGAACATAAAAATTCAATTAAATAGAGTAATTTTAAACTTCTTTCCCGCTATTACAAAAACTTAGTACCGGGTTAAAGCCAGGACTAAGCTATTAGCTAGCCAATTAGAAAAGCGTTTCTCTGTTAGGTAATGTCACGAATGTGTCATTCATTTCTCTGTTGTCGGCTAATATTTAGACCTAGTTTAAACCTGGGACACGATTCTCATACAGTTGAAAAAAGTTCACTCTCGTAAAACGCATACATTTTGACGAATGTGTTTTTTTTTTACTGCATGCGAATCGTGTACCTGGTCTATTTTTTTGTAATAAAGCGTGTGTCAAGTTTCACAACTGGCCTTAGCTAAACTAAAGTTTGTACATTAGTCAAGTTAAAAGGGAACCGCCTACCTATGTTTGTCGTCGATTGAACATTTCTAGAGTAATAAATAATAATAATCAATTGTTTCGACTAACACAACAATTACCTAGCCCCAAACTAAGCGTGAGCTTGTGCTATGGCGACTAGGAAAACGGATAGACATACTTTTATACATTTATAAACATCCACGACTTAGTACAAATGCTCGTGCTCATCACACAAACATTTGCCCCTTGCGGGATTCGAACCCGCAACCGCTGGTTTAGAAGTCCGGGGCGCGAACCACTACACCAAGACAGTCGTCTAAGTAGTCAAGTTAAAAGGGAACCGCCTACCTATGTTTGTCGTCGATTGAACATTTCTAGAGTGGCTGTTCTTTTTTAATTTAAAATACAAAGTACCTAGTACTCAGTAAACGCATGTTTTCTATTAAACAGATATTGTTAGATTTATATTCATTGATCGGACGATAGATGGAGGCGATGAAACAAAAAAAGATGGCTGAGTAGTAAAAACACGTCTCTGTAGTTATTAATTCCTTCTATTCGATGTTATTGACTTAAAAAACCTATATGAAATAAAATGCTTTTACTTCAGTTAAAGGAAATAACTGTTTTAACCGAAATTTGCATAATAACAGTTAGGAGAATTCACATAAATTCCATAAAACAGTTCTCATTAAATGAGGATCATATAATTGATGTCTTTCAAATGAAGACAGATGTGGTGCATAAAATTTAAGAAGCTTAACTTCGTTACTGGATGTTCTGACGAATTTAATTAAAGGACTTGTCCTCTTTTTGTATGGAGGCTGGTTTTTTATTCCAAGATATCACCAACCACCTATAAACCTATATCTATCTCTAATCTACAAAAATATGAAACACGTAACCATAGAAATCAGAATTTTAAACGCCTCCATTTTTGAGAAAAAATATGTTTTGTAACAGGCATCATCCATTGATCACTTACTTGTATTTCCTGGCTGTATGGCTATGTACCATTGCCTTTCCACTGGTGGATAAATACTACTAGGTACTACCACAGGTTATATAATAGGTACTACTGTCAATGGAATGTCAATTTTGCTGTCATTTTTTTTCATGCGTTATATGATATAGGCGAAGGTGCGGTTTCTGTACAGACAAAGAGAAAAAATAATTTCAATTTTTCTCTAAATCGAAGGCCTTAAAAAATATATTAATTATGCAGAAAGGCTAGTTTCTGTGAAATTTTTAATATAATATTTAGTTTGTTCTGGTTAGAAATATTGACGAATAAAAAACCATTAATGGACAAGTCCTTTCGCTCACAAAAATTGATCGACTGTATCATCCGGTGGGACTTTAGTTTCGTAAAAACATGAAACAAACGGCTTAAGTTATAAAAATAATGAATTAAAGATGTTCTAAAGTTAAAGGTATACCAGTACCCACAAATAAAATATGGTCAAAGTATTACTATGTGGTAGCAATTTGTGTTATGTATCAATACTAAGGGATACAGGGACTTTCTGTTTTACTAAGATTATTTTTATTCGGTGACCTCCGCCTTCTCTGAGGTTTCGGGTTCGATTCCCGGTTGGATCAATCTGGATATATCATATTTTATATCGCTTTCCCGGGTCTCAATGTTTTAGTATCATATATCATATATGATGATAGTGTTATCTAATAATTGAGCTACAAAACGCATAATTTTCGCATGTTAATAATAATAAAACGAAAATTAATTACATTCCTAGCTGTGACATGATTTAATTAAACCTTTGATACG
This sequence comes from Pyrausta nigrata, assembly GCA_949316185.1. Lineage (NCBI taxonomy): Eukaryota > Metazoa > Arthropoda > Insecta > Lepidoptera > Crambidae > Pyrausta > Pyrausta nigrata. Next base: position 11,772,555 of record OX438955.1, on the reverse strand, counting down.
AAATTCACTCAATGTTTGTTATCTAGTCACTGGCTACGATCGTAAAACATTTAATAGAAATACTCAAAGCGTATTCAATTAATGAACTGAACCGTGTCCATACAAAGAACCAAATTACTCCATGAACGCCCATAACGGAGCCCATGAACTTTTTATGGTTTCGCAAAGCAATAAGGCAGTAGACAGCAAAATATAAAAAATATAGCCCAGTCGTAACTTCAGAGAGCTCCTGTGACGTGGCCGTAAAATTAAGAAATGATGCTTACGCACTTTGTGGAGACAGCGAAATATTTTTGGCGTCGTGAGCCAGGTATTTTTCGGGTCAGATAATTTCGTGACTCAGTCATTTGAGATTTTAGACTTCTTGAGATGTTAATAATGTCCTCCTAGCCGAATTTCGACTACAGTGGCCAATCTCAACAGAGATTAGCCTACTGCGCGGGAGATATTATAATGCAAAAGTGTGTGCGCAATACACAGGTGCACTCTCTGTTCCTTCACTCTCACAATTCAGTGAGATGGCAGTTCGACATGACCGTTGAGAGATCTGGCGCAGGGCCAACGGCTTAACGTGCTTTCCGAGGCACGAGGGTGTTAACACCAACAACTTCCTGACTCCGGAGCTGTGACCGAGTTATTTCAGGACAGAAAAATCCACTACTTTCGGCCTGACCCGGGATTCGAACCCGGGACGTCGTCGGGAATCCGGTCGTGGATGGTACCCAGCATGCTGACCAAGATATTATAATTTCACTAGTGACATTATAATTACACTGATTTATTGTCAATCGTTCGCATTACTTACTATTTAACTGGCTAGTTTTAGCGCCATTATAATTTTACTAGACCGATACAGTGACATAGTAAGGCAGTGATATTTTAACAATAACACTGGTTTAAGAAAGCCGTTGGATTATGAAAGCGATCGCTGGTTGGTCTATTTTCTTTACCAACTGAACTACAAATATTGAACACTTCCAAATGCTCACGATCACTAATTTTGATGATTTTGACTAGAATTATCAACTAAATACCTCAATAAAACACCAAAAATATGTAATGAACTGATATTTAAAAAGGCACGCTCCAATGTTTATAAATGTGTATTGCGACTGATTAACTCAATTGACCAATCAGAACACGCGGGGCTCCCACCACAAACTCAACTCATATTAACCTAGATTTATTATAATATCACTATTGCAGCCCAGTGAAATTACAATATCACTGAAAAGAGCCCGTTAAATTATACGAACCAGTCGTCATTGACAATAATCAGTGTAATTATAATTTCAATAGTAAAATTATAACATCACGTCTTTGACAAAATCCCTGGGACATATACATATTGAAGCTTCGAACATAATTTATCAGTCCGCCTGTAACTACGGTGCAACCTCGTAACGTCATGCAAATTAGTGATGTTTTACCTAATTTGAATGCATCAACCCCCTTTTTAGGCCCTCTTACGCAAGTCCGGATTAGCTAATCCGGACTAGTTCAAGGCCTATAAACTGAGTTGAAAGCCCACTTGCGCAAGTGTGAATAAGCTAATTCGGAAGGTGCTCTTGCGCCAGTTTGTGTTAGTTAATCCGGACCAGCGCCTAATATCTGAGTTGAAAGCCTATTTGCAAAAGTCTGAATTAGCTAATCGGGACTTGCGCAAGTAGGCCTTAATGTTTACATTATAAATTGATATGTATTGTTGCACCGTAATGGGGGTAATAAAAGGTTACCTAAACTGTCACTTGAAGTTTGTCATCTACGTTTAGGTCTAGGTTTTATATGGTGTGTCTATACAGGATTATTTGGAAAACATTAAATAAACTCTTAAGGGCCGATTCTGGTGCTTAATATAGCAACTTTATCTATGAGATCTACATCATAATCGCGAAAAAAATTTTTACTTCCCCATACTAAATCACCACGTTATATTTTTATGGAAACGTGATCCCACAAAGAAAGTCGTTGTATTTGAACACCAAAACTGGCTTTAAGAGTTTTTTTTTTAATAAACCTGTTTACTAGGGTTGCTGATCGACGATTTTTATTTAAAGTTCGATTAACCCTTCACCCGCATTAACTAAAATGAGAAAGATTTTGACTTGATCTATTTGCCTCTTTCACTGAATAAATATTCTTTTGAAAAGTCAATGACCGGCCGAAACAAATACGCTCCCAAATGTTTTAATTCCGGAAAAAAAAAGGTAATTCCGCTACTTTTTTGCGTCCCGACATTATAAATGGGCTGCGTTATTGGAATTAAGAGTACCAAAGTGCCGTCAAGCAATTAAGTTGGAAGCACTTATTCAGCTTTTTTCTTAGGGGGAATATGAAAATGTTTTATAGCAGATTGCTATAAAACATTTTCTAGTATGATATGAGCACTAATTGAAATTATGAAAAAAAACACTTTAGTCGTCTGTATTTTACGTACTAGACGTGAAAGCAGCTGTTGCATGCATGCAGCATGATTAACATTTATCCTTACACTATTTTATTGAATAAAAAAAATAAACACAAAGACATATAAAATAAAAATAAATAAACTTAAAACCTACTTAATCAAAAATAAACCCGTGTACTTGAGGACATTTATCCTTAGATTTAAAAAAGGAAGAATACGCCACTAGCGCCTCGTATATTATAGCCCAGTGAAATTAGGTCCAATGCTCTCAATTTTACTATCTATCAATATTTATCTGGCAATATTGATTACACTTTTTAAGAATATTGTCGCAAAAACCAGCACGAGAATTTCAAAAAAAGATTATATTTTCACCCAACTTTAGCACCTGATACCGACCAAATAACATGTCAAATTACTACACTATATTATTCCATACATTTGATATTAGGAAATAAGTACGAGTAATAATTGGCAAACAAGGGATCTCGAGTTTGTGTCAGACTTGTTGATTCGGAGAGTTTTTTGATTGATTCAACTATGATCATGCCCTATTGTCTTCTTTTTTATTTAATCTAAGCATTCATCCATCCATCAAAATCACAATGAAATAGTCAGTACCTAAAAACATTCGTTACAATCTGTCATAAAAAACCTAAAGAGAGTATTCATGTACTTTTATATAAACACACTTTGCACGAGCGAACAGTAAATGTTCACTTAAATTTATTGATTTTGAGTGATAAACATTCACTATACTTACACTCTACAAATTCTATATTGTACATAAAAAAATTACACCTGAGGTGGGAATCAAATCCGCGTTTATCGCATACCGATAGATTGCATAGACACTCGGCCACCCAGAAGTTGGCATAGCTGGTCGCTTTCAGAAGTGCTTCTTAATGCTTGAGTAGATTTTGGCCCCGATTTGGACGTTGGTCCCTTAACAATAGTTTTTCTATTCGATAGTCATAACCGAAAAGGAACGCTGTTAAACAGTGAGACTCTCAATAGGAACAGGGTACAAGCCTGGAGTTCACTAACACTTCTTCTTCTTCTTCTTCTTAGCCTTCGTCTACCATGTTATTGGTGTAGGCCTCCTTCCTTTTTGCCAGTCTCTTCTATCTTGAGCCACCTGTATCCACATCGATCCGGCTTCTCTCTTTATGTCATCGCTCCATCGCATTTGGGGTCTTCCCACCGGGCGTTTCTCTCCCCATGGTCTCCACTCAATAACCATCTTACACCAGGAGTTATGTTTGCGGGCAACGTGGCCTGCCCATTCCCACTTAAGATTCGCTACGCGCTGGACAACATCAGTAACTTTGCTTTGCTCTCTTAGCAACTTATTTGTCATGTTAGTTTGTCACTAACACAATCCCCGTTATTCCAAAACCTTATACCGGGTTTAAGACAGGACTAAGCTATTAGCTAGCCAATTAGAAAAGCGCTCCTCTATTAGGTTATGTCACGAATGTGTCATTCATTCCTCTGTTGTCGGCTAATATTTTGATCCATTTTAAACCTGGTCTAAGTTTTTTGTAATAACACCGATGTTTAAATTTTAATCTGCCGGTTAAGCATTTTTTGACATATTTTGTTTGAGAATCCTGTTAAATTAATCGTCAACGGAGGTTTACCGGCTGTTTAAAAAATTGTGAACATGAGTCTAAGTACAGTACAGGGCGTAGTAACAGTGTCAAGCCCGCTTTCGCTTATCACAACCAACTGTCCTCAATAAACACTCTATACGCAGATATCTTCGCTAAATTGACGGATTGTTTACCACTTCGAAGCAAGTGAGACTGATGTTTGTTGACAACGAAAGCCTTTTACTGTTTTTCCTCACAAGCTGTTTTGTTTTTTACTTGAGTTACATCTACATACAAAGTTACATTGCAAAGAGTTGCCAAATTTTTAGGAGCGACTCAGAATCAGTAACTTAAGTGGCGGCTCCCTTTAAAAAGGGTATCATTAAGAAGTGTTTTCAAGTTAACACATGGTCTACACATTCCAAATTTATGCATAGTGTTCTCCGAACCGCCGACTAAAATCTCCATAAAGCAAAAACATAATTCGTAAAGTTAAGTACGATCACGTTTTGTTTGGAAAACGATAAGTTTTAAAATTTATATTACGTATTTCTCCTAATTTACTTGAACTTTTGGCCTAAAAAACAAGGGCCTTATAATTAATTAGTGAAAAAGGAAATATTATTACAGTCTACTTTATTCACGATTATTCACGACAAACCGTTTTGTGACATACGCCGTTTTATTCAGAGCCAAATTGGCTTCAGGCAGGCTAAGCAATATTGAACAGTATTAATGCTGTACTAGAGTATATTGATAAATGAGGGGTCCGCTCCCCGCGCGAGGGTAAATGTCAAAATATTTTTTTTGGGAGCCGGCTCTTAATCAATCTATGCAAAGAAAAAAATTACACATTAATAAAATTATTAAAAAATATATAAAAACGCACGGGAAATCTGGCATTCATGCAGACGAAGTCACCAGAACCTTACATTTTAAACTCAAAGACCGCCTATATTCGTTACGTAAAAAACCGGCCAAGTGCGAGTCGGACTCGAGCACGAAGGGTTCCGTACCATTAACTTACAACATTAGACAGTATAGGCAAAAAAAACTTTAAGTTAATACTGTTCTTTTGGAAAAAAGTAAATATTTTTACTTTATTTATAATTTCAAAAGTATTCATCACAGGATACCCGAAACAATTTTAAATGAGAGTTTCCGCGCCTATTTCTTTACGTGAGTGATTTAAAGTTTATAGGTCCAAGACTTAAGAAATAACAGTGGGGGGGCATCGCAAATGGTAAAGCTGATAAAAAAGTGTTGTATGGAAACCCTACTTTATATTCATAGTCCTTTTCAACAATACCCCACACAAGGGGGTGCACCCAAAAAAAGATTTCACCCCCCCCCCTTTACATGTATGGGGAGGTACCCTTAAAAAGGGGTAATTTAAATTTTTTGTATTTTTAAAAATGAGATCTATATGTGAAGTATCCTCGAACCAAGTTACATGCAAATCAGTCCATAAACGTAGAAGATATTCTGCTGTGACAGACTAGGACGGACGGACTGAACGATCTTATAAGGGTTCCTTGTCGGACTACGGAACCCTAAAAAGCTGTTTTCGTCTCATTAAAACACAATTTTACTGATTACTTCGCGATTTATTTACATTTTATTAAAAACTTTTTATTTATTGTTATTGTGTTATAATGAGTTCGAGTATATGCATTTTCGTACTTTAGATGTAAAAATAGACGTGCTGCCGACTGTACATATTATTAAAGGTTACTTAGCTAATTGCGATGCCGTGTCAGGAAAAATAAGCGATTATATCTCTTTTATTGTCATGCACAAGTAACAAGATTAGGGCGCATCTATTCTGTTCTAAGCTTTTAGCACGTCATTATAATAAAGCTTAACATGGCTTAGTGCGTACGTACGATTAAGGTTTTAAGGGCTCACAACCGCCAAGCTATCCCCAGATAATGGCTTTCTTAGAATATTACTTGTATCGTTTGGACTCTTGACTTGAGAGTCCCAGCTATGGTATCAATAGAAATAATTATTTCATACTCATTTGGGCTAAATAAATTCGCTGGTTTCAATTCTGACGCTTTTTAAAAGTCGAATTAGACTTGTTGAAGTCAAATTTGACACCACTGTGTATGACGTAAAGAATGTATGAAGTAGGTATAAACAACATTTTCAATCATATTTATGAGAAAATGATACGGGTTAACCTCTTTACGACCGCGGTCTTCCCGGTGAAAAGTAATAAAAGTTCTCAGCCCACTCCACTTCCCGGTGGGATTGAATTTGTATACAAAAATTTTGTGAAAAAAGTGTTTAATTAATATATTACAACTCTTTAAACATAGTGGTTCCTTCCACTTACCTTCTTAGCAGGGTCCTTGTGCTCCTGAACGTACTCTTGCTTCAGGGGTTCCGTCTGCAGATCAGGTAAGGAATGGCTGATGCGGATCGCGGCTTGGCGAGAGAGTGAGTCGCAGTTGCTTTCTTCTGAATCTCTCCTGGTCCTGAAGGAGATGATAAAAGTATTAGTGCTGCAAGATCTTTCAGTCTTTAGGTCATGACTGACCATCCTAAGTTACATAACAGTGTAGCTTTACAAACAGCGTTCCAGAGAAAGATATGAAGACTTAATTATGGGCGCCATTTGGTCTAGTTGATTATTTAGTCTTCTCAGTCTTTTCGATGTCCAGTGTAATGTAGCCACAAACTGGCTGCCAAACTATGACGTAGCCTGGCAGGCTTCTTACCCTGATCTTTTATTCAGTCCAAGCGGTGAGCTTACTAAACTTTTAATTACTTAGTCTTCTCGGTCTACTATCATGATATGGCCTATGATACAATGCCATATCATCACATGCTAGTTGTCCTATCTGTCCATGATCTAGCGACATATCGCCGCGCACCAGTATCCCAGCTAAAGTAATCACGCACCAAGTCTAGTAAACGTCTACTGAGGCTACTAACCTGCCCATGACCCAGCGCCATGTCGCCGCTCACCAGTATCCCAGCTAAAACAATTTATTAAACTTCATCTTCTTAGCGTATGTTCACACAATCCACGCCGCGCACTAGTAGCCCAGCTAGGGCAGGAGCCAATTCTACTAACCTACTCACGCAGTACAATTCTACTAAACTTCGTCTACTCAGTCTACTAACCTGCCCATGATCCAGCGCCATGTCGCCGCGCACTGGTACCCGACAGCGGCTAGCAGCACAGCGGCCATCGCCGCCAGCAGAAGCGCCGCGGCGTAGTCTACCGAGCTGCCGCGCACGCTCGCCTGGCCCTCCAGGCTCTCTGGAGGCCAAACTGGAACAAACGGAAAAAAATCTTAAGGCGAAATAGACCTTGCAAATGTATGAGGAGCTCAGTCAGGGTGGAGCGCGTCGAAAAAGCTAATTTTAATGATAAGACTTCAATCGTGAGAGTTTTAAATCTATGTTACTAGAAACTTCAAGATATCGTTAAGATAATTTTGGATCTCGGAACAGGATTAGAGGAGTTTGGTTCGGTAGGAAATCCTCCTGAAGTTTGGTCTAACTTTGCTCCTTTTGCATGTTTAATATTGTTTTATATGTTTGCCGGTGCTTAAATTTTGGAGTCTTCATTTATTTTTGTTCCTCAGTACACAAAGACAAAAACTATGGGAATACAAAATTGCCAAAAACCCATTTTCAAGTGTGAAATCTGCGTAGCAACGACGCAATGGTACAATTGGGCCTTAAGTCACGGATTCTTCTTTGATAAATGGTTGCTGAAATGCATCGGTGACTGTTATTCTATGACCTGCATGTATCGCTGCATTCGCTAGTCACGTGATCGTTTAAAGTTGTTTGTCCAGTTGTAGGGGGTGGGCAATGTTGGTATATGGTATGAAACCGCACTCCTGAGCTGTCGCGTATTGTACGGTCAGCCAGCATCAAAAGTAGCTGTACATATTAGTAACAGTCGGCAGCACATCAGGTTACCCGTGTAAACTAATTACTTAGGGCAAAGAGGCGGGCCCAAGGCAGGCCTGTGTAACTCCCCGCGTAGGTAGCAGAAACGTACCTACGCGCGGCGACCCCTTAGAACTGGCTAAATAAAGTTAGGTGTCGCGAGCGAGCAACGAGACGCCCGCGCGTTTGTTTCACCGCGGCGCACGGCACTTATGTATGATTACGTTGCTGGCTGGACAAGCATAAATAAAGTGCTAGAAAGATGCGCTAGTAGGCGTAAGTAGCTCCTTGTAGCAGTCAACCCTATCGCGTTGCATGATAGTACGTCACTGAATAGGTTTAGTGTATTATGATTCATATTCCAGAGTTATAAGAATGAAATTATCTTGCAATGGATTTCTGTAGGTGTCTAAGCGAGCATGTTCTTGAATCTGAGGCGAACTAAATTACACCATATGATTGACGACATTGAGTAGATATTTCTTTGAACTTCATAGCAAAGTCATACTTCTGTACGGAGTACTAGTACTTATTCTGTGCCCAAGGTCAACTGACGTGCGGCCGGATATACTTTGTTTAGGAAGAATTTCGAAGGTTGCAATGTTGTTTCTTAATTTAATCACCGAAGCGGTTAATATTTGCTGTTGACATGAGACATGACCTCAATTTAAGTTAAAAAACAATACAGCAAACTACGTTTAATCATTTTTATTAATTGATCTAGCTTTTTACCTAGATATTTATTGTTTTCTTTCAACGACGTTCAAGTAAACGCCGCGAGCTCCCTAATTAAAATCTAGAACACAAGACAAACGGAACCGAGCCACGTGTGAGTGACAAACAAAAAACGTGTGAACATGTAATGTAAAACCTTGGTTCAGCATTATCACAGGCAGGTGGGTAATTGCTGTTCCAATCTGAGGGCCTACTCTGTGAAACGTTTTCCGTAATCTCGGTTTTATGGTCATATGGAGGGCAGACGAGCCAGGGGCAGAGCACCTTCCCGATGGACAGACGCGGTAAAGAAAACAGTGGGCGAGAGCATGCAGATGGCAGTACACAGCACATTTATCCGCAGCCAATGGAGGAATCTCACTTGTGGTCGCGATCCTCAGCATCGAAGGACCGAGGAAGAAGAAATCTCGGTTGTAGGTTTTCCTGTCACTCATGCCAGCGAGACGGTGCGATCTAGCATTGTGGGAAAAACTCCATTAATTGAATTGAATTGAATTGAATCTATTTTTCTGTTTCCAATAATATAATAATCAATTTATTGATCTTTCTCTTTTCGGTAATAATCGATTTGAGAATTAAAAAACATACATCTGTATGTATATTTAGGAAGTTCGACGAGGAAGTTCCTCCTTTTTTGAAGTTGGTTAGGAATAGATTTTTTCGAAAATATGGTTTTTTATGTATTTAAAAGAATGCCTTTTTTGCTCTGTAAGTGAGATGATATAAGTTGAAAATTGCTAACTATCCATCATTACAAGTTATTACCAAAGTCTTGGAAAAGGTACAGAATTAATCACTTTTATCAGTGATTTGTTATTTGCGGACGAAAAAAAAATCAACAGGGAACCAAAAAATCTATGATCATTCAATCGATTTTATATAAAACAAAAATTGATTTGGTTTTGATTTGATTGGGCGATTCATTCGATTATTATTGTTTCGAACAATCGCCCATCGCTACTCAGATTATTGTTTGGAACAAAATAATTATAAATATATTTTGCTCCTATAGCTACATCTGCAATGTTCAAACTGATTGTTCTACGTCTGTGTCCTATTCAAGATCCTTGGACATTAATCACTGACAATATGGCCGCTAGGGAGTACCGTAATCGTAATTGAATATTCGGTAATTGCTTCGTAATCGAATTGAATAATTCAATCTATTACCCGACCAGATACTCGAATTTTGTGACTGCCGTAATAATAAAAAATATTGACGACATAACCAGAGGTAAAACAAATAAAGCCGCCATTAAAACAATGCCTAATTAATAATTAAAAAAATATCTGAATGCAAAAAATAATATATTTTAATTTTTATTTATTGTCTTTTCACTAGCTTTCATATGATATCTATATTGTTATTCTTACCCTGTTTTATCTTACCCTATCCCATTTTCATTAACAGACACAATTTTCTGTATGTAGCCTATGTCACTACTACAAGGACACCTCACTTGCCAAAATCAATCTAGCCGTTTGGGCTGTAGAGCGTGCCAAAAAATGGGCATACATACATACATAATTACATACATCTAACGTACTTATAAACGCTCGAAAAACATCTCTGTCCCAGTCGGGTAAAAACATTTAGAGTGGTGCGGATTTGTAACAAATTCGCACGACTTTATTGTTTATAGCACAAAAATAAATTTGTTTAAAATAGCGGAATTCAGGCGCTATATCTACTTTTACCTATTATCTCTTTAGTCTTTTAAAACTACAAACCTTTTCATCGCGGAGGAAACGCTTAAACCTAGGGATGACAGTCAACCATTGCCCATTCCAAAACTTGGTCTTCATTTATAGTATTTTCCTAATTATTATTAACACAATATTTTTAAACGTCAGTACGGACGGTCATTTTTCTTGAGTAATATTTAATAACCAACGTCCCTATTATCCAATATTTCTCACATATTTTCGAGGCGGCCTTCGAATTTTGTAAACTTATTATTTACTCTGCGTTATTAATTTTCTGAAGGCCCTTATTACGAGTAAGAACTTAGGCAAAGAAAGCATGAGTATTAATTTATTTGAGTATTATGTTTTTACACTATGTACAACAAAAAACAATATAAAATAATATTTAAGGGGGGCTCCATACAAACGTGTTTTTTTTACCGTTTTAGAACTAAAAAAGATCATAATTTATAATGTCTGATATTATATAGGTTCGGAACCTTCGATCGCGAGTCCGACTCACACTTGGCCGGTTTTTTAATCTTACACTTGTAGTTGCACCCGTGCAAAGCCAGGGCAGTTCGCTAGTATGATCATAAATTAATTATGCCCAGTACACAGGGGGCAACCCTATCAACCTACGATCGGCTTAACTTAGACACAAAATGAATCCGACCACCTAGCCGTAATCGCGCGATTTATTCTTTACCCTAAGTGTTATTTACTGCCGATAAATTTTAACTGGCATTGCAATAAACCAATTTACTACAGGACCAGTTAAGAAAAAATCTTTAGGCTGTTTTTTTTTGTTAAAGTTTTTTTTTTTAATTTAATAGGCAGACATTTGGCCGCAATCTCACCTGATGGTAAGCGACGATGCGGCCGATGATGGGACATGTCTGTCTAGAAGCAGCCTATTCACTCTAGAATTCTTAAAGTATTTACAAACTGTCATTCATTATGTTTTTTTTTTATTTGCTAAACTATTACGATCATCACATTGATATTTTTTTTAAAGAAGAGTGTATTTTATGTAGCTTGTTAAAAAATACCCCTTCCTATATTCAATCTGGAATTCTGTTGCGCCTAACATACTTATAGGGTTATATTACCGATTCGACTTCGCCAATTATTTGGGTCGCTTTTTTCCGATCTCCTTGCATAAAAAGTAATATTATCATTTTACAAATAAGTAATCACTCTTTGTTCTAAATGGATATGTCGCAGGAATTTTGTCAAAGACGTGATATTATAATTTTACTATTGAAATTATAATTACACTGATTATTGTCAATGACGACTGGTTCGTATAATTTAACGGGCTCTTTTCAGTGATATTGTAATTTCACTGGGCTGCAATAGTGATATTATAATAAATCTAAATTTATTATGAGTTGAGTTTGTGGTGGGAACCCGCGTGTTCTGATTGGTCAATTGAGTTAATCAGTCGGAATAAACATTTATAAACATTGGAGCGTGCCTTTTTGAATATCAGTTCATTACATATTTTTGGTGTTTTTATGAGGTATTTAGTTGATCATTATAGTCAATATCTTCAAAATGCGTGATAGTGAGCATTTGGAAGTGTTCAATACTTGTAGTTCAGTTGGTAAAGAAAATAGACTAATCAGCGATCGCTTTGATAATCTAACGGCTTTCTTAAACCAGTGCTATTGTTAAAATATCACTGCCTTACAATGTCACTGTATCGGTCTAGTGAAATTATAATGGCACTGAAACTAGCCAGTTAAATTGTAAGTAATGCAAACGATTGACAATAAATCAGTGTAATTATAATGTCACTAGTGCAATTATAATATCACGGATTTTATAATATCCCTGCGTCAGATACATTCCCAAACAACACATCAGCTTTGATTACCGTTATTACAATACGAGTTACAAACAACGTGTATACAAATATATTTTTTGTTTTTACTTCGAAAATACAAAAATATACAGGTTCATTTGTTTTCACAAACATAAAGGAACATGCTAGCTTTGTCGATTTGGCGAGAATAACATTTGGAGCGAGGCTTTATTTTCGGTTAGCAACAAGAAATTCTAATAAGCTTAGATACCAACTACGTCTTCTTAATTGTGTTGTGTTTTGGATGTACACGAGTAGAATTGAAACTTTTTCAGGCTTAAGACAAGTAGACTTATTAGAAAACATTATTTACACGAAACTTGTATACCTAACTTTTCAGCTTACAGCTTCTGACAAGACATAGGGCTATCGGCGAGTTATAATACAAAAGCGTTTATATTGACTGTAGTTTTTAGAGTTCCGTACCCGAAGAGTAATAAAAACGGGACCCTGTTACAAAGCCTCAGCTGTCTGTCCGTCTGTCTGTCTGTCATCAGGTTGTCTCATGAACCGTGATAGCTAGACAGTTGAATTTTGCACAGTTGATGTATTTCTGTTGCCGATATAACAACAAATACTAAAAACAGAATAAAATTAATATTTAATGGGGGCTCCCATACAACGAACGTGATTTTTTGCCACTTATTGCTCGATATTTATAATGGCAATAGGCAGACGCTTAAAATATTTACATAATATTATGTTGTATTCTCTTTAAAAATATATATGTAATTTAAATTAAAAAAAAATAAGGGGAGCTCCCATAAAAACGTCCTTTTTTGCTATATTGTCTAATGTTGTAAGTTAATGGTACGGAACCCTTCGTGCGCGAGTCCGACTCGCACTTGGCCGGTTTTTTTCATTAATTATCCAATTACCAAGTCCAAAACTATTGCAATTTCACGACAGGTCTCTTATTTTCGACTCATTGTTCAAGCTTACAAACACAGATATATCCCTGCCGTCCCTTCTGAGCTTACACATGAGCCGGCATACTGAAGTTTATCTCAACCGGCCCAAATGGAATTCCGTCATTTGAAATAATTATGTCTTTCTAATAAGTTTCACACACCTATCGGGTTCTTGGCGAGGCCTCCAAGTTGTAAGATTTATCTGTGCAGATTGTTCATCGCGCTTCAATCAACGCGAACTTCACGCATGCAATAACACTATATATTTGACGCAGAAAAACGTACCATTAAGTGTACGAACTCAATTCGTACCTTTGTAAAAAAAATTGGCTCTCCATACATTGTCGTCGAGGTAGCAGAGCTATGTGTATATAACCTTTTTTTATTTCGATCATGACCCTATCATATCATAGTAATAAAAGTCAGTCTATATATATCCCACTGCTGGGAAAAGGCCTCACCTCAACTATGAGGAGGTACGAGCCATACTCCACCACGCGGGCTCAGTGCGGATTGGTGGAGGGGTGTCTGTAAGGTAAGTGACAAACCTTACTGTCAGATGTTATTAAGCCACCCTAGGGCATCTGACTAAGCTTAACGTGCCTTTCGAAGCACGGAGCTGCTTGTCATGGACGTCACTTAAATGGTCGGAATGGTCACCCATCCAATCACGACTGCGCCGTGGGTTGCTTAACTTTGGTATCACTACCAAAGCGCTGCCGCCACTGCGCCACAATCACCTCAAGCATAGTAATAGTTGTAGGTATTGATGCCATTTTTACCCTCCTGTTTACACTAACAACCGGGTGTATTATTACTAAAAACACTTCTTAAAATACCATGTCAAAAAGCCTGAGTAGGTCGTTCAAGCTCTCAAAAGTGGTACAACTAAGCTCACTCAAAGTAAACTAAGCCAAGCAACTAGCTCATTTACGAGTTCTATGTGGGTACACAAAACTTTGTGCAGCGAGACTACACAGTTATATTTGTTTTAGTTCTAACGCCGCAGATACTGTAGTCGTTTACGGTATGATATGAATTTTTCTAGAGCTCTATGGCTCTAGAGGTCCTAAGAATATGGAAAAAGATTCATTTGAAAGGTAATGAATTATATGGTCTATCAAGTAATGCAAAGATCAAATCAAAAATTATTAGCTGTCATAGAGAAAAGATGAAGTTGTTTATAAAAAAAATGCTGAAAAATCATCTAAAAATACCAACTTTTTAGCTTTTTACAAAAAAACACCCCGAAAATGTTTTTTTTAAGTTAGGCCTGTACATGTAAGGTTTATTGTCAAAACACTGCCTCGTTGGTCTAGTGGTCAGCACGCTGGGTACTACCCACGAGGTCCCGGGTTCGAATCCCGGGTCGGGCCGAGAGTGTTTGGGTTTTTCTGTCTTGAAATTACTCAGACACAGCTCCGGAGTCAGGAAGTTGGTGGTGTTAACACCCCCGTCAGGCCTGTGTTTCTCCCCGCGTAAGTAGCAAAAACGTACCTACGCGCGGCGCCCCTACTTAGGGGCTAAAACAAGTTGCGTGTCGCTACCGGTCAGTGACACGCTCGCGCGTTTTATTCACCGGCGGCCGCGCGGCTACGTTGCTGGCTGGACGAGAATGAATAAAGTACTAGAAAGAGGCGCTAGATGGCGTTAGAAGCTTCTCGTAGCAGTCAACCCTATCGCGTCGCGTGATATTACGTCACTGAATAGGTTTAGTGTATTATGAATCATATTCCAGAACAATAAGTATAAAATTATCTTGCAATGGATTTTTGTAGGTGTCTACACGAAAATGTGCTTGACTCTGAGGCGAACTAAATTACGCCATATTGTTGACGACATTGAGTAGACATTTCTTTGAATACAATTGCTAAGTCATACTTCTGTACGAAGTACTAGTATTCTGTGCCCCCGTGCCTCGGAAAGCACGTTAAGCCGTTGGTCCTACGCCTGATCTCTCTACGGTCATGTCGGGCTGCCGTCTCACCGAATTATGGGAGTGAAGGAACAGAGAGTGCACCTGTGTACCGCACACATACTTGTGCACTATAATATGTCAATCACAATCACTATAATATACTCAAAATATGGAGAAACATATCCAAACAATCTCTGCTTAATTTTTATTCTAATAGCCAACTACTGGACTCCTTTTGTTTGCAGCCATTTATCTACAATAGATAGTAAACATAGGGCAAGTCTAGACAAAAGCTACGCCTAGGATATTTTGAACAGAATATGGTGACGCTATTGAATATAAGATTTCTATTTCAGATAAAGAACGTACTATTAAATTTCATCCATGTCTGTGAAAATAATTCAAGCTATACGTACCTTTTAAAGGAATTAGAACAAAACTAAAATTCGACTATCCCTCTATTATTTGTGCGAAAGTAACATATAAAGCTCTGAGCCAAGATAGATGGGGTGGGAACACAGAACAAAAAAAAAACGAGT
Source organism: Pyrausta nigrata (assembly GCA_949316185.1). NCBI lineage: Eukaryota > Metazoa > Arthropoda > Insecta > Lepidoptera > Crambidae > Pyrausta > Pyrausta nigrata. The sequence continues at coordinate 11,756,979 of OX438955.1, read as the reverse complement.
GGGAACTATTTACCTTTAGCGATAAGCGTTTATTACTAAATTAATTGAATTATTCGATAAGCAACCGAAGTCAATTGATTGTCCTTCGATTATGCGGCGAATAATACTGAAAAGCGGTGCGCAGGCCGTGCTACTAACGATTGAATCGACATTCGTTCGCTTCCTGTCCTGTGCGCGAACAGTCGCGGCAATTTGATCGAATGCATCGATGGGCCGAGTATAGATTATCATTCGATTGCCGATAAATATTCGATTATTATTTTTTCATTTCGATAGTTCGAATGGTCGATTAAAATTATAAGAATACACCCCCAGATCTATACCCAGCTACATTGCAAAGAGTTGCCTGATTTTCAGGAGCGACTCAGAATCAGCAACTTAATCGAAACGATCTATGCAAAGAAACAAAAAAATAATATTTCTATTCACTGGTAAAAAATCGTACGCATGAATAATTTCACTCATTTGTAGAAAAATACGCACGTACGGTATCTACGTATCGATTAACTGAAAAGTGTTGTGCTACGAGTATCACTCATTCACCTACTTTAGTTTCAGGTGGTTTAAAGTAAATGTTTTTCGAAAAATACGATGATTAAAAATAATTGCGATAAATTCGTTTCTTTATATTGATTCTCTGATTTTTTATTTATTTCTTTATTTGATGTACAAAACAGATTAAGGCCAAAATACTTAATTAAACTAACATAACTATAACTTATGGTCTAGGTGCAGTCCTTAATGTGTACATACTTTTAAAAACATACTTAAAGCCGAGAACAATCAATACTGATCTTATTTTCAATTTGGCAACTGATTGAAAAGTTACCCTGTATTAATCTAAAACATAGTCAAATACAAGCAAAGTGTTATTCTGTCATGAATAACGAAATATTAATACATTACAAAAAGGGATTCGTTTAAATCCCAACATAAAGTGGTTTACTTAGGATCCAAGGTTTTATCCTGAAATATTAAAATAGTGTGGTTCAATAATATTTATAGTTCTCTTGCTGTTAAAATTAAATAAACACATTTTATGTTTGGAGAAATAATTTTCATAGCATTTAGTTGCAAGCTCTTATTTGCAAAATAGAAATCTAATGCTAGAACAACGGAGTTAAAACTATTTATTTTCTCGTAACCAAAGCAAACATTGTTTTTCTGTGTAAATCACAAGTTTTAATTAAAAAGCAAAGGAAAAAGTTTCGAGGCGAATAACCCTTATTACTCGACGAACAAGCTTGCTTTATGTGACCCTACAGGATTTTGCCCTTTCTACCTTTTTACGCGACTGCGGAAGGAGGATTATGTTTTTGAAGGGTATGTATGTGTGTATGTAGGTATGTATTATTGTTTGACAAGCCCTACAGCCCAAACGGCTGGACAGTTTTTTACATTTGAGGTTTTTTTGAATTTGACAAAATTGTGATGGTGACATAGGCTATACACGATTTAAAAATGGCGCCCGCAAATGGAAATAAAAGGGGGGAGGGGGGATTGATTTGTTCCTTACCATAGCAATATGGGTATCAAATGAAAGCCAGTCAAAAGTCAAAAGGCTATTTCAAAAGTATAATATTTTTTGCAGTCAGGTGTTTTGTTTTTTCAATAATTATGTTTGCTTGTTAAACATCTGTTGCGTTTCGTACAGAGTAAAAGAGAAAATTCTATCGTTTTTCTGGAACGCGTAGCTTGTCGATGCCACTAGCGATAACGGAACTTCAAAAGCTTCGTCGACAACCATCTATGTGACTTACAATATTGTCACAGAATACATAATACCTATAAGTATAGATAGAATCACTCCACAAAATTATTATGCTGCGACACTTATAAAATGCATTTCACCGAGCGCCAATAGCCTACCAATATAGAAGCTTAGCTAGTGTTTTAATATGTGTCTCTCTTTCAATCTCCCCTGCTGTGCAGGAAATCTAACGCAATTACATTTCGATTCCAAAGCTAATGACGACCATTGTTTTTTTTTAAATTAAGTTAGTATTTATTACCATGTCTTTCCAGACTTCAGTTTGAAAGATATTATTGCCTCCCTTTTGTATTTTTTATGTTTTTATACAAGTTTTAGGGCCGTGGAACAGGGTCCGTACAGCTTATTATTCTGCAGTTAATTATTCTGCTAATATCTTTCTCTTCTCGCTTCCCGCGCAAAACCTCCCTTCCTTTTGTAAATGTTTTTTTTTTATTATAATGCCGACTAACGTATAGGGCGTTAGCTTTTTTTTTTTGTTTGACACAAAGAGGTGTTTCTGAACGTTGAAAATTAAATCTTATGATGCGTAATGAAAAACGATTAAAGAGGTGGTTGACATCTAAATGGCATGGGCTTTGTCCTAACCTCAAAGCTAGGAACTAGGACCATCTGTCTGGTTTTAAGGAGGGTGTTATCTTCGCTTCAAGTACTTTACTAAGCACAAACCTGTTTTTGCTAATGGATCAAGTTTTAGCGGCTTGTGCATTATTCAGGACTTAAAAGAGCATTGCCTTTTTAAAGTGGATTAAGGATGTATCTGTAAATGATGAATACTAAAAGCATTTATTTAGTAAAGTATTATTGGACTAAAATTTGTGAAAGCGCCTTTCTTAAAGGACGTTATTGCAAAAAGAACTCAGTTTTCCATGAATACTGATTCTGATTCTATTTATCACGTTGCCAAGTGTCAGGTTTTGATTCCCGGTATTTGATATTGATCCCAGAATACTAAAAGTAATACCTACATAAATCGAGAATAACGGAAAGACAAGGGCTTCCAAAATTGACTTACCGGTTCAAAATTGAAAACGCCATTTTATCTTGCAAAGTTACTTTAATATTAAATTCTATTTCAGCACATGGCATTAGGAACGTTTTTCATCTTCGCAGTTGAGATTTACGCGCCGAAACTAAGAGCTTTTGACACACACTACATTTAAATTCAGTAGGTTTATTATGTCTGTGTTTCAAAATGGTTCTTAGCCCTCGTTACCCGACTGCGAAAAGAGGGTTATGTTTTTTGAGAGTATGTATGTATGTATAATTATTAGTGTTACTAGTGACATACTGCCGCACTCAGAGACGTCAATTAAAGTTAATCCTTCATTAAGTCTCAAGCCGTCCTTTTCTATTTCATTGACAAAGAAAGTGACAGAGCGGGACTTAAATATTGATAAAATGTAATTGTCGTCTTCAGCGACGTCAATTAAATTTAATCTATATTTAAGTGACAAGCTGTATCCATTTAGAAAATGTCGCCCGCAAATTGAAACAAAGGGGGAGGGGGGTTAATTTTTTTCTTGCCATAGCAATATGGGTATCAAATGAAAGCGAATAAAAAGGCCATTTCAAAAATATTATAATTTTTGCAGTCAGGTATTTTGTTGTTTCAATAATCATATTTTTTTGTTTTCCGGTGCGCGATCAATTGTTTGACTGCTTTGTATATCAAATAGACGTCTATATATTTACTAAATAATACCATACTATTAGAAACAGTTAATACCATGTTTATGAATACTAGTTGGGTCTCAGCTCAAAGATAAATGTCAAGTCTCTTAAATTATATCTAAAGCAACTTTGCTGCTGAATGTTAGGTTTATAATGAGAAAACCTTCATTGAAGTAACTTTTCTGAGTTCGCAAGCTTAGATACATAAGTACGACACGTTGCGAATATAAACCTCGATAACTTCTAGTTTATTCAGATATTATTTTTAAATGCTTGACGATACTGCAATCGCAGTTTGCGAATTGTTCAATGAGTAGTTCTAATACGATTTTCATCATCAGCTTAGAAACGCAAGATGAAGGAAGAGTGCCAGACGAAAATACTTAAATAGTTTTAGATTATATGATAATATAAAAACATTATGAGTCCTTAAAATTTGAAATAAAATAATAATGCTTATTTTTTTGGGATCCCGTCATTAGTTACTGACTAAAACCTTATCCAGAATGTAACAAATACTTTTCTGTAAAACGCATAAAAATCAGTACAGTCAAACGTAACATAATCGCGGACAAACTTAAATACGGACAAATTGAGAGCCGCCTTTTTTGGAGTCGGTTAAAAAGTTTGTTCAGATAAATTAACTAACAAAGAAATCGTGCTGGTGCGAACTGGTCCACACATTCTCATCACCATTCAAATAATTGTCTACTTTATACCCTTAGTCATTAAGGTACATTTATTGACTGATTAAAATTTATTTATAGTTATTTCTACAATATTTTCTGGTATTTATTGACATTTGACTATTCCTTGCCCTGTGGTTTTATCAAATGAGTATTTGAGAAGCCACATTTTGGGCGAAACTGAGAGCAATGTAAGGGGCCATTTAGCGGGCGTTGATCTTTAAGTTGCCAAACAAACCGCTAAGGAGCGGGAAATTTACGCACACAAATAATTAAGCACTTTGGCGACAAACTCTTTGGACTTAAGGCGGTCCTGCACGAAATTAAGAAAACTTTAACGTATTTCTAAGTCTCTTGTACGATGAGCTCAATTAGTTAATACATTCAAACAAATTATTTACGTTAGCCTAATCATTGCACAAGGTCCTGGTCTTGTTGAAATTTGAAACAAATTCTTTATGATATAATAAACATGACTTGTAGCTAATGATATCTAAGAGCATTTTTTTTCGAAAACTTGGTGATTTTTACGCATGAAACAATAATTTGTACATGAAAATGATTGTATTGATATTCCGCAGGTCCCCACCTTATTAATATACACGAATAAAATATAAATAAGAAAATATAAACCCTTTTCAGTTTTTAACACAAATTTCTGATGGTTTTGCGCATTGCGCAGAATAAAACTATTGTTCTAATTAAATCATCAAGTCTAAAACTTTAAAGCAAATGGAATTACTAATATTAATAAGTTCGGTTCTGTTTGACGATCGTTTAGACTTACTCGAACTCAAAGTTCTTTGTTCGCGCGGCACCCCCTTAAACAACACCCTATTATTCTCGCGGTAAAGATGTCTTTATAGTCATTAGTTAGTATATTGTTTCAAGGTTCATGTATGTATGTATGTATGTATGTTTCTTTTTCCACTATAACATCTCTAAACGCCTGAGCCGATAAGATGTGTGTTATGGCGTTAGAATCCTTTACCATCCCGGATAACATAGGATACCTAAACTGTTAAAAAATTGACATAACAACAATGGCAAAATGATAATCATATGTCATAAAAAGTCTTATAATGAGGGATTTTCCTAGTGTCAAAAGTCAGTACTTAAAAATCCGCAAGATGGCGTTGACCCATCTAAATCTGTTTGTCAGTTTAATATGTTATAATGTTTATGTTTATAGTCCGTGCCATTTAAACTTGCACAAAAGGTTATTGACCCCACCTGTACCAAAAAATGCTCAAACTTTACGACACGTGTCGCTCATCGTATAAAATTGCAATAATCACGACCTATCGCTCATTTCATAATACCACGGCCCGTCCGAGAACGAAACAACTCTAAAACATCAAAATTTAAGTAATAGTTTCGCAATTTTGTAAATAAAACACAGATTAAGTTATTAAAATAAATTTTCTTTTGATTTACGTATTGAAAGTCTTTAAGCAGTTTCTTGGTTTTAATTTAAAAACACGGCTAATTGACATTACTTTTACCACAAATATAAACACAATAATTAGAAATTACATTTATTCCATAAAGAATTAACAGTAGTTGACCATTTATAGATATTTATCAATATATAATTTTGACTCCGAAAACGAAAAATTATGACTTATTGCACTTAGCCGTTAGTGGTTTGAAAGGTCAGGGGTGCTATACCTGTACGCTATGTTGTAATGGCTCACCCGGTGCGGCATAATTCGATTTTCGGAAGTGGACACGTGTTATTATCAGTCGTTATTTTTTGATAAGTTTCTGTTATTGTTCTTTGTTACGTTTGTGTTTGTTTTATTTTGTTGCTGTTTTAGCCGACGTTAGAAGTCGGCGGCTAGTTGTCGACATGCCGTCGACGTGCTGTCGACGTATTGGCGGCTGCCGCCGGCTGATGTTGACAGCTAGCCGCGTCTGTCATTTGACCGTCGAATGCAGTTAGTCCAGGAGCTATGACGTGCACAAAATGAGCCTAATAGAAGAAATTGCGAAAAGCGAGTCGTTGCTCCGCTGAAATACTTTTTCGCACGATGGTATCTCGGCGAGATAGCAAATTTTTTAAAATGGTCGCCAGCTCATCAAAGACGTCTTAGACGACTTACACAGCTAACTATGCATTGTCATCCAAGCTTAACCTGTATACGAGTGATTCTCCGGAAAGCATTCTCCGCGTCACCTTCGTGGCGATATTTAGTTGAAGTTTTTATGACAAGAAAAAAATACTACACTACAGAAGGCCTAAAATTATAATGAATCCTGTTGGAATCAAACAAATCGGTTTGTTATTACCTCCTATATTTAATTTTGAAATGTTGGTACCCACGAAAGTTATTTCTGATTCCACGAAAGTTCCGAAACGTATTTTTCATAGCGAAGTCCTATTTTATTACATAAACATATTTCAAATAAAACCTAAATAACTAAAACTGTTTTTTAAAAATAATATAGTTTGTTTGAAGTTAATAGCATTAATAAATAAATCACTTAACCTTTAATATAGTAAAAGGTTCCGATTTCACGATGAAGTAGAAATAAATGTTTTGTTAGCAGATAACTATAGCTAAAGTTAATACATAAAACAACTTAAAACATAAAATTAATTTCATGTATCAGCAGGCAAATGACTGATAATATAATATCTGCTAGCTGTTATTAACTGTGGGCCAGATCATTTTGTCTTTTGTTCATTTGGTCGGCTGTTCTTGTTACATGACTTTGTCAATGATTGTTCACCATGTAGACAGCAGTTTTCTTTATTGTCTACAAAAGTCTTTCTTTTTACTAACTCATTTTTATTTAGCGTATTTTTCATTTTTAGATATATCGTTAAGATATCTGCTTTAAAATTGAGTTGCAATAAGTATTTGTGACATAACTTATAACCCGACTGGGTACAACACCTTGTATTGTGTGTTGGCATAAGTTAGCTTTAAGCTAATTACTGTAACTTCAAGCTAAGCCTTACGCAGCGTAAACACTATTCTAGTTTGATTTGAAGTTATCCTTCTCCTAGACAGGCAAACCAATGCTGTTGACGCATATCTCACCAAAATGTAACTCGTCAAAGTTTACCTATCGATGCTTCAGACTCAAAACATTCAACCTCAATAATTATAATCGAGGACTCCAAGAAAACCCCTTTTCTTCACAGTCGTATACCTCATGACTGAGGGTCGTAATTATTATGTGGAATGAAACACACACGACTTTCTTGGCAATATTTATTGGAATGGTTTGCCATTGCCTTCTCCATCTCACACACTAGCCACTAGTGTGCAGGTTTGTCCTCACAGTGTTTTCCTTCACCGTTTTCACCGCATGGGTTTTAACACGCCTTTTTTCACGCAAAGAAAACCCAGTACACAAAATTTCTAAACGGATCGAAACGCAACGGAGTTAAACTCGCATGCTTGTTCTCTCATGCAAGTCCTTTCGTTTGCTTCCTATATTGCAAGAACGATAAAAAAACTTAGTCCGCCATCTTTAGGAGTCCGCCATATTGGATTTGGAATGACGCCGTCACCCTATTTATTAAGTTATTCTCAGCAAGCCTTTTCAATTGATACCCACATTGTACAAAAGCAAAAAAAACATTTAGTCCGCTATCTTTAGAAGTCCACCATATTGGATTTGGAATTACGTCACCTTATTTATCGAGTTACTCTTAGCAAGCCCTTTCATTTGATACTAATACTGTAGGAGTACATTAAGAAGTCAACCATATTGTTTTTAGTAACGTCACTTTATTTTTTAAGTTACTCTCAGCAAGCCCTTTCATTTTATATTCATACCCATATTGTAGAAATGAATTGAAAATAACGAGCCCGCCATCTTGGATGCTCCGTCAGTTGAATTAAGAATGACGTCACACATCTTACCATGCATTGTCATCCAAACTAAACGTGTATGCAAAATTTCAGCTCAATCGGTTAAAGATATCTGCAAAAACATTGAATTTTTGAATAATACCTACCAACTGCGCCCGCGATAATAACGCTGGATATAGAAATTTTTTTTTTTTTTATTAATAATGAATGACGCAACTATTTTTATTTCATTATACATGTCCAGTCACATAAAATCTCGGCTGTCTCTCAGCATAATGCTTGTTTTGTAATGCAGTAGCCAAATGTTTGTAATACATGTAAATTTTTTGGGTCAAGGTCGTCTCGTACCAATAAACGTTTGTTGTGTAAACACTTCTATCGCTACGCCTTGTGTTTTGGTTCGCCGCGATCCCGTATCGGCGTGTAGTGGTACAGGGGTGTCAATGACCTTTTGTGCAAGTTTAAATGGCACGGACTAAAGCATGTTTTTGATTCACGCGTACTAAGAGGTCGTTTTTTTTACCATTTAGTAATCATCATCAAGACGTTTTTGTCTATTGAAATTTATTTTTAACTGCAATTTGAAACTTGCTAATTTTTACGTAAATACTTCCACTTCATGTCTGTACACATAATATTACAATAATAAGTTTTTGTTATAAGCTCAATGATTTCGACGCAATATTTGTATAACTTATCATAGCCATCTATCAACATGCAATAAAACTAATATTTTGGGTTGTCAGAAAATCCCTCATTATTACAATTTGGGTATCGTTTGAAAGGTCTTTATGTCAAATATTTACAAATATTGTTGTAAAACGTGATTACCTAGTTCTTATTAACGTCGTGTTTTTCCATTTGTCAATTATTTAGCTTGTTGTACCTATGTGATATTTATTAGCAATTACCTACCTATTTAATTGCTAAGTAGATGTTAGGTTTGTGCTAGTTTAAATTGTCAAATGTTGTTTGTTCAAATGTATTTAAAAAAATCCGCATAAGTATCACGGAGACGGTACTTCTTTATGTCAGTCAAGTGCTTAGGTAAAAAACAAGCTTTTCTCAAAACAAGGTGTTTCTTCAGAAACGAATCAATTCCCAATATTGACACCCGATAAAAGGCCTTTACGTGTCAATTTACTCCGTTTTATGTTCCTTATCTCTGTTACTATAAAAAAGGTTACAATGAGGATCGATTTAGCAATCGTGTTTTCTATCTATCTACAACCCACGACCCCTCGCTTTCCAGGCGATTGCTCTCCTCTTACAGAGGACGTTAGTTACTGGACGAATGTTTGTAAGTGCTTGCTAAGCCATTGAGCCAGCGTTCGATTTTACCAATACTTTGGGAATGTATCGTCAAAGTATTCGATTTTTAAGTGATGATGATGTTCATCAACTCGAGTCCCGCCAGAAGCCGGTGGATGAATTATTGTGAGCGTTTATATCACCGCGCAAGGTTATTCATAACTTAAGAGCTACTAAATAATTAAAAAAACATTGCGTGTCCCTGTGAAATTACAATTACAAACGCGAGATAATCGTGGACTAACAAACATACGTATACATGGGCCAAATTGAGACCCGCCTTATTTGAAGTCACTTTAAAAGATTATTCAGATAAATTTTGGGATCCCATCATCAGATCCTACTACGCTCTCGCGGGTAAGAGTTAAAAAAACCTTTTTTGCCTTCAATTTATTTACAACTGAAATATTGTACAAAAGGCGGACTTAATACCAAGTGGCATTCTCTAACATAGTCTATAATGGTTTATCAGAAACTGTGTGTTAAACCTCACTTGTCAAGACCCGCGGCGGGTTGATAACAATTAATTTTCTATTGTGTCTGAAAACATGATGCTTGAAGGTTTAACCAAGTAAAAACTCGGCACTCTCTACTGGAAACCTACCCGGGCGGATATGAGTGATAGTACCGGCAGAGTAGTATCAGCTGTGTATACTAAAGCAACTGTGCAGGGTCTTGTTCACATACTGAAGTAAGTTTCCAACTTGCTTGACGCTTTTAGAGACTTCATATTTAATTAGACAATGCTTCGAGCAAGTTCCAAACGACGTAAAGATGTCCTTGACATAACTTGTCACTTACCTTGTTTTTTTTTTATATAAATACTTATAAATTTTTAAAGTTAATCATCATCATCATCAAATTTAAGAGCTAGGCTCTTGTCGGTGGAGTTTTTTCCATTCCTCTCTGCTTTCCGCCCTTCTCTTAACCTCCTGATACGACCCGACATTTATCTTTTCTTTTATTTGCTGCATGTAGGTTATTCTTGGTCTTCCTCGCTTCCTTTTTCCTTCTATTCTTCCTTCTATTATCGTTTTAATAAAATTGTCGTGTCGAATCAGGTGGCCTAACATTCGTCCCCTCCTACACTCTATTGTTTCCATCAATCTCCTTTTTTCCCTAACCATAGACAAAACTTCTTCATTTGTTTTCTTCTCTGTCCAACTTATACGCTCCATTCTCCTCCAGCACCACATCTCGAAGGCTTCCAGTCTCTCTCTGTCCCTCTTTGTCAATGTCCACGCTTCACATCCATAGAGTGCTATACTCCAAATGTACACTTTAACAAGTTTTTTGCGAACTTTGATTGATATTCTGGCCTTGAGCAGGTGCTTTTTTGCATTATAAGCTTGTCTCGCCATCGCTATCCTTGCTTTTATATCTGGTGTACATCTGGAGTCACTAGTTATCAAGCTACCTAGATATTTGAAGGTTTTAACCTGTTCTATTTTTGTGTTATTTATTGAGATAGGGCTATATTTTTCCTTTTTAGAAGCAATTAGTGTTTTTGTTTTATTTATGTTAATTTTGAGACCAAATTCTTTAAAAATAGTGTCCATTTCTGTAACCAGTTCTTCCAACTTCAATCTGTTTTCTGCAATGGCTGCAATATCGTCGGCAAAACGAATGAATTTAAATACGTCCCCATTAATTTTGACGCCTCCCTTTTTTGATTCCGTTATTCTGCGTATCGCACATTCTATGAATAAATTAAAAATTAGCGGTGAAAGTGGACATCCCTGCCTAACTCCCTGTCTTATTTTTGCCTTTCCGTTTTCCTCTCCTACTTCTATTACCGTTTCTTGGTTTTTATATATGATTAAATATTTTGGAAATATTTCAAGCGTCTACCTGTTGCCAAAAAAAACATGTTTGTTGATGGAAGCCACCCTTAAATATTTATTTTATTCCGTTCCAATTATTTGTTGTCATAGCGGCAGCAAAAATACATCATCATCCTAACATACAGCCTGGTGACAGAGAGACAGCGGAGGCTTAGTAATAGAGCTTAGTTTTAACACGTTGGGTTACGGTACTCTAAAATATTATGGCTTTTTAAAAGGTTTATTTAGCCTCTTACTGCATACTTAACTTATTAGGATCCTTTTTGCTCTTACTGATCCCTAATTTTTGGGCATCCTTTCCTTCCGTCCCAGGAAGAATGTGTATCGAAAATGTTTCCCATTAAGTTCGTAACTGGCTTACGATCGCTCTTCTGTTTGACTTTGTAAATAATGGATCTTCCGCAAATATTACTTCAAGGACTTCCCGAAGTTTTGTTGTGGGTATTTACAAAATCAAATATTTGTCGGACGAGACAATGATGAGAAATTACAAAATTGAACGTATTTTTACGAAATTAAATTAAATTCGCACACAAAAAATATATCGACCGTGTCACCCGGTGGGTGAATCCACGACCCTTCGCTATCCGGGCAAAAACTCATACCACGGAGGACATTAGTCAGTCGACGTATTTTTTAAAATATTAATTTGTCTAAAAGGTGTCAGGTGTTAAATGCTTATAAAAAGTCTTTCTCGTTGTTATATACGTGAAATAATTTAGGCGTGTTCAAGGCGTGTTCAAACAGAATTCACGGTCATAACGACATGAAAAAGACATTTCACATAATCACACAATCATAAGGTACTTACAATAATGTGACCAACCAAATTCATTCTACTAAAACATGGATATTAGGTATATACTAAGGTAACAACGAGGTGATAGCGGGTAGAAAATGGAAGTGGGCGGGTCACATATGCCGAAGAACGGATGGCAGGTGGGGAAGGAAGTTGCTGGAGTGGCGACCGAGAGAGGGACGACAAAACGTAGGACGACAGCCGGCAAGATGGACAGACGACATCGTCAAAGTTTCTGGGTTGAACTGGAGGAGACAAGCCCTTGACCGTCAGAAGTGGAAATCATTGGAGGAGACCTACACTCAGCATTGGGTGGCAACGGGTTGAAGAAGAAGAAGAAGAAGAAGGTAACAACGTAAGCATTTTGTCGATAAAAAATACCTACCACTAAAGATGTTTTTTTTTTAATTTATGGCTCGTTTTGTATAAGTTTTATTAGGTACAGGGAGCCTCGCATCAACCTTCCCAAATCTGTCAACATATTTCAAATGATATGGAACTCTGTGCACTCAAAATAAGGTTGAAATATAGTTGCGAAAGTTTGACCGATCAGGGCAGGTTGATGTGTGGCCCACTGTTCTTCATACAGTCAATTTACAGATTACAAACTAATGATTCATAATGCATCAGTGCTGAATATGCCGAAATATTGACCAATGTGTGTTTCTAATTGCTGAAAATGTTGAAGGAACCATAAAATTCTCGCTTGCTCGTATCGTAAAATAAACATCTTTAATAGAAACATCTATAAAATTATAGTATATTTACTGTCGATAAATATGTTCTTCTATTCCTCAACTTCATTTCATATTCGACTGTTGCAATTGATTTATTATGTTTAAAAAATTGTGACAAGTTAAGTAATATTCAATCGAACTTAATTCTATGTAAAAAAAGAAAAACGTCAGTAAATTGTAAGAAAAACGACTTGCTCAATCCGATTGACCATTATTTTAAAAATGGCTTCACTAAATGGTCGTTTGGTCAACGTCAAAAGTTTATTCACCTCTAATAGTGCTAAGTGGTGTGTAATGGTTCGTATAATTTTGCGTAGAGACCACTACACACGACACGACAGTCCACGACAGTCATTTGGTTTTTTGCTGTATTTTTTCGCTTGTTTTTCTTTTGCGACGCATCTGTCTTTTGTTTCCAGCTAGAGAGATATTTATCATTTCGGTATCACGTGTAAAAGTTTCTGAAAGCTACAAGGATGATTATAACCGAAGTTTTAAGCGAAAGTTCTAAGACGAAATGCTTCCATTTCAAAGATGGAGGTGTTTAATCAGCTTTATTTATCACCTGGTGCAAAGTGAAGTGCAACTAAGCCGTCAGGGCTAAGTAATAAGTAATTCTACCACAAGTCATTAGTATTACTGCGCTACAGTTCTAAAGCCAATTAATCAAACTAAATTGCTTACTAAAGTCATAATAACAATATTTACATTAATAGATCTCACCCGAGAAAGCAGAGTACACTAGGTACACTGTAAGTGTATCGTATACATTAGTAATGTTAGATAATTTGTATTTGAAAGGTCGTACAAAAATATTAGTTCAATACATTACAAAAACTATTTACTGTAAGCTAACATTACCAAGTAGTGATGTACAAGGCTCGAGGCGTCCAAGTCCTTTTGCCGTGAGCTCGGTTTTGTTTACAAGGCTCGCCTCGTTTGTATAGCGTAGACTCGTAGTAGTTTGTATAGACTCGGGAGTCTTTTTCGCCCTTTTTGAAGGCTCGATCTCTGTTGAAGGCTCGAGCTCTTTTGAAGGCTCGAGACCTTATGAAAGCTCGAGTTCATGCGAAGCACCAAATTCAATGTACTATTTAGTTTGCCATCAAACTTAAAATTAAGCCCAACTATAATGTGATTTGTTGCAATAAATAATAATATTATACAGGATACATTTGAAATATGTATTATTTGAACAATCAGTAGAAAAAAATCAACTCGGCACCTTTTGTATCTTAGGTGGGAATCGAACCCACGACCTTTCGCAATCCGGGCGACAGCTCTGACTTCAAAAGGCTCGGCTCTTTTGAAGGCTCGAGTTCTTTTAAAGGCTTGAGCTCTTTTGAAAGCTCGAGTTCTTTTGAAGGCTCGAGCTCTTTTGATAGGTTTAAGCTCTTTTGAAGGCTCGAGGCATGGCTCAAAGAGTTCGCGGCTCGGCTAGGCTCGGGACTTCAAGCCTGCCGAGCTCACTGAGTCTTGCCATTCCGCCTCGAGGCTTAAAAAATGAACTGGACGCCTCGAGGCTTGTACATCACTATTACTAAGTGTGTACTGAACTGCTAATCCTGCCTCTTGCATTATTTACCCTTGGCATTATATTCCAGTCTATAATATTCCATAGAGAGTGGCATTAAACCAATATTTAAGCCATTACCCAGGTACGAACTAGGAGTCTGTCCTTGACATTATATGACAACATAGTATTTCAGTATTTCAAGGCTAACTATCACTTTGATATTGGATACTTAGAATTTTACAGCTCACCTAGCTGCTACAAGGAACGCAGTAATATTTTTTGTAAAGGACCTTTTTTCTCATATAGAAAATTATTTTACAGGTGTCATGTTATAAGGGCAAAGGTTGTGACATATTCTATCGGTATATCAAGTCGTTTTTAAGTGGTGAATCGTATTATATTGGGGATGCTCAAGGAGTTCTCTCGTTTCAAAATCAATTTAGCAAGATTTTGCCGTCTTTTTTAGGGTTCCATACACAAAGGATAAGAACGAGACCCTATTATTAACTACTCCACTCTCCGTCTGTCTGTCACCAGGCTGTATCTCATGATCCGTGACATTTGATATTTTTTATAGATTATGTATTTCTGTTGCCGCTATAACAACAAAAACAGAAAGAAAAACATAAACGATATAAAATTAATATTTAAGTAGAGCTCCCATAAAACAAACCGTGCTGTTTTTGAAACTAAAAAAAAAGGTTGTTAAATCATGGTGAAATGGTTCAAAACCCGTCGTGCGCAATTCCGACTCGCACTTGACAGGCTCTTTTACTTTTACATCCCAATACTGTCGTAAGCACGCTAAGAAAACAAACAATTTGCTCTGCCTACAGATATTCCTACGGAAAAGCAGATGCTATTCCAAATGCGTCTCTGTTGTTAATTTTTCTCTGAATTTTCATTTTCTACCGTCGTCAAAGGCAAAGGTCTGAATTTAAGCTGCTTTCAGTCCAGAGACTTCAATTCGTGCCGTTGATTTTCATTTGGGATTGGTTCTGTTCGCATTCGAAAGAGAGTCCAATATATTTTTCATTAAATATGAAATATTCCTGCTAAACATTTCCCCTTGCTAGAATTACAGGTTCATTTTCATTGTTCGGCGTTAAAAGTACTGGAAGAAGGTTACTTTTAAAATAAAAGCACTAAGATCGTGAGAATACCACTTTACGTAATAAATAAAAACGTTAATTTGCAGCAGCATTTCTTTAAGCGTTGATATTGCTCTCAGCAATAAACATTATTCAATCAATTTCACTGTGTAACATATTTGGTGCTTTAATATTGTATAATTTAAAGTGTGATAGCTAAACGAACTCACTCACTCTCAGGAGTGAAGTTATAACTCATACCGAGTTCGATCCCCGGCCCGTACCACTAAGTTAGTAAAAACAAAAGTTCGAGAATTTTTCTGTCTAACGGTGAAAGAAAACAATGTGAGTATTTACTCACTAGAGTTTGTTTTAGCTAGTGTGAGAAATAGAAAGGCAAGGGTTGGCAAGTGAAAGCTGATCTCAGATGGCAACACCACTGTACGAACCCTTGTCAAAGCGGAGATAAACTTGAAAATTCTTATTTGTAATGATTTTTAGTCAATTTTCTGATTTGGAACATGTACACCACTTGGTCTTGTGACAAAAACGTCAGGTTTTGGGCAGTCTTTTAAAGTATGTTAAAACGCACAAGTAATCCTATAAATATTATAGGTTACTAGTGGTTCCTTGCGACTTTACCCGCAAGAGTTGAATTTTCCATATAAACTTCCTTCCCTTTTTCATTCCCTTAATGTTTTTATATCGCGACAAAATGTAGCCTATGTCCTTTCCAGGGTCTTGAACTGTCTCCATCCCAAATTTCATCTCAATCGGTTCAGTGGTTTAAGCGTCAAGAGATAACAGACAGACAGACACACTTTCGCATTTATAATATTAGTATGGATGTGATGCAGGTTGGTATTAGTTAACGTATAAATAAGAAGATATAATTTTTGACAAACCTAGTCAATTCGAAAATAATTACTTTTTAACACATAGTTAAGTATTTAGCAATGTTTACTATAAATTTCATACAAAACAACTTTGTTATTGGTATTTGCGCTACTAGTGCCCAATTGACAGTTGCCGGGCCCATTGCAAGCCTCTTAACATTACGAGATAAGAAAGTCGTTGTGTGTGTTTCGTTCTACATAACGAGCATGAACCTCTTGACATGTCACTTCATTCTCTTAATTTTATTTATGTCATTGTAATTTTGTATAATGTTTAAAATAAAATATTTCTATTGCTTTTATTCCTTTCTTTCCGTTTCCTATTTCATCATGTGGCTGTTCTCAATGTTCTGTGGCAGAGATCAAGATTAATTACGTGGAACGAAACTCACCTGGGATTCATCAGGTGTTCTCTTTATTAGGATGAAATTTGGTTTTCATTTGAAACTCATATTGAAAGCGTTCCTGGAAACTGAACGATCGAACACGTGTATGTATAGTCGGCAGCACATCAGGTTACCACTTTGAACTACGAAAACAGCTTTCATTACGCAGAGAATAGAGGTGGTGTCAAAGTCAAAGTGGGATAGTCTGACGTGCGGCCATGTGTACGATTTGTGGCAAATTGGTTAGTAAGATTTATTGTTATAAGTATTATAAATCGATAGCGTCATCCAGTAGCAAAGTAGGCACTGGGTCAAGACTGTTCTTGACTCATTGTTTCTGTTCTTGGAATAACCTTATATATGACGTCTTGACAGAAACAATGAAAGGAAATCATCCGTTCTTTATAATTAGGTGCACATTATTACACAGACAATAAACTTCATTTTAAGCTTTCTCCCAATCGATAACTACCAAAATTGTCACAAGTCAACAGAAAATCTAGTTATACGTATCTTTAATTTTATATCAGTTCGTCTTTTCCCTTAAAAAAGTCAACACCATATAACCATCTTAAAAAAATTCCGATAGACGTCGTGCCTTTAAACTCAGTATCTTTTTCAAATCTGACTAGGCAGGTTCTTTTATTTCCCAAGATCCAACGTTACTCTTGTAGTCCATTCGTATCCATTAAAGCATTATGTCTTACTCCTCTTAATAAAGACATATATTTCCTAAAAAGCCCTTTGCTACAGAACGCTAATTCGCTTCGTAATTTCACTTCAAAACGTACGTTTGCTTTAAAGAGATTTCAGAAATGTTTTTTACAATCTGCGCCTATTCTAAATACACAATACGCAACGAGCTTTGTATAGAAAATAATGGCGATTGCAATATCATGGCGACGCGGCCCTCGTTCAATGACCCAGAGTTTTCCGGCTTTTATCAACTTTGAATAGTAATGAAAAGTTTTTAGACGCTTTTATTTAGTGCTTCTCATTGTACAAGTTAGAATTAAGGTGCCTTTCCACCAGATATGTACTAGACCGCAAAGCGTAACGAAGCTGTGAAGCATTTCAGATGTCACAAAGTAATTAAAAGTCATAAAAGTCATTTATTTATGTATGTAGGCCCACAAGGGGGCACTTATACACGTCCCAACATATTATTTTTTAAGCCCTACCACTGCTTCGGGACAAATTGTGGGCTAGTGCTGAGAAGAAGTAGCGCAAGAAACTCAGTCACTATTGTCAAAGCCTCTTTTAAAAATAATGTTTATATACAGAAATTGTACTAGTGCGAGCTGGTCCACACGTTTACATCATTCAAATAATCGTCTACTTTATAATAACCTTTTGTCATTAGGGTATCCTTAATAAATGATTTAAATTTGTTAATTGGTAATTCTACAATATTTTTCGGTAATTTGTTAATTATGACATCTCTCGCTCTCCAGTCGGTCGTTCCCCAATCCTCATTTTTTTGCGATCGGTTTTCGATTTTTTCTTTTACTTGTGCTGTAAGTCCTTCATTCGTGACAAATTTCAGGATTCTAGGTCTATGTAAAGTACCTACCGAACAGATGTTCTGTGGAAGTACCCTACCCTAACACATCCCTCGTGCACATCCGTTGCACTCATTCTTAGCACGAATCCTTAACACACATCTCTCGTTCACTGGTTTTCGTGCAAAAACCTCGTTGTCAAAAGTGAAAATGCAGTCAAAAGTGAACCAAAGAAGAATAATTCATAATGACTAGGCTTACTCATAGATTAGTTTTCAGGAATTTGTTACAAAATAACCATCGCACAAACTCCTGGCGCGCACTGTACAATAGTAAAGAAAAACAGCTACGCAACTGTTTTTCTTTACCCTCTGCAGTACAGATTTTTTCGTAAATTAGTAATGATAAAAATTAACCCTTAACTGTGAAATTGTAAATGTATAAAACACCGCAAATCTATTAACTCTGATTTAGTGGAAACTGCCCCTAAAAGGTTGCGAAATGCCTCCATTACAGAAAACAATATAACTCCAAGCACAGGTGATTTGTTATGGTGACGTCAAGACGACCCACCCATCGTACTTGCCTGTTTATTAGAGTTCCGTAGTTAAAAAAACCCTTGTATTTTATCTATCCGTTTGCGGCATAGAGCCAAGACCTTCACTACTAAAATGTCGCTAAAGGAAAATTTTCGTGATTGCTCCATATAAATTATCATCCATATTACAATTTTACTATTGCTTGCCAGATAATCAGTTACGGAACCCTACGCTCGATCATGGCCCGTCACGCACTTGGTATTTTTTCCTTTGCATACAAGGTGAAACACAACAGCCATCCATTATTTTGATGTATGCCTTTTGGGCTAATTCACTTTACCGGCAATACGGTGACAAATCTATTATGTACGGCTTACACAATGAGTGTTATGTAAACTTGAGTGTTATGAACATATTAGATAACAAGTGGATAGAGAAATAAACGTTGGAAAAGTTAGCTACTCAGAAAATAGGTAAATGTGTTTTTCTATAGCTGTAAAAAAAACTGGGCAACGCACTGAGGGCTCCGGGCAAACAAAGGTTTGGTTTTTCTTCGATGCGACCACGTGGTTTTCGAATGTTTCTTTTACATGTGTTGTAGACTCTTCTTCGTGTCAAATATGTGTACCCTATAGGTTTTTATTCTCCTGCGAAATGTTAGAAAATACTTACTGCTTAAATGGCCTGGCTTAGACATTTGTTTTTTTAGAGCTTCAAGAGACCATAGACAATAATATGTAATGTTAATTTCAGTTTGATAGCTTTACGCGGTATTGAGAAAAGGGTCTTGACAGACAAACGGATCACTAAGTAATCCTAAGGATTTTGAGGCACGTAACCCTAAAAACTGAAGCAGTGGACGTCCTGTGGCTAATCATGATGTCCTACTGCAACAAATTCCGTAGAATTAGTTGTAGGTAGGTATAGCTAGACCTAATGTTTGTTAAAGCACTACTATTATTGTTTTAACACGTTTCGCAGTATGTAAACATTGATTAAATACATAATACAACTGCTAATATTTGATTATGATTAATGTTAATGCAACTATGCGTTAATATTAATAACACAGATAGCAAACATTCATTATTACCTGACGCAATAAAGTGTTTTCACAACACACTTGCCCGAAAACGTCAATTTAAAAGTTATGAAAATGGCTTATTTTTAGCCTAGGGACGAACATTACTGGATTTCATTACCTTCTCTGGGGCCGTAATGTATTTGAGAAACATTAATCTACATACATAACTTGTGATTGTCATGCCTGTGTTAATTGTTTTAATGCCACTTTTTATTTTCTACAATCATTCGCCCCTTGCGTTATTAAACCCTGCAACCAGGTCTACTACTAACCACGAATAACTACACTAAGACGGTGTACCTATCTACCTTTGATATAGATAGATCTATCTAGATACTTCAAAGATGTTTGTCAACCCTAACTATTTCTTTATACGTATATATGTTTAAGTGCTAATTAGGAATGTAGCATGCCTATTACACGAAATTATATTCGTTACTATAAAATTGACCTAAAGGATAACAAGTTTCAATTTCCAGCACACCAGAGTTATCAAATTTTCGTCGCAAAATCACCCCTATCACAACTTCATATGATACCACAGCTGCCGACCGTACCTACAGGTCATTCATCAATGTCATACCTTTCACAATTTAAGTAGGAAAGTACAGGACCTGTGAGTTTTCATTTCCTTTGTGTGAGAATTACTAAAATTGCTACAGGTATATAATAATAAATTCATGGAAGAGGTTAATAACCTAGTTACAAATAAATGAAACTAACACATTCTAATTTTTGTCGTACATACATCATCTTATTTACTACATCAGAAGGTATTATTAAACAGCAAAAGTTATTAATTTAGATAAGATGTACCAAGTGCAATCTTCTTTATACACGTAATGTCTAAAACCGTTAGTAGGGTGAAAACTTAAATCAAGATTCCTGAAATTAATTAGAGAAACATTCTACGCAAAAAGCAATATTTTCTGTATTTTTTTCTTTAAAATTAAATTATCATTTCGATAATTATATAATTCAGTACTTGCTGGATTGCGACTTTTTGTATCTTTAACAGTATTGTTTGTAAATCCATTCTGAGGAAAGTTTAGGTATTACCCCACATAGGGGGGTTTTTCTATGGATGATATTAACTTAAGAAGACGCCCTTAAACTTTGTCGGGTCGGTTCCCTAACAGATTGTTTGTATTAATATTCTTATATAATATTATATACATTTTCTTACAATATTATACGCAATTACTGATATGACCTTTATTGAAAGCAATTTTTTATACACAAATCGATTAATCTTTGACATTGAAAAACAGACACGCGATACATCCAAACAGAAAATTTATACGACGCATCATATAATGTTAGCAATCATTTATCAAAATCTACATTTGCTGTATGCCTAATGACCGTGATGTCAAAATGTCTATACGTCTCTTGATAATAAATATTTATCCTGCCCAATGTCTGTCGGTTCATACTCGTACACTAGAAATTAATTAGATTTTATGTTTAAATTTGCTTTCTATATAAGCATGATGTCGTACGGTATTTTACTATGGGGCTCAGCTGCTGATATAGAATCAATTTTTGTACTACAAAAAAGGGCCGTACGTGCTATTTATAACCTCAAACCTCAAGATTCATTGAAAGATTTTTTTAAAGAAATAAGAATATTAACAGTAGCCTCTCAATATAATTATGAAAATATTATGTATGTGCGTAAAAACTTGCATTTATTTACAAAGAAAAGTGATACGCATAATTTTAACACTAGAAATAAAAATAAGCTTGCTATTCCACAATTCAGGCTTCAAAAAGTTGGTCATTCTTTCATGGGAAAATGTGTCAATTACTTTAACAAATTACCGAAAAATATTGTAGAATTACCAATTAACAAATTCAAATCATTTATTAAGGATACCCTAATGACAAAAGGTTATTATAAAGTAGATGATTATTTGAATGATGTAAACGTGTGGACCAGCTCGCACTAGCGGCACTAGTACAATTTATGTATTTAAACATTATTTTTAAAAGAGGCTTTGACAATAGTGACTGAGTTTCTTGCGCTGCTTCTTCTCAGCACTAGCCCACAATTTGTCCCGAAGCAGTGGTAGGGATGAAAAAATAATATGTTGGGACGTGTATAAGTGCCCCCTGTGGGCCTACATACATAAATAAATGACTTTTATGACTTTTATGACTCATATGTCGTATTAGATTTGCACCTCGCATAGAAAGCAAATTTAAACATAAAATCTAATTAATTTCTAGGTTTATAGGTTTATAGGTTTGCTATATGTAACTGTATATTTATTATAAGATTTTTTTTTGCAAGATTTTACGAAAGTACTTCGCTCACAAAAACTCATCGACACACCAATCACCTAGTTCCCAATTAAGCCTGAGATTGTGCTATGGCTACTAGGCGGATATAAATCCTTATATACGTTTATTTATCAAAACTTAGTTAGAAATTTTTTGACGACCGTCTTGGTGTAGTCGTTCGCGCACCGGACTTCTAAACCAGGCGGTTGCGGGTTCGAATCCCGCAAGGGGCAAATGTTTGTGTGATGAGCACGAGCATTTGTACCTAAGTCATGGATGTTTATATGTATTTAAGTATTTCTATCCGTTATTCTAGTCACCATAGCACAAGCTCTCGCTTAGTTTGGGGCTAGGTAATTGGTGTGTTTGTTGAAACTTTTTTTTTTTTTAAATGCTCGTGCTGATCACACAAAAATTTGCCTGTTGCGGTTGCGGTATGAGAACCTGCAACCTCTGATTTTGTAGTCCGGGGCGCGAACCACTACACCAAGACGGTCGTCAATATTGTAATTGAGAATTGATATTATTTATTCTGTGGTATTACATTATAAGTTCAATAACAGAGAACTCTATCTAATAGGCACAGTATTACATTATAATGAAATATCAGTTTTTACTTTCGCAACTGTTTTGCAGAAATAATCTGATTTTTTCGAACGAACTACTTTCGCCCTTCTCTTTTCTAATAAAGACATACCTATAATAATAATCATTGTTTTCCCAATATTCTCATAACATCGATAAGTGCTCCTTGTCCAAATGTGACCTTTCAATCTTATGAGAGCTAGCTAATGGAATAACCGAAAAAATATTGAAAATGCCCAGTGGCCCGAAAAATATTAGGTAATAAACTCGTGTGGCGCTAGTAAAAGCCGCGTCGTAAGATACAAGTGTTTTAAACAGTGACCTGAGGTCACACACTATGTGAAAAGTATTATCAATAGTACTGAGAAATTGGTTTCTAAATATCGTCGGGATAAAAAAACTAAAACTAGAATTGCGTCAATGTTGCCCCTAATAAGCGTTTCACGAAAGAAAAAAGCCACATTTATTAATAATCAATCAATCAATCATTTATTTGGCACTTAGATAATTTTATATAATGACGTCACAAACACATACAAACTATTAATGCAGATACTCTCGATGAAGTGGGAATTCAATTTTACCTAAGTATATGTATGTATATATAACTGAGAGTGCACCTGTGTATTGCGCACACACTTGTTCACTACAATATGTCCTGCGCAGTTGGCTAATCTCTGTTGAGATAGGCCGCCGTAGTCGAAATCGGCTAGGAGGACATCATCACTTATCGAAAAAACTTGCTAACGGAACAGCTGTTTATTCAAGACTAGTTATTGCCAGCGATTACGTTTGCCAAACGTGCTCTCTCTTTTATACCAAATTTTAATCGGTAGATAATTTAAATACGTAATTCTGGAATTTTGTTTATTTAAACTATAGTACGACAGGAACGATCAATAAACGAGGTTATTTTGGGCGTTACTGTCCCACTAATGAGCAAAGACCTCGCCTAAAAAACGTCGGGATTTTTACTATTTCCCTTTCCAGGCAAAGACCGTGTTTTTCAATAATTGTACACAATTCGACTTTTACAGTTTTTATATACGTAAAGATACATAACTCGCAGCGTCCAATTTTCCGTTTTCACGAAACGAGACATTGATAAATGGTTGTTTGTCTCGTGTCATGATGATCCAGGAGCCTTACACCTTGTGTGTATTTCTATCTCTACCTATTACCTATCACGCTCGCTCGCACTACCATGCTGACATGGCAAACAGAGACGGCTACAGTGGCAAATAAATACGGATATTCACTCTCAGAGTAGAACTCGACGAGAGCCAGTAATCAAATACTAATTGGATTGGATCCCGTGCATAATATTATTTTTGATTAAATTTTATTATAAGTATTGCAAAAATGATCAAAGGAGATTTTGGCTTAGTAGTAAACTATCTTATGTACAGGTTGTTAAAAAAATACGAGCTTTTATGGGGGTGGTTCAGAAGCAATTTTAGAACACAGGAAAATAATAACAAATCTTTATAAATACCTCAATAAATAGAAAAAAAATAAGTAAAAAATCTATATACATGCGGCCGCACAGCAGACTACACCAGACTGACCTTAAACCGGTGGCTTAAACCTTAAGCCACTCGGCTTTGGAGGTCGTCGTCGAATATCTTATAATAATATGTGACTTGCAATAAATCTAAAACTTGTCAAAGGTGGTCTTGAAAATGTCCTGCGGCTGGCAGACTTGCTAATTCCATCTGGGCCCTATTTCACCAACGCGACAGGCGCGGCAGTTGTCACATTCATCATTTTTTAAAGTTATTTCAATAATTGTATAAATACGAAAAATATAGAATACGCAAAACCTTTGTAGTAACAAAGGTTTAGCATATTTTAACGCAAACTTACTTATTACAATTTAGATATTTATCTGTTCTCTATTTTTCTTCTGTATGAACACTCGACTAAATCGCTATCACAGTCGCACTATGACGAAAACACTACAATTATCACGCAAGACAGACACAGCTCCGGTCTTATGTCAAGAATGCCCGACAATTCTACAAATTTGTCGACTTGTAAAAAAAATTTCTGTTTCACAACACAACTGTCAATACTGTCATTAATATTATTATACTGACAATGGTCACATAAATACTAGGAATGTTGACAATTTCCCTATAAAATAATTAGCAATTTTTTCACTTTACATGTCGCTTGTCATTTTTTAACCGTCATGTGTCACTGACATATTATGTAAGTTTGGTAAAATAAGGCCCTGGTATGTTCAATCTAAGTTATCGTAATGGTAAAATCCAATTTTCTTCTCAAGTATTTGGCGACTTGCGCAAATATTGACCAATAACTCTTGAAAAATTAGTCACGTCAAGCATAAGAGCCTTGCTAAGGTCCAGATACGACTGCAATTATCTTGTTTAACCTTGCAGCTCTAGGAATAAAGTTAAAAATTCCTTATCGTTCAAAGTGTTGACTAGATGGAGTTGAAATCTAAGGAATGAAATACGGTATGGATTACTTCTGAACCGGCACGCTTTCAGATTTAACGCTGATAAAAGTTTTATAAAGGAAATCGTTAAGTAGCTTCTGCGTGTGATGGATAATCTTAAAGTTCTCTTGCGATTCAAATGTACTTTATTTTGAAGTCACTGGGTTTATCTAACTAGTAGTTTATGAGAGACTGCCTCGTTGGTCTAGTGGTCAGTTCGCTGGGTACTATCCACGAGGTCCCGGGTTCGAATCCCGGGTCGGGTCGAGAGTGTTTGGGTTTTTCTGCCTTGAAATTACTCAGACACAGCTCCGGAGTCAGGAAGTTAGTGGTGTTAACACCCCCGTGCCTCGGAAAGCACGTTAAGCCGTTATTCCTGCGCCTGATCTCTCTACGGTCATATCGGACTGCCGTCTCACCGAATTATGAGAGTGAAGGAACAGAGAGTGCACCTGTGTATTGCGCACACACTTGTGCACTATAATAAGTCCCGCGCAGTTGGCTGATCTCTGTTGAGATAGGCCGCCGTAGTCGAAATTCGGCCAGGAGGACATCATCATTTTGAAGTCACTGGGTTTATCTACCTAGTAGTTTTATGAGAGTAAATTATGTATGTGTACTGGCACTGTATAACTTTTAATATATGCGACCGCAATTTTAAGACACTATCTTTATGCAACCTAGCGATTTATAAACTTAAGTTCCTTAGAAATAAAATTAATCAGAAGAGCAGCTTTTTCCTAGCACAATTTTTTACTAACTTAATCGGATAAGGCCTATTTTAAATGAAGATGTAACGTGTTTATAAATAAAATATTTTGTATTTTTGTTTTTTATTTATTTTCCTATAACATACTTTGTTAAGTTAAAGTAATTACAAATTAACAGATTTTATTAAAAATAGGTTTATGATATGCTTTGGGGTGGTGAAAAAACTACCTCCTAGTGGTCCACCCCGGGCAACGACGTCACAAACTTTAGTTTGTAATTGCGGCTGAACCATACTAACAGCGGTGGTAAACTCCGTTAGATGCCGCCTGGTAGCTACCACCCTTCCACTGGAACCCGGTACCAAGCACCATGCTGTGATTCCATCGAAGAGTGGGAGTGCCAGAACCTTCTGGGTGAGCCCGCTCTACATTCGACTCTGTTTACCCCGCGTCTAATTTAATCGAGAGTCAAGAGCAAACCCATTCCAAATAAATAAATAAAAGAGAAATCGAAATTTAAACTAACGACAATATTGTTTGTTAACGTAGATACACACATAGTTGAAATACCTGCCTAGGTTGTAAAAGGACTTGTCCATTAATGGTTTTTTATTCGTCAATATTTCTAACCAGAACAAACTAAATATTATATGAAAGAGTTCACAAAAACTAGCCTTTCTGCATAATTAATATAATTTTTAAGGCCTCCGATTTAGAGAAAAATTGAAATTATTTTTTCTCTTTGTCTGTACAAACACCGCACCTTCGCCTATACTAATTAACGCATGAAAAAAAATTACAGCAAAATTGTCATTCCATTGACAGTAGTACCTATTATATAATCTGTGGTAGTAGCTAGTAGTATTTATCCACCAGTGGAAAGGCAATGGTACATAGCCATACAGCCAGGAAATACAAGTAATGATCAATGGGTGATGCCTCATTACAAAACATATTTTTTCTCAAAAATGGAGGTGTTTAAAATTCAGATTTCTATGGTTACGTGTTTCATATTTTTATAGCTTAAAGATAAATATAGGTTATTGGTGGTTGGCAATATCTTGGAATAAAAAACCAGCCTCCATACAAAAAGAGGACAAGTCCTTTTAAAATAATATCAGTTTTTAAGTTGTTATTCAAAAGAAATCATGAGTCCGTGCTTCGGACAGGCTTCGGATGATTGAGCCACGTCGTGTCAGACACATTTATGTAAACTTTATGTCCAAAAACGAAATACAATTGGTGGTCTTAATGCCTTAAGACATCGTTATTAACACTGCTTTAACATCTGACATTAAGATTTGTTTGCCCTACATTAGAAAGGACAATCCATTTCTTTCATCTGAATCCAAAACTTACATGCACTTGAAATAGAAAACAAACCTTAAGATTCTCCGTGCAACAAATCGATGGCAATAACATCCCTTGACTATGGCCAATGTCAAGTGTTCCAATGTCAGTTAAAAATAGGCGGGGCGCATGCGCGGGCCATCCTGCACCGGTGGTCGTGACCCGGATCTGGGTCAGCGGGACCCGGGTGGTCATGACCTGCAAATGGCACGAGCCTCGGGTAATCATGAGCGTGTGCTGAATGAAACGTTTAGGACTATTAGCCAATTCTTAACTAAATCAATTTTGAGGCGTTTTCGTTTTTGGGTTTTGAACTGTTTACACTAGCATTAATTAGGTGGGACATAAAATTAGCTCTAGGAAGTAATCTTACTAGTAATAATAATTATTTGAAATATCAGTACAGGTTAGTAGACCTCTGGTTTCGCACTAGGTACGAGTACGTCCGATCCGAATTCGTCAAAATCACTGAACTCTATATAATTCAAGTACGCTGGACTAAAAGTTCTCTAGGAAATTACAGATAATGTTTGTGCCTAATCAAAGCGCCCTCACTGAGTGTCCATGGTACTAAAATAGAAATTACGTACGTTTATGTCAGTTCTAATTAGTTCCGTGGACGCTCACCACATGCTAACTACAGCCGTCAGCGCCAAAATGGCGATAGTAAAATGGCTTTATTTTTAGGTTGACAGTAGGTAAGCAATACAGCTTCTACTTGTATTATAAAGGTCAGTGGTCAAAATACATATTTTTATTTTATTAAATATGGAAAACAGGACCGTGTATGACGGAAGTAGTGTGTAAGCAGTTCTACGACTATACCGGACCGTATTTTGACGGAAACAGATCGGACTCGGATCGGACGTAGTGGGAAAGCGACTCGATCGCTTTCAAACGGAACGTCTCAGTTAAGAAATCAGACTTCAGGGCCCATAGACAAGATGCAATCGATTCAAAGGCAATGTTCGCTATCTGTAACAAAATGTATGAAACTGACATAAGCCGAAACATCACGTATTTTGACATTTCGTTGGCGATAGCGAACTTCGCTCTAGACTATCAGTCTGTAACAAATGTACGAAACTGAGACAAGCCGAAACATCACGTGAGTTTTGCATACATATTTTAACATTTCGTTGAAGATAGCGAACTCCGCTGTAGAAAGATTGCATCTTGTCTAAGGGCTCAGATCTTATGAATATTTTTCCACGACGTCTATTTTTTTCAAGCAGTCTTTTATCTTTCTCACAAACGTTGACATTGATTTCGGGAACACTTTGTACCTCAAGAAAGTGACAGTTATTTGCCCATTACACCCTTCAAGGGTACAAAACAGATGTCATATCAAAGGTAAGAAGAATGAACGGTATTTGAGCGATCTCCTTCAAATTCATATCAACATCCGGGTGCCCTTGGCCCAAATCCATAGATAAAAGCATTTTTCATTCTACAGAGCTTTTAAGGGATAAACCTTCGCTGTAAATCATGTCCAAGAGAACCATTATTACCTATGCATCATTTTTTATGAATAAATTTCAATGTATTGACGTCGTAAGGCTGACATAACTGAGCCAACATTATGCTTTCAATATGATGTTGAAATGTTGATCCTTATCACCAAAATACATATCAATCTGTTGTTAGTTTTCCAGGTAGTTTCAATATACACTTCGAGAATTTTAATAGGACGATAACATCAATCACACACCTATATACACAACGATAAGCAAAATGCTATAAATTAGTATCTATCAGTTCCCACATTTAAGTACATAGTTGTAACAAACAAGTAAACATAATTTTCGAAAAAACAAACACCCGACTGCAAACATTTTTATATTTTTGAAATGGACTTTTTACTGGCTTTTATTTGATACCCATATTGCTATTGTAAGGAAAAATCAATCCCCCTCCCCCCTTTATTTCCATTTGCGGGAGCCATTATGAAAATTTATATAGCCTATGTCACTCTCACAATTTTGACAAATTCAACGACATCTCATATGTCAAATACTGTCCAGCCGTTTGGGCTGTAGGGCGTGCCAAACAATTATACATACATACATACTCACGAAAAACATAACCCTCCTTCCGCAGTCGGGTAAAAGGCATTCTACATTCCATTTGAAAGCCTGTATAGATAAAAGTAACATTATTACCAAAATTACCCGATTCCTGCGACTTTATCCACGCAAAAATCCACTTCCCCATACACACTTTCATCTCCCCCTCCCTTTCGTTTCCTTAGAGGTTGAGTTTTTAAAAATCCTGGAATAAGTACATTATTTCTAACCAAACAGCTAAATGCCATTTTTCATCGAGCTATCTTCAAAACTGAAGGAGTTTCATACAAACTACCTAAGCTCCATCAAACAACTCTTAGTGCTCACCTACACTTTAAAAGGAAGCATGGTGCAGAATTTCAAAATTCTGATCCTAGTAGTTTTGGCTGTGCGTTGATATGCTTTTTACCCGACTGCGGAAGGAGGGTTATGTTTTTCGAGAGTATGTATTGTTTGGCACGCCTTACAGCCTAAACGGTTGGACTGTTTTTGACATATGAGGTGTCGATAAACTTGTCGAAATCGTGACAGTGACATAGGCTATATATATTTTTAAAATGGCGCCCGCAAATGGAAATAAAGGGGGGAGGGGGATAGATTTTTTTCCTTACCATAGCAATATGGGTATTAAATGAAAGCCAGTAAAAATACCATTTCACAAATATATTAATTTTTGCAGTCGGGTGTTTTGTTTTTTCAAAAATTATGTTGGCTTGTTATGTACTTATTTATTTCGACTGCCTCGTTGGTCTAGTGGTCAGCACGCTGGGTACTATCCACGAGGTCCCAGGTTCGAATCCCAGGTCGGGCCGAAAGTGTTGGCTTTTTCTGTCTTGAAAAAACTCAGACACAGCTCCGAAGTCAGGAAGTTGGTGATGATAACACCCCCGTGCCTCGGAAATCACGTTAAGCCGTTGTTCCTGCGTCTGATCTCTCTACGTTCATGTCAGGCTGCCGTCTCACCGAATTATGAGAGTGAAGCAATAGAGAGTGCACCTGTGTATTGCGCACACACTTGTGCACTATAATATGTCCCGCGCAGTTGGCTAATCTCGGTTGAGATAGGCCGCCTTAGTCGAAATTTGGCTAGGAGGACATTATTATTATATACTTATTTAGATTTCAAAAAATCGATCCGCGCCTTATGACGTGACTTTGGATTTGCAATTTTTACTTTAGGAGACATTTTGCTTTTCAAACGAATTTCAGATACAGGACTGACTTATGCAGTATTTTCTAATTAGGTGTTTTTCAAAGCAACGCTCCATACAAGTTTAACCCTCATGTTCCAAATCCACTACAATAAAGACTCTCATTGACTCGTAATAAAGGCACTTTTATACACAGCAAATACAGCTCAAAATGCTCTTTGGAACTGTTTACAAGGCGAGAACACCACATAGTGGGTCCTTGCTGTTGTCCTGGTTTCATTGACCTACTTCTAGTCTTATTGATGTAAATATCTGGATGTTAATCAGCGGTGGACAGTGTGTAGAAGTAGAAGATCACCCGAGAATATTATTTTTCAAAATGCTATTTCATCGAACAAATATCGAACACTGCATACAAATTAGATAGAACACAGAGTGCTCTCTGGCTTAATTAGTGCAAATAAACGTTCGATGGCATTTGCATAGTACGTTGTTTATTTTGGCTTACGGAATAAAAAGACCAACCGTCCATTAGTGAAATGTAGGGAGCTAGCTGAATGTAGTACGAGTCCAATGGAGGATTGCGAAACATGGACCCAAATTTCACGCCTTTGATATTATGTCACGTCCAAAAACATGGTAGATATTACAAAATGTGATGAATATTAACGTGTTGACACCTTGACAATACTTTAAATTTAGTATATTATTATCTAGTAAGTAGATATATTATGTGACATAATATGGAAGGCAAATATCAAATCTACCTTTTCGAATAGGCACGACAATCATGTATTTCCGCCTCGACCAAAACGGTTTTTCATTTGTGGCAGCCCTTTTGATCATAGCTCACTATTCACGCCCGTTAAATCCAGGAAAAAGTGAGTTTTGTTAAAAATAATAAAACTTTACCCAGATAACAAAACTATTCTATTATTTGGCCAAATGATACCTAAGATGCCGCTATATTTGTTAAAATGGTCACTTTAGAAAAAAGTGAACCAGCGTATGTATGATGAGTGGCAGAGTCGGTTAATTGCGTCCTCGGTCATCTTTATGTTAACAATGTGTTTGTTGAGCCCGCAATGATACCGATAAATAAGTCGGACTTAGACAATCTTTAAGGCTTAACCAGATCTTTAGATATTTTATCGATTATACCCCTTCACGAGTGCTAGTGTTCTTGTCCTGTTGTAGACTTCCACGACTCAATTGGCTCTTGTTTTTAAAGGGCGGTAAGTAACCTCGTGCCTCTTGACTTAAGTTTTGAATTGATTAAAACTAATGTTATGAAATATTAAAACAAAGTATTCTGTCTCTAGAGCCATTCAAAATATATTCTGACCTCTGCCCTCGTCCTCAGGACCCGCGCAAATCTGAATAAAAGCATTTCATTTTCAATACAGCGTTTGCGTTCATAGTCATTTTAAGCCCGAAAAATAATATCTTTATCTCTTCTGAATGACTGAAATTAGCATGAGAAAAGAGGCTGGCTGAATTCCGTATACAGCAGCATAAAAAGTGGATTTTGTAAAGTATTTTGCTTTTCGCTTAGCGCCCAAATATAAACATATATAAATATATATGTTCAGTTTAAATTACAGGTCGTTAAAATTAGTGTTATGTTGAATCGATCATATTTATATACGAAAAAAATATAAAAAAAACATTATGAAACGCGCCTTTGCCGCAGTTAACAATGGCGTGAAGTAGATGTTAGCAGTGTCATCACTGTCTTTAGCATCCCCTTTTATCGGATATGGACCAACAATCCAAAATAGGCATGTTTTATGCTAATTCTCTTTAAAAAAAACTTGCGGTATTCTTAAATTTCATAATACATCACCCTGAAAATGTTGCTTATTACACTTATACCTTGTATTTTTAGGAAAGGCGGCAATGAAACAGCTATTTTATTTTTAGGACGTAACAAAACCCATTTATATTACCTTGAAGAGCAAGTGAACTGTGTTTATGGAAGAGACGTTAATAACCTACAGTAAAAGTGCGTTGATGCTGGAAAAAGGTTTTCATTTAAAAAAAAAACTGAAAAATCATTATTAATAGCTCAATAAACTCAAGGTTAAGGTTAGGAAAGGTTAACCTTTAAAATGGACAGCAGCGTATAATTAATCTTAACGTTTGATTATGAAAGATATTTTATGAAACATGTAAGTTTTACTGAAGCGAATAGAGAGGTTTTTATGTGCACTTTTTGATCAACCACAAACCACAAATACTTGTACTACATAGTAAGCGAGCTCTAGTCGACTTGTGGGATAACCATAACTTTAAACATGCATGTAAACAAAATAACAACGCGACCAAGAGAATAATTAATATCATAAGCAATGCTAATGCAATTATTAAAATGAACATCTGAACGCCCTTCTATTGGCTTGGCGGATACCTGAGACCCCAATCCAGTAACAATAGTTGGAGTAGTGCGATATTCAGACACTTAGGATGCATTTACCTACCCGTTTTTACCCAAAAATAGTTCTTAAATAGTAGACTCCTTGTTTCACACATTACAAATATGAAATCGCTACCTTGGGGTAGAAAGATCGTAAAATCCATAAACCTTCTATGGATTTTACGACCTTTCTACCCCAAGGTAGCGAATCTTATCCAGACAACTTTTGGGTAAAGAAAAAACAATATTAGTACCCATTAAAACGGATAGTATGATGTACAAGGAAAGGCTGGTTATGATTACTACTTATCTGCTGAAAAGTCTGCTTATGTCCCATTCTCGACGAAATGCTATTAAAAATCAGTATAAAAAAACTGAACCTACACTACTACCTAGCTGAAACCACATCACCTAATTTTAAGACAAAGAATGCATTTTTCTTTGTTATAACACACATGCTATGCCGTGGAGGAAGAATGGCGTCCCTAGGGAAAAAGTACATGTGGGGAAATTAATACAGAAATTCTGCAAATAGGGAAACTGCTCTTTTATTCAGCAGTTGGGTTTGTTTGCTCACGCGAACGCTTTCAACGAGTTCATTCTGATGTCCTAGCCGGTTTCACATTACGCCCTCAGACCAAATAAAAAAAGGATTTTTATTTGGTCTGAGACCACGCCGTTTATTGATAGATTTCGCTCCGACACAGCTCGATGTCATCTAGATGTTCAGTTCATGTGATTAAAGTCAGCCTATTAGATCCCACTGCTGGGTAAAGGCCTCACCTCAACTATGAGGAGGTACGAGCCATACTCCACCACGCGGGCTCAGTGCGGATTGGTGGAGAGGTGTCTGTAAGGCAAGTGACAAACCTTACTGTCGGAAGTTATCAAGCCGCCCTAGGGCCTCTGACTAGGCTTAACGACTAATACCACAGGTATTAGCCGGGACCAACTGCTTAACGTGCCTTCCGAAGCACGGAGATGCTTGTCATGGACGTCACTTAAATGGTCGGAATGGTCACCCATCCAATTACGACCGCGCCGTGGGCTGCTTAACTTATGGTATCACTACCAAAGCGCTGCCGCCACTGCGCCACAAGCACCGCGCTGTTCATGTGATTATCATAATCATATTGATTTGCTATTATAGATTTATTAATGTTACATCATTTCATTTAGATTTAAGTAGGTAGGTACTGGTGCTTGTGGCGCAGTGGCGGCAGCGCTTTGGTAGTGATACCAAAGTTAAGCAACCCACGGCGCGGTCGTGATTGGATGGGTGACCATTCCGACCATTTAAGTGACGTCCATGACAACCATCTCCGTGCTTCGGAAGTCACGTTAAGCAGTTGGTCCCGGCTAATATCTGTTGCTATTAGTCGTTGAACCTAGTCAGAGGCCCTAGGGCGGCTTAATAACTTCTGACAGTAAGGTTTGTCACTTGCCTTACACCCCTCCACCAATCCGCACTGAGCCCGCGTGGAGTATGGCTCGTACCTCCTCATAGTTGAGGTGAGGCCTTTTCCCAGCAGTGCGATCTAAAAGGCTCACTTTACTTTTTTTTTAGGTAGGTATTGAGTTTTTAATTGGTTTTATACCACCTTATTCAAAAAAGTTAAGACTAGGTGTAAACCAGCACCTTGATCCACAAACACTAGGAAAGTTCCCATGTCCTTTTCCGCATTTAAATGTCAAATATTCTTTCCGAATGGAGTTTTCGAAAGCTTATTTAAATTGTTCTTAATGGAAACGTCAAAGTTTTCGATTCCGAAGTTTGAGAATCGCATTTTTTGACGTCTTCGGAAACCTGCCTCTCGGATTCGAAATCTGTAGTTTCCGAGGTTAGTGAAAAAGGGTGCTGGTTGGTTAGATATTAACAGACAAATGAGAATTGGTTGACACAGCGGTGACATGATCCTAAAGAGAAATGCTTTTCCCATTGGTTGGCCAAAACTTAGTCCTGTACCGTTACCATGAGTTTACGCTAGTTTTACTCGCTAGCGACGACGTAAAAAAAGAGTATGGAAAATTGCACAGCGCCTCTAGCGGTAACTTGAAGAACTAAAAGTTTCCATACACTTTTTTACGTCGTCGCTAGCGAGTAAAACTACCGTAAACTCATGGTAACGGTACTGGTTTAAACTAGCGATGGGCGATTATTACTAAATTAATCGAATTATTCGAATGGTCTCTGTAATCGAATGTATTCGGTAACCAACCGCAGTCATTCGAATGTCCTTCGACTATGCGGACCGGAGCGTGCGGTGCGCAGGCCGTACTACTAACTACTACCGAATGAATCGTGATTCGTCGCGTCGATTAGTAATTCGATCGAAAACATCTAAGGGCCGAGTATAGATTATAATCCGATTGTTGATTATTATTCGTTTTTTTTTCCGGATTACTAAATCGACATTCGATAGTTCGAATGGTCGATTGTCGATTCATTCGATTATTTTTTTTCGAACAATCGCCCATCGCTATTTTAACCAAGTCTAACTTTTTTGTAATACGGTGGATAAAGTCCGTTTGCCGCGTGTTCGTTACAGCCTGCCTTCTAAAATTTCTTACAGCCACTAAACCTATCAGTGAGTTTTCCCGGTCCGGAAAAACTGCCGGATCCGGATTCCAATGTAGTGTGAATAGCCCCTTAGATAGTGTCCTTATTATTGACCCCACTCGTGTTTGTCGTTCATCGAGCATACTAATACATGTAGGATATGGGCGTGAAACGGAACGCAAGGCGTATGAAAGAGAAGGAAGACTGTGTGAGTGAGACAATAGAAGAAGGAAACGAATTTGAATATAGAAGTAGCGAGTGCTCTTGTGTAGAACGTTTGAGAGGATGAGTGCAGTCTGATTGGTGATTTAAGAATATAAAGAAGTTAGGCTGTCAATAACTTAAGTTCCAGAAATCCCTTGAAAGCCCTGATTCCCACATACATCTAGGTTATAGTTATAAAGACAAAATGTCATTAATTTTGTTTGAGAAAAATTCCGTCTAAACCGAATGCCTCAGAATGACCCGACTCAACGTCAAGCATCGTAGAAGAGTTGGGAAATAATTTGTCACCATCGATGTTGGTGTAAGTCGTAAAATCTGATCATTAATCTGAATCTGATCTGTTTTTACCACATCAGACAAATTGAAAGTGGGATTTGCATTATCATTAGGTACCTAAGTAACTTGTCGTGTATAACAGACATCCCTAAAATTCCGAGAGCAAGCAATGCTATAAATTTAAGCATACGGCTTATTCAATTAATGAACTTCTCCTCCTTCTGAAAAAAGTCGTGTTGCTTTGTGAATTTAATACAGTAACATTTGTGTGTATAAGTACTAATGTGAGACATTAGTATTATTCACCGCAAATTTTATGCTGTCACTCAGGCGACGCGGTATAACCTTGGCGGTATTTTTAGAATGAAAATTAGAAGCTACGATACGTAGGTGTGCTTTGCGTGAAATTTAAATAAATACGAGAATTGCCCTCGTAATAGAGCCATCGTTTTAAGGTCACTATATTCAGGTTTATGAAAGATACGCCATCATTCGAGATTCAGAGATTAGTTTAGAACATTTTTACTTTCAGAAATTTTCCTTTTACATATAAGCCCTTCACTTTACAATAAAATAAATAAATAAAATAAATTGTTTCAACAAACACATACCTAGCCCCAAACTAAGCGTGACCTTGTGCTATGGCGACTAGAATAACGTATAGACATGCGTATATACGTTTATATACATCCATGACTTAGGTACAATGTAAAGCAATATCAAGACTTCTATATCAAAGATCACCAAGGAGCAGCAATAAAATGCATTTTAAACTTTTTCTTCCCCTCTGTTCCGTTCGTAGTACTCGTTTTCACTGTCTACCAGATTAAAAATCGATTATAAATGAAGCTATCTAATGTTGCAGCGTCTCAGCTTATGACATTTTAGATGCGGCATTTATCCTTGTATCTCATATATGGACAACTTAATCGCCTGATTAATACAGACTTAACTACTGTAATTGTTTCTGCGGTAGCTCTTCAATCAAGCTTAATATGGGAAATGTCTGGATTCTAAATTTCATCAGGGAATTTGACTTGCATATTATTTAGTTGGTAAATTCGACAAACACGTCAAATCAAGATTAGCAGCCATATCGAAAGTTGTGCGTACAAAATTACCTTAAGGCCCACATGCGCACGTCTAGATTACCTAACCTGGGTTTGCCCAAGGCCTATTATCTGAGTTGAAAGCTGACTTGAGCTAGTCCGGATCACCTCATCCGGACTGGCGCAATTGAACCTTCCGAATTAGCTAATCCAGACGTGTGCAAGTGGGCTTTCAATTCAGATAATAGGCCTTGAAAAAGTCCAGAACAGCTAATACGGACGTGCGCAAGTGGGCCTAAATCTTCTATTGTGCCTACGCTAATACAACTTCAGAATACAGTGTCCGGGTTAGGACTAGCGATAATTTATGGAGTATTATTTCATCAAATGTTATCGACGAAAAACCCCCATTTTGGGTTCTAACTCCCCCCCTCTCTTAAAATGGCAGCCATTTTAATTATTTAAAAAAGTACTATTTCTATAGATCTGGAGGTCCTTAAAGTTATTAAAATGATTCATTTCCTTAAAGTTATTAAAATGAAGATTTGCCTATCAAGTGAAATAAAAATTAATTCAAAATTATTATCCGTCATAGAGAAAAAAAAATCCTAATAATTCTTGCTAAAATTTTTAAAACAGTTAACTAGGTTTTAAACCTAAAAAAGGAGATTGATGGAAACAATAGAGTGTATGAGGGGACGAATGTTAGGCCACCTGATTCGACACGACAATTTTATTAAAACGATAATAGAAGGAAGAATAGAAGGAAAAAGGAAGCGAGGAAGACCAAGAATAAGCTACATGCAGCAAATAAAAGAAAGGATAAATGTCGGGTCGTATCAGGAGGTTCAGAGAAGGGCGGAAAGCAGAGAGGAATGGAAAAAACTCAACCGACAAGAGCCTAGCTCTTAAATTTGATGATGATGACCTATTATATACCTAATAGCGGAGTCATTATACGCATTCAATGTATGGGAACCAATATTTTTCGGATCAAAGGATTAGCCTTGGCATACTTGTTCCTTAGGTAGACTAGTGTAGAAAACGCCCGGGAGTCAGCGGCTCACACCCCGCTGGGGGGCTGCGGGAGGGGGTGAAGTTCCCTTACTCCGCACGCACTGTGACTCGTCATAACTGCTAATTTATACCCACTAGGGCAAGTTTGGTATCGTTTTTAGATAAATCAAAGATGGCCAATTGATTTTTGAAACAAAAACCAAGCATTTTCATACAAAAAAATGGAATTACGGCCAAAAATAAAAAAAATAAATTCAATATTTTTTTTTGTATTGGCCATAAACTTTAAATGTGTACCAATATCTGCTTTAAAAAAATATAAATAAATAGCCGCATTCATACAAATTCCAAAAATATAAGCTTTGTTGAAAATATTAATAATAAAAATGTTAAAAAAAATATTTAACTCCACGCGGGAGACACGAAAATTCTTAGAAAAATACAAGACAGCAAAAAACAAGAAGGATATTATATGGTGTTTATAGAATAGAACGTAATTTTAATATTTTTTTGTTAAAAATATATTGTATGAACCCTGTGTATAGGTTTACCGTCGTATTTAAAAACTTATGGCTTAACTAGATTTAGTGACAATGTCGGGTGACTTGAAGGTCTTTAATTTATCGATCTACATAGATATATGCTTAAAACACATACATATATTTATATACTGTCTCTTATGCACATTTGCCGCCGGAATCGCTCAACATCGTGTACTTATGTTGCTGCTGCAAGCACCTGCATCTGTGGCCACCACACTTAATTTTGCAACTGCACCTGAGAATTTCAATACATGCTTCGGCTGCCACTGGTAAATCTGTACATGTAGGTTTCCAGCTGTCACCGACTTTGGTCCATTCCCAATTAGATGGATCTTTTTGTACACAAATGCTTTCATGCATCGTTCACCGTAGAAAATGAACAAGACCTAAAGAAAAAAGTATTTACGAATACACTATTGACTGATTGGTTAATTACGTGATTTCATAGTGTTAATACTCAATATCTACCTGTCGTATATAACGACCATAATCTTTTTGATTATGGAAAATGCATCGCTGTTCCTGCTCATATAAGCTGTCATAACACCTTCTGTGGCATTGGGGAAAGCATTCAGTGTCCACCGCAATTTTTCACCTTTATAATTGAAGCTTAAAACAGTATCACACGGTCACACACGCCCATGATGGCATGGAACAGCGAAAGAACTTTTTCGCTTTGTGGTCCTGTAAAAAGCAAAAAATCCATATTGCCTACCGAGACGTGTTAATTAAGAGGAAAAGTAAATATCGTAAAAATGTTCACCAAGATTATTTGCTATCTCATAACATGGTGGTCTTCTACAGTACCTATGTGTACCCAATTAGTACCCATAGCTCCTCTAGGCACTCGTTGCACAACAGCGACAGCGTCTACGGTTCGAAAGCTGATTCGTGTACAGTCGTGGTTATTACTGCATCAAACATGTACCATCATTCTTGTCTCCACCACTTGATAGTTACATGGAGCTCATCTTTGCGTATTCGGAGTGCGTTTTGATAGTAGGTATATCGGATTAGTCTGTGTCATACACGTCCTTATTTAGGCCAAAATTACATGAATAGCAAAAAGTAGAGAGCAAATGAAATGTCTGCGTTCGAAGTAGGTACCTGGGTTATATGAGCTATAGGTACACGTAGAAACTGAAAAACACCACCAGTACCGACCTTAATATGTGGTAGCAAATACTTTTGAATTTACACGTCCAGTAGTTAACAAAGATCTTTTCCTTTTTACAGAACAACAAAAAGTAAGTCCTTCCGCTGTTCCATGCTTTAATGGGGCAAATGTGCTACTGCTTCCATCTTCAATTGTAAAGGTGAAAAATTGCGATGGACACTGAATGCTTTTCCTAATGCCACAGAAGGTGATATGACAGCTTATATGAGCAGGAACAGCGCTGCATTTTCCATAATCGAAAAGATTGTGGTCGTTTTATATGACAGGTAGATATTGAGTATTAACACTATGAAATCACGTAATTAACCAATCACTCAATAGTGTGTTCATATCAGCCTATTGCAGTCCACTGCTGGACATAGGCCTCTCCCAGACTGCGCCAACTTTCACGGTCCTCCGCTTCTCGCATCCAGCCTCCACCGGCCACCTTTCTCAGGTCATCGGTCAGGCAGCAGGGAGGCGTCCAACACTACACTACGTTTTCCGAGACGTGGTCTCCATTCGAGAACCTTCCTACTCCAACGCTCGTTGGTTTGCGACAGACATGACCAGCCCACTGCCACTTTAGCTTACTACACCTCTGAACGATATCTATGACTTTCGTCTTTTGGCGGATGATCTCGTTCTAGATTCTATTTCTTAGCGAGATCCCCAGCATAGACCGTTCGCTGAACGACATGCAGTCGGTGGACCAGCTTGACTGTCAAGTTCCACGTTTCGGCCCAGTAGGTCATGACATGTAGGACGCACTGGTTATACACCCTGCTCTTTAGGCATTGCGTCGCCACGACGAGAAGATGTGACGCAACTTCCCAAATGCTGCCCAACCTAGCTGCACCATTCTGGCGATTTCGCGCTCGAATTTGTCTCTACCCAGTTGCAACACTTGCCCGAGGTAAGCGTATTCCTGGACAACTTCGAGCGTCTCGCCGCTGACTGCTATCAGTTCCGAGAATAGTGTATTCGTAAATACTTTTTTCTTTATGTCTTGTTCATTTTCTACGGTGAACGATGCATGAAAGCATTTGTTTACAAAAAGATCCATTTAATTGGGAATGATGGACCAAAGTCGGTGAGAGCTGGAAACCTACATGTACAGACTTACCAGTGGCAGCCGAAGCATGTATTGAAATTCTCAGGTGCAGTTGCAAAATTAAGTGTGGCGGCCACAGACGCAGGTGCTTGCAGCAGCAACATAAGTGCACGGAGTTGAGCGAACTACAGTAAATTTGTACTTCAACCTAAACCTAAATTTGTACTCTAGTAGGAAAGTTTTGGGGTAGTTCTGATTTTTTTATTCCATATGTGTTTTGGGGTGCTAAATCTGAATCTGAGGTTTGCGGACAAAATTCTTTGACGCAACATTAAAAAAAACGTTTTTTTTTTTTGTTTTTTTCTGGTTTTTTGCTTAAAACTCGAAAACTGTTAACTTTTAGTAAATGGTCTGTTTACAGAAATTAAAGAACTTAAAGTTCTCTACAAATATAACTTTTTTGGTTATTGTACAGACGAACCGTTCGGTCTCAAGTGCAAGTTGAAAATTGGCAATTTGTACCGGTGTGACTGCAAAACCCACTTTTTAGATTTATATTGAAAGGTTTTCAGTAATTTCACCTAGTATTTAAGTTAATTAAAATGAAAACCGAGTCACACGGATAATTCACGTTTTGACTTATTCTTTTTATTGTTAAAACAAATATTATAGCTAGATTGCAAAAAAGCAAAATAACTCAGTTAAAAAGCAGTTAAAGCCGCTTCACATTCCAATCGGCTACAACGTGCTAAACTGTTGTAGACGTTGTAGTATGTGTCAGTGTCTCGTGCCAGTACCAACTACTTTGGACCCTGCACCGAACTTAATACTCCGGTACATTTCATGTAAATGTAAAAAGGGCTGTCAACGCAATTGTGGTTGCAGGAAGGCGAGACTCCATTGTTCCCCAATATGCTCATCATGCGAAGGACTGTGTAACAATGAGCCCCCAGAAGACAGCTCTGACATAGACGTAGAAGACCCTGAAGAAAGAGAGAGAGGTATGTTGGATCTCACAAGCTATTTTGTAGTCATTCATCTCTCCTTGATATATGATATGTGTCTCACCTCTTTTTATTTTCCAGGAGAACGACTCCCGACGCTGACGATGGAGCAATCAGACCCTGAGCCAGGACCTGATGCCATCGAAGAACCTCAGTACGATGCGGAAGGTATGTTTAATGGGGAAGATTATGTGTGTTTGTTACATGTCAAATATTGTTACTCTGAATACTTTTTTGCTTTTGTGAATTTGTGAACTTTTTTGACTCTAGACATTTTTGAAAACGTGGAGCTTTCGTTATAAGGGAAAAAAGCTGACCTAGTCGACAGGTAAGATAACAGTGTTTTTTTTATACTTTTACACATTTTCATAGCAAATCTAGGATGAAATTTGTTAAAATAAAGTTTAAACTAAAAGCTTCTTGTAAAAAAATACCAGTTTTATTATTTCTAAAGGATAAAAAATTTTAAACTCCACATAACCTCTAAAAGCATAAATATACGCTTAGCATAATTTTGTTATAATAGTATGTATCCTTAGCTTTCATTGTTTACCTACCTAGTCTTAGAAGTAGTCTCAAAATCAGTTTCTTCGAAATGTTTGTCACGTAACCTAGAAAAGTCACTTGATTTAAAGTTTCCTCTTCTCAATGCCTTTTCCCTTTTTTTCCTTTGCTGTGAATTACTGGGGAAATTGTAGGAACCTATTTCACCACACCCAATAGCTGCACGGCGCCCCATTAAAAATACTAACTAATAACAACAAAACAATAAATATTTGTATGGGTTTTGACAGTTCCTAAGTAACAAACATTTGGCGCCCTCTATAAGGAACTAATTTGACAGTTTGCTTCCCCATTTACTGTATGTACTATTGTATGAAGGTATGTTTAATCTAATGTATCTATTTTGCAATCTTCATCTCTTCTTGATAAATGACTTAACTTTAAACTTTTATTTTCCAGAACAAGCAGAACCAGGACTCATCGTTATCGATGAACCTCAGCCAGGGCCTTCCAAAAGACAACGGCTCATATAAATTTTGCATATTATAATTTATAATCACAATAATATATGATCAGTAACGAGATTTTAAGTTTTATTTTGTTACGAGTTCTACCTTTTTTTGATACCTACTGAATTTGCATAATTTTTGCCTTTTTTCTTTTTAATTACTTGTGTGGAAAACCAGATGACATTTATCAAATGACAGCATCCAAAAAAAAGGGGTTTTGCATAAACTGCTAAGAATGTACAATTTTCAACTCACACTAGAAACCGAACGATTCGTCTGAAAAAAAACTAAATACTTTTTTTGTAAAGAAATTCAAGTACTTTAATTTTTGTAAACAGACCATTTACCAAAAGTTAATAGTTTTCGAGTTTTAAGCAAAAAACCGAAAAAAACCTTTTTTTCTGGTTCTTTTAATGTTGCGTCACGAAATTTTGTCCGCAAACCTCAGATTCGGATTTAGCACCCCAAAACACATATGGAATGAAAAAATCAGAACTACCCCAAAACTTTCCTAGCAAAAATACAATTTAACTGAACTATAAACCCAAAAATGTATTTTTTTGAAAAAACAATTAAAAAAAACTTTTCGCCAAAAATTTTTATTCATAAGAATTTTGTCTCTAACTTCTGATAAATTCAAGTCCCATTATCGCTAGTCAAAACCCGGACACTGTATATTCGGATCAAATTTTAAAATGGAAACGCTCTCTGATGGCGGGCAGGTAAGCACCGGCTCATTAATCACTCTCAAGGAAAACTTCTAAACCCTCTTAGCCGCTTCTATTAAACCAGCAGAAAGATTGTAATAAAAAACTCCCGAGTTAATTACAGAGACGCAATAAGCGAAGTAATTATGAATGCAGCGCGCATTCGACACTTAACAGTGTCAATTAGAAAAATAATTAAATGTAGAACCAAGCACTTTAATATTGATTAGCCAGTCATCATGCGAATTGTCTGGTTTTAACGCCCGATGTAAAAGGGGGAGTCAAGTGCATCAATTTACCTCTGCTTTAAAACTGTCTGTCTCTCCGTCTGTCAGTCAAGCGCCATAGTCAAAGTCATAAAATATCAAACTTCTAAGTTAATGCTCTTAAGAACATCACCTCGGAACAAAAGGCTTGCTAATTTGACACATGTATCTTGCCAGTGCTAACATATGGTGCTGAAACTTGGGTTTTTACTTTTTACTAAAGACCCCACTAATGGATGGATGGCTGGTCATGTCTGTCGCAGAACCAACGGGCGTTGGAGTAGGAAGGTTCTCGAATGGAGACCACGTCTCGGGAAACGTAGTGTTGGACGTCCCCTTGCTAGATGGACCGATGACCTGAGGAAGGTGGTGGCTGGATGCGAGAAGCACGTGAAAATCGGCGCCGTCTTGAAGAGGACTGCAATAGGCTGATATGATGAAAGACCCCACTAATAATCTGCGA
Organism: Pyrausta nigrata; assembly: GCA_949316185.1. Taxonomy (NCBI): domain Eukaryota; kingdom Metazoa; phylum Arthropoda; class Insecta; order Lepidoptera; family Crambidae; genus Pyrausta; species Pyrausta nigrata. The sequence goes on along the minus strand of OX438955.1, from coordinate 11,712,953 downwards.
GTGGTCCAAAAAGCGATTGAGAGAAAACTGGTAAGAGTGAAACTGCGGGACCGCATGACAAAAAAGTGGCTAAGAGAGCGCAGTAAAGTCAGTGATGTTGTCCAGCGCGTAGCGAAACTTAATTGGGAATGGGAAACTAAAAGTTTTTGGTTACATCGTAAAAAAAATCTGTGATTGATATGATTGACGGTTTCAATAAAACATTAATTGGTCTAAAGAGTAATATACAAGTACTTTACATAAAAGAAAATGAGAATAAAAAAGAATTATTAATTACTCTTAAAAGCCTTCATCAAAGCCTATCATGTATTAACTCAAAAACTTTATGTATTTGAATTACTATTGAAACTTTGTTTAATTAATAACCTACTCGAAATATGAACATGTTGGTAATGATAACCGTTATAGGTGCATTAATAAAGTAAAAAAAGATCTGATACATGATATTTATAAATAAATGTTAGAAAGTAACAATAGTAAATAATTCCCTTCTAACTTAGCCGAATGTCGGCGGTACGGCGGTCAATCTAAACAAAGATGAGCTAAATGCTTAGCTAACTACGCTGAAATTATGTATTAGTGCAATTGTGTGTACAGTTGCAAATTCTGTTCCTATAACCTCTTAATTCGGTAGATTAAATAATTCAACTAACACAATTACCTCCCGTAATTATAGAAGCATTAATTTAATCTCGGGTAAATCAGCTTACCGTCGATCGCACGGCAAAATAATTATTGCTTATTATTTCATTTGATACATTAATTGGTTCGTAATATATATTAAATACTTTATACATAGTAATAAGCAGTGTAATAAGTTGATGTTTTCAACAACTCATAATTGTTGTAAGTTAATAATAAGCAAGTCACTATATCACCATCGAATGTCCATTTTTGAAAAAAAAAACACTGCAAGATGCGTTCCTTCTAAACCCAAAAAATCACTAAATCAAATCCAAGGACAGTATGTAATGAAAAATCCCCATCTCGCTTTTACTTCCTCAAATAAAACCACTGAAGGTCAATACTCCCTTAATTAATATCCACAATTTTAATTTAAAATGCTCACTTTAAAATTGAGCAAGATAAATTCAATTCAATATTTGTTAATTTAGAATTCAGTCCTAATCTCAAAAAACAGCTTTATTCCGGAAATAATAAGAAACACTTAAGTGTTTCTTATTTTTATGTTAAGTAAAGTTATGCTTATAGGTACACGTTTGATGCGTATCATTTGACACAAAAAAAATTCTTCTAATTAATAGAATCAGGCATTACTTTGCGGAAATCCATTATTAGATGGGAAAAATAAAATACAATTATTTTGCTTTCAATTTCCGCTTTAAATTCTCTTAGCGGAAATTTAAAGCAAAATATTTATATTTTATTTTTCCCATCTAATTTTTTCTTCAATTGTCGATCTTTCATTGCCAGTTGCCAATGCATTAAAAACCAATGAAATTCTTCAAAGAAGGTACCGTTTGACTGTGTTCTTAGTTGAAACACTCTCCTCGTTCGTCATTAAATATTCCGTTAGGGATGGACAAGGTCGCGGGCTGGGCCAAGGTTGTGACCCATTTTTGGTTCAAGATCACACGGAAGCTGTGGACGCATGACGCATGCGCCGGTGCGCCTGAATGGACCCGGGATAGTTATCGAGCTTCCATTGATTAATATGGTTACCTACTTATTTCTTTACTAGCAGTTCCCCGCGACTTCGTCCGCGCCAACAGTCGGATTTTCCATACAAACTTTCATCCCCCCTTTCACCCCCTTTGATGATTTTATATCGCGACAAAAAGGTTTCAAACTATGTGTGTATTTCATTTGAATGGTCCAAGTTTCGGAGCCTTTTCAATACAAACAAACAAATCTTTCCTCTTTATAATATTAGTGTAGATAGCTTTTCTTGTCGGACTAGCAGTCGGCTCGCTGCCTACAACACTCGAAACAGCTTGCAATCAGGAAGTTGGTAGTGTAAACACCCCCATGCCTCGGAATGCACGTTAAGCGGTTGGCTTGCGATCTCTCTTAGGTACTCCGGCCATGTCGGATTGCCGTCTCACCGAACTTTGAAAGTGATGGAACCGAGAGTTGACATTGTGTAATATCTCCCGCGCAGTTGGCTTATCTCTGTTGACATGGTTCAGAAGAGAACTGATCACCCCTTGTCACTTTCCCCTCCAATGAAGACAACAATAGCAAAAATATTGCAAAAATACAACCACACTTTTATTTCGCTACTAAACATAAAACTAATACTCGAAAGGGTCAATCTGACCTCGTGAGAGTTGATCTCATTTGCCAACTGGCTCAAGGCTGAGCAATCCTGGTCTGATCCTCTCAACTGTAGTTAGGAAATTTTCCGATGCCGTTAAGTCGGATGTTAATTTGGTCTGTATGAACTTGTGAGTGTACTTCAAATACGCTTTGTTGTGTGGTCCTAGTTAATTCAACCATGTTCAATAACTGAGAGTTACCAACTCGCAACAGTTTTGCACTTTATTGATACAAAAATAATACTTTTCTACTACGGGATAGAAAGTTACTAGATTTAAATTGCCATTCAATCAGAATGAGGTCATGACAATTTAAAATCAGTTGTAATATACAGGTTGTCCCGTTGAAGAGCTTGCTAGACTGACACAGGAGAAAGCCTAGCCATAGACTAACATAAAAATAACATGTAAGTATCTAATAAAAGTCTCGTGGTTTGGAAGATAATTCCACTTTTATGTGTTTTTCTTGTATGAAGAATATACGAAAGTGGCACTATCTTCCAAACTGACACTTTAACTAGAGTCGTGTTATTTTTATTTAAACGGTCTATGGCTAAGCTATCTCTAGTGTCAGTCTGGCACGCTCTTTCGAGACATCCTGTATATTGTGTGAAGATAATTCAAACTGAATAAGTACTGTAATATCAGGCCTAATTCTACTAGTATCTCCAAATGAAGTGAGGTTAATTTTACACTATTTCCAGTCCCATTTCATGAGGCAAGTCAGTTAACAGATTGGTTTTCATAGACTACAATACATTTAGTAAATTATTTCCATGAATTTCGCTAGCTATTGTCTGATATATGCTAGGCCAGTATTATGTTGATAAGTTTGAAGCAGTACGGTGTTTCACCTTGTATAAGGGTAACTAAAAAAGGCACTTACTACCTGTAGAAAATTTTACATTCTCCTACCAAATTTTTCGTCATCGGCGGCCAAACCCAAGAGAAATCAAACGCAAGAGATATTATAGTGCACAAGTATCACTGCAATACACAGATAAACTTCCTGTTCCTTCGCTCTCATAGTTTGTCGAGACTCTGGCAAGACCGGAGAGAGATCAGGTGCAGACCAACGGCCACGAGGAACGGGGGTAACACTACCAATTTCCTGATTCCAGAGCTATTTCTGTTTTTTTGTCAATACATAACTTTAGGCCCGACCCGGGATTCGGACTCGAGATCTCGTGGGTAAAAGCCAGCATGCCAAACACTTGACCAACGGACCAACTCGACAAGTCAGGAATTGTAACAAAAGAAGACCTTCGAGTTTTTCATAACTAAACTGCTGGAGGGCAAAGCGCCTTATGTTTTATTTAAAGAATTACCAGCATAAGTTTAAGTCTGCCTGTTGAAATGATACTGTACTGGTGATCGATTTTAATTAAGTAACAGTAGTGCCGCGGTGTTAATTTGTTGTCTTTACCGTGGTAGCCTTATAAAATGGATTTAGGTCCACGAGAGCTACTACCGACAAACTCCTCTACAGTTTGGCAGAATATTGTTATAAATATGTATTTTATTTTGTTGAATAGACAATTAAATTAAAACAAAATGTTGCCATAGTTTAGTCACACATCTTGTATTAAGGTTAATACGAAACAGTTTGTATGTTAGCGCTCATTTCAAAGCGAGTGAACTCGAGTCAAGCGCTCGACTCAAGTCAAGAGCGCTCGGGTACACTCCTGCTAGTAACTAATCCGCTTAGGAAGTGGATTTTAACGCTAGAATAACTCTGTTAGCTCCATTGATATAGCACACATTGTTTAGAATTTCGATAACAACTACGTGATTATGACTATAAGCTCGTTTTATAAACAATCTTATTTTGTGTTTTAAACATATCATTTTAATCAGGATTAAAATGTCAATATAAATAACCAATACCAATCAGTTACCAAGTTGTGAAAGATATTTTAAAATCAATGCATTTGTTCGAATCGAGCCTATATTGAAAGTTATAAGAACGACGGCACACCAAGCTAAACGGCATCTTATCCAGTTGTGATATTGGCGATTTCGCTACGAAAATGGACAGTCTGATGTGCTCGCCACTGTTCCTTATGCAATGCTACAAATAAAAGCACTTTGATCTTTCAACTGCATCAAATTCATTTTGCATAATCTCACTGACCTGCACAACATCCACCCCCTACTCATTGTCAATGCATGGGCTTCAGTAAATGTCATGCGTTGTTCCTTACGCAGACATTACAAGCTCGTAAAGACGAACTTTGATCTTTAAACTGCATAAAATCCTTTGCATAATCTCACTGACCTGCATTACAGCGACTTTCATAGCACTCGGTCACGGTGAATGCGTGGGCTTCGGTAAATACCATAATAGATAGAAATGAAGTAGGATCGTTAGCGTTGGAACTGTATATCTTATACCACAGCTATCAGCGGTGGTAGGCTCCGTTCGGTTCCACCTGGTAGATACGACCCTCCCACCGGAGCCCGGCGCCAAGCAGCTTACTGTGTTTCGTCAATAAGTCGAAGTGCCAGAACCTTCTGGGCGAGTTCGCTCCACGGACGACTCTACGCTACGTCTGGCTTAGTCTAGAGTCAAGAGCAAACCCGTTTCAAATAAATAATAGCTGTATCAGCTATTAGGTATACGACTTGAGAGAAGTTTCCCTACCGCTTCTAATACTTTATGGTGTAAATATTACACACAGCTTTCACGCCAGACTCGCCCACGGTTCTACGAAACGCTACTATTCGATAACGTACGTCCATTGGAGTATTCACTTTTACTTTGAATAGAAAAGACGTGTAGGTAACGCAAGCGGAAAAGTTCCGTAAATAAGACACGAGTTTTGATGATAGCTGAGTTCATTGCAATATAAATGTTAAAATAATATGTATGCAATGACGTTATGTTGATGAAGAATGTCTTTCAAAAGTATCTTGAGTAAACCTGCAAATACTTTAGGGTGAGTGGTAATAAAGACAAAATATATCTGTGAAAAGTCAAAGAATGATACTAAACCTGCACTGTAAGCATTGTATCGTCTTTCTTTTTTGATAAAGAAATATATTACTCTGGATGACGAGTACTTTCGAATCTAGCTCGTTCGCGTTGTCTGGCTGGCATGAGTGACAGGGACACATTCAAAAATATGGTCATCGTCATTTGGTGTACTGGACCTACCCGTCTTGGAGCTATAACAATTCGGCTTTGAGAATAGGCATCCAAAAATATCACTGTAATGATAATGTCTAACACGTTTTTTACTATATCCTCACCGTAACACAGTATAAAATAAAGTAATACATACATCCTACGTGTGTATGTTTTGATTCTTTTCCTCAGATGTGTCTGCTTTTTTAAAATAGCAGTTCCCCGCGACTCCGCCCGCGCCTAAAGTCGGATTTTCTATACAAATTTTCATCAACCATTTCACCTGATGATTTTATATCGCGACAAAAAGTAAGCCTATGACCTTTCGAAGGACTAAAACTATCTCTGTACCAAATTTCATTTGAATCGGTCCATTAGTTTCTGATTCTATTCAATACAAACAATCAAATCTTTCCTCTTTATAATTAAGAATCAAACGAACTTACCTGGTGAAGTTTGATTCCAATTATGCGAGGGTCTCAACCGAAGACGATTACATTATTTACTTGCAGCATTACATGATATGATGCTATCTTCGTCACACCTTTAGAGCTATAATATCTAAAACAAAGAAGCCTTTATCTTCTGTCTCACTCCCACCTAGCCCTGAGCGCCGCGCGCCACTACTTGTCATTATTTAGAGTTTTTGTGTGTTTTTTTTTTTTTTTTTTTTTTTTTTTTTTTTTTTTTTTTTTTTTTTTTTTTTTGGGTAGGGTGGGATGGGGTGTAATCGTCTTCGGTTGAGACCCTCGCATAATTGGAATCAAACTTCACCAGGTAAGTTCGTTTGATTCTTAATTATACTTCGGGTCTCAACCGAAGACGATTACATTATTTACTTGCAGATGTTTAGAGCAATGTAAACAAAAAAAAAAAAAAAAAAAAAAAAAAAAATTCATTAGAAATTAAACTAATTTTAATTGAGGAACAAAATTGCTAAATTTTGAATATCTTAATCATATGACTTAGGAGCATATATCACTAGACAATATACATGTATCGTTCTCTTAACATAACTTGTTACTCGTAATAAAATAAATGCAATTGACTACTACAACTCGAACTATAGGTACTATAATAATCATCATTCACGAACCAAATATGGCATTTACAAAATCACTATTATTACTGCTAGTAATATCTCTGCGATAGTATTTAAGAAATGCATTTGAAGTATTACTCCAGCCCGCGGCCTTGCGAACTACTTCCAGATTAACCCCGGATCGGTAAGCGGCAGATGTGGACGCCGAGCGGGTAATGTGAGCTCCAAATACAGAGATATCTATGCCACTTGCCTGCATCACATTTTTAACCCAATGTGCTAACGTTTGAGAGCAAACTTTTTTATGGGGTCTACGCACTCCAACAAACAAGTGTTCGTCAGGCAAATTAGATCGCAAATCTCTGGTCTTTTCAATATACGTTTCAATTGCCAGTGCCGGACAAATACTGGGGTTTTCGCGAATAAAGGGCAATCTGATGAGCGGTTGGCAAGCTCCGGGCTTGGAAGTTTTAATTAAATCACTTATTTTTATCACAATTTCGTTGTCATGTTTTGATATGTTTTTTAATTTTATAAGACTAATAGTTTGCATCCTTTGCGCAGATGCAATTGCGATAAGCGTACAAGTTTTATGTGCTAAATCAACTAATTTAATATTATCATAGGGATACATTGTTGAAAGATAGTTCAGCACTATATTTGTATCCCACGTAGTACTATATTTTGGAGTTGGGGGAGCTAGCCTATACACGCCCTTGAGGAAACGATTGACACAGTCATTAACCGTAGCATTAGTGCCTAATATAATTGATAAAGCAGATCTGTGTGTATTTAAACTACTGTAGCTAGCACCTTCTTCAAATTTAAAGTTAAAAAAGATAAAACTTTGAAACTATCAGATTCAAAGATATCTAGATTATTGTCTTTACAGTATATCCACCACGATTTTAAGGAACTACTATATTGATTGAAAGTACTAGTTGCAAAGGAAGCTATCATTATGTCTAGGGACGATTGTGGAACACCGCGCTTAATCATTGATTCCCTGACAATTTGGCTGCCACCAGGATAAGATTTGCATGGAGTGGATGGCAGATTCTGAAAGGAGAAAATAATAAGGATTCATCTGGTCCAAAGTACATTTTTTCTGATATAACAAGCCTGGACCACAAAGGGTACCAAGGCTGGGATGGCCAATAAGGTACCACAACAATACCTATTGCCTTTTCCGTTAAAATTTTTTCGAGCACTCTAGTGATCAAGCAGAATGGGGGAAATGCGTAGAAGTTTATGTTTTCCCAACAAATTGTAAACGCGTCTACAACCTCAGAATACGGGTCGAGTTTCCATGACGCGTATCTTCTACATTTATAATTTTGAGCGCTTGCAAAAAGATCGAATTCTGGTTCTCCAAAGGACTTAATAATTTGCGAAAAAACATAATCTGACATTTCCCACTCCGTATCTATGTTGATTCGCCGAGATTCTCGATCTGCTATAATATTATCAGATGACTTGACATAAGATGCAAACACAAAGATCCTTTTTGACTCACACCACTGCCATATCTTTCTTGCGAGATCATTTAAATGTGGATGTTGAATGCCACCCATTCTATTTATGTATGATATGGCCGTGGTGTTGTCGATTCGTAATAAAAAATTACATTCTTGTAAGTCAGCAGTAAATATTTTAAGCCCATACAGTGCGGCCCGTAGCTCCTGTTCATTAATGTGAAGGGCCAATTCGTTTGATGACCAGTTCCCATTAGCACTTTGATTGCCGCATGCCGCACCCCAGCCAGTACTTGAGGCGTCAGTGAAAATTTCCAATAAATAATCATCATTTTTACGAATAGGTGAAAAAGAAGTCATAATTTTATTTTTCCACCATAAAAGATCATGTTCAAGGTTTTTATCTAATTTCATAATTTTATTATAGTTGTCTGTATAATCTAGAGCCAAGAATTTTTTTCTTTCAAACAATTTAGTGTACATCCAGCCGTAACTTACAGCTGGGCATGCGGCAGTCAAAAGTCCTATGAATTCGGCAAAAAACCTTATGGTGCATTTAGTTTTATCTAAAATCTCAGATGCTCGATTTCTAATTCGAATTTTCTTTTCGTCTGGTAATTTAATAGTCATATCTATGGTGTTAAAAACAAAGCCTAAGAATTTACACGTCTGAGTAGGTACCATGACACTTTTCTTAATATTGATGATAAACCCTAAAGACTCCAGAAGAGCACAGGTATTGTTGACGTTTTTAAAACAGTCAGAGTAGGAGCTGGCTAGGCATAGAAAATCATCAAGGTAATTGACTGATAGGAAACCAGATAAACGCAGGTATTCTAAAACGGGCTTGAGATTTTTTGTGAAAACCAGCGGTGCCGTGCAAAGGCCGAACGGAAGTACGTTAAATTCATATAGTTGTGACTTCCATCGAAACCGTAAGTTTTTTCTGTCTTGCTTATTTATTCCAACCAAAAAATATGCATCTTTAATGTCTATAGTAGCCATGAAATAATTTTGATTCAATAGTCTGAGTGCCGTCCGGTAATCCTCCATTTTAAAATGATCAGCTTTAATAAATTTATTAAGTTCTTTTAAGTTCAATATGAAACGATGGGTTCCGTTCGGCTTAGGCACTGTGAAAATTGGCGATACAAACTGGTTTTCACAAAACTCGCAGGGTGATATGAACTCAGCACTTAGTAGTTCAGAAATACATTGATCAATTATGTCAATTTGTGATTGCGAGTTACATGCATTGTTTTGTGGTTCCGTTGTTTGAAAGGGTTCTTCAATGAAAGGTATGCTATAACCCTGAACCCAACTTAAAATGGTATGATCATTAGTAATTTCACGCCATTTATCGTAGAAATATGATAAGCGACCTGCAACGGGTACCTGTCTGACGTCTTCGACGTCTATCGTCTCCTCGTCTGGTGCCGCGCGTTGTTGGTGGGGCGGCGGCCTCGCGGCGCCTCCTGTCGGCGGTCCCTCGGTGGTCGACGCGGTGCTGGGGTCGGCCGCGGCTCGACCGCTGCTGCTACGCGCGGCGGCGCCCCCCTCAAGTTTAAAGCACCCCGAGATTGTATTGCTGGCAGGGTCCTATACTGAGGACGCTGAATTTTTTGTTTGATTTCAGAACCCGTCTTGTTTATGGCTTTCGAGGTCTTAATATGTTCTGATAATGCAGATCCAAACAGATGCTCATCGATGTTTGTATTTTTGACGGTATCTTTAATGCTTCTATTGAGAGTACTAAGCGCTGCATAGCGCCGCGATAGTGATTCCTTGTAATGGCTATCACACACAAGTCGACCGGCATCGCTGAGGGACTTAATAATATCCTGAGGTACTGTATTATTCGATGATAACGCCCAATTCAAAGCTCGACCTATAGCTGCAAGACTACTAGCAAGTTGATTTTGTTTGCTTTGACTGTATATATCCTTCTTAATATTAAGATCTGACAGAGCTGCCTTAATTTCTAAATTCAATTTAGGAGCTTTCATGTTGGGACAATTTTCTGGTGGTAAGTAGCACTTCTTTAGCTCCATTTGTGTTTCCTTAGATAAACCGTTGAGTAATATGTGCGTCCATCTTGACGCAATGTCTTTATGAAGACTATCTCCATAATTTCTTTGATTAGTAGGGTCCTCGCCTAGTAGTTGTAGAATATCTGGATCTAATATTAATATATTCTCATCTGCCGTTGGCGTCGCTTGAGCTTCTTCTGTAAGCGCACTCGAAGGGTCAGCGTGCGCAGACGTTGCCGGTTCCGCGGTAGGCGCAGTAGTAGGCGCCGTCACTGACATCAGTGTAGACGGTCTGGCAATCGGCTCTGCTGAGTCTGATGGAGAATCATCGTAGATATTTATGACCTCATCTGTCATATCTTCTCCTAAAAGTAAATAATACAAAAGTCATCGTGATTGTACGGGCTGACCAAACACAGTAGGTTATATTTTTCAGGTCGTCTTTGCGATGTATCGAAAGCATTGAAAAAATAAATAAAATGAAGTCTCAGTCGATCACAAATTGTTTTATTAATTTACACTTTAAGCGTAAAGATAACGTTCACGCATTCGGATACACCTCAACACGCTTAACGTGGAGTAAAAACTTTTAACACGATTAACGTGGAAATACAACCACAACACGATTTACGTGGAGATGATGCCTCAACATGCTTTACATGGAGATGATGTCTTAACACGCTTTGCGTGGAGAAATTGCCTCAAAACGATTTACGTGGAGAAAAAAAACCTCAACACGATTTACGTGGAGATATAAGCCTCAACACGATTTACGTGGAGAAAAGGCCTCAACACGAACGTGGAGAATACAGGTATAAGTCACAGTTATCGCGTACATAAACTGTTCTATATGTAGGTACTAATATGTATTTCCTCAACATGGTACACATGAATCTATCATTACATACGTTAATCGCTGGAATACAACAATTAAATCGCTCGCAAAATAAATATTGCAAGTTGAAGGTATTTAGTAAACTCAAAATTGTATTTGCACTTTGCACGAAAACTGATCAAAGTAAAAGGTAGGTAATATGCACTTATAGCAAGGCTTTTATTTACCTGGAGTATCCGCGTATTGTTCATATTCATCGTAATAACGAATTGAGTGTCTATCACTTTCTTCCGATGCAGATGATGATAAACGCCGTCTTTTCCTCAATTTCGATTCCAACTTTTTAACTTTCCGTAAAATACTATTATAATCACTATCTTTCGACCTTGACCGCTTTCTTTTTCCCATTTTTACAATTTGCTAAAAACCGTTACGAAAGTAGGTGTGATTCCGATAACACAAAAACACGTAATGACAAGTAGTGGCGCGCGGCGCTCAGGGCTAGGTGGGAGTGAGACAGAAGATAAAGGCTTCTTTGTTTTAGATATTATAGCTCTAAAGGTGTGACGAAGATAGCATCATATCATGTAATGCTGCAAGTAAATAATGTAATCGTCTTCGGTTGAGACCCGAAGTATAATATTAGTGTAGATCATCAAATCATGTTGTGTACAATTTCAGGTTGCCGTCTAGTCTTTTTTTTTTAACAAACACACCAATTACCTAGCCCCAAACTAAGCGTGAGCTTGTGCTATGGTGACTACGATAACGGATAGAAATACTTAAATACATATAAACATCCATGACTTGGTACAAATGCTCGTGCTCATCACACAAACATTTGCCCCTTGCGGGATTCGAACCCGCAACCGCCTGGTTTAGAAGTCCGGTGCGCGAACGACTACACCAAGACGGTCGTCAACTTAGTCTTACTATAATAGTTAAGTATTGATGTAAGTGAGGCATGTCTGCTATGTAAGTTTGGAACCCGATTACCGGTCCGAGTAGAGGACACTAAAAGCTCAAAATATTGAAATGAATTTCACCAAAGAACGCTTCGTTCCACCAATGCAATAAAATATTTCATCACGAATACGACACAAGAATGTCCTGTACTCATAAGCGAGGAAATGCGCGAGCAATCTCACAATCTGGAGGGAATTCGGCAAAAGAACGGGATTGGAGTATAAATACAAAGCGGGTTTGCGCAATAAATACAAAGGTTTTGACAAAAAGGGGCTTGAGAATATCCCGCTGTTGCACTATCACAGTTTTTCATGCAATATGCGTAATTTTGAGCCAAACGTACTTAAATTTTCCTTGTAGGTACACATGGCTGGACATCAGACTACCGCACTTTGACCTTGAGACCGCCTCTATCCCGTACGTAATAAAAACTGTTTTATAGTTCAAATGGGTAACCTGACGTCGGCAGCACGTCAGGTTACTGTACTATCCTACAACTACTATTATATTGCCATTGTTTAAGCAGATTTGTGGCGCAGTACGTTGAATGATGCACACAATCGCAACTTTTATAAAGTCGGTTTTCATTGCGTTCTCCATTTCAAACACCAATAGCTATTGTAAAAATTGTATTGTATGACTACCGTCTTGGTATAGTCGTTCGCACCCCGGATTTCTAAACCAAGCGGTTGCGATTTCGAATCCCGCAAGGGGCAAATGTTTGTGTGATGAGCACGAGCATTTGTACCTAAGTCATAATTGTTTATAAATGTATATAAGTACGTCTATCCGTTATCCTAGTCACCATAGCACAAGCTCACGCTTAGTTTGCGGCTAGGTAGCTGGTGTGTTTGTTGAAACAATTTATTATTATTATTATTTTAAAAAAATTATAGTAAAGTGAAAACAATTTGTCAAGTCTAATAAATTTTGAATTTCATTATGCTCTAATTCATAGTCTTTATATTTCAAGGGAAGTAGTACCGCCGGGCAATAAAAACTTAGCATATTTTTCTAGTCTGCTCTTAAAGGCCAAGAAAAAGTCTAGAATGAAAACTAGCCTCGTTACGAAGGAATAGCGGAAAGATAACGTCTGTGCAAGGCAGCGGAAACAAATAAGGTATATTTTTTTCTATTGTGCTTTTATTGTCATTACGAAAACCGCAGAAGAAGTGTAAAATAATTTTATAGGAATACTTTCATTTTGTTTTTAGGGTTCCGTACCCGAAGGGTAAAAATGGGACCCTATTACTAAGCCTCCGCTGTCTGTCTGTCTGTCACCAGGCTGTATCTCATGAGCCGTGATAGCTAGACAGTTGAAATTTTTACAGATGATTTATTTCTGTCGCCGCTTTAACAACAAATACTAAAAACAGAATAAAATAAATATTTAAGGGGGGTTCCCACATAACAAATGTGTTTTTATTTGCGTTTTTTGCTCTATTGATAACGGCAATAGGTAGATGCTTGAAATATTCACAGAATATTAAGTTCTATATTTACTTTAAAAATTAATAATTAAATTAAGGTAATAATAATAATATTAAAGGGGGGCTCCTATACAACAAACGTGAATTTTTCGCCATTTTTACTCGACATTTTATAATGACAACAAATAGACGCTTAAAATATTAACAGAATATTATGTTGTATTTCACTTTGAAAATAAATAATTAAATTTAAATTTAAAAAAAGGGGGGATTTAAGGAGGGCTTCCATAAAAACGTGTTTTTTGCCTATACTGTCTAATGTTGTAAGTTAATGGCACGGAAACTTTCGTGCGCGAGTCCAACTCGCACTTGGCCGGTTGTTTTTTAAATAAAGATAATACTATACTCAATGAAACACTCTTTAGGAGGTTTCGAGTTCAGATTCCTTTAAAAGCTTCTTAAATAAGACTTTAATTTCGCATCAACATCCAATGATGCTGATTTATCTATTCTCATACAGTGCAAATATTTTCCTACACAGCAAAGATTTTAAATACAAAATGAATAGTATATTTTTAAAACTTAAGCAATTATTTTGCAAGTTTTTACAAAATTAAATCAAATTCCCACCATTTAGATCAGATCAGAGTCCCACCGGATGACACAGTCGATTAATTTTTGTAAGTGAAATTTGATTTAATTTCGTAAAAACTTGCAAAATAATTGCTTAAGTTATAAAATATAATAAGTTAAGCGGATTTCATCTTAACTGATGGTTAAATATTTGTAAAAATATTTCCATTGGGTACATGCGGATACATTCCCCAAGTATTGATGAAATCGAACGCCGGCTCACTGGCGTAGCAAGCACTTGCAAAAATTCGTCGACGGACTAACGTCCTCCGTAGCTTAGTTGGTAAGAGCACTCGCCCGGATAGCGAAGGGACGTGGGTTCGAGTCCCACCGGATGACACAGTCGATTAATTTTTGTAAGTGAAATTTAACAAAATGAATATTCAGAAATATACGATAAAATGTGCCTGAACTATCATACTGTGTTTTGTAACGCCCACGCATTTCGAGCGAATGAAATACGTAGCTAAATATAGCACTAGGTCAAATGATCCTCGCTAAAAGGGGAAAGAACTGAGTGAAAATAAAAGTATTTTACTTTGCTATCTATCTTGAACCGTGACCTAGCTAGTAGCCATAGGAGAACGTGACTCATTCGTGAGGTCGTGACTCGAAAGAGAGTTAGAACTCATCACAATTTATCATTGAATTTGTGCAAACCTTACGACAACAGCATATAGAACTGAACACTACGGTGTCATATTGTGGTATGAGATCAATTTAGCAGCACAAATTTATAGTTTGATGTGCTGACGATTGTACGATCTTTTAGCAACTGTCTTTCAGGGAAGGAAAAAAACGCATCCAAATTTGTACATTCGTTTAGGAGACGACTATGAGGATGCTACAGACAAAAAAACAGACTTGTCAAATTTACAATACCCCTCTTAACACTGACAGTGTATTTATTTCAAAAGAAGTAGACCTGTCAACTCGCACTCCTCGGCGATTCGAATTTGATGCACGTCCGAGCTCACGTTCTTTTTTATGTCAAATGATTTATTTGAATGCCTAATTGTGTAAATTACACTATTTGAGGCAATCAATTTACGCGCTAATGACCCATCTACTTCTTTACTGCTTATTATTGTATTTTAGTTTTTAAGAAAACATTTTGCAATACCAATAACAAGGAGGTTGACAAAGAGGTTGAAGTTTTAATCCACATAACTTTCTGAAAAGAATCATGATTCTACGCGCCCAATCGGTCAAGTTACAAGCCCTTTGCAGCGCAGAAAATATGAAATCTAACAGCACGTTGCCGACAAGAAATAATTAAATCAAAAGTTTAAAAAGTAAGAAATTCAGAAAGAAAGAAAGGCCAGACAGTCGCAATGTTCCCTTTCCAAGCGGGTATAGCCTCAAGCGACAGCTAGGCAAATAATTTTATACTTTGTAAAATAATTTCTCAGTATAATAATACGTTTTTGTTGCTACACGAGGATTCCCCGAAATATAAGCTTTGTTATTAAAAAGCAAAGTATTTTGTACATAAAATAACGTTCTTGATAATTCCTTTTATACGTTTAATTTAAGAGAATCTATTCTTCTGTAAATGTGTATAATTTCAGATGAAAAGGCTATTAGGTACTGTTTATCTGAATTTATCAAATCCCATCGGTTTACTTGCATAACTTCTTTTTTATTATTCTCTCAGCATAGTATAGATCCGATATTTATACGCTTTATGTTAAGTGTTGAGTTAGATGCGGTGTAACACAAAAAAGTGGTTTCTTATTTAGTGTGAGTATAAAACCAGCATCACTCCTCATAAATATTGCGATTACAAATCTATTTGCAAACAAGGTGTATTTTTTTGCAGATAGAAGATTGACATCAACGTATATCGGTAAAAGGTAAAGAATAAATTGTGTCACGTAACTTCAAACAAAGGTATTCAACATATAAAATTGTTGACATTTTGGTATGAGATGAAAGCGCAAAAAGTTCTTTACAATCAATTTAACAACTAAAGATAAATCCGATCATATTTCATATGAAACGAGAAACAAAGCATTTTTTTAACGACTTACCGTTTTTATTAAGTGAAGGGAAACCCTTCTCAGCCAATCAATGCGGTGCTACACCTAAAACCGCGTTTTAATTTTACAAGACATGTTATTATTCTTTTTATTGCTTAATTTGGCTGTGTATTACCTTCCATATATGATAAACCACCACTTTCAAATTACTATATTTTGGACAGAATCTGTTTTTCTCAAATAACTCAAAAGCTTCAGTGGAGGTACCTTTGTTTGAAGTTATGCGGTACTTTGTATGTACTGCGAGTTAAGTTTTACGAACCCACAAATTATTCGGGATTTTTTTACTTACGGTTAATAAAACAATATTTCCACGATATAAAGGCAAATCGCCTAGCCACCATACCATTTAGCGATTCACGTAACTGAACGAGCATGTTACGTGATCTGCAAATTATAAGTGTCACGTATGACGTATTGTACTAAAAACACATCACGCACGCTATCTATCTCTGTCACGTATGTTCCCGTTCTAGGATTTTCTTTGTGTTTGAAAACATATCATCGTTTTGATGGTCAAGTAATTACGTTACACTAGAAATCCCCATTTTGTAAGTATGCCCCTTTATTTTAAGTATTTTGTATCTATTTTACTAACGTAGATTTTGTCATAATAAACATACATACAGTTAAAAACACATTGAAAATTATTCTCCAGCCAGTCTGCCTGTGACCACAATCGGTGCAACCCGGTCGAAACGTCAGGCAAAATTAAAGGTAAATAATGTTTTACCTACTATCCGTCGCGTTAATCCCCGTTTTAATGTGTTCTTATAATGAAACGCGAAATTTTAAGAGTGATTACACTGAAAATTGTATACATTCATTTTATTTTATTTTTTGTTATTAATTCAGATCTTTTAGCTAGAATCTATCATTTATTTATTTATTTATTCATGATATCAATTTATGAAATTAATATATTATGTAATTAGATTAGTAGCAATGGTAAAGTATTTTCTTTATGAGCAATAAAATTAATTCGGACCACAAAAATGTCTGTGGTAAGGAATAAACGTAATGTATCTATAAAATCTATCCTAGTTTAGACTGTATACAAGGTGTTTAAAAAAAACGAGTAATGCTTGATATGTCATAGAAAGTAAATGAATCTGAAATAACTGGCACTGTTCCTTTTTTTCCTTTTGTTATGGTTTCGGAAAAAACGTATATCGAAGTTTTATTAAAATATCGATATCAATTTATCGCAATTTCCACACTATTCTATCAACTGCGCGGTCATTAATCTCATAAATCATAGACTATTTTAAATTCAGAATACTACTTTATCTACATAAAGTGCCTATTTTGCACACGAAACGTATTATTACATGCCAAATTCATGTACATCATGTTATGTAAATTAACGATTAAAGGTTACTGTTTGTGTTTTATTACATTACCTTTAATCGTTTATTTACATCGTTAAAAAGATAAAACTTGCTAGAAGCTAGGATTTTAATCTTAGCGCTGTCGTGGTCGCGCGCGCAGAATAACAGAAACAAGAACAGATATTTTAATGCTTGTAAAAAGGAACTGGTTTACTGCTGTCGATTTAATGAGACTAACATCAAATGAAAGTGATGATATTTTTCATATCTTGTACCTATTATTTGAAAGTAACTTATGATAAGTCACCACACTACATCATCCTAATAAGTAGTTACTAAACCTATGTGCCTGATGCATTATTGAAATTTGCCAAAGACTTTTCTGGTATTCCTTACTCTTTGCGATGTTACATTTTACTCCTGTCTTTTACTCCTAGTAGTGATTTTTTAGTGTGTATAAAAAAAACTTTTGGATTTTCGACATTTAATTTGTTAAATAGTTTGTACAAAAAAACAAGCTGAGGAAAAATCTACGTTGTCTCTTTTGCAAATCGGGTAAAATACATTGTACAGCGGCAGCACATCAGGTTACCCACGTTAACTACGAAAACAGCTTTTATTGCGTACAAAATAGGGGCGCTCTCAAGTTCAAAGTGGGGTAGTCTGATGTGCGGCCGTGTGACCTTGAGCTCTACCAAACAATTTAAAATAACCGGCAGACTGAAGTAAGAAAATACTATTCTTCTTGGCTTGTATGCAATGACACATCCTGGTGTCAGACTTCACGAGCCCCTATTTTAACATTTAATGATTTATTTTCGACCTAGAAATCAAACCTAGAACCATTGCTCACCGAGTTCCATACTCGATCCATTAGTTTACGGGAATGGAGTACTAGGACAACATCACTGCTTCCGCCTACGTATTTTGGTTTTTACAGTTTCTTGCGGAACCAAACAGACGAGCAGAGATGAACAACATTAAAAAAAATGATGATTTTATATAAAATAATATGATTTTAAATAAAGCAGGATACTATTGATAAAAGTAGGTTATCATAAGACAGCAATTTGGCTCTAATATCATAAAAGTTTTAGTAAGATTAACTTACTTGCAAACTTGGTTAATCGTTTGATCAAATGTTCGAATCGAATTTTTTGTTTTATGAAAATCAAAAATACGACTGCCTATCGAGACTTACGTAAAATAGCAACAGCTTTTACGTTCTGTAGGTTATCCACATAACTAACTTAAGAGGTAACGCGATGACTTCTCGTGCTGGTGGCATCACCAGCACGAGAAGCGGAACTAAATTCAACTAGGTTTAACTGAAACAAACTATTTTTCTGTACGTTTATGTTTTGACACCTTATTATTGCAATAAAGTTTTAAATAAATGAAAGAAAATAAATTTATTTTTAACTGTTTAGTGGTAAAAATAATTTCTAAGTTAAATCTTAAAACAAGAAACATGTTACCAACTGTTGACGATCACTGGTCAAGTACCAGGGCGCACTCGTTGCTAGACAACGACAACAATGGAAACAATGGGCGCCCGCGCCGACAAACGGCCGCCATGATAGTTTGCCGGCGAGCCGCCCGCGCTGCGGCTAGGCGGTTTTCTTTGCGGTGTTGCCAACTTTTAACTACTTTGTAGTTAAATGTAGCTATTTTATGATGTTGGTCAGCTACATTTTTTGAAAACTAGTAGCTACTTTTTCAAACACCTTTACACACATGAATGCATTTAGAATTCGTAGTAGGTAGAGTAGATAAATTACTATCTGAAATGAATGTACATGTACAAGTAAAACTAAGAAATCGATTGAGTTTTATTTAAATCGATTTAAAAATTTGCTGTTAGCTCCTAATCTAACTAGGTACTAGCTGGATAGGTACTTCAAGCTACTTTTAAGGTTGAAATTTGAATTTTTTTCAAGCAAATTTTTGAGGAGCAGTTGGCAACACTGCTTCTTTCTTCGTTCAGTCGATCATTTGCTTTGTGCGTTTTCGGTGTTTTTTACAGGCATTTTCGTTGCAAAACCTGTGTTCACGTGTGTGATTTCAAAATGTCTGTGTTTTCTAATGCGGAATACTATGAAATGATGTTGTCTGTCGGTCGAACTGATGGAAATTTAGCTCAAGCACGGGATCTTTATCGGGAAAGATTCATCGATGGTAGGTCGGCAGCTGAAAGGCGACGTCTGCCGTCGTATCAGTGCTTTCACAACATGGTGACTCGTCTCCACTCTGCGGGTTCTTTTCATCGTTCGGGTGGCAGTGGGCGTCCGAGTAGTAATGAAGACCGTGCAGAAGAGGTTCTGCAGCTTTTCAAAAGTGAACAGACGACCAGTACAAGGCGTGCCGGGGCGAGACTCAACATGAGCCATATTTCAGTGTGGCGAATACTTAGAGAAGATGGTCAACACCCGTACCACTACCGTCGTACCCAGGAACTAATTCCGAGTGAATTCGCGACTCGGATCACGTTTTGCGAGTGGTATCTCGCGCAGCTGGTAGCTGACCCCAACTACGTGAACCAGGTAATTTGGACGGATGAGGCTACGTTCACCAGGTCCGGCATATCAAATGTTCACAATGAACATGTTTGGGCGCACGAAAATCCCCGTGTATCACGGCAGGGGAATTTTCAACACCAATGGCGACTCAATGTGTGGGCAGGAGTTTACAACGGCCATGTCATCGGTCCGGTCATTTTACCCGCGCGGCTAAACGGTGATAACTACCTGACGTTCCTCCAAACTGAGTTCGAAGACGCCATTGACGACATCCCGGTAATCGAAACCAATTACTTCGACCAGCAATCGGACATGGTGTTCCAGCACGACGATGCCCCGGCACATTTCGCTCGTGATGTACGAGCGCACCTATCTACTCGGTTCCCAGGAGGATGGATCGGCCGCGCGGGACCTGTAGCTTGGCCGACTCGTTCCCCCGACCTTACGCCTATGGACTTTTCTTTGTGGGGTTATGTGAAGGACAGGGTTTATTTTACGGACTGCCATACAGTGTCTGAAATGGAAACCCGTGTGCGGTCTGTGTTTGCTACCATAACGCCTGCAATGGTGCGAAACGCATCACAGGCCATAACAAGGCGGGCAAGATTGTGCATCCAAGAAGGAGGACAGCATTTCGAGCCACTATTGTAGGTAAAGTACCCAAATAAACATAATTCATTGAATTAACGTAAACGTCAAGATAATTAGTGTGTTTTGTGCAAATTTTTTTGTTCATTTGTTTGATTTTGACTTTTGTCTCGTACCTTCGTGAAAAAAAGATAAATGAGCATGTGCGTGTGTGTATGTCTGTGTAGGGATAAATGTACTAGGCGAACATGACTTATTAGTAACATGCTATTCCAAGTTTGTAAACACGAAAAAAATTAACCAGGAGGGAGGAGGTGGTTGTTTATTATTACTCCTAACTAGTAGGGTAATGAACCAGAATTAGTGCTGAGCTGCACGTTATCGATATTAATTTTCAACATTATTTTTACTCGAAATTCAAATTTAACGCTATAAATGTAAGAAATTTACTAAGGACTCCTCAAAGGAGTTTATTCAACACCCTTCAGTTATTACTCGTTTTTTTGAAACACCTATACTCTCAAAAGCTTTATGTAGGAAACTATCCAATAATACCTAGTGCACGCAGGGCATCACGTGCCCCATCTATCTATGTCACGTAACTGAGCTATAAACGTCAGTTACATCACCACCTGCTGTGGTAATGACATTGAGACCGCGTGAGGCTGCTGAAAAAATATGCCTTTGCAGTAATCTATTTTGATAAGTGAAAGAAAATTTCTATGTTCATATTTTTGGTACGCAGCGTGAGTCAGAGTATTTACGTTTAATGGAACTCTGGGTTATCTGTACTAATGCAATGAAGGGTGTAAGTTTCATAGTTGGTAAGTATGTGTGTATGTTTTTAAGAAGTAATCTCTGAAACTGCCGAACTGATTTATAAAATTATTTCACTAGTAGAAAGCCACATACCTACATCGTTGCTGAGTGACGTAGACCATTTTATTTTTTAAATCGTTTAATCACCCAGGAAAAAATATCCGTTTACAAAACGGTACTTATGTACCGTGATATATTAACTGACTAACAGAACATGATAATTTTAATAGCGACTGAAAATTCCCAAAACGTAATTTAAAGAATTGGATCAAATAGTATTTCACCCCTTGAAAAGTTTTAAATTGTATCAAAACTGAAGTAGGCAGGACACGTTGCGGCAGAAATCAGGGCTCGTGGTCGAAAGCATTGGCACGACGGAGATTGATATGTATTGTCTGCTGTTATATTATGAAGTGAATAAATGAATATGAATATAACATAGTATAATTACGTAACCCTGGAGCGCAAAACGCCTACAAGGAGTACTGCAGATGCGTTGATGTGACGACTTGTAGTCCTGGGAAATGACTAGTAAATTCTTTGAAAAATAATTTATACTTTTTTAAGTCTAGGTTAAAAATATTTATTATGTTTTAAAGAAACGCCACAGAGAAACTAATAGGCATACACTCCTGTCGTATTAAGTCACCTGTTGCGTTCTTGATAGGGACATAGATTTTTTACTGCTTCTTCCTCGATTGTACTTTGACCTTGAGCCACGTTTAACCAGGTCACGACCATTTGGGGCTCAAAATCTTCATCTATTCAACGACTTCGTTAAGCTATCATTCTCGGTTTCAAGTATCTTTTTGTACCATATTAGAGCAATTCTGTATAAGGAAGTTGCTGTTGGCTGTTCTTCTTATTAACCTTTGTAGGAAGTAATTCCTATACACATAGGAATCGTATACTATATGTATAGGAATTACTTTCTACGTATAGTAATTCCTATACATATAGGAATTACTTTCTTTAAATGTCAATACTTACTACGGACGATAGCATATTAAGCTAAACACTGCGGCATCTAATGGAATTGTAATATGGGCGATTTTGCAACAAAGATTGGAAGTCAGATGTGCTGGTCAACATTAATGGTGTGGTATTCAAAAAGTTATTTGTTGGCAACAGACCTCTTTTGAACATTTTTTTAGCATTTTGTTCTTATTTTGCTTATTAAGAGTAATGCTTCTCGATCGTATATGTATGTCAATTTCTTTGGCATGCCGTCCAGTATTGGGCATATGAGGACTCGTGATATTTGCTATAATTGTGCTAGTGACATAGGCCATATACATTTAAAAAAAATTGTTGCTATAAAATTTCTTATCATACTGTTCCATTCTGGAATTTATCTACATGTATACATCCTCGTGTAACATGATGATATTATACTGATGTTTGTGGAAGAGGAAAATTTAAGCGGCTTCACAGTACCCTGTTAAAACAATAGGAAGCCAAGGAACATAACTCCAATTTACCGGCAGATGTTGTTGCTCTTCGTAACGTCACAATATAAACTCAAAACTGTACTATGCCTTTGTATAAATCGAAATTATTCGAATTTCTATACAATATTTCAAAAGTATGCTAGTCGCCAGCTCACTACTCTCCAAGAGGTCCCGGGTTTGAATCCCGGGGTTTAGCTGTGTTTCTGAGCTCTTCTGTATTTAAAAACTTGGAAACGGCTATTTTAAAATATGTATTTAATAGTCCACCGGATGACACAGTCGATTAATTTTTGTAAGTTCGAGTCCCACCGGATGACACAGTCGATTAATTTTTGTAAGTGAAATTCAATTTGATTTCGTAAAAACTTGCAAAATAATTGCTTAAGTTATAAAAATAATTATAAGTTAAGCTGATTTCATCTTAACTGATGGTTAAATATTTGTAAAAATATTTCTATCGGATACATGCGGGTACATTTCCCAAGTATTGATGAAATCGAACGCCGGCTCACTGGCATAGCAAGCACTTGCAAAAATTCGTCGGCTGACTAACGTCCTCCGTAGCTTAGTTGGTAAGAGCACTCGCCCGGATAGCGAAGGGACGTGGGTTCGAGTCCCACCGGATGACACAGTCGATTAATTTTTGTAAGTGAAATTCAATTTGATTATGTATTTAATAGGCAGACATTTGACCGCAATCTAAGCGAAGATGCGGTCGAGGATATGACATGCTTGGAGTCGATGAGAAGATGGTGGTGTTGAAACCCCCATGCACAGGCATGCATAGGCATTTTTCACATGTTGTTATTGTCCATTTGATTTCTATTCAGTTTCTAAATTATAATGTACGTCGGAGAATTGGGACTATCGTTAAATTATATTTCGAAAAAAACTTGCAAACAAATTGCTTAAATTTTAGAAAATAATTATAGGGATTATCGTTGTTACCAACAATCTGCGTTCTGCCAAAATTTTGACCTAGTTTCTTATCCAAAACAACTATTAAACAATTTGCTATCCGATCCTTCCCGACTGGAGTAACTGGATCACCATCTATTGTGTTAGCGGGTCCAAAATTGCTGGGATCCCATCGTTAAGCCGGGGACCATTGTTTCGCCATTAGGGCTGTCACGCCGACAATTGGCTATTAACCACCCTTTACGATGTTCTCTTCTCGTTTCAGGAACAATTAAGAAACAGGAGAAAGATTTAGTTCTGTGAGGTCAGTCGGTTATTACTAAGACTCGAGTTCACCATTTTTGAACAGCCAGTCAGCATTGATGGTTAATTTGACAGAAGTGGGACAAAATGTGTCAAATGATGCTAAACTGGCAGATTAAAAATTTTTACATGTGTTGGTGAACTTCAGGCTAAGAAAATAAGTAAACAGAATAAATGGTAGAAGGCAAAGTGAAATTTTAGTGTACTTATTAGTCTACCCATATTAATAAAAAATAATCGCCGAAATTAAGTGTAGTTATTAATCTATTCTTTATAAAATAATTGTTTAATATAACGAACCGAAACCGAATTATTTTCGAGTACTGTCAGGACAAGGTTTGTATAAAATATTTTAAATCGAATTGACAATTAACACACAGTAAAAAGCCCACTCAAAATTACTTGCAGTGAGGCTATATTTTTATAATCTATCTATATATTTAAAAAATATCTCTATTTCCCTTGTTCATCGCAGCACGTGCGAATGAATAGCTTCGCTAATTCTATTTTGTTGTGTTAATTATAGTCAGAAGAAGAAAAATAAGGAAGTTTAGCAGAACATTAGGAAAGACAAAAACAAGGAACAACGTCTGACTGGTCATCTAGTAAAAAATAAATAGATGATAGCAAAATCTTGAATAAAAAAAATATTACACATGCCGTTAAAATGTTGGCGCCACTCTTAACTTGTTAATAATTCATCATTTACTATATTTTTGTTGTCATTCAACTCAAATTCAAGTTAAATTAGTTTTTAACTTTAATATAATAAGTGAGCGATTGAAGCATCTTCCTAAGTTCAATAAACACGAGCTTTTTGACACTTTTGATTAAACTCCTTTGACTCAACGACTACGATCGTAGCTACGCAGGGCGAAGCGACGCTCGTAGCCTCGTAGCAATATCCGTAGCTGCTACGAGATATTATTCGTAGCACTGTTGGGCTAGCATGAGCCAAGCAACATATCATTATCGCGGCCTTTTATCGTATTTTGACAGCGTTATATCATTTGTCTACCGCTGCTAACATGTCATGCTGATCGAAAAAGATCTGTTGGCGCACTACGAAGAAGCTAAAAGTGTGTATTATTTATTGTAGCAACTGTTAAATAGCTGCATTTTTTGTGTTAGAGTAAAGTTTAACAACACATGTTTATTTTAAAACAGCCGTTATTATATTATTTGGCATATTTTGTATGGGAATTCTGTCAATAAACCGTCAATCTATGTTATCGGCTCTTTAAAAATTGGTGTACTCGAGTCATAGCGAAACCAAAAAATTTGCTCGTGTTATTAGGACCCACGTCCTTTGGCTAAACGGGCCAACGCTCTTACCAACTGAGCTACCGTGCAGGCCATCCATCATTGGTTTTAAATGAATACCCGTGACGTAATACTACGTGACACCAAAAGAAATCATGAAGATACGAAAGCTACGCAGCAGGTGGCTCTATTAATTTGCTTCCAAGTGTATTATTTTAATTTTTATTTAAAAATAGACATGTTGTTTGCGTAGACATTGGTGAAAAACGGTAATTGAATAAATGATGTCAAGCCGAATTTCGACTAAAGCAATCAAAAAATATAAATCAACAAAAGTGCATTCATTATTTGCGTTTTCTCGTGATTCTTGAACGAAGAACGCAGCAGAGCGTGCTCGCTTGCTGGCAGCTTTTTGGATAGAGTCTGGCTATTGGTTACAGGCACGACCTGCAGCTAATATTGGGACTCACTTCGATAGGGTTACTCTTTCTATTGCTGTGAGTTTAAGAATTGGCGCCAACACAAATCAGCCCCATCGCTGCCGATGCAGAGATCTTGTAAATGAATTGGGGCATCATGGTCTCTCTTGCCTATTTAGCGCTGGCAGGGTCTTCCGCCACGCGAGCATCAATGACGTCATCCGCAGAGCTCTTGTCGCCTCCAATGTGCCGGCTGTGCTAGAGCCACCTGGCATTTTTCGTGATGACGGCAAGAGACCTGACGGCATGACGCTTATTCCCTGGAAGCGGGGACTTTCCCTTGTATGGGATGCCACATGCGTGGATACGCTCGCGCCATCCCATGTAAGTGGTACTTCTTCCGCTGCTGGCGCGGCGGCAGGCTCTGCAGAATGCTTTAAAAGGCGCAAATATGCAGCCCTCAATGATAGCTACATATTTGTGCCTTTTGGCGTAGAGACCATGGGCTCTTGGGGTCCCTGTGCCCTTAGTTTTTACAAAGATCTCTGCAAAAGGCTAACTGATTCTACTGGTGATCAAAAGGCTGGCAGCTACCTTGGGCAAAGAATCAGTATTGCTATCCAGAGGGGCAATGCTGCCAGCCTTTTGGGCACCATTCCTTTCGGCACTGCTGGGGCTGATGCTTTTTATATCTTGTAAATATATATATATATATATATTTACATTACTTTTAGTTAAGTTTTAGGTTATTGTATTAGTTTTAATATTTGTATATTATTTAATATTCATTTGTATTATTTTGTATCTTATGTATTAAATTTAAGATAAGGGAAGTGTAAAACTGCAATAAATGAAAAAATATATAATTATGTCTCAGATTAAGTTGTTACCTAAGTACATTTTACATTTGTTTACGTCTACTACGACTACGTTTACTAGTTCATTTAGTGCTATTTAAAATACTTTTACAAGTACACGTCCTGTAATTAAAATGTCAATCACTTAATATACTTAATAACTAAATCGAAATTTCATTCTCTTTATCAACTGCAGATGACAGTCCCAAATAAGATTTTATCGAGAAAATAAATAATAGTTCTGAGCCATTGCTGAAACAGAATTTTATAAAATAAAATTACATAGATCTTGACCGCTAATACTTATCACACGTAATCACAGTTGATTATAAATAAATAAATAATAAATAAATTGTTCCAACAAACACACCAATTACCTAGCCTCATACTAAGCGTGAGCTTGTGCTATGGTGACTAGGATAACGGATAGACATACTTAAATACTTTTATAAACATCGATGACTTAGGTACAAATTCTCGTGCTCATCACACAAACATTTGCCCCTTGCGGAATTCAAACCCGCAACCACCTGGTTTTGAAGTCCGTGGCGCGAACCACTACACCAAGACGGTCGATTAGACTAGCTAGAGGGAAGGGATCACTAAAAATTGTATATGTTTATGCTATAGCGGCTTAGATAACACATCTATGTAAGGAAAGCAAATTAAGCAATCAAGCAAAGTTAATAAGTCAGTAACTAAATAACGCGGGATCGTCGTACGAGCGTAATCCAATTGTATCTATATCGCATACTAATAGGGTTGGCACATTAAGTACTATATTGTTTCCAGATTTCTGTTCATTTCAATGTACACAAGTATATTAGATAAGGGCCATGAGAAACATGAGAGGCAACCCGCTAGCCACTGCGCCACCGACGCTCACAGGGGTATAAAATGCAAAAAAAACCTTTCATTGTCGCGTTAGGCTCGCAACAGCAATATCAATCAAATAAACTACTAAAAATATCGGTGTCAAACCCAGCGCGCCATAAAATCTTAGTAAAAAATTACGCCTTAAAAAAGTCAGTAATACATTTTTATGGCTCTGCCAACCTTAGCTAAGAAGGAATTGTGTGTTGTCCTTAAACGTCTGTCGGCTTAATCCTAGAACCAGTGGCGCTAAATTGGTGTTTTAGTAGTCAGTATATACCAACATATGTATACTTTTTCCTAAAGACAATACGCTTACTGAGTTGCATGGGTTTCGGATTCAGATCCGCTGAATAAATGTTTAATATTTTTTGATTCGAGAAAGCAGAATTGATCAGGTTCTGCAGAGCAGGTTTAGACAACCTTTTGGATGTTGCTAGTTTCAGACAAAATAGAGATGATAACAAAATATAATGCTAAATCCTAACTATTTAGCATAACGTACAAAAATGGTGCCATATTGGTATCCAGGAGCACCTACATGTTTTATATTCAAAAATGCGAAACATGCCTTAATTCTGGAATTCTGCGTAAAACATTATTAGGACATTTTTATTACCTAAAAGTATTTGTTTTCATCACTAGAGCGAAGTGCCCATCAAAGTAGGAAAAAAAGCTTTTATCATCACAGATTAAAATATTCTAACCGCACTTTTCCAAAGAGTTTTCAATTTCCCGCTAACGCAGAATTTTAAGATAAAATGAATGGAATTCAACGTCAAAGCTTAATAAAGGTAACACTTTTTTTATCTCTATAAAATGCTTGGACGAAATACTTCGTCACATTTCACGTCGTAGAATGTTGTAGGAAAAGTAAAGTTATTTATTTTAAATGCTTACCCATTTAATTTCGTAATAGTATTTTAACAAGTTTACATATCAGACAACGATAATTCATAGCAAAAGTATATGTTCTTACTATGGTACTAGAAGTAAGTAATAAAGTTGAAAGTACTTACTTAACTTACTACTACTTAATCTTTATTGTTCCAAAAGCACGTTTTATCTTTTTTACAACCCTAAAGGTTAAGAAACGAAAGTAAATTTGTTTTGCGGAAAAAATCCATCGACCTTGCCGTCTGCGTAGTGATTTAAAGAAACGATGTGAGAGAAAAACACAAAATGCAACAGAATAAAGATAACGCTAAGTGAAAAATTAAGGATTCTCTCGCTAGTCTCTTCGTCAACACTTGTAACTTAATTAAGTAGTACCTTTCAGCGGTTTGATTAAGAGATTAAAAAGCGATTCGTAAGGACCGGGACGAAGTCGGAATAAATTATATTAGTGCAGTCTGTTACACTAGAGTGTTATTTCGCGAGATGAAACAATGTATGCGGAGACAGACAAACTGAATGTTTCACAATGCGTTTTCTTTCTTTTTTTCATCGAAAACACGTTTCGTTTGTACAGTAGTAAATTATAGATACTTAGATAAAAATATATTTGTGATTTTGCATACAGCAGCACGTCAGACTACTTCAATTTGACGTTGAGACCGCCTCTATTCCCTACGCAATTATATATATTTTCATAGTTTAAATGGGTATCTTAACGTGCATACATATATTAGTTTTAAATCTTTGGATCTCCACATTCCAATTTCGCGGAAGATGTGGATGTAAGTACTGATTTGAATTTGAAAAAAATTACATCTGTAATTTGTCGACGATCGGCGTCCTACAATATTCGATTGACCATTTTATTTTGAAGTCCAGAGATAGCCCAGAAATTAAAACATGAAGTTGTTTTGTGGGGCGGTCACGAACACAGTATTGCTAAAAAATTAACCCCGTGGCGTGTGTACATTCGTTTTATTTTATAGTACTTACACTTTGAAAAAACAAGTACAGGCAGATCGACTCCCGGTACAACTTTGTACCGTTTGGAGTCGAAACACGTGGTCCCAACGCTATCTCTTTCTTCAAATCAATTTTCAAAAGGCTAGTTGACATCAGTGGTGATCCAAGAGCTGGCAGCTACCTTGCTCAGCGTATAAGCATCGCTATCCAGCGCGGTAATGCTGCCAGCATCCTGGAAACCTTACCACAAGGACCCTTTTTATAATTTTTGTTTTTCTATTGTATTAAATATTTTATCTTAATTTTTATTAATAAATATACAATTGCTATTATAGTTTAGTCACTAGTGTCTTTTTGTTAAATAAATTAGCAAAACATAATATCCTTACACACCCAAATTTGAATATATTTCTATAGTATGTTTTCTTGTTCCAATAAAGAATATCCATCCATCTACCAGACTATCTACTCCATCTTCACCACTTTTAATGTACTCGTACACATCCTCAGTATATTTGCGAGCTCGATCCGCCCAAACCTGTTTGAATTTCGCTCCATCCGTTTGCACAGGGACGTCATAATATGATATGTCACGTGCGCCGTGATCTCTGTGATAAATGTACGTTTGCAAGAACTCTGACATTGCCCGTACACTTATTATATCATGTTAACGAGATATATTGTATTGCGATATAGCCTTGACAATGTTGGGGGAAAAATGGCGTAAATTTTGTATTGTAACCGCATAAAATTGTTTATACGTGTATGTACTCAAATGTAGTGATAGTTTGAACTCGTCTTTATTTGAAATTATTTGTATTAGAAAAGTTCAAGTAATTAATAATAGTAGTTTTAAGTAGCTCTATTGTTAACTAGCAGTTCCCCGCGACTTCGCTCGCGCTAAAAGTCGGATTTTCCATACAAATTTTCATCCCCCATTTCACCCCCTGATGATTTTATATCGCGACAAAAAGTAGCCTATGTCCTTCCCAGTGTCTCTAACTATTTCTGTGCCAAATTTCATTTGATTCGGTCCAGTAGTTTCGGAGCCTATTCGATGCAAATAAACAAACAAACAAACAAATCTTTCCTCTTTATAATATTATAAGTAAAGTATAGATTATAATAACTTGGCATGTATATTTTGATGATTCCACACAATTATTGGCTAACTAAAACAAACTGTAAATTACAAAGTTAGAATAAGTATACAACCGAGAGCTAATTTTATACCGTAACTAAATGAACTACAAACTTATTACTTCTCAACTGGCTATGATAAATTCAGACAACATTTCTGGAATATAATTCCTTGGAACTCGGACAACTGTTTTGTATTTCAGCCACCGACTTGACAAAGTAACTTCCGATTAATCACAACTTGGTTAGAAACAATATCAGCCATCGCTTTTGAAAATTAAATTAACTTCACCACTGGTAAAAAGATAGAAGGAAAAATCTTGCTGTTATTATAATATTCAATATAATACTCTAAAATTCAGAGAGAAAAAATTTAAACGTAGGGTCTTCCGAAACGTAAAACTTAACCCTATTTAAAAATCAATGCACTGTGTTTCAGATAATAAATCAGATTTTTGACGTAAAAAATACCCTAAGCTTTTTTAACACGAATTATCGATCTCAAACCTCCTCCATTGTCGTCTTAATAAAATAAAAACACTTCATGTATATGTATTTGTTTCTTACGTTTACGCGAATTGTTGAACTCATTAAAACACAATTTTACGGATTACTTCGCGATTTTTTTTACATTTTATTTTAAACCTGACGTTTCGAACACTTTACAGCGATCGTGGTCACAGGGGACCACGATCGCTGTAAAGTGTTCGTCCGTCGTTTCCTGAACAATCTGATAGAGAATTCTGGCCAGATTAAAAAAAAGCCATAAACATTTTTAAAAACGTCACCACAAAAGAATCATCACGAATTTTCGAAATTTCAAACATGGAACACTAACCTTCGCCCGCGCTCGGTTGCCTCGAATTGTCGACGATCAACAGGTGGGGCCTTCTGGCGCGCTCGAGCTCAAGCTCGGCAGGAGGCACCGTAGTACTGTCCCGATATACGCCCATCGCGGCCGGCGGTCTGGGCGCGAATGCGACGCAGGTAGAAAATCGCACCCCTTGGTAACCACCCGATCTCTAAACATTTGCTCTACGCTCGAACTTGGAATCTGTTGATACGGGATGCCATCTGAGATGTATCGCGGCGCGTATCGATTAGTTTTTCTTTTAAAACTTTACTGCCAGCGGTTGAATGCAAGTTTATCTAGGCCTTATTAGGTGATATATTAATCAATATAGTAAAAGATTACCGTCTTGGTGTAGTCGTTCGCGCACCGGACTTCTAAACCAGGCGGTTGCGGGTTCGAATCCCGCAAGGGGCAAATGTTTGTGTGATGAGCACGAGCATTTGTACCTAAGTCATGGATGTTTATATGTATTTAAGTATTTCTATCTGTTATCCTAGTCACCATAGCACAAGCTCACGCTTAGTTTGGGGCTAGGTGTGTTTGTTGAAACAATTTATTTAATTTATTCACTACGCCACACAAAGACAAAGCCCAAATATGGCACATTTTCAACTTACATTTCCCGTGATAATTAGTTATGCTTCACTCAATAACAACTTGACAATTGACGATAGATTGTAAACCGTAATAAATTAATGTCCCCTTAGTATCAAACCAGTATCAGGTAGGTACATAGGTATTTTTTTAGATGCAAGCACTATTAAACGATTTGCCGGCAAAGGTTCTACGTGGCAATGCTCTTGTAAAAGTAAATAGTGTATAGAGCGTTTTGATAACAACAAAATGACTAGGGTAGCTTATAGCTGTCATAATAATGTGTAAAACCGTTCACGTTTCTTTTTCGGCGAGAAAACGAAAGTTTAAGATACTAATCAAATTTTAATTCGTTCTTTCTTGTTGTTGTCCCTAAAGACAAGATACTTTTTATTGCACACCATACTACTCTTAGTAGACATTTACAAAGATTTACATAAAGAGTTTTACATTTTAAGAGCTTAATTTTTCATTATCAGATGAAAAGTTACTGGCTGATCAAGTAGGTATAACTGTGTCTATTTAAAACGTCGAATTCACGAATGAGTGATGACATTATAAAATCAGTCGTGTTTTATTTAATTCGACAGTTAAATAAGTCAGCCTATTAGATCCCACTGCTGGGAAAAGGCCTCACCTCAACTATGAGGAGGAACGAGCCATACTTCACCACGCGGGCTCAGTGCGGATTGGTGGAGGGGTGTATGTAAGGCAAGTGACAAACCTTACTGTCAGAAGTTATCAAGCCGCCCTAGGGCCTCTGACTAGGCTTAACGACTAATACCACAGATATTAGCCGGGACCAACTGCTTAACGTGCCTTCCGAAGCACAGAGATGCTTGTCATGGACGTCACTTAAATGGTCGGAATGGTCACCCATCCAATCACGACCGCGCCGTGGGTTGCTTAACTTTTGGTATCACTACCAAAGCGCTGCCGCCACTGCGCCACAAGCACCTCAGTTCAATTCGACAGTTATTTCTTATCTATATTAAATAAAAAATCAGCCCTAAAGAAAATAAAAGTTTTTTATTCTAGAAATGGCAATCGTTGAGTTCTAATCAAAAATCCAATTTAACTCAACTTGTGGGCTTTTTCTCAAAAGTCGCTAGTGCCCTTAAACATCTGATTATCCTTTAGCTTTTTATTGACCCTCTAATCGATGTATTTAAAATGCTAATCAAACAAATTCCCTTTCGGAATTCGAAAAGTATAAGTTCCGGGAACTTAGCAAAATCGTTCTACTTGAATACCTACTTCTTTCAAAGAGAATGTTAGTGGAATTTCTTAAATATAAAGTGCCGGTCTTATTAATCCCGTAACTCGCCTAAAACAAACGTTTTCGATTTTTGTACAGCACATCAAACCTTACATTTTTGTTGCAAAATCATCCCTATTTTAATTGCATAAGATGCCACGGTGCTTGCCTTGACGTGCTGTCGTCCGAACTTACTACACTAATCCACTTTTTGCTATACAAATTATTTCTGTCGATACACCATTAGATACTAAACACTTTTCTTTTTAGTTTCATAAGCGGCAAAAAATCACATTTGTTTAAGGTATGGGAGGCCCACTTGAATATTTCTCTCCGGACTACAAAACCAGAGGTTGCAGGTTTGAATCCTGCAAGAGGCAAATGTTTCTGTGATGACCACGCGAGAATGGTAATAAGTATTTCTATACGTTAAATCCTTGTGCCCATAGCACAAGCTCAAGTGTGTTGGTTGAAACAATTTATTTATTTTATTCTGTTTTTATTATATTTGTTGTTATAGCGGCAGCAGAACTTTAATAAATATCCGTGAAAATTTGTGGTGACAGACAGACGGACAGTGTCTTAAAGTGGAGACTTAGTAATAATGTCCCGTTTTACCCTTACAGAACTCTAAAAATGAAACCAAAGCCTAACCAAATCTTTTATGTGAAATTCTAGTCCAAAAATACCGGTGGAACCGTACCTTAATTTGAGGTGACAGGCACGTATTTTATTAAAATTCATGTTTCAGCCCCTTCTTGGATGTCCTTTAAAGTCCTTGAAAGTATCTATTTGGTTATTGTTTGGTAAAGAGGGAGATCCTTGAAAATTTTCCGAAGTTTGTGTTATGGCCTTTGTGTTATTTTCTCTTTCGACCTTCTGCATAATTATAGCATCATCAAAACAGCATCACATTTCTATAATCCAAACATAAGCAGAATGATGATTAGACTATGTATGCACTCACTCACTCAGACTATGTACCCGTTATTCTAAAAACTTAGTACCGGGTTTAAGACGGGACTAAGCTATTAGCTAGCCAATTAGAAAAGCGCTTCTCTATTAGGTTATGTCACGAATGTGTCATTCATTACTCTGTTGTTGGCTAATATTTAGACCTATTTTAAACCTGGTCTAATTTTTTGTAATAACACCGTGTATGCCTGTCTAAAATTAAATTTAAATCAATTTCTCCTTTTCTCCGCTAAACAAACGAAAAGAGACAGACTACAATAATTTAGAAACGTCGAATAAAGTAATGCGATTTTTTACGTATTTTAAGAAGTTTTTGTGATTTCATAAAACTTTAGTTTATCGAATGACATCCCTACTCTACATGGAATCTCTTATTTCCTTAGCTGCTAACAGCTGTTAAGTCTGAGGTTTCAAAACTAATATAGCCTGTCTTTTTTGTTTGTTTGCCAGAGAAAGAGAGAGGCTAAACTTAAAACTAATCTTAGGGTTCATTGGAATCAAGCCCACATTAAGCTGATGATTTAAGCAGTTGCTACCGACTATGACCGTCTTATTTTTCTGGAGATTGAACGAACGGGTCATAAATTTAAAAAGCTTAGCTTCGAAGTGTTGTAACAAAATTTATCAAAAAACTTTGTCACAATAACTCAGAGAAAAGTGCAAAGGATTCCTTAAGCAGGAAGTAAATGCTGTGGGAAGCAAACTTATATTAGAATTCTAAATTATTTAGTTTAATATCAACTCTTATGCATCGGAATGATACAGATAATTAAAAGCTCATTTGTAGGAGACTGAAGTACTGTGGTTAAAGTTTTGCTAAATGCCATCTTGAAATAGTAATCTATGTGGGATATGAGGACGTCAAATGGAACGTAAGGTATGAAAGGAGGTTCTACGACTTGAAATGGAACGCAAGGTAAATGTTTGATTGGATTGAATTTGAGTAGCAAGTAGTCTTCTCTGAAATGTGAGTTGAGTACTGTTTTGGAAGTGACTGAGTGTGGTATGATTGATAAGCTAGAGGTTGAAGGTAAATAAGTTCGTAGCTGACCTCACGTGGAAACAGCAGACATGATATGACATGACATGACATGTATTTCCACGAAATACCATTCGCAGCTAGCGACACGAAGCTTGCACAGAAATTCATAAAAACCGATGCAGTAGTTTTGCGACGACATGTCGTCTGCTACTGCCGCATGTAGCCGGCTATGAACTTATACCTTAAGTTTAAAAAGTTTAACAAAGTGACGTGAGTTTTACATGCATGTGTTTGTAGAGGTAGATTTTACTGACTAACTTTATATTCGGAGTTTGAATTGTTTTGCTGACGTGTTTGTAGCAGAAGACATAAATCTCTTGCCTAAATCTATACTAGATTTGCTATAGTTTTTAAGGCATAATCTCTGGGGTTCATTTAGGACTAGAAAGCTAAATTATTGTATTCCAGGGTGAAGTACCTGTTACAAGCTGGGTTGAGTAGGCAGCACGTGATAATTTTACCGTCTGTCTGTGTATCTGGTGTCGGCTGTTTGTGACTTATCTCTGAACTAATCACGGCCGTCATTGTTGTACAATATCAAATTACAATATTTTTTTCTTCACAGTCGTTTACCTCATGACTGAGGGTCGTGATCATTATGTGGAATGAAACAAACACTTTCTTGACAGTTTTTAATGAAATGGTTTGCCATTGCCTTCTCCATTTCACACACTAGCCAACTAGTGTGTAGGTTACCCCGAGATTTTTTCCTTCACTCAGATGTACAGGCGGGGATCGAACTCATAATATCACGGATGAGAAGTGAAGTTTTCTTTGCTTGGCTATCGCGCCTTTTCTACTTCTACCTAATATTATAAAGAAGAAAGATTTCATTGCTTGTTTGTATTGAATAGGCTCCGAAACTACTGGACTAATTTATATTATGAACTTTGGTAGAAAGATAGTGAGAGACCCTGGAAAGGACATAGGTTACTTTTTGTAGCGATATAAAATCATCAGGGGCGTGAAATGGGGGATAAAAGTTTGTATAGAAAATCTGTCTTTTGGTGCGGGTGAAGTCGCGGAGAACTGCTAGTTTACAAAATAGAAACAGGGTAATACGATCTGTATAAACCACTAAGCCTGGAGTTCAACCAAACATGTGTTTTATTTTAAACAGCTGGTTAAGCATTATTTGTTATATTTTGTATGAGAATTCTGTCAAATTAACAGGCAATTGAGGTTTACGGCTTATTAAAACTTGATTAATACAGGTTTTAGTAAATAAACTTCGTGCGGTCGCGACCTCTACCTACACCATACCGAAAATTTCATTGTTATATTGTCCTTACCTTGTTTTTATAAAAAAAATAGAAAAAGGAAAAAAATCATCTGACAATACGAGTAATGAGGAAATATTGCAACCTCGCAGAATTATCTTAAAGGACAAGGAAACAGAAATCGAAGAAAAATAGCCCAAGGTAATCAGTTACGGAGGGCGTCTTCCGATAAAAGGATAGCTTTTGTGAAACTTATTATATTGACATTGAATTTGTGGATTCTTCGTAAGGTGTCTTTAGCGTAAATCTTTTCATTTCCACATTCGGATAATAGAACATGACTTTTGACAAGTGTCAAGTTGAAAGTTTCCTTATTTTGAAGGCTCATCAACACTAATATTAAACAGGAAAGATTTGATTGTTTGTTTGTATTGAATAGGCTCCGAAACGACTAGACAGATTCAAATGAATTTTGGTACAGAGATAGTTTGAGACCCTGGAAAGGACATAGGCTACTTTTTGTCGCGATTTAAAATCATCAGTAAGGTGAAATGGAGGATCAAAGTTTGTATGGAAAATCCTACATTTGGCGCGGGAGAAGTCGCGGGGAACTGATAGTGTATGTTAATGTAATGTTAAAAACGAAACAAATCTGTTAAATGTGGACATCTTAGTATTTTGTAAGGCAGTCTTATAAATAGGCAAGGACATTGTTTTTGTTTTCTTTATTCTTTTTCTTCATAGAGCGTCGGTGGCGCAGTGGCTAGCCGGTAGCCTCTCTTGAGGAAGGTACCGGTTCGATCCTACGTGCCGCCATGTAACAATTACTTTTCCTGAGTTATGTATACATTCGTTGTTTCACTAACCGATGCTCTTACGGTGAGGGAAAACATCTTGAGGAAACCTGCACATTCAGGCGACTGCATGTGTAACCATGATCCAAACAGGTCAGGTTCCCCTGGTAACAGGGTCACGGATATCAGGTGGCAGTCGCTGTAATTACCTGATCTGCCACTTCCTGAATCATGGTTCAAAGCGGACCCTGGGCCCTCGCATGCAAGTGCAGAACCGAGTTAACGCTAGGAGGATGATAATTCTTCTTCTTCTTAAAAGTTGTAGATACAATTCGTAACTACACATTATAATAATAATATCCTCCTAGCCGATTTCAACTACGGCGGCCTATCTCGACAGAGATTAGCCAACTGCGCAGGACATATTATAGTGCACAAGTGTGTGCACAGTACACAGGTGCACTCTCTGTTCCTTCACTCTCATAATTCGGTGAGACGGCAGTCCGTCATGACCGTAGAGAGATCAGGCGCAGGACCAACGGCTTAACGTGCTTTCCGAGGCACGGGGGTGTTAACACCGCCAACTTCCTGTCTTCGGAGCTGTGTCTGAGTAATTTCAAGACAGAAAAACCCAAACACTCTCGGCCCAACCTGGGATTCGAACCCGGGACCTCGTGGATAGTACCCAGCGTGCTGACCACTAGACCAACAAGGCAGACTACTCATTATACGTAGGCATTAGTAACAATGTTCAAACTCATAGGCGTAATTCAGGCATAATTAGATCGTACTTTGTGCGTATTAGGCCCGCCTTACATAACTAACACCTCCAAACACGCGAGGCTCATTATCTTGTCTTTGAATGTCGAGGTGGGTACTTGAAACGGAACATGTAACATATTATAATTAACAGTGAGTTATTTAAAGGATGTCCTTAAATAATTATTTTCTACACTAATAATATTATAAAGAGGAAAGATTTAATTGTTTTTTTTTTGTATTGAATAGACTCCGAATCTACTGGATCAAATAAAATTAAATTTAGTTTTTTTTTAAAAAGAAGATTGGCATAAATCGACCCTATAGATAGAGACACCGTACTAAGTGAGACACATAAAATATAAATATCACTTTATTAGCAGGCTTTTGTATAATTTTATAGTAATTAAAACAGCAGGGAATTTAAATTTAAAATATTTTTAGAATGCACAAATAATGAACAACTAAACGTCTTCAAGAATGCAAAAACAAAACGAACGACGTGAACTTTGACGTGTCAGTCAAACATGAAGTATATATTTTCATCAAACGTCAATGTTGAACGGATCACACATTGTTTAAATGTCAGTCCGACATAATGCGCCAAATAAAATGTCTACCTATGTTTCCTATATACAGTTTTAGGCTCTTCACCAAAGACTAAAACATGCCAGCATTTGGGGCTGAGCATCAAAGAACTTTGCCGTTCTTCTTTATAATCCAATTTCTTACTGAAACAACTATGATAATAATAATAATGTTTTCCTAGCCGAATTTCGACTACAGCGGCCAATCTTAACAGAGAATAGCCAACTACGCGGGAGATATTATAGTGCACAAGTGTGTGCGCAATACACAGATGCACTCTCTGTTCCTTCACTCTCATAATTCAGTGAGACGGCAGTCCGACATGACCGTAGAGAGATCAGGCGCAGGACTTTCCGAGGCACGGGGGTGTTAACACCACCAACTTCCTGACTCCGGAGCTGTGTCTGAGTTACTTCAAGACAGAAAAACCCAAACACTTTCGGCTCGACCCGGGATTCGAACCCGGGACCTCGTGGATAGTACCCAGCGTGCTGACCACTAGACCAACGAGGCAGTCAACTCACTGAAACAACTATTATGTAATCATCATCATTGGTTGATAGATGCACTCATTTCACCATTTGCAGCGAACGAAACGTTTCTTATTGCTAATGATGTTTTGTGTAAAGAAAACTAGCGAAACTACCTCTACA
The DNA here is from genome assembly GCA_949316185.1 of Pyrausta nigrata. Taxonomy (NCBI): domain Eukaryota; kingdom Metazoa; phylum Arthropoda; class Insecta; order Lepidoptera; family Crambidae; genus Pyrausta; species Pyrausta nigrata. Next base: position 11,674,017 of record OX438955.1, on the reverse strand, counting down.
ACCGTGTATATAACTATTTAAGCAGGGAAAAATTACCTTTATGATGCAAGCTATCATACCCTATCCCCACTTACCTATTACCCCACAAAAGCTTTAATCAGAATCAACGTTTATCCATACCCGTTTTCACGTATCGTTCGCTACACCGACGTAACTTGACCCCTGCAAAGCCTCCTAAAACCGCTGTTGGGATAACTTAAGGACGCGTTATAAAAAATCGGGGATCAATTTAACATGGGCTAAGTCGTCCTATTTGGCACCGATTTGATTGCAAAAATAGCCTCGTTTAGATTCTGCGCCCGTTCGGATTTCTATATTCAATACTTCTATGTTACGAGACTTTATACAAACACTAGTGGTTCCCCGCGACTTGGCCCGCAAGAGTTAGATTTTCCGTATAAACTTTCATCCCCCATTTCACCCCCTTAAAATGTTTTTATATCGCAACGAAATGTAGCCTATGTCCTTTCCAGGGTCTCGAACTGTCTCCATACCAAATTTCATCCCAATCAACTCAGTGGTTTAAGCGTCAAGAGGTAACAGACAGACAGACACACTTTCGCATTTATAATATTAGTATGGAAGTATGGGTAAATAAAAAAGGCATTTGGAACAAAAGCTTCTATACAATTTTTATTTGGGAAATGGAAAGCCCTGTTCTAAGGACAATGCTTCGAGTATAATCGGATACCTTAAAACGCGCAATCCTTGTAAAATAGCTAAGATTTTTTAACACTCACAGTGGTATGTTATATTTATAAGTTAAATAAAATACACCAAAACTTCGCACACGAGCAGGATTTGAACCCACGACCTTTGGCTAACCGGGCCAACACTCCTACCAACCGAGCCACCGTTTGGTAGGAGATTTTTTTTGCTTGAGCAACTTTCGTGTACTTTTTATGATATCTGAAAGAATGTTGAAATTTTCTTCAGTAGTACTGTTACAATAATTTTTCTCAGCTTCTTTTCTTTCCACTCCACTCCATACAAACGTCATCACTTTGAAGGCCTCGACGTGAAGAAAAATATGGACTCCGTGTCGCCTACATTAAAAGGCAGCACCAAAGTAAGCCAGTCATCGTCGTAAATACACGATCTTCTCACGCACACACTCACACCAAAGTAAGCCGATCGGCCGCCATTGTAACCCTATGATCTCACACATACAGGCTTGAACCCTGCTTCACTCTTTAGTATCGCGGTACGGAGTCCATATTTTTTTTCAAACCTATGTTTGAAGGTAAAGTTTTCAAAAATCCTGAAATATTTATGTGTTATAGTTGCACTATCACAGTTTGCACTCTCACTACCGGTTCAGGCGTAAAAGAACATATGGGTTGACCTGAGAATTAAAAGATCAGTAACAGAGCTATTGAGAGCGTCGGTGGCGCAGTGGCTAGCGGGTTGCCTCTAATGCGGGAGGAGCCGGGTTCGATCCCAGGTGCCGCCATGTACCAATGACTTTTTCTGAGTTACGTACATTAGTTGTTGCACTAACCGATGCTCTTACGGTGAGGGAAAACATCGTGAGGAAATCTCCAGATTCAGGCAACTGAATCTGTAACCATGATCCAAAACTGGTCAGGTTCCCCTTAGCAGAGGTCTGATGGCAGTCGCTCCACTGTAATAACCTGATCTGCCAAATCCTGGATCATGGTCAGCGGACCCTGGGCCCTCGCGTGCGAGTGCACAACCGGGATAACGCTAGGATGATCATGGTAACAGAGCTATTCAAAGCATTTCACCTAGATGCTCCTTGAATTCTTGCAAACTTATTCGACTCAAAACGACTTCTAATGAAATTATCTACAAAATACAGAGAACGTTATTTTTAGAACTAGAATAATGTGCTTTGTTCGTTTGAAGTTGATTTTCTTGGACATTGAACAGGCCGGAAGTTGGTCAGACTTTCTACAGACGGTCACAGTTAAACTAATTTGTATCTTAATACAAGAGGTTAAAGATCATAATTGAAGAAACTGTGAGCGTTCGTCTTTGAAAGCATAAAGGTGCGTTTTCACTTCAGAGCAAACGAGTGAAAAGAGTTGATTGATTTTACTAGAATGGGGTATGAATTTCTAGGAAATAAAAAGTTTTTTTAGCATTTTGAGGAAATAAATAGCCCGTGGGTTACCAACAAGCTGATCGATTTTTAGGGTTTAAGTTTCTTTAACCAATTACCTTGAACTAAAAAAAAACATATATCTTCATAATTCATACTGCCATAAAGAAAAGCAATTACAGAGTTATCTCAAAAGAATAAGCTGAAGCTTATTGTAAAACCTAGTATTACAGCTGATTGTTATAAACATCAGAAAACTGTAAACTCCTTATACTTAGTATGTTGTTACGTATTTCTTATCTCGTCTTTACGCCCAGTGTAAATGCTTCCTAAGGCGCAACAGGCTACCAACACACCGACAGACATGCACACAAATAAGAAACGGTTGTTCTTGGACGTGTACGAACCTTGACGTAAATCTGTATGCTAACTTTGGTCACAGTATAAAATTTTACTCGTATTTTTTATTTGTCTTAAGAGTAAATGTTTAACCTAAGGTATTAAGCCGAGAGTTCATCAACACATGTTTAATTTTTAACAGCCGGTTTAGCATCATTTGACATATTTTTTTTGGGAATTCTGTCAAATAAGCCGTTGAGGTTTACCAGCTTTTTGAAAATTCGTGAACCTGGGTCTTAGTGCCAAAAAGAAACAAAACTACGTCTTTATAAAACGGGTATTACCTACTTGTATTACAGATATTATAATACACTAGCTATAATAGTATATATTATGGTATCTATTCAGTACCAAATGTTCAAAAGTTAATTATTATATGTTTAAACATTTCGTTGAAAATAAATTCAAAACCGAAGTTCATTAAACAATATATGTGTTTTCTTAATTCATACACGATCGTTAATACGAGAGTATACGATCGGTAGCAAAGTAACATGTGGGTTATGAAAGATTTTTCAAGATAATTTTTGCTTGATAACATAATATAATACAAAATTTCTAAAGAACTAAGGGTCTTGCGGCGGACAGATAAACAGATGAACATAGCAAAACTATAAGGGTTGCAACACACTCGGCCCGACCCGGGAATCGAACGGGTTTTTCTGTCTTGAAAAAACTCAGACACAGCTCCGGAGTCAGGAAGTTGGTGGTGTTGACCCCGCGTGCCTCGGAAAGCACGTTAAGCCGTTGGTCCTGCGCCTGATCTCTCTACGGTCATGTCGGACTGCCGTCTCACCGAATTATGAGAGTAAAGGAATAGAGAGTGCACCTGTGTATTGCGCACACACTTGTGCACTATAATATGTCCCGCGCAGTTGGCTATTCTCTGTTGAGATAGGCCGCCGTAGTTGAAATTAGGCTAGGATGACGTTATTATTATAAGGGTTCCTTATTGACTACGGAACCTTAATAATACTCAACAATCAACTTAAGGCCCACTTGGGCAAGTCCGGATTAACAAATCCAAACTTGCGCAAGTGGGCCTCCAACTCCGATAATAGGCCTTGCATAAGTCCGAATTAGCTAATCCGGACTTGCGCAATAGGAATATTTAAAAAAAGTTAAGTTACTGCCATTTTGTCTGTGGCTGTAACTTTATAGGCACACGGCGATAAGAGAAGCCATCTGCTTTCTTTAGCTGAATAAAAAAACAGAGAAGAAATGTTTTTCTAATAAATGGGATGGGAGCCATTGTTTAGGAAGTAAATTAAGAGCTAGTAGGTACAAACAAAAGAAAACACTTACCTTTGAGAAAGTAATGTTTAGTTCGAAGAGGCTTTTAATATTTTTTTACTAGCCAGTACAAAAGAACTAATTCATTTTGGTTACTACGGCAATGTTAGGATGAAGAGGTAAAATAAACTGAAAATTGCTTATTGGAAACAGTATTTTTACCATTTGGTACCATAGTCTGTTTACAGAACACCAATTTAAGAAAATCAAATTGAATTTCGCTCACAAAAATAAAAATATTTCCATCGGATACATGCGGGTACATTCCCCAAGTATTAATGAAATCGAACGCAGGCTCACTAGCGTAGCAAGCACTTACAAAAATTCGTCGGCTGACTAACGTCCTCCGTAGCTTAGTTGGTAAGAGCACTCGCCCGGATAGCGAAGGGACGTGGGTTCAAGTCCCACCGGATGACACAGTCGATTAATTTTTGTGAGCGAAATTCAATTTAATTTTCGTAAAAACTTGCAAAATAATTGTTTAAGTTATAAAAGTAATTATTACCAATTTAAGAACTCAACTCATCTATGCTGAATCACTGTGAATTTTGACATAGTTTTCGAAAATTGCACTGCTGTCCCTAATTACTTTCTAATAAACTCGTCTTGTTAAGAAAAAACAATAACACGAATCGTTAGCTACTTCGATACTACAGGGCTCCTAGACAAGGAGCAATCTATTCTATCGCTAACAAAATGTATGTAACTGTAATAAGCCATCGAAAGTTCGAAACATCATTGAACTCTTGCATACGTAGATATTACGTTAACATTTTATTGGCGATAGCGGAATTCGCTGTAGATTAGATTACAACTTGTCTACGGGTCCAAGGACTGGTGAAATACAGCCGTTGCAAACTTAATAAGACAGAAAAATCGTAACTAAACATAATGACAAGCCTGATACAGTCCACAGACTTGTTTTTATTGTGTGTTCTGTTATTTTGACAGCAATATTTATTCTCAAAACACAGGCTTTATTAGTTTCTTGTTTATTTTAATAATTCCGGAGGGAAGGTCACGTTCTGTGCCCGAGGAATTAATATCTTCAATGTCGTGTTGACAGTAACACAAGTCGATATTGAGTGATTTCTGATTGGCGCGCAATTATTGTAGCGAAATGAAAATAAAACCCCTGAGTATACTGTAAAAACTGGGCTTTACACGGTCAGGTAGGCACAAATAACTACGCAGTTTCAAGAACCTTTAGGGCGATAGCACACGGCGTTTTTTAAACACGCAAAAGACGCGCGTATACGCAATTTAAACAAGATTCGATCGCAGCCTTGTAAGTTAAGCACACGGGGTGATCGTGAAACGCGCCTCCGCATCTACTGCGATACAGGCGCGCAGTAGTGTAAAAGATTGAGTGGTCATTATCATACAACTCCCTCCCCCCTTACCCCTTCAACCGCTCCTTTGTACGCGCGTTTGTATCGCTTCGAACGCGCGTATACGCGCTTCATGCGCGCGCTTGTTTCATCGATGCAAACGCAACAATCAACGTCTACGGAGCCGAAGTCGCGCGTTTAAAAAACGCCGTGTGCTATCGCCCTTAGCTTTCTTAGGCTCACATGCGCCAGTCCAGATTAGCTAATCCGGACTTGCGCATTGGGCTTGCAACTCAGATCATAGGCCTTGCGCTAGTCCGGATTAGGTCATTCGGACTGGCGCAGGTGTACCATCCAGATTAGCTTATTCAGACTTGCGTAAGTGGGCTTTCAACTCAGATGAAAGGCCTTGAACAAGTCCAGACTAAGTAATCCGGACTTGCGCAAGTGGGCCTTAAAGTACCATTAAATATTATATGTTTCTTAAGTAATTTTGAAAGCGCAAATGCACCGTCAAACTTTTTTCATTACGGTTAAGTGAAAAATATGTTCCATAAAAAAACACATATCAAGGTAAACATCAGACACCAACAGCTGTCTGTGTATCGGTCAAATTTTTAAGAAAAATTCTAACTTTGTCTTAATACTTCATTCAAGTGACACCAAAATTGTTTTTGTTCTAAATAATTTATTTTTTACCCGACTGCGGAAGGAGGGCTATGTTTTTCGAGAGTATGTTTGTATGTATGTATATTTGTATGTATAATTGTTTGGCACGCCCTACAGCCCAAACGACTGGAACGTTTTTGACATATGAGGTGTCGTTGAATTTGTAAAAATTGTGAGAGTGACATAGGCTATATAAATTTTAAAAATGGCGCCCGCAAATGGAAATAAAGGGGGGAGGGGGATTGATTTTTTCCTTACCATAGCAATATGGGTATCAAATGAAAGCCAGTAAAAAGTCCATTTCAAAAATATACAATTTTTTGCAGTCGGGTGTTTTGTTTTTTTCGAAAATTATGTTTTCTACAGTAGCTTTTAAATCTTAACGTGAAAATACCGCGTGAACCCACGGCATTTGTGGTACAAATTGTTTCTTCGCAGTTCCCTCGCCAGTCGCCCAAGCACTAAATTGAGCTTTTATACTATTGTACAACTTCTGCGTATTGCATGAAAGCCTCGGCGGCTTCGAAAGCTTCTAGAGCTCTCTGCGCTTTATAGATACTGGAAAATTGGTTTGGTTTCTGGATACCAAATTGTGAGAAAAAATCAAGTTAAGTACGCAATACCGGCAGACCAAAAAACACCTAAGACCCGAGTTCACCAATTTTTTCGGGTATCCTGTGATGAATACTTTTGAAATTATAAATAAAACTAGCTGTTGCCCGCGACTTCGTACGCGTGGACTCCATGATACAAAATATTTTATACTCTGCCATCCAGCTATCATGATCTCTTAGTCTACCATGTCGTAAGGAGATGAGAGCAATAAAAAATCAAGGTCAATGGGCACTTTCTTTCTGATAGGTTACTATCACCACGCCATCCTCCTCTGGTATTGTTACCTTTTAAAATTTTCAAACTTTGCATGGCAGTGACACCAACACCAAAACTAAATTTTGTCGGATATCATTCTTAGTAAAAGTGAAAAGGTTTTTTTTTTAAATTTTTTAGTTTACTTTATTGAAGGCAGTTTTATTTGTTTGTTTAAAAGTCAGACTCAAACTTCCCTACCACAATAGATGTATGTGGTTTAGCATCTATTTTTTGTGTTCCTGTGGTGTCCCTAGCCTACTCAAGGGTCGGTTTGTAAGTTACTACTATCGTAAAGTAAGTAGGTAAGGCTATTTAGATTTCGACAAACTGTCTGTGGTGAAAGTATTCACGACCAACTTAGCGTTAAGGTCAGTGTAGTGCGATCTACATTTAATGATAGGTTGACTGTCAAAATGTCATGATATAGGGGAAAGGAAGTTCAATAAAAACGACCTGTTACACCCGGCAAGGGTTAGTGATAAGGCTGACACACACATTGTAGCGCTGTGTCAGCATTTCTAGCTTTAAGCAGCCAGGGCCTTTGGTTGAGAGAGTCAGTTCGCCCCGATCCTCCACCACGGACACTCGCTTTTCCCTTAAAATTCAGTAAAATAAATGTTTCCGTGATAAAAACCTTTTTTAAAAAGCTCAACCCCTTCTCCCGTATAACATTTGGTGGCAACGTAAAGGGATCAAAAATCGGCCCCCGGTTTCCTCCGTATTCGTAAAATCAAGTGAAAGTGTGTTCCGTGATGTTTACTCAGAATCTGGAAATGTCTCTGAACCCAGTGAAATTGTGCACCCCCGAATCATAAACGGACTCTGTATCCAGCAAGTGTGAATCATCCCTGCATCTTACCCTGAATCCCAAAGTGACTCTGTATCCAGCAAAAGTGAAAATCATCCCTGCATCTTACCCGGAATCTAGAAGTGACTTTGGCAAAGTGTTGTGTACTTATTCCAAATCATAAAAAGCACCGAATCAAGTGAAAGTGAACATCGTCTTTGTCCTGAACTCTGAATCCAGCTTTTGCTTTTGCTTTTGCAAGTCCGTGGCCCCCTGTATCCGTACCTGTATATCTCTGCGAACTCCGGTCAACGTTGATCGTCAAATTCATCACTGTATCCAGTACCTACCATTGTCGTCAAGCTACGTCGCCGTTGCGCAATACTGTGCGCGATTGCATCATCGTCGTCCCGTCCCTATCTACTACGCTGAATTCAAGAATGCATCCGGTCATACTCGCGCTTTGGTGAGTCTTTGGTTATTGTTACAAGTAGTTGTTATTCTATAAGGAACCAGTTTTACATATAATTAGTTTAAATTTTGTGTAATAATTAATAATTCAGTGTATTGTTACTAATTCAAACCAACATGACTTCAAACGAAGAATTCGTAGATATCGAACCAAGTGTCCCCGGCACAGCCACAAAGGCAGTCACCAGGAGTCAAACAGCCACAAAACAAAGTGAATCTGAACGAATCGAACTCAACGTTCTTCTAAAATTCATAAAGCCTTTTGACGGCAATCGAGAAAAACTAAACCCCTTTATTTACAATTGCCAAAATGCGTTTAATCTAGCAGCTTAAAGTCAGAAATCCTTCCTTTTTAAATGCATTCTAAGTCAATTGGAAGGTAGAGAAGAGAGTATATGCAGTATCAAAGATTTCGACTCATTTGACCAATTTGTAGATTTTCTGAAACAGCAATTTGGAGAGCGCAAACATTATGCACATTTATTATCAGAGTTACAAGATTCAAGACAAAATTTTAATTAAACAGTAAATCAATTTGCATTAAAACGGAGGAGGAGGGGCGCTTGTCTATTGGACAGCTATGAGTACAACAGTGGTCCAAAGGGATTGCATCCTATTGATAATGAAAACGACATACAATCAAGTCATTGCTCATATTCGCCCTCATCTAAGCATTGCCAAAATCAGATTCCAGTGGAGGGTATTAATGAGAAGATTTCGTCTAACGTACCGCTGCCAAGCACAGAGCCACCTGTGAACATTATCGAATCAGCTGTGAGCGCCGCCGTCGAACCGGTTAACTACCCGGTATCGGCGGGCGGCCGTATGACTCATGCGTCTATTGTACCTGCACGCGCGCATGCAACTTCGCTCGCAAATAGTGGGCCGTGCTACAATGAACGACCGGACTTGATTAATGATAAATCTTACACTGACATTTTAAAGCAAGGAGAGTGGAAACCACAAGCAAAAAGTGAGTCATGGATTTTGGTGTAGAAGAATAGGCTGAGAAACAGATTTATCGGTAGTAAAGGAAAAGCAGCTGTTGATACGAATAGCAATTTCAAAGCTGCAGATGTTCGAGTACCGTTATATATTTACAACATAGCGAAGGATGTGACAGCGATAGATATCCAGAGTTACATAAAGAGCAAGACTGAAATTTTTGTTGAGTTGGAAAAAAATAATATGAAAACTACAAAAGAGTATGATGCTTATAAAGTCTTCGTACCCAAAAGCAAATTGACAGTCTTTTTGCAGGATGAATTCTGGCCCGAAGGCGTTGCTTATAGAAAATTCGTTGATTTCAGGAAAAGATACCGGGGTGACCAAACGCATAGCTCTAATAAGAATCAAGTATGAAGCCTGGTACATCTAAATTAATCAGTTTTAATTGTAAAAACGTGCACCGATCGATAGATTGTGTGAAGTGTCTATGCCGAGATGCTGACATTATTGCCTTACAAGAAACGTGGCTTTTACCACACGACTTGCCAGCTCTAGGAACAATAGACGACAACTTCGCTTTTACCGGAAAATCTGCAGTAGACACCTCTAAAGGAATACTTAGGGGGAGGCCGTACGGAGGAGTAGCACTATTGTGGAGGAAGTCTGCGTTCCCATGTGTTTCGGTGATTGAGTGTAGTGTGCGGCTAACGGCTATTCGCATCCTACTTGATGGTGGCCGGTCGGTGTTAGTGATCTCTGTGTATATGCCTACTGATACGGCAGAGAACCTCACGGAATTCATGGATTGTATGAGTGAAATAAGTGCGTTGGTGGAGGTGAGCAAAAGTGAGTCGGTTTATGTACTCGGGGACTTCAACGCACATCCCGGTGAGCAATTTTCGGATGAACTCATAAACTTTTGTAACGACCAGTTGTGGTCGTGTGTTGACCTTGATCTCCTACCTAGCGATACCTATACTTATGTCAGTGAAGCTCACGGCTGCCGTCGGTGGCTAGACCATTGCATTGTAACTGTGGCAGCTCGGCAATCTGTTGTTGATGTGTCGGTCTTAAACCAAAATGTTTATTGGTCAGATCACTATCCCCTGTGTATTGAGTGCAATATTAATAAATGTCTGCCTAAACTTGTGACCCCAGTACAATCTTGTAACATAGTTAGGTGAAGCGTTAGTGATGAGTGTCAGATTCTAAAATATACTGAAGCTTGTAATGCTAGATTACGTCTAATAGACTTTCCTGAAGAATTTCGTGATTGTACTGATGAAATATGTTGTAATGTAGACCACAAATCAAAAATAGCAGCTTTGTACTAAGATATTGTGTGTGCACTGAAAGAGTCAGCCGAAGGTAGCTATAATGAACAGATGCGTAAGAAACATAAGTGTATAACTGGATGGAATAAGCATGTAAGTGATGCACACAGGGAGGCTCGGTTTTGGTATCGGTCTTGGTTAGAATACAGTAGACCTGGTTCTGGTTTTATTTATGATAAAATGCGGGACTCTTAAAGATACTTTAAAGCTAAATTAAAGTATGTACAGAATAATGAGAGACAAATTAAATTAGATATAATAGCTCAAAATCACAGTACTAACAACTTTAAGGAGTTTTGGAAAAACACCAATAAACTGAATCCGAGGCCGGGCACCCCAGTGACCGTAGCAGGAAAGTTTGATCCTACCGAGATAGCAAATGCTTTTCGAAATCAATTTAAAGTGGTGCCAGAAGGTGGGGCTCAGTCTGAGTTGGCAATGTTCGATGCTGAGAGCAGCGTAGGTAACTTAACCGTTAGATTTACGGCGCGAGAGGTAGACTCTATAATCAAAGGAATGGCAAGGGGTAAGTCTCCTGGTCACGATGAGCTCAGCATCGAGCATTTACAATATGCTGGAATGCACTTGCCCCGAGTTCTTTCCTTATTGTTTAATCTTTGTTTAAGTCACTGTTACCTGCCTGAAGATGTAATGTTTACCCTGGTAGTTCCAATACTAAAAAATAAGACGGGGGATGCCTCCGACTTGTCCAATTACAGGCCTATATCATTAGCTACCGTTATAGCTAAAGTGCTGGATGGGTTGCTTGATAGGAGGTTGGGTGAGCATATTCAGACACATGATGCTCTGTTTGGTTTTAAACCGGATCTCTCTACAGAAAGTGCCATCTTCTGTCTCAAGCAAACTGTCCAGTATTACACAGCTAGAAAGAATCCGATTTATGCCTGTTTTTTGGACTTGTCGAAGGCGTTCGATTTGGTGTCATACAATTTATTGTGGAATAAGTTGCAATCTGAAACTACTGTACCTCCTGAATTAATATCATTATTCAAGTATTGGTATGACAATCAGAAGAACTGCGTAAGGTGGACAGACTCGAAGTCTGACGTGTATGTGTTGCAATGTGGGGTGAGGCAGGGGGGGTTGAGCTCGCCCAAGCTTTTCAACTTGTACATGAATGGGCTGATCGAGGAGCTCAGTAGCGCCTATGTAGGATATCATGTTGGTGGACTATGTGTTAATAACATTAGTTATGCTGATGATATGGTGCTGCTGAGCCCTTCGATCGGAGCATTGAGAAAACTATTGGGCATATGTGAAAAGTGTGCAGTGGCTCATGGGCTCCGATATAACGCACGTAAAAGTGAGTTCATGGTGTTCCAAGCAGGTGCGGCCGGTAAGCAAAGAAGTGTACCCTCTGTTACTCTGGGAGGTGTAAAATTAAATAGAGTTGACCGCTTTTAATATCTGGGCCACTGGGTCACTGACAACCTGTCAGACTCTATGGATATGGAAAGGGAGCGCAGGGCGTTGTGTGTTCGCTGTAATATGCTGTTCCGCAGATTTGCACGGTGTAGTAGACAAGTGAAATTGACGCTATTTAAATCCTATTGTCAATCATTCTACACGTGCAGTCTGTGGGTGTGCTTTACGCAGAGGACATACAACGCCCTCCGCGTACAATATAACAACGCGTTCAGGATGTTGTTCGGCCTGCCCCGTCACTGCAGCGCTTCAACCATGTTTGCTGTGGCGCACATGGATAGCTTTTACTCAATCATCCGCAAGCGTTGCGCCTCGCTGTGGGCTCGTGTGCGGGGCAGTTCGAACGGCATCGTGAGCGTGCTGGCTGACCGCTGGGACTCCCCGCTGATGCGCCGATGGCTGCAGCTTCATGCCCCAGCTACCAGCTATGAATGCCTATAGCACAGGCGCGAGCCCCACCAATTTTATTATGTTATTTTATTATGTTTTTGTTTTATTTTTATTATTATTGTGATTTGTATTAATTTGTTTTATTACTAACATTAGGATAAAAACACCTTGTTACTAACACTTATGGATGCAAATCTGAAATAAATGATTTATTATTATTATTATAAAAGTAGAAACATGCCTCGCCAAATTGTTGACTGAAATCAGTATCTCAATCCCTACTAAAAAGAAAACTGAATTAGCAGGCCGAGTTACCGCTATAGAAGACCTAGCACTCCATACTTTCATAACAGGGCTTCAACCCCGACTTTCACAAATTGTCCGGTGCCGCAATCCAACCTCACTCAACGCCGCAGTAAATTTCGCGGTAGCCGAAGAAAAAATTCTCCCATCCTTTAAAAGGTCCCAACAACCGTCACCTTCTAACGATAGACGTCCACAACCTCGTCGCGATATCCGCCCAAATCCTCAACAGCCAAATCGTCCCACACAATCGGGCAACTCCAACGATGTGGTCTGCAGATACTGCAAGAATGTGGGCCACTCCATTGAAAATTGCCGCAAACGGCAGTACAACAATAATAAATCCCAAACATGGTCCCCTGCTAATCGTCCCAACTACCAATCCACGTCTAACCCTATATACCAATCAGCAGCGAAGAATCTTCGCCATAGAACAAGATGAACAAGGCACTTACGTCGACAACCAAAATCAACCAAGTTTAGAAGAAATCGACGATTTAAACTAAAAGTGGGCTCCCGGAGGTGTCCCGTGAGTCCACGACCTCGATTAACATTACAAAACCAACAGACACCCGCTGTATCCACTGAATCCACTGCATCAAAGTTTACTAAATCCACTGAATCCGCTGCGTCAAAGAATACTAAATGCACTGAATCCACTGCATCAAATAATACTAAATCCACTGTATCCACTGCATCAAAAAGTACTAAGTCCGCTGTATCCACTGCATCCACTGTACCCACTGCATCCACTGTATCCACTGCGTTCATTAATACTAAATCCACTGTATCCAAGAACACTGAATCCACTGTTTCCAAAAACACTAAGTCCGCTGTATCCACTGCATCCACTGTACCCACTGCGTCCATAAATGCTATATCCACTGTATCTAAGAACACTGAATCCACTGCATCAAAAAATACTATACCCACTGTATCTTATGCAAAAAACAAGTTCACTGCATCCATTGTATCTTCAAACAACAAATTCACCGTAATCACTGCATCCTCAAACACCAATCCCATTGCATCCACTGTAGCCGCAAATATTAAACCAGCTGTATCTGTTAATACCAAAGCCACTGAATTCCCTGTACTCACAAATACTAAATCTACCACATCCGCTGCATCCGCAAATACCAAATCCCCCGCGTCCACTATATTTACAAATAAAACCACAGTAGCCCCTGTAGTAATACATCCTCTTCATCAGTAAATACAAAATCCTCAGCAACATCGAATTCTAAATCCAGTGCATTAAAACGCGTTGATCCTTCCATATCATATGCATCCGTTGTCACTGGATCCCATCATCCGCTGAACCTGAAAACAGAAAAAGAAAACATTAAAGTTTACAAAATAAATAACAATTCAAACAAGAGATACTTACCCCACGTGGTCCTCCAAACACCAATAGCTCACAAGCCCCTAACCTTCCTCGTTGATACTGGGTCTGCTGTAAGTCTAATAAAGAAATTATCAATTCAAAACCTGCCGTTTCTTTGATAACTCCGATGAAGCAACACCCACACTGGGTTATTTCGAATTAAACCTATTTCCAAGTTCAAAAGAAAATATTTCATACCAATTCCATGTTGTTGACAAAATCAATCTACCCTACGACGGTATCATAGGTAACGACCTTTTCAATAGTCTCGAATGTAGCATTGACTACAATCAAAACACATTAAAAGTTCGATCATTCATTTTGAGTCTTAAATTCTCTGAACCCACATATGTAATACCACCTCGTATTGAAACAGTAATCGAGTGCACTGTTTCTAACACCAATCTTAAAGAAGGACTTATACTAGATCAACATATCTTGGACTCCTTGCTAGTCGCAAATTGCATAGTCAAAATCAAAAGTAACAAAAGGATAAACATATCCGTAGCAAATACTTCTGAAGATCCAATTACTCTGAATTCTGATTTAAAATTGAAATTAAAGCCTGTTCCTAACTACTCGATTAATGCCTCAATCAACAACAATAATACCCTGTCTTGAACCAATCAAGTACTAGATCTGCTCAGAATAGACCATCTTAATCGTGAAGAAGCTGAAGCACTATGCGATATTTGCTCCAAGTACTCTGACATCTTTCATCTACCACAAGACCTGTTATCCTCAACAGACGCGATTCAACATGAAATCCGTACAAATTCTGACCAACCAATCAATGTCAAATCTTATCGATTCCCTGAAGTCCATAAACGCGAAGTTCAATCCCAAATCCAAAAAATGCAAGATCAAAATATCATTCAACCCTCTCTGTCTCCGTGGTCCTCTCCCATATGTCTCTCCCGTCCCAAAGAAAATCGACGCATCTGGCCAAAAGAAATGGCACATCGTCATAGATTACAGACGATTGAACGACATTACCGTAGGCGAAACTTATCCTATTCCAAACATTACCGAAATTCTCGACCAATTAGGAAATTACAAATACTTCTCAATACTTGATCTCGCTTCTGGATTCCATCAAATCAAAATGGCTCCAAAGGATTCCTGCAAAACCGCTTTTAGCGTTCCCCAAGGCCACTTTGAATTCACAAGAATGCCGTTTGGGCTCAAAAATGCCCCTTCAACCTTCCAACGTCTAATGAACACAGTTCTTACCGGCCTCCAAGAAGAACGGTGTTTTGTCTATCTTGATAACGTAGTTATCTACTCGTTTGATTTAAATTCCCATATTGAAAACCTCAAAGCAGTATTCCAAAAACTCCGTTCCTTTAACCTCAAATTACAACCAGATAAATGCGAATTTCTCAGAAAAGAAGTTGGATACTTAGGCCATATCATCACCGAAAATGGTGTCAAACCTGATCCCAATAAAATCATATCCGTAAAAGAATTCCCTGTTCCAGAATGCCCAAATGACATTAAATCCTTTTTAGGTCTCATATCATATTACAGACGATTTATTCCCGAATATTCCAAGTTTTCTAAGCCTCTCACGGCCCTTTTAAAAAAAGATGTCCCATTCGTTTGGTCCAATGAACAACAATTGGCATTCGAAAGTTTAAAAGACAAACTGATATCAGCCCAGCCTTCAACTATCTTTGAAGAAGCAAACAATATTCCTATTCGTGTGTCCGCGCCGAATCCAAATCCTGAAAACATAGATTATAACGAATTTCTTCCAAGTCCCGACCACGATCTTATAGACCTGGGTCCAAATATTGAATATAGTCCTCATAGTGAAAACCTAAATCTCGATTTCGACAACTTATCAATTCCTTCGCCACTGTATCCTGAAAACTCACCGAATCATACCGATAACCCATCAAATTTAGAGAATCTACTGAGCATACATAACCCTCTGGATCTCGAAGATCTTCTTAATTTTAATGACCCTCTGAATCCCGAAAGCCCACTGAATCTCGACAGTCTCCTAAATCCCGACACTTCGCAACAAAACCCACTGAATCCTAGTAGTCCACCGAATCCTAGTAGTCCGCTTGATCCTAAAAACGTACAACATTCCGAAAATCCACTGAATCCCAATAGTCCACCGAATCCCAGTAATCCACCGAATCCCAGTAATCCACTGAATCCCAATAGTCCACTGCATCCTAATAGTCCTCTGAATCCTGAAAGCACACCAAATACAAATACTAACATACCTCCTAGATCAAACTATGACTCCAGAAGCTACTCCGAATTCCTGAAAATAATGGCTAATAGAGATTTCATACCTAACTCTAGAATATTTGAACACAACGAAACTATCCTGAAAACACAATGCAAAACCGTGATCATTCCTACATCCTTAGACCTAGATGATTCAAATCCATACATCGAAGAAATCCTTGCAAATTTAGAAAATGCAGACGAAATTTGAAATGCCGAAAACGAGTTGCACTCACTCCAGGAAATTAAATATGCTAATAAAGATATCCTTTTAATTTTTACCAAAGCCCATTATTTTGACGAATCCCTATCCTGATATATATAAAACTCTGAATCATGCTAAATCCATAATCCTACTCAATAGAGATATTACCGACATTGCTATATCTGATTTCAAAAATCCATTCGATCAACATTCGTACAACAAGATCTACAACATCCTTGCCTATCTATTCAATGATACCAATATTCAAATCCATATTTACCGTAACAAAATAATCTATCCAACTCCAAGTGAAAGACCTCAAATCCTACGCGAAAACCATGATATCCCCATAGCTGGACATTTAGGTTCAGTCCGCATGTATAACCGAATTCAAGATCAATTTTACTGGAAAGGAATGAGAAGTGATATAGAAGATTACGTCAAAAAGTGTAAATCCTGTCAAGAAAACAAAGCCCTTAGAAGAATAAATCGAGACCCTATGGAAATAACTACCACATCCACGTCTCCATTTCAACGAGTCGCTTTAGACATTGTTGGTCCACTCCCTGAACCCGGCACTGCTAAACTTAAATATATCTTAACCCTCCAAGACGATCTGACCAAATACTCCGTAGCCTATCCTCTGCGCAGTACAACTGCCGAAGAAACTAGTGATTGCCTCGTTTATTTTATCTCTCTTTTCGGAATTCCTAAATCCATTCTTACAGATCAGGGAACTAACTTCACATCCGACTTATTTAAAACCACATGCCAGTTCTTCAAAATCAAACAACTTTGGTCCGCTCCTTACCATCCCCAAACACAAGGCGCATTAGAACGCAGTCATTCCACTCTGAAGGAATACCTAAAATCGTTTGTAAACGAAAACCAAGATAACTGGCCAACTTATGTGTACACTGCCATGCACGCGTATAATACTACTGTGCATTCCACTACGAAATTCACTCCATACGAACTAGTATTTGATCACAAACCAATAATTCCAAATTCGGTCTACGAAACGAACTCTGGTACTACATATACTGACTATACCAAAATGCTCCAACACAGATTCAAATACACTCGAGAAAAAGCGTTACAAAATATCCTCGCATCAAAGCAATTGTCAAAAACATACTATGACTCGCGTGCCAAACCTCCACCGCGCTATAAAATAGGCGATTTCGTATACGTCAAGAACCACTTAAGGCTAAGAAAAGCTCAATCACCCCTCTGGAAAGGTCCCTATAAAATAATCCAAGTACATAATAACCACACAGCAACATTACTAATAAATCGACGTCATGTAACACATCATTTCGATCAATTCAAACCTGCAACTACCACAACAGCATCCAACATTGCAAGGTCGCATACGTAAATTAAATTAAAACTCAATAATTGAATTTAATTAAATAAAATATTCTTAACTTAACTTCTATTGCATAAAACCATCCAAATTCGTACCGCGTCTAGATTCGCGCTGACCGCGCGTCTAGACTTCGTCGCCTCGGACGCGACGTTTGTTTATGTTAGGTCCCCGATAAGCCGCATTCCGGGCGGGAACTGGGACTACTTAGTTTTAACTGTTAGGAATTAAGCGTAGGCTATTTTTAGAAATGAATAAGTTTAGTTAAGTTTAAATAATTATAGTATTAGTGGTATTTTCAGAAGTTTTCTCATATTCCAGTATAATCACGCAAGTTCAAGCGGATTATGTACAACCAATCGACACCAGTCCAGGGATCTACTTCGATTATATAGGAGAATTAAAAATAAACGGCGGTTACTTAAATGTTTTAGCCCCCTTAGATGTTTCTTACATTAGTCCCCACATTCTTAGTTTGAAATAAATGTTGGATAAAATAAATAATTTCTGTAAACAAAGTAAAATACATACCGAAATAGAATGTAGTAATATTTTAGAACCAATATTTGTTAGATACCATGATATTGTAGAACAATACGATTCTTTGTCGCACCTAATTAGCCATAGAAGTAAAAGATCTGCCTGGTTTGGAGGGATTGGGTCAGCCCTCAAACAACTGTTTGGAACCTTAACGGAAGATGACGCAATTAGGTATGATAATGCGTTAACCACTGTATAGGAAAGTGAAAAGAAGATGGCATCATTAATCAAACAAAATATTTTAATAACCATGTCTACTTTGACGGCTCAAAATAAAACCCTAGAGAAAGTAAAAATTAATGAAGCTAACTTAAAAATAGCTGTTGACAAGCTCTCCGCAGATGTAAACAACTTAACCATTGTTTCACGAGAGACAATAATTGAATCGGGATTAAACACAGCATTTAATATATTGGACTCTGCTATATTAACAATGTCATTCCGACTTGAAGATGTTGTTAATTCTATATTATTTTGTACTCAAAACGTATTACACCCATCGGTATTAACGCCGTCAAAATTATACCAAGAGCTTGCTAATAACTACAGACATTTTCCAAATAACTTGAAATTACCTATAAGTTTAGATTTAGAATTAATACATATTATTATCCATACCTCTAACCCTTTGGGTACGTGACCCTAAAAAGCACGAATAAATTAATATTTACGCCGGGAATAACGTTTTTACGTGTGTTTACACGACCGCAGCACAATTTTAATTAGCCCTCAATTGGGCAGCTGCTCTCATCGGCTACTAAAAGGCCCTAGAGTATTGTTTATAATTGAATGAAATTAACGCAAGCGACCTTGCCTTATTTCGCTGAATGTTTCACTCCTGTAGTAAGTACTTTTGTACGGCCGCACATTAGACTACCCCATTTTGCCCTTGAGATCGCCTTAATTCCCTACGTAATAAAAACTGTTGTCGTAGTTCAAATGGGTAACCTGACGTGCTGCTGACCGTTTATGTGAATTTAGATCATCTAGTAGATATTGCATGGAACTGAGAGCCACGGGTCATTTTTTTAAGTCCTAATTGGTCAACATTTGGAGGTTCTTTAAATCTAATTCGTTATCGTATCATAATCGAAGTTGTAGCGACCGAAATAATGGTGGAGTTCATCAACACATGTTTAATTTCTAACAGCCGTTTCAAAATCATTTGATGTATATTATTTTGTATGGGATGTTTTGTCAAATAAACCGTCTTTCCTCGTATACCAGCTATTTAAAAATTGGTGAACTGTAATGTCCTCCTAGCCGACTTTTGACTACAGTAGCCTATATCATCAGAGATTAGCCAAACTGCACGGGATATATTATAGTGCAAAAGTGTGTGCGCAATACACAGGTGCACTCTCTGTTCCTTCACTCTCATAATTCGGTGAGACGGCAGTCCGACATGACCGTAGAGAGATCAGGCGCAGGACCAACGGCTTAACGTACTTTCCGAGGCACGGGGTATTAACACTACCAACTTCCTGATTACGAAGCTGTGTCTGAGTTTTTCAAGAAAGAAAAACCCAACACTCTCGGTCCAACCCGGGATTCGAACCCCGGACCTCGTATATAGTACCCAGCGTGCTGACCACTAGACCAACCAGGCAGTCTGTTGTGAACTCTATTATATCTTAGTCACAGAATAGCGTACGAGTAATTCATCTGAGATGTAAGCAACCCACACTGCGAGTAGTGACCATTTCTTTATCTCTGTGTAAATAAATATTAATTATAATCATTTATTCCATTGGGTAGGTACCTACATGATACTTCTTAAATATTTTTTAATTTCAAATCAAAATTAAATAAATAAAGATCTTAAATAAGTAATTACAATTAATGCTATCAGTTAATCACGGCAAATAATGGGCATGGATTGCTTAGTTTTGGTACCTATGTAGATATGCATCGATAGGTACATCTTTGAGAAAGCACTTATTAAACTACTCAAGGGAACTTTTTAATTTGTTTTTACGAATTACTAATGTGATGATCAAGCCCTACTTATTTTGTTAGAGTTGACACATTTAATTAAAAAAAAAATTGTTTTAACTTCGACCTATCCAACCAATACGCAACCTAAGTAAAGACGTGTCAAAAATAACAATCATACGTAGTAACATTTATTGAATTCAATATTTTTTCCAAAGAAATTCCGCCGTTGTCATGATTTCGGTGTCGAGTATTGAACTGTGCAGTCTTCACTAAAATATTTATTTATTTTTCCCTTCCATTTATATTCAAGAACGCCTTTGACCACTTTTTAGTTTTATTTATTTTCGACGGCATATTTACAGAGGTTAACAAACTCGGGTCAGTAACTTCACTATCATTTGTTGAGAAGTTCGCGACTACTCGCATTACTGTTTACAATGTTTTATTTCTACATTTTTAGATT
Organism: Pyrausta nigrata; assembly: GCA_949316185.1. Classification (NCBI taxonomy): domain Eukaryota; kingdom Metazoa; phylum Arthropoda; class Insecta; order Lepidoptera; family Crambidae; genus Pyrausta; species Pyrausta nigrata. Next base: position 11,653,562 of record OX438955.1, on the reverse strand, counting down.
ATTTGAAGTCTAGTTGGTTCAAAAATCAAATTGATTTGCCTGCAGTACGAAATGCTTGTGCTGTTCTTTAAGCAATCTCTTATAGACTTTGATTGTTCCGCTGCAATGGCTTACCGCTTCACATAATCTTTAAAAAAATGCCCTAAGGAAATCTTACAAAAAAAACCGGCAAAGTGCGAGTCGGACTCGAGCACGAAGGGATCCGTACCATTAACTTACAACATTAGACAGTATGGGCAAAAAAAAACTTTTTAAGTTTATACAGTTCTTTTGGAAAAAAGTATATATTTTTATCTATACTTCTATACTAATATTATAAAGAGGAAAGATTTGTTTGTTTATTTGCAACGAATAGGCTCCGAAACTACTGAACCGATTTGAAAAATTCTTTCACCATTAGAATCCTGCATTATCTGCGATGGACATAGGCTATATTACACTTTATTTTATTATTACTTTTTGATTTATTTTTACAAGTTTCTTTGTTTATTATGTTCCATGTAGCTTTTGCCTTATTATTTGAATATAAAACTATCCTACGAATATGGTTTGACTTTGCTGTAGCACATACTTGTTTAAATATCTTAGAGTATCTTTTTACATATTCAATAATTTGTGGATCTTGTAAATATTCTCTTATACTATATAAGTCATACAATTTAATCCTACTTTTATGAATTCCTGGTGTAGCCCAGTCATTAATTTTACATTTAGCCTGATTTGTCTTAACCTTCTTCAGTGGGAAGATTTCATTAAATTGATTTTTGATTAATTCAAAAAGGTCTTCATATAATTTATCAACACCATCGCTAATATTGGGTATAGTTGAATTTACACTATCACAAATCAAAACTACCTATCAGAGATGACATTTACCAATACGGTTTATCCTCGCTGCATATGTGGATAAGATGTATGGAATGTATATTACATATTTCCTACAATTTAGATTTTAAAAAGTGGGCAGCCCGAAATGATGACAAATTGTTAAAAGAAACCAAAAAAAATTGACCCAAGAATTCCGGGAAAACTGGTTTGTTATTGACATAGTTAAACAGGGATTTGGCACCACTAACGATGGTAATACAGCACGTAGGTTTTTCAAAAATTTTGAACTGTCTGCTGAAATAACAGGTATTCACCCTGATTTAATCAAAAGATTTGCAGTTATTCTTCAAGTGATTTCATCTCGGCAACATATTAATGGGTCAATCTTGAAATCCAAAAAATCCAATGTTCGGGGGCAAAAACTACCCATAACGTTTAAATTTTAATGTAAGATTTTTTTTTCTGTTACTTTAATGTTTAAATTAAATGGGGCACAACAAAAACGGTGTTTATTTTAGCTTAAAACATCTGAAAAAAAACTTCGAAGCCTTGATATTTGATTACCCTGGGCTGTCCGTTTGTCATTTTTCTAAAGTAATTTAGCATATCAATTTTACTAACATAGTTTATAAGCAAATTGTTACAACACCAATATGGATTTATGGTCCAAAATAAAAGATTTTTAATTTAATTTAATTTAATTGCTCCAGACCTGCAATTTGTGTAAGTCAATAGAAAATGCTCATCACGCTGAACAATGTTCCCTAAGGCGCTCTATTCGTATCTCTTATAGTTAAGCTGAGATGCTAGGGTGCTATATCAGTTGATCAAGACCTTTAATTTGTGGACGTCAATAGAAAATGCTCATCACGCTGAACAATGTTCCTTAAGGCGCTCTATTCATATCTTTCATAGTTGAGCTGAATTACTAGGATTCTATATCATTTGCTCTAGACCTTCGATTTGTGTACGACAGTAAAAAGTGCCCTTCACGCTAAACAATGTTCCCTAAGGCGTTCTATTCATATCTCTTATAGTTGAGCTGAACTGCTAGGATTCCATATCAATTGCTCCAGACCTTCAATTTGGGTACGTCAATAGAAAATGCTTATTAAGCTTACTAACTTTTCTTAAGGAGCTGCTTTCATATCTCTCTTAGTTAAAGTGTACTGCTAAGGTTCCATGTCAGATACTTCGATCTTCAAAATCAGTTATAGCCTAGTATTTGCCCAGACTCAATAGCTACATAATAAAAAAGTTTCATTCAAATCCGTTCAGTAGTTCCGGAGATTAGCGTGTACAAACAGACAAACAGACAAACGGACGAAACAGACAAAAAATTAAAAGTTGTAGATTCCTATTCTGTTACTATTTTAACATCACCCTCAATTCGTTTTTGGTAAAAATACTCAATGTACAGACGCATCGGGTTTACAGTGTTCTAAGTGCAATAAAGTTTTTAAATAAAAAATAAATCTATTGACGATATAGCAAAAGGCCAACTTTGCTGCCGTCCTAACTTCGATACAATATTATATTACTCATCCGCTTCGTTGGTCTAGTGGCCAGCACGCTGGGTACTATCCACGAGGTCCCAGGTTCGAATCCCGGGTCGGGCCGAGAGTGTTTGGGTTTTTCTGTCTTGAAATTACTCAGACACAGCTCCGGAGTCAGGAAAGTTGGTGGTGTTAACACCCCCGTGCCTCGGAAAGCACGTTAAGCCGTTGGTCCTGCGCCTGATCTCTCTACGGTCATGTCGGACTGCCGTCTCACCGAATTATGAGAGTGAAGGAACAGAGAGTGCACCTGTGTATTGCGCACACACTTGTGCACTATAATATGTCCCGCGCAGTTGGCTAATCTCTGTTGAGATAGGCCGCCGTAGTCGAAATTCGGCTAGGAGGACATTATTATATTACTCGTGATAATATTTTAATAGTATGTTCGATTTGAATAATTCAAAAAGTTATTTACAGGTACTGATATAGCCTTGAATATGACGTGATTTATTTGGATAAGGATTAATACCGACATACTGAAACTGTGGCTTTCTTTTTGCCGCCGCAAAAATTTCATATTTTTACCTAAAAAAGGAGTTATTGTGACTTAACTGTTATAGTTAGACATGTTATCGCGGACTTTATTGTAGATAATGATGTCCTCTACAAAACTGTAGAACATTACTTTGCTCTATTGTCAATAGTTTTCGCAGTGTTCGCAATTTAATGATTTTCCTTTTACACCTTTGGTTACATAATCGAAATTTTCACACGGAACCCTAACTTTTTTGATAATGTAATATAGCCTATGTCCATCGCAGATAATGCAGGATTCTAATGGTGAAAGAATTTTTCAAATCGGTTCAGTAGTTTCGGAGCCTATTCGTTGCAAATAAACAAACAAATCTTTCCTCTTTATAATATTAGTATAGAAGTATAGATAAAAATATATACTTTTTTCCAAAAGAACTGTATAAACTTAAAAAGTTTTTTTTTGCCCATACTGTCTAATGTTGTAAGTTAATGGTACGGATCCCTTCGTGCTCGAGTCCGACTCGCACTTTGCCGGTTTTTTTTGTAAGATTTCCTTAGGGCATTTTTTTAAAAATTATGTGAAGCGGTAAGCCATTGCAGCGGAACAATCAAAGTCTATAAGAGATTGCTTAAAGAACAGCACAAGCATTTCGTACTGCAGGCAAATCAATTTGATTTTTGAACCAACTAGACTTCAAATAATCTAAAAATGTAGAAATAAAACATTGTAAACAGTAATGCGAGTAGGTGCGAACTTCTCAACAAATGATAGTGAGTTACTGACCCGAGTTTGTTAACCTCTGTAAATATGCCGTCGAAAATAAATAAAACTAAAAAGTGGTCAAAGGCGTTCTTGAATATAAATGGAAGGGAAAAATAAATAAATATTTTAGTGAAGACTGCACAGTTCAATACTCGACACCGAAATCATGACAACGGCGGAATTTCTTTGGAAAAAATATTGAATTCAATAAATGTTACTACGTATGATTGTTATTTTTGACACGTCTTTACTTAGGTTGCGTATTGGTTGGATAGGTCGAAGTAAAAACAAAATATTTTTTTTAATTAAATGTGTCAACTCTAACAAAATAAGTAGGGCTTGATCATCACATTAGTAATTCGTAAAAACAAATTAAAAAGTTCCCTTGAGTAGTTTAATAAGTGCTTTCTCAAAGATGTACCTATCGATGCATATCTACATAGGTACCAAAACTAAGCAATCCATGCCCATTATTTGCCGTGATTAACTGATAGCATTAATTGTAATTACTTATTTAAGATCTTTATTTATTTAATTTTGATTTGAAATTAAAAAATATTTGAGAAGTATCATGTATGTACCTACCCAATGGAATAAATGATTATAATTAATATTTATTTACACAGAGATAAAGAAATGGTCACTACTCGCAGTGTGGGTTGCTTACATCTCAGATGAATTACTCGTACGCTATTCTGTGACTAAGATATAATACAGTTCACAACACACTGCCTGGTTGGTCTAGTGGTCAGCACGCTGGGTACGATATACGAGGTCCGGGGTTCGAATCCCGGGTTGGACCGAGAGTGTTGGGTTTTTCTTTCTTGAAAAACTCAGACACAGCTTCGTAATCAGGAAGTTGGTAGTGTTAATACCCCGTGCCTCGGAAAGCACGTTAAGCCGTTGGTCCTGCGCCTGATCTCTCTACGGTCATGTCGGACTGCCGTCTCACCGAATTATGAGAGTGAAGGAACAGAGAGTGCACCTGTGTATTGCGCACACACTTTTGCACTATAATATATCCCGTGCAGTTTGGCTAATCTCTGATGATATAGGCTACTGTAGTCAAAAGTCGGCTAGGAGGACATTACAGTTCACCAATTTTTAAATAGCTGGTATACGAGGAAAGACGGTTTATTTGACAAAACATCCCATACAAAATAATATACATCAAATGATTTTGAAACGGCTGTTAGAAATTAAACATGTGTTGATGAACTCCACCATTATTTCGGTCGCTACAACTTCGATTATGATACGATAACGAATTAGATTTAAAGAACCTCCAAATGTTGACCAATTAGGACTTAAAAAAATGACCCGTGGCTCTCAGTTCCATGCAATATCTACTAGATGATCTAAATTCATATAAACGGTCAGCAGCACGTCAGGTTACCCATTTGAACAACGACAACAGTTTTTATTACGTAGGGAATTAAGGCGATCTCAAGGTCAAAGTGGGGTAGTCTAATGTGCGGCCGTACAAAAGTACTCACTACAGGAGTGAAACATTCAGCGAAATAAGGCAAGGTCGCTTGCGTTAATTTCATTCAATTATAAACAATACTCTAGGGCCTTTTAGTAGCCGATGAGAGCAGCTGCCCAATTGAGGGCTAATTAAAATTGTGCTGCGGTCGTGTAAACACACGTAAAAACGTTATTCCCGGCGTAAATATTAATTTATTCGTGCTTTTTAGGGTCACGTACCCAAAGGGTAAAAACGGGACCCTAATACTAAGCCTCCGCTGTCAGTCTGTCTGTCTGTCTGTCTGACACCAGGCTATGCCTCATGAACCGTGATAGCTAGACAGTTTAAATTTTGACAGATTATGTATTTTTGTTGCCGCTAAAACAACAAATACTAAAAACAGAATAAACATGATATTTAATGGGGGCTCCCATACAACAAACGTGTTTTTTTGCGGTTTTTGCTTCACATCAATAACGGCAACAGGTAGACGCTTGAAATTTTTACAGGATATCAATATGAATGAATATAAGCTTTAAAAATAATTCATTTAATTTAAATAATAACAATATCTAAGGGGGGCTCCCATAAAACAAACGTGTTTTAAACGGTTTTTTGCTTGATATTAATTAACGGCAACACGCAGACGCTTGAAATATTCACAGAATATTATGTTTTATATTTCAATAAAAATGCCCAGTTGGACGAAGAGACAATCCAGGACAGAACTGCCTGGCGGAAATTAATTAGGAGAGCCGACCCCACCTAAAGTGGGAAAATGGCAAAGACAAAGAAGAAGATTATGTTATAAATTTCATTTTAAAAATAAATAATTTAATTCCAATAATAATAATATTTAAGGGGGCTCCCATACAAACGTGATTTTTGCCTATACTGTCTTATGTTGTAAGTTAATGGTACGGAACCCTTCGTGCGCGAGTCCAACTCGCACTTGACCAGTTTTTTTTATATAGCACAGACGATGATGATACATTGATGATCTTATGATTGTTATGATTTAACATCTGCTACTACTATTGTTTTCCTTTATCCAAAGGTTGTCTGGAAGAGATCACTTCCAGCGAGTAGATGGCCCAAATTGTATTAGCAATTTTTCTCTTTTTATTTGTTTTGTAGCTTTTTTTTGCTATAAATAATATTTATCAAATTTATCTATGATATGATAAATAAAATAAAATTAGCTGCGTGGCCTTAGCTTGCACGCCGGTTTTCATAGGTGTCACCATATCTGAGGTCCCGGGTTCGATCCACGGTCGGGTCGTATTTTGTATAAGATAGTACATACTAAACTATATTCCCACCGTTCGGGCTCTACGCCTTATAGGAGATTTACTCGCCGACGACTATGATATTGACATATTTGCAGACAGCTTCAGTCAATTCATGCACAAAGATGTTTTTTACATAGAAAGTTTGTGTTCTGAGAGTTTTCGCAGTAGTATTACCTAACCTGACATAAGAATTTCATTACTTTTAAACTTTTAATTATTCTGACTGACTCTAATGTGTATTTTTTTTTCTGACATAATATTTAATATTAGTGACATATGTTATTGTAATCTTTTTATTTTAAATTGATTTTCTATATTGTAATGTTTGTTCGACCATTTGTTTTTTTACTGTGAGTGACTAGCATACTGACGCTTTGGGCGACTGTAAGTCAGTATGTTAACTGTTAAAAATAAATATTGTCTCGAGGCTGGGTGTTGTAATAACTGTTATGTTTTAGCTATTTATTTTAGTATTATGGATATCAGAGCAACATCATGTGCGCAACAGCATACATCGCTCTGATGGTATTGAACAATAGTGCAAATAAATAAAAAAAAAAGGGCGGAGCAATAAATTAAAATTTCACTTCACTCATATATTAAAGAAACAGTACCTACCTAAGCTCCCCGTATTTTGTATTACTAATACAGTATGCTTTCGTCTCCTCTTGAAACAAATACCTAGGGCTTAGGGTACCCTCGACTAAAGATGTATCGAGTGGTACAATAGTACAAGTCTTCAGAAAAGTTCACGTGATGTAAGTACAAATTAAAAAAGTTACGATCCTCACATGTCGAATGACAATAATGTCCCGGTTCGTTGATCACATGTCTGACGGCAAGATTGTCACACGAGCCTCTCAGACGCGTGACCATTTGCGTGACATTCCCAATTGGACCTATTCGATAGGTATATTTATTGGGAAAAACCGAATATAAATTACGTCTGCGGGCCTATAACATGATAATTTTGCCTATAGCTCTTAAATCGCAGTAGTTGTAGTGATATGAACCTTCTTCATGTCTGTGTGTCTATGGAAGTTAGTGTTTCTATCTGACAATTCATTGTATAACAAATGTCTGTCTACCTATAATGTAGCGCAATATTTAAGTTGAATAAAGCCTAGTTTTCCGTAGGTCATTCGTTCTCATTTGTATCATGTAGCTTTCAGGACAGCAATATTGATTTCAAATTGGGGAGTCTGGAAAGCAATGACAGTTTTAAAACCGGCCAATTGAGAGTCGGACTCGCGCACTGTGTTGCGTACAAACAAAGTTTTTTACGATGTTTTCGGACTTTTTCCTTTACTCTACTATAATCTTAATTCTTTTCAAATTTCATGGTCCCAGGCTTATAGGAAATACACTATAGGTTTTGATTTCCCTGCGAAAGGTTAGAAAATATATAAATATATTTATTGCACTTGAAAAAATGACCACCAGAGGCGGGAATCGAACTCGCGCTCCTCACATACCGGGCGATTGCCTAACTTCTCGGCCACCCTGGCATTGGCAGAGCCTGTCGAAATTTTCAAGTGCTTCTTAACGCTGTCATGCCGCGTTGCTTTTATCAATGTTATTGGGATTACACTCTCAACACTCGAAAGAAATACTATTGCAAGTATTTAACATCTTTTGATTTTTTCACAGCTTTTAGGGACCGCAGCCATAAAGTATTTGATTTTCATTTGAACTTCACGCGTTTCTTTGAATTAAAGGGTCTTGACAGACAGACGGACTACAAAGTGATTTCTTTTTTTTTCTTTTGAAGTACGGAACTCTAAAAATTATGAGAAAATGTCAGTTTATAAGTCATTACTTAGGAAAAGCGATAGCTTTCAAATACCGACTTATTTGAAAGCTATCGCTTTTCCTAAGTAATGACTTATAAACTGACATTTTCTCATAATTTTTAAGCCTGCAGAAAAGCAATGAGACGTCCGTTTGAAAGCCATGATGAAAGCCATCCAGCGAGGCGTTGGGCCTGAGGCCTAGTGTGATAACACCCTTTAGTAAGCGGCCTGTATTCAGCGCGATCCTGCGATCTTTATAAGGCCGTGCGTCGAGTCTTGCCTCATAAAACTTTTTTTATTTAAGCTTCCCTTTTAGTCCCTTTTCCCTTAGAGTCTCCAGAACTTTCTGACGAACGATCACGTCACGAACGTCAATCCATATTTCTATACCTTCTTTCATAACACGTGATCCTCCCACGACATGATAAGCACGCGCTCCTTCGGCATTTACAATATTAAAGTCACTGGGTTAAGTTTAATGCAAACCCTCGTAAATCCGTTCGGGGGAAATCGTGTCTTAAAGCAGCATTATAATAAGCCATCGATTCTAATCCCACTCGCGTCGTTGATTTTAATTAACGTTTCACGTGATGTATGTCATGTCAACATGTCGCGAGCTAATAACCTACATTTATCATACAAGCACAGATTAGCTGTTTGCATACAAGTGGCGCAATGGCTTAAAGATTGCAGTAAACGGAAAACACCGTGAGTAAACCTGCACACTGGTAGTTTGTTGGTGACTATGTGTATGAGAAATACCACCAACTGTGTTAACACCCCGGTGCCTCGGCAAGCACTTTAAGCCGTTGGTCCTGCGCCTGATCTCTCTACGGTCATGTCGGACTGCCGTCTCACTGAATTATGAGAGTGAAGGAACTGAGAGTGTACCTGTGCATTGCGCACACACTTGTGCACTATAATATCTCCCGCGCAGTCGAGATTGGCCACTGTAGTCGAAATTCGGCTAGGAGGACATTATTATTATGATTACATTATATGAGAAAAAATGAGATTAAATGAGAAGGCAATGGCAGACGACTCCACTGATATTGCTAGAAAAGTCGTTATGTGTATTTCATTCCACATTATTACAGCATGATATACAGCCAAGAGGCAGATATACCTTCTTACGGCAACGGAGAAGAACTCGCATAAATACGAGTATTTATACTCTTGGCAAAATACTGCGAGCGAAATTCGTCTGGCCCAATAAAAATACAAAGTACTACGTGACGTGGAGACCAAAAATAAAAATAGACATACGAAATAGTCATATAGAGCTCTCGGAATCGGATATTCGGATTTAATTGAAATGCTTCCCAGAATTCTGGCCTGCCTTTTGCTCGCCATCAGTCCTAAAAGCACTGTTCATTTTAGAGTGAATTTCAGATAGGGCTGCCATGTCATGAAGTAAAATTATTAATATGCATATTTTAAAGATTATCATGTTATGAGAGCACATAGCACACATCATCTATTTATTATTATGTTGTGTCTTTTCCTATCTCGGGACCGTGGAGACCTTTGTAAGGCGGCCGAAGCCAACACGCAGAGGCCCATTTAACAATATTTATCTAAAAACTTGACACTAAGCGATTATCACATATATTCATACTAATATTATAAATGCGAAAGTGTGTCTGTCTGTCACCTCTTGACGCTTAAACCACTGAACCGATTGAGGTGAAATTTGGTATGGGGATAGTTCGAGACCCTGGAAAGGACTTAGGCTACATTTTGTCGCGATATAAAAAACATTAAGGGGGTGAAATGGGGAATGAAAGTTTATATGAAAAATCCAACTCTTGCGGGCGAAGTCGCGGGGAACCACTAGTACACTATAAAAGTGCACGTAAAAACAATACTCGGCCTTGGTTATTGTGTAGGACTATCTGCAGGGTATGGATGGTACAACTCTGGGTTATAGGTTTAGGTGCTAGGTGGACCTGGTAGTAATATGGAGGGAGAAACTACGGTTGCCTAAATCATAGCATCATGCTGGAAAATTCCCGGACTGAGGGGCAACAACGGCATTGCCAGCTAAGGGTAAAAGGTGGCCCTGGACTTTAAACGTTGCTCACAATTTCACAAATCCACTCTGACTATTATTATTACGTGTTTTCTGTTCTTTTATTCTGTTATGAAGATCCTATTTAGGTGTTTACCTAGTTCTACAATTGAAGGTAACATTTCTATTATCTACGGGTTAACACGAGCGGCATTGAAACTTGCGCGCCTATTCAAGTCGATTAATAAGCTTTCGTAGTCAGTATGGGTTATTTAAAAGCAATAATACTAAAGGATTTAATTGTGTTTCGCACACAAAACAGAGTTCAGCGGCCTGAGCTTGTACTGCAATCTAGGAACATTTAGGCAAACAGGCAGTTGAAACAACTGATACAGTCTGCATCTCGCTAAGCTATGAAGCTTAGTCTTTCTTTCCTGTATAAGTTTGTCAAGTCTGTTTTTAAATTATATTATAATAACTAGAAATGTTATCCAAGAGTGTCTTAGAAGACCTAGGTAATTATTAAATGATCAGTTTATGGATTGACGCAAAGTTTTATCATAAAAAAACCGGTCAAGTGCGAGTCACACAGACATTATTATTTCAAGCAACTACCTGTTGCAGTTATTACTATCGAGCAAAGAACGGAAAACAAACACTTTTGTTGTATGGGATTTTATTCTGTGATTTTAATTATTTACTTTTTTAGTTACTTTTCGCATATTATGTCTTCTTATTGGCACTTATTGTAAAAGTTAGCATTGAAAACTTTAAATGCTAGTGTATAAGCTTATGTTTTACCTTTTTAAATGTACTATAAGACAGCTGTTTGTTTCCTTAATAAAGAAATAAATAAAACCAATAAATTGTTGTTAGCGGCCACAGAAAACATCATCTGTGAAAAATGTGTAGCAGACAGACGGACAAAATAGCCTTAGTAATAGAGACCCGTTTTAACCATTTGGGGACGGAGCCCTCTAATGTCCAGAACAGTTGTTTCAAAGGAGGAAACTGCGTATTTTTTTTTGCCGTACGCGGTTCACGGTTTTCTGTGACTGCAAAAATTAACGTACTCATTCGGTTTTACTATATTAAGTACTGGTGGTTCCCCGCGACTTCACCCGCAAGAGTTGGATTTTCCATATCAACTTTCATTCCCCATTTCACCCCCTTAATGTTTTTATATCGCGACGAAATGCTTAGCCTATGTCCTTTCCAGGGTCTCGAACTGTCTCCATACCAAATTTCATCTCAATCGGTTCAGTGGTTTAAGGGTCAAGAGGTAACAGACAGACAGACACGTTCGCATTTATAATATTAGTATAGATACACGTATAATGTTAAAAAGAGCATAGTGTTTGCATTGTAAAATAAACACTGTTTTCCAAAAATACTTACCTATTGTAAAATGCGTCTATGATACTTTTTAGTTTATTGATTCTATTAAAAAAACACACAGACGGAAAGGGCTATAAAAATAACTCACTTACCTAACTCCGTGCCTGTATTCACACCTACTCCATACGACACTTATTCCCTCTATATATAAAATGATGCAATGATCTCCCATCGTAAAGGCACGCAATAAACCAGTGTCATGGCCGCTATGAAACACCTTGTGTATGTCATGGGTGAAGTACTCCCACTTTCTAAAGAAACCAGATTAATACCGCCTACATACTGGTAAGGTCAATACTAAGAGCAAAGTAATTATATATTATTTCACGCAATTCTCCAAGATTCCATCCATGATCTAACTGATAACTAAGTTAATCAAAATCTGTATAGCTGTTTCGGGACAAAAGGTCACGGACAGATAGAGTTAGTAAATTCAAGTAAATATTAATATTAGTATAGCGTCGGAGTCAGAATGGCTAGCGGCTATGCTAGCGGGAGAACCCGGGTTTAATCCCACCATGTACCAATCACTTTTTCCGAGTTATGTACATTACTGGTTTCACTAACCGATGCTCTCACGGTGAGGAAAACATCGTGAGGAAACCTGCATATTCGGGCGACTGAATGTGTAACCGTGATCTAAGCTGTTCAAGTCGCTCAACGGCAATTACCTGATCTGTAATATCCTGGATCATGGTCTAAAGCGGACCGTAGGATCTCGCGCGCAAGTCCCCACCGGGATCGCGCTATGAAGAAGAAGATTATTAGTATCGATAGCCCGGTTGCAAATTTCGGTACCGCTAACTCACAGTTATAGTTATTATTCGGTGAAAATGTACTTAACAATCTGTCATTCGTTCAGCACTCGAAATATTACTTTAGCCGAGTTTTTCAAGAAGAAAAGTCAGATAAAAAATATTCGTCGAAAAAATGCAGCTACTCGACTGATTTTAAAATAAAATGTCGTCACGTCATCTGTAGCACCTTCAATTCAATGTCATTTAAAAAAAATAGCTGTATAAATTCGGCCATTAACTTTATTCTTATCTCCCAATTGAAAAATCTACCTTTAAAGTCTTAGCAAGTTTGTAACTTATAAGCAAACTGCAGCGGGAAGGATATAGCTAAAAATGTTTATTTGCAAAAGTTAGACAGGTAATCTATCATAGATTTCACATCAAAACTGTAAGTGCCAAGTTTCGTTTCCATTTTCGAATACAAAACTTCCTGAAACTGACTGTAACATACTGATTTCTGAAACATTTAGGTCAGGGGAAATTACCACGACTAAAATAGGCTGACTAGGTATGATCCATAAAGTTAATATTCCTAACGGAATAGAGGAACAAAGGGCTGAGCGAGCGAGATGTCACTAGCGGCAACACTGTATGATAAAAAGAGATGTGTGATGCGACATAACAGAACCGTTTTTGGAAACGAAACCGTTTTTGGTGAAACATGGTGACTTGTTCAGTAATTGATTGTTGTACGACACAGCGAAATAACCCCGAAAAATGTTCATTTCACAGGTAAATTGTTCCAAAACTACACCACCTAACTTAGGTTTATTTTTGCCAATGCGTTTCGAGTTTTAAGTGCTTAGTGTGATAATTCGCTTCTTTAAACATTTATTAATGCAAGAAGCAAAGATCCAGTAGACATAATGCAGAATTTACGAATATTTTGTGTAAAGAAATAATTTTCGTTTTACACTAGGGCTGTATCAAGCTATCGATATTTCGTTTCCACTGTCTATCACGCAATATACGAATATATGTATTACTGTTGTTAAAGTAGGTACCTATAATTATGACGTTGTAATATGAATCAGCTGGGAATGTAATTACTATTTAAGATAGGTACTTAGCCGATCCATGCAGTTTTTGACTGTTAGAATAGTTACTAACATTAGTAATAAATGTATCTTTCAGATTTCCGACTAACTTGGATAAAAAGGCCTAAATTAATAAATCTTCCAAACTGGGTTCCAAACAAAAATTCAAGTATTAGCAGTAAGCACTTCGGACAAAAATATTTTAAGACGCGAGTAGCAAAACAAAATTTAAAGAAATCTGCAATTACAACTTATTTTGTTTCGGTAAGCTTAAATAAAATAATACTATTCTTCTGCTGATGTTTCATTGGATAGCAATGTCTACTTAAAGTTATGTCTATATATTATATAGCTTAGTTTGGGCACATATTTTATAATAGTTACTCTCTTTTTCACAGGTCAAGATTTATCTTTAGGCTTTAGCCTAGACGCACAGTTTCGTCCTACGTTTACAGAGATATTGTACCAGAGGCATTCCCATGAATCAAAATGATTTGTCAAATCAATATGACAAATGATATCTAGAACCGTCTTATAAAATTGATTTTTATCAATATTGGTTTGTAATTTTTCTCTAAAATAGATTTCATACTTCGGCAATTTCCCTTCGCACTAACAATATAGTCGTAGTAATAGACTAAATGGTAATGTAATAGATAAGAAATTATTTGGAGTGTTCCTTCTTACTAACTTATTTAAGTGCCTAAAAAATAAGACGAGAACTACTGCTGACAAACAGCTATGCAGGTTGGCAGATGTGAGAGTCACGTACCTAATCTCAAGTTTTTTTAAATAAACAATAAACAATATTTTTCATTTCACTAATTATTTTTGGAAGAACCGTATCTTCTGAGTTTTTCTTAAACGTTTTTACTTCACTCCAGAAGCATAACTCAGCCATGAAAAATCTCATCCCATCCTATTTTCGTTTTATTAATACCTACTATTAAGTTACTAATTAATTTTATCGATATCGATACTAATGTAACAAGCGACATGACATACATCACTGACACACATTCATGAACAATTATACACACACAAATGTCATCCAATTTCGGTTTCGTTTGACAGCTCGTGATTGTTCCTCTATTCCGTTAGGAATATTAACTTTATGGTATGATCTAAATGAATACAAATTTATAATAGTAGATTCATTAATAAACATCAAACAATCTCAGCCAGGTGAAATTCATTAGTAATTTAGGTAAAGTTAAATTGCTTTAAAGTAAATGATGTGCTCTACTAGTAAATTATTCATTCGTATAATTGGTTATGTTTTAGTGACTAAATAAGTTAACACCGAAAACAATACTAGTGTGCTTTTAAGAGAAGGCATTTGATCAGTTTTCCTTGATGCACTCATCTTGAGGCTTGAAGTCCTCAGATCATAAGAAGAGGAATGAAATGGGGGCGTGACCCACGCGAATGCGACATTGCCAAAATGAACTATCGATCTGCACTATGTATTAATCATATTCACAGTCATTTGTGTGCATGCACTGCGCGCAAAAAAGCGTTGGAAATTTAATTACTGGGTTCTATTATGCTTACAAGAATGACTAGTACTTAGGTAGTTGTAACGCACGCATAGGTATAAATTTTGCAACACATGTTCGCGAAGGATTATTGAGTTATTACATATTATTATCTCTTCTTCTTATTATGTAGGGCTAGACTCAATGACCGTATGCTCATTCTATCGAATAATCTCTTTGTATATATAGAGAGTGTATAGTGTAATATAATAGAGATTGAGCATTATTTCGTCACTGTGCCTTCGTTCGCCAAGGGTCAACGAATTCTAAGAATGTTCGTTTCTTCGTTTGCTTTTAAATTGCAATAGTAAACGCTTTCAGGAAAGAAATACTAGTTTCTTATACACCTCAGAAGAGCATAATACAATTCATATTATGTCGTTGTTTGGAATTGCAATCGTAATCGCAAAATATTAACGTCCTTAAATAGTTCATATTTTTAATCAGAATCTGCCTTCAATCTTTAATAATACAAAATTTCTTTGCGTGAAAACTGAAATATGTAATAATAATAAAACCATCTGGATGACGGCGACTCCTTTTGGCATTGAATTACCTTGATAATTAGAACTATATAAATGTACATTAGTAATATATATATGTTACGGCTAATAGCCGAAGTGCGGCTACACCTAGTTTTAGCCGGCTACAACTAGGTGCAGCCCGCCACATGCGGTTAATCTTAGGTGTATCCTACTTATCTTCGGTTACAACTAGGTTTAGCCTTTATTATAGCGGCTAGAACTAGGTACAGCCGCACACTGGTGGTTAAACTTAGGTGCATTCTATTGATTATCGGCTAGAACTAGGTTTTCAGTTCAGTTAAGGATTTTGGTTTTATTTTAAGACTAGCGGTCCCCCGCGACTTCGATCGCGTAAATTTAGGATTTTCTGTAGGCATTGTTAGGAGCGGAGTATTTTTTTAAACTGTGATATCTTTTAAGATAAGAATCAAAACACGTGTGAATAATACACTTCTGGACACATCTATTGGCCCACCTTAGAGTTTAGGTTTCGATGACCCCTACCGAAATATGATTGCTAGATTGAACAAAAACTGTTGATGCAGTTTTAAACCTGATACATTTTACCATCTTTTTCGATCGTATTGTTTTAAATTTGAATCCAGAATACCATACGACATAAAGGCAATTGATTTTTTAATAAAAAACATGTTTTATCAAATAAAGGTTTAATTTAATTACGCGTGTTGCCTCAGCTCTCATACGATTAGGCATAGAGTTTATCAACCACTCTATGAAATTTTGAGGATCATCTCCCATTCCTCTTCTATGGCAGTTTTCAACTCCTGCATCGTCTGGGCAACTGGCTGACGAGCCCTAACACGTCTTTTTAGCTCGTCCCACATGCACTCAATGGGGTTCATGTCTGGGCTTCTGGCTGGCCAGTCCATAACTGTGATGTTCACATCCCGAAGATATTCCCTGACGATGCCGGCCGCATGGGCTCTTGCATTATCATGCATAAAAAGGAAATTTGTGCCCACATAGTCCGCGTATAAATAAATAAAATAAATAAATAAATAAAATCATTTATTCAATTACATGTGTACACAAATTATTCATATTAGCAAACAATAGGTAAAAGATAAAGAAGACAAAGTATGGTATCACGTGAGGTTCTAAGCACTCACGAATGTACCTTTCAGCATTTAATGTTGGCAGCCGTGGTCCTGTAACAACCTCAAGTTGAGTTTTGCCGCTCGCGGATATACCGCCCCAGACAGTTCATGAGCCACCGCCATAAACAACCCTCTCTTCAAAGCAGCATTGTTCGAAACGCTCTCCCTTACGTCGGTAGACTTTCTTCCTTCCATCATTGCCATGTAACACAATTTTAGACTCATCAGAAAAGAGTACACGGCTCCAATCTTGCTGTGTCCAATTTAAATGACTGCGTGCGAAATGAAGGCGCGCTGTTCGGTGGGCTCGCGTTAGTTTGGGCCCATTAGCTGGCTTGTGTGGTACCATATCGCGTTCTTTTAACCTTCTCCGAACAGTTCGAGCGCTCACAGATACTCCGTGGAAGTCGCGAAGTTGGTTTTGTATCTCAATGGAGTAAGGTGACGATTTCTTAAGCTGGTCGTCACGATGAATCGATCCTGCCTTTCAGTTGTGACCCGAGATCGTGGCCTTCCTTGGCGACGAACAAAGCCGCTAGTCTCTAGGTACCTCCGATGAACATTTCGGATCGCAGATCGACTTAAATTAAGTTGAGCACTCACGTTTCTTGGGCTGTGTCCGGCCTGAATAAGTGCCACAGCTCGGGCAGCGACTTCAGGTGAAGTATCCATAGATTATTGATAGAACCTCACCTTAATGTTAAGAATAAGTAATGTTTGTTGCAAAACCAAAGATATCAATCACTTTTTCAAGAATGAAATCCAAGTAAACCAATAAAACCAAGTTTTCTTAGTATTCGATTGTTTGATATCAACAAACAGGCTCCAAATTGTCTTTTGTTTCTTTAAATTCTGTGTTCGAAATTCAAAAAAATACTATTGAATGAAATTGTGAATGTGCCAGGTTCAAAACTGCATAAAAACTTTTTGCTCGACCTAATATAAAATTTTAGCTAGGACCAAACGAAACTGAAAATATAAGGTGGGCCAATAGATGTGTCCAGAAGTGTATGAACATATTAATTATAACGGTCCCCCGCGACTTCGTCCGTGCTTTTTGATTTAACTGCTTCCCCGTGGATTTCTAGGTAGGTATCATGCATTTTATAGCTCATACAAAGCGTTAGAAATAAGCTATCTAACACAAAATATTTTTTTCAAATCACCACCAGTGTGCGGCTGTACCTAGTTCTAGCCGCTATAATGAAGGCTAAACCTAGTTGTAACCGAAGATAAGTAGGATACACCTAAGATTAACCGCATGTGGCGGGCTGCACCTAGTTGTAGCCGGCTAAAACTAGGTGTAGCCGCACTTCGGCTATTAGCCGTAACATATATAACTTATTAAAACACAATTTTACGGACACTTCACAGCGTTCGTGGTCACAGGGAGTCTCTCTGAGTTCGAAACGTCAGATTTTAAATAAATAGTAGTAATACGTAAAATTGTGTTTTAATGAGTTCAACAATTCGCGTAAACGTAAGAAATAAATATTACGTATTAATAAAAATTAAGATAAATTATTAAATACAATACAAAAACAAAAATTTTAAAAAGGGTCCTTGTGGTAAGATTCCCAGGATGCTGGCTGCTGGATAGCGATGCTTATACGCTGAGCAAGGTAGCTGCCAGCTCTTAGAAACTATTACTTTATTTTATTAGTATTGGCCCTGAAAGTCTTAGCGACAGCGTTAATAATATTCAAATATTCAACAACATCATTGAAATTCAAAGAGTCTGTCTTCGTTACAAAATACAAGACACTTGAATCCACAATGAACAAAGTTTATTTTGACACTTTTAATAAAACTAAATAGGTGGATAATTAATTTGTAAACATTGAACGAGTTAGAAGGTTTAGTCTGTATTTACTTAAACTTGGTTTTAGCTGATTTACACGTCTTTAGTTTGAATTGAAGTACATAAATATCTCCACATTGATACATGCCTTAATTGTTTTTTTAAACAAAGTTGGTTTTTAATGTACTAAAATATCCCCGTGTTTTTGTAGGCAAGTGTTGTTTGGCTCATGTTCCTTTTATTAAAGCTGCAACTTATGCCTTTCAACCCAGCTTAAAAAGACAATAAAATTAAGTTAAATACCCAAGCTCACCTTTAAAACAGGCGGTAATCTTCGATTGACGGTTAATTTGTCAGAATTCCCATACAAAATATGTCAAATAATCGTAAATCGGCAGATTAAACGTGTGTTGGATATCTCCAGGCCTATAAAATTATTGTTAATTAACCTAATTAAGCTTTATTTCGGCTACTCACCACTTACTACTTGTTCTCTTAATAGTTTTGTTAAATAAGTAGTTTAACTTAATAATTTATCATGACATAAGGTAAACTGGATATGAAATACCATTACTTCAAAATGTTTGCACGAGCTTCGTAGATATTACCGTAATTATGATGTTTACTGCAAACTAGAAAATTTGTTTCTTAATTAAAGTGCAGACATTTCCCTCAAGCAAATGTACCTCAAAGTAGCAGATACTTTGCTTCCAGGCTGAAATGTTCATCAAACCGCTACTCCACTGCCTCGGTGACTGTCGGAGGAGCGTCCGATTTAATGTTTTCCAATACCAGTTTGCTGAGAGGAATAAGAGATGAATGGAGTCGACTTACAAAAAGTAATATTGATATACTTGATTTGGTTTAAGCATTAATTCTTAATTTTATTTAATATTGCCGTACCAATAATTAACTTATTTTTCTTCTTTTAATTCAATAATTCACTGCGCATAACTTTCGTTATGGAGATGATAAACATTGTAATTAGTCGTTTAACTAAATCAATTCTTCAAAAGTCAAAGTATTCTCTGAAATGAATGCAAAAGTCTACTCTGATACAGTTTTAGAATGTCCAATAAATAATTAAAGTCAAATAATAACTTAGCACCGTAACGGATCATTGTATTTCTCCCTGAATTTGGTTGTTCTTATTATTTTACATCTTTATTCGCACAAATCGTCTCCACAGTTTTCCTTGTCCAATTTACACCTCTCCAACCATCTGTTGCGACGTTCATTTCGCTCCCGCGCCGTCTGTCTAACCGCATTGTGGGGAGAAACAATAACCACCAGACTTTCTACAATATTCAGCCGTGATTTTACAAAAAGACCCATTTGCATCGAAACTACTACAATAAAACAGAAACGTTGGTCTGTTTTCAAGATGCAACTGCGTATTTCTGAGGAAATTTTCGTAAATTAGCATTTTATGCACTTTTTTGAGTGTCTAGTCTGCTTTTTTCGGCTGGTTCAATAAACTTTTAGTGAATTAAAAGAAAATAAGTTATTGTGTTACATTTAAAATCCGTTTTTCTTTGCTTTGCAGACATTCTAAGTCTTTTGATGTCTCTGAAAAAAATACTAGTAAAAAAATACTTATCTACTAATAAAAAAGGTAACCTGCAGTTATTACCTGATCTGCCATATCCTGAATCATGGTCTAAATCGGACCTTGGGCCCGTGCAAGTATAATGCCACTTTGGGGAATCTGACATTGGTAGGTACCTAAGTAATAATGGCAAAAACGGTGGAAAACCGCTAGATAAAGATGAATGAAGGCACTTTTATAGAAGTAGGTACTTGAGACAAGCACTTGTTTCCGATCCCTTTCTTTGATGTGAAGTATTCCGTCATTGAAATTGGCCTTCAGTTTGTCACGTGGCTTTTCAATGCCTTTTGTCGCTCCCCTAAACACGCGATTTCCCTACAACGTCACACAGAAACGTTTCTTTTTTTATTTAAGGCAGGTTGTGACGCTGCCCCTTGCAATGACGTCATTGAATTGCAGCCTACGTTAGATTTTGTATTTGTTTAGAAATATGAAAATAAAACTATCAGATCAGATTCATATAACTTGTACGTATCCTGGTAACCTTGTTTGTATCATGTAGGTCAGTGAACAACGCATAATAATATAGGTGTTTGACGGACTGATATAAATGTCATGTGCTTTTTCCTCTTGCGTAAAATTAAAATCTGTTGCCGGCTAAAGTGTTTCTTAAACACTTTGATCTGAATTATTTTAGAAAAAGAGTGAATATGCTGTTACTAGCCAGACATGAACCACCCTCGGCCACATCGTCGATTACCATCTGGTTAAATATCTACGTAGTAATAAAAAACATTAAAAATTTGTTTTTTTAAATTATACACCTAATCATAAAAAGACGTTGTTACACTTAAATATCACAATTTTATGCAAAAAATATATGAATTCAACTGAAGTTTGGATTCCAGAGAGAATTTATTCCCTTTCTTTCTGTGTGTCTTCTTAATTTAGTTACGCTGTTGAATTGAGTCTTCAAATCATAGCCATAACCTTGCTCAATTCATTGTACTAACTGAAACTTTAATCCGCTGTCAAGATAAATACTCAATTCTATTTACTAGTTTTTGAGATCTCAGAACGTTCGTACATTGAACTTATATTTAAGTTCAAATACCTACATTAAACAACTTTAAATGTTAAGATTTATTATAAGTTTGATAATGTTTGTTCAGCCAGTATTTGTTTACGTTCTTAAAACTTAGGTATAGTACCTTAGTTCTTTGAAAATATATTATCAGTTTTAAGGGCATTATCCGCCAGTTGCAGGTTTACTTATGTTATTCGTTGTGAGTTCTTTTATTCGTTGTTTCCGTGGATGACCACGAAAAGTAAAAAACCGGAAGTGCGTGTCGGGTCAAAAAAAAGATTATATTTTATTTTAGTATACCACTTCGGAGGCATGATTAGAATACATACTCATGCCAATTGACAGTTTTCCAGTACCAAATGTCACTAAGCAGACGGACAGACGTATATACGGCGAAACTATTGGGGTTTCCTTGTTGACTACGAACCCTAAAAAATGACGCCCTATATTTTTATAGCCTACCTAAGTTGATAGCAAAACTAGAAAAATGGCTTTTGAATTAGTAGTAACAATTAGGACTAATTCAACATAGGGAAACTTCCAAAAATTGCTTTAGAATTTTAGAAATACCTGTGCAATTTCCCCCTTAAATGATGTCTTAAAGCGATCGCTTTTAGTGATAAGATTAGTAGATAAAGAGAAAATTATTGTAGTCGCGACTTCGTACCTCTTTCCGTATTTGTCATTTATTGTATGAGCAGCAAAAAATCTATATTATCTAAATTTTTCCCCATAATCAGCTTATAGCATATTTTTTAATTATCTAAGTGCCTCAGACGCTACAGAATGTTGTCAGGTATAACTAATAGGTTTGCTTTTGTTTATTATTTATCTTACATTCAAAGTTAAAAGCTTCAAGCAAAAAATATTTTATGCCGTAAAACCTTGTCACGCTTGAGGGCAGAAATACTGGGATTTTTGCCCACATTTTCCTTTGTCAAAGGCTCGAAGGTTACCGAGAGGGGCACAGAATAAAAGTACAGTACATTTAAAGACAAGCATCTCCGTGTTTCGGAAGGCACGTTAAGCAGTTGGTCCCGGCTAATATCTGTGGTATTAGTCGTTAGGCCTAGTCACAGGCCCTAGGGCGGCTTGATAACTTAACCCCTCCACCAATCCGCACGGAGCCCTCGTGGTGGAGTATGGCTCGTACCTCCTCATAGTTGAGGTGAGGCCTTTTCCCAGCAGTAGGATCTAATAGGCTGACCTTACTTTTTAAAGATAGAAACTTCAAATAAGCGCAATGCCTTGCAAATAATGAAAAGCTCAGTCAGGAAGGAGCGCGTTAAAAAATATCATTTTTAGAGTTCCGTAGTCCTGACAAGGAACCCGTATAGTGTCGTCATGTCCGTCTGTCTGTCCGAGGTTTTTCTAAGAGACCGTTAGTACTAGAAACCCGTAACTTTGTAGGTGTATGTACCATCATCATCATTGCAATCGGTCGCTGTGGAAAACCGTGGGATATTTTTTATAGTAGGTCCCCTACGTGTGAAGTGGGGTGATTTTGTTTTTCGTCGTCTACCCCATCGTGTGGGGTATCATTCAGTAGGTCTTTTAAAATGACTTAGGAATTTCTAACACAGTTTTTGATTTAATGCTCCATTTACGAAATATTACAACTTAAAGTGCAATTATTTATTTCATTTTATTTAATATAAGAACACATACAGAGTACAATCAATACAAAAACACAAAGATAAGGCTTTAAAACTAATAAAGGTCTAGATCGTAATCCAAAAAAAATGTTCCTAGCATGTTTAATTTATTAGAAAAAATTTAGATTCGAGTTAGGAGAAACAATAAATAATTAATTAAAAACGGTGCATGAATAACTATTACAGAAATTTGTAGGTAACCAGTGCGTGCAGTTTTTTTGAGATGAAACATGTTAATAAATCTTATAAACTAAAAAACAAAAGAAATTTATTGGTCTATCTAAAAGCTTAACTACTGGCTGACAAAAATTATGATGGTAGCACATTTCATAAACTTTAAAGGAAAACTATGGCGGTAAAGATAGCTTTCTTAGTTTAGCAGTAATATTGGTTGAACTTGAGTATTGGATATTTTTGTACCAAATACAAAATCCTAAAACTAAATTATTTAAAATAACCAAATGAAGTAAATAATGGCACGGAACCCTTCGTGCGCGAAGTAGAAGAAGACTCGCACTTAGCCGGGTTTTTTTTGATAAGAATTCGATCGAGAGAGTTTAAAACTATATTAACCACACTTCAAGACATTGTTAAGATACCAAATTAAGGACCTCGAAACACGATTTTGGTTCGATGTAATTTGTTTCGATAGAAAATCCTTCCGAAGTTAGTTATAACTTTGCCTTTTTTGCTTGTTTAGGTAATAACATTTGCTGGTGCAAAAATTTCGGAGCCTTCTCTTTTATTCTATTTCTCGGTAGGTGCTTACACAAAGATAAAAACTTTCGTTCATCAATTTGCCAAAAAAACCAAGTGATGACGCAAATGGGACAATTGGGCCTTAAAAATTGCCTATGTGCGTGCTCGGGCTCGTCCCACCACGCCCATGCCAAGTATTAAAGTATAAAGCCTACAGTCCAAGGCGGCTTCATTTGACTGCATACAGGCTGCAATGACGGCAGGCACGCAGGCACGCGATAGAAAGAAAAAACGCGTAGAAAATAACGTCATTTGACGGTTGCTTGCATCTTGAGTTTCTACTCCAGACGTTAGGCGTGCGTAGATACCTACCGACTTACTTACGTGGACAGTGGCACTTATGGCTCCGTAGTACTCTCCGTATTTTCTCATGAAACCTATATATATAATAAGTAAGTTGATGTTTCTAGTGTTTATGTATACCAAAAATTGTGTGCCATTATTCCACCAAAATAGAACAAAAAAATATAAATAAGGCCGCCCACGCAAGGCCAGGTCTTGTGAAATCCAATACTGCTGGCTGGGCCTTTGATTCATAGGATCTATTTTCATTAATGAAAACCTTTCGATGTTGTAGGCGTGAGCGAGCTATCTCTGTACCTAATTTGCATTATTATTACAGAATTTTGGACGCTACAGGACCATACTTCTAAAAATACAATGAATTTACAGGCAGGTTAGTGGAATTCCCTATAAATATTGTAAGGATGATCTTTGTATTATACTATCAGCTGTTGTTAAATCAAAACAACTTTAAACTACTCTTCTCATAAAATCCGGCTGTGAAGTGTGAAACGAAAGAAAACGTCCGCGTGAACACGTGACACGAATATTTCTAGTATTTTACAATTTACTGACCATTTTCCCCCATTTTTTTCTTAAATATCCTTTATCCAAGCAAGTATGAAGTTATTGGATTTGGTATATTACCTAACTAGCGCGCATTTTTTAGATTTTTAATTTGCTTAAGACCGAGTTCACCAACACATGTTTAATTTATAAACAGACGTTTTGATATTATTTGACATATTTTGTATGGGAATTGTGTCAAATTAACTCACAGTTTACGTTTACCGGCTGTTTAAAAATGAATAAACACGGGTTTACTATACTTGCACTGCATAGCTGAAACTGCTGAGTTCTCAGTTAATAATAAGTTAATCTAGGACGTCTGTTCGAGAACGAGTGGCGCTATCTATGAAGCTACGAAGACAATTTTCGTCTATATGAGCACAATGAGTCTATGAGCTTAAAGATCTTTCTTCATATCTTATAGGACGTGTATTCATAAACTGGTTGGTTTCACCGCAATCTCATCTTAAAGTCCGATCAGGTGTGGCATCGTTCCTGATCTATCCTATAGCGATCGGTTCTATTGTTTCCGAGCAGCAGACACCCCCTACTTTTTATAGCTCATTTTACCACTGACTATATAACAGAGACATGCATGGAGTAGCTTCAGTTAAAACTTTTTGTCTTCAACGTTAACGACTCGGAGAAACCTGCACCTGCCTACCGCCTAATTTAAAAGCAATCGCGTTCACTAATTGGAGTCTAAAGCACTTTCACTTATGAAGTTACATTTTCTCATGTTTTTTGAAAGATATCGTTGTTTTTCAGGCGTCAACTGGCCATCACAAACAATGTAATTTCTGAACCAGGATAGTTCCCTTAATTCGTACCATGACCCCAAAAATTAGCAGCAAGGCGGTTTGTGTTAACTTGACAATAATCAATCATACGAAATAGAAATATTGTACTGTATTGCCCCATCTCGCTCTCACATCTTGTATGCCTATCACTTTACGTAAACGCTCATAATACGAGTTTTAGCCATCCTAAAGTGGTCAGTTCTCCGATATCTGGCAATTTAACGGAAAGTTATTTTGCTGATAGTATACGGGCCAATAACAATGATCTGAACAAAGCGTGATCCTCAAAAACAAATCTGGTAGAAATATTTTTATTTTTATCAACTCCACGCCTTATTCAAACTACAGTGTCTGAGCAGTTATTGTTTCCAATAATGAACGTCGGCTGTCTATGGTAGAGGTAGAATATACCCATTGTTACACATCAGTATGTATTCAATTAAACACGTGCCTAAAGGTTTCACCATTGTCCTAGAAAACGTCATTCGGGTATGTTTACAAGATTGTATTGTATTATTTTGCAATAAAAGTTGAATTGACATAGATATAAATTGATGATTGTGGATCCCGCGAAGACGACTGCGTAAGGATCAGTCTCCCTTAAAACAAAGATTCTTACGTACACTACTTCAAAACATATTTCAAACCAAAAAAGGTAACCCAGTTCTTATCCAAAGAAATATAATAGACTCAGAAGAGTGCACCTTGCAACTTTCACTTGAGCAAGTAAGTTTAATACCTGATAGGTTTTACCTGTGCAATTTTAGAAAATTTTTCATATCTTATTTATTACAGCGTTTAGTTATTTTTTTTCCTAGCCCAGTTTAAACACATTTTAATTAATAAATCACATAAATTCACAAATAATATGACGCCGCGTACAGAGAGAATCGTGTGAGTGAGAGGGAAGATACATGGCAAACATTTGGCGCGAACGCACAGCAGCAATGGATTTCGTTCGGAAATCCCTTACACTAGTTTTAGTTCTATTGTATCTATAGTTCAATTAAGTACTTTATTTATTTGAGACTAGTGGTTTCCCGCGACTTTTCCATTGCAAAGAACTTGTCCATTATTGGTTTTTTATTCGTCAATATTTCTAACCAGAAAAAACTAAATGTTATATGAAAGAGTTCATAAAAACTAGCCTTTCTGCATAATTAAAATATTTTTAAGTTTTAGAGAAAAATTTAAATTATTTTTTCTCTTTGTCGTACATAAAGCGCACCTTTGCCTATACCAATTAACGCATGAAAAAAAAATTGACATTCCATTGACACTAGTACCGATTATATAACCTGTGGTAGTACCTAGTAGTATATAACCACCAGTGGAAAGGCAATGGTACATAGCCATACAGCCAGTAAATACAACTAAGTGATCAATTGAGGATGCCTCATTACAAAACAGTTTTTTTCTGAAAAATGGAGGCGTTTAAAATTCTAATTTCTATTGTTAAGTGTTTCATATTTCTGAGCTTAAAGATAAATAAAGTTTATTGGTGGTTGGTGATATCTTGGAATAAAAAACCAGCCTCCATACAAAAAGTGGACAAGACCTTTCGAATTTCCCATACAAACTTTTCACTCCTCTCTGAATATTCTCAAATTTTTAATTTCTAACGAAATAGCTAAAAATATTTTTTTTATCGATTGGTTAATACTAAGTACCACTCCTTTTTTACCCCCCTGGGGCAAATTTCCAAAATAATTTCTTAGTCTGATCTTAGTGGTTTAGCAGTGCGTTTACATCTCATTAGTCAGTTTTCCTTTTAATATTCATCAGATTAGATCCATAGCCAAAATGCGGTTGGAGAGAAAATTTTAAGTAGGTATATGTAATATGTATAACTTACGTAATATATTCAATATCGCCTTTAGCTCTTTTTCGTGTCTAACAACATGGAAATTATTGCCGATGACGACGTATTTTATTATATTTTCATCCAATTAAAACGAAAAACAATGCGTAATAAAAAATATACAATTCGCCGTAACTTGCGCAATAAATTGCCTAAATTGGTAAAGTTTTTGTTCGTTATGGGAAATTACAAAAATTCCATGTTCAGTAGGTACTTTTGACGAACGAAATTTTCCTGGTACCTATTATCTGTCTTCCTGCCATTGACTACCTACAATATCTCGTTTCTAGACGTAGGTCATTGCAGCTTAACGTGGTTCTAAGCCCATGATTTTTCAAAAATAAATTGTGTATTCTCTAATCATCATTTCCGAACGTTTCAATGCTATGTAGGTTTTTTTAAATAAACTATTTCTTTTATAAACTACGACTTCGCTCGCAAGAGTAAGATTTTTCATTTAAACTTTCATCCCCCATTTCACCCCCTTAATGTTTTTATATCACGACAAAATGTAGCTTATTTCTCCTTACTAAATTTCATCTCAATCGGTTCAGTGGTTTAAGCGTCAAGGGTTAACAGACAGACAGACAGACGGACACACTTTCGCATTTATAAGTAATATTAATAGTATGGATGTAGGTTTGACAATAAGCAATGACACAATAGCTTAAAAATACTACCAAAAATGTTAGTATGTGTCAGCGAAACTACTACGTACGGACGAAAGCACCTAAGCTCTAAACCCTGCGGCACCTTATGTACCGATTTTGTAACGAAATACAGTACTGCACTAAACAAGAACTAGTTTATAAGGTTTAACCTTTCGGCGGCTAAACGTTACCTTGACCAAAATAATCTTAGCGAAAATCTACAAGGGTAAATCACATCTGTGACATGGCAGCTGAAAGATTAAATAAGAAACCAAAAATTCGCACACGGGTAGGATTTGAACCTACGACCTTTGGCTAACCGGGCCAACGCTCTTACCAACTGAGCTACCGTGCAGTCCATCCAACCGTGTGAAATTCTTGGTCTCTTTGTCTTACGTCATTGCGTGACTTGCGTCATTAAAACAATATTGAAAACTATAGTTAATAACATTGTTTATAAGGTATTTGTTCAAAAAATTTGACAAACTGTTTTAATTTAAAACAGTCGACAGACAAAACTAATTACAGCTGCTTACATAAGTAGTTAAAATTAATGACTTGTTGTTTAGCGTACTCCGCGACTAATGATAATAATGAAACATTAAGATCACCCAGAAAAAGTACAATTAACGTTATTTTTAACAATAATAATAATAATTTACTTACAGTTTTTTTAATGTTAAAAAAATAATAAAGTCAAGTTTGTAAGCTACAACAGCCTAAGGTCATTAAAGCTGTTCATAATCTTTTACAAAATATTGGTTTACCCGATGCTGGGACATAGTTGCTGAAGAGTTCTCCGGGTAATAATTTACCATCAGTTCCACTTAACCTAGCGTTTTGCCTAGGTAAGGTAATTGATTAGAAAATGGAATCCCAACGTACAACAATGTAGAATTTATACCTGAGTAGTTACGATGGCCGATTTGTGATCTGCTTAATTAGTTCGACATGTTTCGTTAAGTTAAGTTACGATGAAAATCACTAAAATGTGGCTACATGAAGTTCTCTCCGTTCCTCCAGTGTGAATGTTATCAGAACGAACTTGGTGAAAAAATGTGCCTAGATAAAGTCAAATTCGAAAAATCTTTTGGAGTCGGTTGACAACTCGATTTTGTTTGAAGATAGTTAATGGTAGGGTGACATAACCAGAAGACACGTTTGCTCCTTTACTTTTACAAGCCACCTTACAAATAAATACTTACACACTGTTTAACACTTGAATGAATATGAGACGACAAACGCGGAATTAGTTGAAAGAAACAAAAATTGTTTTGTGAAGTTGCATAAAGTAGTTTTTTCGTAGTCAAGCAGTTCGTAGCAATCCTGCTTTATAATCGTAGCACTTACGATCTCGTAGCTGCGTAGCAGTCTCGCTGGGTATCCGTAGCATCACTCGTAATCCGTAGCTACTTTTTATCCGACTAGTATTGCATGCAAGGTCAAAAAAAGGATTCATGATTCCCATGATAGAAACTACTGAAATAATTTTCTGGACTTCTTATTCTATAGGTTTACTAATAGACTTCAGGCCCATGTCCAAAATGAATGTGTCATATGAACCACCAGGTGACGTATATAGGACGATATAAGAGCATAAATAATAAGATTCAGTACTATGCCATCACTTGTAAGCTGTCCAACTGAGTGCTGGTGAGAATTCAAAAGTGCAGGTTTTCAAGAGTTGCATGTTGTTTTGCATAATTTTTGTACGGCGTTGCGGAATAATGGACTAGAATCTGTATTAAAACAGTATGAAACTGATGCCGTACAGAATGAAATGACCAAATTTACCCTAGAAATTGTCAGAAAATAAAAAAAACAACTTTGTAGCGCACCATTTTTTACGTGCATTATGACTGTATATGGTCTGATCATTTTCCGCTTGAAATTAGTGTAAATTTGAGCTCTGTGAAACCTGCTACGGTGTCACCGCCAGCAACTATACAATATTGTAACAAAGTTATTTGGGGGGATAGGAATAAAGAGCAAATAAAAAAGTATAGCATTTTTGTCAAATAGGGTTACGGGATATAGATTTTCCTACTGAGTTTTCCAAATGTTGTGATGGTTTTTGTAGGGATACAGAGCATAATTTAGTTACAGACCGGTTGTACAAGAACATTATTGATGTATTGTGTAAGGCAGCTGAGGCTACTTCTAAAAAGCAAGTCCGTGGCAAAAAAAGGCATGAGGTGGTCGGTTGGAACAAGCATGTTCAACCTGTACACACTGAGGCACGGTCTCACTTTCAGGCTTGGAGGCGGGAGGGTAGCCCACCAAGTGGTGTGGTCTATGATAAAATGGTGGAATCTCGGCGTGCATTTAAAGCAAAACTTAAGTGGTGCCAAAATAATGAAGATAAGCTTAGAATGGACATTTTGGCATCACATCACGCTAACAATAACTTCAAAAACTTCTGGAAGTGCACTAAGAGACTAAACCCTAGACCAACTATTCCTCTTTGTGTGAATGGAGTAACTAAGCCTAAGGATATCGCGAACTTGTTTAAAGACCATTTTCAAGTTGAACCACCACCTCAATCTCATGTGCTGCGGATGCCTGACTCTAAGTCAGTCCGTTCCCCCCAGTCGCCAGTTATGTTCACAGCCAAGGAAGTAGCTTTGGTTATAAAACGGATGAACAAGGGAAGGTCTCCTGGACACGATGGGTTGAGTATTGAGCATTTGCAGCATGCGGGTGCTCACCTGCCTAGGGTTTTGTCAATGTTTTTTACGTTCTGTGTACGTCACTTATACTTGCCGGCAGAGTGTATGAAGACGGTAGTTGCACCAACAGTCAAGAATAAAACTGGGGATCTATCAGACATAGCCAACTATAGGCCCATCTCGCTGGCGACGACTGTGGCAAAGGTGCTGGACGGTTTGCTTGATCGCATTTTAAACAGACATCTGCAGTTGAATGACGCTCAATTTGGATTTAGGTCTGGACTATCTACAGACACTGCAATACTGTGCATGAAGCATACCGTCCGGTACTATACTGACAGGAAGACACCAGTCTATGCTTGTTTCCTGGATTTGTCGAAAGCCTTCGATATGATGTCCTATGAGTTGTTGTGGAGTAAAATGTGGACCATTCCTACTCTCCCAGGTGAAATAATTGATATTTTTGACTATTGGTACAAAAACCAAACTAATGTTGTTCGGTGGGCGGGAGAAGTCTCCAGTGAGTATAGACTTAGGTGTGGAGTTAGACAGGGTGGCTTAACCTCTCCTCGTCTTTTTAATTTATATATGGATGGACTTATCGAGGAACTCAGTAGCACCGGTGTGGGCTGCTCCATAGATGGTAAAATCATTAATAATCTAAGTTATGCGGACGACATGGTGCTGTTGGCTCCCTCGATAAGCGCCATTCAGAAACTGCTTAAGGTGTGCGAGGATTACGCCGGAGCTCATGGACTCAGATATAACGCAAAGAAAAGTGAAATCCTGATGTTTCAGTCTCGGGGTCACAATATCACAGCAGTCCCTCCTGTCTACTTAGGCGGTGTTGCACTAAAACGGGTATCGGGTTTTAAATATCTGGGTCACTGGGTGACGGAGGATCTCTCTGATAACGAGGATATAGAACGGGAGCGACGGGCGTTGGCAGTCAGATGCAATATGCTGGCTCGCAGGTTTGCACGCTGTACTGAACCCGTTATGGTGATACTTTTCAAAGCTTTTTGCCAGTCTTTCTACACGTGTACCCTGTGGATTAGCTATACGCTGAAGACAGTCAACGCCCTGCGAGTGCAGTACAACAACGCGTTCAGGGTATTGTTGGGGCTGCCGCGTTACTGCAGCGCGTCAGGCATGTTCGCGGACGCTCATACCGATGGCTTTCATGCCATTCTACGCAAAAGAGCCGCCTCGATGCTAAGCCGTGTCCGCGGGAGCTCAAGCAGTATCCTGCGTGTTGTAGCAGGGCGAGTGGACTGCCCGTTTATGCAGTATTGGGTTCGACTGCACATAAAAAACCCTTAAAATTATTTTTATCTTTTTGTAATTTTTTTTTGTGTAGTGCTATTGGTGTTACTTACTTAACTGTATTGTATTGTGGTATGGACTTTGTCTGAAATAAATCTTTTGAATTTGAATTTGAATTTGAATTTACGGCACTGCACGCTTTCGTATTATTTTTCATGGATCTATCGGTGGTAAAAATATATGACCAAAATGTACTCACTCTTCTACCTGCATTTTTGCATTCTCACCAGCACTCAGTTGGACAGCTTACAAGTGACGGCATAGTGCTGAATCTTATTATTTTATGCTCTTATATCGTCCTATATATGTCACCTGGTGGTTCATATGACCTATCCATTTTTGACATGGGCCTGTAGTCTATAACGGTTACTGTGTAAACTTTGTTAACTGTGTAAAATATGTGTAAATTTATACTTTTGTGGTAAGGTACGTTACCTGCTAATCACACTAATGCACTAAATATATACTTATAGGTAGATTATTTTTTTACAAACCGATTAAATTCTAACATTCTCTAGAATTCCTAGACAATTTATTTAATAAAACGGACTTCTCCCAAACGCGTCACTGAAATTATTTATAGCACTTTTTACACACATAAAGTAATAAAGCCGTTACGCAATTCATTTCTGTGATTAGTGGCTCAAAATAAATCCAGTTAATTAAGACGCAATAACGGGCTTCAGAAGTTAGATAATTAAGATTTTTCAGGAAGACACCATCATGTCAAAATTAGTCTGTTTAGAAGTTATGATTCAGTGCCGCGGGCAGGAGCTTTTTAATTAAACTAGGTACTTACAAAGTGAACTAAAATTACTGGCTGTCTAACTAAAGAAAAGTCTATGCTTTGTGTGAATTAACTAAGTTTATTCAGATAACATTACTTCCGTTTACTTCATAATTACCTACTCGTACATTGTGAGTAACTACATGTACAAAAATATTATTATTGAAAAAACAAAAACACCCGACTGCAAAAAATATTATATTTTTGAAATGGTCTTTTTACTGGCTTTCATTTGATACCAATATTGCTATGGTAAGGAAAAAAACAGTTCCCCTCCCCCCTTTATTTTTTAAATATTTATAGTCTATGTAATGTAACTCTCACAATTTTGACAAATTCAACGACACCTCATATGTCAAAAACTGTCCAGCCGTTTGAGCTGTAAGCCGTGCCAAACAATTAGACATATATACATTCATAATCTCGAAAAACATAACCCTCCTTCCGCAGTCGGGTAAAAACACAGCTACTAATTTGGATCCTACTGGTAGAATCCAGGCCCGAGCATATGAAAGAACTTTACCTTTTACCATATTTTTCTATTGGCATAACCAATAACTAAACTTTTTGGTAAAATTACGATTCAAGCAGGTGAAGGGACTAACTGCTTTTATCACGGGTTTACTCACAAACTTACAAAAATACTTATAATTTATAAACCTCAGATGGAATTCTGCCTTAATTATATTTTTCAAACACTCTCTCTTACCAAAAACTCGTTAAGGTCAACAAGTTTTGGCAACAACTCTCTCAATTTAATGACTGACCTTATAAATTGGTTTTTACTTTTTATTAAGCCCAAGATAAGTTTGAAGATGAAATTCTTAATGGAGTTTGCGCGTTGTGTGGGCGGAGAAAAGTGAGGTGATAATATTTATTGTATCTATACCGTGCGCTTAATCGACTAAAAAATGTTTTACGAAATACCAATAGCTTTTTACAAAGGTTATTAAAAAAAATATTTCCACTAAATAGGACCAGACTGAATACAAAGGCTCGCTCGTGCTTTACTGATATTACTTTCCCATAGTCATTTTGCTCAAAGATTTTTATTAAGAGCGCAATTTTGTGTGAAATCTCAACTAGATATTAAAATAACAAAAATAATTAATTCTACCCACACATCGAAATTAATAAAGCAGACGAGTAAGAGCTGAACTGCTGAAGCTGCTGCCTGCTTTGAATCGCATTTTTCGAAGTTTAGAAAAGCTCCTCGGGTTTGCCACTGGAGCAAGAAAAATAAGCAGTGTTGCCAAGCGCCTCGTCAATTTCGCCTCATGCGGTGCATATCACACTCAGGCATAGGAAAGTGCGATTCGGTACTGCCCTCAGATCATAAAGAAATATGTAATTACTTGGCAATCCTTCGCGATCCTGTGTCGCCAGTATTATTTATGTGTGCGTTACAACTAATAGAAGATTCTTGGTAGCTTATGGAGCACAGTTAATTCAATGGTGAATTCAATTCTCGACTCGATTGGCACGCAGTGCACGCACACAAATGGCTGTGAAATGTGATCATTCTGCCGTGAAGACATCTAGTTCCTTTAGCCCATGTCGCGTTTGGGCGGGTCACGCCCTAATTTCATCTCTTCTTTCTTTAATTTAAAGTGCTTGCGGTCGCCAGAAGTGCGGGGAGCGAAGCATTATAGATGTCGTCGGGGACAGGTGGTGTTGCGGGGAAGGGGATATGACAGGCGCTTGCGATTGGCGCTTCCTCACCCCCCACACGTATTACGGTGCGCGGGGCACAGGCGGGTCGCGCATGTATTTGTGGGGCTATAGGTACAAGACTTGTGAAACGAGTATGTAACCATAGTAAAGTAACACACAGTAACAATTTATTGGTAATGTACACGTAGTGATTAATTTCTCTATTGGTGTTTCTGTGGTTACACACTCGTATTACAAGACTTGTGTACCCTTTACGAAACATGTCCCTGGCACAGAATAATTAATAGTATTAAACAGAAAAATCACTCCGCAAAATTATTTAAATAAATAGCGACTCTTCCTGCGATACAATACAGTGCGAATTCAGATAGCGGAACGTCAAGCGCGTACTGATAAAAGCACTTGCCTCTCTTTCTCTTTCTGTCACCTCTTATCTCACTTGACCGCGTAGGGTCGACCGAGACGCGACGCTGATCGCTCGCGTGAGGGTTCGGCCACACTTCGGGCCCAGCGCGGGCGCGACAGAAGGCTCGAATTATCGAACATGATAAGCGCTTTTGCAGCCACAGTGAGCTGAAGGCGCGACACTGGCGTTTTCATATTAAAAAATCGCCCCTGCGCTAAGCTCGCAGTGTGTCTGAACACAGTCTTCGATCTTATGTGCTAATTGGCCGGCGTATGATAGCCCTAACTCGACCGGTCGACCCACGCAAGTACTTGTAGCTTTATACCTAAAATGCAGAGAGAAGGCCTGTAGCAGGCCTGTGTATCTTCCCGCGTAGGTAGCAAAAACGTACCTACGCGCGGCGACCCCTTGGTAAGGGACTAAACAAGTTGGGTGTCGCTAGCCGGCAGCGACACGCTCCCGCGTTTTATTCACCGGCGGTGCGCGACACTAGGTTGCTGGTTGGACGAGCGTGAATAAAGTCCTAGAAAGATGCGCTAGATGGCGTAAGTAGCTTCTTGTGGCAGTCAACCCTATCGCGTTGCGTGATAGTACGTCACTGAATATGTTTAGTGTATTATGAATCATATTCCAGAGTTATAAGAATGAAATTATCTTGCAATGTATTTCTGTAGGTGTCTACACGAAAATGTGCTTGAGTCAGAGGCGAACTGAATTACACCATATCGTTAGCAACATTGAGTAGATATTTCTTTGAATTTCATTGCAAAGTCATACTTCTGTATGGAGTACTAGTACTTATTCTGTGCCTGTGGTTGTACACTACTAGGTATTGGGTTTTATTAATGAAAAAAAGGCATGCTCCAGTTAATACATCAATTTATTTATTTATTTACGTAATTAAATCCTAAATCAGAGTCATATCTTAATTCGTACAGAAACCTCCGTACTGAAAACTTAAAACTAGATGACTTGTACCTAACTACTCCTATTGAATAAAAATATTTAAAACAATAGGATAAACATTTCAAGTCTACACAGAATTTTGTTTTAGTGAGAAACATTTTAGTATTGGAATGTACTTTCCAATTTACAATGTTACAAAAATATGGGTTATTCCATAATGTGT
The DNA here is from genome assembly GCA_949316185.1 of Pyrausta nigrata. NCBI lineage: Eukaryota > Metazoa > Arthropoda > Insecta > Lepidoptera > Crambidae > Pyrausta > Pyrausta nigrata. The sequence goes on along the minus strand of OX438955.1, from coordinate 11,617,957 downwards.
ACCTTTATTCATAGTCTTATTTAACTTAAGCAGTTAAGAGTTTTGTTTTATTTAGAATGACATTAAACGAATTAGCCGTACTCAAATATTTATAACTATAGATTTTTATTAGTCCATATTTTCAAATGAATTCAGTGTCAATCTAAACACATTTGCTAAGATAACTAAAACACTTTGGTTTATGTTTATTACTAGACTAAAAGTCTATTTTGTTTGACTGCTACTAGGGACTAGTAGCAGTCAAACAAAATAGACTTTTAGTTCCACTCGATGAGAGAAAAGGCTTGTATGTATAAATAATAAATGAAACAATTACTCTGTCTAAAATCTGTAACAACCTAAGTGTTGGAACTTCGCTACATATTCTTGTAAACATCTTATTGCTTCTTCTGCTTAATTATGATGATACAAGGTCCCAATAATTCTCACAAATAGTCTAATCCGAGAAAATCACAGTGCATAGTTTGTATAGATTATCTAGTCGAGTCAAATCCAGTGATAAAATGTTATGCGACTGTCCAATGTTATTGATACGCCATCGATAGCCGAAAATTGCACTTATTAAATGTTATGGTCCATCTATGCTTCTAATAAACGGTTTTAAGTTACTTATTAAAAAGTTAAATCAAATTTCACGTACAAAAATTAATCGACTGTGTCATCCGGTGGGACTCGAACCCACGTCCCTTCGCTATCCGGGCGAGTGCTCTTACCAACTAAGCTACGGAGGACGTTGGTCAGTCGACGAATTTTTGCAAGTGCTTGCTACGCCAGTGAGCCGGCGTTCGATTTCATCAATACTTGGAGAATGTACCCGCATGTATCCAATGAAAATATTTTTACAAATATTTAACCATCAGTTATTGAACGTGCACAGTGCTGATTTGATGATTACGACCACATATAAAATCAGTGCTCAATGGCATATCCAATGTTATTTAATCTGTAATAATTTAACTTACGACACCGTCTTAAAGTAAGTTTGTACTGGATACTCTTTTGATCTAAATGCTAGGCAGCAAATAGCTTACCATAGCAACAGCATTTGTATTTACGATTGATTCAAACGTTAATTAGACAGACGCTAACGAACTACTCGTTTCTCGTACGCTAATAATCGCGCATTGGCTTGTCTCTACTTATGTCTACTGTGATTGGTTGACAAGGCTCACTTGAACAAAAGAAATATAACAATTTTATAAGACAAGACGTATCACGAAACCAATGTACGGTCGACCAAGAATGCGATTTACCAGTTTTAACGTACATTGATTGTCATTTTGAAAGAAATGACAATCAATGTAATAGTTTAGTAGAGAAAAGGACAAATATCGTAATTTAAACATGATAAAACTCGATGTTTCGCCTTTGGCACAACGACGCGGGTAACCGCGGTAATTTGTCCTACACAATGAATTTCTATGTCGCTCTTCAGTCTGTGATTTTGTCTGTATAGTATCGTTGTTACTCACGAACTGAAGGTTCGCTATACTATACGCAAGGACTCGTGGCAGACGGAGCAATAAAACGTGCAAATGAGACAGCACACATCATTTTCTCTCTCGCACTGTTTATGGGTGACGTCACGACGACGTAGAGATGCCCGTTGTTTAAAAACATATGGTTATCGATAACATAGGATTCAAGAGGGATATTTGAAATGTAATAACGTGTAATAATGTATTATCAATTGACATATTTTGAAGTATCAGCCTGCAACTTGTAGTCTTAAACAAAAATTAACGGTCAACTAGATGGTCACCTACTGTCTAATTATTGCTAATCTTCAATTAATTTTGTGTAGGTCAGATTACCGCTGTTTCGCCGCGTCACGATATGCTAAAGGCTGTGAAGAGATTGGTAAACCACATATCGGCCGGCCGTCCGAGAAGCTGGTTATTACAACAGTGATAAGATTAATGCCTAGTGTCACGCCGATGTTCACGGTCGCGATCTCGCTCTGTAGGGGCCGCATCTCTATCGCGGCGTTCGCGGTACCGCTCGTCGTAGTATGGCGCGGCGGAAGCCCGGCTTTTGGCGCTGCTGGCGTCGCCCGCGCCACTCTCGCCGGTCGCCTCAACGGGGGACTTTCGCGGCCTGTGGAGCGGTGTTAATGTTAGTGGACGTTGGGTACAAGGTGCGTGTGAAGTCGTGTGTTGGCATGGCAGCTGCTGATGTGCATCGATTGAAGCAGGTTGTCTAAATTATTAGATACCAGTCAAACAGGTTAATTCGTAACAAGTGACTTGTGTATACTTGCCACTATTAGTATTGTAACCTCAGATCATAAAAAGAAGAGATATGTAATAATCCGGTTATCCTTCGCGAACCTGTGTCGCCAAATGTATTTGTGTGTGCGTTTCAACTAGCAGAAGATACTTGTAAGCATAAGCACAGTAATTCAATTCACAAAGCTCATAGACGCTCAGAGCACGCACACAAATGACTGTGAAATGTGACCATTCCGCTGCGAAGATCGTTAGTTCCGTTTGCCCATGTCGCGTCCGCACGGGTCACGCCCCCATTTTCATATCTCTTCTTTCTATTATCTGAGATTGTAACCAACAATTACACCACAAAAAAGTTAAAATGCTATAACCGAGCCGAATGAATAAGCCATTATGAAAATGCAATATTTTTGTAGCCATAATAATTGCATTTCAGCAACTTACATACTTATAAAGTAGTACACGACTTCATATTCACCCTGTTTGAAAATTGGGGTACAATGTAATGATAATATATTTTATACTCAACCCTAACCTGCTAGCCTGTTGTGATACTTTTACGTCTTTCGCAAGGGCACTCTGTCTGTAACAGATTAAAATTTTCTTTTGGCAGATCTCCCAACAATACTACAGTGCTACCATTACAGCTTCACAGCAATCATTGCTTGTTCTACTGAGTGGTGCATGTATGAAAATGCATAGATTAGTTATAGATTATGTATAAATGGTACACTATTGAGGTCGGTCAGACGCCTTTTCTAAAAATTTAATGTAGAAAACTAGACGGTAAAAATTAGAAAAACATTGTGCATCTTTTCTACAAATTCTAATCAGCTATGAATTACTTTTACTACGAACTTCAAAATGCTAAATATAAAAAATGATTATAGCTTCTTTAAAATAAAATCTTAGTTTCGGGAGTAATTTTTGTGTCAAGATTAGTGAAGATCGGATATTTGAATGCATGCATACTTACCAACAATTTTAGTAAAACGACGTCGAAACAGCGAATTGCGCCTCACTAAGGGCCAGAGCACACCTAGCGAGGCACGGCGAAGAGAATAGGGTACATGCCACGATTAATCGTTGACGTACTTTTTAAGGACTATCAAAACGTTATTTATACTACGTTATAAAGAGGATAGATTTGAATGTTTGTTTGTATTGAATAGGCTCCGAAACTACTGGACCGATTCAAATGAAATTTGGCACAAAGATAGTTTGAGACCCTATGAGAAAAGTAGCCTATGTCCTGCCCCATGGAGGGCAGGACATGGGCTACTTTTTGTCGCGATATAAAATCATCAGGGGGGTGAAATGGGGGATGAAAGTCTGTATGGAAAATCCGACTTTTGGCGCGGGCTAAGTCGTGGGGAGCTGCTAGTTTTTCCATATATTTTGTAAAATGTAGTCAACTTTTTAATGGTTTCAGCGTAATAAAAATTCAATTTTACCGATAATTGAAAATGATCAATTAACCTATATCGGAAATATGCTGATTATTTTTAGAAAATGGATTATTGGATTTGTGGATAATGGCATCATCCCTATTTGAATAGTTAATTCTTCTATATACGCCTCGCCTCGCTCAGGTTGGCTTTTAAACGCAAACCGGTTTGTTTGATGTGATTAAGAATCCGTTCATTGCGATAGATAAGACAAGTCTACGTATCAATAAATGTGCATATTCTCACCTCTCCTCCCGACTGTGCCCCCTATTGTAGTGGTCGGCGCGTTCACGGTCCCTAGACCTAGACCTGTCGCGTTCCCTCTCACGGTAGTCTCTGTAGTATCTGCAGAATCACCAAATATGTTAAGTGTTTTACGGCGAACTTATTCCTCCTTAATCTTATGGATGTTACATGGTGAAATTCGCAATAAGTAAAGGACATTGGCCAGCACATCAAATTACCCTTTCTCGTTGCAAGATCTCTCAACAGCGTAAGATGCCGCAGTGTTTACCACACAAACATCAAATTAGCGTTGTCATCCATACAGTAAATGTAAACATTAAATTATCCTAATAAGACCAGACTTATTAACTCTGAATGTGTAGCATTGATCCATTTTTTTTTAAACCAGAGACGCATAATCTAGTATTTCTAAATTCAGGTTACCCCATTTCAACGTTTTCAACAAGCTACTGACCTCATTATAATAATAATGTCCTTCTAGCCGAATTTCGACTACAGTGGCCAATCTCAACAGAGATTAGCCGACTGCGCGGGAGATATTATAGTGCACAAGTGTGTGCGCAATACACAGGTACACTCCTCATAAATCGGTGAGACGGGAGTCCTCGGGAGACCTCATTATAAAAAGTGCAGAAAATAACACACGAATCACTTACCGGTAAAAGCTAGAAATACGGAAATATGCTTAGAATCTTTTGTAAACGTATACAAAATAGGACAAACAGGGTTGTAATTACAATTATACTGTAAGAGTTAAACGATAGTTCGTGTGTATTTTTGAGTAAATACCTGACTACGTCACAAAGCAGACGCTCAATTAAACAGTCCAACTGGTATACCAACCTTGTAATTTAATGTTTTACTATGTTTTGCCGTGTCACCGTTTTCGTGGTAATGTAATGTGTATTATTAATTATATTTTTTTCCTTTCTTAATTTCAATAATAGACACTTACGCATCGCGGTCTCGATCACGCTCTCGCCCACTCGACCGTTCGCGGTACCTGGAACAAACCAAGTTGATATTTCATTTATAATATTCATTTTACCAAAGTTAAAGTTACCAGAAACAATACTACGCAAATAAACGTCTATTATTGAAATTATTTAATGATGAAAATTACATTAAATTTAATTCAAAAACATTCAACTTCAGGGTCAATCGGTTAGTTTACTCTTCTTCAGTTGAGGTGCTTGTGGCGCAGTGGCGGCAGCGCTTTGGTAGTGATACCAAAAGTTAAGCAACCCACGGCGCGGTCGTGATTGGATGGGTGACCATTCCGACCATTTAAGTGACGTCCATGACAAGCATCTCCGTGCTTCGGAAGGCACGTTAAGCAGTTGGTCCCGGCTAATATCTGTGGTATTAGTCGTTAAGCCTAGTCAGAGGCCCTAGGGCGGCTTGATAACTTCTGACAGTAAGGTTTGACACTTGCCTTACATACACCCCTCCACCAATCCGCACTGAGCCCGCGTGGTGAAGTATGGCTCGTTCCTCCTCATAGTTGAGGTGAGGCCTTTTCCCAGCAGTGGGATCTAATAGGCTGACTTATACTCTTCTTCAGTCACATGTCAGATTTTTTAAGTTAATTACCCTTCCACCGGTTGCAATCCAGCGAATCAATGTTCGATGTTAAGTCTGCCCGGGGTTGACCACTAGGAAGTAGATCTTTCGCCACCTTGACCCCGCACCTGTCCCATTCCCCCTTTCGTCCGAACTCCGCACTTCTAAAAAGAGCTCTTGCTTCTCTTTCTTACCTATCTCTGTCCTCTCTATCGCGACTGCGGTCCCTGTACCGCGAGGCGGACCGCTCGCGACGCCTCGGAGCGCGATGGTGAGCTCTTGCATCTCTTTCTCGCGAGCGCGACCGACGCGACCTCTCGCCGCTACTGTACGACTTAGTCTCGACCCCGTGTAGCGTGTCTTGGAGGGAGGATATCAGGATCTTGCACCGGTCGTCGTGGGCCACCTGCGAGTAAAAATCATATTTATTAAGTTACTAGCTGTTTGATAACTCACTCGAACCCACACAAATGCATACGCCATAGAGAAATCGATTCAGTGACGTTCGAATGCCTTATTCCTGTATTTGATTTCAACTTTCGACATCCAAATTTGATGTTTTTCTATGGTAAAGATAGAATTCAACCTCAAAATTGGATGTCACATTAATAAGAGATACATAATCTGTGACATTGTGGGTGTGAGAGGTGACCCAGTTGACAAATGATTTGTACCATACAAATCCTGGGACAATTAAGTCCCCTGGGTCACTTACTTTGCAGACACTTAAAAAGATAAATTACGTAGAAGTGTTGTAAATGGTAGGTTAATAAGATTATTAACCTACCATTTACTACTTGTACCCAGATGGGTACTTGAATGCACTTGAATACTTACCGTATTAAATTTATTTCGGACCGTATCATAATAAGACGTTTTTGAGAAAGGGTCGAAAACAGGTGACAGTAAAAAAGTTGATTGAGCAACAAGTAAAGGTGTTTAAAGCAGTGGGCTATTGGCGTGTCGCGATCTCAATTTGCAGTTTATTGTGTCGTAGCAAGAATTGTTATTTACTTAAATAACTTGTACACAGATACATACACACGCATGGTGTGAGCGGTGGACCCACTTATTCACTTAATTGTACTTATGATTGCCGAAGTATTAAAAAAAAAGTTTATTAAAATGTATATTCGATATTAGCTGTAGGTTTAGTTTTTAAGTTTAATCACATATACTGCACTAGAGCTGTGGATCTTGAAGTTAATAAAATATTATAAAATTTTCGGAGTAATCCTTCTGTACTTGTAGTATTAGTTATTCTGTGGGAGTATCAAAGTTAATCATGCTAGCTACAAGGACGGTAGGCGTATTTATGCGACGTTGCCGCTTTGTGGACCAAGTATCTTACCTTGCTCTGCTTGATGAGAGAGATGGCGGTGACGAGCGTCTCGATGGCTGACGCATACTCGCCGGCCGCGGCGTCACTTACTGCGCGCGCGATGGCGCTTGATGACACTGTGCGGTTGCGGCTCATCACCTAGAGAGAGGGTAAGAGTGATTATTATTGGTACCTAAAACGAATCGGAAAACAGCATATTAAGCTAAAGACTGCGGCAATTTATGCAGTTGCAATAGGTTCGAAATTGGGTTACGAAACCCTAAAATATGAAGTCTGATGTTCTGGCCCATGTATTTATTTTTCATAAGGTACCCAAACAAAACACTACACTGCGAAGTTCGCTGTAGAATAGATTGCATTTTGTTTAGCTAGGGGTCCTGGTTATTCTTACCAAGGATTGTGTCGTCGGAAGCCAAGAACGTGGTTTCAATTAGTCGTATTGAAACAACTTTTCAAATAAATACTACTACACGCTACTGTTGTAACACAAATTCATGTACAAATATGATTCAGTTTAGAAATAACCTTTGGGTGGGTAATTTACAAATTAAATCGTTAGTTATTAGTACCTACCAAGTCATAGGCCCTGGCAAAAAGTAACCAGGAAGACCAGGAGCTCTGATTTTGAATCACAATTATGTGATTTTCGTTCGTCATCTAAAACTCCACATCTTTGAATCACTCAATTAACTGGACTCGATTACACGGAAACGGAACGAGTGCCCCTATCCACTAGTTAAATAAGGTGGGCGATAAAATAAAAGTGAAAATTATAAAGCAATCGCAAACAGAATGTCATACGAGTGAATTCAAGAATAGGTCTACGGAAGCGATTCCATTCAAGAGGAACAGACAGGGCCCATGATCAAAAAATATGACGGATGTCACAAAATGTGATAAATATCAATTATTTTGATACATCGAGAATACAGAGAAACCTATATTTTGTGTGTATTTTTTCGATAAATATCGTATGTGATTTAATATCAAAGGCGTGAGAATTGGGGCTAGGGTTCGAGAAATAACGATCTTCTTTTTCTTAACTATTTTCCTCCTTCCTTATGACCTCCAGGCGTAATTTCAGCACTCACCTCTTCAAACTCCGCCTTGCTGATGGCAGCGATGGTGGTGATGCGTCGCATGGGCAGCGAGTAAGTCTACGACGGTGATTATATTATAGAATCTCTTTCATGTGTAAGTACTATCACAGCCACCGGTGGCTAGCGACAAGCTGTTTAAATTGTTTTAACACGTTTTGTATGGAGTCGCCGCACACGTGATGCGAGTGGCGGTTACACGCCATTTTGACAAAACAGAATCTAGCAGATGAGTGTTAATTGTAACGGCCACCGACCACCTTCGTTAGTGCGGGACGAAAGGGCGTGGCGAGCGACATCCACCGGTGGCGGTGACCCATCTGCGCGGAGCCTTACTTCTTCAAACTCTGCTCGCTGAAGGCGGGGGACAAGTCTTCGATGGTGGCTACGGTAGTCCGGTGTAACAATAGTACTCACCTCCTCAAACTCAGCCTCGCTGATGGCGGGGTGCGGGGCAGGCGCGTGGTGCGGGGCGAGGGCGGCGGCGTGGTGCGGCGCGCGGGTGGCCTCAGCCGGCGGGGGGTACGTCTGCCAAAGTTATTATGTTTTAAGGAAGACTTCAGAACAATGCAACAAGCGGTTCTGGTGGTCGCGCAGCTATCACGGAACTATGACCACGAGTAGGTGAATACAGAGGCAAAGCTTCCTAAAAGCGTTCGAAATTGTTACGTATTTGGTAGGGTTGTCACAGAAGGTTAAGATAAATTACTCAATTTAGTATTACTATGTAGGTACAGTCGACCAAATTGAATCATGACCCACCTTATGGTCATTTTAGACTTACTAGGTATACTTGACATCTGACACATGACGTTTTTTATTTTTTTAATTATAATACATTTTTCTTCGTAGTGAAAAGAGTTTGGATTATGGACTTATTTTAAATTCATATAAAGACTGGTTTATCTAAAACATGTCTAGTGCAGTGATAATAAAGGTTAAACTTGCATAGATCTCTGACCCGTAATGACGCATTATTATTCATATTTTAAACGTACTATGTGCAACATGCATGACAGCGAAGAAAACCTTACTACATTTATGAATACAAAGGAATAATCGGCAAAGTGGGTCATGATTCAATTTGGTCGACTGTACATAGCTGTTTAGAACTATTTTAAATCATATTCAATGGTTTACGTAACGTATCTTTGTAGTTTTTTCACATCAAATCATAACTTTGTAATAATACAGGTCAGTGGTCCTTAATACAGGTTAGGTAATACAGGTCCTTAACGAAGTTTTGCGCGTAAAACGAGAAGAGAAGTTTCTAATTTTTTGTATTTTTTTTGTGGCTATTATTGTGATTCTATGGTGGAATTATCATAGATTCTCTTTATTGCACAACACAACACACTAACTCATACTTCTGGTATCGATGTATGGTAACTTTAGACTTCTACGAATTCCCATTCATCTGCTATGACGCATCGCTCGGAAAGGCTTTCATACAATCCTATAGTTCCATGATAGCCGCTCCGAGAAGCTACATGCAACGAGCGGCAGCCACAGGGCACATTGTTCGGAAGTCTACCTTCACTCTAACGTATACTCTGAATAATCTTTTTTTATTGGTGACGTGCAAACACAAGTTTAGCGAAAGCGTAAAATATTTTTAAACAAAACAACATTTGTTTTTATCGGTCGTGAATCATTGCGTTATCTGAATCGATTACTTTCACTACTACACTATTTTACATCTGTTACCATAAAAAGTTGTTTCTTTGTTTTTATTCATTCAAAGGACTTGTCCTCTTTTTGTATGGAGGCTGTTTTTTTATTCCAAGATATCACCAACCACCAATAACCTATATTTATCTTTAAGCTACAAAAATACGAAACACGTAACCCTAGAAATCAGAATTTTAAACGCCTCTATTTTTGAGAAAAAATATGTTTTGTAACATCATTGACATCATCCATTGATCACTTACTTCTATTTCCTGGCTGTATGACTATTTACCATTGCCTTTCCACTGGTGGATAAATACTACTGGGTTCTACCACAGATTATATAATAGGTACTACTGTCAATGGCATGTCAATTTTGCTGGCAATTTTTTTTTCATGCGTTTATTGATATAGGCGAAGGTGCGGTTTATGTACAGACAAAGAGAAAAAATAATTAAAATTTTTCTCTAAATCGGAGGCCTTAAAAAATACATTAATTATGCTGGAAGACTAGTTTTAGTAAACTATTTCATATAATATTTAGTTTATTCTGGTTAGAAATATTGACGAATAAAAAACCGTTAATGGACAAGTCCTTTCAAACTCCTCATTGAGAAGTTTTTCAATAAGTTTTTACTTAAAGATTCGCTAGATGGTGCTAGGTGTCTTTTAAAATCTTTTGTGATGACTCTACCAAAAAAGGTAACAATTTTTAACGCTCTTTGGAAGCTTTGTCTCGGTTCCATTTATATACTCATGTATACAGTTGAGTCTCAGAATCACACACACGGCTTCGCTATTATTATTTTCTCAGTTAAGGTTATTCTAAGGTCGGCAGTATTTTTTTCTCATCATTCAACCCTATCATTAATCACGGAATCATCCACTCCTTTCACATTCATAATTAGAAAGAGGTAAATATACTATATAACACTCCTGTTTTATACAGCTATTGCAACCTCTTCCTCTTTAGCCATCCCGCATGCATGGTTAGTTTTATAAGTGTCCCAAAAATTAGACAAGTTTTGAAATTGCCGCCATTTGTGCAGTTAAGTGCTGGCAACCCGGCAAAATACACAATTTGACAGCAGAAGGTTTAGGGTCAGTAAATATAGTTTTAAACGATAAAACGTCTTTAATTTTTTTTAAATTGTGAAAATAATACAAAACACGGCCGGAATAGTTTTTTATTTCACCTAATGTGAAGATATGATTGATTGAAACATTCAGGAAGACTATTTTTAAACGACCAGTGTGCTTAGTGTCTCCAACTGATCCAGTCTGCCCATATAACCACATCAAAGTTAATGCAGTCCATATTTTCTATACAATTTTCGAATACAAAAGATTATTTTTGGAATAACGTTCAACAATCCTTATTGTACGATTGTTGTATTTTTAACCCTAAACTGTCTTAGGGTTGCCAGTACTTTACCACACAAAAAGCTCCATCATCGACTCTATCTGTGCCACGTCTGGCTTAGTCTAGAGTCAAGAGCAAACCCATTTAAAATAATAAAAAAAGCGACAATTTCAAATTTTGCGATATTCTTAGGTCAACCTTTATTATTATTAAATTTAAGTAAATATACTCAGCGTTCCTGCACACGGTGCCGTCACCGCGCCGTCGCCGCGCAACTACACTGTAGATACGAGTCGCGCGAAGCCCGCCACCGCGCCGCCTCTGCGCGCGTTCCCTCCCTCTGTTTGATTGATTCATTTCATTACCGGCCGTGTACGACCGTGATAATGTAGTTCCGTGTAAGCCGGCAATGGAATGAATCCAACGTACGGAACGAGTGCGGAGGCGGCGCGGCGGCGGGGTTTGCGCGACTCGTATCTACAGTGTAGTTGTGCGGGTGACGGCACCGTGTGCAGTAGGCATGGAAGATTTCATGAATAGCAGATGAAAAATCATATGAAATGAATTTCATTGTTCACACCTGCTATTTTTTTTCACATAGACTGCTACAAATCGCACTCTACGAAATCATAGATCATGCTCATTTCATTTCATTCATTGATTACTGCTTGTAGCAGAGCGAGTCGCGAGCGAGCGAGTAGGAATGATTTGCCCTAGGTGCGTGTTAAAAAAAGACAAACACACTTGTTATGCGATCATAGGTGACGATTGATACTGGGTGGGCATTTCAAGAACTTAAAACTTATGAACATAAAGTTTAGATTTGTTTGCCATGATTTTCCATAAAAACCTAAATATGACATTTCATATTAGTAGCAAATTAGCAACCGTTCACAATAATTCATATTTCATTATAAGTAGCAAATAGCAAAAAAGTGTTACATTATGACACTGCGAAAAAAAAAATAATTGCCAATGAAATTTCACATGTGATTTCATATGAAAAAAAATCATCATTTCATGAAATGAAAATGAATTAAAAGTAGCAATCATTTCCATGCCTAGTGTGCAGTGTTTACCTGCGGCGGTCGTCCGTACGGCTGCCTGGCGCCGGGCGGCGGGCCCTGCGCGGGGGGCGGGGCGTGCGGCGGGTGGCCGTAGGGCGCGCCGGGCCCTGCAAACTCTTACAAGTAAGTCCCGGTCAGACGTCTGTAGAAACTGATTGCGTTCTTACAAGTAATGGGGGACATTTGAAGATAGTAGGTAACGCCGGAGAAATATATTGCGTGCTTACAAGTAGGGGACATTCGTTTTCAAAATAGTATCGTAACATAAAATGAAGAAGACAAAATTCATCGATTATATTCTAGTGGGAATTAAACCCAGAGAACGTTAGTCAACATATTTAGCAGGGGCGTATCAAGGTCCAACTGTCCCATTGCGTCGTCGCTGCGCTATCTGCGCATGAAAATTGATGTTTTGGCAAGTTTATTAATGAAAATTTAAACAAAACAAATATGTATTCCCATAATTTTCGTCTTAAAACAATAATAAACATGCAAAGCGAGATTAACATGAAAAAGTTAGATCGAACTTCAGGAGAATTTCTATCTAACCTTTGTCTTATCGTGTTTCGAGAACCATAAATAAATTAACGATGTCCTGTCCTGAAGTTTCTGAAATAGGTTAAAACTTCGCATGATGGAATTTCTATCATAAAGTTTTACTTTTTCAAAGCGCTCCAGGTAGATATGGGTTATACTAGGTAAATTTGATACTAGGTGCAGCTATTCCTAGTATTTATTAATACTCGATCCAAATACCTATTCCACCTAGTACGTAGTAATTTAGCATACTTGACGCGACTAGTGCGGACTAATCCACGTAATATGACTTTAACATACAATTTTCTTTGAAAAGATACAACCGTAGTATGAATAATGCAATTTGTTTGGTCAGACAGAGACGGAGTGAATCTCTACGTTCGCACATAAGCTTAGCGAGAAATACTCGGTGCGCGTAATACACGACTACGGATTACGCAATAATAACCTCATTACTTTGATGGTAGGGTCGGAAATCGTGTAATTTATAAAATACTAGGTGGATCAAGTATTTAAAAAAATGGAATAGGTGCCGCTTAGTACTGTAAAATACCTAGTGTGTGGATCTGTTCTAGTAAATACGTCTCATCTCTAGCTCCAGGGTGGTAAAGGATCTATCTTCTATTGGTCCACTGAACGAAACACACATTGGCGGCTGAACGATCCTAACAGCCGTGGTAGGTTCCGTTATGTACCGCCTGGTAGCAAGCACCCTCCCACCGGAGCCCGGCGCTAAGTAGCTTGCTGTGTTCCGTCGGTGAGTGAGAGTGCCAGAACCTTCTGGGTGAGCTCGCTCCACCGTCGACTCAAGAACAAATCTATTGCAAATAAAAAAAGGTCCTTCCTAACTGAGCTTCTCATACATCATGGCATCAGCAAGGCATCGAGCATATTTCGTCATACGGCCCAAAAACAGGCCTGTGTATCTCCCCGCGGAGGTAGCAAAAACGTACCTACGCGCGGCGCACCTTCGTAGGTGCTAAAACAAGTTGCGTGTCGCTACCGGCCAGAGCCACACTCGCGCGTTTTATTTACCGGCGGCCGCGCGGCTACGTTGCTGGCTGGACGAGAATGAATAAAGTACTAGAAAGAGGCGCTAGATGGCGTTAGAAGTTTCTCGTAGCAGTCAACCCTATCGCGTCGCGTGATATTACGTCACTGAATAGGTTTAGTGTATTATGAATCATATTCCAGAGCAATAAGTATGAAATTATCTTGCAATGGATTTTTGTAGGTGTCTACACGAAACTGTGCTTGACTCTGAGGCGAACTAAATTACGCCATATTGTTGACGACATTGAGTAGACATTTCTTTGAATACAATTGCTAAGTCATACTTCTGTACGAAGTACTAGTATTCTGTGCCAAAAACCAATAATAAATAAGTACCTGGCGGGCCGGCTTGCGGCGGTGGCTGCACGCCGGGCGCGGGCTGCACGGGCGGCTGCTGGTTGAAGAACGCCGGGTTCACGTGCGGAGCTGGAGCGCCGGGGCCTAAGCACAAACATGGTTTAGACTCCCCCACAGCATCGAACACTGCCACCAGTGGCCACCGCGCGCCAAGTACTTCAGTCAAACCACTGACCTCCATAGTACAAGTACGCTGGACTAAACATTCTCTAAGAAATGACAGACGATTTTTATATGCTGAAGCAAAGCGCCCCTACTGACTGTACAGGTAACTAAAATAGAGTAAACTTCCATATGTTTATGTCAATTCTCATTAGTTCCGTGGACGGACACCACACGCTCACTATAGCCGTCACCGCTAAAATGGCGATAATTAAATGGCTTCATTGTTAGGTTGACAGTATGCAGTCCAGCGTACTTGTACTATAGAGGTCAGTGATTCAAACGCATACGAAGGTAGGTAGAGTCAGTGGCCGCTAAAAGTGGTCGGTGGTGGTACTAATCGTTTGACAGACGTTATTTCAAAATGACAAGTGGTGAGTGATCGCCGTAGCGTGTCGGGGACACCGAGTCGCAAGTGGACTCCATTGCTTTACGAGTGAGGCACAATGTAACACAATGTAAGCAGCTTGTCGCTAGCCACCAGTGGCTGTGGTCGGTGGCTTCATATCAGCCGACTGCAGTCCACTGCTGGACATAGGCGTCTCCAAGATGGCGCCAACTTTCACAGTCCTCCGCTTCTCGCATCCAGCCACCACCGGCCACCTTCCTCAGGTCATCGGTCCATCTAGCAGGGGGGCGTCCAACACTACGTTTCCGAGACGTGGTCTCCATTCGAGAACCTTCCTACTTCAACGCCCGTCGGTTCTGCGACAAACATGACCAGCCCACTGCCACTTCAGCTATCCTATCTGAGCGCAACCTTATAGTCCGACAAGTTTATGCGCGGGAAGGCGAGCAAGCGCCAATCACTATTATAAGAAATCAACCCCGCATCACCACTCCTCCCCGCTAACATCTAGTATGCCTCATCCCCTGCACCTCTGGCGACCGCAGAAAGATCGAACGAACTTGTTAATAATATAATTACGTTAATAGTAATGTTGAACTATCGTTTGCGGTTTCTCAAACGAATCAAACACTGGGCCCGATTTCCAACAGCCCTAATTCAAATGTTAAGTTCACGCCATCTCTTTGTCTGGTGAAGAAACGGAAAGAGACAACAATTAGAAACAACAAACTAAGGAACTCAACTGTCAGTTGTCAAGATAATAATTAAATTCACAGACAATTTTAGTAGACGCGAAAACAAAGCCATGAGAAATGGCGGCACTTAATTTGACGTTTCTAAATTATTGTAGTCCGTTTATTTTGGTTTCTTTAGCATAGAAACAAATAGTCATTATCCCTATTATTCCCCTGCTAGGTGGACCGATGACCTGAGGAAGGTCGCCGGTGGTGGCTGGATGCGATAAGCGGAGGATCGTGAAAGTTGGCGCAGTCTTGGAGAGGCCTATATCCAGCAGTGGAATGCAATAGGCTGATATGATATGATGATCCTCCCTATTATTCTTACCTGGGTGCTGAGGTAATGGCGCAGGTCCGCGAGGTGGCCCCTGCTGGTGAGGCGGCATCTGGTGGTGCGGAGGGGGCATGCCCTGGCCCGGTGGCTGTAAGTACAACACACAGTACAGATACTTGTTTGGTACTATAAATTATTGTTTTTAAGTGATAAGCATTCACTTTGTAATCTTAAGATTAGATATTATTGCGCTTAAAAAATAAACCATGGGTCAGGGAAAGAATTAAACCCGCGTTCCTCGCATATTCGGCGATTGAATTAAACCACTCAGTACTTGTTTACTAGATTGAAATTAATGCCATCAGCTTTCTTTTGTTTGCCAAACAAAAAAAAAGTGGTAATTCAGTTACAACAGAAGCATTGTTACGGACGACAGCAAAACAAGGAAAAAATTAAAGTATCTTATACAGTAGCAATAGGGGCGGTTTTTCAATAGACAAAAGTAAGTCTGATGACCACTGTACATAAACAAATCTACAAGGTATTAAGATGACGAATCTTCTATGATTCTGTGATGGAATATTTTAAGTTACCGGACAAATATCCGATGATGTTAACTTTTATGATCTGGACATTACTTGAATAGTGTCCTCCTAGCCGAATTTCGACTACGGCGGCCTATCTCAACAGAGATTAGCCAACTGCGCGGGACATATTATAGTGCACAAGTGTGTGCGCAATACACAGGTGCACTCTCTGTTCCTTCACTCTCATAATTCGGTGAGACGGCAGTCCGACATGACCGTAGAGAGATCAGGCGCAGGACCAACGGCTTAACGTGCTTTCCGAGGCACGGGGGTGTTAACACCACCAACTTCCTGACTCCAGAGCTGTGTCTGAGTAATTTCAAGATAGAAAAACCCAGACACTCTCGGCCCGACCCGGGATTCGAATCTGGGACCTCGTGGATAGTACCCAGCGTCCTGACCACTAGACCAATGAGGCAGTCCAATTACCAATTACTTGAATAACACAACTTACAACGCACAACTTAAAACGCCTTGAAACAATAAACGCTAATCAAAAATAATTGAGATTACAAAAACAATAGTCGAATCTAGTGCTGTCAGACTCACGCACGAGGGGTTCCGTATTTATTATCTACTTCATCTTAGTTACTTTAAAGAATTTATTCTAAGGATTTTGTATTTGGTACAAACTATCCAACACCCAAGTTCTACAAATATTACCTCTATAGCTAGCTGCTAAATTAATATAGTTATTTTAACCGCTATATATTTTTTTTAATTTATATTAAATGCGCTGTCATCAAGTTTTTTTTAGATTCAGGCCAGCAGTTTAGCTTTTAGATGCCCCATTGGACCAAAAAATTTCATTTTTAAATCTCGAACAGACAGACAGATGGACATGACGAAACTATACGGGTTCCTTGTCAGGACTACAGAACCCTAAAAAGTACAAAATCCATGCAAACATAAAAAGAACACACAAGACATCACAACATTTGTGACATAAAGGTGCCTTTACACTGACTGCGTGCGCGGGCGGCATCTGGTGCGGGGGCAGTTGGTGTTGCGGGGGCCCGTACTGCGGGGCGCCTTGGGGCTGCATGTGGTGCGGGGGACCCCGTGGTCCCCACTCCGGGCCTGGACGGGGGCCTGGGGGACGCTGCATCTGTGGCGGCCCTTGGAACTGCGGAAGAAACGGGTTAGTTACACGTCGAGTTTGAGGCCTCACTCCGGTTGGCGATGTTCGTAGTTTCGACTGTAGCCGTCCCTGTCACTCACATCTATGACAACGCAGACGAACGAGATGGCTAGACTCCAAAACACAGACGTCGTCAACCGGAGTAGGGAATCAGGCACGGAGTTATAGAAGATAAGTAACAGCATTATCGCGACGTTCATAGGACGTTTGAAAATTTTGGATTTTTGAATTTCAATATCAAGTAAATGAACCCTCGCCGTGGTTTAGTGTCATAGTATAAATGCTCAAATAGCTATTCTTATTAGGCTGCATCATTAATTTTATTAGTTTGTGTGGCCATAGCTCTGAAATGCAATCACTGAGAGTCAGCTCCACTCAACTCTTATCGCCTGCGGAGCTACCGTACTTTACTGTACAAAACGAATCATTTATCTTATTATTTTTTCGCACTAGCTTGCGTGTCATAACTCTAAACGCAACCACTGAGAGTCGATAGACCAACTCGTTTTACGTATGGAGACGGCACTCTTTAAGTTTGTACAAAAACTGTCCATTTTTGTAATCACAAAAGGCAAAACATGGCACAAATTTCTTCAACAGCCACTGCAAATGACAGCAAGTTATCCTAGCTGGTTAACAACAGACGATAATTTACAACACTGAAGTTATAGCGAAAATGTAAACGTATAATTAGATTTAATGTCTCGAAATATTATCGAAATGTCCCGTGTCAATTTCATGCATTTCATTTCCCCAGGCATGGTTGATTTAAGAATTGCATAAGACTCAAATATGTGAAACGAAATGACATAATAATATTATCTTTAGCCCTGAAGTTAAGGGAAATGTAGTTCAATGGGAACTTAAGCTCTTATTACACCATCCTATTTGTATTATCCTTACTAGGATCCTAATTACAAAGGTAAAAATCTAAGTAGTGTAAACAGAATCGTAACTGCGATTACACTCGCATACATTGCTCTGATCTCAAAGTAAGTAGCTAAAGCACTTGTGTTATGGAAATCAGAAACAAAGGTGGTATCACAACACCCAGACCCCGAGACAATATAGAAAAGATGGATTTCTATATTGACCAGACCGGGAATCGAACCCGGGACCTCAGAGATGGCGACTTAAAAACCGGTGTGCGGCTCTTAGTCACGGAAGTGTTTCCCTTAGGAAATTGTACTTATACAATAACCTATATAATACAAGTACGCTGGACTGCATACTGTCAACCTAAAAATGATGCCATTTGATTATCACCATCGCTTTGATTCAGCACAAAAAATATCCGTAATTTCTTAGAGAATGTTTAGTCCAGCGTACTTATAGAGGTCAGTGCCAAAGTAGGATCCTAGTTAGAATGGTGTAATAAGTACTTTAGCACTACTTAACCCACCTGCATCGGCGGCCTGTGCGGCGGTGGCCCCTGGTGCGGCGGGGGACTCTGGTGGCGCATGTGGTACGGCGGGGGACCCTGGTGCGGACCCATGTGGTGCGGCCCGTGCGGGGACTATTGTGATAGCATACCACCATTACCATCGATAGTATCGTCCGGTATTATAAGTTGACTGGTGCTCGGATTGTGTGATACTTTAACGGTTCAGCTATTTATTATTATTTAAAATGAGTTTGCTCTTGACTGGCTGACTCTTGACGTAGACATAGTCGACGTAATATTATTACTCTACCAACATTTTTGTGTATTTGGAGGCACGGGGGGTTAACACCGCCAAGGTTTTTGACTCGGGGCAGTTTGTAAGTTATTTCAAGGCAGAAAAACCAGAAACCAGTTTCGTCCCGCACCCGGACCATGTGGATACAAGGCCGGCGTGCCGACCACTATAGCCCGACCACCTGAGTCCTCACCTGTGGGGTACAGAGGTGAGGGGGTAGAAGAAGAGAAAGAGGACACAGCGGTGCTTGGTATTTGATAGCCATACTAAAGGAATAAATAAACCACCGTGGAGTATCTCAGAATCCGGGCACAAATCAAAAATACAATTATCTAAGGCAGTCAATTTTAGTCGAAACACAGCAGTCGTGTTTTAACTAGTTAACCAGCCTCTGAACTATAAAAACAATTTTAAATATACTGTCAATATAATCTGGACCAATACTATCGATAGCTGATTAAAAGTTCTATTACTATTTTATTTAAGTATTATTATTAGTTTCAATATCTTCTGTGGAGATAGTCCATATTTACTATGGCACAAAGAAGACACGAATGCTACGCTTTCAAAGATTCTTAGGTGGCCCACCCTTCAATGTGCCACAAAAAGTATGCCGTAAAAGTACGACCAAACGAGAAGAATCTTGCAAATGCATTTTACTGTTATAATCTTTAACATCTAGTTTTTTCACAAATGAAAACCGCATACTAGTCCACGGAATGACGCGCCATGACAATACTTGTCATATATCAATACTATCATAGGTTTTAACATTTTTTGCACATAAAACGTCATCGTTTTGTAGGTAGGGTTATAAACTTAAAACTTGCAAAGATTATAAAAACAAAATAAAGTAGGGTTATATTAATAAAAACCTTGTCCTACGCTTCTTGAGAGAAGCTATTCATTTTACATTTACTTCAAAACCGTCAAGAACCAACGACTTGCAAGAATCTTCCCGTGAGGTCTTCCAATTGAATTTCAAACTCACCTGCATGGGGGGCCTATGCGGGGGCGGACCCTGGTGCGGGGGAGGACCCTGGTGTTGCATGTGGTGGGGCGGGGGACCCTGGTGCTGTTGCATGTGATGCGGGGGTCCGTGCGGGGGGCCTGGCGGTGGCCCGCGCATCTGGTGGTGGGGACCGGGGCCCGGCATCATCATGCGGGGCCCGTTCGGTCCTGGACCGTTGGGACCGCCTCCGAAGAATTCTGGTTGAGAAATAACTGTGTTCAGAGTCGCGTCACCAACGCTCTGGTTTCTTATGCAGGTATAGGGAAAATTCAACTTCGATTTTCAATCAGATAACGCAGTCACTTACAATAACCCAACAATTTCGTGCGCGACCCTCCCGTGCAACGAAATACGTGCGGGGGGTTAGAAAGCGCCAATCGCATGCGATTGTCATAGGAAATCCGCCGGTCCCCGATGACATCTAGCACCCGCACGTCTTTCGCTTCGCAGAGAGGTCGCGCAAGAAGTTGACGGGCCATATAGGTACAAAAAAACGCAATAATTCAAACCTGCAACTTGCCGATTTCCCATTTTCCGAATACCTTTTTTATGGCATTGTGCGCTATTTATTCATATATTTTTAGGAATAGGCAAGCTACCTCCCATAAAAGTTTGATTTCCCTATTCTAGAAACCCTGTATACAAAATCAAGTTATACCTCCAGGATGCGGTCCGGGCGGTCCACCGGGGTGCGGCCCCCTCATTCCGGGGTTGTTAGGCCCCGGAGGGGTGGACCTGGTCTTCGACTGACTCTCAAACTGGTTCAGTGCCTGTAGAACATCATCTTCATACAAATTCCGAAGTAAAAGCTGTTGAGAATCTATTGTAGCATTACGATATCATATCATCAACATAATGGTTGGTTCTTTTACACCCGAAAGTAATGATTGCTGTGTTCCGTCGGTGAGTGGGAGTGCCAGGCCAGAACCTTCTGGGTGAGCTCGCTCAATCGTCGACACTGTCTACGCGACGTCTGGCTTAGTCTATTGTCAAGAGAGAGATCATCATCAAAGATTAATCGGACGAAAACGTATTTTGACGCTAGCATCTGTGGCTATCATGCCGTGGACTGTTCACTAGATAAGCATAGACGGTTATTACTTTCGGGCATTAGGGTAGGCGTAGGTCCTCTAAGATGCTATTTTGATTTTGAAACATGAAAGTGGTGGCGATTGCGCTCTTCAATATTAATCATCCATATTTCTGTTGTCTACAAATCTTTTTTTTATTCCCGAACAAAGTTTTGAGCACTCCTCGGGCTACAGTAACATACAAACTAAGCGTTATTATCCTTAATTTTCAGTTCTCTAGCTACATGGAATTAAAATCGAGGTCAGGTTTTTTCTATAAAATACACTGGTACTATATACTTAGTTAGAAATTCTTGTGAGCAATAGATAATCTATCGACATTTAATCGACGATACATTGTTTACTGAAATATTTAGGATACTCAAAGCGTATGTAGACAAAATTGTCTCTGCCATCAACACCATTGATCGAGCCTGAGATATTTCCGTATTTTCTCGAGTCTATGCATCACGCTTATTCGCGGTGTCAAGCTGGCATTAGTAAGAGAGACAACTATAGTCGAAAATACGGACATCGTAATCCTTAAGTAGTAAGGTCTCTGGCTATTTTCCAAAACAACTCGCCAGCTATCCATTGTTTTACGCCCGAAATTAGTAAACAGCCCGTAATCCAGGAATCAAATCGATCCGGTTATTTGCGTACCTACCCGTATACATTGAACGGACGGTGGCCACGGCTGCCAGCATCAAAATACGTGGGTGTTCGATAGACACGCAAACAATCGAGATTGATATAAAATCTTTGATATCGGGTCTGCAACCTTAGGCAGTCTTCACACTGCCCCGCACCACGCAGCGTGGCGCGTGAATTTCTTTGTTGCTCGCGCAACTTACAGGAGGTGCGAGGCAGTGTGAAAACCGCCTTACTCCGGGTAACGGCGTCCGTATTTTGGACTGTAGCCGTCTCTGTTACTCATGCCAGAATTACAATGCAAACGAGCGAGACGGCTAAACTCGAAAATACGGACATCGTCAACCGAAGTAAGGACAGTTACTGTGATTAATTTCGGGCGTTAGACTTCTTGAAGATTTTATTTAGGTTTAGCATTACCTGCTTAGTAGGCAAGGTGACAACAGGGTGTTGCCCGTGGATCTCTTTCTTCGGCAGACGGTCCATGACCATCCTGATCGAAGGCTCCGAGCCCAGCGATATGACGCAGAACCCTTTGGACTGTCCATTGGCCCTATTCTCGAAGAACTTCACGTCTTGGAAATCCGTCACGCCGATGTCAGCCACCGCGTTAGCTATGTCTTGATCCGTGGCCCACTGAAAAAGGCGACCGTCAACTCAACTACAAGAAACACACGGCGAGAACAATGTAAAATTATAAAATACATACTTGGTGGCGCCACCCCTGTTAGTACGAGCGTATCAAAAAAACATACCTCACCTCAAGACCGCGACTCGGAACTCCTGAACGGCAGGTGACCTATCCTCAAGATTGTTTAATCGACCTATCGACGAGTCTTATTTTGGCTTCTACAAGGTAAACTTTTCAAATATGATTGAAGAAGCTGCGCCTATATTTGGCCCTAGTGACGAGATAGTCGTTTGAAAAAAAAAAAGAACTCCGTGATCGCGGGTTTGTAGTTACTGTCGATTCCGCAACAGGATACGTTGGGTGAAAAGGAAACAGTTTGATTTTTAACCATCCTTTTATTTTCATTGTTATCAGAATTTATCACAGATATTAATATCACAGACGTTCTTCTCAACGATTATAATCAAACTAAATAGGGCAGTTTGCAAAACTGCTAAAATAGAAAGCAAACAGGAAAGATCCTTCAGTATGAAGGAAAAATATTTTACAGGGCCCTAACATTATGTTAATGTATCTTAAAAATATCGTACAGTTTTAATATAAGTTTAGGACTATTAATATTTAATAGTAACATGAATCCCATAAACAATTTAATACGAACCCAGTTAATAAACAATGCGTAATTATTTTATTCCATTCTTTGATGAATGCTTATCTATATTTTGTTTTTCAAATCTTTACAATGCGGTATTTAAATTAGATACATTCTTTAAAAAAATGTTACATGAGTCGTTAGGATATTACGCTATGTCTCACTCGCAATTATTACATTAGATTTAAGATTTTGCTAATAGTATTTGCCATTATTACAAGGGATTCAATAACACGCTATTATTCAAGCACTTTTCGCCATTATTACAAGCAGGGATTCAATATTGCACTAGTATTTGCAAGTGTTACAAGGGAATCTGACAGATGGTTTTTTAATTTTTAATTAACAATTATACGTTATTTATATTATTGACTAGGCGTCAAAAAGCTATATGTATTAACAAAAATATCTAGAATTAAAGCTTTAACGCGAATATACGCAATAATAACATCGGCTAAATGTAACTATCGATACTAACCAAGATAAAAAGGATTAAGTAAGTACCAGTTATGCCAATACACCGCGCAATAATTAGTATAAATTCGGTGGTCGATACAAACGACCAGACTATACATTGCTATAAAACCAGAGATCATAAACATAAAACAATCACCCTCCAAGAAAAACAAAAAAACCTAGATATCATAAAATCATCAACAGTAGAAATATATCACAGTAGGCATAATAAATATGATACCATATTTGTTGACCAAATAAATATGTACCTTCACAATACTGAAATACTATGGTGTACACACACCACAAAACGGATATGCTCTCGTAATGAAAAGTGCACAATTAGTTAAATAAAAATAGAGGGCACAATGAGCTACATAAACAAGCAATAAACATCTTACCTCTTGGAAAACCTGATAAGAAAAAACAATGGTTAAAATTTTTACATCCAACCAGAATTTTGGGTAACTGTCTCTAGTCATTCACTAAAACGACCCAATATTCTAGTTATTTTAATTGATAAAAAGCAATATTCAGCCAAGTTAATATCTACTCATAAATGAAGTCAATTGTCAACATAGACATGTTCTGATGCTCGCTAATCTAATAATTTAGCCTAAATGTGATAATATCACTATATTATCCACAAAGCCATGAACACAAGACAATAATAAAAGGATTTTCAAGGTAAGGCATAATCTCCAAATATGTGTTAAATGTGAAACATACAAAGTCACAACAAGGTCTAAGTTCAGATTCCTGTGCTAAAACATCGTGTTCTCAATGGTTAAGCAAAACCGTGAAGTTAACATGTACGCGTGACGGACTCATAAATAAATACATAGGTATATTGATGATACAAGCATACATTCCACCAGGCATACCAATCTCCAATCTTCCATCGCCATGGAAAAATTACCAACTAATGTCAAACACACAGAATACTCAGACAAGAAGAGATATTTACAGTAGTCAAAATTTTGTGGCATTAGCAATTTCATGATATGGAAAATATAAATACAGCTAAACTAAATAACATCTTGATACTTACATGCGCTAAACATATATTTTAACCCTAGATCTAAGTGAAGTTATTGCAAACAGAAGTACATAAGTGACCATTTTAGTATGCAAATAACTACTGAATAACACAACACATTACATCTGTACATATAAAATATTTTTTTGTAACTTTACATGTGGTTTTAATTTAATGTAATTAATATAAATAGGATTTAAGACAATTTAAATATAGAAAAACATTGTTTAAAATGTGTTTAAAATGAAGTCTCCTACTACTAAGTAACTAAATGAGGTGAAAATAAAATGTGTTTACAAAACGGTAACCTATCATGAATTAGATTATAACTGTAAATATCTCTTCATATTATTTAAAATAATAGAAAAAATACAATATTTTAAACAACATGATATTAAAATTACAAGTTAGGTTTTCTACAATACTGTAGAACATATTCAATCAAATCCAAATTGATAAGAAACAAATAAACTTGATTTGACTGTAAATAAGAAATAAGCAAACAATCGCATAGATAACATCAAAAATATGTTGATGAAAATCTATGCAAATAATATTTTTAAACCTGAGTAAATATGTTTTTAAACCCGAGTAAATATTACGAAATTTTGCACACAAAATAAATATATTAAGCAAAAACAAGATTCATTTAGAACTTCCTGCAATTAACTCTCCGATTGCTTTTTTGGGTCTGAAACCAATCACAGTAGTCAATTTATATGACAGGGTGTAATGTAATCAGAAGATTTAAAATTATTATTGTATTATGTAATTCTAATTTTATTAGTTATTAATAAATTAGTTACTAGGATTTTAATTTATTAGGTAAAAAAATGGAGAAATAAACATTATTCATCTTGTTTTTGCTCAGGCAAAAGAGCTAGCATGTATCTGTTTAAAAATTAAATATTTATCAGTTTGCTATATCAAAAACTTATTTTATTGAATGACTCATATGCAGTTGTACTATATTCTATACTAAATTCCTTTTCTTTTGGTACACTAGCAAATGTCTTTTTTTAAAAACAAGTAGTAAACAACAGTAAAAAATAATTTTGTCTGTAAGATTTCCTACCATGACATTCCGCAGACAACCAAGAGAGAAAGAGATAGATAGAATAGCAATTCAGCACAACTGATTTGTAGCCATGATTTGAACACGCAACTTTTCATTTTAATTTGGTTGAAACAAGAGGGTCCTGTTTTATGTGCTTATTACACCTTTCTAAATTGAGAATTTTGAATTTAGCTACCTTATTAGTGATTCAAATCTTAATGTTTAAACAATTTTAAATTTAACTCTTCACGTTAAGGTAAGGTAAATCAAATAAAGTTTTTTTAGAATGCTATTATCACTTGACTGAATTCATTTACTGCATTATTAGGTAGACTGAATTCAGGAAGGTGGAATAAGCACTTTAAGTAGCGAAACAGGTTTATTATTTTGTTGGAAATTTGCAGCAAGTTTTATACCATTAACTTACAAATGCTTCTTTGTAATTGTAAATTGCTAATATGTAGGAGTTAATGCAAATCAATTTTATCTTACAAATTAGCACATTACATTGTCAGTCAAGTGATCAAATGTTTGATTTTAAATTATTTTTTACTTCATTAATAACAAGAACAATAGAAAAATGAAGTATTATTTTCCACCATTTATGCTGATAATACCATTTGAATCACTGTAATCTGAAAAACTGCCATCAACAATCACTGGTTTTGCCTGATATTTCAAATTTACTATAAAATAAACAAATTGCTTTCATAATAAGTTTAAATGTAAACAAGAAGTGTTCAAAATTGAAAAATTACGGAGCTGTAAGATAAATCAATTTGTTTTCAATGCTTTTTAAACTAGGTGCCTATTTAAAATTAAATAATTAATTGATGAGTAAATTTTCAAATGGAAATATTTTACAATTTCACTGCATGGGTTTGAACAAATAAAGTGAGTAGGTATTGATGTTGCTTGATAGTTACAAAATTCTAGTTCATTATAACATTCACCATATCTGATAGAATTTACTGTATCATCATCCATCCATCCAAACAAGACAAAAACCTCAGCCTGTACAATCTCAAGCAGAATAAATGTATTGAAAATGATTATTATGGCTTGAAGTTTGTACAAGCTTAGACACATTCTATTTAGATATCATGCAAAAAACCATGAATTATAAAAATTTGTTACAAAATCAGTATCTGATACAAAGACCACAAGATTTTCATTTATTTAAATGACAGAAATCAGTTATAAATTACTCAGTACCTAACCAATTACTTGACAATCTAAAGATAGATATAAATTCAAAACCAGTGTTGTCTTTTAACGGCAGCAAGAAACATTTGTTGTGCCTAGGCAAAAACAGGCATTGAAACAATAAATAGCTCATTCCTATATTTACATTATGAACTAAGTGAGACAAAATCTTGTACAAACCCAAGTCAGGTTGCCGACGTAAAGCTGGCAGCGGCGGCCATGATGCCCGTGACTCGGAGCGTTGTTGTGGTACGATGCGTTGCCGTTCGTCTCCTCCGGAGGGTGCGAGTGCTGCGCAGCCGAAGAGTTCGGCGGCCCATCCCCATCCTCGGGCTTCGCTGACGGCGCCGAAATCACATCGTCGTACAGGTCCACATTTTCACCTCCAAACTCATCCTGAAAATGCCGCAACACGACACTCGATTTAATAGTGCATTTATCTACTCAAAACATGCCATTTCAGAAACTAAATTTCTCCTACGATAAAAAAAATGTCATAGATACCTGTCTATTAAAATCCGATTCAATATCATCGGCGTAGAGATCTATATCCACGCCTCCGTCCGCCATTTTGCGAAAATCCAGTAAAACTATCTTCGACAGCAATACATTCGACCGACGCCGACCGACTGACTGACGCAACTTTTTGACACTGACAGAAACTACCAACCGGATGTGAAGGGTTGTACTGACAGCTAGCTTTTTTACCAATCGATATCAAAAATATGACTTTATGATTTTTTTAATCAATTAAAAGCAGAAAGCATGGAATGGAAAGAGCATGGACGGCCTTCCTCTCTAGCCAAAAATGTTGGCCATATAGTTTGAGTGATTATATAAAACTACTTGGTCTTGACTAGCGTTGGGTTTACTTCCCGGAATATTTCTAACTGTTGGGAAAATAGGGATAATACTCAAAAGTGCACTTAAATAAATAATATGCGAGAATTACCTATTTTGACAATGGTTTTACGCCTGTAGCACACCTTCACATAAAACTATAACAGCGGCACCACGCTAATTTTGCCTGTTTGTCAGTTTTATTACACCGAACGTAAACTGCATGTTCTAATGCTTAGATTTATCTGAGTCTCCCTTTCTTTGAGATTCGGCGATCCTGTAGTATACTTCCTACTACTGTGCCCACGATGTCGCGAATGGGTGAAGAAATGTAGATATTTGAGAAGGATTGGAGAAATCTCGACATAAAGAAACAGGGTCATAGTAAAATCTCTGCATTAGAAACGGCAGTTTGGCTTCTGCTAAGTTTAAATATTTGAGACAAGTGATAATAAAGTTAAATCTTCGTTATTTAAAACAAGAAATTCTGAAAAATAAATACACCCTGTATATTGATGTAATGTCGACCTGTGTTTTTGCCAATGTCAAGTTAGTACTGTACTTCTAAGGGCTTAGTGCGAGGTTTTTCAAGGTCTCACCTTCGTCCGTGTGTCGAAAATTTGATCAGCGCCCCAGCGGCACGTTTGCGAAACCTGATTTTTTATGACACTCAGCTCAGATCGATCGTGAACGCGTATGAGTGGTCAGTCAGTTTATTTCTTTTTACACATTGAACATACGTGTATGGTTCACATTCGATGATCAGTGAATTTTTGAGCATTTTAACTTGAAATCAGTTTTTCAAGGCCTTTTTATTTTTAATTGAGTATTTTTTAAATCCAACACTACGTTTCCCAAGACGTGGTCTTCATTCGAGAACCTTCCTACTCCAACGCCCGTCGGTTCTGCGACAGACATGACCAGCCCACTGCCACTTTAGCTTACTGCACCTCTGAACGATATCTATGACTTTCGTCTTTTGGCGGATGATCTCGTTCCGGATTCTATCCCTTAGCGAGATCCCCAGCATAGCGGTCTATGCTGGGGATCTCGCTAAGGGATAGAATCCGTTCCATAGCTCGCTGAGCTCCCCTGCTGGGTGGACCGACGACCTGAGGAAGGTGGCTGGTGGTGGCTGGATGCGAGAAGCGGAGGACCGTAAAAGTTGGCGCCGTCTTGGAGAGGCCTATGCCCAGCAGTGGACTGCAATAGCCTGATATGATGATGATGATTTTTTAAATCGAAAATGTATCATTCAATTGGATCGAGAAATTGAAATATGTAATTTTTTTCCCATCACTAGGCGGAAGTCAAATTATTTAATATTAATTTTAAATATAATTATCTTAAACTTACGCGGTTTTACTTTTACAATAGAGAAGTTTGAATAAAATTTTATTTATTAATTTTATGTACTTAACCTGGAGTTCACCGCTCTAAGTGTAATTGTAAACTTTGATGGCCCCTCAAATGGTATTTAATTTGAGGGGCATTCTTGACATACAATAAGTACGTAAGCATGAAAGCTTAGAATTTCTGAATGGGCAATAGATGGCGCTGTATTTTAATGTTTGTGCTTTTACGTTTACATTTTTGGTTATTGTTTACTTCTCAATAACATGCATAAGTTCGATATACAAAATGTTATTTAACAAAACGTTGCTGGTTCGTTTTTAATGTGGAATCAGTAAGCGCCATCTAGGTGACAAAATGTCGTTGTTTGCAAGCGACTCTGTTTGTTATTGTTCATTGGCGCCCTCTACAACTACTAGCGAGAAGGCATGCGCGGGTAGAGCGGCGGGAGGGAACCATCCATCCCTCGCCATTTTACGTCAAAGCTGAGCTCAATCAAGTTAGCTTCTGTCAGTCGCTGTGTTTGTGTATGGTGTTGTGAAAAATTTTCTGTGTCGATGAATCTCAATGGGAAATCGTGCTGATTACGACTCTGAAAGATGGGTCGGTCGTTGTGTTTGTGTTTTTGATGCGTCCCTCGATCAGTGATGATGGCCAAGTGATTGATGAAGTGAAGTGTTTTGTGTCGTATGTTGGCCAGTCACGGCAACAGCGAGAGCCTTTCTTTGGATAAATCGTCCCCAAGACGACGTTGGACCATAGAATAGGAAGGTGACACCATGTCGGCAAAAAATATTCCAGGAGATAAGGTAGGTAAGCACTACTGCATTACCCAATAGTCTGCTAAGGTCATTTACTATTTGTTTCTGAAACCACTCCTTTCTCGCAGTGGCAACACACAAAACGATCAGCTAGCCACAGCTTGAAGTATTCGTAACAGATACCTAATTCACACCTACTATTTAGTTAAAAATCACTGATTTAAATGTTACATATACATACAATGTCTAGAGCAATACTGCCAAAAAAGTAACATTCTTAAAGATTCTGGTTAGATCTGTCTATAACAGACTAGCCCTTGATTTTTATAATACCAAGAATAATTTCAGTTCTCATATCAGTAGGTGTCTGTAGAACTGATATATATCTGACTGGTGATATAGCTGGTGACCAAAATTGTCATTTAAAAATATCAAAGTAAATTGTTAATTTAGTTAATACTTCAGACATAATAGAAAAACAATTGTTATGAGACCTCCAGCAGTCTTACAATTCTCAAGGGGTTAAATTACAATTGCTTAGCCAACTAGAAATGAGAGTCGGATAATGTACATAACTTTATATTCTCTGGTTATTTTTGACAGGGCATAGCAATAACACAATGAACATAGGTATGTTTTGTAACATTTCTTGTGCTAGGGTAGTAACACCAAAGGATGGCAATTATTCCATTCCATTTCCGTTATCACCGAGTCACTGCACCTGTTAACCTGGTAAATATTTCTTGCAACAAATATTTTACCCAATAGGATCTCATATGCATTGTTTTACAAATCCCTATAATGTCCTCATAGCTACTACTACTGGGGCCGAAAATATTGTAGTGTAAATTAATATATACATAGGTATTAATGTACTGGTTGTGAGTGTATCTCTAATAAGTTAAATATAAAAATAAATTGTTTTCACACTTAATTAAGTAATTTTTTTTGTTTCTATAATCCTATGTTGAAAAAGTAATGACTTAAAAAAACAAAAATAATAGATATTTTGTCATCATATACCTATCTTTTTATACAATATGAACCAAATTCACTAATTTTTAAACAGCCAGTAAACATAAATTGATGATTTATTTGACACAATTTCCATAAGTACCAATTATGTCAAATAATATTATAATTTGTAAATTAGTGAAGCGAACTTCACCCTGAAAAAAGTATACTACTATATGACAATATCAATGTATTATTATAAAGTCAGTTAGTGATTATACAAATAAACTGCAGTGTGAGAGAGTAAACTTTGAAGGGACTATGACATTACAACTGCGTTTCCTGCGCTGCTTCTTTTTAACACTAGCCTACAATTGTCCTGTTCTGAAGCAATGGTAGGGCCAATTTTGGGATGCATTATTTATATAAACTTATTTAATATTTACCCATTATTATTATTATTTATATTTTTATACTAGTGTATCTCAGCATGTTGCAGCTGGTATTTCAGAATTACATGGGCGTAGCTCTGTTAAGTGTATTGAGTGTGAGATGTTGTATGTAATGGTACGTATGGTTGTGAAGCAGTGCTTATTTGTGAAGATATGCCAAGTCTTATTATTACAATGGGTTAGGTGGGTCTATGCAAAATTAAATTGAATTTTGGTGGATTGTGGAGGTGGATTGCAATTAGTTAGGAATAAAGGCAAGTACTTAAGCCCGAGCAGGTCGCTAGTTTTAATGATTCCATTGTATGCAGCTCAATTGGTGACATGTTTAAATATTTTAAATATACTTCACTATAGCCCGATTGCCTCGCTGAGTCCTCGCGCCTCACAGGGGTGCGGGGCTAGACAAGAACAGTGACAGTGAGCGGTTCGGGCGGCTGGCGCTTCGATTTGATTGGGTGATTTGAATTTTGAAAGGAATGCGAATTTTGAATTTCAAAATTTCAATTCTAATTGCAGCAGGCACAGGTGAGAACTCAGTTAGGGGGTCGGGCTGCATTATTATTTAAGGTCACAGCCTAAAACCGGGTCCTCCTTTCTTGAACCTCATCATACTACACGTATTACAGATACCTTGGGTAACCTCCATATAAGGGCAATCCTAAAACCAGGAACGCTTAGAATTTGATTAGTGCAGGTACCTAGAAAATTGGATTGATTTGATGCTCAAAAGTAACTAGGTAGTCCATGGTTGTTTTGAACTAAGTTTGACAATCTTATTCAGCCTTGGTTGGTTTGGTATATTAGGCTGATTTCCAGGTGTTCAATCAGGTAGTTAAGATAGTTCCTAGTTTTTGGCTGAAAGCGACACTGGCAAGTATTCTTCCGTGTGAATGCTCCAATGAACATACTTCACGCCCACACTACGCACCTACCATGCACGGCCAGAATCAAAACAGTTCCAATATTATAACATCGAAATGCCAAACGAATTTGAGCCTTGTGAATGAACTAATAAAGATGATCAAAGCGAGCATTGTCCACAAGTCAACTAGTCCTCCTGGTTGCTATGCAAGATTATGCACCAATGAACCGAATCTTGCTTCGAAACGCGGATGAAGGAACGAATCCCCGACTGACTAGCTTCAGTCTGCACTTAGCTTAACTCATCACGGAAACTCGCGTTACGGTAAGAGGATTATCGAATGAGGTCACGCTTTTAAGCCGACATGAGAAAGGTTACACGAAATTGCAAACTTGAGAGCACCGAAACGTGTCAGTCCATTGTTGGTTGGGCAACCCAGCGGAATCACTTTGCGAGTGGTGGCGAAACTGGCTAAAACGTAACGCCAGATTATACGGACATAAATTTCCAAATCCACTTCGTTTTGCCCGAGTTTTTCTTTGTACACAATGGAGGTCAAACCAGCCTCAATCCCAGCGCTTCTGTGACTAGCTTATGTTTGGTGAGAATTTAGAGCTAAATGAGTTTCAGAGCTTTTACTCTAAAAGCAAGAGAAATTATTGTTTTTCATGAGGTATTAAGTTAGCTGAGTCGTGAGGTCTGTCTTTATTTCTCTTTGGCCTTCCAAATAATCCCTCACTAATAACATCAATCATACATCAATAAGTAATGCTTACTTTCGTGGCAACATGCATCTAAATGTGAAATCTTCGTGAACACCATGACGATTCGCTCATTCATTCATTCAAAAGTAGCGTAAAGCTCCGCTAACGGGATGGTCTAGAAATAGACAGACTTTCTAGTTTTTAAATGCATTTGAAGTAACTCAGTGCTTCTACAATGTAACAGACTTGATGTCATGTTCAGCGTTTCAAGTAATGGAGACAACCTAACTAATCAACATGTTAAGAGACATAATTAAGTTGGTTGGTTGTTTATTATATCTTGATTATTAGTCTTATGATTAGTCAGACAGGTATCGTCATCATGACACGCGATTTCATGTTTTCCATAATATCTAGTCTAGTCCAGGTAAACTCTTCTTTGTCTACAGTACACATTACTGTACGTAGCGGCCAACTATAAGTCTAACCATACTACGATATGTGCCACACGGTTCTTATTTTTTAATAAATAATAGTTTTGCTTACGGATCATCAAAAATTTATCACCAAAAAATTATGAATCATCATGAATTTTTGATGCATTTCTATAACGTTCGAAATGGCCGTCTAAGAGCAATTTAGATCCTATTGGCTATTAGTTACTAATTACTAAGGAATTAATGTATAATATTTGATATGCTGTAAAAAAAAACTTCGTCGTATAGGTACTTCATGAATTATTGAGGGCAGTGACCACCATTGAATGAAACACACACAACTTTTTCTACAGTTTGAATGGAGTAGTTTGCCATAGCCTTCTCCATTTCACACACTAGCCAACACTCGTCTGCAGGTTTCCTCACCATGTTTTCTCATGACCAAGAAAAAAAAGTCCATTCGTCTAAATTAAGAACGTGGCTTGAACAGCCGTCCATAAGACCTACCATTCAGAGAATTACACGTAAGCTGAATAATCCCTCTTTTTTGTATAGTAATTACACTTTAATCTCTCAAAAACGGGTCACGATTTTCAGATTGCATTAAATTCCCTGACCTCAAGTGTGGGGTTAACGATCCACCATTACGAGATGTCTCGCTGGTTGCTCTCAAACAATGGCCGGCTAACTGTAACCACGTCGACGTTTCGTCACGCGGTCCGCAATAGTTGTCGTTGCCCCACCATTTTCCCCTGCTCTAGATTTTATTTCCACAGTTTATGGTGTTCTCTGGCCCGGATTTAAGGCCGATTTTTCGGCTTACTTTATCCATTCGACGCACCGTTTCTTTATCTTGGATTCGGTTTTTGAACTTGTTAATCTATTGGTCACGTGATCAAGCTTTTTGGCTTTTAACTGCGTTTAATTTGCATTAAAGATTGTAACAGTGATTGTAGCGTGGGTACAAGAATTGAGACTGAGTTACTCTTGGATTTATGAGATCCATTTTGTGCTTTTGGTTTTACGAACTAGGTATGTGAATGTCAAATTCTGTTTGCCGTTCTAAATCCTTGACACGTCTCGAATGCACTACCTTGATAGTGCCCATCTCAATGGAAACGGGATGTTTTTGCTTTTATAAAAATAATACAAGTTCATTAACTTTCTGCTGTACAAGCAAACATTGTAAATTGGCAGCAATAAGAAGGCACAAGTATGAGCGCCTCATTAGTGCGAGGTTTATCGCAAGAGAGGAAACTACAGTTATTGCATAAGTCATGTTAGTTAATTATGCTAATTCTTGTCTCGTGCCGCCTTACACATGTGACATAGATGAGGATGCCGGAGTTACTCATGTTTTTAGTTTAAAAATTATGTATGCACGAGATTTCAATAGATAAATTGCAGACAATAGTTTTCACAACATTTTCTCAAAACTATTGTCTATTCTGTCTATTATACTCGTCCTTTGTGGACGAGTAGAAAATGTTCTGAAAACTATAGTAGTACTTATGACTACAAATAGAAAACTACCTCATGATTGAGGGTCCTGATCGTAGATCTTTGACAAAACAGTGTAAATTGTCTTGTACCTTTAAAATTAGAAACAAAAACTTTTACAGTTCTGTATGGGTACGGTCTACCATCACTCCAAGTAAACACTAGCATCTTATGCAGTTGTTATAGGGTGGCTTTACAATAAAAATGCATAGTCTGTGCTCGTCTTTGTATTTAAAACTAGGCGGCGAAGTTTGAATCCTCCTTAGTTTCAAAAGCTGTATCACGTGTTTGAACTTTAAAATCTAAAAGGTGCCTATTACTCATAGTCTACCTCAGGCGTCAGCATCAATCAGGTATTTTGCTTTCAAGGACAAACTTCTACCATTACATAGAGTTCGAAATGTCATGATAAAATCTAACTTGGAAATATTTAGTCACGAATCCACATTTCTAATGCTTTGTTGTACGTTTTCCGTTTTGTCATCCG
This sequence comes from Pyrausta nigrata, assembly GCA_949316185.1. Taxonomy (NCBI): domain Eukaryota; kingdom Metazoa; phylum Arthropoda; class Insecta; order Lepidoptera; family Crambidae; genus Pyrausta; species Pyrausta nigrata. Next base: position 11,582,932 of record OX438955.1, on the reverse strand, counting down.
GAGATTGAATTATTAATTTAATGAGATCAACCGTAATTAAAATTGTATTAAGATTCCACGTAATTAACGCCCATTGTGAATTATTGCTTTATTATAAGTTAACAATTACTTTTTTAAAATATTTTGTCTTTACGTTCTGCATACTCTCACTTGATACTTTCCCTGATAATTTCTCTCTTTCTTCTTTTGCACCGCCTGTATCTTCTCTGTGTTCGACCTATGGTTGACTGGTAGAGAATGCTTTTGGCATTAAGTCCGCCATTTGTACATTGTTTTTATTTGTGCAGAAAAGTATAAATAAATAAATTACAACTTAATTCTTTGATTAATAGGATAGGTTTTTTTGTTAATATTTTTTATAGAGCTCTTAAACTATGACCTAATGCATGACAGATGATGCATATTTGTAAGCTCTAAAATTAACAGTTGACGCAATATTTATCAACTTGTAAAAAATAACTTCAATTAGATTTGTAATTTCGTAGTCGAGACGACCTAGAGCAACATTGAACACAATGGGAGACCCACGAGAAGCAACGATTCAATGGCTCTCTGACACTCATATTTTTCATATTGTGGGTGGTATCGGTAATTTGGGTCTTTGTATGAATATTTTGACAGGTGAAGGTTTTTCACACGCGGTTTCGTGTTTATTGTTCAGTGTGTCATTCATTACGGTCGCATTTTTTGCGTGACACTCGTGTTTTGCTGTCGGTCACGCGTGACTTGCTCTAACGGTACTTGCGTACGTGTATACGATGTTAACTGTCTAATGATATTAAATACTGTTTATCCCATTTAATGTAAGTCCAAAGTTCACTGACCCTTGAACAAGCACTAGGTTAATTTGCAGGTTTTTATTTTTGTAAAATTGCTATATCTCGACAATGGCAACAATAAAGGGAACATAGGCGTTCCCCATTTGTATTTTATACATAAGAACTCCTACTGTATTGCATATTCAGAAGGATTTGAGGCTTTCCTCCTGTTGAAGATGTTCGTATTTTTTAGTCTACCCATCACACTCGTTCGCGTTGTCATTCTGGCGAGAGTGAATGGGACGGCTACATTCGAAAATATGGACATCGTCAACCGGAATCGGTACTATATATATATTGATATGATAATTATTCTATCGCAATTCTGGTTGCGTATTATTATATCTTAGAAATAAAAGTTTTTGCTTTCAGGCAAATAAAAAAATAAAAAAGGCTCATCGTTATCATTTATTCAGACTGTTTAGTTTAGCTGCTCTGTTGAAAAGTTAGCCAATTTTATTGAGTGCTATTGATCCGGCGAGGTTACTAAACCTCTTCATTACAGCTTAATTAATTAAGTTTAGCAGCCAACGTAATATTGACTAGACCAGACAGACAACATTCAAAACTTTTAGTAAGCAGCTATATCCATATAAAAATAAAACTGACCAACACTGAAAAAATCATTGGTTAACAGTATCCAAAATTTGGCTACTAGTAGGCCGTAATCGAGTAACTTGCGAACTTCTGGTTAAAAACTAGTTTTGTTACTGAATGTCAATTTTTGACAAAAAATTGACTTCCCTACAACGAAACCTTCAACTAACAAAACTAGTTTGAATGATCCTTTTTTTTTCAGTGAAGTGGGAGTTGGGAGCGGAGTCTTAGTTAGTAATACCATAATAGTAAGGTACGGAGCCATGAAAATAAGTAGACTGAATTATCAACGCCCAGCCCAAACTCTTGCACGTAGGATGTTGAAATTTTGTACAAATATTCCTGATATGATGTAAGCAACCACTAAGAAAATAATTTTGGATGCCCCATTTACCCCCATAAGGGGTAAAAGTAAGTTTATATGTTCTGAAACTTCGTTAGTTTTGAAGCTAAATCTACCAAAATTTGCTTTCAACCGACGTCTGGAAAGAAATTATAGCTGGCAAAATAATGAGAAATATACTCAATATGCCATTTCTCTGGGATTGCAATTGTAATTGTGATAGCTTTCAAATTAGGCAGTAGGACTATCTGTAAGACGTTTTCGTTAGCAATATATTGTTTTAAAATTTCATGGTCATTATCATTAGAATATTTATTTACGGGATTGCTACTATGTACCTTTTTATTTTCGAGTTTCTGATATTTCTAAAGTTTTCGATAGAGTTTTGACTTTTCTATGAACGAAAGTAAATTCTTGCACACAGAAATTGATCGACTGTTTCGTCCGCTGGGACGGTCATTTGTTGATTACTTATTGTAATGTAGTCTCGTGTACGAAGAGAGTAGAGACTTATCGTTAAGTACTGCCTGTCTACTGTAGTTACATACACTATTATACTTCACATCAACAAAAAGATCTCGCCTGGTTTATTAAGCGTGCTGGCAAGTGACAAGTGGTGGGCGGGGCACAAAGATACCAGGGCTGAGTCATGATCTCGAGTCATTCACATCGGTTCACACAATGATTTTGTAATGACCGCCTACGGAATTTCTATTGTCAGTGATGGATGTACGTCGTGTTGCACCGTGTCGGTTCGTCGGCACGATCCCGGCTTTATAAGGATCAACCTGCTTTTGGGTGGTTCTGAATTAGTTTGCTCGATTTTGTCAAGTAATGGCTACTGTTACTATCAGTTATACAAGTTGGAAAAAGAGTTAGTTCTGTCTAAGTCTAATGTAACTACCTATTTGTATGCTTATTGAGTTTTTTCGAAGTAATAGGACAGATTTAGTTTGAACATCATATTGATAACACGAATAAACTAATGGATGATACGTTTTCCTATAGCACTGAATCGTATTTAGTTCTACTCTTGACAAGTTCGAGTAGCACAATCAAATCGACATCGAGAATCAGTAATTCGGTACTCTGTAAGTTGAATATACCGTCAATCGAGTTGTAGTCGAATAGTGAACAACTTGAAATCTAAAACCGCCGTTACATCTTTACCACCGACGCCATCGTCTTCTAATTCGAGCTAATGTTTAACGGATCGCCATTTTAGGTGGATTTCGACTCGATTTTGAATTCGATTCGATTGAGCTCGGAAGTAGTTACCCTGGTATAGTGCGACGGCTGCCGTAAAAAAATGGCAAAAAAAGAAGCCCCTTTTACACTACGGTGCGGAAACTACAGACTAAATAAAAACCCAAAGATACAACTTTGGTCGTAAATTATGCCCGCTCTCAATATTTTCGTTTCGCTCACGTAATAGACGTAGAGGAAGTTCACAAAGTACACAACTTAAGATTCTATACGTTACAATGTTGATCCTATTAACTACTCGGGCGAGTTCAAAGCCCCTAGTCATCTTAATCTGCTCCTCGCGAACCAGCACACGCTCACCAAGCTGAAAACAAACTTGAGGCTAACGGATTTTATGTTGGATCCTTAATGTTTGGGGTTTAACATTTCCTAAGCTTCGAATTTGGGACCTATTTGGAAGAGCTTTACGGCTAACTCACGAGTCTGCCTGTCCAGTAAATAAGCTGCTCAAGTACTTCCTAGAACGATCTTGCAGAATTACAAATTTTGCTTTAACTTGAGACTTAGAACACAGGAAATCCACCGACCGTTTGGAATGGCAAATACCAATTTGTATGACCAAATCAAGCTTTAGCCCGCAATCAAACTTCCTCGTGTGATATGTATCCAACAGTTTTTCACCGTAATGGGACTAATAGTTTATACCTACAGTACCAAATGGTTAATTGCAGATATAACGGAACATGACAAATGAACCTTTCTTTCCTACAAGGGTTGATAACGATAACTTGAAGTACAGGAAACTTTTTGCACATGTAGGCAGGTACAACACAATAGTTACGTCAGTAACGTTTAAAATAGCTGTGCTGTGCCAACATAATTTTATTTTTAATTTAAATTTATTAGAGTACTGTCTGTATATGTACAATCGTTAAGTTAACCATATAAAAGGACAAACCGTAAAGAAAATGTTTCCTCTGAAATATCGACGTAACTATTGCTGGTTTTACAGTTTTTGTTTATAGTCAATTAGAATTTTCTCTCATTCATAATCAAGAAGAGAATTTTGCAACACTTTAATCCGAAAACTCATTTGCGGCAACATGACCATCCGACCATTATAATCCGAAGACAATGATTGTACTTCAATTAGCACTCGCATAAAATATTATTTAAATCCAATTTTCGCCGACTTTCGAGTACGGTTCCTCTTAATTTTCTCCCAGAGGTCTGAGTCGCCAGACTTGGGACGAATTGCTTACTGTATTAAAGTGTTTGCCTTCCTAGTTCTCCCGTGGGATGGGATCTGGCTCCCTCGAAAGACAACCCGGGCCGTAGGTAGGAACCTACGGCCCTATTTTCACCTCCCTTAAGACACAATAAATAAATTGGCCGTTCCCTCATTTCAACCAAGATATCTGTAACGTAATTTATTGATACCGAATCATGATTACTTTCTTAATTAAAGACAACATGAACCACGGAAGTTAAACGAGATGGTAATGCAACAAAATATATTTTACAACGGTACTTGGATCGAACCGGATTTAAACTTGTCCCTTCGCTTATGGCCTGGCCTAAATGTATTTGTTATTGCATTATTCCAATATAATAAACCATTTAATTGAATTGGGATTTGATTGATTTGGTTTTAGTATTATAATTATTTTAACAAATAGATGAGACTGACTGAAAGATCATGCTAATAGCTGAATTTCGTTTAGCCTTTGTTTTAGTTATGGTAACTGAATATGTTTCTAAGATGGAATTGGAAATTATTTGCCGAGTCATTGACTTCCTTCCAAATAATACTTTATGATTTATGTGCGCATGATTCAAAAGGGATTAGGGTAACGCATCCGACAGGCCGTTAATAAGAACGTGCACCCCTGTTGGTTTTACACCCACCCTACGATGTAATCTTGCACAGCGTGTAAATAAGTTTTACGTCATATCCTATTTCATGACAAAGGGAGCCAGAAATAGTGTCGGAACGCATAATTTTAACAATGTAGTCGTTATATTTTGAAATCTGGCACGCAAATGATAAAGTAGTGAGCTGAAAACCTCTGTGATCGGTAGACATTTTTCCATTAAGAAGCCTGCCGGCAGTCCTACTCGCGCCATTACCCCGCAAATGGCTCGAGCAAGAGCTCGCTGAATTCTCGCGCGATTCTGCTTTATCCACGCTGAATATTTTATTCCAAATTCTACAGGATATGACAAGTGACACACTTTGCATAATTCTTCAATCAACAACCAGAGTTGAGTCTGACATTGAGACGATTTTTTCTAGTATCTCAATCCAACCCTGAACTAAATAACTGTATATTTGCACGAAAAATATCGGCCGTAATAAAAAGTACTAAGAGCGCAAGTTTCATTGAATCTTATTGCTTTTTATTGGATATCAATAAAGGTAAGTCTCCTGAAGAGGAGCCTTCATAAATGACGCGTAGAACTCTGTGATCCTCGGTGGTTGTAAAGCCGATTATCGTTTTTTGTGAGTCCGTAATCGGATTACTGTATCGTAGTTATTGGTGAGCCGTTAAACGTAAAACGGTTCGTCTGATGTGATTAGACGCGAGTCCTCAAGAGGCACTCTTTGTGAACGTTCGAGCTCTTTACAACCATCTCAAATTACACTTTACATCACTGATACTAGATACTTTATCGGATTATTAAATTTCAGCGCGATGAGTAAATTATGACGCTATGATTGCCATGATGTGAAGGAATTCAATACTGACTAATTTATTATAATAATGTTATTGAACTGAATTTCTAAGAAAATTGTTATTACATCGACTCGACCTGCGTCAAATTAATTTGTTTAGGCCCTCGCCTCTTCATCGTAATGCGAACCTATTTGTCCGTCCTGGTGACTCATCTGAAAGTCAAGGGTGGCTTACATAATTGATGGACGCAACAGCTGACCGTAACAAACCGTCCACTTGTGTCCGAACTTGATGAAATATATTTTCCATCGCGTGACGGTACAGAATTTATGTGCTGACCTTACTTTTCTTCTACAAATCTTATCATCCTATCAGAGTAAAAGCTTAAGATCTCACGCTCATAGAACAATCGATAGGACGAAACGTTTTGTTCCCCAGACAAAGCGCTTAGATAAAGGTGACTTATCGAGTAACGTAATGCGTTGTAAAGAGATATAGCAATAATCCCCACTAATGCCCTGGGGTGGTCGCCCTCGTTTTTTCCAATATGTGCCGTTATGGCCTCGAAGTCGAGGGTGCATTCTCAAGTGCAGGGGCAATAATCCCCTGTAACGTGACGTCGCATGTCCTTGTGGAGTTGTGGTGTTGTGCAATTTCGTTTCGTCCTACTGTGAGTCGTTCGGACGAGATCCTTGTACGATACCAATATTTGGAATGACTTTTTTGTTTTCTTTTTGAATCTTGTCTCTTCAATATAAGTAAAATTGGAGTAATTAGCCAGCATTTATTGTGTTACCAGGCTACAGCATCGTAGATCACGCGTAATGGGTACGTAATTCGCGTCTAGCGCTCTCTGCTGACACCGTCCGACTGCGGCCAAGATGCGGGCAGATCTCGAGAGCCGATAAAACGTGGGTAGTTGTGAGTTTTATGGAGCGGCCGGTAGCACAGCCTGTTTTCCCGTTATCGCCGACAGGGGGCTTTAAATCAGGCGTCTTTTATTCTTAAAGGCTTTAAGCTTCACGGCATTCGACGAACCACACACCTCAGGGACCGATATAAGGGGAGATCTCTAGTAAAGTGGCCCCTCCTGTCTTAACGCTGAAGAATTTTTTGCTTAAAAGCTGTTGAGTGTTTGTGGCATCGTAAATGCCTACGTTTTGTACGTTAGATTAATGATCGTGTTGCATGTTTACAAACTTTTAAACTGAACTAAAGTCGTGAAGCTGTCTACTGAATACGGTTTAACGTTTTACGGCTAAGGGTTCGAAACGATATTTAACTCATGTACAGACTAACTTAAGCAGTAACTTGCAGCAAACCAGCTATAATTTATCCTTTCTTATCAATTATTGTTTACAGAGTTCGAGGTAAATACGACCCATTTTGATTGGGTTGCTTAAGGCCGCTTACTGACCTAGTTTCAAAAATATGCCTGAAGCCAAGGAAGACATACAAGTTTCGTAATTAATGTTTTGTTTAGGACATGCCGTTAACAGGTCCCTAAACATCAAACATCAATCAGTAACTCCTTTAGGGTATTTGGGCGTATTTTCTAGAAGACCTTAATTGACAGTGACATTTTCACTGAGAAATCTCGTGATGATATAATTTATTAGCTATCAAGGTACATTTCGTCTACTGAAAAAATGGTCAAAGAAAATCACGAGTCAGAGACGAAGGAAATTTCGTCACAATCAGTCGAAAATTCCTCCAATTGCAATGTATTTTATTTGTTTTCAATCTCGCGTCTGGAGGTCAATTTGGGACTTTCTTCAATCACACGACCGGATACTTGAACGATGAAAATTACTCGTAAAACATTTTTAAGAATGCTTCTAATTTTTTCGCTTAAATAAATTGAGAGCAAATTACAAATAATGTGTAGTGATGTACTCATATCATGCAACCCATGGCAATAAGTACAGTACATTTTTAGTGTGTCTGGCTAACAAATACAAACTATAAGCTCTACAAAACGGATCGCCTGTACCAATTCTGTACAAGGTGAAATTATCAAAGTTTCGGAAAGACACTAAGAACCAACGAACGCTTCTTAGATCGTGTGATGGTAATAAAAATCCCTAAAAAGGGTCAACTTGCATAGTTTCATAAAAGAGCACACTGTGGCCCTATTAACGGATACTTACCATAGTCTAACCAAATTGGAATCACAAAATATCAGTTTTTAAAAGCAACGTAATGACTCATAAATCAGGAGCGTTTTAGACTACATTTGAGTTTCTAGTACACTATAGTGTTGTAGAGGATTGGCTATAAATAAGTTATGTCATTTTCGTTTTAAACGCAACTAGCATTTAGAAAGTGTTTTATGAAAGGATCTATTGCACTTACTTTACTAAACGCATTTTAGGGGTTTCATTAAAACTGTTTGTTCATGAAATCATCGGTGTTATCAATAATTTTCCATCCTTAATTATGAATAATGTTAATACAACGCACTATAAAACAATATACATATTAGCCTTCCGTTTACAATTATGAATAGTATTAATTAATCCATGTAGATAATCATCACATGATCATTTAAACTAAAATTATATTACGCTGTTGTCTTAACGAGAAGGATAGGTGCATATTAACTTGGTCAAAATTATGACCACTGTCGTCCGTGTAAGAGCTTCTTACCACAAAGATTAGTTTGCCTGAGGGTAGTTACAAATCTCCCAGATAGGTCCCACATGGCAACGGCTACGCCATAAATCTAGTCGACGCGCCTACGGGAATCCTCTTACCGTTTATCTCTTTAGAATTTACTAAAATTTCTAGCTTCTAGTAGCGACGAAAAAGATCTCATTTTAAATGACGCCTTACCGCCACTAAGTTTATTCTGTTATTTCAAAAATATTTTCACATTCTAAGAAGCTAATAATTATAATTTATACTGATCAATATTAGTTTGTTAAAATAATACGTATCCTTAGTGAATACAACTTTCTGAAGTGGTTTTAAACACACTCTTACGGTTAGCCGGTACAGGATAGCATTTTCTTCTTTATTATTTCGTACGAAGAAGGAATTTTGCGTGTTTAGTATAAAAACATTCCCCATTGTGGACGTGATCTATCGGCAGGCGGAGAGAGTCCGCATGTGGGTTTATAGCCGATAAAACATCTACAGACGCCTCAGGGCTGACATTTGTCTAAAAATATGAGAGAAAATAAACGAAACTCCTCTGAAAATCATCAGCGTGGTATAACTTCGCTCCACCGAAGATGCGACAAACTTAACTAAACAGACGACGGGCCGGACGACCGTCTTTTAGTGTGTTAAGCGGTTACAGATTCGAATCCCACACGGTGCCTGTGTTTATTAAACGAGCACAAGTTTTTGTCTGAGTATGAATGAAAGCTTATGGTTTCATTTATCTGTCAATCCGTTCCGTTATTGCGTTTTCACTACATATTCTGCCTCTATCAATGTCGGGCAACCCTGAAACGCCTATTTATGTTGTTTTTTCTACGGGGAAACATGTGTTGATAGTATTAAACAAGAAAAAGCTATACGACGTGTGGGTGGCACCTGCGACTCATAGATAGTTTCACAGGGGTATCGTTTCATGTTAAGTGGGGCGTAGTTAATGCCTTTTGGTGTTGACAATTTTGTTTTTGAGTTAATTTATTTATTAATAAATAAAACACTATCCAGACAGATACAGCAACACCCATAGCTATATCCCAGCTACTAAACTAAATAACCATATCAAAAGGAACTGACATGTCTCGTTTGTATAATTGAATGCATTTCATTTCAACACTCAAATTATTTCCAGAATAAGTCTGTCGCTTTGAATTAGGTAGGTGACAAAAACGCTCGACCTTTCCTTTTCTTCTTCTTAGCGAGTCGATGGAACACGAGAAAATTACATCGTAGCAGCCCAGAATTCAGCCACTTCTATTGCGGATCGACTGCCGTCCATTAAATCCTCTGGCGTGCAGGTGTTGGGGCACGCCGGGCACGATGTTAAGTGTGCCATAGTTTGCACCGCACCACAAACACAGTCCACATCGGAGCTTACCGAAAATCCCCACCTGACCATGTTGTCCTTACTTCGGCCAACCTGAGTCCGAAGCCTGTTTAAGGACTTCCAGATCGGCCATGGTAAATCATGACCTTTCCTTTGAGTTGCCAGATGTCGTAGGAAATCTTACACCTCTTCTACGTGCGTCTTTTAACTTAATTTAACAAATAGAAACTTTGTAAACGTGAATAATAGACAATACTAATTGAGAGACACGCTTCGTCGTCCTCTCCAAACAATGTTCCATAACTTTTTGTCGTTATCTCACTTGTGACTTGTGTTGGGTGAGGTCAGTAACCGTTCGTCACATGTGCTACTCATTACTTACATGAGTTGACATCGTGTCGTAATTTGATAAAGTTGAAATCTGTTAGTGTAACTGTCGGTCGCGATATTTTAATCTTTAAACCTGTATCGATTTATGTAATCTTTATTCATTGCTAATGGGAACTAATTCGGTAATGACTTTAGTGGTGTTAGTCACGCGATTATAAATAAATGTTATTTGCTAACCAACAAACGCATCTCGTTTACTCTTTAGAAGTCTAAATTAGTTTTCATTGAAATATATTTACGCTGGAATACTTAAAAAAGTCGTTAAAAGGTCCTCCCTAAAATAACGATGTCCAAAAATAAACAAAACGTGATCGTGTCCGCGGCAAACTCGTTAAAACTTAAAATACCTTGGGCCAAGTCTACCTAAACGCAAAATCTTTGCGGCAATCACATTCGCACCTCGTAGCTTTGATGTATGCGCGACTCGTAAATTGGTTCATTTCAATCAGACATGTCATAATTCCGAAGCAGGAGAGAATTATTTGAATTCTGATTGTCGTTACTCGGAGTGGAATGATTCGATAGCAAACGCTTATTTTCTTAATAAAAATCAGTGTACTGTGTGCTATGTTTTAATATGAAATGATTATTTTCTTTTGATATACAAGTTCAGATACGCGGTTGTTCTACTCCTCATGGTTGTGCATTTAGTTATGAAGTAATAGAATTAATATACTAGTAGCAATGTGTGTTACAGTACAGATGACTTATCACAATGATTGTCAAGTGTCTTACAGATGAATTTTAACAATGATTTCGTTGACTCTATAATTTGGCTTTGTAGTCTTGACCTAAATATTTGTAAACGGTTCATCATCATCCTAGCGTTATCCCGGCTGCGTACTCGCACGCGACGGCCCAGGGTTCGCTGACCATGATCCAGGGTATGGCAGATCAGGCAATTACAGTGGAGCGACTGCTATCTGACCTCCGTGACCCTGTTAACTGGGGAACCTGACCAGTGTTTTGGATCATGGTTACACATTCAGTCGCCTCAATGTGCAGGTTTCCTCACGATGTTTTCCCTCACCGTAATCATCGGTTAGTTATATTTGTTAACGGTTAAAAACATAAAATTGTCTGAATGTTAATTAAATATGGGCATTACTTGTTGTAACCTGTTATCCTTATATGTTATATTAAGTACATACGCTTGTTGATTTATGTTTACCCAGAGTCCCAGACAGAACCTTCACTTACACCCCAACAATTTCTTTTCGGAATATAAAATAAACGCTAGAACGAAACATGCAGACCAAATTCAATTTGGCGAAGTAATAACAAGTTACGACGGTCTCTTCATTGACTGTTTCACATCTCAATAAAATCGATCTGTCAACCTTCGATAGAACTTGGTATGCTCTATTAGGGCGCATGCCACGCAAGGGATGAAGATAGCTTTTAAGCTTCAGCCACAGAAAAGCATTATGAAAGTAAAATGACAGAGACAACACGCGATGTATATCACAAAATATACTATCAATTTAATTATTTTATTACACATCATGTTTTGAACAAGTTACTGTTAAGGTTAAACATACTAAAATTAAACGATGGCAAAATCCCATATGCATTTGACCACAAATTGAGGATAATAAAGACTTACGTGTTCATAATAATCGCCTTACCTTTTCCTTACTCTTCAATGTTATTTAATACAATATCCAGCTGGTATGTTAGCTAATGTGTGGTGATCACGGGATATGCATACAGGTATATGTGTACGTACATACCTGCACTACATACATAGTAAATCCTAGATTCGCCTCCAATGGTAGCTTATCAAAAGTATGTACCTATTGTATTTACGCTCTGGAACAGAATGGCTTGATTGCCAAAAAAAAAAAATCGTTATTAAATATGCTAAGATGAGTAAATTCAACAAGCATGCGTTAAACCTTATTTGTTCACTTCTTTTCCAAGACTACTATTGGTGGACAAGGCTGGTTGCGCAACGGTTTGTTAAAGTGATGCTAAGGCGCGATAGATACAATCTTCCGTTTAGAGACGGTTACAAAACAAAGGTTCCTATTTTATTGCCGCGATAAAGCGGTGGAATCCGCCCGCGTTGTTCAGACGTAATTTTGTTTTTTTTTGTTGCGGCTCGCGTGCGGTCATTCGGTCAATGTGGTTTGGAAGCCGAATGAGTAAAATAACGTAAATCTCTCAACTTCCAACCAGCATTTTCTGTTACTGAAACTGTCCCTGAAGCAACTTAATTACTATGGAATCGATCTCGACCCGATTCGAACTCGCTACGATCTAACTTTGCCCAATGCATCGTTTTCGTCTATTGAATCGTTTTCAAAAATTGTACGTTCGAATAAAAGTTACAATAACAACGTATTAATAACTTTCGATCACAAATTATTTTTATTTCTGTGTAATCGTATAATCGTATGATGCACTCTTAAAGGATGCACTACACAGATTGCAAATCCCGTAGCCAAATAATGTAGTTAAAGTTACACCAAACAGCTCTTTGTGTATATTTTAGGGTTTTACACAATCTTTTATTTTTACCCGCAACATAGAGCTTATTCTTTTGCCCTTATGAGAAGCACCATTTGCAATTTGTTTGCACGCATACAATTTTGTTTTTCTAAAACGATTGCTTTCTCATGGACCTCAACGCGAGCCGAATAAATAACAGTTATTTTAATTCGGTTTCGACGTATGTGTTACAATGTTACTAGCTCTCGCTTCCATTGTTCGTATGCGAAAGTGTTTCTAGTTCACAAACGTTATTACGTAGGCCTATCTATGAGAACTTCTGGTTGGTCTGTATAAATATAAGTACCTTTATTATTAGCGTACTAAAGGAGATTTCAGTTTGTATCGGACAAAGACTCGATTTTGTTCACGTATTTCTCATTTGAATGCCTTAAAACTGGTTGGAGTCATTTAAAATCTTTTTGTACAGTCTATTTGCATGCACACGTGTGTGAGTGCGTATGTTCTAGTTTCCCTGTAAGTAATTATGTGATGTCTCACTTCTTTTATGTTCAAAAATAAAAAAATTTGGGTCATTCGTGTAGGTCATAAAGCATTTTGGTCTGGATATTTCTTTACCATCCCAACCAGTTTGTAAAATTTGGTAGCTCTTTAAAACAGGTCATCCGACCGGTTTGTATTCGTAAATGTAAAAATAACTTTATGCTGCACTATATTATGTTTACTTTTTGCTCTTATTACTATTAACTATAACGATGCCCCTCAAGGTAAATATAAAGACTAGTGTTATTGTACTCTGCCAAGATCTTTGGACTGTTGTCCTTTCTGTTTGTCTTAGTTCAACTTCTGCCAATTTTTGGGTATATAAATAGGAGAATTCTTGTGATATTTTTTAGTAACGCTTTCACTTCATAAGATAACTAAAATCTCCACTTCAAATTTGGGATTATTTGACTCTGCATCATTGAACCTGTTCTATAATATAAATCTAGTCTAGTAAATATTTCCAAATATTGGTTAACTGGACATCATAAGTATCAACTTTATACTAGCCATGTTGCTTCATAAGTAAGCGAAATTTTGAAATCGTTTTTTTAATGAACTTCCTATTGCGCTGACGCTATCTGATTTTGTAAGTCTATTAATTTTTTTCGGATCTCTGAATCCTTGCTTTACTTAAGTATTAATACAAAAACTAATAAAGCCATGTTACATCATTTTCACATAGGATAAAATGAAGTCACCCCCGCTGTCTGTACCCTTAGATCTTTCAAACTTCGCAACGGATTTTAATGAAGTTTCAGTCAGCAATAGATATAGAGTGATTCGAGAGGAAGGTTTATATGTATAAACACGCATGTCTCTAGTAATTATATAAAACCAGTAAATGATGCCTCTGCATAACTATTCTATTGGTGTGTTGAATTAATTACTAGCAGTTGAAATTAGTGACGACCAATTGCTACAGCAGCCAGCAGTCACATAATAGAAATGTAAAGAAGGCTCTATGACATAGCTCTTAAGTTTATAATAATTGAAATTTAGAACCGAACTTTAAAATTTACTATCTATTTAAGGAACTAGATAAGTTATTTATTTATCTATCGTATTTATTCCTTCCATCTTTGCCTATCCTCCGCCATTCTCTTGACCTCCTGATAGGACACGACGTATAACTTTTCCTTCATTTGACACTACAAGGACAAGAGATTTAACTCTTAAATAGGTGTAGATGATCCTTTCTTAGCTGTTAGAGTTTAAAATTTTAGAAGAGAGTTTGAAATACATAAATGAAATCCGCGAATACTTTAGACTCGGGTTTGTAGTATAGAGCCAGCATTGTAATTGTATGTTGCGATGGAAATGGTATAATGAAAAAGTAACAGTCCTACTGCACATATCTACTGACAGCTAGGTACCTCCGTCGTCCTAATTGAACCAGCGACGGACGAGCTTCGTTTAACGTTAATCTTTCATTAACACCGTTTAACCAGCCACCACAGTACCACTAGCCACTTGTGAAACTATAGATGATGTGGTCTGTTGTAATTTATGCGTGGGATGCAGCATAATTAGGCTACATTAACTCATACCATTGCTAAGTAAAAATATAGATATATCTGCTGACACATACACACACACTCACACACACACACACACACACTACACTACACTTACTACACATTTAACACACACATTTAACATCAGATCCGAAAAAGATAAAAACGACTACAAAAGCAAACAAAACATTACAATATGTAGGAATTTAAATACTCTTAATTTATTTTACTAATGTGTTTATTGGTCTGCCTGTAACCGATAACAGAATATTAATTTGAATTTTAAGGTGTAATCAGTGTATTTTAGCTAATTTGAAATCTTGAACAATAATAATCATTTATTTCTTTTTGTTACAGGTAAACATCACTTCAAAGGATAATGCTTATAAAATGCCTAGTGTAGTGCACAAAGAAAAGGTCAGTGGCCTGTAGTGGGTCGTTTAATAAAGTTCGTCCACTATGAGTTTTACATCTCTTTCCTGTTAATAAAATATTTTATGCCATTTACAAAATGATTATGGGTTAATGATGATATTACAAATATAATTATTTTTCTGGATAAAACGTTACTTTTCAGAATATGCTGTATTTATATAAATATATGATGCATTCTTTCGAAATGAAATGAATATTATAAACTTTAGTCAACTATAGGTTTGATTAGGAACAATTTACCAGCGAAAAAGGTCGCGTTGATAACAGAGTTCATACCTTATCAGCTTTCGGAAGTTCTTTGAGTTCAACTAAGACGGAACTAAGAGAAACTTATAGTTGGTTTTAGGGTTGGAGTATTTTATTTAAGCTTACTGTGTGTATTCTTAGTGGGCAATATTGTCATGTATGATTATCTGGCAAATCGATCTACTTAAGTACTTATAACTATTCTTTTGATATGTGGGATGTAACAAAGATTTGACCTACATAAGAATTAAGAAATTTATGTATTAATAATAATAATAATAAATTATTCCAACAAACACACCAATTACCTAGCCTCATACTAAGCGCGAGCTTGTGCTATGGTGACTAGGATAACGGATAGACATACTAACATTAACTAATACTACTAGTATTACTCCAACACTAACAACAATTTTTTAAATAAGCTTAATTGTAACTTTGGCAACTTGTAAAGTATTTAATTAATGATTTATTCATCGCTGGGAGTTTTCGAAATTTTAAATAACAAGCAATAGCCGGAAACATTTGCTTGAACAATCTCAGCTTTTTACTATATAGTTTTTTCCATTTTTTCTTCGCTTGGCATTTAACGCATACTTGCCAGAGCGGTAAATTACGAAAAGTACGAGTATAATTACAGAGGATTTTTATCTTTCACCATCACTTCACTGTCCCCATGGGCGAACCGTTACACTCACGTCTTGTCTCGTTCTATCGTATAGTGATTTTTAACTCTCTTTCTAGCTTCGTGGAAAATGTTGTGATTTATGTGTAACTACGAGTAAGTCGAGTGGATAGTACATAGTACCTTTGTAACTTCGTGTCCTCTCGCTATTACTTTGTTTGCAGTTGCATGACATGTTTATTTACTTACACAGTAAGTAAATATTCTGCCATTGTCCCAAAGCACGTTCACCTATGTAACATTGTCTCGTTATGATATTATTTTTCTATCTAACTATAATTACCTACATATCTACTCCATAATTCAAGTTAATGCGGTACCCAGGACTGTTTAGCTTTCTCGCCGGACTAAAACCATGCCATTGGAGTGTTTATGAGGTCAAACCGTAGAACCTGACATGGCAAGTTGCAGTGGTGCAAAATGAGGTGGGATTTCGATAGACGGTAGATGGACTAGGAAGTAGACGAATAGAACCAAACCACCTAAAATCCTATGCTATCCTATGTTTAAAATCTATTTGGGGAATCTATATGAATAAAGAAATAGCTAGTCCAAGATTTTATCTTTTTTGTAAAACTAATCTAAAACATTAATTTTGTACCGCAGCTAAGGGGTCAAGCTTTTGCATAAAATATCGCGAATTCACCGCCCAACGAAGGGCGTAACTTAATTCCTCTGGGAATCCCATGCTTGACTGTAAACTTGCATGGCAAATTAATGACGTCACACGACCTCAAGTGTTAATGCCAGTGTGCAATTAGCTGACTACTTTGAGATTGGGTTGTTAACAATGGAGACTAGTCAGCAAATCAAGGAATGGAGAAATTGAATTCAATTCCAGTTTGTATTGGTACAAACAATATTGCTAGGCAAATATTTGGTATCCTTAAGAATCGTAATAATAACTTATAAGTTTTATACTCAAACCGTGAAAAATAACAGTGTTTTGAAAACTGGTCAATGGAACAAGAAACCATTAATAAGAAATGGATTGAAGAAAGAAATTGGTCTGGAATCGAATCAATCAATCAGACGTGACGTTTTCAACAGTCCCACAAGTAAAATTAAAACCGTCGATCAAGTTCAGATCGAATAAAAAGATTCAGAAAGTGGATATGGACGTATCAATCACACAATTAGCAGTTACCAGGTTCTAGTTGGGAGGAGAACACGCGATCTATCAAAGTCGCCAACAAGAATGAGGAGAGATTGATTACATTATTAAATTATCGTCGTCGACTGACACACGTGAATTATTTGCGGCACCTAAGTGTTCTTTGAGTAAGGTCTTGAATTTCGCCGAAAGAAGAGTCGGTAATAGGCCTTTGTTAGGATACTGATTTATTTCACTAGTTCGCAAACTACGTTATGCTACGATGAGTGTATCATTTGTCGGTAGGTCCTAGATTATGTATTATTGTATCCTCAACTGACACAGGAACTTCCTATAACATAGAAAAGATGTCGCAAGATTAAAGAGTCACTTAATTGATTGTAATTTTAATAAAGTGAATACTTGTATCAAAGACTTAAATTATAATCTATCTATCTATTATACCAAAAAAGTTTAATCTCTATGAACGGATTCAGAGAGCAAAGGTCATATTCTGTCATACTGGCTGGCTACCTATGCCTTGGTGCCACCTTAGAAATCTACGGATGACCCTATATACTCTTTTGTTGCAACTGGACAAAGCCGGCCTCGTTATGAATAAACTATAATACTCTATGAAGTCAAGGTCTTTCTCTAGTTTCTTTTATTTGAAAGAAGATAATAAATGTACCTTAATTCCGCAAGACTTTTTAACTTGGAAAAGGGGCCAGGTAATTTTGGTTGGAGGTCGGATTTTATTTCGTTTGTGTTGATATAGTACCGTATAGTTGATGTACCGTTACAACAAACTTTACAGAAACTAAAGATTTCAGAGACATCATAGAAATTAGTGATCAGCAAATGGAAAATACGACAGCGAATGGCGTAAAAAATTGACACCCGACCGAAGTGAAACAAAGCGTTTCTAGCTGCGGCCGACCGTACGAAAGAGTTCGTAGTTATCTGGATGGATAACTTTAGAAACTTTGGCACTAACGTAACAACAGACAATATTTATGTCACGCTGTGTACCAACTACTAAGTTCTAATACTCCGGGGGCGTTAGATAATGTGTGTTTTAAAATTGTTTTGCTCTTATAACTGTGGGATTTAAAATTAAAAATAGAACCATGCAATGGTGTTTTCTAGTTTGTTAATACTTATTTAACTACGCCCAAAGCCCTATGTACCAAACAAAGTAATGGCTTCGCTCCGTTCGCGATCGCACCGCATCTCATTAGTAAGAATGAACTATGCTGTTTGTACGTGACTCCGCTAGCCCAGGAAGCCCAATTAAACCGATGTACTTCCGAAAGGAAATTTCCAACCATTAACATGAGGCACATTTCATATCATCTTGAGTCGTGCGTCCTAAAATCGGTCTAGATAAGTAGAAGCGGACTCCGAGGTATTATTAAGTGCCTAATTTCATCTTCATAAATCGGATATTACTATTCAAAACTATTTGAAAAAGTTTTTAATGTTAACTATATATACAGGGTGTCCCAGGAATCCTGTACCAGCGAGGTCTATAGTCGAGGGACACTTGAACCTATCCATTAGACCCCCATATATGTTCCGTGATTTTTTATAGTTATCGAGATATTGGCAATAAAAAAATGTATGAAAAAAATATCAAAGTGCTAATAAAAATCGGTTGATTTATTTTGACTCTTCATACTTTTCAGTTTGAGGTGAAATCTAGTGTATTATGTACAAACAGCAATTAAATGCTTACTTTTGTTAAAATTTTGAATATTTCCCGTACATTTTGTAAGGAAATTTTGTTTGCAAATCTCGAAAACTACCAAGAATCGCTGAACATACATGGGGGTTCAATGGATAGGTTCAAGTGTCCCCCGACCATTGACCTTCGCTGGTACAGGTTTCCTGGGACACCCTGTATAATTAATTAATTAAGTATAAATGCAAAACTAAAGCCAGCTACCAATAAACCGCCTGTCATATCTAAATACATACATGATCTTAAAAACGATCAGTAAAAACGTCTGGGTAAACTTCAGTACTAGAGTTAATTAACTTTTAACTTTTAAAGTAAAACGACCATGTGGGCGGACTCTACTCGGTAGGTATCACGTGTCGAAATTGCTGTTCCTTATTTTTTTTATCAGATTTTATATAAAAATTCTAACTAAAGCCAACCTCTGGCAGAGTACATTCTAAGCTGCACAAGGAATATTTTAAAGCAGTCCTGGCTCTTCGGACGAATACATAATTCTGGCTCTATAATGAAACCAGGGATGACAAATGCGTCTAATTTTATATCTATGTGTACGAGAAGCGGTCAGTGGAACTATTGGTATTGCCGATTTAATACACCTACGCCCGAAATCAATAACCTATCTGAGGTCGGAGATTTGAGTCAATCTTAGTTGTTTGAGTATCCATTTAACATTTTGACAATAGCCGTTGCCGTGGTTACCGTGGAATGTTCAATGGACACGCAGATATTAGTCGGTATTGTATTGAATCTTTGATTACAGATGTTATTAATTTAGGGCGAGCAGTTTTAGTATTTAGCAGTGGTAGCAGATGTTTTTTTCTGAAATCCTTCTCCTGTTCTACACTGCTCCAACAGTACGACGGCTTGATTATTGAGACTTTGTATTGTTTTTAGGTAGACTTCGGAGCAATACGGCTTGCGGCTTTGATGGCCGCGTCTATCTTGGAACTATGGGAGTTTATGGAACCCTTTCGTTTGTTCCATACACTTCTATAGTTTTAAGATAGCCGCGAGTGATGAGTGTGAGAGCTAGTCATGGCCACATGCGGCTATGCCATTCACTCGTATAGTTCCGAAGTCTACCTTTAAACATATTTTGCAAGTGAGATATTCGGACCTTTACATTACTTATCACAAAATTGGAAGAAGGTTTTCGCCCTCATCAATAGAAAATCCCAAGTGGGCAACCCTGATGGAAATCAATAATCGATTCACCGCTAGCATGTCGCGGGACGTGGCTCGATTCCCGACTCGAGCCGCGGCAATTTTTCATCGCCAAACGTTTGCACCTAATCGGGCGGAAAATCCAAAAGAACCTATCAGACGATTATTCGCTTTGCCTTAGACAAGATCGAGTTGATTATTTTTAAAGGGAAAAAGGGAAGACTTGTCTGTTTGAGGTTGCTAGTGAAGCGTCTTAATCTTAATCGATTGAGCAATCCTTTGTTTGAAATTAATTTGCCTTTCTCTTGCTTGACTATAATAATAAGTACCAAGAGTATTATCTCTATTTATGTAAATTACTTAAGTGGTCTAATTTAGACAAAGTAATGATAAATTCGTGATTAAAGGGAAATCAGTTGAATAATTTCATAATAACATAATGAATTAATTTAATAATCAGATAACCTATACTTTTATTTCAACATCCATACCTATATCAAGCAGTTCTGATGATTTAACATAGTGAACAAACAAAACTTATTTAACACCATCTCACTAATATGTATGGCGTTAGTAAGGCGCTAGAATGCTTTGACCCATGGAATGCTTAAAAAAATTCTTTGGACATCATTAAGGCCAGTTTCTTTCAACTCGACCTGTTTTTAGTTGAGTCTTAAGGTATGAAATAGCTGTTGTTTTAATCCATCTATACTAATATTATAAAGAGGAAAGATTTGTTTGTTTGCTTGTTTGTTTGTTTATTTGCATCGAATAGGCTCCTAAACTACTGGAGCGAATCAAATGAAATTTAGCACAGAGATAGTTTGAGACACTGGGAAGGACATAGGCTACTTTTTTTGTTGCGATATAAAATCATCAGGGGGGTGAAGTGGAGGATGATTAAAAAAAAACAAAAACCGACTTCAATACTGACTACAGTGCTAATTAAAACTTAAAATTTTATAAACAAATTTAAACTAAAAAGTACAAAATAATATTTAAATTACCCAACTGTTCTACGAAATAATACAAGAAACCTATTTCCAATTTATTATCTGTTATTTTTTGGAGTCGGTGCCAACCAAGCTAGATATTCTATCTACTCTAAGCAGCCAAGAGATAGTTTGATCCTGTCCTTACTTGCAAAAAAACATTAGAATTAGAATTACTTGCACCGACTCCAAAAATAACAGATAATAAATTGGAAATAGGTTTCTTGTATAATTTCGTAGAACAGTTAGGTAATTTAAATATTATTTTGGACTTTTTAGTTTAAATTTGTTTATAAAATTTTAAGTTCAAATTAGCACTGTAGTCAGTATTGAAGTCGGTTTTTTTTTTAAATAATTTTATTTTTCTATTTTTAGTTGAAAGGGAAGGGGGGGAGGGAAAGAGAAGGGAGCTGCGCCTTTGACTTTGTTTTGGTAGCATCCTATACAGTACCTGACAAAATATCCGGTGTTTTAATTACTAAACTCCTAATTTTTAAGGAGTTCCACCATCAGCTCAGCTCCACATAATGATTATCAGACGTAACAACATGTCCACATTAAGATACTAGTACGAAAACACTATACGTGCCTTCAAAATTTGAGGGTTGCCCTCGATTACACCAAGATCCCATCATCAGATCTCGACTGGGCCAAAATGGGACCAACTAGAAGGTATAGCCTCTAGGTAAACATATTTTTTTTTCAAATCGGTCCGCAACTGACTGAGATTTTCTTAGAGATTGTTAACACTATAAATAAATAAAATTACACAGAAAAATAGGAAATTGCATTGTCTAAATTGTTTTGAGGCTTGTTTCTTTTTAATTTGGTTATTATTCATTTCAAAACCTCTTATATAACAATACAAAAGTTGGAGCAAAATCGCTCAAAGATCCTGCCCTTAAAATCCTTTCTCATAATAACTGTAAACTCTGACATGGCACGTGAATGATGTAGATTATGGATCATAGCTCTGTCCTTGGAAATCTTTTCTACCTCGCTAGGACTTAGTTCTGTTAAAAATATTTTTCATTTCACATTCTTTGGTCGCGTCGTAAACTTGCCATTACCCAAACGGCCCCGCCGGGAGTCCTCTAAGAATCAGTTCTCAGTTTCTCACCTAAGAGCGGATGTGCTATCAAGTGCAATTTATTGCACCACTGCAGCCTCGCCTGCACTGTTGTTAAAAGGTCAGTGAAGGGGACAAAAGTAATGCATTTATTTACGATGCGCTGACGGTGTTAAATCTGAGATGAGAATTGCAGACATGACTTTGTGACATGACAATATTATTTGACTTCTGTCTAAAGAAAATTCTTAACTCCTGTAATGTCTCTAAATAAAAAAATATAAAAATGTTGAACAACATCACATACAACGCTCTGATCCCAAAGTAAGTAGGTAGCTTAAGCACTTGTGTTATGGAACTCTTAAACAACGGTAGTATCCCAACACACAGACCCGAGACAATTCTAGGAATTGTGAATTTCTATATTGACCCGTTTTGACCATTTTTTTTAAAAAAGGTTATAATATAGAGACTACTGTTGTAAGATAATAGGACGGAACCCCGTGTGCGCGTACTCCTCGCACTTGGCCAGTTTTAATATAACTTTGAATTAAGTTGATACACGGTATCTATTATGTATTATCACAGATTATGTAATGTAGCACCAAAATTGCATTTAATTAGTTAATCCGTTACAGTTACATTCCTCTCGTGTGCAACTCTAATTAACCGAAATACGTTAGTAAGTTAGCAACAAGATTAATTGCAATAGTTCTGAACTTTTGACTGCTGTAATCTGAATTCGGATATAACTGCTGCACTCGCTTTACACTTCGAACCTTATGAAAAGGTTTATAGGTATCTCCATTAATATAATTTAAATGGGGGTAACTAATAGATTGTATCCATCCTTGTTGAAAATTAATAAACGAACATCCATTTAAGTAACATCCATTTAAGTAATTTGTCTGTCGAGGTATATAGTAAGTACATCACCAAGAATACATGTATTTTCACTTAGTAAAATGCAATGAATATTATTAAGCTTACATTCGCTAGCGAGTTGCGGTAAGAATAATTGTTCAGAGTAACTTTAATTAATTAAATTTAGCGGGCCCTTACATTCCCCAACTCCCTATAACCTTGCCAAATTCCTTGCCCCACGAGCATTACATTACAATTTATAAGACCGTATGACCCAGTCAATAAGAACTAATACTGATTAAATCTTCATCACTTTTCGTCTAGCTTAACAGTTGTCACACATACGTAGCAATCGTAGAGAAATAATCAGAAAATCAATTACTTACGCTAGTGTTTCGTGTAATACAGAAATACGAGCTTTATTATACGGAATGTTGGGTGCATATTCCGCTAGCTGATCGTTTATACGTGACTAGTGTGAAATAGCGTTAACTGTGATTGCTAGGGTGTCGTAAATAATATCGATCACACTCATTTAACAGGTTGTAATGCAGCTGAATTAGAATCATAGAGGAGATCGTCTAAGTTGATAAATAATATACAGGCAGTGCATGAGTAGCCTAGTTTCTTCGTATCTTACGTACTACCACTGAAAAAAAAACAGTCAATAATAATTTATAACCATCTTTAGGCAAAATAATACGAATAGGCAATGTAAAGGTTACACAAATTTTATAAGCTAACTTCGCTTAAACCAGGACCAGGACCTGGGTTACGTACGGGGCGCTCAGGCGCTTTGAAATGTTCTACGTTCATCGATAAACCCAACTTAACCTTAATTTTAAGAAGAATGAGTGAAGGGGCACTCGTGGCGTCGCTGTTTGCAACCTCCGGTAATGTTTCGGCTCATTTGGAAAGTCGTTATAGCTATGTCATTGTACGTGCAAATGGAATTGGAGATACTGTATTGATCGAATGACCCAAACCTAAAGTTTTTCTTAGAGATAGCAAAATTGAAAACCAGTCCAAACATATTCAGTCAGTAACTTGATTTGATATTACTATTTATTGGGAGCGGTCACAGATTTTGGAATCAACAAATTCAACAGAACCGAACCGAGCCTGAATCCCCAAAGCAGTCGATACCGTTAGTTAAAAATGGCAATCTCCTCGATTTCCTTTAAATATTCAAATATAAATTAGGGCTTAGGTTACCCCATTCACCGGATGCGGCTCAGATCGTTACCATGACAACGTCTCGACACCTGGACCCTAGATTGATAGCTTGGACACCCGCCGGGTTGGTATGAAAAATTTGCATACTAATGTTACAAAGGATCGGAGGGAACTTTAATAATGGAAACCGGTTTTTTCGGTGGCCCTCTTTGGGCAGTTTATATTTTTTTATTCATTTTTCATACGATACCCTCCGGCCTTGCGACGGTTTATAAAAACCCAAAAATTATAACGTATTTCTTAGAATGATGCTTAGATATAATGCAAAATCTTTCGAGCGTGAGCTCGATGATTTACTAGGGAGGGTTTCACTTTATTTATCTCTAGTTTTTTTTGAAACGCTGACTTCTAGGAAAAGGATTTTAACTGATAATGCAAGCTTTGCGGATTTTGTTACGAGTGATGGGCCAAGCAGATGCTTATCGAGATAGCATCGTCACGTCCGATGGTCATCGACTATTCATCGTCGATATACCACGTCGGCTCATGAATATTGATGGCACTCTCGCGGGTCCCGCGTAATCCGTCCGCCGCGGTGCCCAGCCTGATTGGGTTTTGTAGGAGACCCACATTATGAATAACCAGGGAATTATGGGACCAATATAATGCCCGACACAATGACAACTCTTTGTGATACATTTTTCGGAGGCATTCACAACACTGAAATCTCTGGAGCGGAACACACTGAACGAAAAGGATTTGTATGCGAATGGATGCCGTAATAGGAAGAGTGAACATATTCAACGTGCGAAGGCAGTTAAGAATAATGTTTCGGTGATAAGGTTTCATTTCATTCTTTAGTCAATTGTAATTGCTCTGAATTAGTTAGTTAAACAGCAATTGTTCTTTAATTAATAAAATATAGATAAGATCAACGTATAAAAAGTATCTGAAAATGGTTTCTTCCCAGGGTAGTAATCATCTTATTAAGCTAAAAGGGGAGCTGTAATAGATGTGTGTTAGAACAAATCCGTTTAAACATACACGAGCCCTGGCAAATTGCGAACGAGGAGTCCAACTTACTTAATTCAGAGAGGAACGCATTCCTTAGCGAGGACGAACGTCCCCTAATCCGAAACTACTTGCAAGCAGATCAGGGTAATGTAGAACTTCCCGGCCTCTCATGAATACTGAACAGAGGTCCGACCACTCTGCCCCTTTGGATTCCGCCAACACGATTCTAATTACATGTACTGTGCTAATGCCGTGTAAAAAATGCACAGCCTCTCGATTCTACAAATATTGACTTTCGTTCCAATTCTTATCAACTTAATGTACAATGTAAATACATGTTAGGGATTTCATGTTGTGCCAATTTGCATTCAGCTAATAAGCGCCTTAAATTATTATATTATTAAAATCACAGTATTCTAGGGGACCAAAAGTGATTTTAGGGGCTGCAACTGCAATAAGATGTTTCGAGTCTAACACGTTGAGTTAAGAAAATGTATTACCCATCTTTCTATGAGTGAGCTCAGTATTTTAGAGATGCCGCCAGACAGCCTCAAAACATTCTAGGATAGTTAAGCAACAGACAAAACGCCGCGCCCTACTTCTACCGCCATTGTTGTAGCTCGCCCTTGTTTTGAAGTTTTGCATTCTTCAAACGAGCGAAATGAAAATGCTATCCTTTTAACGACCCGTTGAAAATGACTCGCTCTTAATTAAGCAGTGCTCTGTTAAAAATTGCAAAAGAAGAATTGAATTACAACACCGTTAATTTATCAACGTCAAGTGTGTTTACAGGTGTAAAAACTTGACGTAAACAAATGTCTGGTGGGAAAATTATATGCATGTGAAATGTACCAGCACGTGAAGCCTTAGTTTCTGCGAAGGTTTGAAAAACTGCAAACCCAGTATTATTGCAATGCGTGCTGCATGTTTATTCTTTGGAGATCCGCTTTCGACGCTCTCTGTGGAAAGAGCTCTCTGCGCTACAACTTGCCTCAACTCCTACATCTGTTACAAACATTGTTTATTTTATCGCTAGTTGATTTGAAACTCATATTTATTTCCTTCATTTAAATGAATACGTATTCATTGTTTTCTTCTGATCTTAACAACATCTTTATTTGTAGTTTAATCCTGTTTTTATTGATCTCCATTTTCCATGCGTTTATAGTCAGTGTCAGCACATTGACTATTGTTCATTGTTATTTTGGCTTAACGTGAACTCGTTCAAAAGTTGTGAGTTTGATTTGAGACTCGTATTCGTGCAGAATAAATAAAGGGAGCGAATGTTCTATCACACGACCCTTAACTTTCCACAAAAGGGGCCATATTTTCGGGCGAAAACTGCAGCGCCGGATATTAAATCTAACTAAGTGGAACATGGCGGTCGCTTGAACTCCCGTCATGGTCCTTCGAGCCGGACACGGACGTGCCCCCGATGTGGCTCGTTAGCTAACGCGTTTTAGGCCGCGGAAGGCTTTCACGGGGTGGCGGATTAGCGGAATAAACATTTGTTTGTATAATTATTTAGTACAAGATGGAGCCCTCCAGCATGCCGTGTCGTGTTCTTGTTGATGCTGTAGCAAACGCGAAGAACGTTGCGTTGCGACGAGCGTACAAACATTGACGTTATTTATATAACACTTTTTTCTGTACAGCAAATGTTGACGGACTTTATTGTTCACATCATCCAATATAAGAGCTAAACTCTTGTCGGTGGAGTTTTTTCCATTCCTCTCTGCTTCTCTTGTTATTATTGTTCACGTACATAATAAATTATATCACGAGTGGCATATTAAAAACATTTCATTTGTTTCAATTGTCGACTAAAAAACAATAGTGCCATCCTTCCCTTTCATTGAACCCATCGTCATTCGGCAATTCGTTTTGTTTATGTAAGCCATTAGCGATTCATAAGACTCGCCGTTGCGTTACTTTTTCACTCCCCACAAATTGAGGTCTTGAGCTTTTTTTAGCGCTGTCCTATGGGCGTCGTAAAGAATTTCTCGGACAGACCTGCGGAGATGAATGAGATAGCTCGGGCGAGTTATTTACTCAAGCATGATTGTTTTTCCACAATTAACTTTTAGTTGTCAAATGATCCTGCTCTTTAAACAATAGAATAACATATGCTGACACATATTCAGGGTCGCTAAACATCGGACTAGGTCTCCGTCCGCATGAATTAGTAATTTGGCTAAGGAACCGCGAAACAACAGTATGATTGCGAAACACATTACCTTTGTGCGGGAGCGTTAATTGCGCTAACTGCTCATAATGCCCTCTAATTTGAAGGACAGGGTCATGTTAAAAATATGGCGTTTCCGGAATATTGTTCCATAAATCCATTCTTTGTTCTAGTTTTGGTATATCTGATTTAGTTTTTTTTTTAAATGTGTGTGTAGTAATGCAACTTAATAAAAGCTGGGCCTTTGTATTGCCTTGCAGGTAGTAAAGTCAGTCAATTTATAGTACTAAAAATAGGCTTAACAATTCACGAGTCTCGTCAGATATTATGAAGACATCTAACGCTAAAACAAGTGTCTTCACATGTTTTTTTTTTGTTTTTACACTTAGTCTATATTCTATATCTGTCCATTGAGGCAAGGCTACTACTGTGAAAGACTTGTTTTAAATTGGCTACCTTTCGCTGCTTGAAAATCTTTAAGTATTCTCTACTAAAAACGTATTTAACCATATCCATTTATTGCGTGCTGTTTTTCTTGCACACAATGTCGTAGCTGCTTTAATATAATTAATCAAGTGTTAGATACGGACTTTTGAGAAGCTATGGAATGGACAAATTGTCTATGGATGCTGCTGTAGGTACATGGCTGTATTACGCACAGCTTTGACATCTGTCGTCTGCCGAAAGTTACGTTTTGCTATATAGTAAGTCTGTCGCCGGCTGTTCGCAGATTACGCGCCATTACGAGAGAGCTGTGTCATAAAAATGCTTAATTGTGCTTGTAATATGTACAATTAATAAACTGAAAGTATACACATTTGTTTGGTTTATCATCTACCTTCAGGGCATATTTAATACAAGTAAACAAATGCAGCACAGCAAAGTACAGTTGGCGCGGCGGAGTATCGATTGTTCAGCCAGGGCAAGGTCGCGCCGCGTCTACCTAGCACGACTTGGCGCTCTGCCGCCTCTGCCAGTGGGCGGTGTGAAATAGCCTAGAGGATTCCTGCTAATGGTTTGATGCAGTGGCTTTGCACGTTCTCATGGTCTGTGCACGTCGAAACAAGAGAGATGTACACGATTATTTGTTTCATGGAATAGTGGTTTCCAGTTTGTGGTACCTATCGTCTTACTATTCAACAAGACGTCGACGATGATTTTTTCCATATCATAGAAATATGGGTATCATGGACCATTTCAAAAATATACTAATTTTTACAGTTGTATGTGTTTAAATGGAGCTATTTCTTGATTGTTCTTAAAGACAATGAATATTCTTTAGGGTATTTCAACAACCCACAGTCCAGTTTTCCTAGAGGACGAATTGCCGCATTGGCATACTGCCGATAGTGGAAGAATGGCCTTCGCATGTCCGACGCATTTGGTATAAGGATGACAAATCATAGGCATGTTCAGTGGCCTGGCAGATCAGACTGAACTGAAACTGCAAAATCGCCCCTAAAACCATATAACATGCCGCAGCGTTTAGCTCAATAGAATGTTATTATATATTTTTTATAACTTAAGCAATTATTTTGCAAGTTTTTACGAAATTAAATCAAATTTCACTTACAAAAATTAATCGACTGTGTCATCCGGTGGGACTCGAACCCACGTCCCTTCGCTATCCGGGCGAGTGCTCTTCATAACTAAGCTACAGAGGACGTTAGTCAGTCGACGAATTTTTGCAAGTGCTTGCTACGCCAGTGAGCCGGCGTTCGATTTCATCAAAACTTGGGGAATGTACCCGCATGTATCCAATGGAAATATTTTTACAAATACTTAACCATCAGTCAAGATAAAATCAGCTTAACTTATTATATTTTTTATAACTTAAGCAATTATTTAGCAAATTTTTACGAAATTAAATCAAATTTCACTTACAAAAATTAATCGACTGTGTCATCCGGTGGGACTCGAACTTACGTCCCTTCGCTATCCGGGCGAGTGCTCTTACCAACTAAGCTACGGAGGACGTTAGTCAGTCGACGAATGACACAGTGGATTAATTTTTGTAAGTGAAATTTGATTTAATTTCAATGGTATGTGCTGCTGTCCGCATCTTCAACAAAA
Organism: Pyrausta nigrata; assembly: GCA_949316185.1. Lineage (NCBI taxonomy): Eukaryota > Metazoa > Arthropoda > Insecta > Lepidoptera > Crambidae > Pyrausta > Pyrausta nigrata. The sequence continues at coordinate 11,553,658 of OX438955.1, read as the reverse complement.
AGCAAATATAGGTACGAGTATTGTACTATAAGGAAAACAATATATGGATTTCAAACATGCGCATTTATGTTCAGTCTGTAAACAAATCGCTTAGGTACTCATAAACACATTAATTTACAAAACAAACAATAATCGTTTTCGCTAAATTAATCTGCCGCATCATTTGTCGCTACAACACTACACTACTTATCTTAATGTTAGATACTAAGTACTAAACTAACTAAACTAGTCTTCTCACTAGATATTAGCCATAAACAGTAACACACCTATCTAAATTCTGGCTAGGTAAACTAACAGTATGTATGTTAAACTGCATTGCATCTGCATAATGGGTCAAGGCTAAATCTCTGAGGTGTTGCACTACACACGAGGACAATCCTATTATTAATCTTGTAGTATGATCGAGACATTTCTGGACTAGGTATAATACTAAATGATCAGCTGTCTGCCCGACTCTCACAGGATTCTTTTATCAGTAATAGAGACCTAAAAAGACATTTGTCGGACTATGTGTTTGATTAGAATCACCTGATGGTGATTTCCACTACCACTAAACAATGCGTTTGTTGCTATAATATGCAGTAAGGTCAGGGACAAATAAAGTAAAGTAGACTGTTCTTGAGGTCTCTTGTAAGTGCTAATTAAAAATAAAGTCGCGAGTTCCTGGAAAACTCAGTCTCATCCAAACTGATTTCATTGTAAACCGACATAATGACTAATTGTTTATCGAAATCGCTGAAAGAGCTCTTTCATTGTTGTTTTGTTCTGATATTTATCAAGTTAGCTGACTACACTCAATTCAGTCGAAATCAAATTGGCATATCTGCTGTTTTGTTTTTTTTAACTCTCGGGCACGTTTTTTTCTATGTTTCGATAAAAAGTAACAGTGGAATAAGTACCATATTGGCACTATATTCGTTGCCTACTTTCTTGTCATTTGTCACGCACCGTTATTAATTAGTAGAATATAAAAGTGATGTGGATTGCCATGATGTGGTTTTTATTTGAAGGGTCAATTTAATAGTTTAAACATTTCAATATGATTAACTCAATTAAACGTAAACTAACCAACTTGTATTTATCAATTACTTTAGATTGATTATAAACAAAGTATGCTTCAGTAAACAAGGCTATGGTTTATCCTACAAAGAAAACTTCCGTAACGAAGCAACCTTTCCCCAACAATCCGAACAATTTTAGCACGCTTGAATAGTTAAAGGCCATACATACATCAGAGTTTGAAACTAATTATTCCGTTCACGGGTCATATACGTCTTCGTCGTGCCAAAGTGGTATTTCTATTCGTAGGATTTCATTTCCTATCCAGCCGTGTCCATAATTCATAGTGACACGGTGTAAAGGTGCCATCCCTTGGCTGCCGTAACATCAAGATACCCTCGCTGACCTTATTTCTCATATTGGCATCCAATGTTGATGTTATACATATAATAAACAAATAAAATTGTAAGTAAAACTTATAGTTACATATCATGGAGCTCATCATACCTAGATCATTAAGGTAATTTTAAATCGATAAACAATAACAAATGATTACAAATAGCAGTACAGAGATACGATAAGATTAAACATTATTATGTACATAGCTAGATTGTAAAATCATGATAAGTTATATATGTATATAATAAGGCAAAACATAAGTTGAATATCTATTCTAAATCCGCAAAGTTCATCAAAGCAACAACAAACTAAATATTATTTACACACAAAAAGAAGCTGTACTCTAAAGAGAACCTAATAGGACGAACTAAATAAATTCCACGCAAAAAGCACCGGGAATACGGATATACGGGCGCCCCGTTTAGAAATTGGGTCACAGTGTCATTCCCTACACGTTTGTGTATTCCGCGGATCGATCCGACAACGCGTCGGCAGATTTCGTATATCGCGAACTCGTCAAACAACCGATCCACAAGAAGTAAAAACCCAGGGGTTCGACGGAATTGTTTTCAACTCGGCAAAATTGAAGAGATTTGTAAATTAATTGCTAGATTTATGAACGTTGTTGTTACGTCAAAGAAACGGCTTATTATTTTTTGTGTTAAATACCAGGCTCCTTCGGTGTATGTCTCTATTTTTGACACTATTCGGAGTGCTTTTCATTAATTTAATGAAATACTGTGACTTTATTGTTTTGCCAAATATGTTGCTGACACTGCACTGAAAAAAATGATTGGTTAACAGTAACCAAATTTTGGCTACTAGTAGGCCGTAAGCTAGTGACTTGCGAACTTCTGGTTATTAGTAACAGAAGATTGTTTATATTTAACAAAAATTGACTTCCTAAAACTAGTTTGGTTGATTATTTTTTTCAGTGTGATAAAGATACATGTGATTAAAAATACTGAGTCACGTCTCACACGTAATAAATCTATTCCGCGACTTGTGTCACCATCAGCAGCATCCTTGTCACCGATTAATCTGACGCGATCTTTAGATTGATCTCAGGATTGCCAGCTCATTTGCTCTTCCATTTTACTTTTACATCTAATTTGGGAATGAATTAAAACACAAAAAATATTCAACTTAAATTATTCTCGAAATGTATCTCGCTCGCTCTTCGTTATCATCTTATTCGTGTTTTGTGTCTTTATTGACTCTCCTTTACATTAGAAGATTATTTGACTAATCTATGGATTTATCGGGCGACTTCAGCGTAGACCGTAATCTTTCGAATAATCTCCATGGTGTTTGCTCTTGCTAGCGCCTATCCTGCCAGTAGCTGATATAGTACCGTTTCTACATAAATGAACAATAAAGAAGGATGTAAATTATTTACGACCAGGGTTAACTATTTTGTTTGTTTCTTACTTTCTTCTGATAGGGGCGATACGTTGTTCGAATTTTCGTCTACCTTTACGCAATATGATCAGTCCTTGTCTCTCAAGTACAAAATAAATTGAATCCCGTTAAGAATTAAGTGACGGGAGATAAGTATTCTTAAATCCCAACGCAAACGACGCCAAAGGGGAATTAAAAAACAGAAGGCATCTTTCATTATCCCTGTTTTCAATCCCAGTAAGATACTGGCTGCGTTGTTGATTAAAATACCGGATTTGAATACTTCCGAAGCGAAAATGGCGTTCGCCGTAATCTCGGCGTGGAAAATGCAAAATTTTCGAAAAAGGCTCTAAACAATGCCATCCTCAATAGTAGTTAGCGCGCGGAAATTACACAGCGCTCCCGATTGGAGGCCTGGGGCGATTTCGTTTGAAAACAACGCGATTTCGGAATTGGATCACCCGATAGTTTTGATTGCTTTCCAAGTAATGTCCCCGTTCAGTACTTTTTTGTAACGGCTCTTGTTTACTCCGAAGTGGTTTTGTTTAAAGTTATTACTGGAATATTTTTGTTGTGTTACGTCTTTTATTGGTTTTCCATTTCATTGATGTTACGTTTCATTTACTTTTGACGTACCTACATTAGTACAATTCACTATGGTAACACGACGCTATACAATCCGGTGACTAACACAAATATAACGATCTAATCGTCCCATTTCCATAATAGTGTGGGCATCAAGACCACAGTTATAAAAGCTTTTCAATGTAGCGGCTGCATGCACCAGCTTTGCTATTAATGTGATCATACCGTTTTCGTAATGGAAATGGACTGAGCTCCGATTGACCAACATCCAGGCCACTAGGTCACAATGAAAACTGATTCGGTGACTCTCTTAATAATTACAGCTGCACGATTCCTTTAATTTAGACGAAAACAGTTTACAGCATTAAATGAATGGATAGCAATCCTTCAGACGAAGGGAGTCGTTATTTAATTAACAGCGATGCCCCGACTTTGCTCTGGTGAAATTTTGAAAATATATCAAGTAATAGCATGTCATTCAGGAATAATGTAGTGTGTCGACTGGTGAAAGAATTTTCAACGGCTTAGTATATTGTAAAATAATAAAAAAAGTTTGGTTGTAATTATATTTATTTAACATTTTTATTAAACAACAACAAATGTCAAGAAATAGAAAATTATAATTAAATAAAGTATTGTAAAATGAAGTCATAAATTAATAAAAAATAAGGCTTAGCTCATAGGTAGAGCGCGGGCAAGATAGTTGGGTTTACCGAGCGTTGGAGAAAGGTCACGCACAACAAAATGGAGCAGTAAGGTAGCTTAAAGTAAGAGGTAAGAAAAAGGTAGGGCGCCAGACACTATTATAAGGGCGTGCCTCCCAAAACAGGTAAATTAACTAATATTAAAAAGATAGAACTTTCCTCTGCGGGTAATATGATGCAACACCGAGGGTAGGACGAGTAGCCGGTGGTACACGTAGCTCTGCGCAAGCCGAGGGCCAAACTCAACTTCAGTAAAGAGATAAAAAAAACCCCTGGAATGTGACAAATAACCTACTTAGAAAATTGTTCACACCCAGTACTAAAATGGTTACCCGAGATGGTACCAAATTACTTTAAATTATTAAAAAAAACTGTTGTAAGGGTACTTTGACGGAAGGTTGAATGCTAAATTCTAGTAAAACACTTGAAAACAATTGAATTTAGTTGCTAATAAGTAAAAATTAATTACATTTTTAACAGGGAATCTACCCTCACAAAAAAATAAAATGTATAAAAAATTACCGGTTAGGGGTTTTTGTAGGGAATGTAAGGGCAGAAGGGCATCCTGACGGTGCTGATCCAACGCTACATAAGTGTATAGAGTAGTTCTACGCCTCCAGACCCTAGGAATAGAAAGCAACTATGAACACATAACCTATCATGGGTCATTGAGACACTAAATTGATCACAAAATGAACCCAAAACGGGGAATAAAAGAATACTCACAATAATAACTTGAGGACAACTTGCGGATAAATGTGTGATGGCCTAAGCAGGAAACTTGTTCAAGGGCTTCACACTTTTTCACACAGGTTAGTCAGCGATGCTCGGATGACTTGGAGATAAACTTAGTCTTCTGAAGGCGACAGAGGAAAAGAGCCTTAAAGACAGTTTCGCCCTATTTATTTTTTCAGCTTATCTACCAGTTATTTTCAAAATTTATTCTCGCCGGTTCGAGAATAAGGAAGAAACGTCATAGTTCCGGCAAGTTGAAAACAAAATCTATTTTTATAAGTAAATAGCAAAGGACCTCAGTCCATACAGCCAAGTCAGTTCACAAGACGAAACAAAACTCAATTTAGAAATTTCAAAATAATCTATTATGATCAATCATGGTAGTGAGTATGACAAAATCTAATTTTAACAGCTAAAGCAAATACACATCAACACAGATTGTCGATAAAATAAACTGAACTATAAAAAAAAACATGACTAACCATAAGATTGACACAAAGTCCCGTGAGCTTCACAGCGACGTTTAAATAATAAACTGATAAAAATTGCTAGTCTATGGGAATCTGTCACTGTCAAAGCATAAGGTTATTTGTTTTGGTCAATTACTGTTTATGTTTAGTTAATTAGTGCAGTTAATTACTTATAAATGAGCAAAAATGGAATTGTTTGTTAATATTTTTTACGGTAAGGATGTATATATGTAACAATATTCAGAGATTGCTTCCTACATACAAACTTTTTTATTTACAATTTAATAAAGTGTAGGTTTATAATATTTGTATGGACTATTGTAATTTACATATTCAAGAAACAAATAAAAACTACATAATTACCAAGTTTATTAACGCTCCGTTTGATTAACGGCAATTTCCTAGATTGATCCAACTTGAGAGACCTCTGTTGCTCATACGTATTGTATTTAACCGGTGAACTATTTACAGTCGCCTAGGGATCCGCCTGCGCTGGATACGTGTTGTTTACTTTCGATGTGTTTGTATTTACGTGTGTATTGTTTTGTTACAGGTAAGCAAGCGGAACGAATATATGGTCGCTACAAGTAGAGAATTCTCCGATACTTTTTCCTTCGGGAACGGCAGCAATAAACAAGACGTTTTAATTGGTATTTATATTCATTAAGTATATTGATTCACGTTACACAAATATGTACATTTGGTATGAAGTAAGTTTACTTTTGTACTTGCACGCTATTTAAATACATAAAATTTCCATATGTAAGTAGCTGTCGCAGGTCTAATAATAACTCTTCAATATTTTAATTAAAATGTGCATGGAATTTAACTTTTGAAACCGGATTGGATTAAAAATGCTAAGTTCAGAACTGTTTCCAACTCTCCATCATTCGTTATCGCAAGCCGCTGAGACCGCGCTAACTCGCCAGTTGTGCTTACTTTTTCAATATCATCAGTTTTTCTGTGAGATCCTTCACTATCAGCGTTTTCAGGTTCGTCAGCGTCATAGGCCATCACTTCATTGTCATGCTCTTTCATAGCTTGATTTTTTGTGACTGTTACGAATTTTTGAGAAGTAACTTAGAAATATCTATTTAATGTTAATCGTGCGTGATATACAGTGCCTTGCCTGTGCTGTGAGTTGTTTTTTTACAATAATAGTCATCTTTCGCTTTATGTTGAAACTTACGTAAAGCAGTGAGTCTCAAATACTCATATTTTAAATTCGTGTTTAGATTCGTCATGTCTTATACTTATTGTCATATTTATTTGTGGCACTCTAATATAAAAAAGTAGATTTTGGATGTCCAATTTGAAGAACCATACTGCTTTATCACTATTGTAGCAACAGAATTAACTTACAGTTTATTCATCTGTCTTTATCACAGTCACTAAAATTTTAATTAATTTGTTTAGTCTTCTATATTCTCTCATGTTATATTATCACTACCACAGTTAGCCAGTAAAGCTCTACAGTTAGCTCCAATGGCGGATCTAGTTTTTAATTACCGACGAGATTGCGGCCCGGGGCCTCTACGACCGCGGGATTCCGTTTGTTGTAAACAGGACTTTTTTTTTCTCCACTGAAGTTGCTGCTACTTGTAGTTACTTCAAAATTAATTCTCTGACGGAATGTCCCATAGTATCATAGAGATTTTGTACTTTATTAGGGTTTTAATCAAAATCGCTTGAAACTGGTAGGCGTGTTGTCGGGGTGCGGCAGGTCGGTTAATCCGGTGCGGTCCCCGGTAGTGGACTGTATTTGGGTGTGTGGTGTGCTGGCCGGTCTGAAGCTGCCTAACTGAATGTACTGGGCACTAACTATAGGGTCCTGATTGAAACACTATTGCACTATGCACTTGCAGACTTTATTCACTCACTATTGCACTTACAAAGCTGTTATTTACTACTATGGCACTTATTGTCACTACTATTGCACTGGTATTCACTGTTCACTGTTCTTCTCTTCAGAAGTATTCTGAGAGCTTTTCAGAACTAAAACTTGCCATCCGGAAAAACCTTTTCCATATTTATATGGTTCCGGGATTCTTTCTCCCTCCCTCGGATCATGCTATCTCCCTCTAATGCGGGGAAATCAGTTTTTCGTTAGTTTTCCTGGGTGGCAGTTAATATTCTTACAGAAACTTATTTTTCTAAGTTGAGTCATTTTTTTAGCTATCTAATAGTACTAAAATCATTACAATATTCTAATTAGTTTAGAAGTTATAGCTAAAAAACTGAAACGGCTTTCTTTACGGTATTGCCGCTTGCAAGGTACCTTTCGTGCGGGAAAGGGACAAAACATATCTGCCTTTCACGTTCTAGAATTTTCTTTCTGGGATTTCCAGCACTTTCATCCCCTCCCTATCCGTATCTCGAATTTTCCACCATTTTCAAGAAGATGTGTGAAGGAAATAGCTATATATGTGTAAATGGACTAGAAGATATGTTTTCTCCCGATATTTTCCTAACTTTCTGACTTAGAAAACTTGTTCTATGTACAAAGCATGAAACATTTTAAACCTAAACATTTCACATTATCAAATACAAGCCTTCTTAACTAAGTTAACAAAATCATAATTAATTATTATTTTTATAAAACTAAGTTTTCTCGTCGCTAACAGTCTCCCCCGCAGTGCGAAGCACTCCATCTCTTGGTTGCGACGGTGCAGCTGGGACCAAAACTATGACTCGACGTGTCGGTCTTCTTAGGACTCCTCCCGGTGTTCGTACGTCGAGGATTCGCGTTCTTCCATCTGGTCCGGGGTAGACTTGTTGCACTTCTCCTCGAGGCCATGTGTTCCTTGGCATCGAGGCGTCGACGATGAGGACTATATCTCCGACATGTGGGTCCTCTGTGTCTCTTCCGGTTATTTTCCTTGGCATGAGAGTAGGTAAGTATTCTTTTAACCATCTTTTCCAAAAGTAATCTGCGAGCCGTTGTGCTGTTCTCCAGTTCGCTTTCCCGATGAGGTCACGGTCTTCAAACTCCCCTGGAGCTGCCATCCCACATGATCTTCCAAGGAGGAAGTGGTTCGGCGTGAGGCTTTCTTCATCATTGGGATCCGCACTGGTTTCTGTGAGAGGACGCGAGTTGATGATGTGCTCTACTTCAGTAAGCAAGGTGTGGAGGACCTCTTCAGGCGGCGTTTTGGTTTCCAGGACTGCCATTAACGAAGTCTTCACTGAGCGAACCATTCGCTCCCAGGCGCCTCCCATATTCGGGCATCCTGGTGGGATGAACTTCCACTTGATCCCTTCTTGACATGCTGCCTCTTCTAACTCTCGGTGTGCTCCAACGAAATTGGTGCCGTTGTCGCTGAAGATCACTTTCGGCGTTCCTCTTAGAGCTGCCATTCTTCGGAGTGCCATTATCATGGAGCTGGTACTTAACGAGTTAGCTAGTTCTAAATGTACCGCTCGCGTAGTTAAGCAGGTGAAGAGGGCTCCCCATCGTTTTTCTGTTCTTCTGCCGATGGTCACGTTCATTGGGCCGAAATAGTCCACCGCCGTACAGGTGAACGGTGGTTGATGGTGCTGCAGTCGCTCAGCAGGTAAGTCGCCTGTAGGTGGAATCTGCGGTGTTCCTTTGCGTACCTTGCACCATTGACACCGGAAAATGATCCCTCTGGCTGTGGTGCGTAGACCCAAAATCCAATATCTCTGCCTTACTTCATTGATGACCGTTGCAGTGTTGCCGTGGTAAAACTTCCTGTGGTAGAATTCTATTATCAAGCGGCAAATGTGATTTTTCCCGTCCAGCACCACTGGATTGACTCTTTGATCTTTAGTGATCTTCCTTGTTCGTGTTCTTAGCTTCATTATACCGCGGTTGTTTAGGTACACGTCTATCTTCTTCAGCCGACTTGATTTTTCTACTGGCTTTCCTTCTTCTAAGCAGGCTATTTCCTTGCTGAAACTCTCGCGTTGGCTCCTTCTGATGAGTTCTTCTTCAGCTTTCCGGAGGTGTTCGCTTTCCAGCTGCAGGTAACTTCTTGCTTCCTTTGTTTTGTAAGGCTGGGGAACACTATTCTTCTTCTTTGTGGCGCGTTTGTAAGGCTTCCAGTCGTCGTGTCTAGCAGCGTTCACTTGTTGTTTATTTTTGACCCGTGTTTTCAGTGCATCGATGAACTGGAACACGCGTGCTGTGCTGCGTAGTAGCCTTGTCCAACTAGAGAACCTTTCCGGAGCTGGAGTGAATGGTGTAGTTGTTACTAAAGCGGCCACAGTATGAGTGTTCTTCTCTTCCCCAGTGTTGGTGTCTGCGGCTTCGAAGCGCCTGGTCGGCCAATCTTCTTTTCTTTGATACAAGAAGGCGGGACCCTTGAACCATCTAGCGTTCTCGTCGAATTCATAGGGTGTACCTCTTGTTGCGTCATCCGCGGGATTTTCCTTGGTTGGGACCCATCTCCAGTCTTGCGGTCTCGTTTTCTCTTCAATCTCTGCAAGACGATGAGCTACAAATGTCTTTAACTTTCTTGGGTCCGACTTAAACCACTGAAGGACGGTGCTGGAGTCTGTCCAGAAAACCTTCTCTTCTATTTTCAGGTCAAGTTCATCTTCTATTGATGCAGCCAATCTGCTTCCTAATAGTGCTGCCTGAAGTTCCAATCGCGGGATAGACACTGGCTTGTTCGGTGTGACTCTGGCTTTTCCGGCGATTAATGTGATAAAGACTTCTCCGTTAGGTCTCACCGTCCTCCAATATACGGCTGCAGCGTATGCTTCTTCACTGGCGTCGCTGAAGGTATGAAGTTGTCCCCTTCTGGTGCCCGGTGACAAACATCTTGGTATCTTTAACTCCTTCAGGACGGCAATTTCTTCCAAGTATCTCAGCCACATAGCTTGTTGTCCTTCCAAGATTTTGTCATCCCAACCAATCTTCGAGCGCCATATTTCTTGTAGAAGTTTCTTCCCTTGAATGAGGACCGGTGAGGCGAATCCAAGTGGGTCGAATGTTGACATCACAGCACTGGTGACTTGTCTCTTCGTCGGTGTTCTTTCCCCATTGAGGACTTCCACCGGCGTGTTTCGAAGTCCAACATTGAAGGCCAGAGCGTCTTCCGTAATTAGCCATCTGAGTCCAAGTGTCTTCTCTTCTTTACCAAGTTCTAGGACTTCCTCTTTTCGTTGGTCTTGTATCCCTTCGAGTACTTCCGGACGATTGCTTCCCCATCCTCTCAAATGAAAGCCTGCCTTGGCATGGATTAGTTGCACTTCTTTAGCTATCTTCCTTGCTTCTTCGATGGTTGAGAAACTTTGGAGGTAGTCGTCCATGTAGTGGTTTCTCTTTATTGCTTCCACGGCTTCTGGGTATTCATCTCGGAAGTCTTCTGCATTTTTATTCATCGCGTAGATCGCTGTCGATGGCGATGATGTTGCTCCGAAGATTACTGATGCCATGCGATATTCCTCGGGTTTCCCGGTTCTTCTGTTTCCACGCCACAAAAATCGTAGGCTGTCGCGGTCGTCTTCTTTCATCTGTATCTGTAGGAACATTTCTTTGATGTCCGCTACTACCGCGACTGGTCCTTCCCGGAATCTGACTAGCACACCGAAGAGAGACTGGAGCAGGTCAGGGCCTGGTAGTAGGGCGTCGTTGAGGCTCTTCCCATCGAACTTGGCAGCAGCATCGAGAACTATTCTTGGCTTCTTCTTGACAGGGTGCATCACTGCGAAATGTGGAAGGTAAAATGTTCTTCCCGGTGTGGAAATTGGAGGCGCCTTTTCTGCATACCCGTTCTTCAGCAGGTTATTTATTTGTTCTTCATATGACGCCTTCAGTTCCGGATCCTTGTCTAGCTTCTTCTCGATGCTGACGAGACGCCGATGTGCTTGACTGTAATTATTTGGTAATGCCTCTTCTGGTCCTGACTCGAATTTCCCATTTGATAGTCTCTTGGTGGTTGCTTCCAGGACATCCAAAGCCCTCTTATCGGCATCATTACTCGGGCGGCGTGGTTGTACTCCGATCGATTCTAGCTCGAAGTGTTGTCTGACCAAGGCTTCCGTTTCATCTTCTAGGGTTCTGACGTGGCTGATGAATGTTACTGGTCTTTGGTTTCTTCCGTCACAACCGTGTAATACCCATCCTAGACTGGTGAGTGAGGCTACAGGTTCTGAGGGTTTCCCTTTGCGAAGTCTTCTTGTGACTATTAGCCCCCAGTTGTCTTGCCCGATCAACAGTTGTGGTTCTTCCTTGGCGTAGACCAGCTGTTCCTTGATCTTTTGTAGATGATGGCATCTTCGGAGAGTTTCTTCTTCGACTCCTTGCTTGGCTAGCTTCAGGTTGTCGATGGTTCGCGCTTCCATCTTGATACCGTTCCGGCAGTGGGCACCTTTTATCTTCAATTGAATCCTCTGTGAGTCACTCTTCTTCATGCCTTTCCCTCCGACCATTTCAATAGTGATTTCTTCCGTTCTTCCTTCTGCTCCAATCTTCTTAGCGACTGTAGAGTCGAGTAGCGAGACAGTGGATCCTTCGTCCAGTAAAGCTAGTACGCGGACTCTTTTTTTTTCGGCCCGTACAAGTCTACTGGGACCATCTTCAAGTAGGCCTTCCCTCCGTTAGTCGCGTTGACCGAGGATACTATTTCTTCTGCGTCGCTTTCTTCGACGAGAGCGTTGCAATTATTTTTCTTCACTCCAACAAACGTTGGAGTGAAGAGTGGTGTGGTGCCATCTAGAGCACTTCTTGCATACGGGTGCTCTGCAGGTGTTCCTTGCGTGCCTGAAGCGTAGACACTTGAAGCAAATCTTCGCTTTCTTCACAATTTCCCATCGGTTGTCAATGCTAGCATCCTTAAACTTCTTGCATTCGTATAGCCAGTGTTCTTCTTCACATTCAGGACATTTTTTACCCTTTGGCTTCGTGTCACCGCCCGCATCTTCATTTTCTCGTACATTATGGACGGTTCTTCTGAATGTGCTTCTTCCCGATTTCGATCCCCAGGCCAGTCCAGGGGGAGCATACTCACTGTTCATATCAGCTTCTATCTCCATGAAGTCGTACATCAACTCGAGCGCGGCCTTTTCACTGCTGCGGTGGTCTCGCGAATACATTAACCATCTTGACTTCATGGTCGGCGGCATCTTCTGCACGATGCACTCTATTGCCCCTGGTGCATTGAGGTAGTCGAATCTCTTGAGCGCTTTTATCGTTGCTACAGTGTTGCGGATCCTATTGGCGAACGTGCAGATCTCCTTGGACACGTCGTTTACCTTAGGTAGCCTTTCCAGCCTCTTCAATTCTTCCAGAGCTATTGCTGACGGTCTTCCGAAGGTTGATTCCAGGCTCTTCATCACCTCTTCGGGTCCCTCCGCTGTGAACAGGAGGTTCTTGACAGCTTCTCTTGCTTCGCCTTTCAGGCATTTCCTGATCCTGGCTAAGTTCTGTGTGGGTGTGAAGGACTGCGCCGTGTCGTCGTATGACCTCTTGAACGCCAGCCATTCTTCGCAGTCGCCGTCAAAATATGGTAATTCAATCAGCTGCTTTGTGAGGTTAGTCTTGCTGATAACCGCGGCTAATTCCCTTATATCTACCCGCTTTTCCTCAGGTGGAGCTCGGTCTGGCTGTGGTGGCTGCGTTGGTGGAAGCGGCGGCGCTGGTGGCAGCGTCTGCGCTGGCGGGAGCGGTTGCGCTGGCGGGAGCGGTTGCGGTGGTGCGAGTCGCAGCTGTGGTGGCGGGGGCAACTGCGGTGACAATGATGGCTGCGGTGGCTGCTGCGGTGTCCTCCCTTCCGTTGCACTTGTCTGGTTAATCCAGGTTTCGACTTGCATGTGCTGGTATCGTAATTCTTCTTCTTCGTTTTCCAGCTGGATCAGTTCTAGTTCGGCTCTGGAGAGTTCTAACTCTTGCTGGGCGATTCTCAGCTTTAGCTCCAATTCTGCCCTTCGTCTGGCGGAGCGTACTGAGCGCGTATCTTGGCTCATCCTTGACGGCTGCGGTACCTGCTTATACTCTTCGAAGACAGGCGGCGCGAACTGTCTTTCGTGACCAGTTGCAGTAGCAGTAGTACCCGCAGGAGTAGTGGTTGCGGCAGCGGGCGCGGTGGTTGTTCCCAAAGCAGCCGCGGCTCGTCTCCTTTCTGCTTCTGCGATGCGGGCTCTCAGCTTTTCGTGCGGGTTCACAGTGTCTGCTGGTATTTCATAATCCGTCGTACTGGAGAAGGCCGGTTCCCTCCGTTCTGCCAGCACGGCGGGGTCCCCCAAAGAGCGTGTGGGAGATCCGACCCGGGTGCAAGCTGTTGCCGTGGCGTCCTCTGTGACGTCGCGTTGGGGAGAGGTTCTTCCGGGCGTCAGCGTCGACGAAGTCTCCGTATCCGTCGGCGTGTTCATACTCCAGTCCGTGGTAGACCCTGTTGCGGCCTCTCGTAGCTTTTCCGATCTCGTGACAGGCATCTTCTTTCTTCCGATATCCGGCTCGAAGGACCAACTGAAACTGGTAGGCGTGTTGTCGGGGTGCGGCAGGTCGGTTAATCCGGTGCGGTCCCCGGTAGTGGACTGTATTTGGGTGTGTGGTGTGCTGGCCGGTCTGAAGCTGCCTAACTGAATGTACTGGGCACTAACTATAGGGTCCTGATTGAAACACTATTGCACTATGCACTTGCAGACTTTATTCACTCACTATTGCACTTACAAAGCTGTTATTTACTACTATGGCACTTATTGTCACTACTATTGCACTGGTATTCACTGTTCACTGTTCTTCTCTTCAGAAGTATTCTGAGAGCTTTTCAGAACTAAAACTTGCCATCCGGAAAAACCTTTTCCATATTTATATGGTTCCGGGATTCTTTCTCCCTCCCTCGGATCATGCTATCTCCCTCTAATGCGAGGAAATCAGTTTTTCGTTAGTTTTCCTGGGTGGCAGTTAATATTCTTACAGAAACTTATTTTTCTAAGTTGAGTCATTTTTTTAGCTATCTAATAGTACTAAAATCATTACAATATTCTAATTAGTTTAGAAGTTATAGCTAAAAAACTGAAACGGCTTTCTTTACGGTATTGCCGCTTGCAAGGTACCTTTCGTGCGGGAAAGGGACAAAACATATCTGCCTTTCACGTTCTAGAATTTTCTTTCTGGGATTTCCAGCACTTTCATCCCCTCCCTATCCGTATCTCGAATTTTCCACCATTTTCAAGAAGATGTGTGAAGGAAATAGCTATATATGTGTAAATGGACTAGAAGATATGTTTTCTCCCGATATTTTCCTAACTTTCTGACTTAGAAAACTTGTTCTATGTACAAAGCATGAAACATTTTAAACCTAAACATTTCACATTATCAAATACAAGCCTTCTTAACTAAGTTAACAAAATCATAATTATTATTTTTATAAAACTAAGTTTTCTCGTCGCTAACATCGCTTAATTGAAAACTGCATAAGCTGACGCAGTGCATGTGCTGTCTCTGTACATAATGTACTATGTGATCAGCGAAAGCGAAGCTTTAGATTTAAAAAAAGTTAATTTACCAAATACAGTCAAAGTCGTGAGTTACTACGATTGGCGGCGACAAAGTGACGTGACTTGATTGTGATGACAAAGTTAGTCGCCACGTCAGCGATTACCGCACCGCAACCGCTGATTGGATAAAATTTGTGATCATGTGGGATCCATTTAACATCGAAAGTGAAAACTAGCACTGCGGCTTTATTGGTTTATACAAACTGGGTTGGCGTAGCCGTTATTAAACTGAAATTGGACAGTCGATATTGCTGGTAGGTACCTAATACATGTGTGGGTTTCGCTGCATGGCGCATCTACATCTTGTTAAGTGAATTGGTATATGTAGCTGAGTTAATGTTATTGGAACGTGTGTTACTAAAGCGATACAGGCTACGGAAATATATCAAGAGTGCTATCTAAGAGATTGCAAACTGTTTACTCGATTACTTCTTTCCATACTTATAGTACTCGTAAATGTGTGGATGTTGAGTACCTACCTATCTGTTAAATGGAGCATGAACATAAGACTATTTATCAAAATAAACTTAAAACCCAAAAGTGTTTTATCGTCTTATAAATAGCCCTCTTTTTGCGTTGGTCTTATTTCTCCTTCGCAAATTGCTTCGCTATTGTCAACACTTAATGACATGAACCATTTCGTTACGAAAACTTACCTATTGCTGCCTACAATTTTGGGTAAACTGGTTAAACAGTATATTTCTAAGCATATTGTTCGCTATGCAATCGAGTACAAACTTCAAACAATGCCTCACAATGCGTCGAAATCCATTGAATGTAATCTGTGCATATCCAATTGAGGTCAACGGGACCCAGGGTTTGCCTAAGGTATATTGAAAAGGGTTGGCGAGACTTGATTTACGCTGGAAAGGAAATAGGTCAGATGTTTGAGAACAGATTTACTTATGATAAATGAAGGAGTTATGAAATTTTTAGGTCCAAAAGCGCTTTTAAACTTGGGTACCATTGAGTACTTTCGCTGGACGTGACATCAGGTAATTCGGACTTTAAAAACCTGGCACAATTCATACACATAGGTAATTAATATAGAACAGATAAAGCTAGTGTATTTGCATCTTCTACTGTTTTGCCGAATTACATGAGTTTTGGGGTTACTGCAATTACCTAGATCACATATCTTGGATCATCGTTCAAAGAGGACCCTGGGCCATCGCACGTGCAACCGGGATAGCGCTAAGATGATTATTTATATTCATGAACATCTCATGGTTTTGGGAGATAAAAAAACAAAATAAACTCAGCGGTCAGCTGGGTCCGTTTGTTATTATGCACATTTCGCCGTCAATTTATGAGCGCCACAAAGAATATGAAATAAATTAATAACTTCAGGGGAAAAGTACTCTTCCCTAAGGATAAATCTCTGTCTCGTGCGGGGTATCTGAACAATGGCTGTCATATTTTATAATAGTCATATTGCTGGTCACCCTGCGCTCGCTGTCCATTCGAGCTGTCGCGCCCATCCCTACCAGGGGCTTTACTCTGCAAGTCAATATCCGTATTTTTGACTCACTCACTCAAGCTAACATCTCAAGTCGAGTGAAAAAGGCGGCTATGGAGACGAAACTACGGTCATCGTCTTTCGTAGTAGGACCTCTTATATTATTTGCGCAACCAAAGCGACAAATAATTATGTAATCTCATGCTGTCCATTTCACGAACTGTTTTATATCCATTGAGAGTTCTTACATACAGGTCGTTAGAATGTAGATTGAAAGTGAAAATGGTCGCCTGATGTGTATAACCTAATAGATAGGAGGTTCACAACAAACCTGTTTTGTGTTTGTAGTTTTTATGAGTGGGTACGAGGGGTGATCCAAAAGTAATGATAATCAGTTATTTATAGTGCACACAAAAATACAAAAAAAATATCAGTCACTTGCTCAGTTACCCACTAGTTCAGGAAAAAAAAATCATATAAATTGGCCACGATTCCCGGGAGCTACATTCATTTGAATACGAACTGTCAAGGAGTGAACATCAAAATGGAAAAACACAAAATCAGAGCTGTCATTAAATACCTCTGCTTGAAAAAAATGTCTACCAAAGACATACACAGCGACTTGGTGGTATAGACTTGCTAGGAGACTATGTTGAGAAATAAATTTATTTTTTTATTATTGTGTTTATTATTGATTACAATTACTTTTGGATCACCCCTCGTACACTGTACGATTTCCATCTTATATTAAAAACTTTTACCAAGCTAGTTATTATAATACCTACGTCATGTCAATTTAGGATCCTGACCTACAACCCTTTTGTTACTGTTTCAGTTCTGTTAAAATTATGTGTAATTTTCATCAAATATCAACTCGTATAACCTAACAGTGAAATTCCAAATTACTGTGTACAAATGAAATTGTGTTCTCAAATTGATAACCTACTTTCAATAACGAACGAATCTAGGTAGGTATAGGTAGTGTGCGTATGTATTTACATAACGTTTACTATGTAACGACTGAAACTAATTGTATAAAGCGTACCTACCTATTTTTGTAATGTAGTATATATTATACAGTCCTCAAACGTCAAAGTAATGCAACGTGCCAAGTGTAAACGCGAACTGATGTCAACTATAATGAATAGGAAAGTTGCCTTCTTTGGACATATGCAAAGAGGTCCCCAATTTAAGTTTTTAACGCTGATCCTCGAAGGCAAGATTCCTGGCAAGAGGTTTTAATTAACATTAACAGAAACTAACCTTGTAGATCCACCCATTTGTAAACTTCATTTTTAGAAATCTAAACGGAGGATAAATCCAGAACCCTCGCTACACAGTTTATCTCATGGTGGAAAAGCAGCTTTAGTACTTCCTACAATAAACATTAGCAGCATTCAATGTGCAATGAGCAATTTCAAAAGTATTTATTCAAAGCGAAAGTCTGCCATTGCAACGTTTTCGGCCACATTAGTAGATGCGCAATCGCCGTGACCACATTTTTAAAGCGTGAGATCAAATAATATGAAGCTCATTATACAAAATGGCTTTATACTTATTTTAACAACTATTTTACAACAAGCATTACGGTAGATGTAGTACGTACGTTGATTTCGTAATTTCATTTTATGTAATTTAAGTGTATTGTGTAACTTTGTTATGTATTTTATTAACATGTCTTACTTCTGTTTGTCCAGTTTATTTAAATAGCTAACCCAGAGAACAAATTGAAAACATGGTTCTCAAATATTTTGTTGTGCCTAGTTGGTTAACGAAATTACGACAAACAACTAAACAGCTTGCTGTTTAATTGAGATAATTCCACTGACCTATTTAAGAATCATTGATTTTTATCTACGCTTATTATTATATTTGTACAATAAACTGTGTGCAAAAAGTTTAAATAAATAAAGTGATATCCAAAATTTTACTGAGTTAGAGGTAGTAAGTAGACATGTGTAGTTCCTGAATGAATGATACAATTGAACTACTTCACCTATCTAGTTCATATGTATCACTCACTCACTATAGTCCAAAGCAGTTCATTTAGTTTAGTAACTCAGTGATATGAGAGTAAAACGTACGGATATATTTGTTAATACTGCAAGAGCGAGACTGCAGTATTCTGCTACTGCACTGCAGTTTTCTATGTCAAATTTTCGGTATTAATTAATACGTTTTTAATACGTAACGTACGTACATTACGTACATATTACATCCTTTGTTAATGCGTGTAACTTCGAAATTAATAAAAATGTTTTTAATTCGTAATTCTAGACTGCCTAAATATTATAAATGTTATTTTTTAGTCATTAGAATTCTCTGTAGTACACTATACATTTAAACTGAACAAAGTATTGAGTGAGATTTTGATAGTAGATCTGCTGAACTAAATAAACTAATTGAACTAGATGAGTGATACATATCTTTAGCTCCCACTGAACTATATCACTCATTTCACTTCAGTGAACGATTTTGCGCATGTCTAGTAGTAAGACAGTCAGGGTAGGGTGAGACTTGATAAAGTAATTATACTTTATGTTAAGGGACTTCAATTACCTGATCTGCCGCATCCTGGATTTTGGTGCAAAGCGGACCCTGGGCCCTTGCGCATGAGTGCACACCTGCATTTTATAGTCGGGTGTTTTGATTTATAAATAATTAGTCATTACTTGTTACAAAAAAAGTACTCGAAGAAACTTTGAAGTGTGACGATACTCGTCCAATAATCGTGAGATGAGCCTGGGCCGGGCGTGCCTTGTCGAGCTCAAATGTCAAGAGTACCATTCAGTCGTGCCGCGAGATAGGGTTAATTGGCTTGTCGAAACCGTTATTCTTTCCCCGAACCCATTTTGTATTTCGAATTGCGCGGGTGTAAGGGAAATGATTTACGATTCTCGATATAAAAACGTTTTATATTCAATACATTTTCAACTTGAAAGCTCATCGATGTGTGATTTTCGGTTGATATTATCATCATAAATCGGGAATACGGAATGATGAGTGTTATTTATAAAAAGCCAGTTCTTATCCAGATAAAGTTTAAATTAAAAAAATGTTGCTTTTGGTGGCTAATACACAGTCGGCTCAAGACAAAATGTCTTGTATGCCCTGCGTACTAATGTGCTAATTTTCCAAGGTTCTTTTAAAAGAACTAGACCGTCCAACAAAAACAAAAAGTCATAAACTAATAATTTGCTTTGATAATTTCCGCAGAAAGTTATAACGTTCAAAATTGTCTATTTGGAATTGGCGTTTAATGAGAATAAGTTTCATGCAATCAGTTTATTTAAAGATACACAAACGCTTCTTATTTTTGTCTTTACTTAAATAAAATTAATATGCGATGTGCTATTTCCTTATTTGCTTT
The DNA here is from genome assembly GCA_949316185.1 of Pyrausta nigrata. Classification (NCBI taxonomy): domain Eukaryota; kingdom Metazoa; phylum Arthropoda; class Insecta; order Lepidoptera; family Crambidae; genus Pyrausta; species Pyrausta nigrata. The sequence continues at coordinate 11,534,068 of OX438955.1, read as the reverse complement.
AGTGGCTCAATTAGCACTTTTAATTTTCTGTGCAAAAATATATTATACTCGCCAATCAGATAGCCTTCGCGCCTCGCTTCTACGCTTCCACCTACCACATCTATATTCATAGTTTCTTCGTTTATATTAACAAACGGAAATATTCATAATACTTAATATTTACACTTGCAAATTAAACGTTTAAAATCAATTCAAGCACCATAACTTTCATTCTCGTTACCTTGTATGTTACCGATCAGTGAGACGTGACGAATTCACGAGTTATCACTAGCCTTTATTTCTTAATGCACAAGGAGTAAAGTCGTTCGTTTCAACTATCTTCTATTGTTTTTTTTTCATGAATGAACCTAAACATCGTTGCGCATTACCGTTAATGTGTTAATTGGATATTAAAACACTTATTCGTGTTCGCGTGCATGTGTAATTCGTAATATTGCAGTGTTTCGTAAAGCGTGTTGGGTCTAAGTAGACGCAGCAGGCTCTCTCTCATTTCCTATAAACATTGAGTTACTTGTGTTGCATTTTTTCCGAGTGTTACCTCGTTTTGTTTGTTCCGTCTGTCGTTTGTCAGTATGAAGGACAAGCGTCACGAAAGAGACGTCATATAAATATCTTCTCTCACTGTCGCACCTTATCTAGACGATAGTACGCCATCTTCATTGATAAATGATTCATATCAGCCTATTGCAGTCCACTGCTGGACATAGACCTCTCCAAGACGGGGCCAATTTTCACGGTCCTCCGCTTCTCGCATCCAGCCACCACCGGCCACCTTCCTCAGGTCATCGGTCCATCTAGCAGGGGGGCGTTCAACACTACGTTTCCCGACGTGGTCTACATTCGAGACCTTTCTACTCCAACGCCCGTCGGTTCTGCGACAAACATGACCAGCCCACTGCCACTTCAGCTTACTGCACCTCTCAACGATATCTATGACCTTCGTCTTTTGGCGGATGATCTCGTTTCGGATTCTATCCCTTAGCGAGATCCCCAGCATAGACCGTTCCATAGTTCGCTGAGCGACATGCAGTCGGTGGGCCAGTTTGACTGTCAAGTTCCACGTCTCGGCCCCGTAGGTCATGGCAGGTAGGACGCACTGGTTATATACCCTGCCCTTTAGACATTGCGGTAGTGGCGACGAGAAGATGTGACGCAACTTCCCAAATGCTGCCCAACCTAGCTGCACCCTTCCGGCGATTTCGCGGTCGAAGTTGTCTTTACCCAGTTGCAAGACTTGCCCGAGGTAGACGTATTCCTGGACAACTTCGAGCGTCTCACCACTGACTGCTATCGGTTCCAGGACAATATGATATTGATTAATGATTAGCGTAACCCATTTTACTCAAACTAAAGTATTGTATGCTGAGTACATAATGAATGTGTGAGGCTACTGAACCTGCCTTCTAGTCTTAATGTCAGTGTTTTCCCTCTTGTATTAGTGGCACTGTGACATTGTTTTGTTAATGTTGGATAACAGCCAATTAACGATTCATTCATTTCGCTAGGACAACGCGTGGATGCAAATGTTTTACTTTTACATTTGTGGCTGTTTCGCGGTGGAAAGCAATTCGAACGGCTATTCAGCTGCGGTTTTTTTCATTTCCTTTCTCTTGTTTTGTGCGTGAAAGTCTGTCCGTTCCATGTCACTTGAGGTAGTAATGCTATGCGATTTTGCTGCCGTGCAAATTGTTAGCACGCCTAACCTGTGTAAAATTTGACACGCTTAACACCTAGTGCAGTGAGGCAATATGCAGTTAAACATTTACAGAGTCCTTTCACCTTTTTGGCAGCACAAAGAAAGTTCAATAGTTTTATTCTACTCTGTAGAGGTTTGTTTCCTTTTTACAATGTGAAGACAGTAATTGATAGTTTGTTTGATAGTACGTACAAAAAAATACCTTTTGTATAAGTATACGCGTAAACATGATGGATTTTCTATCTGAAAGAAAAATAAATAGTTCAAATATAAAAATAAGATCACGTCTCACTGGTTTCGTTGTCTGACAACAATTAAGTGGCAGTCTTAATTTTTCGCGTTACACTTGTCACAAAACAAGGAAATCCATTTTCAATTTGGCCTATTTCGCGTGTTTGTTTTTCCCATTATATAACACACAGACAACCCGGCCTCCGGGCAATCCGCGACATATCTACGTCCTTTTCTTACCTGCTAATAGACACATTTTATGTCTCTTACTTTCTTGTTAATAGAAACCCACACCAGCCCATCACTACGTTGCCAGTTTCCCCGTAAACAACACCCTAAAATGTTATTTGATTTTAGAAGCAAGAAACGAGTCATTATTAAATTTTTATTGATAATGAAAAGCGAGCCGTTTTCAAGTGAAATGAGTTTTATGGCCAATATTATAATTGGAACAATTGCAATTTTAGCGTGAAGATTTTATGGTTCGCCGATAAGATTACGTCAGCAGGATGTACCAATTTCCAATGCACCAGGCATTGGAAATTGGTACATTTGATTGAATATTATTAGCTATGAAATGGTCGGTAACATAAATAGTTGCTTTACAGAAGAAACAAGGCAAGTTAGTACAGAATTGTTTTAAAAACACACAGCAGAAACACCACGCATTCCGCCTAACAGCAATACTTGTAAATACTGCGGCTATTCTCGACTGCGCCCGATATGTCCGCCACACAACAATGCGGGGAATTTAAATTGCTTTCAGTCAAGGGACACCATAACCGACGAGGCTCGGCAGGCCAGAAAAGGCAAAGGAATAATTGAATAACTCCACAGGAGTCTGTTTATGTTGTGAGACGACCACTGCAGCAGCATATAAAGAGGTCATATGTCTTGGTGTGGCATGATCTCCGAAATGCAGCATAAACTTCTTTATAAAAGGCCGCATCCTTAGCATAGGCATGGCATTAAATGTGGAAGGGCTGTATACATTTTCTGTTCCTGTGAATCTTGGATTGACCTAAATATCACCCTCAGGGAACTTTTTCTTGATATGGGTTTTGTAACCTTCTAGATCTTCTAATAGTAGCTGTGGAATCACGAAGTCATGAAACAGAGAAGAATGGGAAAACACCGACTCGAGCATAGCCACAGATTATATAATAGTTACTACGTAACAGATAAATCACTCCAAGTAAAATCGTCCATACCTACTCTTATAATAGCCTACAATTTTTTGTCGCACACTGCTGCGCCCGAAAATGTGCTTTAAGTTTCAAATATTACGTTATTATTCCTCTGCAGCTACGCGACCTTGGAGTAAAACTAATAAAGTCAGGGTTGCCTCTTTCGATACAAGGCCTATTTTATTTGTAGCTTGGTTTGAAATGTTTTACAATGATATAGTGTTTTACAAAATGTTAACCTGTGCAAAATTTCCGATAAACAAATCAGATTCGTACGAACAGTTTTAATATGTAGTAATGTGGAAAACAAGATCTAAAATGTTGTTCTGTGCTAAATTATTTTCAAAAATGTATTTATACATAGTTATAAAAAGCATCTGTGGGAACTTTCAGTATGCCGTAAAATTATGATGACTTATTAAAAGATTTAAAAAGTTCAAACATTCGAGACTCTGATAAGTCTATTATTTTATTTTAATCTGAGACTAATTCAGGACATATTATGCTTCTGGTTTCGTTTGTACAGTAAATAACAGATTTTTAAATCATATTACTTAATTAGTTTGCATTAAAACGAATCGATCGTAACACAAATAATTTAACAGTGCGTACGCGCGCGCCTGTCGGTTGTTGGCAGCCTACTTATTTACGCACCGCCGTCGGTGCGCTCGAGAGTAGGCTAATAACGCGCGCAAGTACATTGAGTGAGAGATGCCTGGCATAGCTCTTAATTTGTATAGATTTAAATCAGGTGATCAAAACAGACAGTGGCAACTGTCATAAATCCTTATATTAGGTATGTGGCATAACCTGCTTCCATCCCCAGGGCAGTAGGTATGCGTAAAGCATTTCCTCCGCGTTAAAAAAGAAAAGGTATGTGACATAACTGCTCATTGTTGCTATAGTTACAGCTGAAACTGTGATAAAGTTTAATTGTCTCAAACGATGGTCATAATGAATTGATTACTGGTAACCTTCCTACTGGTTATTTAACTCGCAAAAGTTGGTGGTCATAGTTACTCACTATGACCACCAACTTTACTGTTGCCAATTCGCTACCGGGTTTCAGTAAAATCGAATTGAACTTTCACTTTGAGCTGTAACGCAATTTAATATAACCTTCACTGTTAGCTGCTTTAACTTAGGTAAACAAATTTCTAATTTAGATCCAATTTGCTTTGTTTATTCTGTGAATTTGTCTATATAGTACGTCGACGAGTATTTTTGGTAATTTATCAAAGACGAGGCTAAGTTGTACACATTATTATGTCGTGTTTGAATACTTAAGGAGCTTGAGTTTGTTTTGTTAACAAATGAGTAACGATGTAAAAGATCTCGCCAGTTCTCCATCGATGGAATGGTATCCAATTGTTCAAATACTTAAAATGATATCGGATTGCGCTGTAGTCTTCGTTCGATAGTAATTCAACGCGACATTGTCAACTTGACCCTTCGACGGCTCTCCCACGCTACCCCGGCCGAGTTTATAAACATACCCGATAACGACTGATTCATGCAGACATACTACTGTGATTCATCGCAATCCTACGAACACGTTGTTATGATTTTATAAATGTCTAATTGATCTTTTATTAGAATTACTAAGTCAGTCACTCTACGTTTCAATGACATTCGAGGTAGTATCCTCGATTCTTTTTAATAACTACTTCACTGAAGAACACTGTCTGTCATGTATGTATGCACTCGACTTTTGATTTCAGCGTCCGTATATAAGACGCTGAACTCGCTTAAGTATTTTTTATGTCCTTTTGAAGCTTGTTGTTGCCCTTTCCATTTATCTATCGAACGAATACTTATTATTAGTTTTATTATTCATGCTTTCTGTACTATCTCCCTGTTTACCGTCATATTTCTTGCATTGCATTGTTTCTAATCATTAGTCCCAGAAATCCGATGCATCTTGGACTATTTTAATCGCTCCCGAGTGTTTGCTTTTAAATTTAACGACGTTACAGATTCATGCGTCTCGGTAGAATTTAAACGGTTTCTGTACAAGAACAAAAGTCAATTAACGTGGTTAATTGGTCCCACGCGTGCCGTTTCGAATATATTCTAATACTGAAACAGGTGGGCCATTTAGCACCTCTTAAATGACTCTTTATAAGCGGCTGTGAACTGAGATATTCTCAAATGAACATGACTATATCTTGTATCTACATCATTACATTGAATCAAGTCGCGGTAATTGCTGATGATAAATAAGTATAGAAGAACTGAAAAGCCGAATATTGTTAAGCGTCACCGTGACGTAAACTTCATAAGCTATTTCGTTTCTGGCTTCAGCCTGAGAGCAGTACTTATGGCAATCTTTACAATCACAAAATTTCTGTCCAGCGTATTACTAAACGGTAGAGACTTAAAAAAATCCAAATGTCCTTAATTTTCAATCAAATTGTGGCTTTTATGACCTGTTGTCTCATCCATCCCATGTTTTATCGACACTGCGTTTGGTCCTATCAGTTTTTAATGGCTCACTATTGGACATCGCCTGCACTCTAACACCGATCGCCGTAATTGGCCGTTCATCAATTTTACAATAGCCCGAACGCCATAAATTGGCGGCGCATAAACAGGAATCCGCATTGAACATGGCCACCGGGCCAGTATCTAGCATACGTGGCCAGTATCTAGGATTTTTGTCATAGAGCCATTAAGTTCCGCATCGCCCATAAAATCGGTTGGCAATACGAGCCATAGTCATCACGTTCGGTTAGCAGTTTATGAATTTTACTTTTTATTTTTATGGTACAGTCGTGAAGTGGGTGAGTCAGTGAACATTAAAAACAATGTAATGGTTTTAACTTAACATTTTCGTTATAATTAAAGTTTTAATTTAGCATGCAGCAATATTCTGAAAATTAGTCATACCAGATTACGGCTAAACAATTATTTCATTTAAGTCTTTGAAAGATTAATAAAATGGAAAGTGGGCCAAAGTTACCTACAATGTATCTATTCAATTTTTCTGATCATGTTCAAACTCAATCCACGATTCATGTATGCATGTAATTCAATTTAATCTGTATCGTGCACATTCATTCGGTCAAATCCGCAGTGTCAATTTCAAAGCCCATCGCTCCGGCAACGACCAATTATAATCTATAGCCCATTAGTTTGTCTGCTTAATCCCCAAAATGCAAATGACAATTGAATATATAATTCAATAGTGCCAGGCGTAATTAAGGCACTCTACTTGGATTCTCTCAGTGATTGTAGCCTTGTAATTAGTTATTGTTTGGTTACGCATAAATGTCATTTCACGGTATTGGTTTAGTATTCAATCGGGAAACCAATTAGTTTAGCTATTTAGCGGGTGAAATATATTTCATAATAGAAAAAATCGTATTATTAATAGCAATAATTTAAAGCAATAGTGGCAATTACTGATATTATAACTACATATTCAAAAATTCATTACTGTAACAATCGTGGAATCATTTAAATTTTAAAATCACTGTACTCTAGCTCATAATAGCTTATTTTTATTCGGTCTTCTTTAAATATGTATGCGAAATTGCCAGCAATTTTAGTTTATTTCGCCAGTTTAATGTGATGTGCTCAACTACGCGTATTATATTCAAAAATCACGAAATTAAATCAAATTTCAGTTACAAAAATTAATCGATTGTGTCATCCGGTGGGACTCGAACCCACGTCCCTTCGCTATCCGGGCGAGTGCTCTTACCAACTAAGCTACGGAGGACGTTAGTCAGTAGACGAATTTTTGCAAGTGCTTGCTACGCCAGTGAGCCGGCGTTCTAAAATCACCATAAATTAATGCCCGTTTTGTACATATTTAATCTCTTTTCAACCGCTCCTCGGGCACGAGTCGAGAGAAAAGCAACGTTTTCTTTTGCAACCCGTTTTCACGTAACAAGCAATCCTATATTTACTGCAGTCAGTTGAAGAGAATGAAAAGTAAACCCTTTGACAGTATTTGTCCTTTAGAAAAACTTGTTTAAAGGCAAATTAAGTTCGCAGTTAGAGTAATACAGCGCGGAAAATACAACCTTTGACAATTACTAACTACTGTTGTTAAACTAGCTGAAATATAAACAGAAGCCTACAATAAAGATGTGAAACTAAACGTGTAATATGTGTCTATGTAAGAGTTTGATTCTAGTATGTAGGTACAATAATATCTATCAATTATAAAACAAAAGAATTGCGTTTAAAATTGGTATCCGTCCATTCATTATGAACTAGTGCAAATATTCAGTCGCGGTGTGGTTACTGTTTTTACTTCCATTACGTTTTAAGGTTTCATATTTTTTAAACTATTGTACAAAACGGTAATAATTGAGTGCTTACTTTTGCTAAGTGAAAACTTGTTTGCTGTTCAGAACACAAACTGCCTTTTTTGGTTCTGTAGTTAGAGAGGTAAACATTTTATTTGTGGACACAGAATTTATCCACTGTGAAATCAGTCCAGAATGCAATGCCAGTTGGGCTGAAACAATACATCTTAGTTTTGTACAGTCAAGTTTTAAGGATCTCTGAAAAAAGTCATCGTCGAAGTCGCAAAGTAGGGAATTTCATTTTTTAAAACCTTGTACCTTCAAGTAGTGTAGAATTCCCATCTCCCAAAATTGAGGAGAAATTGTCCCCGAAAAACTATAATCATGAAACACTTTTCCCATTGTCTGTAAACAAAATGACCCGGAGCGATTTATTGCGGCGTAATTAAATTTACTGGACAGAGGAAAGGCCGTCGATCGCCCGCAGTCAAGGTCCGACCTAGGGTGGGAAAATGGGCAGAAGCTATATTATTTTAGGGTCATTGTACTCTCGGAGTATGAAAACTAGCACTTTTAGTAACAAGAAAGTGGTGAATTTCTTATGTTGTAAAAAAGTGCTACAGAATCTTGGATTCTTGACCGATGATTGTTTTGCATAACGTTTTATTAGGTCTGTTTTATATTGAATTTTACTACTTTTGTATTGATATTCTTTAAAGTTTGTTTACTGGAGTAAACAAACTTTAAATGTATTTGTGTTCTAAGCAGACAGGGGTTCTATTTCAATGGGAAAAGCGAGCTTTGCAACGGTTGCAACTTTTACAAAAGCGAGCCATACGTGGCCATACAAATAAATGCAACCCAACCGCATCCAGCAGCACGGAATTATGCGTGCACTTTTTAACGTGCACGTTGCAGTGACAACTGTAGGCCTGAGTAACAATAAATACATGGTTCTAGCTCCTTAAATTGGGAAATCGGGATTTGCGAAGGTATTCTAAAATACCCTGCCACTTTCTTTAATTTGACGAGTATATTGACGAGCCACAAACTGTTGTGCTAATTAATATACTTTATTTTGTCTTAATTTGAAATTGAAATTAATTTCTCTCACAAAAATTAATCGACTGTGTCATCCGATGGGACGGTGGGATCCGGTTGTCTTAATTTACTTTTTTTCTACTTAGTTTTGTGTTTGTAATCGAATATTGGTCCAACATCTACTGACGTAAACTTTGTTCTGTTCTAGAATCAGTTCCTAGTTCTCGTACACAACACTAAGCCTAGTCGCTGCTCTATTCCATTCAATTTCACACATCAAGCAGCAAAATCGATTCGATTCTTTGTCAGATACTGCATCGAGCGCATCTAACTGTAGTTGTTACATGTCTTGGAACAAGTAATCTTTAGAGACGTAAGTAATAACATGGCAAGTCGACTCGGCTAGACTTTGGAAACACGTAGTCGAGAAAATCTATTTCAGCCGCATTCAATTTTATGCGGACATTTTGCTGTTTCTACGTAAAATGTTTTTCTTTACAATTTCAGGGCAGGTCTGCTAAAGAAAACGTAGAAACAGAGAAAGCTAATGCCAAATACTGAGCTTACCAGCTCACCTCTACATAAAACGAAGTGACACTGTCTTCTCCATCTCCACTGGGAGGCAAGCGGTCCCGAATGCTTGCCGCATTCGGGACATGCGGAATGCTTTTTATATATCTGCAGAGTTGCAATGCATTTGTTGGCGAGCTTCGCCGAACGCGCCGTTAGAGAAATCGCCTAAAGAGAATTTTTATTGCGTTACTAACTTGCGACACGTCACTTCAGATATTTGTTTCGTTCGAAACATTCCTTGTGGCTTTATGGTAGGTATGTGACGTTGTGTTTGGCGCATTGGAAACAATTTTACCTATACTTTAATACAATAATTTTTTGACGCTCAAAGCAAGCGAAATGGTCAATTAATTTAAAAGACAATGTCATGCATTCGAAAAAGTTAAATTCAAACAAAAAGATGTATATGTGTCGTGGTGCCAGACATGACTCCCCCAAAAAAACTGGGCCCAAGGACAAAATGCACTCATTTTTAGGAAGGGTCAACTGGGCTCTCGCTTTTAAATTATTTATTAGACTGTTGGTCACTACCGGTCAGTTACGGTACAAAATATAGTGAGCTGACATGCCCTGGCTTTATGGACTACCGCCGTTGATTTTGAAGGACCTCATGCAATAAATCAACTCGAGTAGGTACCTGACTGTTCCTGCAATAAGACATAACCGACCCAGCCTTATGTTAACATGTTCAGACAATGACGCGAGTGACGGCTATTGATCTAGTCTCCATTAGGGCGAATGTGCCCTGGATCTGTGAAGAAGGCTAAACCTCTGTCAGCTTGTTATCTGCGCGCACAGGAAGCTGGCCCGCCTGATTACAGACTAACGATGTTTGCTTGGCCGTGTACCACGGATTTGGGAATCACCCGATGTTGGTTTTAACACGTTTTAGCCTTCGTCACAAATGACAAGTAGATTATATTTTTATAGTAAAGGTATATTATCAGAAGCTCCAAATGTCATTTTTGAACTGGAAGAGGAGCTGTAGAATGTTTTGGAATATTATAAATGGTTTGCGATCAACTCTGAATTCCTGGCACAGGTAGGTTCTTTTAATAATAATGTTTGTTGTAATGGTAATAATGAGTAGGTACTTAAATAATAAAGAACTAAAAAACTCTAAATAAATGCGCGGTTTGGTTCATTATGGCAAAATTACAAAACCGTAAAATGATGTTTCTCGTAACGAATTGGCGCATCAACACCACTTTTATTAAATTCACGCTAGTCGCCGAATCATGTTTTTTTATGCGAAATCTTGTATTTCTATAAATTGTCTATATTTAAAACAGTACAATTATTACATAGCTATGCATATATCTTATATGCATCGTATCTTACTAACCTGAAACTTCAAGTTGCTGCAAATTTAAATAACAAGCCTACACGACCACGAAGGTGTAAAATTACCCGTTCAGTTCCAAAGGAGACGCGACGCCCACAGTCCACAATGGGTTCGGTGCTCGGTTGCCGCACAGTGAGCAGAGATAAAGTTGTCAACGCTTGCTGACACCTCAGTTGCTAACCGCGTTAGGTTTAAAGCGACTAGCGGAACTACTTTTAGCCATCTGTTCATACACAACAAATCCATATGAAACTAATTCAAGTCAAAATAATTTATTCAATTTAGGACAGAAAATGCCACTTATGAACGTCAAAAATTTAAAAATCAGTATAATATTGGCCCTCAGGGGGCCCGAACATGTCTCCTTATATTTTGGGCCCTACTAGTGCTTCGAGACAAAACACAGACAATCAGGCAAGTGCTGAGAAGAAGCACCGGAACAAACTCAGTCACCACTAGCTGCCATAAAAAAGTAAAAAAAATACAATAAAAAGGTAGGTACATCAGTTTGGTGCAGGCTGGACTGTCCATACATTGTCGTCATCAAGATAGTCTTGAATTTATAATACCCTTTAGACATGAGGGTAGTTTTGACATGCGACCTCAACCTATTAATAGGTAGTTCGACAATATTGTGTGGTATATTATTAAAAAATTTAATACAATTTCCCAAAAATGAATTAATTGTTTTGGCCAATCTAAAGTCTGAAACGACAAGTTTGTTTTTGTTTCTTGTATTATAAGAATGAATATCACTTTTTTTCGTGAAAAGATCTAAGTTTTTGCGTACGTACATGATATTATCAAAAATGTATTGAGAGGCCACAGTAAGTATATTAATTTCCTTAAAGAGTTCTCTCAGGGATTCGCGCGGACTCAGTTTGTAAATGGCACGAATGGCTCTTTTCTGTAAGATAAAGATGGTATTGATGTCCGCAGCAGAACCCCGCAAGAGAAGACCATAAGACATAATACTGTGAAAGAAACTAAAATAAACAAGTCTTGCCGTTTCAACGTCAGTAAGATGTCTTATTTTTCTAACCGCAAAGGCAGCTGAAGCAAGTCTCCCAGCCAGAGTGTCAACATGTGGTCCCCATTGCAACCTCGAATCCAATGTAATGCCCAGAAACACAGTAGGGTTAGATAGATCTCGTTTCTCACCATTTAGTAAAATGTCTGTGTTACCTTGCTTCACGTTGGGCATGGTAAATTTAACACATTTGGTTTTACTTGTATTGAGAAGCAAGTTGTTGCTTGTAAACCAATTTAACACCTTAGAGAGAGCCTTGTTTACGTCGTCAAATATTTCTTCGCCTCTTTTTGATTTGAAGATTAAAGAAGTATCATCAGCAAAGAGAACAATCTCACAGGAGTCTTTGAAAGAGAAAGGAAGGTCATTAATATAGATAAGAAATAGCAACGGTCCCAAAATTGAGCCCTGGGGCACTCCCATTTGAAGAGGGGCACCAGAGGAGTTAGTACCATTAACATTAACTGTTTGTAATCTGCCTGAGAGGTAAGATTTTAACAATTTTAATGCATTATTTGACACACCGTAATGCTCTAGCTTAATAATTAGTGTTTTGTGATCAACACAATCAAACGCCTTCGATAAATCACAGAATACACCTATCGCATCATGTTTATCTTCATAAGCATCTAAAATGTGTTTGACAAGTGCCACCCCAGCATCAGTTGTATTTCTACCTTTAGAGAAACCAAACTGTTTCTTGTGCAGTAAATTGTTAAGTTTAAAATGGGAGAGCAGTTGGTTAAATATGAGTTTTTCAAAAATTTTGCTAAATGCAGGTAGTATGGAAATCGGCCTAAAGTTACTCGGGTCACTTTTCTCTCCTGACTTAAATAAAGGTATAATCTTACTATATTTTATTAAAATTAGGCGTGCTAATCCGCTGAACTGAGGTATCAGAGATAATTTGGGCCATGGAAAGGACATAGGGAATTTTTCGTCGCGATATAAAAAAGATATATAAAACAAGGAGAGATGGGTTGTGAAATTTTATGGATGATCAAGACTCACTGTCAGACGAACCGTCTACTGCTAAACGTGAACGTACCCCAGCACTTGCCATGATATTCAATCAAGTTAAGTTATAAAAATAATTATAAGTTAAGCTGATTTCATCTTAACTGATGGCAGATACATGCGGGTACATTCCCCAAGTATTGATGAAGTCGAGCGCCGGCTCACTGGCGTAGCAAGCACTTACAAAAATTCGTCGTCTGACTAACGTTCTCCGTAGCTTAGTTGGTAAGAGCACTCGCCCGGATAGCGAAGGGACGTGGGTTCGAGTCCCACCGGATGACACAGTCGATTAATTTTTGTGAGCGAAATTCAATTTGATATTCAATCAATTTCTTATCCACAACCGATTACGGCTTACGCACGCCGCAATGCTTAGAAAAATAATACGAGAGCTGCAGGACGCAAGGTACAGCAATACATTGCTTCGTCTCACGGACACCTTTATTAAATATACTCAACACTTCTACAAAATAGTAATCCGCCTGTGACTCTTGACATGTCCCATGCGGCTCGTCCGTACGTATCCTATTTCCTTGCAACAACTGAACCGTGGCTGAATAGAATATCCTCGGCTGCGGCAGAATGCGATTCACTAACTTTGTGGCGATGTCACACTGCGTGCTCATTAAATACGTATTGTTCGGACTTCAACGAGCCTGATAGCCAGTTAGACTCAGACTGCTATAATCGTTAAAAAGCTGTATTATTTTCATTTAACTTTAAGAGTCTTTTGGATCTAATTTCTGTGTTTGTTTGTTTCAGGTAAATGACGACTATCAACAATGTTCTGCAATATCAACGTTCAACGGTATAACCAGGCCTGTGTATCTCCCCGCGGAGGTAGCAAAAAAGTACCCACGCGCGGCGCACCTACGTAGGTGCTAAAACAAGTTGTGTGTCGCTACCGGCTAGAGCCACGCTCGCGCTTTTTATTCACCGGCGGCCGCGCGGCTACGTTGCTGGCTGGACGAGAATGAATAAAGTACTAGAAAGAGGCGCTAGATGGCGTTAGAAGCTTCTCGTAGCAGTCAACCCTATCGCGTCGCGTGATATTATGTCACTGAATAGGTTTAGTGTATTATGAATCATATTCCAGAGCAATAAGTATGAAATTATCTTGCAATGGATTTTTGTAGGTGTCTACACGAAAATGTGCTTGACTCTGAGGCGAACTAAATTACGCCATATTGTTGACGACATTGAGTAGACATTTCTTTGAATACAATTGCTAAGTCATACTTCTGTACGAAGTACTAGTATTCTGTGGTATAACTCCAACAAAATTTCAATGCATGATGCTCAAGATCAGGCCATAAACAATCAACTCTTACAGATGCAACCAATGTATGCATTCTTAAAGATGACAATGAATATGAATGTTTTAAACGTGATTACATTTCATTTGCATAACTATAGTTCATCCTTTCAATTTCATTATGTAAAACGCAGGTCATTATAGTAAATTACGTGTACCTACATGAGATGCGTAAAATTATTGAAATCATCGTGTACTGGCTTATTGATTATGTAAAATTGATGGGTTGAAATAATTTAAGCACTAAATGGTCCCATGTATGGAGAGGAGGTAGTGGTTAAAAAGCAGAACTGTCATGTCGATTTTTATTAGGCTTAAAATACAGAATTGAGTCTAATTTTATGACTGTACAGTCAGCAGCATGTCAGGTTACCCATTTGAACCACGAAAACAGCTTTTATTACGTAGGGAATAGAGGCTGTCTCAAAGTCAAAGTGGGGCAGTCTGACTTGTGGCCGTGTACATCTATAATGATGTACAATTCATATAAGAAATTACTTGAAATGACATTTTTTGTGTAAAAAAACAGTCGTCTATTTTTAACATCATCGGCATGACTGGCGTCATGAATTTACTTCGCGGTCATCGTATCTCCATAGCCCTATAACACCAGAGCCCGCTCCGAGGTCATTCTGGGTCGAGATTGGCATTCAACTCGTTTGCCGTCGACTGCTCAGTCCCTGGTAACACTGTCCAGAATAATACACAATTTAATGCAATGATATTTGTATGCGGTTGGAGAGATACAATCTTGTTCTTTCTACGAAAGTACGTAGGTATTCAGTTTAGTTTTCAGTGCATAAAACTTGACCACGTCACAGTTTTATTTAAATATTCCATAATGATAGCTGATATTAAATGTTATTTAATCAGAAGCATGACGTATTTTATGTTTTAATTACTTGCACATTGCCTTACACGCGTATTGAGTTCGAATCTAAACATTTTATAGCCCAACCATAAGTAAGTACTACCTGACGCCTAGCTAGAAAACAATGTATTTTCAATAACAGCATCAAAGGTATTATGACACTAAAACTATAAATCCATTGGATTGCCTGCCACCTAATACAAATCTCTTGTCTCAAACTGTCAGGTGTTGCTCGATTGTGGCTTTGTCCTTTGCAAAGATAATCAAAATAACCGCTCCAGCGAAATTGCTCCATCATAAGATACAGCAAATCCTCAAATTTTCCACCGGCAATAACTTTCAGGGAATACAATAAAATTCTACGGTACCCCGCAACCAACTATTACACTTCGCCGGAAAGTTTTAATGGTGATATAAAAGTCGTTTTAAAATAGTTCCTCCACCGGTCGCTGGTCTGAAGTTGTATCGTAAAAAACTCCCCCGTGCTAGTGACGTGGATAACCACGATTCACCTGACTGCTTTATTTAATCGATAAAGACTTAAAGCTTAATAACTCCGGCTACAGTACGGGCAAATCTTTATGTTTAGCATGTTCATAATATGAAAAACTCAGTGGCTGTATGCCTCTCAATTCTAGAAAGCAATTTGTAGTTTTCATTAGTAGCCCTTAGAAGAACTTTTAAATCAGTTGACAATTATTTCGATATTTATATTAATCGTCCGATTTCTTTACTCGATATGATCATATTCACATCTCTACGCGCCTGTAAGACGTAACAGGAGTTACAGGAAAGCTCGGATGACGCCGAAAGGATTTCTTTACGGATAATGTACACTCGACGTGGGTATAAAAGAAACAATGTTACTTTACTGCCGAATTTATGTTCGCGCCTTACTGGCTGTTAAGAACTTCAATCACTTATCTAAGAAATACTCTGGCAGTACCTAGCTATCAAGATTGTACTCTTAATTAATTGCTCTTAGCAAATACGATGTCCAGAGTTTCCTAATGTCTGGAGATGATGTTGATAGTACTTAAATAGTTGGATGATTGATAGACCACAGAAAAAAAGGAACAACAAAACATTAATGAATTTCCTGAAAGTGTGTAAATTTGTAATGTATGTTTCAAAGTTTATGTACAACGGCGCAAAGTAAAAGAGAAAGCTGTTCTCCAATCGCATTGCACCGTCTCCAGTCATTAATCGTCAACGCTTATTTGCCTAATAAGTAACGCGTTTGTCTGTTGCCTCATGAAAACCTTCGCGTATCCGTTTCGTATACTAATTGGTATATGATATACCGTAGTGCGTGAGTAATTATGTTAACAATCACGTCTAATCATAATTCAGTTCCATATGTGAAAAACCGGTTGTAAAAGTTATCGTATCGCATTATTACGGTCGGTACTCGCAGTCGTATATCGGACGCGTCCGGCGCGCGCGACGGGTCAACGCGCTGTGAGTCATGTGCGGGTCTGAAGTGGCACGAGCGCATGCGTGGTCACACGTGACGTGCGCGGGCGCTGCGCTCTGGCTGTTGAAGATTGAGGCGGCAAACCGGTACCTCGAGAGGTGCTCGAGAGCACAAGGCAGACTCGATCAGACAGGACAGTGCATCACGCAGTCTAGCTAGGTGTTTAATTGAGTGAGTGAGTTTAATGATATACATTTTAATCTGTTGTTAACCATTAATGAATAACTAACTGCCTGAGTGGCGACCATGGGGTCAAAAGCGTCCTTTAGGAAGAACTCAGATGCGTTGGAGGACGGAGACGACGCTGGGGAAAAGTGGATCGAGGTTGCACAAGACTGCGATGAATAGCGTACAGTTTAGATTGAAGAAGTCCCACCCGAAGGGTCGAGACTGGCTGAAGAGAGAGAGAGAGAGGATAACTAACTAAACGCAATTGTAGTGTCAGTTGAAAGCTGTGTCGTCTTTGATTTTCTAAGGCTTTTTCTAGTGTAATTCATCTTGTAAGGTTCAGTTCACAGGTTTGAGTTGGCGTAGACAATGTTGTAAGGTTTTTTTGGTGGAGTAAAAAAACATAGAAACAAAAAGCTGTAGAAAACAATTCTTTTCTATTAGCTGCTTTTTCTTTCTATGTTTTTTTACTTCATGTTTTTTATCTTTATTCGAACAAATCAACTTTTCAGTAACAAGGAGCCTCAATTATCTGATCAAACACGATGAACTGGAACCAATTACTAAAGTATGTTTTTGCCTGTGGAAAAGGTATCTCATTAGTGTCGTAATTGGATCTACCGTTTGTTTATGTATGTTCGTAGGCGTGCTGCGGTTTGCCTAGGCTAGACTGAATTTAATTAAACACTCATCAAACCCTGGAATAGACAGATGTGCTCACAGTGAAACGCTGCTGTATAGTTTGGATTGAAAACCATTTTGAATCAGTCAGATAGAGTAATATGTAACACCTAAAATAATGAAATAAGGCAAATAAATAAGGTAAAAACCTCGTTATGTTCTATGTCACTAACACCCTAATACTCGTATTATAGAAAGGAAAAAATATATATTCGGGGCACTACACAAAATTACAATAACTCAATTACAATGACTCTTGAAAAATCACAATTACTCATTACATAATAAACATATGTCGAACTAGATCGATCGGATCATTCGATCTTGACGTGACATGTGAAAGTGCGATCAAATCACGGATTTCCTATAGATTGATCCCAAAAATGATCGATTTTAAACCCGACAGTTACCGTCACTCATGGGTAAATAAAAGTCAGCCTACTTATATGTATATCCCACTGCTGGGAAAAGGCCTCACCTCAACTATGATGCCATACTTCACCACGCGGGCTCAGTGCGGATTGGTGGAGGGGTGTCTGTAAGGCAAGTGACAAACCTTACTGTCAGATGTTATCAAGCTGCCCTAGGGCCTCTGACTACGACTTAATGACTAATACCAACCATTTTTTCGTTTACATTACCTACATGTAACCCAATGACGTTCTATTTTACTTTCGTGTATCATCGACCCGATCAAAACAAACAGACAAGACAATCAAAAAACAACAAGGTCGATGCAAATCACCTAATACGAATAACAAACACCCGCAGATCGCGAATTTATAGAGGCGGATAAGGCACAAGGTTTTCAAATATTTACCTAAGCGGGCCAGCGGTGGCCTAGTTACTCAGTTGGTTAAAAAATATCTAAAAACACACAAAAGTAATGTGTAATCCCATTGCTTTCGTATCATCAAATAAGCAAACGTTTACGTTGCCTGTAAGCAAATACATAGAACTCTTACCGATGACACAGTTACGTAAATGGAAAGTTAAATTGATATTGGTGCTGAAAAAATATTTAATGGAACATAAGGTCAGAAGAAAATTTTATTATATTCACTTTCTTAGTACCTATATTCTGAAACCGTGAACAATATAAAATACCCTTACATCTGTTGACAATAACAAGAACATACACGCAAATAACAAGGATTTCTGAATATGCTTTGTTGTACTGATATTGAAGTTGAAACCATAAAAACAAATACGGCAAATTGGAGCACTTCTCGCCGTTTTGATGTCTTCTAGAGACGCAAGTGTACACATACTGAAACAATACTGTTTGTGTGCGATCAACAAATAAAAGCCCACAATGGGACACATTCCCGACAGCACTTTCGAAGACTTTTGCGTAAGTTTATTCTGCCTCTTTTTCTTTTAAGGACATGAAAAGAGACAATACTACAATAATTTAAACCAAACAACTGTCAGTTGTTTCAATCACAGAATCCGTAGACAGTTCAGTGGGGATATTAAACGATCTCGACTAAAATAAGATTCAGAAAACACGAAAAATTATAAATTATTGTGGTCAGTCTCTTTATGAATCTTCAATAGAGAAAGAGAGATAAAGTAGAGTGCTGTCGGGAATCAAGCCTTTTGTGCAAGTACGCACGGGATCGCTTGAAATATGCGACTGGCTCCGGCATTCAGCGATTCGATACAAGTTGTTGGTTGGCGTATGTCGCACGAATGTGGAGCAAAGTTTCAAACGCTCTCGCATTGTGTCGAGACGAGGGCGTACACAAAAAAGTGTTTGCGATTTTCAACTATAGGGGCAATTGTTTGAACCGATCTGGTGTTTTGCAAATAAACCATTGTGCTCGCTAAACCTGACAACTTTGTGTTCCAATTGTTGCTCGTAAGGTCGTAATATCTGTAATCGACTCGATTCTTGTGTAGACGTAATTCCAACAAACGATTTAGCGATTTTTAGTAAAACAAAATTGAGACTGCTAAAAATATTCAGTTCTGTCAACCTCGTACGTGTACGGCCTTCTGAAATTTCAGTCCATGATTTACATAATTATTAAGATTAACTTTTATCATTTCATTCGTGTGCGAGTCAATAAAGACAAAAACGTCTTAAAAAGTAGTACTAATCATATGCATTTTATGCTACTTTTGTTTTGTTTGCGAAAATTCGCTTCTTTTCTAACAGCTCCGTTGAGTCTGCAACTTGCCTCGGTGAAAATCTAATTTTTACATTTCAATGGCCGGCAAGACCCACGTCACCCAAGGACGGCTGCCGGCTATCCACATGGTAATTGACAAGAGGACGAGGGTCCTATGTGGTGTATTGCAGCGGTGTGGGATACGCCGTTAATATCGCGAATCTGACGACTAAGTCAAGGGGATCTGAACAATGCAATCAGCATAGCAAAGTCTTTCGAAGCTATACTATTTAAAAAATTGGGTTAGTCCCGCTATGCACCAGTCCCGCTATGTACCACTACTAAAATACCTACAAAAAAATGCCGCTTTGTACCACATTATTTGATTCTACGTATTGTTTAACGTAGGAAAGGAAGGTAGGAAAGGAACGGAAGGTACAGGTGGAAAGAAAAGTGTTTCTTCCTTTTTGTTGTTGTGTTCCTTCCGTTTACGCAACATAATAGAGAGTCGTAAACTAGTAAACAAATGTTTTTGTTATTGATTAAACAAATAAAATACAAATAATCAACTGTTTAATAAATAAAACTGATGAAAATTACTTAATATTCACTAAACTAAAAATAAATAAAAAGTAAACTGCAAAGATTGATTTTTATGTGCAAAACAAGTTTACTTTCGTTTAAACATATGTATAAAAGTAACAAGAAAACATATAAAAATAATTCAATTGAATTCAAAACCAGTTCTACACATGCTATTACAAGCGCAAAGATTTAAATGCTTTAAATTTTAAATAATGTGATGATTGTTTACTATTTAATAACCTTGTAACACCTTTCTTCATCACTGCCCGCAAATTTGGTTTCGGGCATAGGGGGACTTTTTAGTAGGTATTTTATGAGTGGTGCATAGCGGGACTAACCCGAATTTGGGGGGACAGAATAGCGGCTTTTTGGTGCAGTACTCGTTGTTCAAAAAATAAATAGAAAATCTGAGGTCGCTATGTCGTAAAAGCTTACCAACCCTAGATATATTTCTTACTTTGGAATTAATTCGGTCTCAGATTGTTTATTTGTAGTTTAAATAACGAGTATGTATTTTCAAAAAATATTTTCCGTTTTTCCGTGATCTCCCTCTTAAATATCGAGACAAAATAGGTTCACAATATATTTTAGAGTGATACTAATGTTTTTATTGTTAGATGATAAACTTTTACAACAGATACCGGTAAAAGTGAAGATAATAAAAGTTGGATGAAAGAAATTAATGAGCCGAGTGCGTAAACATTCGGCGGATCCCGCCCTGAAACAAAAGAGCGTTATCAGGTTTTGTTAAAGTAAATCTCAACTTGGATAAGGGCTTTATTTCCTTACGTATAACCTTTAAAGCGAACAGCCCTATTTCCAAGGGATAACCAACGTACAAACGAGAGACGCCAAGTTACAGAGGCGGAGATAAGTTGCCTTAACAAATGGATTCAGTTTGCCCAACTTTAATTTACAACACTACGTCAAACAAAGGCGAAAGTCCTAGTTTCGCTTCACAAAAGAAAATATTTCTCTTTCATTTCGTACGGATCGCTGAGTAAACGTGGAAATTGTTTCAGCTCGACAGAAGTCAATTACGAGGGATTTATACGCAACCTCAACAGTAACCTACGTTCTAATACATTTAACTGGTAGATTTGAATAATATATACTTACTAGTGGTTCCCCGCGACTTCGCCCGCAAGAGTTAGATTTTCCATATAAACTTTCATCCCCCATTTCACCCCCTTAATGTTTCTATATCGCGACAAACGGTAGCCTATGTCCTTTCCAGGGTCTCGAACTGTCTCCATACCAAATTTCATCTCAATCGGTTCAGTGGTTTAAGCGTCAAGAGGTAACAGACAGACAGACAGACACACTTTCGCATTTATAATATAAGTATGGGTAAGATTTTAAAATGTTAAAATCTGTATTTGGCTGCCACCTCACGTTATGGTAGGTAAGCTGCGATACGGCGAGGATGAGTCTTGTCTGAATTGTGCTAAGCTTATCCACTCTCTTTTTTAAAGTATCTAAATCATAGTGTTTGTTTTTAGTGGGAACACTTAGCCGGCAACGAATTCCTCTCTAGCGACTTCACATCTTGCCTTAACTCTTAATTGGCCATTTGAAAAAAACATTGAAATGTCTAGTGTTGTTGTGAAAAAAAAATGAAGCTATTTTAGACCCAAATAGCACCATCACAATGAACTACAAAAACGATCCTCTGCTCTATCACTCAGCCACTACATTTACAAAATTACAGCTCCAATCCAACCATCCCAAAACAGGTAGACGATTAAATAAAGAAAGTAAATCGAAGTTGCGACCGCCAGAGCCTTAATTGTGAAGGAAAGATGGGATCCTACTCCGGAAAAAGGATCCCGCTGACGTAGCCGCTGCCGAACGGCGAAAAGGAAATAGGTCGGCCGGAGCTTAGCTAGTGATGCTACGAACATTCCGCAAAAGTCTTGAGTAAATGCCAATTATACAGGTAGGATATCTTGAAGACATGTAGGTTGAGGTGAGGTCGTCTAAAAGACATTAATACAATTATCGAATATTTTGGTGACATTCTGATTCTATATTTGCAATATTTAGGGCGTATTTCACCACCTCTGAATAACTTCTGAGTAGCTTACTTGAAAACTAAATTGACATATTTTCCATATAAAATATATCAAACAATTCACCAAGTAAGCTACTCAGAGGTGGTGAAATAGGCACTTAATCTTTAGGTTCTATATTTTTATAGATTACTTCCTGCAAAAAAAAAATACAATGTGTTCTTCTTTATAATAACAGTATCGTAGAACTGTAGACCCTTACTAATTATGAAAATACCATTGCTGAAACACTTAAGTAAATATGAGACATTAATTTGAAATGTTTGTCTCCACTTTGTCATAGAAAGAAAGAAAGAAAAAATATTTATTTAGCACCAAAAAATACAATTGAACTCAGTGCTTAAAACTAATATTTTGGTACCAAAAAGGCTTCCGCTCAGTATATGTCAGTGACGGCAAGAAAGCACGTCACGACTACTGGTATTCTGCCATGTCACCTATCTGTCATTAATTCGAAATTGGCTGAAACTTCATTATTTAGGGGGTGTTTTGACTAGCGATAATTTAAGGGCCTTTTAATTTAGGCGTTTAAAAAAAACTTTTTTCAAAAAAAAAACATTTTTGGGGTTAGTTTTGTAATAGGTTTAAAAAACTATTTAACTGTTTTAAATTTTTAGCAAGATTTAAAAAAAAAACTTGTTTTTCCTCTATGACGGTTAATAATTTTAAACTGATCTTTATATCACTTGATAGGCCACAGCGTCACCTTCGAAAAGAATCATTTTCATAACTTTAAGGACCTCCATATCCATAGAAATAGCATTTAAAAAAATAATGAAAATGGCTGCCATTTCAAGAGGGGAGTTAGACCTCCAACATGAGGGTTTTTTGTCGATAACATTTGATGATCTAAAGCCCATAAATTATCGCCAGTCGAAACCCGAACACACTGTATGTATATTCGTAGCAGAATTTGTAACATCACTGTTTGAGAGTTTAGGCAGTGGATTACACGTGGAGGGCGACAATGATAGGTGGAAAATCAGTCAGGTCTGAGCACTTATAGCTAGGTACTTGCCACATCAGCTTTCAGGGTTCAGGTATCACTTCACAGGCCACAATCACTCGAAATGTCTGTAAGGAGCTTCACAGGATACACACGCGGCGAAAGCGCTCTGGTCAGTCTAGTACATGTGTCATAGGGAACGTCTCGATGTCGACTCGATCTTCGGGGTTCTCACGGTACGTTTTAAACAAATAAAAATAAGGCAGGTATGCGTGTGAGTGTGCGCGGCGTAGTATCAGTAGGGTACACAAACAAATCAAAATATTGTAGTAAACATATCGCCGGCCCTAAACACGTCAAGTGTTTACGAGAAGGTTAGGAAGCCAAGGGAAAGGAAGTTCACTGGACAGGAAGTTCACTGGACAGGAAGACGAACTAATTTCGTCAAAGATCTCTTAAGACTACCGGTAGGAGTTTTAACATCTACCACACGAACAACTTGGTCTTGGCCAGGGTATAAATTAATAATGCGTCCACGACGCCACTGCAAAGGGGGAAGGTTGTCATCTTTTATGAGTACTAGCTCACCCACTTTAGGAGGATCACAAGGAGAGGTCCATTTATTTCTAATTTGTAATGTATTTAAGTATTCTAAATGCCAACGAGACCAAAAGTGCTGGGTAATTTGTTGTATTAGCTGAAACCGTGTAAGGCGATGCAATTATACGTCTTTATAAGGGTACTCCGGAAGTGCAGTTAAGGGTTGTCCAATTAAGAAATGGCCGGGAGTTAACACTTCGATATCATTAGGGTCCGGAGAAAGTGGGCACAATGGGCCTGAATTTAAAACTGCTTCAATTTTAGCAAAAACAGTGGTCAGCTCTTCAAACGTAAGGGGGGTATCGCCTACTACTCGTTTTAGGTGCGATTTCGCCGATTAAACCGCAGCTTCAAAAAGACCTCCCCAATGAGGGCAAACAGGAGGATCGAAAACCCAGGATATGTTCCGCTTTGAAAGCTCAGAACCAATAGCCGCCTGGTTTTGAGACAGGAAACACTCTAACTCCTTCAGGTAATTGTTGGCACCGATATAATTTCGACCGCAATCGGATCGGATTAGGCGAGGTACACCACGACGCGACAGGAATCGGGAAAAGGCCGCAATGAAGGCTTCAGTAGATAGGTCCGACACAACCTCAAGGTGAACGGCTTTAGTAGAAAGGCAGACAAATACACACAGGTAATTTTTCACTAACCTTTTGTTCCTATAGGCCTGGACTTTGGTAAAAAAGGGTCCTGCAAAATCGGTACCTACACCGTCAAACGGTCTAGCAGCCGTGACGCGGTCTTTAGGTAGGTCACCCATGAAGGGTTGAGATACAGCCGCCTTGAGACGATAACAGGGAAGGCATATAATATCACATGCTGAATAGCTTTGCGTGCCGACAAGATCCAAAACTCTCTATTTAACATGGCAAGAATTGCATTAACACCAGCATGAGCATTCTCGCGATGGTAATGTGAAATAAGGATGTTCACGAAATTACCATTCTTAGGCAGAAGAAGGGGATGGCGCGCATCAAAGGATAGATCGGAGTTTCGTAATCGGCCTCCAACTCGAATTAGGTCTCCGTCATCCAGAAATAAATTTAATTTTCTCAGGGAGTTAGTGATAGGATCGCCACGCCGTAAG
Organism: Pyrausta nigrata; assembly: GCA_949316185.1. Classification (NCBI taxonomy): domain Eukaryota; kingdom Metazoa; phylum Arthropoda; class Insecta; order Lepidoptera; family Crambidae; genus Pyrausta; species Pyrausta nigrata. The sequence goes on along the minus strand of OX438955.1, from coordinate 11,509,764 downwards.
CGATCAAGTTCATCAGAAAAGGAGGTAAATTGAACAATTTTCACTAAAAACAAAAGGGAATCTCTCCGCTCCTCAGGGCTCAGGTAGGACGAGTAAGATTTAGGAAATAAAAACCGCCTTAGGTAACAAGTCACGTTTATTAGCTTGTTGAAAGAACTATACCGCTCTAATAAGAATGAGGGATCCGGGGTAGGAACATCGGCAGAGACTACTAAACAACGTAGTCCAGGAAGATCACTACTTGGGTTAGGTTCCGAAATACTGGGCCAGTTGTCAGGAGACTGCGTCAACCACAAAGGTGAAAACCAAAGGGAGTGGTCGATCAGTCGGGTGACTGACATATCTCTCGATGCACAGTCACTAGGGTTCATGTAGCCTGGGACGTGCCTCCATTCACTAGATGTAGGACTATTATTAATCTGGGAGACACGATTAGCCACAAAAGTCTGAAGAAGGTGAGGAGTGGTTTTTAACCAACACAACACGATTTTACTATCCGGATTTAAAAAAATCCGTGATGAGGGATAAAATAATGTTCCCGGGTCGAGTCATATGAAGAAAGGGACATATGGTTTAGGTCAAGGTACTCACGCATAAAGGAAATATATTTCTCTCGAAAATTAGGATTGGCTTGCAAACGCTTCTCAAGATTATAGAATCGCCGTAAGGCATTGGTTTTAGAATCACCGAGAGGTGGACGATCATGAAGAAAAGGGAGTCTAACCATAAATCGACCATCGCTTTCACGAGTGGTAGTTGCTTTAAAAAAGGTTTCACACTATATATCTAAGGGGTTTGCAACTGAAGATTGGGGGGCCTCTTCGATTTTCCAGAATTTTTCAACTATTTGGGACAGCGAGATTCCAGTCATGGGGGGCTCCAAATCAGTAAATCCTCCATAAACAGGACCACACAGGACATAACCAAATATCGTCGAGATAGCAGTAAGGCCATCAGGGGACACAAACAACTCGGACCTTAAAAGGCGACCAATGACGTCAGCTCCAAGAAGTACACTTATAGTACCAGGTTTGTAAAATAAAGGGTCAGCAAGAGGGAGGTGCCTATTACCGGTAATCACACTTTTAGGCAAGTCTACCTCTGGGAGGGTACCAGCAATCACATCAACAACTATTGCACTGGTGGAGATTTCTGGAAAGACAGAATTAACTGGCTTAAATGAAAAGGATACAATGCCCGGGGAATTAATTGCTTGAACATTACCTATTCCACGAACAGGAACTGGAGAAGGAATGATAGGTAAGTTCATGTGGTCAACAACAAGCTCAGTAGTAAGAAGGCAGCCTTGAGCACCAGTGTCACATAAGGCACGCGCTTCCACATAATATCCAGACGAGGTTTTAACATGAATCAAGGCCGTAGGTAAAAGAACGAGAGAAATGCGAGGTAAAAATGTAAAAGCGGGTATGGAAGGGGGGCTGCTATCTAGTCAGAATTGTAGGGCCTCATTGTACTTACGATGAAATGCCCGTTCGTCCTGGGTTCTTTGACCTAGAGGGGCATTATAAGTACGGTTACCGTTGGGTGCAGGTGGGGATCGCCCGCCCGAACGGGGAGGTGATGCTCTACGGGAATCACGAGGGGGCGGGGTACGAACACGGTGCCATTCAGTACGTGGAGGTGACACACGGTCCGTTAAGTGACTTTGAGGAGATTGCCGCGGTTGGTTAGAAGCTAAGGCCGCGACGTCTCGGTATGAGCGCTCGCGATCGCAATTCACAGGAGAGGAGTCATCATAACACAGTGACGTGTGATGACTGGAACGGCGGCACGTGCGACAGCGATAATTTCGCGTGCATTGGGATATGGAGTGTTTATCCAGGCATCGATAGCACAGTCGGGCTTCTTTTACAAAAGTAACACGTTGACGTGTAGGAAGGCGAATAAAATCGGGACATTCGCGTAAGTAATGCGAAGTACTATTACAAAGGTGACATTTAGATGTCGTCGCAAAGGTAACAAAGGCTCTTGGAGGAGGTAGGGAACGCGCGTTAGGTTTAGGCAAACGAGGGGAGCTCACAGTAGGGGGGGGTAGTAGTGTCAACGACAGAAGCACTACCTACATTGTCGTGGTGCCTACATTCATCCTCAAGAAAGGTAATAAGATGATCAAAAGTAGGGCGGTGATTAGGATTATCGCCATAACGACGTTCAAATCTCGATTTTAACTCTGAAGGCAGTTTAGCAAGGCATAAGTGAACTAATAGGTATGACCAATGTTAAACAGGAAGTTCCAATCTCTCTAAGCATCGATAAGTCGAAAGCAGGGGGTTCAGGAACGACACACGTAACCCGGAAAGTTTAGGCGTTATAATAGAGAGCATCATTATATGAGCTATGTGGGTATCCGCTAAAACACGAAGGTCATATGGTACCTATGTTTTAGGAGGTCACGGGCCACGGTGTAATTGCCCGCCTCAATCTTGAGGTGTTGTATCAATCGACGAGGTTCATCCGATAAGGCTCCTACTAAATAGTGTAGCTTCAAAGTCGGGGTAAGGCTAGGCTGGTTGTCCACCACGCTATCAAACTGGTCTATAAAACTGATCCAACTATCGGGACGGCCATCAAACTTAGGTATAGGTAGGTCAGGCAATTTACTAGCCGGGTTATCAATAGCCAGAGATTTATTCTCCTTGAAGGGGGTGCTAGTACGGGACGTCTCAAATTGGTGAGGTCGTATTTCGTCTAACTTAATTTTTAAGTCGTCTACTTTATCCCTTACTACGCGCATCTCGTTCTTAACTTGCACATATTCTTGTTCATAAATCGCAGGATCGAGATTACCTAACAGCTTGGAACAAGCGGCAGAAAACTTATCGCACATAAGTGGCAGGTCGGAAAGACGCGCTCGCATACGATTGGAGGAAAAGGTCTCAAGAACTCGGTGGGAATCATCAACCCAGTCACTAATATAACGGAGTTCACCAATAGCTTCACGGTATTCAGCTGTATCCGTGTAAAGTACGGCCCTTACGGTCTCGTTGCCGGTTTCGGTATCCGACATTTTATTTACTTTAAATCGCAAGAAACAAGGTAGGTAAATTAAACTCACAAAAGATTCCAATAGGATCCGTAAAGGAACAAATAGTAAGGGACGGCGCAGATGCACCGGGTATAGCAAACGTAACTCGTAAACAACTCGCACGCCGTCACGCGGTAATGGCGTGATCAATAGGGAAACAAAGCGCTCGCGCACCTCACTTGCACTTAAAGGGTAGGTAATTAACGCGCTAATCGATTTAATCGACACTTATGTAAAAGGGGTTGTACTCGAATGGTATTAAGGAATTTACTGTAAATAGGTTAGGTATATGACGAGACGTTTTGTTCAAATTACAAAGGAAAGTAGCAAATAAATAACTCTCAATTAAACGAATTACGTTACTAATAAGGGGTCCTAATAAAAAACTACGCTCTGCTACCAAAATGTTTGAGAGTTTAGGCAGTGGATTACACGTGGAGGGCGACAATGGTAGGTGGAAAATCAGTCAGGTCTGAGCACTTATAGCTAGGTACTTGCCACATCAGCTTTCAGGGTTCAGGTATCACTTCACAGGCCATAACCACTCGAAATGTCTGTAAGAAGCTTCACAGGATACACACGCGGCGAAAGCGCTCTGGTCAGTCTAGTACATGTGTCATAGGGAACGTTTCGATGTCGACTCGATCTTCGGGGTTCTCACGGTACGTTTTAAACAAATAAAATAAGGCAGGTATGCGTGCGAGTGTGCCCGGCGTAGTATCAATAGGGTACACAAACAAATCAAAATATTGTAGTAAACAATCACTACACTAGGCCTAGCTGCTCCGAATGAAACACCGTTACAACACATTGCCGCTATTAGAATTAATGCAAGTTATAAAGTGCTTTACGGCTTTCGTTCTTACGTTGAAAGGAATGATGATTTAGAAGAAGATCCCGCTAATCCATTCTTCATCTTTATTTTTGGCGTGTGCTGATGTTGTGTTGTCTTTGACTCCATAATGATATTGCCTAGAAAATGTAACTTTTTGTAAAGTTGCAAAATGATTTATTTTTGTCATGTCATTTTCTTAATTTTTTTTTAATAGGATGTCGCTGAAATTAAACAGCTACATGTTCATATTTTACTATTACTATCCATGGTGCCCGTGTCATTGAAAACACGATCATTAGCAGCAGTAAAAAGTGGGTTAATAATTAAATAGTTACAAATAATCCTAATGAAAGATCGTTACGTTATGACTTATGTTAATGAATTGATAATTTTACTCATTTGTGATTTGACCAATTTCATTTCCTTTCGAGAACTTCCGTATAAACCACAATTTTCTGTAAACAGTTAGGGCCAATGTGTTTACCTTGCACTCTTGCCAAATAAAATTTCATTGTTTTCGTCACACAATAATTTTACAAGGTCTAAATATAAGAAAATGTTATTAGGACAGTTCTGGAAATATCTTAAAAAATATTCAGTATTTCAGGAAATCTCTTCGAAAGTACCTAGCTAACGAAATTGTCACCTTTGAAGTTTAGACAACTTTAGTGTGCTACTTCCTAGTTTCTATTGGAAATTGAAAGACATGAATTTCTGTGATTAGATTTGAACTGCTGCACTGTGCAGTTGTGATTGCCCTTTTACATTAAATGCAATTTGATCAACCTGGCAGCAGGACCTGCACCATTGCGTGTTTGACTGCTCTAAGTTATTTATAAAATCAGATGCTGGCGAACACTTTCCTATACATTCATTAAAGGAATTACGAAGGGAGCCGTAAAGATTTTGTATGATTGTAAATCCTGTTCCGTTTTTTCGAATCGTTGGGCAAAGCATCCAAATTTAAGCAATGAGGGCAGGAACAGAGGCCTAACTCTGAATTACGATCCGTATTTCGACTGCAGCCGTCCCTGATACTCACGCCAGCATGACAGGGCGAACGAGCGTGATGCCTAGAAATAGAAAAACGAACATCACCTCGTCATCCAAAGTAAGGGCTCAGAACCGTTCGTCTGTGGCGGAATTCGTAAAATCACGTTATGTACGAACTGAGAACTAACGAGCGTAATCTCTGACCCGCGCTTTGTCTGCAATGGGTCTTAATTTTGTTTCACACTCGAGCAAAGAAATTTTCATTTCTGTAAAAATTTTAGAAGTAAAATATATCAAGCAGTTGTGTCATGTTCTTTTTATTTAATATATGATGTTAGTTCGTGTTTTAAATGAAATGAAGAAATTCAGAAGCGAAGCATTTCACGAAAATTGGATGTTGTCAAAACCACCTAAAAGAAAATAAACAAATACCAAACAAAGGTAACAGACAATCGTTGAGTGACCTCGTTTACAGCAGCAGTACCTATTACTTGGACGCCAAAAAAATGTAAAACAGAAGCGATTGAAAAACTTGATTGCGTGTTACTTCAAACTAAAAATTAAAGTACAGCTATGATCACTTCCCCATTGGCTTAACTAGGAAGCAGTGACGACATTGTACGAGTATATTCCATTGATTCAGAAAGGGCAAAAGGTGTAATTAATAATACAAATATCCAAAATGTAGTAAAAATTTAACGAATATATGAAACAAACCAAATCTATTAGCGATATCGGGTGTCGCGGTCGTTTGCGAATTTATTGTTGAAGGTTATTTGGCGGACGACCTTAATCCAGAATTTACGAGCTTTCAGTTCACAACAAATATATTTTAACTCTTACACGTTATTTCGTTAACGTTTAAAACAGTTGCTCCTAAGTGGAAAGCTGTTTGCTAAAACTTCAAATGGATATAAGTACCATGAGATAAAATTAGCTCCGTTGTTTATTACCTGTATTACCCTGAGTTTTTTATAACGGTTTGTGTCACAACATACATTACATACACGTAAGCAACGTGCATTCGCAATTTTTCTTCGGCTGCTACTTGGTTGCCTGCAGTCTGCCGTGTAATGAAAGGTCACAATAAATAACTAGCGGGCTTTGGAGCAAGTCAGTCGGAAATTTTCCCATCAGCGTAGTGTTACGCTGACGGTTTAAGCTTGCGAAAAATATAGTTTTTTAAGTTTAACACTCCGATGACACGTCTGATGAATGATTTAGCTAGGGTTCTTCCGAAAGTGTACCTGTTCATTGCGGTTTATAAACATATTATCCTGTTTTGCGATTATACATCCTATTTTATTTGTATTTTTTGTTACTAGCAGTTCCCTGAGACTTCGCCCGCGCCTAAAGTCGAATTTTACATACAAACTTTCATCCTCCATTTCACCCCACTAATGATTTTATATCGGAACAAAAAGTAGCCTATGTATCAAATTATGTCTGTACCAAATTTCATTTGAATCGGTCCAGTAGCCTATTCAATACAAACAATCAAATCTTACCTCTTTTTATTATTAGTGTAGATTTCTCTAATTCTTTCATGGATTACTTCATTAACTGAAGAGTCGAAGACTTTTTTCATTCGTACACCTGTCATTTATCCAGTTATTTACAATTTATAAGTGTTATTTCTCGTGAAAGTGCATAGGTTTACTAGAAATGAGTCACTCTTAGAAATCTCTAATGTTCGCATTGTGCAATCGATTTGAAGCAATAGAAAATGAAAGTTCAATAACCAGTTGTTAGACTGCACAGATGTATTTGGGTAATTTTTGTTTCTCTTCATATAATGAAATAATAGTTTTCGGAACTCCACTGTATGGTTGCGTTTCTGGGAAGTTTGATACTAAAAGGAACTACCTACGTCGCTATAATTTAAAATATGTAATAGACTAAGATGAAATTAAATTAAATTTCGCTCACAAAAATTTTATAATTTCGTAAAAACTTGCAAAACGAATTGCTTAAGTTATAAAAATAATAAAAAGTAAGATGAATGTCATCGTTTTCAGCTGTATATGCATCCGTACTTTTGTTTCGCAAAACTTCATTCAGAAACAGACATATGGCACAATGTCAAGTCAATCAGAAAACTCATTGTATGTAATCACACACACTGATGTGATACATAATGAACTTTCCACTCTCCCTTGGCTTGTCAAAGCCACACATGCAATTAGTGTACCTACTGCAGACCTCACTCACAAAGAACGCAACGGTCACCGTGGTTAGGCGCATATGCTCCGACCGCTGCAGACGCTGTGTTTGCCACGTCTAGTTAATTACTTTGCCATTGATAAAGATGGAACGAGGCTGTTTGTGATTCAATTACGTGAAGAGTTCGTAGCAGGGATTATTAAAAACAGAAGAATATTCTGTCACTGATTATCTTTCTGCATTTCCACGCGTTTGATTGGTAGAGAATGCTTTAAGGCATTAAGTCCGCCAATCGTACTTTCTTTTTTTGGTGTATTAAAGTTTAAATATATAAGAAGTGAACGGAAATGTCTGTCAAGTCTAAGCAATTATTATAAGTTGGCGGACATAGGAAGAAAAGGGTGAAAACTATCATCCCTTACTAATAATGGTTTTGACACTGATATAACACTTGATTAAATATGAGTGAGTAGTTTGGAATTAATGACAGGTAGGTGACATGACGAAGTGAAGACAAACATTTTTGCCGTCACATATATACTCGTAATTTATTATTAACACTATGTACAAACTAAAACGTATAGGTAAGTAGCAAACCTTATTTTTCCCAAACTTGAAGAAATGAACTGAAAAGCGAGAAAAGTTACAACTTTCTGGCAATCCCGCAATCATTCTTGCAAAATTATTTGGGTCCGCCTGATTGTTGGCGTCGACAGGCTGTCTCTAGGGTGTCAACTTTCATGGCTTTAGACGAACTGAAAATGATGTTATGGAACTTTTACACTTGATATCGAGACTTTTCAGTTATATTTTAGTCAAAAAAGTTGTATCTATTGCTTCAATATCCGTCTTTATTTTTACCATCCTCTTTTGTAACTTCTGATATTGACATTTCGTAACCTAGTTTCGCTTTTTGATTGACTTTAACTGATTCGTTTTATTTCCTTTTAAATATTCCTCTATTCACTTATGTAATCGGATAAAATTAAAAACATGGTTACGAGTTTGTATGTATTATACTTGTGAAATATATTCAAATTTCGCCTCCTTGTAAGGAAATTTGTTTGACAGCAACTTGATCTTAGTTATCGAACTAATATTAGCAATGTCAGAGTTCGGATGTTGTTGCTCAATCATACCGCTGCGGGTAAAGGTTATATTACAACAAAATAATATGTGTAGAATATAGTATTTCAGAATATAATTATGTTGCTTGTACCTGTGTTACTTTCATCATCATAATCTTAAGAGCTAGACTCTTGTCGGTTGAGTAATCGCCATTCCTCCCTTTTGTTTGCTTGTGTTTTGATTTCTTACTCTTACTTAATGATTGTGACAAAGAACACAATTCCGTATGATTGATTCCATATTTACATTAGGTTTGACACAAAGAAATAAATAAATCGCACAGCTAGTGTTGATGATATCTCAAAAGGAGACGCACGCGAAATGAAACGGGACCGATTAGGGAAGTTAAAGAGCTTGCGCGAAATGATATATTTGTACACAATGAGAAGGCACTACGAGAGCGGATATTACTTCGTCAAAATATTGCCGCTACAGGGATGTGAGTTTTCTACAGGTATATTTGATGGAATTTTATGTCATTTCTAAAATGAAAAGTTTCTGAAATGCGATCAATATACCTCCTAATGAAATACCTCCTAAACTGTAGCTGTAAGTAAATAACTTAACTTCAGTAAGCTCGCCACTAAAAACAAAAACTGTGGTTCATGTTCTATACGACTGATTTTAAAATATATCTCGGATGTTAGGGGCACATCCCTTTACAGGCGAAATCTTGTAGTCGTCACAAGTTTACGAATTAACCAAAATATTTCTTTCTGCTGCTTATTTCCACTTTTCCAATTTCCGTTCCGACGTGTGCGGGGGTGCTGTTGTTTGTTCTTGTCCATTGTTTAAAGTTTTTTAATGCTACGTCATTATTCGTAGCTTTTGTATTAAACTTGTAAATTTGAGGCTCTTTATTGTACCAAACTTGGACATTTTTGGTATTTAATTTGTAATTAGCCCTATTTGTAACCTGTATTTTATCTAAATATTGTACAGTTTAAAGTTGCGGAAAAAGTATGTATTAACTGATCTGAAACTGAAATATTTCTTGTATATTTAATACATGTTTTCTTTTGTTTTCAGGTAACTTCGATTCTGTTTACAACTTCAAATCAACGGTAATTGATTATCTAGTTAAAACGTTGGTTAAGTTGGTTTCACGTTCGCAGCGGTTTACGTTTTGACCATTTTGTAGAACGCCACTCAAGTGTCAGTTTTTGAACTGACACTTATTTATTCATTTTACTTTATCACTTATTTTAACTAAGTACATCACCTTTGCTTTTCGCGCTGATCTACTACCTCACCTCGACAGGAAGCTATTCGTCCACAGGTGTGCTGATGCTAGGTCGTGCTCCTGTCCCACACTCATCAGAACTGAAGATATCAAGTACCTTGGGGTGGTTATTGATCAATCTCTCTCTTTCAGGCCTCACATCGATACACTCGTAGTCCGGTTACGCAAACTAATATATATTTTCAAAGCTCTCAAACATGTAGCCGATCGCCGGGTGATAAAGATGGTATACACTGCCCTATGCCAAACCATTGTAAATTATTGCATATCCTCTTGGGGTGGGGCTGATAAAACACACCTGATGGAAGCAGAAAAAGCGCAGCGTTTTGTCCTTAAAGTGGCTGCGGGCCTTCCGCGTCGCTACCGCACGGAAGACTTGTACAGAAGTTAGGGTGTCCTTACAGTCAGGCAGTCCTTCATCCTACAAACTGTCCTTAAAAAGCACTCTCAGCTGTTGTATGACCCGGACTTAGTTAAAGGTAAACGCAGAAAAGGCAACGTATGCCCAATTCAACTGTTTAGAACCGCCAAATCCCACAATTTCTTCTGTTTCCTCGGTGACTTCCTATACAATAAACTAAATAGTTCCCTTAATTTTTATTCGGCCACCAAACGTAGTTGTAAAATAACACTAACCAACTATCTACATTCGCTAGATTTCGTAGCAACCGAGGATTTACTCACTGCCCAAGTCTAACGCGCTGCTCCTGCAGGCAGTATAATTGACCGCCTTGATTTACTGTTTTCATTACTGAGCCTGTCTCTCGTCTCCTAGTCTCCTAGTTTTATAATTGCCTCTCTCATATGACACACACACACACACACACACGCACACACTCTCACTCACACATACATACACACACACACACACACACACACACACACACACACACACACACACACACACACACACACTAATCTGCCTATCTGCATTCATTAATCATTATTAATTATACCTCTCACACACGCCAGGTGTATAAAATATTTGTTTAAAGTTTCTTTTGTTATCGTTTTTTACCCACTACTACCGCTTGGATTACTTGTACCATAGTGTGAAATAGTTACAATACTTACCAACTGTGAATCATCTGTGGGGGGGTCCTGGTGACCTGTGTCACAGGTTTTTCTGAAACCTACTTCAGGCACCAGTCTCTCACATGTGATAGGAAAAAATGTTGCATTTTTAACCTAAGACCACTGTACTATGTACTGTATGTGTATTGTGTGGAGAAAATAAATGTTTATTATTATTTTTATTTTTTTTATTTTTAACGTATTCCATAATACGTGTAAAATACGTGGCTGCAAATTACAGCTCTTAGCAAGAGATCATTTTATTGGAGTTGAATTTAAACCTATTTGCAGCAAAATCCTTTTTCTTGATAAATGGAGGTTTGATCGTCGTGTAATTTGGTAAGAATTTATAGACAAAGAGCTAAATAAAGGGTAAAGTTACTTACTGTTTTCTACTCTACGATTGCCAGAATTTTAATAATATAACGTTTATTATAATAATGTGTGTTTCATAAGAAAAACTAAATTTACAGTTTAGCTCTCAGTCTTCATTTCAAATTCGATTCTCCATTCATCGTGAAACTATCACGTTGGCTGGTAATGGTTGATATTTACACGATAGTTATATACTATTGTCTATTTTCGTGTCGGTCTATATTCGTCGTTATTGTATTACGTTACTTTTCTTCGATTTTGCTATTATCTTAGTACATGTACAGTGTACATCTTATTAACGAGGACATATTGTAAGGTTCAAAGATTTTTAAAATAACTGTTTGATACCGGAGGATTGGCCTTCTTTATTGTATTGACAGACTGTGGTTAGGGGGCAGATAGATAGATAACTCTTTATTGCACACCATAAAAATAACAACAATACATTTTACACAGAAAGATGTACAAATTAGGCGGTCTTATCTCTAAGAGCGATCTCTTTCAGACAACCTTTGGTTATAGGAAATACTTAATCACAGATATTATTGTATCACCGCATAACGTCGCCATCTTATGCAGTGCAATGGTGAAGAAGGAAGGAGACCTTTATCGCTGAGGGATACAGACCATGAAGTTAATGAAATGTTTCCGTTGCATTTATTGGCTAAATCGGTCATCAGTAGGTTTGTGCAGCAGATTAAATTTTTCATTTGTTTATATGTTAATCTGTAATTCCCTGACAACGGCATTAAAGTTGTTTGCATATGAAAACCGAAGATATCTCGTGTGTATCTATTTGTTATGATGATTATCTTGTGAACACGGCCGCACGTCAGACTACCCAACTTTGATTTTGAGACTGCCTCTATTCTCTACGTAATAAAAGCTGGTTTTGTAGTTCAAATGGGTAACTCGACGTGCTTCCGACTGTACATACATAATCATGATACTGACACAGTGATTTGAGTAGGTAGAAATGACAACCTTTGAGAAAAACAAAAATCATTTCCAGTTTCAGTCGCATTGCCATTCATACTTCATGATATGACTTAAGTATTTCAATGTTTATGTAGGTCAACGGGACTACTCGGACAGGTATTAATAACGTATCAAACCACGCGTTTGCTGTAATAATACACAGCGTAATTACCCATCGAGGCGCGTGGCGTGTACCGAGATTAATTGCCTTATTTAGTTCGCTGACTGGCTCCGAGTTTTGTAGGGAATGGAACCCTCTTCTTTTTGGGGCATTTAGGTAACGTAAGGTGATGAATGTTTTAGTACTAAGTAATACCACTGGCATTTCTTGAAACTTTGAAAGTTCTTTTTTATTTATTCTAAGACTCGGATCTAATAAAAGCAGATTCTCCTCTGTAACGACGTGTCCGTGTTTTCAACTCTTGCATCTTTAAATGTTCCTGTCACTCACACCAGCGTGACAGCGTGAACAATCATGATGGCTAGGAGTAAAGGGGTTATTACATTACGCTATATTTAGACAATGCTAGGCCATCTCGCTCTTTCATCCTGTGAAAGAGCAAGATGAGGCAGACATACTTACAGACTAACTCTTATTACACTAGGCTGAATCTTAGTAAGACTTAGCATATAGCATAATAACCCCTAAGGCATAAACGCCAAAAATACGAATGAAGTAAATACATGAGTGTAGGAACCTAAAGACGAGACGAGAGAATTGTGTTTGTCAACAATTGTCGAAATAATCATGTAATTAAGTTAAATCATATCTGATCTCCTCTTCCTTTAACTGTAGTTACCACTATCTTGTTCCTCCGCCTCTTTATATTACGTAGTCAAAATGAATCCTCAAATCTGCATACTGTTTTGATTAGGCTGCTCGACTGTGGTTTCGCTGAGGTTATCCCCGTTTTGCCCCTGTGTTACGTGCAAGCATGCATTGCAATTTGTCAGTCATAATGATCAATGGGAGCGGAACATTACTGCGAACCTGATTACGTCAAATGTAATGACAATGCAAGTATTTTTTTATTAACTGACAGACATTTAACCGCAATCTTACCTGATGGTTAGCGACGATGCAGTCGAGGATGGATCATGTCTGGCTAGTAATAGACTATTCAAAGTATCCAGATCATAGTGTATGGGGAACACTTTTGCCGGCAATGAGTTCCACTCTCTAGCTATACGCAAGAGAAACGTAGATTTTACTTGCTAGATCTTACATACTTTGAAATAATTTTATGAATGTAATGCTTGACTGTGCGGTATGTTAATGAATGCAATGTTATCTTCTTCACCCATTAAAAAAACAAAAAGATTGTATGTTTCATTGTGACCAGTTCACGTGTTTTTATAGTTTCAAAACGTGCTTCATGGTTGTTAAGTTAGTAGAATTCATTTGTTTCATTCAGAATATTTTTGGTGTACTTACCTTATTCTGAAAGACATTGTAGCAGATAACACGTTAATTATTCAGAAAATAATATTTTTTCTTATTAAAAAAAATTCTCTTACAAAAATCCATCGCGACCGTCTTCTGGTGGGACTTGAACCCACGATCCCTCGCTAACCGGGCGATTGCTTTTAAAGCTGAACAACAGAGGACGTTAGTCACTCGGAGACTCACGTTAGCCACTCGACTTTTATTTCTTCAGCTTCTCTTTAACCTTTAAAATTAATATACCACATATTTATTATTGTATTATTATGAACTTATTATTAATGAGGGCACTTGATTTTTTTCTAGGTTTACTCTTCGTTTCCGTCGGTAATTTTGACTAGTAGAAACCTTAATAAACTCTAAGCATACGTGGTCGTCTGGTCAAACGGGACAAGCCCTTATTGTTTGTGATAACGTTTTATTTCCCTTGTGATCTTCATAGTCTGCGCCGACTGTCGGCTCTTTTTTTGAAACTTTACTGTTATGTGTCTATTTTGGTATCTCTAGCTGTCATGTTCGCTCGACCTGTCATGCTGGCACGTGTGACAGAGTCAACTACAATCCGAAAATACGGACATTGTTGTCCCACGAAGTAGGGCCTCTACTGAAACTCCGTATTGATACGACTTATTTAGAAATGTCAAGGGTTAAAGTCTTACTACACGTCATCATGTAATGAAATATTGTATATGGATAAAGATATTATTTTACTTTATGGGTTTCTGGAAATAAATCACTGTCTTCCTTTCTTTGTTAGCCTTCTTTATTTTTCTCCTTGGCTCTGTCCACGACATCGTTTCTGAAAGTAAATTTTGAACAATAATATTACTTTTAACTGAAATTAAGTAATATGACCAATGATTTTGAAATCAAATGACGATGCTTGGCGATTGCAATTTACAAAAACTTTAATTATTAGTACTTTAGTATGTATAAATTATGTCCTAGCCGAATTTCGACTACGGCGGTCTATCTCAACAGAGATTAGCGAACTGCGCGGGACATATTTTAGTGCACAAGAGTGTGCGCAATACACAGGTGCACTCTCTGTTCCTTCACTCTCATAATTTGGTGAGACGGCAGTCCGACAGAGATCAGGCGCAGTGACCGTAGAGAGATCAGGCGCAGTGCAGGACTGCCTCGTTGGACTAGTGGTCAGCACGCTGGGTACTATCCACGAGGTCCCGGGTTCGAATCCTGCCTGGGTCGGGCCGAGAGTGTTTGGGTTTTTCTGTCTTGAAATTACTCAGACACAGCTCCGGAGTCAGGAAGTTGGTGGTGTTAACACCCCCGTGCCTCGGAAAGCACGTTAGACCGCTGGTCCTTTAGTATGTATAGTAGTTGCTATATACAATGTGTCCCAGCACCGGTGTCGGAGCCTTCATGTGGTGACTAAGAAGCGAAATTGCTACCACTTTCTTAATAGGATCAACTTTGAAATCCCAAATGATTTTTTCACTTCCCCATACATTTAGTAAATCGGCTAGGTACATTTGTATGGCAAGGTGATATTTTTTGGTCTGTTTTAATGTAAAAATGTTGCAGGGGAACTCATCTATCACCTCTTGAAGGCTCCGACATCGGTGATGGGACACACTGTTATACGCAAACATGTAGGTATGTTTGCTACTATATACGCAAACATATAGGTATACTTAAGTCCATTCGTGTCTGGTAAAGGAAGGCCGAATCATTTGCGGTTACGAAATTTTTACGGACAATCAATACTAGTAGTGATTTAAGAGCTATCAAAAATTCCAACTAATTGATGATTGACCCCGGGTCTAGAGATGCGATCTCAATAATTATTTGGGCAACAAGTACCACCTCGGAAAGCAAGCGCATCAATGACAGAATTTATTGGGTTTCACTGCATTAATAGGGACTTTAAATAGTACAAATTTTGTGGTGTCTTAAATAACACATAATGCATGTTTTAATAGTATCCGTCCCACTGATCCCTGTAACAAGGTGTTCTAATAACTGTTACTATGAAACGTACAAAGTCGCTATTTAAGATTTTATCTGTTTTCAAACGTAACATTGGTATGTCCCTGGCACGTATGGCCGTTAAACACACCCCTGAAGGGACGGGTGAGGCTAGTCTGCGGGATCGTAAAAAGGATTTGCATAACGTTGAACATTTAATCACTCCAGATTTACATTCCCTCAATGCATCTGAGGGTTTACAGTCGCCCATCTGTGTAAACGCTGAAGGTTTACGAGAACTGTTTATTTGTTTCCACTTCAAAGCACAGATTGAAGAATTCCATGGTAAAACTTGGTAGATTTTAATCTACCCTCAAAGGCTCGAAGCTCTTGCAAGTCATAGTGAACTTTAATTGCCCGTATTGAGAGGTCTTTGCTGACTAATTTGCATGTTAATGAGTTTACGAAGTTAAATAAGAACTGGTAGATTGCAGGGAATATTAATAAACAATATTTGCTATTACGGCATCACCTAGGCAATTGCTAGTTCCCTCAAGCTATTTAGTTCAAACCTAATATCTACTGATATTACACTGAATTCAACACGGATGCGATTAAATGTGATTCCATAATATTATCCAACAAAAGTTTCAAACTCAAAAAAGGTCTTTATCTCTATAAGCTTCTTGCAACGGATTCAAATAGAATCAAGTCTGAATAAGTAATATCCGTTACTAAGCTGTCGCGACTCCAATCTATTCCAAATATCATTAAAAGTGCGGTGAGCGCATTCTGATTTAATGCACCTCCCAGATGTTGCTGTACAGTTTAATGGAGGGGTTTGGCATGTGCTCGCACTCTGCATGTGCTGAATGAAGTGCCTACTCTGTAGTACTGAAATCTAGCACCACGCCTTCAGAAATCCCGGCTTATGCTGAGTAAGGTCCCTTTAATTTGGACATCACAGACAACACAGAGGCACCGTGTGAATAGCGTTTTACAACATCCGTTTGTTTTTTTGTATTGTTTTGTGTTATGTTCTTTGTCTGTGTTTGTGATGTCTTGTGTTTTCTAATACGATGATCGTGTTTTCGACTAAAGTATCCATCACAAACACGCCAACATGACATTGCGAGCAATCGCGATGGCCAGACCTGCATTACAGGTCTTACAGAGTAGGACCCATGAATACGGATTGCAATGTGGATCCGAGATGATGTATTTTGTACGTGGTAATATGCAAACTCAAGCTCCGGGGTGTGTGTTCTTGTAAGATCTTGATGTATAACTCTGCGTGTTTAGACTTATCGGTCTTTGGTAAACGTTACGCTAAAGCTTAAAGTCAAACAGACTAAACTTAACACAGACTATATTATTAACACGTTTGAAGTTTCTCGTGATATTAACTAGTATGTATCTTTCGCTCTGTTGGCTTTACGAAATTCAACTCAAAAATAAGGACGCGTATGTTACAAACTAAAAAATTCATCGTTCGAGTTATTGAATATGCCAAGAAAAAACACCCCTACCCAAATATGAAATGCCAAGGGAGCTTGAACCCTTAAAAATACCTGCGTAATTCCTCCGACCTAAAGAATTGAAATTTATGGCTCAAACAAATGTTCTTCCTCCGTTCCTAACATGAACCACGTTTTCCTAATATATCCAGTTAATAGCTCCCCTTTATCCTTTGATGGGCTACGTTTTACTAATTATAATTGTGTGTAAAGCGCCCCCGGCGGGACACGAGCGCTGCATGGCAATCATGTTCGTCAATATTAGTTTATTAGGTCCCGTGAGTTGCTCCAGTATACAATCACCGATTACACTGAGATTAAGTCGTGCAGATGATTAACCGATGTATATTCATACTCATAAACTTGGATACCGATAAAGATGTTTCAAGTTGGAGAGTGTTTAATAAGTCATCTATCAGGATGTACTGACGTAACTCATCTACGGAAATGACAATTCCCAAACCACAATTATCCGCCATCTGCTGAAAACGAAAATAATGGAACAAGGAAAACTCATCTTAAACTTGGTAAAACCTAATTATAGGTCTAATTAAGGACTTCATAATTGGCAGAGCAATTTAGGTATCATTCAGCTTGAAACTTATTACACGTATAATTTTACTCCGAGCGACGTCGTTTCAAAACACATCCTCGTCGTCAACTTAAGCTGGAAATATATGATATTTTATTAATACTCCCTCGAGTGGCTGAGACAGTTTCTGAGTAACTTTAGTCAGACGCTTTGTCCGAGGAATGCCTTTTATTCCACGGGTCGGTCCTTTCGTCTCGGAATAGAGACAAATGAAGGCGGCAGAGTTATCTTGTCGCCATTTCTCCTAATTCGCGACGCCAATGACCCGCGGTGGTGCAGGGTTAATTAAAGAATTAATCGCCGCTAGCTCAGCCGTGCCGTGACTGAAATTTGTCCAGGGGTTATTTATTAGCACCGGAATACTCGCTCTGTTGTGTTCACGGACTATTTTTGTACCGCATTTGTCTTTGTATTTAGTAACTCAGATTATTGTGAGACGTGTGAGAATTATACGACACGACTGAATTAGTCACGGAGTGTCGGTCTTTTATTAGAATAAAAGCCTTATTTTATGTGTATAATTTTGGATTAGTTCTGTCTGGTGTGGGGAGTAGAGTGCTTTGGTAGAATGATCGCTAAGGATTGTCAATGTTTTACACGTTCATCCTTATAATTATTATCAGCTAAAGGATGATTAGCAATGGATTAATTAAGTAGGTATGTTTGGTAACGATAACGTGATTAAGAATATAACCAGACTATACACGTTGTTTGTGAATCCAGTAAGGAAATAGCAATAAATCACTGAAGAACTTAGGTCAACAATCGCCTTGTTTACGCTATTTGTGTACAAGTTGGGCGAAGCGAACGGAGTCGATACCGTATCCCGTTTGTATTAATTATGCATGTGCATGTATTGCGAGCGAGGTCGGCGCGTGTGAACCCGCCCGAAAATATTGCTGATTAATGCCCTGCGCGGGACCCTGGCCAGGGCTGCCACGAGTGAAGGATGGTGTGCTGACTCAGCGGCTTGGAGAATTGGAAGATGCATCAGCGGCCGATTGAGGTTTTTCTTTTGTTCGCTTGAACGAATATTGTGTGGGATGCCGATGTGTAGTTAATACTTACGCTATACATACATATAGTAGCGAGCAGTAGTGTACAGGAAAGGAGGACAGTTAGAGAGCGATATGAAATTAAAAGGTTTTTAAATTGTCTTCGAGAAATAATTCCCCTATGCATCTACTATCCCAAACCTTATGTATCATAGATCACAGTTGAAGTCAGTGATAATTGTGGAATTATTTGCTTGTTTATATAGAGTTCATGGTAGTGTACCAATCTACATTATTCTCTGGCTATTTCGTACGTACAGTACACACTACGCTGTTTCAATACTGAAAGTTGAAGAAACGCTTATTTTTCTTTACATTCAAACCATCACAGATCAGGTTTGCTTTTCAAAAAGTATCAAAACCAGCCAAGTGCGAGTCGGACTTGCGCGCGAAGGGTTCCGTACCATAAACTTAAAACATTAGACAGTATAGGCATAAAAAGTATATATTTTTATTTTATTTATAATTTCAAAAGTATTCATCACAGGATACCCGAAACAACTTTAAATAAGAGTCTCCGCGCCTGTTTCTTTACGTGAGTGGTTTGAAGTTTATAGGTCCAAGACTTTAGAAATTACAGTGGGGGGACCGTGTAAACGACTTTGGCGGGCTATATCTCGCAAATGGTAAAGCTGATAAAAAAGTGTTGTATCGAAACCCTACCTTATTTTCATAGTCCTTTTCAACGATACCCTACACAAGGGGGTGCACTCTAAAAAATAATTCATCCCTCCCTTTACATGTATGGGGAGGTGCCCTTAAAAAGGTATATATGTGAAGTATCCTCGAACCAAGTTACATGCGTATCAGTCCATAAACGTAGAAGATATTCTGCTGTGACAGACTAGGACCGACGGACTGATCCATCTTATAAGGGTTCCTTGTCGGACTACGGAACCCTAAAAATGATAGATGGCCGTGGTAAAAATATTTGCATCCTTGCAAAATTATTTTTCCAGTGAATTTTTAACGCTGTTTGTATCTCTCAGACTTCGTTAATACTCATAACGTAGTAGCCATTTTAGTTTGTTTCTCGGTCGCATATTGTTAAACTTCTACTAAATCTCTGATTCAACTGGAAAAGCAAGATAAGCGCCGCTTTCTGGCCAGTTTTATCTCGACGTCTGGCAACCCTAGCCCAGATTAATGGTGGCCGCAGGAATCTGGCTGTTTCACTGTTCCGTTTGCATGGAGGGCTGTTGTGTCGGCTTGAAACTCGTGTTTACACCTCACTAATGCTTCGGTCTCCAGGTACCTTTTGAATTCTGTTGGAAGTTAAGATTTGCAGGACCCAACCCTAAATACCCATATAACACAGGGTTACATTTGTCATAAGTCGGCTTTTGTGTTCCACTGGGCGCACTGTCAACTATCAATGATATCGGTTTATTTACACTTCTATCGAGTATAACAGTTTTATTGCTAACTCGGCGACAACTCCGCATTAAAAACTAACTACTTTTATGTGCAACTATATTTATCGCGAAACATTTTACTATTAGTGATGTTTTTAAAGCGCGATGTATTATGTATAAGGCGTCTCTTATATAAACACGATTGGAAAAACGTCTTGACGAAGTCTGGAGGACATTTCTGGATACATCAACAGAACCTAATGTTTCTGGCACTGACAACAAATTTTATATTACTGTTAAAATACATACCTAAACATTTTTAGAAAGGTTTCGAATCATTTGTCATCCATCAGACTCTCGTCTTGTTTTTAGACAACAGATTTTCAAATCACTATTTTTAATATATATTCTGCCCGAAAATAAAGGCATAACAACATAATCATCGCCGCCTATGAAAATGTTGAAATTATAATGTTTTCCTTTCCAGCGACTAATTTGAATTCGGGGTCAAGGAGAATTTCCTTTGGCTATGAAATTACAGTTACGAAACAAAATTAATATTGCAGGAGTTTAGTATATTACAGGTGTAAACCATTGCCTTTGACATTTAGTACAAAAATCTACATAATTGTTATACAATTATTGTTACTCTTGCTTTATATTAATTTGATAAATATCATTTATTTACTTACTGTCGCACTCGGAGTCAATTAAATTTAATCTTTAATTAAGTCTCGTTCTGTCACTTTCTATGACAATTAAATGCACGAATCTCAATAAGGATTAACTTTAAATTGTGGTCTCTGAGTACGGCAGTTAGAGAGAGATATAAAATTAAAAGGTGTTATTGTCTTCGAGAGATCTTTCCACTATGCATATACTATCACAAACCTTATCTATCATAGATCACAGTTGAAGTCAGTAATGGTTGTAGAATATTACATTACGAGCTTTTCATCGATTGATACCTTGGGTTGGGTAAATGCAAGGAAACAAATGCAACGTCACAGATTATGCAACGTCCTTTTACAAACCATATTAAAATCAAACATTGTATTCTGTATCAACTGCGGACTATTCCAATAGAATTAGCGTGAATCCGCAAAGAGCCAAAAGCCCAAACAAGCAGACAAGCAAGACGCTTCCACTGTAATCTGAATAATGTATGAGTACAGACCGGCTCCCAAATTGGATTTAGAGCATGCCGTTCAAATTATTCCAGATAAGCGCAAAAGAAGACTTGATTTCACGAAAACGCGTTTGCGATCATTATAGATTCTTATAGTATCAACAGACATGAAAATGGACTAACGTAATTTTATCATCCCACGAAGATTTTGCCTTCCTTCACATAATATAAAAAACACATTATTTACTTAGTAAAGAGGCTATTACTTTATCTAGTAATGTAAATAATACCATGAAATTATGACCTTTCATCCTAATTCGTCTCAATTAAGTTCAGTAAACAAAAACTTACGTAAAAACGTTTGAGATTCCAATTAACTAGTCTATTCATCAAGCTGGTCCCATAAATTTTCAGCGTTTCATCCGGCAATACATTGTAACGATGCAAAAACGCACCGACGAGTATGAACAACGGGACGGAATAACAAAGATATGAAAAAAGGACAATAAGGGATAAGGCAAACGCGTGGATAAAGCCAGTGTCTGTTGCTAAAAGGCAGGGGAATTGCGACTACATAAAAATGAAGGGAACAGCCGCCGAAGCTTAGACAATGCCGGTGCCGCATCGCTTGTTATTAACTCCCCCCACACAGAATATGTTAGTATTCCGAAAAAATTATCAGAATAATCCCTATTATGTCGTACCGCAAGATTGGGACGAAAAAATCCTGCAAATGCCTCTGCCTCTAAGTTATGACGCTCATCAGCTGTCTTGAAAATAAACAGGGCATTTTAGTAGTATCGTTGTAGACAGGAGTTAGCACGTCATTTCAGTTAAGAACACTCATTTCGCGTGTAATAACTATCGCCAGCGTATATTTTACAAATATCAGCACTTAAAATTCTTACTCTGTCAGCTCGTAAAGTTTTACTTTTTACGTAAACATATATTTTAGGAAGTGAGACTCTGAAAAGGTGGTGCACATTTTTTATCACCATATCCTACACTTGCTGGGTACTCTTTCGCTCTCATGATTATGTATGATTGACACCGTTTTAAAGAATTTAAAGAATACTTGGTTGTTGCAATAATATTATAATCCTTCTTTTTAGTTCTCAATTGCACTCCAAGCAATAATTAAAGCGCAACCAACTGACACAAAAGATAAAGAGTCCCCACGAAATTTCTCTCAGCGTCCCAAAACGTCATTGGAACTTTCAAACATTAAATGAAATTGCGACTTATCGCCCGGTGTCCCAGAGTTATTCGCGTCACGTCTGCTGGGGGGTGGCTATAAACAATTAATTTCTTTAATCAACTGTGTCTCGACCGAGCTGCGAGTCCAACTCATCAACGTGAGATAAAATGCTAGGGCTTACACCCACCTCTTTTCATTTTATTGGGTTAAGTTATTTATGGGCAACCTAGAGCCTAGAGTATAATCTTAACTCGTCATCTTTTTTTTCCCCAGCTTTAGCATGCTTATTCATTGTTAACGAAGTGTCATCTTCGTAGTTCTTTTTAATATGGCTGACGCTCGTGAAAGGTGAGTAGTTGCATTTGCAGCGATTTTAATTCTTATGCCATACGTTTTCCAAGAGAACGTCACAGAGCCCGATCAATCTTTTTTACCACCGTATTTTTTAAATTATAGCGGTGTTATTACAAAAAAAAATACCAGGTTTAAAATATGTCTAAATATAAGCCGACAACATAGGAATGAATGACACATTCGTGACATAACCTAATACAGAAAAGATTTTCTAATTGGCTAGCTAATAGCTTAGTCCTGGCTTCAACCCGGTACAAGTTTTTGTAATAACGGGGTATGAATTTAAACGTAGCACCCATTTGTTCCCAATCGTGTACCCAAACCGTAATCGTTTTACGTTCAATAAAACCATAATATTTCACCACCAGATATTCTATGTTACTTTAGGTCTCCTCTTAGTTCCTTAGTAAATTATAGCATTACTATTAGGCTAGGAGTATCAGTATCTTGCAACGTTTTTCCGGCATTAGATTTATCTGCAAGCTTTTACCAGTATTTATTTACTTGTTGGTCAGGGCTAGTGGCGTTGCGCGGACGCTATCTTTATAGCCGTTCGGTATCGTTAAAGTTAACTGCGATGGCCGATGCGATGCCCGACTGCTACAGTTACGGTTATACCTAAAATCGGCTGTGGTAATTTATAAGATGTAGCGGCTATATTCTAGCTAGCTAAAAGAGTTTCAAACACTTTTTTTTCGAAATACGCAATGTTTTCTAATCTATTCTATTTTTAAGGACTTTCCGAACTTATCTGTTTGTTATCTGCATTCATTTAAAAAGTTAAGTTTTGGTTTGTTCTTTAATCTTTATATTGTTGAACACGTTTATCTTTGAAGAACTGACAAAGTTTTTACTTCGATTTATCTTCTTCGTAGTTCCTTTGGTTCTGTTTTTAATCAAAGTCCATAATTCTGGTTTTGTTAAGTTTTACTTTGTCGTCTCTAATCTCTTTATGTCTTCTTTTCTGTTTATTACCATGTTTTTATCAAATAAATACAATTGATTTCATTTCTCTTTTCGAATTACATGTTTAATTTTGCAGACACGGCTAATTAAAAATGTGTACTGTAAGGGAGCTCAGTTAAAACACATTTTAATTAATAAATCCATTAATTCACAAGAAATGTGACGCCGCGTACAGAGAGAATCATGCGAATAAGAGGGAAGATACATGTCAAACACTTGGCGCGAATGCGCGCGCACAGTAGCAAAGTATTGCGTTCTGAAATTCCTTACAGTACCTTATATATATTACATACGTGACACCGCGAGCAACACGTTATCGAACTCAAGTGTGAAGTGAAATTGTGTTTTTATATTTCAAATAATTATATTCTGTATGTATGTTAGTCTGTAAGGTATTTGTTCTATAAGCCTGCATTACGTCTGTAATCCGTTGCTTGAAATAAATAAATTATTATTATATGCTTCTTTCGTCTTCTGTAGCAATATTGTACCAAATACCAAAAGTAACGGTCACCACCGCCGTGGCCCGGCCTTCTGCATCGGATGCAGTACAGTCAAGGAGAACTATATTGCTCGGCCCATCACCACGAACTAATGACGAAATCAGCGTTTTCGTTTTACGGCCCCTTCCAACGTTATTGTTCTTTGGTCTTTTCCATCATTTGTCTAATGTCCTATCACCGCCAGATGGGGTGGATAGATGTCGAACTCGGTATAACTTAGATTAGGGATTCCCAAACTTTTTTGGGCTCAATTCAATCTAACCCCCAAATTTATCTGATGGGTTTATGTTCGTTATGTGTAAACCGATGTTGACCGTAAGAGGTCCTTATCGACCACTTAGGGAATCCCTGACTTAGATTGGTATATATGTATATTAAGGATATGTTGCAGACTATTTTTGCATGCACATCCATCATTATGTCTTTCACATTTGAACCTTAAGTTTTGTTTAACCTCGAAGTAACATATGCCTGCATATTTTCAAAGTGTACTTACGAGCAGTCATTGTTTTTCAAATTTTCTGGCCTATTGTCCTATTGTTCAATATAAATATTTAGCTAACAAACCGTTACTGCATAACAAAACGCAGCTTTTGTTGGAATTCTATGACATTTTATGAATGCGAAACCAATTTTGTGCCTCGTTACTACAAGATATTTTACATCGAGCATGAACCCTACTGAGGCTCTCTTCTGTTGACGATGTCCGTATTTTCGGTCTAGCCATCTCGCTCGTTTGCGTTGTCATTCTGGTGTGAACTGCGGACATCGTCAACCGGAGTAAGGCCTCTTGAGCCGAAATATAATTACATTTGTGTGAGAACAATTCCGTCAAATCCGAATCGCACCGAATGCCTCGAAATTGAGTCAGTGTCAGTGTTACATTTATTGATAGCTTTGATGGAATCCGAGCCTACAAAAGAATAACTCTTTATCCCATACGTGTTAATGATTTTTTGCAAAATAGGTCCGCATTTCGCTAACCACTGAACCTATTAAATGTTTTAATTAAATCGGTCGTCGAAAAAACGTAATTCGTGTAATAACATCTTTTGCGGTGAACCAGTGCTAATTAAGTAAATTGCTATATGTATTTACCTCGCATTCTTCATATTTTAGTTGACAGCAACTAGCAAAACAACAAAAGGTTTATTTTAGTTAGGTGACAGTTGTGTATTTGAAGGATTATAGTTTGCAACTAAACCGAAGCTATAAACTTCGAGTGACAGGAGCTTAGGCATTTTAGAATTAATAACGCAACGTTCTCCTGGGCATTGTCACCTGTCTTTGCTGTGTTCTTGCTTAACAAGCCAAGTGAAAATCAACTACGAGTATTTAAATTATATATTGTATCTTCATAATGGACCTGTACACAAAGCCACTAATCATGCTGTTAGTCGCTGAGTTTTGCTCCTCAAAAATACAATGCCACGATCGGTTTATTTTAGAGTATAGATATATATATATATATATATATATATATATATATATATATATTCCAAATTAAAAAAAGTATTAATATCAAAAGAAGAAGAATGAAACTTTTGTCGTTTATAAATCAACTAGTGCTTCCCAGCGACTTCGCCCGCAAGAGTTAGATTTTTTTATATAAATAGCGAAGAAAAAGAAAAAAAAAATAGATAGCCTATGTCCTTTCCAGGATATAGGACTGTCTCCACACCAAATTTCATCTCAGTCGATTCAGTGGTTTAAGCGTCAAGAAGTAACAGACAGACAGACACACTTTCGCATTTATAATATTAGTATGGATTGAAATTTAGTTTTTTGGCCAGCTGCGAAGTTGCTCTACACAATATGTAATTTTATTTCAAGCACGATATGGGCTAGACGTGAACTAACACTGAATGGGGCGTGTAGACTATATTAGAATTTATTTCCAGCCAAATGGGGGCGATGTTCGGGTGCACCGTTTATCAGTAGAATGCATCTTGTTTGTATGCAGCCAGTGAACCGGAGGAGCGCTCGTGTATGCGGACGACGCGGTCATCTGCATAAAGGCAAAATCTGTTTGTTTAGATTCATGTGTTGGTATGCAATAAATTTTTCCGTCGGATTTTCCACTAAACGCGTCAACACTAAAATCTAAACTGGAACGCCACCAGGGCCCGTAGACAAGTTGCAATCTATTCTAAACCGAATTTCTCTATCCCTAACAAAATGTATGGAACTGAAATAAGTATGCCATCGAAACATCACGTGACTTCTGCATACCTACATATTTTGACATTTTATTGGCGATGGCGCTGTAGAAAGATTGCATTCCATATCATGCTAGACAAGAGTCTAAGGGCCCATTTCGTTTTCTTTTCTTAAGGCTATTTTTAATGTCTGTCGGATACGACAGTGATAGCTGGTTTGCTGTACAAACTCGTATTGGTATACTATTGTAAATTAATATTCAAAAGGGAAATTACATTTAACAGACGGAAAAAATACATAATGAATAAAAAAAAGAAACTAACATTAAAATAAAAGTCCAATGTAATTGAACAGCTTCATAAAATATAGAATATTATATTTTATAAATAAAATTGGAAACGTTGAGCTCAATGAAACTTTAATTTCCGACGATGTCCTTTAAATTTTATTACTGAGTGGCTCCTCTAATATGATTGCAGCTGTTCAGTGTGAGCGCGTGTTCAATTCTGAACGTGATTACAAGCCGTCATTCCATTTTCAGTCTTATACCTATAGAGATAAATACGTACGGGTGTAACAGGGAATTCTGATATGAGTGAAGAATTCACGTCTTCTCTTCAAATCGCGTTCTGTTTTCGAACGAAATGAGAAACTACTCAAGACAGCGCTATCGCTTTGTGTGCGGGAATTGAATTCGAAATAGTCCATATACCTAAACTCCATTTTCCCTACTATTTGTAGGTATATGTATTTCAATAAAACTTTTACTCGACTATGATCGTCGGTCTTTTTCAGTTGGCTAACTAGCGACACCTATAAAAAATATATCTTCTACAGATCGATGCAAGAAGTATCTGGACAATCTCTCACTCATGTTAATAGTGATATTTAGGACCCATGGTCATTTACCTAAAGCAAAAAACCTAGAAATAGCCGGCTGTTTTTGGCATAAATAGTCCCAGGTGTATTGCCTTAGGTTCATGACCCTAAAAATTCTGCTGTCCGTCTCGAACTTGCACCTTTACAATCACCTCGATTTGAAGGAAACGGCTTTAAGTAAAGCTGCAGCTTGTGAACTTGTACCCGTGATATTTATAACTAATACCAATGCAATTTTTGTTACAGGTAATGAAACAGGTTTCGCTACTAATACTGTGAATGTGTAAGCAGTTTTTGTCTGGCGTTTAGGTAAGTGTATGAGAAATTTAACTAGAATCCTGCTAGCTTCAGATCATTACTTACTTTATGAGCTACTGAACTTGATATTTACCTTAGCGATGGAACTAGATATGCTTCTTCAGCGATCAACGATTAATGATGCATCTCTTTTGTTTACACGGAATGTATATCTGTTGTACGTTTCATAACAGAGAAAATCGCTGATTGTTTCTCGTTTACTCCTCGGCAGTTTGACAACTACATAAAGCACAAAAAACGAAAAATTGTTCTAAATCTAAACAAACAATTTCACAATAAACTTTGACACAGAGTTACACTAGTAGTCAAAAATAAACTAAAATATGCAATTTGAATGGCAAGGCTGAAAAACCTGGCTTGTCGACCCCAAAGATTGAGAACCCCTGGCCACTTGCGTAATGCTGCTAATTAGTAAGTACCGTTGTTTACAACCCCTGCGCTCCCACTTCGCGTCCTAATTATCCATGCCATAATAACTCGCAAGTGCAACCGGCTCATTTACATATATGGAGATTCACTTTGTCAAAGGGGTTTATCGCGATTTGCATATTATGAAACAGAACATTTAACTAAATTATGAGAGCCACGTCTTTGGAGTCAACAACTTTTATCTTTTAAAGACGTCGAAATTTAAAGCACTTTAGGCATAACAGCTTAAAAAATAGGAAGACAAAGTTTTGTGTTTAAGTGATAAGCATTCACTATGCAATCTAAATAATATTTTTGCACTTGAAAAAATGACTACCAGAGGCGGGAAACCGGTATGCGAGGAACGCGGGTTCGATTCCCGCCTCTGGTAGTCATTTTTTCAAGTTGGTCCCATTAGGCATGACAGCTTAAAAAAATAGTAAGACAATGAAAACCGGCCATGCGCAAGTAGGATACGCACACAATGGGCCCCACATCAACCTACTCTGAGCCTGTAGCCAAACGGCAATCGTTCTGGAGCGAACTTCGCTATCGCCAATGAAAGTCACGTGATGTTTCGAAGCCTTATGTCAGTTTCATACATTTTGTTAGCGATGACAAACTTCGCTTGACAATAAATTGCCACTTGGCTACGGGTCCTGATCTGTCAAATTTTCGCAACCATATTTCAACCTTATTTTGGATTACATAGATTTTGACAAGGTTGATGCGAGGCCTACTGTACATGAATAATTTGAGTAGGTAATCATCATTGAAAAATAAGATTTTTGTATGGAGACTTAATTTTTACCTTTAGTATTGTTGTTATAGCGACAATAGAAATACACACTAAGTATGTGTACACTGTACATTTCAATTCTCTAGCTCGTGTTTTTGAAATACAGTCCGCTGACATATACTTAGACCGATAGACAGCCAGCCAGAGGTTGGAGGCTCAGTAATTGGGTACCGTAGGTCACACTTCAGGTACCAGTATTTGTACCAGAGCCGATTTCCCTTAATTAAGAACTTATTTTTTGGTTCTGAGACTGGCTGTTTTTATTGAACAACGCGGTCAGAAAAACGTATTGCGCTAACAAACCAATTTGTTTTTCATCACTTCCCTTTTATCTTGGTTTGTTTTTAATGACTAACTTTTAATTAACTAACTTTACTGATACAGTTCTTTTATGTTTCTGACCTAATAAACAAGTTTCATTATCGAAACTGTACTGGTTGAACTATGTTAACAGTGAAATAAACAAATTAACTGTTAAAATTACCAAAACATAAATTATTTTTTATTTAAAATCATTGAATCCTGTACGCATTTACCAGATATAATTAATTTTATGTTTTCCTTTAAGGGCAAATGTTCCTGTACAAACATATTTTAATACTATTATTATGTATATTCGGGTAACTTAGTAAGATCTGTAATAACAGTAAGAAATAAGTTATTAATTTCATGCTTATGATTTTCAGAATGCTTGGGGTTGAAATTATTATGTGTAACAAATTTACCGAGTAAATCAGGGTTAAAAAAGGGATTTATTTAAAACTTTTTTTTTTTAAATATTGGTCAATAATTATTAATGAAGAGTAAAGGTGCAATATATTTTATTACAGTGTGATATGTTGAAGCCTTCTCCATGCCAATTTTGTCTGATATGCATGCAATGACAATATTTCGATTTAAATTGTTTGTGATTGGAATTGTCGTAAAGGTCACTAGACTAAACGGTTCTTTGCGTGGACCATGAAACCAATTCAACCATAAATCGATAGTGAACCGAAGGTTGAACTGGCCTGATCATTATTTTAACCATAGCAAATTTTAGTGGAGGTCTTATAAACTTTCAGAAATTACAGTTTTAGTTGCCACTTCCTAGCTAGAGACTACACATTTTAGTTGCAAAATCTCTCCTTTTGCAACTATTTAAGATGCTAGTTTACCGTGATGTGATGTCGTCCGTAGGTACATCGCGTTCATTCTGTCTGCGTAGATTTTTGACAATGAAATTCTTTGTCTGGTATCCCGCAGAACTTTTGCAGACTTTTGTGCTTGTAGGCTAGTTTGTATAAGTAAAAATATTTTCGTGAATCAAGCTATGGTGAAATATACATTATATTTTTTAAGTGTTAAAAATCACTGCAATCCAAAAATAAGTTATATAGCTCTTCAAAACATGTAATATAGATTTTAAAATTTTAATCTAATTGTACTATAGCATATTTAAACTATTTCGTTTTCATATCTACCAGTAAACGACACTCACTCTAAATTTCAATCTTCAAATTATTCATTCAAGATTCAGAATGGATGGAGGAATCTACATTCACAACATGAATAAACTATGATATTATCGATTTCTTTAACAAAGATTGCGCTATTATGAGCTCCGCAAGCAAAACTCCCTCCAACTTGAGTTTCAGCTAAGCAAATGTGTGTACACAGGGATTTAACTTAAAGCTCGCTTCTAGATACCGTTTGTCTTCCAGCTAATAGCCGTCAACCCTGCTTAATATAATAACCAAAGATATTAAAATCCCACCGGTTATTAATCAAAGATGACCCGAAGAACGGCGCCGAAACTAATTTTAAATTATTTGATCTAAAGGTGCCTTTGGGATGAACCATTTTTTTTCTAGTTTGTATAACCTTTTTAAGAGGTAATCGGAGAGACTACGCCTAACGCGTAATTTTGTAAACCAGACAGACAATTTTGCAGTACATTCTTAATATCAAGTGTAGTAGGTAAGCTTTATTGTTAAAATGGTACCCGTCTGGGAAAATCAATGATGATGACAGGCTAATTATGTGGATCAAGTAGCTTGTTTTTAGCTGTTCTGAAATATTTTTTCATCCGTCCTCTTGATTGATTCGATCTACCAGAGCTTTGTACTACTGTGTGTTGTTAAGTATGTATGGGACGTAAGGCCACGTAGGCCATTAGTGCAAGTGCACAGGGCCTGTGACGTCACAGCCGCGCGTGTCGAGTGCCGGAGCCCGCGCCAACTAGGCCACTGGGGCTGTTCTGAATAGGTTATCCCGCAGGGTTGTCAATACCATCCACAAATTTAACTACACTGCGAACCCCCATCAGAACTAGCGAGGGCTCTTGAGCGAAGCGAATATGGGTTCACTTCAACGATTAATACAAGTTTGCATGGTTTGACGTCACTGCCGCGAGTTCGATTGCCGAAGCGGTGCCAACTAGGCCAAATGGAGCTCGCTCGTGTCATGTGGGGGTAGGGCTGCCAACATAAAAATCTCGTTAATCCAAGCTCTCATCAGCGATGTAAATCCCGACTAGTGGCAGCTCTTAAAAGCGAAAATCGGAATGTAAGTCAGTTCGGCCATTAGAGTAAGTGCTTAGAGCCTGTGGCCTCACACCGCCACGTGCTTAAGTGCCGCTCACACGGGCCAAATAGACTCTGCTGGTTTGGCATTGAAATGGTCGTACCGATTTTCAGATTGCTTAAAAGCTATGTCTAGTCTTTTTGATGATAATTTCTGTTAGATATATTGCTTGTAGTGCTTATCTCTGTGTCCAATTATTAAAGTTTATTTGAAATTGTTATTTTGTCGGCTAAGTATCCAGCAGCCCTACGCTGTATTGTTTCAACCCCTGAGACGAGTGTGTCTGACTCGGGGTCGGAGATGCCGGCTGTCCTTGTGAGTCGGCGAAAAACATTTTCACAGTTGACTAACGGATTGCAATTCGCATTTTGTTAATAGCATATTACCAGATAAGTGCAACTTTTTACTCTATTAGCTTGGTTATCAGAGTCAGGCACCAGAGAGTTGATAATGTGACAAGCACAATTCATAGGATCTATATTCTAGGGTAACGCCATCCCTAATCCTATTATATCACAAATTTCGAGCATTTAAGCATGCCCCCGGATAATATCTCTCGGATGTTTGGGACCTCTGAATCCAAATGTAAAAAACATATTATAACTAATGTGCTAGAGAGAAATAAATGAATTTATTATTATTAATATTATATCGAACCGAGCAGGCCTACTCGTCCCAAATCGAAAAAAAAATTCTTTAAAGTGCAATGTGTTGTGGCGTGAGCTCAACAAGAGCAGCAGAGTTTTCAAAGATTTGCTATTGAAATATAGAAAACCACTAGTGCAGTCAGTTGGTAATATTTCTTTAGGTTATCTCATATAGGCTTTTTACGGGCCGGTGGGCTACTCCGGCCGGTTGTCTGTTATACTCCAGTTGCCTTATTAAATCGACCCTACTGATCTGTGGCGGTCCCAAGAAATGTCAATGTGACTTTGCTTTAAGGTCAATAGGCATCTGTAGGCGATCTGCTGTAATGTATCATGTTACCCGTTTGGCGTTTACGATAACATTTACGGTGTGCTTAACAATTTGTCGGTTGTTTACTCTTGTAAGAGATATTTCCTCCGCGTATGTAGGTTGTTAGAAAAAAAGAAAATATATTTATTACTGAACGGATATCACAATCACACTTAGTGAGTTAGGTACTAGTATGTGCTGTTCCATGTAATCAGTATCTTCTACATTACGTTACGTACGTCTTCATAGCATGATATTTTGTAAACAACATTTCTAATGTTCATTTGGTATCGGATAGAGTAGAATATCTTCAAATCATCACACTCAATCACATTTAATTACACCTACCTAGTTATAGTTCTAGTAGTACACCTATGTGTACTATTACAACTAAAACTAGGTAGGTAAGTAGGTCGTAATGTCATTCAGCAAGGTAGCTACAACCTATTTAGAACCCCTGAGTTCAGAAAAACAGCCGAGTGTAGGGATTACTATAATGCAGTGTTATTTTGTCGGCATCAGAAACTCTGTGCTTAAATGTGTTTTAAATATTCTTGGCTTTGATAAAACTACGATTAGTCTGCATTTGCAACACAAGCTTTTGACTGCAGTAAATTCATAAGAAGCAAAAAAATTATCCACAAATGGCTCTTTCAAAAGTTGAACATTCTAAAACCCGAGTTGGTTTATCGTTTTAAGATTTCTGTGTCACATAAATTATTCCGTTTTCAGATCGAAAGTAGGTTATGCTATGCTTGTTCTCACTTTACAACAAGCATAACCTACTTTCATCACGGGAGAACGTTCATAAAGACGAAAACACCGTTTTAAGAGTTTGGCGATAGATATAAGAATGTAACGGATTAATGTATCGTCCACATCCCTGAAGAAAATCATATAAGTACTACAAATACTAAACAAAAACGTTTTCGCAACTATGCAAAAGAAAAGGTTACTACTGTGTGTGAATTACTATAATCTGTGACCGCGGTACGTAATGATATAGTATTACGGAAAACAATAGCAATGAAGCCATAGAATTCAGCCTTGGTGTAGTTTGCTTCTTGTCGATCTCTACAAACAGAACTTTTCAAAGTTTAAGTTATTTTATTTCATTCATTTTCTAAGTAATATTGCAGTTTTTGACATTCTGTCTTTGTCACATTTGCCAACTAGAGAATGAGAGGTAAACACCATTTTCGACACCTGTGACGTTTGATTGATACTGTAATTTGACTGTATTATACGCACGGAAATCAGGGCCAGGCTAGGCCAGCAAAGGTTTTTTTTTTAATAAAAGTGACCATAAATGGCATCAACCGTCTTCGGCCGCGGGTGTCGGAAGGCGCAAACAAGCGTCAAATTACCCCTTAGGTCTTTACTTTGTAAGACGTATCGTATTTCCACTCTATAGCTATTGCGCTCGCTCGTACTCTCTATTATCGTCTTACTGGAATCTCTCTCTCTCTCTCTCTCTCTCTCTCTCTCACTCTCTCACTCTCTCTTTTCCTGGTGGTGGAGGAGGTATTCTTTTGTAAAATGTTGGTTTTACTTTTCGGCCTTGTGCGCCTTTGTCGCTTACTGTGAGATGCCTCCGTAGGACTTTACTTTAGCCTTTAGTAGGATAACAGGGGTTGAAAATACTGACGTCGTACTCATTAATTAAAACACAATTTTACGGATTACTTCGTGTTTTTTTCTTATTATTATTTATTTCGCGAATATTGTTGTTGTAAGTGTAAACATAATAAACAAATAACGACATCGTTTCATGGAGTACCTAGGGCGTCTGGCGCTACTGACAAGGAAATCTAAGGGTTGAAAATAAGGAAATTGCCTTACAGATACATAGTAGGGCCTTTTAGCTACGGCTTTTCGCTATCCATCATCGCCGTTTATCCCGCCGCGTCACCTACCATCCTAACCAGGGCTGCCACAGGCAATGTAATTATTTTCACATAAAACCTCAAACCTCCCTCTGATAGATTTCGCTGAGAAAATACCGCAGCTATATTTCTCAGTATTGAAATACCTACCGCCGTATATCATAAAAATGAGCTTCGATCTAAAATTCTTGTGGGTATACTCAATAATGGGTTGTTCTGTGTTCATTATTATACTTTGTTGTCTGCAGAGTTTGGGAATATACATCAAACAATCACAATCTTTGAGATGTTTATTTTTTATTCATAGTGAATAGGTTTTTACTAGGCAGATATGAATCAACCTAGACCGCGTGTACACCTCGCACTTTGAACTTTAAATAGAGCGTTTCTTTCTCGATTGCTTAGAAAATACTTAAGGAGTGTGTCACGTTATTCATGAATTTCAAATAATTGCATACCTTAATAATTAGTTGAAGCATTAATAATTTTAAATAATTCGTAGCAAGCAGGTGACTGCGGTAAATAAGTACGGAGGCTTAAAACAGCTTTAACGAGCAAAGCGAAACGGAATTCCACTTTACGCGTGTTCCGACACGCACTTGACCGACTGTATAATTTTTCAAGGAGAAGTAATCAAGACAACCACAGTAGAAACACCTTGTGTAAACATCGTTACCAAAATGGGAAGAAATTACATAAGCTTCATATCACAGTGGTTAACGAACGTGTGATTTGCCACACAAATGACTATAACAATTAGTGCAAATGGGTTATTTGCGGTCTTACCGACCGTGGCGCGATCGGAGTGTTGCGCCGAAAACATGACCCAGTAGGTAGTAACTAGGTTAACGATCTATTGTCATTCTAAGGAGGCTTCGGGGGAGATCTGCAAGGCTGGATCGCAGCAAGGTCAGGGCCCAACTTTGGAAATGTCGAACCGAAAATGGAATTACAGGTGTAACGATCGTATTTGTATTATTTAGACAATAATTACGTTTCCGACCTTTCCTTTTATTGCGACTGTTAGTTACAATGACTGTCTCAGCCTCATTAGGAATCCTTAAAAGTATTCTTTTTTTTCTTCACAGTTGTATACCTCATGACTGAGGGTCTTTGGGGCTGATTGTTATGGAATGGAACACACAACGACTTTCTTGTCAAGTTTAATGGAGTGGTTTGCCATTGCCTTCTTCATTTCACACACAAGTGTTCAGGTTTTCTCACGATATTTTCGTTCACCGTTTGGCAGCGATATCTTTGAAAAAGACTACTTAAGTTTTTATACAAACTCGATGGTACAGGCGGGGATCGAATTCACAATCTCACGGATGATAAGTGAAGTTTTCTCCTCTCGGCTATCGCGCCTTCTATTTAAAAGTGTTACTAAATCAGAAAGTAAATAACTTAAGTAAAAATGTTCATGAAAAACCCCTTGATCGTTCGTAGTGAGCCCGCTATGTTTACATTCTAGGAAAATATTAAATGAAGGCAAGCCCTGCCGGAGTATGATGCCGGTGTATTGGCAAACTCGCGGCGACTTACCGACACTTCCAATATATCTCACACGCCGAAGAAATCAATCATCCA
This sequence comes from Pyrausta nigrata, assembly GCA_949316185.1. Classification (NCBI taxonomy): domain Eukaryota; kingdom Metazoa; phylum Arthropoda; class Insecta; order Lepidoptera; family Crambidae; genus Pyrausta; species Pyrausta nigrata. The sequence goes on along the minus strand of OX438955.1, from coordinate 11,474,328 downwards.
CCATGCCAGATAGAAAATTTAACGCGAAGAGCTTACACTTGGGTCCAGAGGTACTATTCAAGTTAAAAAACATCTCACAATCTCATCTATCTTAGAATAAGTAGCCCACGCTAAGTGCTTAATCAAGCGGGGTGTTGCGATTGTGAGTGCATATGAATTATCAGCTAGTTGTGGTGGGCAATACGTGTTTCTATCTTGCTGTCAATCTGCAATTTTTCATCTATCACAAAGGCATTTAATTGCGCTACTAAGTGAAATCAAGAAGCCTGAACTATTTCAAAGTTGTATAATTTCCACTTATTCTCCACGGTGCAACAAGTGCCTTTCCTCGGTTTTAAGTATACAAGCTACGAGTAGTACTAAAGTTATTCCGTTGCTTTTGCTGCTGCAATGCATCAGACATCGGCACTATCGTGAAATAAATTATTTAGTAGTCGATCCAACATCACAAAGTGGCTTATCGATCCCCGCTCCATACGTCCCGGCAGCCTTTGATTCTTCTGGACCTCTCATTAGGAACGATCGGCTATTTCCCGTGGCTCTCTCCCGTACTTCCGGTTTCCGCGGAGCCCTACACCGCTCGGAAATAGTTCCTTCATTGCTACCGTAACATTTTGTTGTAACTTTTTTATTTTCCTTCTGTGTTAGCTTCGGGATCCTATTTGTGATTATAGCGTGTAATAATATCTCTGTAGCAAGATTTAGGATGTCTATCTTTGTGATATTTATCCATAATACATAAACATAAGGTAAACAAGTTTGGATAGCATTTGAAAATGAGATGAATTCAGATGCGTCCTTAACTATTGCAAAAAAAATAGTTTGATTCTGATTTAAAAAAAATACAAGAGCTACCGCATTATTTCATAATAAAAAACCACAGATCATTCAAAAAGCTCACACTGTGGTAAAAACTGTACGAACTGCTAAAAAGACCGCGGGGAATCGAGAGTGAAATATGATAGATTAAAGAGCATCTGTTCCGGGTGTCTTCATAGCGCAGAACAAAAGTATTTCTTATAGTGTTACCTCCGAAGTAGAATTCCGGTCACGCTCCTTCCCCATTTCTCCCCATATTTCAAACGCGATGCACCAATAAAACAACGCTAACGTCTTGTAATAAGTTGCAAGATTTTGGCGTTCTTTGGGCGTTGAAATCTAATTATGTACGAAGTGAACAGATACGAGTATTTTCTCCTATTGCTTTATGATTTGGTGAGACGATAGTAGGTATGTTCTTAGTACAGTAACAGTACAGGAGATATGATTCTATTTATTGTATTTATTATGATTTTATTGGAATATATTGGTCAGAAGCACGGATCTGAAATCAGCACCCTGATTCATAAACACTCGGAAAGTTTCCGTGTCGGATCCTTTCCGAATTCGAATGTCAAACATTATTTCCCAACGGAGTTTTCGAAAGCTAATGTCATTTGTGCCTAATGGAAACGTCAAAGTTTTCGATTCCGACGTTTGGGAAGCGCAGTCTTCGGAAACCTGTCCCTCGGATTCGAAATCGGTAGTTTCTGAAGGTGCGTCTACGCTAGGCGAGCCGAGGACGAGCCGAGCACGAGCCGAACACAGTTCGTCTAATGTGGACCGACTTACAAGCCTCGAACGAGCGCGCTGCGAGCGTTTCGTTCGTGCTCATTTGCGTTACGTCGGTTGTCGGTTTTTTGACGAACACAAAGGGATTTGCTTCGCGCTCGCAGTGCGCTCGTGGACGTGTTTAGTGACAGACGTCGGTCGCTCGAGCCGACCATCATGGAAACGTGGACCGAAGATGCTTCCTTGCAATAATTATTATTATTGCTTGGATCTCATTTTATATAGATTTGTAGATCCCCATCGTCTTGGTCTTTTTCCTTTTTTGCTGACTACTGCTATAATAATCGCTGCAACAGCAGCGGCTGCCGCAATATTATTAATATCGTCCATATTCGCCAAGTGCCGCGAGCACACTGCGGAAAACTACGTTCGAGGAAAGTAATCCTTGCAGGTTCGTTGTACGTCCACCTCCACACTTGACGCCGCGAAAGACGAAGCCGAGAACGGCTCCGCTCGTGCTCGGTTCGTCTAGCGTAGACCTACCTTGACGTTTCTGAATAAGGGTGCAGGTCCGTGGTCACTTAGTCAGAAGTTGCTTAGTGTGTGGAAAAACATTTTAAGATATTTTGACATGACAAAATTGGCAACCAATAATTTAAATACGAGTGGATAAAAATTTTGTACTGCTTGACCGCATTAACTTACGCAACGTCACTCAAAAATTGTATGTCTATGTAATTTACTTAAGATCTAATCAAGTCAATATTTTTTACTTCTAACGGTTTGCTTTTCAACATTTGTCTTTCATTTATCAAACAGTTGATTGAAAGTGACTCACTCAACCTTCTCGAAGACTTTATCTGAGGTTAATCCTCTCGAACTGTTTTAACATCGCTGTAAATATTTCATTCGACTTAAATTACGGGCTAATATTATTTAAAGTTGGAATTATCTTAAGCATTGTAGTTCAGCTAGTTCAAAAGTTAGTCAACAACTCGCTAATTTAATTTATGTGATATTTACTTTCATTTACATACATTTGTTAACTTCTATAAATATTTAATTTCGAATAAATAATAAATAAAAAACAATTACCTAGCTCCAAACTACGATAACGGATAGACATACTTACATACGATAGTACATCCATGACTTAGGTACAAATGCTCGTGCTCATCACACAAACATTTTCCCCTTGCGGGATTCGAACCCTCAACCTCTGTTTTTGTAGTCCAGAGCGCGGACCACTACACCAAGACGGTCGCGGTCGTCTTGGAATATATTCCACATACTAAATTATTTCGCTTTTCGCCTATATCTTATAGATACTCTGAATGTTCTTGAAAGCTCTCTTGCTCTTTCAGCAGTGCACCACTTGTACACGTTTCTAGATTCTAGATCCGATAAGAACATGTATCTGGTCATGTATTATTCCCGAAGCTTTTAGGGCATTTGATGTTTGCATAAACTTAAATTGTAAGTACGAGTATGCTGTTCTTCTTGCGTGTGGCGTTCTTCATTGTGACATCATTTTTTTCCGCTTGATCTTTGTTTGATGTGGAGAGGTGACTTGGAGTAAGTTATTATCGTTATAATTAGCCGCAGGACATCCACTGCTGAACATGTGGATTTCGAAAGTGACTGAATGTAAGCGACTGCATTTTAGTTTTGCCTAGCTACTAAGTATTGACATTACTTTAAACTAGGGTGTGAAAATGATTTGAATTGCAGTAATTAATAGAATCAGGCGTTACTTTGCGGAAATCCATTATCAGATGGGAAAAATAAAATACAATTATTTTGCTTTAAATTTCCGCTAAGAGACGCTAGCGCAGGCAACAAAACCACACCAACCGCAACCGCTTTGAGTACCAGTTCAGGCAAATGCAGAATGCACCGCCCTCCCTCCCTCAATACGCATGCACTACAGCTAATGCAGTTGTTAGTTAGGTTGTTGGTTGTTAGGTTGTTGGTTGTTGTTGGTTGGTTTTATTTTTCCCATCTGAATTGCAGTAGCCATCAAAAAATTGTTTTTATAAGTAACTTTCCTGTTATTGCTTGGAAATTACTTACTGTTCCTGTACTGTACGAGAAACAATAACAAGCTAGCGTCTTACTTCTTCTACTGGTTAGTGTTATCCCAAAGGTTGTTTTTTTTACTCCATAATGACCATAATGTAGCTACATATTTCTTTCTGCTTAACATCCTGATTTTCATATTCAAAAGTATATTTATATCCACTATAAGTAGGGATATACCTGTTCTGTGGTCGCATAAAGTTTCCTTGGTAATGTATGCATTGCGGTTTCACGATATTTTTATGATAAATGCGGTGCAGTTGCAAGTTTTAAATTATCGCTTCCCTTTCGGTATAATGCCATAGTTAGTAAACACGTAGTAGTACTATTCCACATAGGTCGGTATTATGAAAGCGGCTATTTTTCGCGTTTTTCACTCTTTTTCCTATGGAAGCCCTGTAATTACCTCGGACAGTGATAATACTGTGAGAATCCTTGGCCCAATTGGCTCTTTTAATGGCGGCCACTGTGTCGGCTGTTGTGACGTCAAGGGTGGGCGGGGGTAGATTGGAACAAAACAAGTTACCGATGGAATTATTGGTGGCTTAGGTGCGTAGGCAGTAAATGCAGGATCAATAGAAAGGCCTTCAAGGGCTACGTTATCAAAGTACCTACTGTTCTATCAGTACTATACATACTGTGAATTCTGTTGTCGTTTGAGATTTTACAATTAGATTTTTGTGTCTGTTTTGAAGTAAATAAACACCTCTTCGGTCTTATTTATGCACGTTCCTTTTGTTATGCCAACAAACGTTTACGAGCAAATTAATTAATTCAACAACGGGAGTTGATTGCAAAGTTTGCAACCGGAGGCGAATTCGACTAACTAAGGCACGTTCAAAAACACGGCAATGTTATAGTTTGAGAAAATTATAGTTGGTTTCGCGTCGAGACGGTATTCCATTCACGTGCAAACTCGAGGCAACTCGGAGTATACTTGTGTATTAGAGCCATATTAAATTCGAACTGCAGTGTGTTCGCAAGTGTGGCTTTATTTATAAATAAAAGCTTGTAATAAAGTTAGTACTTGCAGTTTCGCCCCTTTATTACATCACATATTGCCTTGTCATTTTATTTGCAGCCATGTTTAGGACTTTCAAGTTCTTTATGTTATGGTTGATACCAGAAATTTTTGACTAAGTTTGTCTTTTTTTAAGGCAGATTCTTCTTCTTCTTCTATAGAACTAGCTAGATAAATAATCATAATCATAATCTTTATTGTTCTTTCAGGATAAATATTACATGAGTTGGTACATCTTCTTTTAAGTTTTATTATAAACTTGTATTAGAAGAGTACCCTCTTTGCTCTGGTGCTTATTGATTAGAAGCATGATTAATATAAGATAAGACAAATATATAAATACTAAAACGACAGTAATAAATTGACAACAGTTGTAATAATATGCGATTTATTTTTTAATAACGACATTTACACGATAATAATAATAAAGTATTATTTTGTACTGTATATTGTGATTGAAGAATTATTATTATTATTCTATGTGCTCTATTCAGACTAGTCATTGTCTTGGTTGCTCCTGTGGCATATCATGAGATGAAGGGCAGGTATCCGATCACTAAACTAAAAAACAAAAGCAGAGATGTAAAAAAGTATATATTTTTTCTACAATAATAGAAGTACACGTATCGTTTCCAAGTATCGGGGATGCGATATTCCGTTCACGCGGAAACTTATCCAAACAACTCCTGGTACTTGTGTCGGGGCGAGCTGATATTAACTTCGCGGAGTGTATCCGTGACTTATGAAACAGGGGTGGCTTGTCACTTATAAGCTGCTTGTAATTGGGTTTTAATCCCAGTCTTTGCAACTTTGGCAATCGAAAATAACAAGTTTGGTTTTCGATTTTAATTATGCGCTCAACTAGCACCTCGTTAAGATGTGAAAGTAAGAGTGAGAACACCAAAGCTCAATAGATTAGCGGAATTGTCTACCGGTAGAGAACTTGTAGAGAATTTAGAAGCTTTGTGGCCATGTAGCTATCTGTTTTATCGTTTGCCTATATTGATATCGTTTTTAGGATTCCGTACCTCAATAGGAAAAAGAAACCCTTATGGGATCACTTTGTTGTCCGTCTGTCAAGAGCCTTTTTTTCAGGAACGCGTGGAGGTATTGTTAGCGGCAAGAAAATCGACAAGCATGGGACGGCACTATTCTCTCGACTGAGTGTGCCCCTCCCTACTTCGTCTGTCAATCTGTCATCGGAACGTACTTACGATTCGCGTGTAATATTGTGTAGTATCGCACATATATTAATTAAACAGTTATGTTATGTAGGTATATACAGAATTACTTGTGGCTGCGACCACCGATTACCCTCTCAACCTTTTAGTTAATAAACCAGTGTGAATTTGGCTACCGGTGTTTTCACTCGCGTCCGTAACTCCCAAATACATCACAGTGGCGACTGGCGGATTTCTACCCACAAAAGAAGAAAAAAATGAGTTCTCAGAGTCCATTTGGTCTTATATCTAGTTTTGACCACCAAACACAGGAATGGAAAACGTATAGAAATAGGTTGAATCAGTGGTTCATCGCAAATGATATCACGGCGGAGTCTGACGGCACCGGAATTAAAAGACGAGCCATTCTACTCAGCGCACTGAGCGAGTCAACATACCAACTTGCAAGTAATCTAGCGTTGCCTGAAGAATTGGAAACCAAGAAATATGTTGACGTGGTGAAATTACTAGATGACCATTTTACACCGAAACGGTGCGTATTTGCGGAGCGATCGCGTTTTTACTCGGCGGTACAAGCGGCCGGTGAAGGTCACGCACAATGGGCGGCTCGCATACGTGGTTTGGCGGCGTACTGCAGTTTTAAACACCTAGAAGATGCATTACTTGACAGATTCGTAATGGGCATGATTCCGGGTCCTGAGCGCAAAAACTTTTTGCACAAGACGCCGCGACGCTGTCCCTGGCAAGAGCGGTGGATCTGGCGGAGAGTTCTCGCTCTTCACGTGATGCTGCAACTACTACGTCTAGTACACAAGGGTCGATTTTTAAGATACAACGCAATGACGACAGCGCGAAACGCGCAATCCGGGAAAAGTTTTCAGTGTGTGTGAACTAGTGACTCCAGATGTACACCAGATATAAAAGCAAGGATAGCGATGGCGAGACAAGCTTATAATGCAAAAAAGCACCTGCTCAAGGCCAGAATATCAAGCAAAGTTCGCAAAAAACTTGTTAAAGTGTACATTTGGAGTATAGCACTCTATGGATGTGAAGCGTGGACATTGACAAAGAGGGACAGAGAGAGACTGGAAGCCTTCGAGATGTGGTGCTGGAGGAGAATGGAGCGTATAAGTTGGACGGAGAAGAAAACAAATGAAGAAGTTTTGTCTATGGTTAGGGAAAAAAGGAGATTGATGGAAACAATAGAGTGTAGGAGGGGACGAATGTTAGGCCACCTGATTCGACACGACAATTTTATTCAAACGATAATAGAAGGAAGAATAGAAGGAAAAAGGAAGCGAGGAAGACCAAGAATAAGCTACATGCAGCAAATAAAAGAAAATATAAATGTCGGGTCGTATCAGGAGGTTAAGAGAAGGGCGGAAAGCAGAGAGGAATGGAAAAAACTCCACCGACAAGAGCCTAGCTCTTAAATTTGATGATGATGATGTTTGATTGAAGGCGCACCAATGTTTGTGCAAGTAAAAATACAAAATCTGGAGTTGAAATTCAAAATTGACAGTGGTTCCGCCGTAACAGCTATTTCGGAATATACGTATAAACGTTATTTTAAAGATGTACTTTTGTCTCCCTGCCGAAAAAAGTTAATAAGTTATTCGGGTACAGAGATCGTGTGTATAGGTATAGCTAAATTACAAATAACCTATATGAACCGTTCCGAAGAACTCGATTTTTATGTTGTTCGAAAGGGCGGTCCGTCAATACTTAGCAGAGATTTTATTTCTATTTCCGAGCTACAGCTACGACCTATAAATTTTTGTGACTTTTCAAAAAAAAAACATCAAGGAATGCGTCCAAAAAATTTTCTCCGATTTCCCTGATTTATTCTCTGGCAAATTAAGCTGTTTTAAAAATTTTAAAGTTAAGCTGCCATTGAAATCTGACGCGAAACCTTTTTTTTATAAGGCCCGTCCGATCGCATTTGCACTCAAAGACAAGGTAAACAAAGAAATAGATCGCTTAGTGGAGTTAGGAATACTCGAACCAATCCAATACTCTGCATACGCATCTCCAATCGTACCAGTTTTGAAGCGCGACGGTTCAGTACGTATTTGTGCAGACTATTCACAAACTATTAATAAACAACTAATCGTTGAAAAGTATCCACTGCCTACAATAGAGGATCTATTCGCGAAATTACATGGCGGGGAACAGCTTACAAAATTAGACATGTCTATGGCATACAATCAATTACAGTTAGAAGACAATGAAAATATTACTTGCATTAACACTAATCGTGGTCTGTACAAGTACAATAGGTTAGTCTTCGGTCTAGCTAGTTCTCCAGCCATTTTTCAACGGGTGTTAAACAGCGTGCGTGTTAGGTGATATAGAGGGCGTTTTAGTATTCTTGGACGATGTTTTGATAACCGCTTCTTCGGAAACGGGTCACATTGAAAAGCTATATTTTACCTTACATAAAGATAAATGTTTTTTTTTCCAAGACGAGGTTAACTATCTCGGCCACGACATAAATAAACATGGCCTAAAAAAGTCCCTAGAAAAAGTGAAGGCTATTTTAAAGGCACCTATCCCTAAAAACTTAACGCAGCTACAGTCCTTTTTAGGTTTAGTTAATTACTATAGAAATTTTGTGCAAGGGGCCTCGTCAATTCTAAGCCCGTTATACGATCTGCTCAAAAAAGGACCCAGTGGACATGGTCCCCGGCCCAAGATCAAGCATTCAACGAAATAAAACAATGCTTAGCTTCAGACCAAGTTTTAGTACATTTTAACCCGAACGCTAAACTAATTTTGACCGTTGATGCTTCGCCACAAGGATTAGGAGCTATTTTGTCTCACATGGGGTCAGACGGGGTCGAAAGGCCGATTTCATTCGCGTCACGCACTTTAAACGCCGCTGAAAAAAAGTATGCACAAATTCAGAAGGAGGCGACTGCTATAATTTTTGGAGTAAAACGATTCCATTCGTATTTGTACGCAAGATCTAACCCATTCATACTTAGGACAGATCATAAGCCTTTAACTTCAATATTTGGGCCGCAACGAGGCATACCCGAAATCACCGCAAATAGGTTACAAAGATATGCCATATTTTTATCTGCTTATAATTATGTGATCGAGTATGTGCGTAGCGCAAACAACAGGGCAGATTACTTATCGCGGGCATCATTAGAACCGGTCGACACAGCTGACTGCAAGCAGGTATGCGCAATCGCACACATCGATGATAGCTACCCAGTTAATAGCACGCATAAAACAATTAAAAACTGCGTGTCTAAACAGTTTGATAGTGCAACTTATGACAATTTTGTAGTGAAAGGAAACATGCCAATTACACTCGCGTCCGTAACTCCCAAATACATCACAAGTTATAATAGCTGAAATAGTGTTTTATCTTAATAGTATAAACTTGAAATTAACATCAAATATTTATGTCTGTGGTTCCTTGCAGCTGTACAAAAATCAGGCTTTTATGTCAACGCAATCAAAAGATACGGCCATATTTGCCCTATTTTCTTACATTTTTCAGGGGAATCAAAACCTATGGGATACTTCCCATGGACCTAGAACCATGAAATTTAGCAAGAAGGAAGGTCTAATAGTACAAGTAAAGGAAAAAGTCCGAAAACCGCGAATTTGTGATAACATCATAGAAAAAAAAACCTTTGTTTGTATGGAACCCTCAGTGCGCGAGTCTGACTCGCGCTTGCGCGGTTTTTTTCTCTATAACTCGAACTAATAAATCATTTTACTTATTATTTTATAAATGTATCTAAACAACAACAAGGTCCACTAATAACCCTACAAAATGTGTTACTTGACACCGGCATAATTTATTTAATTACCCGCATAACTTTGAGAGATGGCCCTATTTAATAGACTTGCGAAACAGGGAAAAGTGGTGTTTACATAGGACTACTCGAATCACCAATTGAATTAAGAGTTGTTCTTGTATAATATGTGTGTCTAGCGTACAGCTTCCTCATATAAATATCTAAGCAATATGGCAATATTGCAGAATTGGATCAATTATGTATGATGTACCTCCAAACTCCCAACTGAGTTACAACACTAGGCTCCATATTTACTTAAAATATACTTGTCAAAACAAAATAAGGGCCACGAGGTATTTTTTTCATTTTGGTGTAAATTATTAAACTTTCATATTGAAAGTAGTAAAATATTGAGTATACAAACTCTTTGATACCTAAACTTTTTAATATTGTAGTATTCATCTAATGCCGGCAACAATTTTAAATAAAATTTGATTTAAAATTCTTTTTGAAAATTTTGTTTCCATTTTCTTTGACGTTTTGCTTTCCTTAGCTTCTTGGTTTATTAGAAATTATCAGAGTTCATTGATATCTCGAGTCAGAAACATCTTTTGCAATATGCCACAAGCACGCAGGCGTCATATGGACTCGCTGACAGCAACCAGAGCCGTTACAATGATTGAAGAAGGTCATTCGCAGCGATCTGTGGGTTTGCAATTGGGATTTTCTCGAAGAGCTATTCAAAATCTATGGAATCGTTTCCAAGAGACCGGCAGTGTTAGAAGAAGACCTGGTTCGGGCGGAGTTCGCATTACAACAGCTCAAGAGGATCGTTACATTCGATTAAGTGCGCGCCGAGATCGCACAACGACGGCCCGCAAGCTGCAAAATCGTTTACGGCTCACAACGGGTACTCGTGTCAGTGACCAAACTATTCGTAATCGATTGCATGAAGACCAGCAGGCATCAAGAAGGCAAGTTGTCCGTGTTCCATTAACCAGAAATCATCGTGCAAATCGTTTAAGATTTTCCCGTCAACATTTGGACTAGGACATAAACCAATGGGGCATGGTGTTCTTCACAGACGAATGCAAAGTTAAATTTTTTAACGACGATCGGCGTATTAGAGTATGGAGAAGACGCGGCGAGAGATTTTCAGAAGCCTGCATCCATGAAGTCGATCGTTTTGGTGGTCCAAATGTAATGATTTGGGGCGGGATAAGCTTACACGGCAAAACTGAGCTCGCTATTTTAAATGAGGGTACTGTTACTCAGCGGTATATTGAGGAAGTTGTCAGACCACATGTGATCCCATTTTCCCAGCGAGCGGGTCCTGGATTCATCTTGATGCAAGACAATGCTCGTGCACACACGGCTCAAGCGACTTGGTTTGTACTGGAAGCCTCTCAAATTCAAGTCTTGCTGGCGAACAGTCCGGACTTAAATCCAATAGAGCACATGTGGGATCAGTTGAAACGAAGAGTTAGAGACGGTGATCAGGAAATCCACAACCAACAGCAACTCATCAACGCTGTTAAAAGGGCCTGGGAAGAGATTCCAATGGAAAATGTCAGGCATTTGATTGAGAGCATGCACTCCAGGCTTCAGGAGTGCGTAGCGAAACGAGGGGGGCATACCCGTTACTAAAAGATGAGCATGGAGTATTTTCTTTTGTTTTAAGTAACTTTACATTCTTTTTATTTTTAACCTTAAATGAGTTTTTTCTTTCAAAAGCAAATAAACTTTTTAATCATTATTATTGGAATAAATTTATTGGTCTACACGTTAAAAACAACATTAGTTTTCGTTATGGAGACAAAAAAATATATATTGGTATTATTATTTTAATGGTACAGACAAAATACCTCGTGGCCCTTATTTTGTTTTGAGTAGTATATATTATATATGTATGTTTGATGTATGTGACGATTTAAGGAAGCTGAAGACGCACGTTTTCCTTGTTCGTAAGATGTCAGAGTCCTCTTCTTCTTCAACAATTTCTTTTGCTCCGGTCGAGGATATTCGAAGGACAAATGAAATTAGCATAAAGAATTTCTAAGCATACTAGCACTAATGCGCTGCTTTGTCTCGGCAGTAGCCTACATTGTCTCGAAGCATTGTTAGGATCTGAATACCGGCATAAGTGCCGCTTGTGTACCGCCTACATGAATAAATGTAATTTTATTGTAGAATCTATCAACTAATACTTTTAGTTGTAAACTAACAACCTGGTGAATGTGTACAATGTGAAATTCCGATGGCATTTCATAAATCCGACTTGTCCTAAGTCATAAGGACCTGGCCATAAATCGTGCTCGATCTAATCACGTGAAACGCCCGGTATAAATCCCGTTTTAGCGGAACTGACCGTTATTAATTCTGGCCACCGGCCAAACTGCTGTTTTGCTCGCCCCGGACAATGTGAACAATAACCTTATTATACGCATGTATGCATAAAAAATAATTCGCAACACGAATTCCTTTTTTGGAACGAAAATTTCGCGGATTTTTAGACACACCACAGATTATATAATAGTTACAATGTAACAGATAAATCACTCCAAGGAAAATCGTCCATACCTACTCTTATAATAGCCTACAATTTTTTGTCGCAGACCGCTGCGCCCGAAAATGTGCCTTCAGTTTCGAACATTACGTTATTATTCCTCTGCAGCTACGCGACCTTGGAGTAAAACTAATAAAGTCAGGGTTGCCTCTTTCGATACAAGGCCTATTTTATTTGTAGCTTGGTTTGAAATGTTTTAAAATAATATAGTGTTTTACAGTTTTAATAAGTGGTAATGTGGAAAACAAGATCTAAGATATTGTTATGTGCTAAATTATTTTTAAAAATGCATAGTTATAAAAAGCATCTGTGGGAACTTTCAGTCTGCCGTAAAATTATGATGACTTATTAAAAGATTTAAAAAGTTCAAACGTTCGAGACTCTGATAAGTCCAGAATTTTATCTAAATCTAAGACTAATTCAGGACATATTATGCTTCTGGTTGCATTTGTACAGTAAATACCAGATGTATAAATGATATTACTTAATTAGTTTGCATAAAAACGAATCGACCGTAACACAAATAATTCAACAGTGCGTACGCGCGCGCCCGTCGGTTGTTGGCAGCCTACTGATTTACGCACCGCCGTCGGTGCGCTCGAGAGTAGGCTGTTAACGCGCTTAAGTACATTGAATGAGAGATGCCTGGTAGAACTTTTGCTAAGTATGATTTTATTGTAATGATTAATTTTGATGTTTGATTTTGTTTCAGGTATTCAACATTGCTTCAGACAGATTGAGGTATTTTCAACTATTGAAAAACGAGAATATTCAAAAAGCAGTGATTTAACAATGTCATTACTCATTACTTACACAACATGCGTCACCATTAACCACGTTGATATTATTATGATGCATAGTCTTTCATGTCATGATTCCATTAATTATAGATTAATGAACCAGATAATTAAGTGTTCGGTGGTAGGGGAGTACTCGTGTCGTGATGGGCTAATTACTGTACGTTATGGTGTGGCCGGACTAAGGCATTATTAATATTATTTACCGGTATCCGTAAGTATACATATACCCGTCCTAGGCTTCAGAAGACTAGCCTTTAGGGTGGGGCTGGCGTAAAAGCGAAACGAAAATGTAACAATTACAAAAAAAACTGTGTGTTAAAACTTCCTTCTTAGAGAAAACATTCTCTAAGAAGGAAGTTTTAATATCAACGAGCTACCTAGTGACATTCGCAATAGTATCAAACCACTGAACATTAAATATAAACTGAAAGCTAATTTTTTACAACTTTTGCATTGAATATAGTCACCACCGGTAAGGATTGAAACATTTAAAGCTGAAATATTGTTTCTATCTCAACTGTTCCTCTGTTTAGTATGATTGTAAATAATTAACCAATATTTTATAATCAGTATCGATGTGAGGTGCAGCAACATTATCTCAAACCTTAGTGGTTTACTCGTGCTGTTTTTTATTGTAACCATTTGTTTTTCTTTTTATATATTAATAAATGAAAAAAATGTTTTCAAAGAAGAAGACTGGGTCTTGCCTTAAAGATTCCTAGATCTTTAAGGCAAGCATTCTATTTCCAAAAAGGCGAAATGGACTTTCTTTTTAAAAATAACTTGGACAGAGATGCTCTATTTCAATCCCTCTTTTAGACAAGGGTTTAAATAACTAAAAAGCGGGATACGGGAATTGTTTCAAATTGCAAAGAAGCCTATTGCATCAATTAAGATCATTTTCACAAATCATCTCAGCTCCGCAAAACGAATTTGCCATTGTAATTTTGAATTTGATTTTGTAAATACAGTGATAACTATAGAAATAAATACCTACTATTCTTTGCCCCTACTAAATTATTTTTTGAAAGTGAACTATAGGGGGCAGGATAACGAATAGTTATCCTGCCCCCTGAGTCCATTATGGCGGCTCACTGAGATGCAATTATCCCGTGTTTATGGTTATTACTGTCATTGCCGACGATATTATAAGTAAATCCTTAAATATGAAGCACTCTATATATCCCCGACTGGAGACAATAAATAACGCGTGAGAGTTTTATTATTATGCGCAAAGGTATTGTTATTTTAGCTCACTAATTTCTTTCAAAGATCAAGTACCAATGTTATACTGTTGATAAATAAATAAAACTGAAGTTGTATTCGTACATATCCATACTGGAATTAAGATTGGCTAAAAAATTCTTAAAACATTTATCCCGAAGTCAGATAAAAACAATTACCTACCCTACACAACTTTCAAACGAATAATTATTTTTATAACTTTTAAACAATTATTTTGCAAGTTTTTACGAAATTAAATCAAATTTCGCTCACAAAAATTAATCGACTGTATCATCCGGTGGGACTCGAACCTACGTCCTTTCGCTATCCGGGCGAATGCTCTTAACCAACTGAGCTACGGAGGACGTTTGTCAGTCGACGAATTTCTGTAAGAGCTTGCTACGCCAGTAAGCCGGCGACTTTTGAAATTAGAAAATACAAATTTTGAAATACGAATTGAATTACGAATTTTGAAAATAAATGTACCTATATTTCAATATTCATATGACGTCACTTTGATATTCATGAAACTAGGTAATCAAGATGGGACGTCATTTTATATAGAACCGTCCACGAATTGGGTCAGTGTAACGAAGTTATAATAATACCATCCACCGAACGACCGGTTTCACCGGCGAAGGTCACCCCAGGCAGGCCCTACTCTGTACAGAATAAATAATTGTACCTGTAAGGAGATCACTGTATTTTTAGGGTTCCGTTCCTCAAAAGGAAAAATAACGGGTATAGGATCACTTTGTTGTGCGTCTGTCTATCAAAATATTTTTTAGGAACACGTGTAGAAGTGTAGTGTGTGTGTATCAAGTTGAAATTAACATGAAATATCTATTTATTTCTGCGGTATCTTGAAGCTATAAGAATTAGTCAAGCTTCTTAGTCAACGCAGTCCAAAGAATCGCCATTTGAGACTTAATTTCTTACATTTTGCACGGAAATCAAAACCTATGGATTTTTCTCAGACATAGTATTATGCAAATTGGCAGGCATGTGTATCTCCCGCGGAGGTAGCAAAAACGTACCTACGCGCGGCGCCCCTACTTAGGGGCTAAAACAGGTCGCTCGCGCGTTTTATTCACCGGCGGCCGCGCGGCTACGTTGCTGGCTGGACGAGAATGAATAAAGTACTAGAAAGAGGCGCTAGATGGCGTTAGAAGCTTATCGTAGCAGTCAACCCTATCGCGTCGCGTGATATTACGTCACTGAATAGGTTAAGTGTATTATGAATCATATTCCAGAGCAATAAGTATGAAATTATCTTGCAATGGATTTTTGTAGGTGTCTACACGAAAATGTGCTTGACTCTGAGGCGAACTAAATTACGCCATATTGTTGACGACATTGAGTATACATTTCTTTGAATACAATTGCTAAGTCATACTTCTGTACGAAGTACTAGTCCTTATTCTGTGAAATTGGCAAGAAGGAAGGTGTTACAGCACAGGTAAAGGGTTGTGTGTGGCATTTTATACGGAACCTTCAGTGCGCAATTTCTAATCGCACTTGTCCGCTTTTACTCTTGCCGTCTCACTTGGATTGCCATTCTGTCATGAGTGACAGACGTATAAAGCTGGAAGTATGGGCAACGGATATCGCCTTGCAAAGTAAACCCTTGACTTGATTAGTCAAGTACGAAGATACCTGGCCGCGGGTGGGTTCTGTCTAATTAAACTTTGTCAATGTAATGGGTGATAAATCGTGAAGTTCATAACTCTTGAGGTCGCTCCCTGCCCCCACTAATACTAAGTTGTAGAGTCGCTGAAGAGAATTATCAAATAAGTAGATCCTAATATTATAATGACACTCCTAAGAAATATCTCTAATCCATTGAATGATTCTTATTAGCTTTTTCTGTGTCGTGTCTCTCGTGTCGACTTTGGCGTTTTACGTTTGAGTACCGTTAGTCAGCGACTAACAGAGCTTCAATGTAAGATGATATAAATAAAAACACTATCAAAAAATTCAAGGTCTCATCATCAGTCGGACTGTCATGTGGGTGGCAGTCCACGTTAGATATCCTATCAGCCGGTTCCAATGTCAAGGTTAATTCAATAATTGTGCCTATACCGAACAAACAATGTGCTTAATTAAATTAACCTATGGCAGTTCAAATTAACTCACGTGTGACATTTCCGATATCACTCAAATTATTTTCAATTTAAGATTCGTTCACTAAGTTAAATAATTATTGCCCTGGTGATTGAGATGGATCACGTCATGGCTTAGATAATTTACATTTTTACCGCGTTTATTGAACTGTAATTAATGTCACCTTCTAAACGTATAACAACAGTGTGATAGCAGAAAAGCGTCAAAAAATACAACTTTTTAAACCCATCTAAGGGTCGAATGCACCAAAACATGTAAAATTTTTAAACAGTCAGTATAATATTAGTTGACAAATTGTGTCAAATAAACTGTCAATTTAGGTTTACCAGCTGTATAAAAAATAATGAACTGAGTTATAGAGTGAAAGGCAAACGGGCTTAACCAATATTCAGCTATAAAATAATAGTAACTAAATTGTAATTAATTATTCAGTACATTGTATGTATATATTGAAATGTATCGAGCTTATAATTAGCAGTCAGACTTATTCGGCGAATAACGTATCCAGTCACGAAAGCTACTTAATTACATTAATAAATTAAATCAAATTTCACTTATAAAAATTAATCGACTGTGTCATCCGGTGGGACACGAACCCACGTCCCTTCGCTATCCGGGCGAGTGCTCTTACCAACTAAGCTACGGAGGACGTTAGTCAGTCGACGAATTTTTGCAAGTGCTTGCTACGCCAGTGAGCCGGCGTTCGATTTCATCAATACTTGGGGAATGTACCCGCATGTATCCAATGGAAATATTTTTACAAATATTTAACCATCAGTTAAGATGCAATCAGCTTAACCTTTTATATTTTTATAACTTAAGCAATTATTTTGCAAGTTTTTACGAAATTAAATCAAATTTCACTTATAAAAATTAATCGACTGTGTCATTAGTTTTTTAAATTACCGTTTTTAGTATATGTTGTTTTAGCGGCATCTGAAATACATCATCTGTGAAAATTTCAACCGTCTAGCTATCACGGTTCATGAGATACAGCCTGGTGACAGACATATAGACAGCGGAGGCTTAGTAATAGGGTACCGTTTGTACCCTTCGGGTACAGAACCTTATAAACGTAATTTAAGGCGATTGCAAATGAATAATTATGAAAAGTTGTCCCCACAGTGGTGGCTGTACTTTCTCCTTCAGAAAGCATTCGGAACGTCAAGCGAATAATTAATGTGGCCACAAGTTGCTGTCTCCGAGGACCTTTCATGGCCTTACAAGGCATAAACGTAAACTCATACATTATTCCAACTAGAATTAAAATTTCATGAACGACGCAAACTTGTAACAATAATGCTTAATATTCGTAAACGCTTACAGTGTAACGGGGTATTTAAATCAGCGTGGATGATAAGTTACTCGTAGCCCCGAAGTTTGGGTAAATGATTGTTATGGCATAACAATTGTTACGCCTGGCCTTGCGACTGAATTTCTGAAGTCACTGTTAAAATAACCTACACTGAAAAAAAAATTGGCTAACAGTAACCAAAATTTGGCTACTAGTAGGTCGTAATCTAGTGACTTGCGAACTACTGGTTATCAGTAACAAACTAGTTTTGGACCGAAATCTGAACTGATTGTTTATATTTAACTAAAATTGACTTCCCTACAACGAAAATTTCAACTAACAAAACTAGTTTGGTTAATCCTTTTTTTCAGTGTTCTTTCTACCTATCCTACATTAATTTTTCATGTTAAATTGATGACACAGACTAAATATTATACATTAGTTGATCATCGCAATAACTTTAGAATCATGGTTCTAGACAACAACATGATAGAATAGCATTAAATTATTTGTAAAATTATTATAACTCTTAATGCTCGTCATGAATTTCAGATCATATTGACGGCTTGTAATTGGAAAAGGAAAGGAGCACTTTCTTGTTTTTGTTATTGAATATTGCAAACTGTGACAATGCAATACCATTCTGACTTCTTACCGACATTAAACAAGACTGAGTGTGTGTGAAGTCCTAAGTGCCTAAAAACGTCCCAGCATTTATTAAATTAACAAATATTTATAACAGCTACCGTGCTTGTTATTGGAGCCGTCTCGTTTCCTCAGTTTGAAATTCAGGATTTCAGACGGCAATCAAACCTAATATTAGCGCGGCATTTTCTTGCGGGAGTGTCCAAAAACAGCTAAAGCATTTCACAAAGACATTCCAATCACTTATCCACCGCTAGACTATTCATTAGCCTTGAAGTAAATGACAATCGATTTTCTACTTCTCGGTAAACGATGAGAGTGGATTGACTGTCGTAAATGTCAATGAACATATCGTCTTGTCGCGTGGGGGATCGTGAACTCGTGACGTCAGAATAGCCAAGACCGTACATAATTTAGTTTTTTCCGTCCCTGCCCGTATGGACTTATTGAAAACGAAAGGTCGTAGCGTCGAAGCTATTTAAAGTTGAACTTCGTTAGTTGAAAGGAAAATGATGAAGGTCAAGATCAAACGTTTTGCTTACATAGGTCAATCTGAAACGATGGGGTGAAATTGAAATTTTAGTCGACGTTTTGTTCTTTTTGGTTCGTTCTATTGTTGGTCGGTGTAAGTTAATTGAAGTTTCTTGTGTTTGCAACTGAGAG
The DNA here is from genome assembly GCA_949316185.1 of Pyrausta nigrata. Classification (NCBI taxonomy): domain Eukaryota; kingdom Metazoa; phylum Arthropoda; class Insecta; order Lepidoptera; family Crambidae; genus Pyrausta; species Pyrausta nigrata. Next base: position 11,455,422 of record OX438955.1, on the reverse strand, counting down.
GCTGCTCTTAGCCGGTCTATTAGGATAACAATAGGGCGTCTGGAGGAGTGTGAATGTCGAGGCGCGATAAAAGCATTTTACGCTGTGTCATTCACACTAAAAACTACTTACGCCTCGGATTCTTTAAAAACCATTTAAAGCCCTTAAAATCCAGTCAATTCATGTGCATGATGAACCAAAAAATGTAACAAAAAAAATTCTGCTTCTTTCTGTATGTTATAAAGAACTTTGGTCCAGCACCACTTGTTATACTTTTATTGAAAGCAGTAGTAAGAAAAAAATATTCAATAATTAGGGCTTAGTTCTCTTGATGACATTTGCCTGTGTGGGCAGCCACCACCATCTTACTCTCATTTTATCAATGAAATGAACTATCTGAATCCCTATGTTGCACTACATTAAACACTCTTAAACTGAGCGGACAAACATTCTTGCCGATGCTTATTATTTTTATTGGCCATAGGTACCTTAGGCGAGATTACCAAAGTCAAAATATTGTACAAAAGTAGCGATTCTTTGACATAGATTTTAAGAACATTATTTAAAAAGACTATAAAGGTACCACACCCTTTATTTTACATTTGTTTTTAGTCAACATAAGCTCTATTAGTACGTTTTGAAAAGGCTGGCCGAACGTTTAACGCGTTTCTTGTCAAGTGCTCCTTGTTCTACCCTTCAACAACATTCAAACGATTTGCAAACAGTCATTATATGCAGCTCGAGGAGTGTTGCTGCAGGCAATTAAATTTTGTAGCACTCAACGGACGGTTAGTCAATCAAAAGGTTAAGCTAATATTAATCGTTAACAATTTTTGTTATTGCTATTGACATCCCAAATTGCCTACTGATTTTATCGCTTTGTTGTCACGAGGCAGGTGACACGAAAAATTTAACAAGTCAAAGAGCTTGCACACAATAAATGCTCTTTTGAATTATTTGTCTATTGTTCAGTTTAGTGTCATGACTTTGTTTTACTGATACTTGGTCATTTTGATGCAATTATTGCGCGATTATCGCCATCGCTTGGCTTTTACAAAATACTTAATAAGCCTGCCGGGTTCTAAGTTGTTCTAATTAACGACAAAGAGAGTCTTAACTAGCGACATTCTCTATTCTTACGGACTACAGTTGTTATTATTTTTTATTTGTTAGACTACAGTTTTACAAAGAGACTTGATATCTTTACAAGTGTATGAAGATATTTATCGTACTTTACAATTTATTTACTTTTTATTCGACAACATTAATACACAACCAGCTGTATCAACAAAAAAAAAATAACAATTACCTTAATAACTTTATTTATTTACTTTGAAAAGGACGTCCGATAACAAAGAAAAACTACGGAGCGTACTTAGGAATTCCACACGAAAACAGAACTATATCTGCGGAAAAGGCACGACCAATCCTTGCGTCTTAAATAATTATCCAAGTAAATACACTACATTTTCCAGTTCTGAATAACGGTGATTCCATTGACTTATAGTAACTTTAAAGAACCTTCCAAGGCACGAGACTCAGCCGTGCTGTAAATAGGACGCTGACGAGCTATTGACCTGGATGCCTCGCCGCTCGCTTTGGGGACTCGTAAATCACCAACTTGTAAAGGTGGGAAGAGAAATGTGGGAAATGCCGAACCGCTTATAAACGACTCCTTGATCGCTCATTTCGAGGTCAATTCCTTTTTGGCATTGGTGCAATTTCTGCTAAAGCTAAAGATCATGTTTTCGGAGTTATCTTTGAGCATACTTATAAAATATAACTTTATTAAACTAGCTGGGCGGTTCCCTCGACTCGCCCGCGTAAATGTTGGATTTCCCAAAGAATCTTTCATCCCCGTGAAGGATGATTTCTGGGATAAAAACTACCGCATGGCTATGTCCTTTCCCGGGATTTAAAACTCTATACCCATCTTAATCAGTTCAGCTGCTTAAGCGGGAAGAACTAACAGAAAGACAGACACACTTTCGCTTTTACGAGTATAATATTAGTATAGATTAGCTTGAGCTTTTTAAAGCAGTCTGAAGTAACTTCTTAACTCGTTAGGTTAAGTACCTACATTCTAACCTCACTATCTTTAGATGGACAAATGATATTTTACGTGACCACATCAAATGGGTAAACTTCGTTTCACAACAGTAAAGCCCTCGAATTTGCAGTAGAATAGTTTTCAGCGATTTTCAATGCTTTGCCGGCGTTCTTGTAAAAGGAATATTCAACTTTGGCCTAGATTCCGGTTCTCTCAAATAAATTGACATCAGTAAACCTAGGTTGTCAAAGTCATCGACCTCGAATCAGTATTTTTCGTGAACCTTCCACCTGAGGTCACCAACACTAATAGGAGAAATTGATACTAAATTGTCAATACCTGAACGATAGTAACACTATTAGAACACATTAAAACGGGGATTAACGCGACGGATAGTAGGTAAAACATTAAATACCTTATATTCAAGAGTTGTGCGTGAAGCTATTGAAATTAAAAAACATGTTAATTTCAATAGGGAAGAGAGTTACAAACTATCTGCGACATGGAATCCAGTAATTAGCATTACACATCCTCGTTTTGGGTCGCAGTTGAGTAACCACCGGAATACGGACGCGGCGGCCGGTTTACAGAATAGGGACACGGTTAGCGTAGTGTGCAGCGGCGGTACGAATTTTGTTAATAATGTGAGGGTAGAAGAATATGAATCTACCCCACATACGGAGTGAAGACATCGCAGTTCTCCAGCCAGTCTGCCTGTGACCACGATCGGTGTAACCCGGTCGAAACGTCAGGCAAAAATTAAAGGTATTTAATGTTTTACCTACTATCCGTCGCGTTAATCCCCGTTTTAATGTGTTCTAATAATGAAACGCGAAAGTTTAAGAGTGATAGTAACACTACATAGTTAGTTATTTTTGTAACTTTGTCCTCTAGGTAGGATTTTCCGTACATTTCACCTAATGTTACTAAAGTTGTATATTTGCAATTACGGTTCGAGATGCAGTTCTAATGGAATGTCGCTACTTCTTATAATTATAAATTTCATTAACTCGTAAGAATTTGATCAGTGATGAAGACGTGAATGACACAGAGACAAGAGTAAAGTATTTAAGCATACTATTAAGATTCGGGAGGAGCGTTTAGGATTTTGCCATTTTCTTGACTATTGTGTTGGTATTCGAGCTCTTTCTCAAATTGAACAAAATTAATCAAATAGTGAGACCAGTGAACCGGATCGGTTGTCGTACCCTAGGCCAACGCTCTGTAATGGAGTGAGTGAGTGAGTCGTGATCGCACACCCTAAAGGTCAACGTCGTCATATTACCAGCGTCCTTTAAAACATGTTAAGAAACCCTCGATATAATCGGATGAACGAATTTCTCCATTTCAAATGTTCAAGTATTCGATTTCTTTGTATCGCCGTAGTACTAGTATTTATTCTGTGATATCGCAGACAAAGGTCGGATCTAAATTAGACATGAAAGAAAGTTAAAATTATATTTATACTAAGAGTCACTTTGAGTAATTTGCTATAAATAAATTGAAATCGACGTAGTCTTATTTATTGGTAAATAGAAGGAAAGACCTTTGGAAGCTATAAAAGCTATTTTCTAATTGGATTTCGTATTTTAAAACTTAAATGTTCATAGCTATTACCTAATATTGGTATTTTAAAATATATTTTCTTTTTTTTTTGATCTACGTTTCTTTTAAAGAACCGACCAATCTTTGATAAAGCATAAAGTAAGTATGTACTAAAAAAAAACGTATATTACTCAAAATGTTGACATTACTGATCAATCAAGACAATTTGATCTTTGGAATGTAAATGCATTCGAATGTACATACTAATACTTAGGCACCATTATGCAGCCTTTTAGCATAAGGGGCACATGGCGTAAAATATCAATACAGACTTACGTAAGTTCTGCAACCCACCATGCATACCTACTTTTCGCGGATGACATCTCCCTAACTTTTAAAATACCAGTCAAAAAACCATTACTGATCACGGTGCTCATTACGGATCGGGTGATTTAATTAGACTGTGCTGACAAAATTGGCCATTAAAATTCAAAATAGCCATTCTAATGGCAAAGTCCGGTCTTGTTAACCGCTTGCATTGCGATTACGTATTACGCATATTAGGAGGTAGAATTTAAACGCGCGCAGCCTCGCATACTAATCTCCATCGACTTTCATATCGGATGACATAACGCCCTGTCCGCCGGTAAGAGGGGTTATCGGAATGCCTGAAATTAAAATATCCACCAACCTGGCCGTAAAATACTTGGGATTTCGGACTTAGATTAACATCTCTGAATTAATATATGAAATAAAAGCCCATTGAACCACATTAACTAACACTCCAAATTTCACCAGGCCATAATTGACAACCGATACGTACGTCAGTGACAGTAATGTTGAAACTTTGAGTCTTTCCCAGAGGACTTATGCGGTGTTATTACAAAAAAAAAACAGGTTTACCAGGTTTAACACATTGAGCGCCATGGTGGTCACCGGTGACCCCCAAACAATATAATTCTATTGTGTCTGTGTGTGTGTGTGCCGTGACAGTCAAAGGCTTAAACTAGGTCTAAATATTAGCCGAAAATAGAGGAATGAATGACACATTCGTGACATAACCTAATAGAGAAACGCTTTTCTGATTGGCTAGCTTATAGCTTAGTCCTGGCTTAAACCCGGTACCAAGTTTTTGTAATAACGGGGTTTGAGTCTTTGTATAGAGGTGCTGATCCGAACTGTGGGCGCGCCGATCCGATCCTTGTAGAAAATGAACATCAAACCGTCTTCCTTCACAAGCCAAGTTTTCTGGCACATATTCAGAATTACTTTAACGCACCATTTATCATCCGCACACAATGTATGTAAGTAATTATGTAGCGTACAAAACAGTATCCCAAGCTGCGAAGCTCCCAAGATCCCCAATCATATTTGCTGGCGTTACTTGGGCTGGCAAAAAATATTTTTCCGCGCTTCGGCAACATGCCCGGGTCCGGCGACAGAGTAATTTGAGCCATACACGACAAAGTTCACGGGTCCACACGTCCACAGCACGAAGGAAAACAGCCAACTAAATTGATATACCCAAATTGTAAGGGTTACTAAGTAATAAACTCAATTTTCCAGCATAAGACCTGCTGTAAACATTTATGTAACACTTCGATAACAAATAAGTAAATATGAATATGACAAGATATAGTTTCCCACGCTTTTCCAGAACCAAGGAGTTAGGGTTGGTCCTCATAAAGTCTGTTAGTGAACGACGATGTCAGGCAGGACTAATTGTTTCCATTGAAGCTGGTTAAAGAAGTCGCTCCAATTAGTCATTTAATCTTGCCAGGGTATGATAACGCATCAGCTCCGAAAACGAAAAAAAAAGTAAAATAATATTGGAAAGAATGTAGTTTGTATTGCTTTAAATCCTTACTTCATTCTTACCACTAGCCTTGGTTAAGAGTTAAGACTCAACTGCTAAACAAGTAAACATAATTTTCGAAAAAACAAAACACCTGACTGCAAAAAATTTTATAATTTTTAAATGGACTTTTTACTGGCTTTCATTTGATACCCATATTGCTATGGTTAGGAAAAAATCAACCCCCCCTCCCCCACTTTATTTCCATTTGCGGGCGCCATTTTAAAAATGTATATAGCCTATGTCACTCTCACAATTTTAGCAAATTCAACGACACCTCATATGTCAAAAACTGTCCAGCCGTTTGGGCTGTAGGGCGTGCCAATCAATTATACATACATACATTCATACTCTCGAAAAACATAACCCTTCTTCCGCAGTCGGATAAAAAACCTGTATGTAGATGTCATAGCTGACACTATTGTACTAATGAATTTGTATTTAATGATGAAAAGGCTGTTTATTCTTACTAATGTCCGCGACGCATTCCCTGGCGGCAGGCCAGCCGCTGCAGCGAGCTAATGACGGAGTTTGGGGATATTTCTGCGGTAGCAACAATACCTAACACCTATAAATATTAGTTTAAATGGCTACATGCGATAAATAAGTACAGCCTTAGTGTACGTACTAGTCAACTAGTGCTCTAATTGCCTTAACCCCTTATGTCTCGTGCGCTAATTTAATATATTGCAGATAGGTATGTTGTGATTAGTTCTACGCTGGGGGGTAAAGGGTTGTCTGTTCCTTTTTGGGGTTCCGTACCCAAAGGGTAAAAACGAGACCCTATTGGTTAATAAGCCTCCGCTGTCTGTCTGTCACCAGGCCGTATCTCATGAACTGTGATAGCTAGACAGTTGCACAAATGATATATTTCTGTTGCCGCTATGACGACAAATACTTAAAACAATATAATAAATATTTCAAATCAAATCATTTATTGCATGTCACATTATAGATATTTAAGAGGCGCTCCCATACAAAATTGTATTTTTTGTATTTAAAACTGAATAAAGGTCATAAGTCTACTGTTGTATTATAGACTAGCTGTTGCCCGCGACTTCGCCCGCGTGAACTACTATTTCTGTATCCTACAGGAACTGTGTTTTTTTTTTTCGGGATAAAAAGTAGCCTATATGTTATTCCAGACTATAATCTATCTCTGTGCCAAATTTCATCTATATCCGTTCAGTAGTTCTTGTGTGAAGAAGTAACAAACATACACACTCACAAACTTTCGCATTTATAATATTAATGGGATAATGGTACGGAACCCTTCGTGCGCGAGTCCGAATCGCACTTGGCCGGTTATTATCCGATGTCTTCAGGGAAGATAATAAGGTCCTTGCGTAGATTACCCAAACCAGATTAATTTTTTTTCCAGCCTTTCACTCAAAGGACAGAATACTTTAAATGTTGTGTACCGTTTATTTAATGTAAACCTAGTTGCCATAGTAACATGAATATGTTAATTGGTAGGTACAATCAGCCTGCGGTGATCTATTCAATAATGCAGTTGGCACTCGCTCAGTTTGTAATAGATAGGGTTGTAGGGAATATCTGGTTTGTAGACGGAAACTAATAGTAAGTAGTAGTTAGTATCTCTCCTATAGTGTGATATGGCGGTTTTTTTTAATTGAATATAATACAGAAATATAATTCTAAATAAGAAACCAAAAATTCGCACACGTGTTTTTGGTTTCTTATTTAAAACTTATATAAATAAGAAATAACACTGTGAGTGTTAAATAAAAAAAATATTTAAAAAAAACTACAGAAATATAATGTTAAAACGTAATGATCGGAAGTTTCCTAAAAATGAAAACGCTTTATCTGTTGGTGTATGTCACAATTCCAGATAAAATATTACAGCTTTGAATTAGCCGGCTATCCTAAGGCTAACCTGAAAGACTGGCAAGGTCTCCGCTCACCTTTGCGGCCCTTACAGTTGTTATAAAACTTGTACTGGCATTTTCGGTAGGAATTCAAGTTGCGCTGATATCAAATCCAAATAAATTAATAATTTCCATATCTACAACCGTCTTAGTAATAATTATAATTAATAACTATAACACTGTTTAATAAAATAGACGGCTATTTTGAAATGTTTCTAATAAGTCATCATGTCAACTACCTACTCTTATTGTTATAATACTATTTTATTAGTAAGGCAGCAATTTTATTTTTTTGTTTCCTTTCCCCTCACGTCACATTGCGGCAGCACCGCGTCCAAATTTTGTTTTCCGCATTGTTCCATTGTGGAATGCGGATTTTATGCTAACGGAGTATGCTATTTCCAACTTAGTCGTTTTCGTTTTATAAAACAAAATCCAACTTATCTGAATCATTGTGGTATTATATCCCCAGGCACCCTAGGCCTAGGTTAGTCCGAACATCCTGTCAAGGAGATGCAATTTCACCCATTCAGTCTCCGGACTGGGACTGGGAGTTGTGGTCTTGTTAACATGTGCACTGCCGTGGTCTATTTTAAGTCAGAAACATAGCGAAGGGACGTGGGTTCGAGTCCCACCGGATGACACAGTCGATTAATATTTGTAAGTGAAATTTGATTTAATTCAGAAACATAAATCCATCTCCTCTTCTATTATGTTGTTGTAAGTATAAATTAAAGAATATAGTCAACAAAAAATGTGTCTCTAGCTCACCCCAAATGTCCGCCTGTGCATTTTGCACGATAAATAACGTAGCCCCTTAGGAAAATACGTCAAACGCACTCCATAAGCTTACATTTGGGGTGCATTGTAAAGTAATACATGTTCCTGGATTTGAATTCATACTTGTTTTATTTAGTAATTTAATCAAATGCATCTCACACTATCGTTTGTTTTGTTATTTCACGGTTCGAACTAGCAAAATCTTGTATGAGAGTGAAATAGGTCAAATTCGTCGACTTAGCAACTGGCCCTGTGGCGCAACGGATAACGCGTCTGACTACGGATCAGAAGATTCCAGGTTCGAATCCTGGCAGGGTCGCGGTATTTTTTGTCTTTTCCTTTTTTTTCGTCATAAATATTTTTTGTATTTTTTCATTTACGTTTAATTTGAGGAAAAAATTTGCCAACGACCAGACCACGTCGCCATCACAAGTTTCTAAAGACTAAGATTCTGATGCTTTGTTTAATAATTGTTTTCTTAGAATTTTAATTTCTCAGAGCAGCCTATTGAATGATAAAACACCTTCTTTGTTTAGATTACATTGATTAGTACTATTTTCCATTAATAGGCATATTATTTATTTATAATGCGCAAAGCTCATGCCTACTTGTGTAAAATAATTTACTTTCCGACAGTTCGTGATTATCTGCAGGCATTTACGTAACGCCCTCCGCTCGGCAAGCTTGGTTTATGTATCTTAGTATTAAGGTCAACATCCGATTTGAAAGTACGGAGTGCAGAACTTGGCAAAACTAATACACGAGTCAAGTAAGCGTATCATCTTAGTTTTGTAATGTTTTATGCCGTGCGAGTGATTTGATGCAGCAGATACAACCGACGTCATCTCGAGGTATCGTCATATTGAGAACTCTAAACAGGACCACCATATATGATTGCTTATCGCTTCAACATATCTGATGGCAAGGAATTAGACCGGATCCCTGCCAGCTCCGGCTTACGTAGTAACTACGGACCTCTACGCTACAAATATCGTTCAGTTATAATGAATTAGTCACTTGTCATCTGTAGTGTTGTGTGAACAAATTCATAGTCGTACATTTCATGGCTGAGGGTTGTGGTTATTATATGTAATAAAACACACACAAAGACTTACTTGGCTATTTAAGTGGTTTGCGTTTGCCTTCTCCATTTCACTCACAAGCCAACAACACTCAACCACTCACTGCATTTTAGAGTAAGTTTTCCTGCCATAATTTCATTCACCGTTACGCAGCGATATCTTTGAAAAGAATTGATTAAACTCATTGCTATCGCTTTTAAATTTGTGTGTGTACATGGTATATGGTAAATAGGTTACAGTAACTCGTAGGCACTCCGTCATTGGAATTAAGTTAGCTTCGCGCAGATGTTAGCACGTGCTTTAGTGTTGATCAGTGATAGATTTCCCAGAGGTATTCTAGTGGAATTGTTTAAAAATACTGTTGCGCAAAAACAAAACAACTTTTACAGAATAATTTCTGTTGATCATCATTCCATGTAAATAACTTGCCTTTTATAAAGCAGGCTTTGCTGATTTTAATTCTTAAAAATATAGTCATAATCAACCTATTCTGATTACATAACAGAGCTTGCTCAGCAGCATTTGCTGCTAATCTTTGAATTGAATTTGTGTCTTAATCATCACGTATAGGTTAACGTATACCAACTTTTGTTATAAAAATAAAATATAATAATACTAAATAAATTCTTAACACTTTCGCAGACAGTATCCCAGCCAGACACAATAAAACTTTCACCCCTTTATTACAAAAACTTAGTACCAGGTTTAAACCAGGACTAAGTATTAACCGACCAATTAGAAAAGCATATCTCTTTCATGTCATCGATGTGTCCATTCATTTCTAATATGTCTGTTATGAGTCCTGGTTTAAATCTAGTCAAACTTTTTTTGTAATGAGGCGGTTATTGTTTTCACGCCTATAGGCATTCACTGCCACTGAATGTGTTAAAACATATATTCAGAGACATTGGTTGACACCAAATCTGATTTTACCCATCCCGTTTCCAGATAAACCTGCGGCTGATCCTGGTGTCCGGCAAGACGAAGGAGTTCGTCTTCAGTCCCGTCGACTCGGCCGGCGACATCGCCATACACGTCTACGACAACTGGCCGGAAGGTGAGATCTTTGCTGATCACGTAACTCGCACCAACTCCTTTACTGCTGACTCCAAAACAGGCCTTGCTCTGAATGACGATGTCCGTATTTTTGTAATCGGCTAGCCATAATAAGGTAATTGATGTTGATTGTTCAAGGGCATCACAATCCATAGTGATATAGAAGCTTTATTCAAACATTAAAAAATATTATTATTAGTGAATTCAGTTTTTAGGGTTTCGTACCTCAAAAGTCAAAAAGGAAACCTTGTACCTTGTTCGCACACTTTTAACTGCCACAAAATCAAGCTTCTAAGTTAACGCAATCTAATGGTACGGCCTTTATAACCGTATTTTCTAACATTACGTCAAATCCTATAGGGTACTTACCAAAGACCTAGAATCATGAAGTTTGGCAAGTAGAAAGGTCACAAGTAAAGGAAAAAGTCCTAAAACCGCTTTGTGGTCACATAATCGTAGAAAACCTTGGTTTGTACGTAATCCTCAGTGCGCGAGTCCGACTCACACATGCCCTAAACAAAACTACAGTTTTGTTTGATTATTTTTAACAGGCCATAATAAACAACATACAATCCAATATTGAAACGCGCGAATTCTATTGAAAGTAGCTGTTTGTTGTTTACTTACCCCGAAATGGACTAATAAATATCCGTTATGTAAATGGGGGTGAACAACCCTCGAGTGCAACTGCCGTGACAAGCAAACTGAATTATAGCTATGGACTGCTATGACTATGGCCTTATATTGCCATGGGTTTTTCGTTCGCAAAACGAGGGGCGGGTAAACCAATGACACGATGAATTTGAAGTCTGTCACCAAAGAAATTAATGGTGCCGAGGTAACGATATCTTTCATCTTAGAAAAAGGCAGTCTGATAAGTTTTATATTATGTTGATGAAGGTAGTGTTAAAACGTTTTCAGAAATTATTTTACATCGGACGCCTTTCAAATTTGCATGGTTCTTTGATGTCCGCAAAATAAATGACTTTCTGCTTACGAAGCTTGTTGGGCAATCAACTCTTGTTGTTTCAGAAAATTGTCTTAAAAATCTACTCGAGAGAATAGACTTAACTCTGGGACAAAACAAGTTTAGTAACGATTGTCCGCGACTTCGACGGCAAATGTCGAATTTCCCACACAAACTTTCACTCCCTAAGACGATGAATTTTCAAATATCCTGAAATACGTCATTCTTAATCCATACTAATATTATGAATGCGAAAGTGTGTCTGTCTGTTTGTTACCTCTTGACGCTTAAACCACTGAACCGATTGAGATGACATTTGGTATAGAGACAGTTTAAGACCCTGGAAAGGATATAGGCTACATTTTGTCGCGATATAAAAACATTAAGAGGGTGAATTGGGGGATGAAAGTTTATATGGAAAATTCAACTCTTGCGGGCGAAGTCGCGGGGAACCACTAGTTTCTAAATAAATAGCTTAATCTCAGATTGCAGAGCATAGATATAGCTTCAAAACTGATGATGAAGTTTTACACAAACTGCCCATTTTTTACCCCCTTAAGGGGTGAATTTCCAAAATCCTTTCTTAATGTTCGCCTACACTGTAAAAAGAAGCATGGCGAAAATTTTTAAGTATCTAATCCCAGTAGTTAAGGCGTTGATATATCAGTCAGTCAATCATTAAGTAAGTTTTCTTTTTAGGTACAATTTAGATTTTTTATATATTTAGATTTAAAAGATGAAATTGTAGTGATTCATAAGATAAATCATTTAAGATGCAGCAAATTAACTAGGTAACCAGGTTGCGTAAGTGGCACTTCAGACATGTAATGGCTTTCCTCGGCCGAGTGTGTGGGTATCTCCATGTAGACTGCTCATTTGCCATTCAGCCAGGGCTCAATCGGGGAAAGTTTCTCGATTACTCTCTGCCTGTTGTTTGTATTGTCTGTTTTACCCGAACATTTTCTACGATAATGTTGACGCAATTGTTGTGTAGAAGTCGATACTCGATCTACCAAGGTACAATATTTAAATATAACCTTTCATATTTTGATTGGAATTTCTTCTTGTAGTTAATGATTTTGATTTTTGTTAATAACCATTCCTATAGAAACACTCGAAGTGACGCTCGTAAAAAAATCTCGCAAAATAAAAGACACGAGTGAAATAATAATATCCGGTCTCAGCGACCGGAGTGAAGTTCTGAAATCGGTACGTGCCGTGTGTCTGTGTGATTTTATTTGCGGAATGAGAATGAGGATATTATTCCGATGATATCCCCTCTGCGAATCGAAGGGTAGTGCACGTACGCTCCATCTGAGCGTGCGACTAGGAACACGATTTTGATTACATTAAGTTTGAATTTGCCAGTAGGTACAATTCGCACGATAAATGGAACGACAAATACACTAGTTCTGAAACTAACATCAATAACCCGCTATCCACATACCATTTGTATCACTCACGTCGGGCAATCCAATAGATGCATGATAAATTGTCGTACAAACTTATTGCAAAAATTGCAATACCCTAAGCGGGGGAAGGCAGCGCAAACATTTGCCAGGGGATGGATTCTATTGCGGATTGCAAAGCCCCCAAAGAGGCAGGAATTCCACGATGCATGTAGGTTTATGCTGCGACGAATTCGGAGATGTGCTGACGCAAATCTAGAAATAAATTATTCTGTTCACCGAAATGGTAGGTACTTAGTATTTTATAGCACATTCATTTGTAACTTGTCTGCTAGATATTATTGTAGGTTATAAAATAGTTTATGATGTCTGTGTACACAAATAACTAATAGTTAAATCATCTCTCTAGAAAGCGGTGATGCGGCAGTCTTTGTTGGTGATATAAGTCAAATAAATCATTTCCACAATTTGATGTTATTGCAAAACTTAGCGGACTATGTCAATCCAAACATCAATAGTTTCGTGTAGATTTGTACAGCGTCTCTGCGTAATGACATGTATCAAGGTAGGAACTAATTGTAAAATATTTAAGTGTTACAAATGTTACTAAAACAATACAATAGTGGTTAGTATTCAAATAGGACCGCCTTCAGGCCCGCAGCTGTTCCGTCGACATTTCCTACAAATATTTCAGAAACTCGACACTGACACTTGTTTGGCACAACACTGGCTTATTATGGTTTATTTACGTCTGTATGTCGGCCTGTGACGACCATAAATCCAACTCTAAAACTATTGAAACCACGCAAAATAGATTGCTACTCACGATGATTTAAAAATAAATGGGCCAGTACAACCTACGCACTGTCAAACGAAAGGAATGATAATGTAAATAATTACAAACGCAAAGGTTTTTTTTTTAATTTCTCATGTTTACGTTGTTCACAAAAATAATTCAGTTTGGTAGGTAATATTACTTTTTTTGTAGTATGACACAATTCAAGACGTTTTGTTTGAGTCACTCATTACTTTGTTTTTTTTTTTAATTAACCTTTGACAGGTTACTCCTAAATTAAAATAAATTAAGACGCAAAACTTCAACGTGTCGTTGTAAAAAAACATACTTATTGTATCGTTTGTATTGGTTAAGTATGTTAACTTCTATACAATTATTGTATGTAGGTATTATAAATTAGTACACTCTAAAAGTTCTGGGTGTGTATTTTGTGGTGTGGACTTAAGGTGACTCACTCGTACGCATCAACATACAAAAGAACAAGCAATTAGGCTGATGTTGTTGACTTGTGTCATGACATGCTCTTTCAGCCTTGAGTAAGGTCAGTAACAGACTCATTTTCAGCACAGCTGATTGTCTATGACAGTGAAGCGTGCAGATTGGTAGCAATTTTTAATTTTCGCTCTTAACGCACTAGTATAATAGTTTCTTTATAACGTGTTACCGCCGTATGTACTTAACACTTTAATTTTTAATAATTTACTTTTTTTTCTTAATTGGGGCTCGCAAATTATGACCAGTAAATATTACGCAGTCATTTTTATTATGCTGCAAATTATTTGGTTATGGTATTTTTATTTGCAGAATATGAACTTATCTACTCAACAACAATATTATTTACACTACTTACTACGAAAAAATAAACCTTTTGTGATATATTTAATAATAAATAAAAGTGTGAAGTCCAAATGATTTTTATCTACACGTCGTGCTGTAATAGGATTACGTACTGCATAAATACAGCATAGAAGATACAAGCCTTTGGGCTGTAAAATCGAAATACACCCGAGAGCGCATCGTTTCGTCGGCAAGTTATTGTCGCCATACGTTGAGCTGAAGTTACTACCAAACACAGTGCTGCCTTCAAGCGGTGATTTACGGAACCCATTGCAACCGTTAACTGTACCACCAGTACCACAGTGCAACCGATACACATCCCGATCACAACTCTAACTCTAACAAATTAAAGTTCAAATTGATGCGGCGAATGCACGCTACAACAGATCACGCGAAACACTCCTCGTATACATAAACTGCGATAGCAGCCGATAGAGCACATCTAAATTATAGTTAGATTTTGAACAAATTAAATTTAAATCTTTGTGGAAAATAGATAGCGTATCTTTTTAGTCAACAATTTATTGTTTGTAAGGTCAACCTGTCTTCTTACTTACTTAGTTTAGTAACTTAAAGTTACCGACATACATTTATTTTTGTGCTGCCTTTTCCTATGTTTTTAATATAGAATAACTATCGTCTCTCCTCCTATCTCTTTTTAAGGAACAATTTTTTAATGGAGATATTTTAGAATAAAACATCAAGATACCTGCTATTGCTGCCATCTAGCGACTAATATTTCACCTAAATTGTAGTTGTATTGTATACATATGTGTGTGGTATTTAATGATACAATTTCATTGTGTGGGTGAATGAGTGTAGCGTCAATGCCCATCCATATTTACGCCACGCAACATTAAGCCTCCATAGCTCAGGGGTTAGAGCACTGGTCTTGTAAACCAGGGGTCGAGAGTTCAAATCTCTCTGGGGGCATTACTAAATTAAAGACGTTTTGGTTGTCATTTTTAGTATGTGGTCTGGGGAAGTTTATTTTACGGTCATGTCAACTTAGATAAATTAAATTGAAGACAATATTTTTTTAGCTAAACAGATTTTGATATAATTGTGTATTACAAATAAGAGCAACTGCAATACGGATATTTTAACTTGAGTCAAGATAGATTATAGTTTTGAACACTGTTATTTTGGTAGATGTTCATTTGTATAATGAAGTACCTATGTAGACGTTTTTTGTTTGAATTAGGATAATACGGTATACTACCTACTACTATTACTGTTTTGTACTCCGTTTTTCTTTGCTCGGCGAACATTGTTAACTTGACTTTTAAAATAATATCAGCTTAAAAAAACACCTAAAAAAGTTTTGTGTTTTATCTCATAGTAGTTTATTATTTTTGTCTTTAATGTTTATCTTATTTTTATAAAAGTAATTTCGATAATTGTAAAGATTGTTTAACCTACGTATTCGCCATACCACAATAAACAAACTACTATTACATACTAGATAGAGGAAAGATTTGTAGGTTTAATTGTTTCAAAAACACACCAATTACCTAGCCCCAAACATGCCCAAACCACAGAATAAGTACTAGTACTTCATACAGAAGTATGACTTAGCAATTGTATTCAAAGAAATGTCTACTCAATGTCGTCAACAATATGGCGTAATTTAGTTCGCCTCAGAGTCAAGCACATTTTCGTGTAGACACCTACAAAAATCCATTGCAAGATAATTTCATACTTATTGCTCTGGAATATGATTCATAATACACTAAATACACTAAACCTATTCAGTGACGTAATATCACGCGACGCGATAGGGTTGACTGCTACGAGAAGCTTTTAACGCCATCTAGCGCCTCTTTCTAGTACTTTATTCATTCTCGTCCAGCCATCAACGTAGCCGCGCGGCCGCCGGTGAATAAAACGCGCGAGCGTGTCGCTGGCTGGTAGCGACACGCAACTTGTTTTAGCCCCTAAGTATGGGTCGCCGCGCGTAGGTACGTTTTTGCTACCTACGCGGGGAGATACACAGGCCTGCCCAAACTAAGAGTATAGTAGAAGGCTACTGTATACATATTGAAGGCTACATTATTCTTGTACTGACGAAGGCCATATTTTATTTATAAATTTCACCTGTCAAATAATAAAACCTTGCATTCCAGCGGACTGGGCGTCGGAGATGGTGTCCCGAGCGGAGATCCTGCGGCTGATCTACCAGGGGCGGTTCCTGCACAGCTCGGTGACGCTCGGCGCGCTAGGCCTGCCGCTAGGGCGCACCACCGTCATGCATCTAGTGCCGCGCGAACACCTGCCCGAGCCCAACTCGCATGGTGAGTGCTGCATCTTTGTCACTGCCCGCAAGGGCAGTTGAACCCCAACCTCTGTGGCTACCTCTATAGCCTAAATGTGCAGGTTTCCTCACGATGTTTTCCCTCACCGTAACAGCACCGGTTAGTGAAACAACTAATGTGCATAACTTGTCATTGGTATATGGCGGCACGCGGGGATCGAACCGGTACCTTCTGCATGAGAGGCAACCCGCTAGCCACTAAGCCACCGAACGCTCCTGTCTCATTAATTCCAAACTAGCCGTGTCATATTTATACACGTGTTATAGCAGTGGCAATCCATTAATAGTAATGGGGATTATGTGCAAATTATTACATGTATCCTGTAGTTAACTGTTTTCGACATTACACAATTACATTGCCATTCTTAAATTATTTCCTATAATTTATTTTCAGAAGTCCGATGGTGCTAACACATACCATTCCTTCCCTATCCCATCCTTATTTTTCCTTGTAAGTCTACCACTACCAATAACTTATAGTTAGTTAGTTACCTATGTAGAGAACATGTACTTTATATTTTTATACTGATGAGTGTAGAAAAAGTCCTGGCAATACGAGCACTTGCTTGTAAAAACCGGATTCTTTCTAAAACATTAAGTCGACCTATACCGAGACCTAATTTAAACCCGGTCGAAACGTCAGGCAAAAAAAAGTTTAAGAGTGATTCATAACCAATTTGTTTTCTTTTTCAGATCAACGACAAAAGAGCAAAGGTGGTTCGAGCAGTTGTTGTTCGGCGTCCTGCTGCATATTGTAATAGACGCGGGCGGGGCGGGGGCGCGGGACTCCATGTGTTCAGTGATCTAGACCTGATTCCCACCTCGCGGTGTTTTCTGACGCGGCTTTGATGATTTTAAGATTGGCTCGAGCCCTGACTAGGCGGTACGAAGAATCATGGCGCGTGACGATAGAGATCATGCCACTTTCCACAAATAATTCCATAAGCTCATTTTTTAGAAATAAACAACATATTTTAGATATAGCTTATTTGATCGTTTTTAATTCTGTAATATTCAATTTTAATTACGATAAAACCGTTAAAAAGTTAGTGAGTTGAGCACAGAAAAGCGTGACGTCACTGTTGTGTATTCCCATACAAAATATAAAGGAAGAATAGCGTTTTGATAGTGCTTTAAAAGTACGTCAACGATTTAGTGGCATGTACCCAATTGCTACAAATGTCAGAAATAGTCGAAGCAGCGGCGTTTACTCCCATACTCAGAGTCGTCACTCAAAGTTAATCTTTTATTAGTCTCGTGCAGTCCTTTTCTCAAATGTCAAAGAAAGTGACGGAACGAAACCTAATTCAAGATTAAATTTAAGTAACAAATTTTAGTATCGCAGTTAGTAGCACTGCGGAGAAAAATGTCGCAGTATCAGTATGTATTCTGCTACTAATTTCATAATACTGTGAGATTAGCTCATACGAAGAATGATACCGCAGTATGTTGCCAGTTAGTAGAGCTACAGAACGTATTTCTGAGTGTAGATTGATATTGAAACTATTGAGGTACCAATTCCATTTGTGTTTGTAGTATCTAAGTGGCTTTACTACCTAGTAGGTTAAATACGTACGTTGATCCGACATCCGAGTTGTTTTGAATGTGCCAAGTTACAACAGCATATGTAGCTAGCGACATGATTCTTCGTATTTGCGATTTTGCATGTGAAACGAGGCGGCATCGGAGACAGGACACTAAGGCCCACTTTTACAAAACTCGTTAAATACGTTTAGCGGTAATTATGTTTAAAATATCATCCCGTTTCTGCCAACGTCGAATGACTGACAAAGACAGAATGATGTTTTTAAATATGTTTAGCGCTAAGTGTATTTATTGAGTTTCGTAAAAGTGGGCCTAAGATACCCTTAGTAAACGCATTTAGAAATACATCTCTTACGTCATAAAACATCTGTCTAGTATTAGGCTCTATATGCCGCACTCAAAGTAGTCAATTAGATTAAGTTTCGTTCTGACACTTATTTTGTCAATGAAATAGAAAAGGACGGCATGAGACTTAATGAAGGATTAACTTTAATTGACGTCTCTGAGTACGGCAGTTACTGCCTAACTCAGAGATGTCAATGTTTAATCTTTAATTAAGTCTCGTTCTGTCACTTTCTTTGTCAATGACATAAAAAATGACGGCATGAGACTTACTATAGGATTAACTTTAATTGACGTCTCTGAGTGCGACAGTTAGAGGCATTCTAGTGTTCTGCCTTGAATCTGCTGCCACTGCGATCAATAGGCAACTTAAAAACCAAACGCACAATCCAGCTTCATTAGAAAACATCGCGAGAGTTGTCGATTATAATTGTCGTCACTGTTTAATTTTCTGGATAGCTTTATAAGCGAATTGTATATTATCTCACCGCGTAAATTATAAATCGTATAGGAATCGTGCTGCCGAAAAGTGTTTAATATTACATAGTAGATATTCGGAGTAAGGTTTACGAAGGTAAGCAGGCGGCCGAGGCCCGCGGACTGATCGGTGACGCTCACTTCACTTCACTTGGCTATCGACAAATACAAATCTTTAGTATTATAATTTAGGCCATCAACATGAATTTATATAACGTTACTATTTATAAAATTTAAATGACAAATCGTGTAGTGAAACAAACGGAGTGTATAAATTAACTCTCATTTGCTGTAAATAGTATATTTGATAATTCAATAAGTCGTTTTCGGGACTAATGATTTTGTGATAAGTTTTTGCAATAAATTGGGACGTTTCTTTTTTTTATTGTCTATTTACTGCGCTAGTTGTAGCATTAAAGTAATGAAATTGCGGGTAGGATGTGTTAGAACACATCACGCTACGCGGGACACAACACATACACACAAACACACACACACACGAGCACGGCGACTGCTGTGTGACACTGCGTAAATTTTAGTTATAGCTCATTATATATAACTGTAAAATTTCCAAGTCTTGCTTACGTCTCTGTATACGCCTAATATAAATCGAATGCGCGAATACAAGCACCCCTCATATCAATTATATTATGTTACTGCCGTATTTCTGCTGTTTTACAAGTTTTTTAATGCTTTTATACTGTTACCAGAGTCCGTTTCTTTGTAAATATCGAATAGAGCTTTTATATGTTTATTTACATCACACGTAACGTAGCAGCCGTTATTCTTTATTTGGCATTTTTATAAGATAGCTATAGAATATTTTCGTTTTTAAATTGGTACATATTATTGATTTATCAAAAGATTATTCGGCTTAGCCTTAATTTTTGTTTTAAGTTTTACAATTTAATGAAGTAATCCTCCTTACAACAATCACATCGTCCTAGACTGCAATCCACACCCGTTATTAATGATTATGCAAATATTTTGTGATAGTACAAATGAAATTATTTACTCGATGAACTGAGCTCGCTTGGAGTTAACACTTGCAGTATTAGATAGGAACCGAAATATCGAATAGCCGAATTGTTTTGATGTTGCTTGCGCTCGGCGAACAACGACTGCGAATAAATAATCTTGCCATTCAGCATCTTTGAGTCGCCATAACTAACGTGCATATCGAAGATATTAGATGACATTCAACGTAATATTTTTAACAACCAGAAATACCTTTTATATTTTTTTTGTTACTCTGAAGTATCCTTCAGATACAAACATCACTTATGTACATTATTTAAAAAGACAAAATGTTTTATCAAAACTTCTCATACTTCTGTATATAATGTACGCAGATGATGTGAATGTTTAGTTATGGCATGCACTCAACAATCGATGAAGCAACATGGCACAGTGTCAGTGGAACGTATTGCCGTATGAATGGATAAAATTTTGGTTGCTCTGTTCAGTTGCTGTATGTATGTATTTTGTTAAGTTGTGTAAAATACCTAGTTTATAAATAAAATAATACAAATTTATTTGCATGTTTTATTTTCTTTCGCTTCGTTATTCCTTTTTTTTTCAGATTCCATGCGCGTTTAGTGGTCTAATAATAAACCAGTTATTTATTGGATTCCATTTTTAAAGCTTTTGTTTTTATTCTAATAGACGCTATGCGGCTAGATATAAGCAAGTTTTCTTTGCATCTATGTCGTATCGTGACTAAAAAGTGGAATTCAATAGAAAGAAAAGTGTAAATAGATGTCGCTTTGGAG
Source organism: Pyrausta nigrata (assembly GCA_949316185.1). Classification (NCBI taxonomy): domain Eukaryota; kingdom Metazoa; phylum Arthropoda; class Insecta; order Lepidoptera; family Crambidae; genus Pyrausta; species Pyrausta nigrata. Next base: position 11,434,724 of record OX438955.1, on the reverse strand, counting down.
ATAATTTCGACGGTAATAATTATGCAGTTTAATCAATAATAAATAGCGGCTTTTGTAAACTTCTCAAGTATGTATAGTCTGAATAATGTAGGTGTCGGTTTGTTCGCGTTAAGTGAATGTAGGCAGATAGATCGATGTCTTCACTGTATTTTAATATTTCTATAGAATAGATCTTTAAATTAATTGAACAAATATTGGGTGTTTATAATGCGATTGTGTGGTGTCGTTTGCTGTGGCTAACGATGTTCTGGACGAATGCACAAATTAACGTCATCCTGGGGAAACATAAGTAGAATTTGAAAAATCATGAACCGTTAGGGTGAGTGTGAGTGAACGTTATTATAACGTTGGAAGGCTTTGTTATGGAGAAGTGTTACGAAGTCTCTAAATATCGATTCAGTTGGTGCCGCAAAAGAAACAAATATTGTGGAATTATTTAGAAAAAAATTCCAAGTGCATGTGTGCAAGATTTATATGTCGGAAACGAATCTCTGAATTAGAATTTGTACGTTAGCCACACACGACACCAGGTTGTAAACACTTAACGAAATGTAAATATTCGACCTTTTAATTTAGACGAAATAAATAGTCTTAATATTAGCTTGAAGTGGATATTTACGCGACCGTTGCAGGATATGGTAGTAAATTATAAATAATTTTATTAATTCACTGTGGTTTTATTTAATAAAATGAGACGTAAAGGTAAAACTTTAAAATAAAATTGTTTAGTCATGGGAGGTTTCTCATTATTCCTATTAAATTCGTATTCGTATTTTTTAAATTCTTTTAATACCTACTTATCAGTTCATGAAAAACAAAAATGCACAAGAAATAGGTAAAACTGCAACGGTCGATTTCTGTAATTAATTAAAATAATAAATTAATAGGTGTCACTGTATAACAGGTGTTTACTACATACATACATAACTATATACTTGTTAATATTAATTGATGATTATAATAATGTTGATTAATTGACATTTTGGTTAGTCGGGTAGATATGGGCGGCTGAATACATAATAGTTTTAACCCCTTTGTAGTTATTCAAAGGTTACTACAGCATATTTTTTCTTATTGTTTTTAGACGTCGTTATTTATTTACTTTCGTGGTCGACAAGAATAAGTACAATGCATTTTTCGTTTCTCAAAGCCGGCCCAATTAGTTTTAAATTGCCAATTAGTGATTCGACTGTTCCCTGGCCAGCAATGACATGGAACATAGCTTAAATATAAAATCTGTTTGATATCAAGTTATTTTTTTATTGTAGAATATTTTGCTGAAAAATTATGTAACTGCACTTTTAATTTTATCATTTCGTGTGAGATGGCTGATGTAGATAGTTGGATATATTTTATAATTATATTATAATATCGATCGACACTAATAGGTTGTACATTGTTTGAATGACTATTGAGTTTCAATGGGGTCAAATAAAATTTTAAGAACATAACTTGTTTTTTATTTACATTACAATATCCTCAGAGCTCTTAATATTTGCCTTATTATTATATTACCATTCCACTTGTCACTGGTGGTTGACACAAAATAGTCACGGAAGTAAGTCTGTCATTTTGAAAACTGTGAGGTTAATATTCTAGATTTCATGTTATCTAAACTAATATCATAAAGAGGAAAGATTTGATTGTTTGTTTGTATTAAATAGGTTCCGAAACAACTGGATCGATTCAAATGAAATTTGGTACAGAGATAGTTTAAGATACTGGAAAGGCCATAATCACCTTTTTGTCGCGATATAAAATCATCAAGGGGTATTTCAACTTTCTTTCCACATTTTCGAGGGTATGAAAATTTTTATGGAAATTCCGACTTATGGCGCGGGCGAAGTCGTGGGGAACTGCTAGTTTGTAATAATAACATGAATAGTTCAAGCCGTTTCGGAAGAATTTTGTAACAAACACTGTGACATGAGAATTTTATTAATTAGAGAGAAGATTATCCTTATAAAAAAGGCGTGGCAAAAAATCTTCGCAATTTTCCACTAACATTAAATTAGATTTTTTTCATGAACCATTTCGCTTTTTCGTGCGCTACCGCGGTTCTCTGCGTCGATGTGCTAAAGGCGTAAACGTATAAAAATACAAAAATGATTTTTATTATTCTCGTGACTTAGCTCCCTCAACACGACATGGTTTCGTACGTTCCGTAAGCAATCTGAATGTCCCGTATACAGTGAAGCGTAGAGTTCACCGCGGGTAGGCGAAGTACCAGTCGAGCACGAACAGCGTGCGGTCCAGCTCGAGCTCGGCCGCGCTGAGCTGCTTCAGGAGCTGCTCCACGCTCGCCAGCGACGCGCGCTCCGGGGGAGTCAGGGTTTCTTCCACCTGGAACGATGGAAAGAAACAGGAGATGTATTTTACGAAACACGATTCTATGGAGGAGCCTAACCTTGTGTTTTGAATACGAATTAATTTTAAATTGAAATATGCGATTGAATCATTGATAAGAATGTACAGACGGCAGCACGTCAAAAACAGGTTTTATTACGTAGAGAATAGGGGCGATCTCAAGGTCAAAGTGGGGTAGTGAGACGTGCGCCGGTGTGTACTACGTTATAATTTTCATTCAAACTCGGGACGGATTTTTGACTTGATATTGCCTGTTTGAATAAAATTCCATTGCTTCATTATAATTATTTAAAAATAATTATTCCTGAAAACAGATAAAGCTCACGTGTCGGAGTCTCCGACTTGATATTGTCACGTCGAAGACCCCTTAGAAAAACTACTTATTGTTCGAAAGTGTTGTTGTTATTTAGTGCGATTACCAATCGTACCAAATAACAACGCTCGCATCATCAATATTCTCTTGCGGCTCGCTCCTCAGGCACATACACATCACGCACGTGACGCTGTTCTATTCTTTCTTTTTCTTTTTCCAAGAACAGGCTCCTGTACCCCCTAGACAAGGACCAAATTAAAGCACTTATTACACCATCCATCTGATGCTCCCTTCCTAGTTAAGATATCCTAAGTAGGAAACTACTACGCGTTCACTTCAAGTTGGCCGCTATCTCCTTTCCCGCTTCCTCATACCGTGCCCTCTACTGGCGGGGCAAAGTCAACAGTCAGTAAGGCGTATAAATTTGTTGTTTTGTGCGGGTTGTGCCAAATTTATTCCATAAAACTTTAAAAAAAAAATTACGGACGACGACGGCCAACTTGAAGTGAACGCGTAGTACCTTCCTAGTTAGACACGACTAGGAAAGTTGCTGCCTACTTTGGATCCTAGTCAGGATGCTACAAATAGGATAGTGTAATAAGTGCTTAACTGGTCTACCTACAGGCTAATGAGGCAATCTTATCATTCGACGACTGTCTTGGTGTAGTCGTTCGCGTACCGGACTTGTTGCGGGTTCGAATCCCGCAAGGGGCAAATGTTTGTGTGATGAGCACGAGCATTTGTACCTAAGGCATGGATGTTTATATGTATTTAAGTATTTCTATCCGTTATCCTAGTCACCATAGCACAAGCTCACGCTTAGTTTGGGGCTAGGTAATTGGTGTTTGTTGAAAAATTTTATTTAATTTAATTTATATAGCACTCACGTCATCAATATTCTCCTGCGGCTCGTTCCTAAGCCTCATCCCGTGCACTATGGTGCGCACGCGGCGCTGCTTGTCCAAGAGCCGCGCGTGTCGTGCTCGCGCGGACGCAGCTCGACGCGACACGTTGTGGAGCGCGCGGTAGCACATCTGTGCGGTTGTGTGTGCCACCTAGAAAAAGGTGTGATATGGGGTTTGAACTTTTAAAAAAATATAAGTAATGGGCTCTCTCTTGCTCTTCATCTTTGCCCGAGAGCAAAGATAAGGTCTAGGCGGAGCAAGCTTCCCTAGGAGAAGCCTATTTACACGCACCTTAAAGAGTTTCGGGTTATACGCACTCGGCGAAACAGGCGCAGTTTCATTTATATAATCGAAATGCAAATTTAATGTGATAGCAAAAGAAAAATGTAACTTAGTTTAAGCCTCAATTTGTATTTTGTTGCAGTACCATATAAATAAAATAAAATAATATATGGGAAAACTAACATTTGCATGGTCGCGGGATCCGCTTATTTCACTATAAACAGCCAACTACTTGTCAGAGGGTTAGGGAAATATATTTAGGCCAGTCTGGATAAGCTAATTCGGAGTTTCTTTGCGTTGTTCGAATTAGTTTGAAAGACTTCACACAAGCCGTGGCGGTGGCTAGGCGGCTTTCAAAATAATTCTAACAATACAAAAAACCGGCCAAATGCGAGTCGGACTCGCGCACTTAGGGATCCGTACAAAGTTTTTTTATTATATGTCCACAAATTTGCGGTTTTCGGACTTTTTACTGTACTTGCACTGTAAGACCTTCCTTTTTGCAAAATTTCATGATTCCAGGCTTATGGGAAGTACCCTGTAGGTTTTGATTCCCCTCCGAAATGTTAAAAAATCCGACTAAAATGACCGTATCTTTAGATTGCGTTAACCTAGAAGCTTGATTTTCTCCCAGCTTTAAGGGACCGCAGCCATAAGTATTTCATGTTAGTTTCAACTTGATACCTTCACGCGTTCCTGAGAAAAAAGGTCTTGACAGACAGACGGACAAAGTGATCCTATAAGGGTTCCTTTTTTCCTTTTGACTTTTGAGGTACGGAACCCAAAAAACGGCCAACTTTACAAAATAATAACAACAGCATAATATGCAAGTAATAAATAACCAAAGTGAAATGTGAACTTACATCATGTAAATTGATATGGTATAAATAAATAGCTTTCGCCATGCCTCCTGCTGATGCCGCTTTCCTCATTGGCTGAAATAAAATACACAAACAAAATTAAACACTCATTATATAGTCAAAGAATAGCAATAAAATGCAAGTGAAGCTAACATTATAAATAATATATGACAATTTATGCAATACACGAAATAAATAAATAAAAGTACACTTGGATTAATCATCGAAAGAATTATGAAGTACATACACCTAAGTATTTTGTTATTTTTAACGAAGTTGCATGAATTTCCGTATAATTATAACGTTAGTGATAAACAATGCAACAAATAAGCAAGTAAAGTTACCTGAACACTAATAAAATGTTCCTCCAATAACTTGTAAGTAAGCTCCTTGCATTCTTTGTTAGGCAACATTGCGTGTTTCTGAATGTCTTCCTCTCCTATGTACTTTCTTGAGCGGATTAACCTGCAAATATTATCCAGTAATTAATGCAAGCCAGCCTTAATCTTCGGATTTCGTCAAGGTGAGTTTTTTGTTTTCCATTTTCACGTAAAGCTTTTGACACAATGAAAGGCTGCAACTTTATAGCGAAAATACCTTGTTTCTCTCTTTTCCAATGGCCACGTTTATTTTCAGAAGTAGAACGATATTTTTACGCGTAATATTGTAGACGGGTACTTAGGGCAGAAGCACATTTTCGTGGAGACACCTACAGAAATACATTGCAAGATATTTTCATTCTAAAAACTCTGGAATATGATTTATAATACACTGAAGGTATAAGTTCGTAGCCGACCACATGACGCGGCGTCGGACCACGTGTCGACGCGACATTTCGCAACTACACGTAGCGACCGCGTCGTGTCGCTTCAGTCATGATTCCGAGCCCGACCGCAGCAAATGACAGACCGCAGCGTCACTCACTCCACAGAGTCGGCGACCTACGCATTGAGCTTGATATAAAAGTACTCGATTTATCAATTACTTTATCGACTACTTAAGTACTCGATACTATATAATAATGCCATATAATGATTGCGGTCGCTCACAGCGCCACCCTATCGGACATACTGGAAAAACCCTTAAATGGGCCTCTTTTAGATTTTAATATTATATTAGAACTAGTGGTTTCCCGCGACTTCCTAGGTGAGACCCCTTCCTAGGTAAGATCCTAGGAAGGAAAAAGGCAACTTTTTGTCTATACCTATCTCTATATCAAAGAAGATTGCCATAAATCGCCCCAATAGAGAGACACCGTACAAAGTGAGACACATGAAATATATATATCACTTTATTAGCGGGCTTTTATATGATTATATGGTAATTTAAAAAGCAGGGAATTAAAATAAAATTATATTTGAATGTACTAAATTATTAACAACTCAAGGTCAAAAAAAACGAACGACTTGAACTTTGACGTGTCAGTTACACATGAAGTATATATTTTATATCAAACGTCAATGTTTACCGGATCATACATTGTTTAAATGTCAGTCCGACATAATGCACCAAATAAAATGTCATTCAATGTAAGTTATATTATTTTTTCCTCTATACAGTTTTAGGCTTTTCACCGAAGATTAAAACGGGCTAAGCATTCGGGGCTAAGCATCAAAGAACTTTGCCGTTCTTCTTTCATCTAAATCGGTTCATTGGTTTAGACTTTGCCTTTGTTAGTCAAACAAGGACTATAGCCATCATGACAACCGATTAATGTCAGCCAAAGAAAAAATAATACCGGCCCCCTTACAATTAGATATTACAAAATAGATGAATTTTTAAATGACAATAATAAAAATGTATGGAATAGTTTTAAGGAACACAAATCTTGTAAAACTTTGAAAAGAGGCTATGACAATAGTGACTGAGTTTCTTTGCTGCTTCTTCTCAGCACTAGCCCACAATTGTCCCGAAGCAGTGGTAGGGTTCTATTTTATGTTGGGACGTGTATAAGTGCTCCTTGCGAGCCTATGTACAGAAATAAATGAATTTTATGAATTTTTATGAATTTTTTATTCAAAATATTAGTATGAATTTGGTGTGACAGATGTCGGCGACACATCAGATCCACAAATTAGAAAGAATATGAGTACTGATCTGCGGTCGAGCGCCAGTGTGGTCTACCGCTTGACGACGTGTCGCTAGCTTCATGTTGCGAGCTACGAATGGTATTTCATAGAAATACATAGAAACCAGTACTGTCGCGTCGACACGTGGTTTGACGCCGCGACGTGTGGTCGGCTACGAACTTATACCTTAAACCTATTCAGTGACGTAGTATCACGCAACGCGATAGGGTTGACTGCTACAAGAAGCTACTACGCTATCTAGCGCATCTTTCTAGGACTTTATTCATAATTATTTTTATAACTTAAGCACAAAAATCGACTGTATCATCCGGTGGGGACTTTAATCATGTTCGTTCAGCCAGCAACTTGCCGCGCGCCTGCCGGTGAATAAAACGCGCGAGCGTGTCGCTGCCGGCTAGCGACACCCAACTGGTTTAGCTCCTTACAAGGGGTCGCCGCGCGTAGGTACGTTTTTGCTACCTACGCGGGGAGTTACACAGGCCTGCTTAGGGTTCCAACTGAACCCTTACAGGTTCAATTCGCTGGTCGTCCATCTGTTCGTTGTTTAACGAACTATTGTTTCTCAGGAACGCGTGAATGTACCAAGATAAATTTCATATTCATTAGTTACTATTGTCTGAAATATCTTGGACATGCGAAAACAACATGATTCTAAATCAACGGAATCAAAATATACGTTCAAGTTCATGCCTTATCAAAATAATCCGTATAAGAGGTAATAGGCTGCTACTAGTCAGACATGACCCCTTCACGGCCACATCGTAGCTTACTATCAGATCAGGGTCAGATTGTAGTCAAAGTATGCAAAATGTTTTTTTTACGATCTTTTTATATATTTTCTAAGCAGGTACCGTATTTATTTAGTATGTATGCGCCTTATTACCTAAATATCCTGGCAGCTTTAGAGCCTCGCCTCTCCTGCACGGTGTGCTCGATGACGGCCAGCACCAGCTGCTCGGCGGCGTGGCGCACGCGCACGACGTACTGCCCCCCGCCCGCGTCCCCGCTGCGACGGACGAACCCGCCACCGTTCTCCTCTACGGGTAACGTCAAGTCAATTTACACCATCGAACATCTAACCTATATAGAGGCGAAATAGGAGTGATTTTTCTCCGAAACTTATCAGTGCTCGGTACTGATACGAAAAGGGTCAGTTAAGCGTGTATTTTTTAATCGATATTGTGAAATATGAGATATTTCGGTTTTGATCGTAAATAACGATCGTTTCAACAGAACTTTTGTTTTAAAATATGTAAAGAAATACGTGAATTTGTTTGACAAAATGTGTTGAAGAAAAAACGGAGGCATTCGGTGACAAGAGATTTTAACGGACTTTTTCTGAAACAAGTTACCTATGTGCTCGGTGGTTTACACGAATCATAAGAGAGGAAGGGGTCTAGATCGATTAGTCGTAAGCATAATATTTTACTTCGGAACTTTGTTTCGACATAATAAGGTGCGCCCGAGGGGGTAGAGTGCAATTCTTGGCGCAATTTCTTTCTCGTCAAATACTTGCATCTCGAAATACATAATGAAAGCTGATAAAATTCTCTACAACATTGGTCCTGTACACTTTTTATCTATTGCCAATTTCTTTAGCTATGAGGTCTAAAAACGGTCGATTTTCAAAATTGTTATCAATAATAAAGAAAACAACTCCAGTTAATAAACAAACAAATGCGAAAGCAAATATAATCCTGAGTGTATTTTATTAGAGAGTAACACTGCATTTTCACCAGAGTCGAGTTAGGATGCGTAACAAGCCAATGGGATTGCTTCATTTCGCCCAGTTCTGGTACAAAACGCAGCCTAGAAGGTTTTTGCCGAGTGTTTGTCTGTTTCTCACCCAACACTTTGAGGTATTGGTCCACGTGCTGGTGTAGTAGCGGCCTCTCGGCGGCGACGCGACGGCAACTCTCGCGCAGCTCCATAGCGGGCGCCGGGTTGGACTCTGGCGCCCACGGGGCAGACGTTAGGTACATTTGCTGCAGCAGAAACCGCATCAGTTCACCAGCTGGAACATATTCGTAGGTAGGTGTCATCAAAAAAATGAAACTGACCGACATATCAACGCACAGTCCAAACTACTTGGCTACGCCAACACTATAAAAGAAAGCAAATTTTCAAGTTTCTTCTTGAAATTTTAATGTAAGCGAGCATTATAAAAGGATTTTTAGAATTTCACACCATAAGGGGGTGCAGCGCGAAGCAAGTCGAGTAAGTCTAAACGATCTTCAGACAGAATAAAACTTATTACTATTAGTAATTAGATCCATTTGCTTTAAAGTTTTAGACTTGATGATTCAATTAGAACAATAGTTTTATTCTGCGCAATGCGCAAAACCATCAGACATTTGTGTTAAAAACTAAAAAGTGTTCATATTTTCTTATTTATATTTTATTTGTGTATATTAAAAAGATGGGGACCTGCGGAATATCAATACAATCATTTTCATGTACAAATTATTGTTTCATGCCTAAAAATCATTAGCTACAAGTCATGTTGATTATATCATAAAGAATTTGTTTGAAATTTCAACAAGACCAGCAATGATTAAGCTTACGTAAATAAGTTGTTTTAATGTATTTAACTAATTCAGCTCATCGTACAAGTGATTTAGAAATACGTTAATTTTCTCAATTTCGTGCAGGACCTTAAGAGGAAACGCGGTCTAAAGGTATAAGTTCGTAGCCGACCACATGTCGCAGCGCCGGACCTCGTGTCGACGCAACATGTCGCAACCACACGTAGCGACGTCGTGTCGCTTCAGTCATGATTCCGAGCCCGACCGCAGCAAATGACAGACCGCAGCGTCACTCACTCCACAGGGTCGGCCACCTACGCAATAAGCTCTATATAAAAGTACTCGAATTATCAATAACTTTATCGACTACTTAAGTACTCGATACCATATAATAATGCTATATAATGATTGAAGTCGCTCACAGCGCCACCCTATCGGACATACTGGAAAAACCCTTAAATGGGCCTCTTTTAGATTTTAATATTATATTAGAACTAGTGGTTTCCCGCGACTTCCTAGGTGAGACCCCTTCCTAGGTAAGATCCTATGATATCTAACAGAAGTAAATTAATAGTTTATTCAATAAAAAAAAAGAACAACAAAGACATGCATGAAATAAAAATAAATAAACTTAAAAACCTACTTAATCAAAATTAAACCCGTGTCCTTGAGGCAAGGAAGCGAGGATGCTGGCTGCGTTATCTATCTCTATATCAAAGAAAATTGCCATAAATCGACCCAATAGATGGAGACACCGTACTAAGCGAGACACATGAAATATAAATATGACTTTATTAGCGGGCTTTTATAATGATTTTATGGTAATTTAAAAAGCAGGGAATTAAAATGATTTTTAGAATGTACTAAATTATTAACAACTAAACGTCTTCAAGGATGAAAAAAAAAAACGAACGAGGTGAACTTTGACGTGTCAGTCACACATGAAGTATATGTTTTATATCAAACGTCAATGTTTAACGGATCATACATTGTTTAAATGTCAGACCGACATAATGCACCAAATAAATTGTCGTTCAATGTAAGTTATATTATTTTTTCCTCTGTACAGTTTGAGGCTTTTCACCAAAGAACTTTGCCGTTCTCCTTTCATCTAAATCGATTCAGTGGTTTATATTTTGTATGCCTTTGTTCGTCAAACAAGGACTGTAGCCATCATGACAACCGATTAATGTCAGCCAAAGAAAAAATAATACCGGCCCCCTTAGAATCAGAAACAATGCAGTTTCTGAACCAGCCATGTTCCAGTATTCGTACCATGATCCTTGAATTAGCAGGCCCGAAGTGGGGCAGATTGTGTTAACCTGTCACCAATCGAATAAAATGAAAAAGATATATGTGGATGTATAGCCCCATCTCGCTCTCTTATCTTGTAAACCTATCACCTTGTGTACGCTCATAGTAAGAGTTCTAGCTGTCTTAAAGTTGGGTAGTTTTCTGATTGGTGGCAATTTATTTTGGATTTGGATTTGAATCTGGATAGTTATTTTGTTGATAGTACGGGGCTAGATGGTAAATAGTCATAGACAACGGGCATAGAGAATTTAGGGCTGCATCATGCTGGCATGTGAGCTCATGGCTTATATTTTAGTATTTGGTGAAAAACCTAATATTATTAGAGGAAAAATATAACTGTCACCTATGATGGCTGACATTGAACGACAAAAAAATCGTTAATAAAATATGACTAGCGGTTTCCCGCGACTTAGTCTGCGCAAAGGTCGAATTTACCATACAAGTTTTCACCCCCATAAAATATGATTTCTGGGATAAAAATGTCAATCTTACTTATGGCGTTTTTCGGGACTCAAACTATCTCAATACCAAATTTTGTCAGGATTGGTTTAGCGGTTTAAGCGTGACGTGAAAAGCTAACAGACAAACACACTTTTGTATTTGAAATATTAGTATGGATTTGGTGTGACAGATGCCGGCGACACATCAGATCCACAAATTAGAAAGAATATGAGTACTGATCTGCGGTCGAGCGCCAGTGTGGTCTACCGCTTGACGACGTGTCGCTAGCTTCATGTCGCGAGCTACGAATGGTATTTCATAGAAATACATAGAAACCAGTAGTGTCGCGTCGACACGTGGTTTGACGCCGCGACGTGTGGTCGGCTACGAACTTATACCTTTAGTGACATTTGAAAAATGGGTTTTTGAATAAAATGTTGCTGTCTCGATGCATGCTCTGGCGGCCGCCCCCGCACCCCGCACTGCTTTATCCATGTGTGGGTAGCGTAAGTTAGTGTGTGTGCGCACTGGACCTCGCGCATAACTCGTTAAAATAAAATATTTTCAAGAAACATGATGTACTCTTTGATAAACTATAACCAAAGATACAGTACGCAATACAAAATAAATCCTATGTATACACAATTCTTAAGTTTCTTAAAACTATAAAAACAAACAAGACAAAGTTATTCAAATTCAGGTTATTGTAGAGTCAATATTGAATAAAATTCGTGTTTTGATTCTAATATTTACGGTATTATATCTTTATAACAGGGCATAATGCAAGATGTAGATACGTTGCTATTTATATAGGAGCTTGAACATGATACATCAATAAATTAAGAGAAAAAATAATAATGTAAATAAGTGCCGTGGCTGTGTTTCATGATTATATCCTTTAATATAGTTTATCAAAGATATACCTAGAAACACGAAGGAGAGGTGACAGATGACATTTTCCGGTTCACTCATACTACGAGTAGGTAATTGAATTAATATTTTACAAAAATAATAATTTACATGAAATTTTTATATCTTTACAAACATACTAAGTAAGATACGACACGACAATCTACTTTAACAGCAAGAATGATTTTGCAAACGCGTAATATTTATGAAAGTATAGAGTCATTTTTTTTAATTATGTGCATACGTGGAACGGAACTTTTTACTTATGGAGACTGATTGACAACAATGACAACACCTTTCAACAAGACATTATCTAATTGTGCAACAATAACAAGTTGAAATCCACTATATTTTTAAGAAAATGAAGTACTGTCGTTTATTTATGACAGCTAAACGGAAAAACATAATTTTTGTATAAAATGCAGGATTCATGAATACTTATGTTTCATTTATGCCCGACACAAATAGGTCAACCTGCACATGCATCATGTGCTTTACACGAAGCGTTCGCAACAAGAGAAAAGGCTAATTATTCTAAATGTTGGCGCGGACGGAAAACGACGGAATTCCTTCAATAACAGTGGTCAGAGATGGATCTTGGGCGAAGAGAACCGACAAAAGTGGATACAATACCCTCGAACAATTTCATATCAGGTGCAGGATTATGCTGCGTGTGTAGCACCTATAACAACGGATTCAGGGCTCTGCTTGGACTTTTTCGTTACTGTAGCGCATCTGCGATGTCTGCGATATTTAGAACTGATGATCTTTACTCAATCATTCGCAAGAAGACGGGCTCAGTCTGACCAGAATGTTGTTGTTACAGTCTTAATGTGTTCGTGTAACGACATTCGTAGTTGTAATAATAATACAGTTTTTTTTTCTTTGTTACTACCTTAGTTATAAAGATAGATTATAAAGAATAAGTGGTTCGCAATTGGCGCAATAAAAACTATATGAAACAATTTGTTTAATTGGTTCGAAGCTGGCATAAGTGTGTCCCTCCTGTAGAAAGTAAAAATAGGTATTTTTCTTATAAGATTTAGTGATCTGCATTTGCAAATTGTCGACAGTGTGCTTATAAACCATACAATAGATAATGTAATTTATTAGACATTTTGGTGGATATTCCAACAAGCCTTCACTCACCTTTCATCCACTAGCTTCTAAATATGTATAAAAATGAAAACTGACTTAATGACTGACTGACATATCAACCCACAGCCCAAACTGCTGTCTAGGTCTAGAGACTCCAAATTAAAGGTTCCATAAGAGGTCTAGGGGTGCACTAAGAAAGGTTTTTTGGAAATTCATTCTCTAACGGGATAAAAAAGGAGGGGCAGGTTTGTAGGAAACTCGAATTTTCGACCTTAGTGTATATCCAGGGAGGAAACAGGAATAGCACCATTTCTCCATACAAACGTAGTCCACGTTTGTATGGAGAAATGGTGCTATGCTTTTGTCTTAAGGGGGTAAAAAATGTGGGTAAAGTTTGTAAGACACTTCGTCAGTTTAGAAGCTAAATTAATTAAATATGGAGAATTAATTAAAAGTTAAATTAAGTGAAATTAAGAATGACTTATTTCAGGACCGTTAAAAATTTAACTTCTAAGGGGGTGGACATTTGTTTGGGAAGTTCAACATTTGGGCGTATGAACTGCTAGTGCATACATGTTTTTTTAATTGACGAATAGGTTGGTATAAATAATCAGATTTTAAAGGTTTATATAATGTATTATATTCTTACCATTTTCATCAATGCGTCGTGTGATTGCTTTTATCATAATTTCATCTCTGAAGTCTTGATGGAATCTGTCATAGTTTATTTTCCAATATACATCTATAAAACAAAAAAAAACTTTTACTTACTATTAGTTGAAGCAAAAGGAAAACTAGAACTACATAATATTTAAATGACTGAAGGCCATTCTGGCTTGAGAAACATTAGATAGAGGTAAGTCTAGTCGAGTATGTCACTCCAGTCTTGCAATGCTCGTGAATGCAATATCTAGACCAAAAAATACAGGACATTCTTCTATAGAATAGGGCCTTAAGATGCAGTGACATAAAAAACAAGTTTATTATGAAGACTTACTATCATTAGCCTCAGCTAGATTTCCAGAATTCATGACTTGCATCAGGTTTCTGACATCCAGATCTGGTACAATAGTAGCTACAGGAACTAGAGTGGGGATCTCGCTGCCTTCTTTTATTTCTGCCACGGGGGCTTGCTGGATATACCCAGCTGTTGCTAGGCTTATGAACACATCCTTTAGCTGTACAATATTTATGTTTTTTTCCTGAAAAATACAAGACAATAGAATATTGGATTACTTACATGATATTTACCTTTTTATTATTTTATTGATCTATCATTTGTATCACTACTAACATACTTTTAAGTAAAATAAACCAATAAGAACTTACACTTAGAATTAGAATACCTTTACATGTCCAATTGTAATTAATAGTGTATCAATAGCTAGCTGTTCAAAAAATATAACTAAAATGTACAAATAATTACAGGTGGATATCACATGCAAGTAACTTAGTTCTGAATTGACTGGACATCATGCTGGATTTGCATAAATATAAAACTAAAATAAAAATACAAGACATACTTGTATAGGTAAATAGAGATACTAGTCTTTTGCAATAAAAAAAGCTTTGTCAATACAGTATGGTATAATAATAGTAGCTGTAAATTGAATGGATAAAAGATGAAGTCTACCTTGTCATCCTTGTGTTTGATAGCTAATGTGACTAGAAGCTCAGTGGCAGTGCAAGTGGCTTGTTGCAAGAGTTCTTCCACCAAAAGCTCTGCTTCACTGCCGAATTTACTCTTCATTTGAAGAAGATACCTAAACACAGACAATAATAAAAATGAACAGATTTAGTATTATATTATTAGAGCAGACACTATTAAAAAAATTGCAGCAAAAAGAAAAGAAGCCGAGTTCTATCAACAAGTCTGTGTAGAGAAAAACCACTGGTCACAGCTACAAAACTTTGTTCTACAAATATGTGTGAAACGGTAACAACCCTGAATTTTTATATCATTACCTTGGATACCTGATGAACAGAAGAACATTTTCAGGAATTAGTTTGTAGTCAGCTATAACTTCATTTACTGATGGTTCAAAAGTTGCCAGATCAAACTTCAGCAGTGTGCGGAGGCTGTCTACAATCTGGAAACAATTAATTCTGTTTTGTTTTTGTTGTTGTCTTCACGGCTTGTGCGTAGCCAAAACGATTTATATCTATTGCTTACATTGTTTTGCATTCTATAAAGCCTTGGCCCTACGACAGACATCTGAATCAAAGGATAACCTAAAATTACTCATGAAACTTAGCAATTACCTGTGATCGAGGCAGACCGGTAGTCTTCAAGATCATGCCTATAGGTTTACTGCCGTACATAAATAAGTCTTTGCCGACTTTCTCTACAATTTCTCCAAAATATCTCAGAAGTATTTCAGATACCACACGACCTAATTGATGTGACATTTTAATAATAAAATGTATTGTTAATTTTCACAGATAAACTAAGTTGATAAATTCAACACATCATCTTAGCATTGGAGACAAATGTAGTTGTTTCTTTTATTCAAAATTACACAACAAAATTACAATCATCCGATATAGGTTATGTTTACTTTTTTATTTTGTTTTTGACACATCGGTTTTTTTATACAGGTGTTTACGGCCTTGTAACAGAGTCTACACAGTCTATTGATTTGGTTGGCTTGGTTCCGTAGTCCTGACAAGGAACCCTTACTTATAGTTTCGTCATGATGACCGTCCTTACGATCATCTGTCTGCCTGTCCGAGGTTTGCTAAGAGACTATTAGTACTAGAACGCTGTAATTTTGTAGGTGTATGTATCCTAATTTAATATACGGCGACATAGTGGATTTTTTTTAACGTTTCATGTTATGGGGTGATTTTTTTCCCATCGTCTACCCCATGGTGGGGGGTATCGTTGTGTAGGTCTTTTAAAATGACAGGGGTTTCTATCTTAATTTTTCAATTTAAAATATATCAAAGATTGCAAAAATTGCCATCTTTTTTATTTGTTTTAGTGCTAATTTAGAGGTATTGGGTGCCACGGGGATACACAATAGTTATGCAAAGTCTGATGCAGGGGTGAACCCCAGCTACTATCCAACAATTTTTCCATGAAAGTTTCTTATTCTAATAATACCTATGCAAAAGTACTTTAGGTATTTTCATTCAATAAAAATCAGAAATCCGCTATCAATCAAACCATTTAGTTAGCATAATTTCACAGATCTAAACTCCAAAATCGGAACCCCTGAAAAAGTTCTGGTAAAAAAGTTTTCCCCTCATAACTAACATTATATGACAGTCTCTTTCACAATGACAGAGAGATTTGGGCGGGAAATGAACCGTGATGGCTGGGCTTCGTTTCTTAATTTTCTAAATTAGTTTTTCGTGGTCATTGTTGTGATTGTGTGGTGGAATAATCTTAATAATGTGCTGCGGTGGAGAACTAATGAAGTGAAAGTAAGAAACAAAGTAAGGCGCTCCTATCTAATCCGGTTCGATTTCCCGCTCAAAATTTCCTTAAGAGCATTAAAATGTGAACCATCCTCACTTTTCAATGAGTTAGGTTAGGTTAGTTTGTAGTTTAGTGTTAGTGTAATTGTGTAAGTACTTGAGAAGAAGATTCTGAAGAAAAGAATGAACAATGAAATGATACTAAAATACTGAAGACGTGGCTGTATGGACTTGATCCTTTGCCTACCCAGAATGGGTAAATGGGGCCGGCAACTGTCAAAACGGCGCTAGCGTAGCTTGTTCCTAAAACAATCTGGTTTTATATGGACAGTGATTGAAATTTTCATTTTATTAAATAATTACTAAATGCTGTGTTCTGGATTGTGGCGAAATTGGAACCCATAAGTTTCCCAAAGATGAAAACATTCGTAAACAGTGGATTAAAGCTATAGGTCGCAAAAATTTCAACCGAGATCATCATCTAGGTTATGTAAGAAACATTTTGTCGCAAATGATTACGAATTAATCAGTAAATACACCGGTAAGTTATGATTTTGTAATGTTATACATAACTGTGTCTTTTAGTATCAGTACCTATTAATAATTTCATGTCCTTATTTGTACCTAGCCTAACTTATAAACATTGCAGTAATAGGTGCTCATTTTATTTACAGGATTGGACCATCTACATCTGTCAGTAATTTGTGGAGTTTGATAGATACTTGGCCTAGCAAAGAGTTGGTAAAATTTTATATGCCAGATAGTTTTCGTCTGAATTATAGCTCTACACGACTGATAATTGACGGAACTGGAATCCCTATTCAGAAGCCCAGTCAGCCAGATGCTCAAAGAGCTACATTTAGCTCAAATAAACAAAAAAACACATTAAAATTTCTAGTTGGTGCTTCTCCTGGAGGGCTGCTAACATATTCTGCTGCATTTCTGCTGCATATGCTAGGTCAACGAGTGACTGCCAAGTAGTTGAGCAGAGCAATCTCTTCAAACTATGTGAAAAAGGAGATTCCATTATGGCTGATCGTGGATTCAATGTTCAGGACTTATTTGTTGCAAAAGGTGTATGTATAAATATTCCCACTTTCTTAAAAGGGAAATTTGCCTAAAATGCCTGGTATTTTACTGAAAGAGGATCAAATGTTAGCCAGTCAAAGAGTGCACATTGAGCGACTCATAGGCTTAACAAAAACATTCAAAATCTTGACTAGTGAACTTAATCAATTCTATGTACCTTTGGCCTCAAAAATCTTTAGAATATGTATTATGCTTTGTAATTTCAGGGAAGGTATTGTGAATAAAAACAAATTATAAAATTAAAAATGACTTATTTTACATAACTATCATAATTAAAATTTTTTTTTGTAGAATGACTTGCTTTAGGTAATTATGATAGAAGTCATCTAATTTTTGTACCATTGCTTAAAAACAATGGAGATTGATGGAAACAATAGAGTGTAGGAGGGGACGAATGTTAGGCCACCTGATTCGACACGACAATTTTATTAAAACGATAATAGAAGGAAAAAGGAAGCGAGGAAGACCAAGAATAAGCTACATGCAGCAAATAAAAGAAAAGATAAATGTCGGGTCGTATCAGGAGGTTAAGAGAAGGGCGGAAAGCAGAGAGGAATGGATAAAACTCCACCGAAAAGAGCCTAGCTCTTAAATTTGATGATGATGATGATGCTTAAAAACTCTTCATCCTTGGTAACATACACCACTTTGAGTTCCTTGTATGTAAAAATTAACAAATTGCACCATCGTCTGTTAGTACAAAGTAACTGTCCCTGTATCTGGTATTAATATGGTGATGTTTTTTTAAACAAAGAACATTGTCCCTAAGCTCCAAATAAGGGACAGATACACTGTTTATATTCTGAAACCGGGTGGCATATGTCTCATCACCTAATAGACCATCAGGGCTTGCTGCCAAGTATGGCTTTTCTTTATAAATAAATAAGCCACAGGGCGGTACAATTAAGTCAGCCACCTGCAATATGCTTGCAAGCAGCATTAAGACTGCTGCCAGCAGGACATTCGCAATGGGACTCTTCAGGGTTTCGTACAGGTCTAATTTAATATTTACTTCATACTGTAGACTTCATAGTTTTGCGGCAGAAACCTTTCAAATATGTTTTGTCACCGACAACAGACACATGCTGCTAAAAGATGTCTCGATTCATACAAACTAGTAGCAGCATCAAATTTCTTCTCTGTGCTGAAATTAATTATAACAAATGGTAAATATAGAACCAAAATACTTTGTAATTGAGAATGCTAAAAACTGTAGCTTGTGGGGGCTGTAAATGAATTGTTTATTTTGTCCATCTGTGCATACATAGCAGACATTATTGAAAATTTAATTTTTAAAATTCTGGATCCTTATTGACTGGTTTGTGATACTTACAAGTACAAATAATTTCGAATTTGTGTCCTGTTTATAGGTGGTAACTTTGTGGCACTATTTATGTCACGATAAGTATCCTGGGGGGTAGATTCATGGTAGGCTCATCCACATCGACTTCTGCATGTCCAAAATTTGCATTTTGGTCGTAAAACTCCAGTCTAAAATAAGAACAAGTGCGTTATTGATATAGCTCGTATCATCAAATACACATGTTTGATTATATTTTTATTGAGTTATATACACTAAGCAACGCGTGTTTCAACTATTGTTCTGCAGTATATCGCCATTTATAGTCCAAATTTACTGAAATAGCTCATTTGAGTCGTGTTACTCATTTTATAACCTCACAATTTCATACCTTTCGATTAAGTATGCCTTTTTTACTACGCACTGAAGCACCTCGTTTCTTTAATTCTTCTTTTAATTCTTTAACTGTCCACGTGGAATACATCACGCTAACACGCCCAACTCAAGAAAAAAACACTAAATAAATATCCCAATCTGCAACTGAAGAAACGTCAAAATTATGACAGCTAGAACAAGCTATGCTGGCGCCATCTGCTTTTTGCTTTCACCGGCCGGCCCCATTGAACAAAAAAATATTCACAATGACAGAATGGGGATTCACACGCTGGAAGCTTAAAGCAGATGGCGCTAGCATAGATACGGCTATGTCAAAAATTTTGCTACTGTTTATGTCGGGCTTTTTCGTATCTAATTTACAGTTTTTCGTGACTATCTACTGTTATTTCATCATAATGTATTCGTCAATGAAGTTATCTGAACTAAAAGACGAACTTCGGAAACGAGGATCAAAAGTATCTGGTAAAAAAGCCGATCTTATTGCGAGGTTAACATTTGGGTGTTAATCCAGTTTTATTACTGTAAATGTTACATTAAATTTGTTGTTGAAATTGTTTTTGTTGTATTTGTGGTACAAATTATCTACATAACAAGGTTTTTAATAAATATAACTAAAATAATAAAACACGTATAGCCTGACCAGGAATATGTAGGACCTGAATTAAGGGCGCTACGAATCCTCTTTATATGACAACACTTAAAATAATGTACCAACGTAGATTGGCAACTGAACATAAAAAACCTGTATTTTATATGTTTAACTACATTTTTACGTTACATTTTTAAGTCTGATAACAGATTTTATGATACAAGAACAATACAGAACACTCGCAAATTAAGCGAGTATTTGTTAAAGTTACTCTTTAGTAATGTTGGCCTTGAAATTTGAACTAAATTGGAATTATAATATTGGGTAGTACACTGTCGGGAAGAAGTAAAATAACCTAATATTCTTTTAAATTATATTATTTATAATTTAAATACGAACTTATTCACTAAAATAACTTGGCAGGGTTGAAATAAAGAGAAGAAACTCTCAAAACAAGAAAAAATATTAAAATTTTTTAAAACTGTTTTATCGTTGCCATCAGTAGCCAATTCTCACTGTTTGCACCATATGACGTCCCAATATTTGTGATTTGACAACTAAATCGTTAATTCATTTAAATACATAATGTTGATTACATAGATTTTCTTGACAAAAATTACTACAACACATTTAAAAACACTTTTCTTCTACGACAGCGAATGGTTCTTGGCGGTTTTAACACATAAAAATATCACATACTCGAAAATTAGATCACGCTTTCACTTTGACACTTATCATTATGACAATTAATGATATGACAATGACGATTTGTGGTTTCTATTGCCAGTAAAAGAAATTAGTTCCAGTCCAGTTGTTTTCCGCAATATGGCGAAGTCCCATATATTTTTGGACAGGCTATACATGTTTGTTTTTCAGGTTATAATTCTACGATCGAAACTGCGATAATACCGGAATTTTGGTGTCGTAGCTTCACAATCTAGTTATACGATGAATGTTCCCGATCCAGAAGCTTATCATGATGTAAATAGTTCCAGTAAAATACCTAAAATTAATTCATTTTCTTCTATAGCACATAAACAAATGAACACCATTATTGCTTTCGTAGATTGAAAACACAAAAAAAATACTCAAAAAAATACAACTTCTATACTGGAACGAAAGATAGCTTTGGCCGCATCAACAATGCGCCATAGTGCGCCACCTGCAGGGAGAATTTGGCAGTGTGGATCCCCATTGACAGACATCACAGAGTACTTTTGTATGGTTTCCATCATTGTTTATATCAATAATTGTACAAATGAAAAAGCGCGGGAAAGGTCGGGTTGTGTTGACGTCTTTCTTTGTTTTTATTTCATTTTTATTGCTAAAAGTAGTTAAAACAAGATCAGAATTAGTGTAGTGTATTTATTTTAAGTTGTTATTTATATTTATCTATTAGTGTATCACATTTTCTTCGCATAATTGGTAAGTTTTAACATTTGTTCATTGCTCTCATGAGCGTCCCTGATGACCCTGGTGGGCTTATCCCCCAGGCGTCGAACTTTGTTACTGTTTCGTATGATAATGTAAATAGGGAAAATGATGGTTCTGTTGCGGATACGGACGGATGGACGGATGGACGGATGGCTCTGTGTGCACCGTAAACGGCAGTACCAAAAAGCGTAAAATTGTCTCGCGTAAAATTTGTAAACACTGTAATAAAAAACGGAGACATCATAAATCAGGTAAAGTAAATGAAATTGATTGTCAATGCGAATGTTTATCTGACAAGAATTCAATGGATCTGAATCCAGTTGACTCTAACCTTGATAGCACCTCCTCCTCAGTACCTAGGAGTTCAGTTACAATGACTGATGAACCTTCCCGGCAACCTATTGGTAGGCCTGTTTATCTTGCATCGGATTTGTCACCATATGTTGTTCACATACAAAAGGAGCAGTCTGCACTAAATGATAATGTTACTATGCACCCTGTGTCATTCGGCCATTTCTTAAAAAAGAATGGTATTCATAATGAGATTAACGGCAGCTTAAAAAAAGTTGGAAGGAATCGATTGTCTGTTGCTTTCACACATGAGAATGCTAATGCGTTTTTAAATAACAATATCTTGGCTCTTCACAAATACAAGGCTTTTATCCCGGCTTCTAATGTCACCCGCATGGGTGTAGTCCGTGGAGTTCCTGTGGATTGGTCCGATGAAGACATAATTAGCAATATTTCTGTGCCAGTAGGGTGTGGTAACATCCTCAAAGCTAGACGTCTGAAAAGAAAAAATGTGGTCAACGGTAAGTCAGAATTTGTTCCTATTTAAACAATTGTTTTAACTTTTGATGGGCAGGTATTACCAAAAAGGGTCTTTATGTGCTTCACATCCTTACCTGTTGATTTATATATATACCCAACGATTCAATGTTTCCAGTGCTGTAGGAAAAAATCACATAAGAAAACTGTTTTTTTGAAACCTAAAACTCCCTCCCTAAAAACTAATAAAGGATATGACCGTGATAGTCATAGTAATCTTGTCAAGGATTATAATAGTCCTTTTGGTCCGAGTCAGTCAGTTTTAGAAAATAATAATGTTCCAAACAACTCAGTTTCTGAGTTGTCTCTGAAAGAGTTAATTATCAACCTTATTAACCTTCTAGCACAGTCCAATTTGCTTAGTTCACCGTCCAACGTTGCCGCTCCTATTAGGAATCTTTTAGCCCGTTTTAATTCACAAGATGGCGAAGCTGTCCTCTGTGCTCCAGTGGAATTGCCGTAGCATTTCCACTAAAAAGTGTTTATATACCACACCCTTCATCAGCAATTTATGATGAGGTAGAGAATATTATATGTGCCCTTCCAAAACCTATAATAATTTGTGGTGACTTTAATGCCCACCATCATTCATGGGGAGATCTGATTATTATGGTAGTAGAATTTTAGATATTATTGATAATGAAAATTTATGTATTTTAAACACTGGGGCTCCAACTCGCCGAACTCCTCCCAGCCAGCTTGTAAGTGCTCCAGATTTAACTATCTGTTCTCCTACTTTAGCTTCCTCGTTGACTTGGTCTACTTTATCATCAACCCATGGGAGTGACTATTTCCCAATTTGTATAACTTTTCCTTCTTTTTTTAAACCTTTACCTCCCCGGCCTCCTCGAATGAAATTTAAATTAGCTAATGCTGACTGGCAGCTGTTTAAAGAAAAAGTAGATAAAAAAGTTTCATCTTTACCTTTGTTAGCTGAAGATAATCAATTGTTATGTGCTGAAGCTCTAGCTACCCTTCTTTTAGACTCCGCCAAAGAAGTATTTCCTGTAAAATCGAAGCGTAGTGTAAATCTTCCTTGTCCACCCTGGTGGGACAGTGAATGTACCCTGGCAGTAAAAAAAGAAAAGAGGCCGAGAAAAAATATTGTAATAACTCTACTGACGAAAATTTCAATATTCTTTCAGATATCCAAAAAAGTACACGAAAGTTACTCAAGCAAAAAAAATGGGAAGGATGGAGAGCTTTTTGTGCGTCTATCTCTCCTGATACTCTTCCATCATTAGTTTGGTCTAATATCAGAAGATTTAGATCTGCCTTTAAGGAAACTAGTCCTCTTTTTCTCCAAGAACATGTGGTTGATCAGTTTTTAGATAAACTTGCTCCTCCTTTTGTTTCGTTAGATAACATTATTCCAATCGTTTCTTCACCGTCTAATGTGCGTTTTCCGACTCTTTCTGCTCCTTTCAATCTAAATTAATTAAAGGGTATTCTATCTTCAGTCAAAGACTCTTCTCCGGGTAGTGATGGGATTCCGTATTCATTCCTTTGCCATTTAAGTGACCTCAGTTTAAATTATTATTTAAATAAGTCAGCCTATTAGATCCCACTGCTGGGAAAAGGCCTCACCTCAACTATGAGGAGGAACGAGCCATACTTCACCACGCGGGCTCAGTGCGGATTGGTGGAGGGGTGTATGCAAGGCAAGTGACAAACCTTACTGTCAGAAGTTATCAAGCCGCCCTAGGGCCTCTGACTAGGCTTAACGACTAATACCACAGATATTAGCCGGGACCAACTGCTTAACGTGCCTTCCGAAGCACGGAGATGCTTGTCATGGACGTCACTTAAATGGTCGGAATGGTCACCCATCCAAACACGACCGCGCCGTGGGTTGCTTAACTTTTGGTATCACTACCAAAGCGCTTGTGCTTGTGGCGCCATTGCGCCACAAGCAAATTATTATTTATCTCTTGTTAACTCCATTATGATTTCTGGAGCTGTACCCCCTTCCTGGAGATTGCAGAATATAATTCCAATACTGAAATCCAATAAATCCTCAGGCGATCCTAACTCATACAGGCCAATTGCTCTTTCCTCAGTTTTGATGAAAATTGCTGAACACTTAATAAAAAACCGTTTAGAATGGTTTGTTGAAAGTAGAGGTTTGCTCTGTAATAATCAGTATGGTTTTAGGAAAGGTCGAAGCACTTCCGATAGTTTAGGAATATTTATTCTAGCGGCCTTTTTAGATATTACAGCAGCATATGATCAGGTGCTGTTGCCTCTTCTTAAAAATAAACTCATTGTTTTGGACGTGCCTATTGTATTAATAAATTTCATTATGAGTATTCTATCTGAACGTTCAATAAATATTTTTTGTGGGGAGTCTACAAAGTCTAGATTAGTATGGAGAGGCTTACCCCAGGGTTCCGTGTTAAGTCCATTATTATTAACATTTATACATATGATTTGGAGGCTACTTTAAATAATAGTGTTAACTTTTTGCAATATGCAGATGATCTAGTTATGTACATTTCTGGTGCTAATATACAAAAGTTATGCATTTCACTTTCTTCTGCTTTAAGTCTTCTTAAGTCATGGCTTGATAACAATGGTTTAAGTCTTTCAGTCACTAAAAGTTCGGTTGTTTTGTTCTCGAGAATGCGGTGCCCACCGACTATTACCGTTTACTATGATAGTTTATTACTTCCCGTTCAAAAAGAAGCAAAATTTTTAGGCTTGATTCTGGATGCTAAATTAACCGGTCTTCCACACATGTATTATTTGGTTGCTAAGTGTAAAAAAGTATTGAATATTCTTAGGTGTTTAGCAGGAGTTTGGTGGGGTGCCCATCCATTCAGCCTAAAGCTTGTATATAATGCCATTATCAGGAGCGTTCTCGATTACGGGTCTTTTTTTTTGGAACCCTGTAGTGTTATGGGATTGCGTAAATTAGATGTTGTTCTATCTAAAGGTTTGCGAATTGTTACGGGAGCAATGCGATCAAGTCCTAACAATGCATTGCAAGTTGAGTGTGCCGAACCACCCCTTCATCTACGACGTCAGTACTTAAGTGACAAGTACATATTCCGTGCCCTGCAGTTCCGCAATCACCCTCTTTTCTCAAAATTACAGCAGCTATCACAGTATGTTGAAAATGACCCATACTGGGCTCATAAAAATCCTCCATGTTTAGTTATAAGCTTCAGAAAATATATTTCCATTCAAGCTCCTATGCATAGGTCTTTGTATTTACCTCTATTTTGTTCCTCTTTCGAGTCCTTGATTATTAGTCCTGATATTTGTTTTGATTTAGATATTCCTAAATATGGTAGTTCTGCTTTGTGTAGCTTCAATTATTCTCTAGAGGTTAATAATTGGCAGGATTCGCATCACCTGTATTGTGACGCTTCGAAACACTCTTCGGAAGGTAATGTAGGTATCGGCGTGTATCACCGTCAGTATCAAATCCATCAAAAGATTAAGTTTCCTCCCGAAACATCCGTATTTACAG
This sequence comes from Pyrausta nigrata, assembly GCA_949316185.1. NCBI lineage: Eukaryota > Metazoa > Arthropoda > Insecta > Lepidoptera > Crambidae > Pyrausta > Pyrausta nigrata. The sequence goes on along the minus strand of OX438955.1, from coordinate 11,409,086 downwards.
GAGAATGTTTTGGCTTACTTAAATCATTGGAATATATATTGCTTATGAATCTTAATAAAACAATTGTATTCTCAGACTCAAAAAGCGCTTTACAAGCCTTAGCCAAATTCCCATTTAAATCAAATACTAGTTTTCCTATAGTCATTGAAAGTAAAGAATTGCTTGTTAAATGTTTGTCTAAAGATTTTCAAGTTGTTTTTGCTTGGATTCCTTCCCATACTGGCATCCCAGGAAATGAGATGGCTGATAGGTTGGCGAATGATGCAGTAGTGTGTGGTGACATTTTACCTTACAAGAATTTTTCCCATGATTTAGCCATTTTGCCGAAGTCATATCTGCGTAAGTCTTGGGACGAAGAATGGGATAGCAGTAGCCGAATCAAGGGCAAGAATTATAAGAAAATACAACCTTGCATTCCGGTGAAACCCTGGTTCTTTCGAACAACGCTAGATAAGTGGGCTACCTCTAGTATAATCCGCATGAGACTAGGGCACACTTGTACCCCAGCACATTTAGCTCGTCTAAAAATTGTAAATAGTGATATGTGTGAGTGTGGCAATGAAGTGGGTGATATCAATCATATTCTTATTTCCTGCCTGAAATATGACCGCTCCTTTTTTATTTCATCACTGATTTCCCTCCGTATTCCGTTTCCTACTTGTATTAATAGTCTTTTATGTACAAATGACCATTCTGTATATAAGTGTATTTCTATTTTTTTACTTAAAAATGATGTTAAGATTTAATATCTATTTTTATTTATTGTATACTTTTCGACCTAAACATAGTTTACCCCTATAATATCCTTGTCCTACGTCCATCACTTTTTCTGATCTTTTCCTTTAAAGCCATCCGTTATTCATAAAATCATTCCTTTCCTTACCTTTTACCCGTCCGTGGCAATGCACAATCCGTGCAAGCCAGTATACAAAAAAAAAAGTACAAATAGTTAATCTGTGGTTGTGTTTCTATTTGCGATAATTTGCGTAGTTTTTGCTCCAATTGCTCGCTCACACGAAAATTATTTAAAAATGCTTACTTTAAGTAGGATTTTCTTGCAGTTGTAAAAACAATTGTAAGGAAAGGAAAGTTGCCACTTGAACTTGCGAGTTGTGGTTTGTGATTGTTGTTTAATTTAGTTTTAATAAATTAATTGATATTTCCAACACAATGAATATTGAAAATGCTGCAATTAATATACTAAAACGTGGGGTTGAACTAGATACTAAGAAGAGGTACACTGAAGCTTTAGTTTGCTATCAAGAAGGTCTTCAAATTTTGGTTGATAAAATGAAAGGTTAAAATTAAATTTTTCTTTTTTTCCTTTGTTATTGGCTCGTAGTAATGCTTTATCACAGATAAATAATAGATGCTTTATGTATTGTAGGCGAGATCGATGACACAGCCAGGAGTTATCTTAGAAAAAAAGTAGAAGAGTACATGAATAGAGCAGAAACAATAAAAAAGATGGTTTTGCAGCAAAAAGAGGCAGGCCAGTTTCATGAGCAAGTGCATATAGAGAACAACTCCACGGGTCACAGCTACAAAACTTTGTTTGGAAGGTTTCTGGATGAGGATGTGCAGTTTGTTTTGGTGGAAGACCCATATGTTAGAAGTTTTCATCAGGTAGACATGTACATACAGTTTTTTCCTACATGTTATGTGAAGATTGTATCCAATAGTTACCAATTTTCTTTCATACTGTTAGCTAACAATGTGCTTTTTTCCAGTGTCAGAATTTTCTCCGGCTAAGTGAACTGCTTGTACGGTCATGTAGTAACTTGAGGTATATTGAATTGATGACCTCACGAGATCCTAAGACGTCACATGAACAACATCAGTGGCTTAATAACTTAGCAAATGATTTAAGAAAATATAGAATTAATCTAGAAGTAAAATATTCAGAAACATTGCATGATAGACAAATAACGTAAGTAACATTTCTTAATTGTGTAAGTAGCCATTTCAAACATTTTGTTCAAATTAATGATCTTGTTTATTTTTACTTTTCAGGCTTAGTACAGGATGGATCATAAAGATAGGCAGAGGACTAGATTTCTTCAAAGCTCCCGATAACAAGTTTTGCTTAGGGGTATATGATTTGGACTTGAGGCAATGCCATGAAACTACTGTTGATATATTTCATTCCAAAAATGTTAAGCAGTCCTATGGTTAGAAGAGATTATACTTATTTTTTAGTTAATTTTATTAAATTGTAGTAGGTAGGTGAATTTTTTAAAACTAGTGGCCTTATTGACCGATGTACTTTAAAGTGATTAAATGATCAGTAACATTTTGTAAAAAAATATTATTAAACTGTGAAAATATTAGGATCTGTTGCAGGTTAAGTCTGCAAATAAAAGTATTTTTATAATGAGTATATACTTTATTTTATAAACAGATAACAATAAGGTGGGAACACCCCACATTTCATAAGTAGATTTCTTTATGCATATTTCTAAGTACATAATAATATGTAATGTGTACTGGTGGTAATGCACCAGACTTAATATCGCAACTGCATATATGTGAAGTACCTATGTTTTTCATGCTTAAAGGAAAAAGATAATATTTGAGGAAATAACTAGTCTTACAAAAATCTTTTGTTAACTAACAGTGGCCAGTTAATAAGTGCAAAGTTGTCCTCCTAAGCTACAATGGAAAAGACTAGTTATAATGTATGGCCTCATATTTCTAAGGTAGAGTGGCTGTAATAAAATTTCCTTAAGCTATTCACATAAGCCAAAGTTCACAATCTCATAATTTATCTGGGTTTCTATATACAAAGATCTTACAAATAAAAAAGGTGGAATGTATGGCAATCTCATCAAAATAACATGATAATTTCATTCAATTTATGTTCATAGCACTGGTGCAAGTCTCAATTTCAGCACAATAGCACATTGTCAACTTACTTTCTCTAATAAGTATACCTTAAAGTACAGTGCAGTCTATATTTCATCGTAATAAATAATAGTATTGTCATAAACACTACTAAGTACTAATAATAAGTTGTTACACATTTGTTAAAATGAAATTGCTTTCATTTCCATCGTTAAAATTTTACACACTTTGCTATTTCCACTTTTTAGTTATACTCTGTTTGTATACAATCTAAACGTAGCTCTCTTGTTTGGCTGAGAACAACATGAGTGATTCCATGAGATGTGGTCGGACCATTTCTTCCATATCCTTGGGGTAGTCATCAAAGGCCTCCGGGTTGTGTCTGTAGAGGTTCCTAAGGGCCTTCAGGCAGTGGATGAGGGTTTGGTCCGGGTTCACGTCAAGGTGTGGGCGCGTTTGCTGCATCCTAACCAGCCGGGTAAGATGAGGAACGCCTTCTAATTGCACGATTTGGTGGGCGACGTCGGGAACTACAGTCAGCCTGTAGAGGAAATAGATGTTTAGAATGTATGCTAAGAACAAGACTAAGCTATTTTTTTAAACTTGTGTAATAGCAAGTAGGTATAGAAGGTTCATATCAGGAAAAAATACAATCTATGAACATATGGTCCATTAACAACTTCTTTTCATCTCGGGGCATTAAACTAAAACATTTTTTCAGTCAGTGCACTAACTGTATAGCACTAGACATTGATTTCTGATTATGATGACAATTATGTAGGTATATAGGTAAATAAAATAGGCAGGCCGCCTTATCGAGTCGCGTGAACTTAATTAGGCGGCCTACATATACTGCAGGGTACAGGGACGCGAGTGTAAGACCACCGGGCACTGTGTGTGATGCGCGCCTCCTCACCTCTCCTAGTTCGTCTTACCCCTGCGCTCCTGTATCCCGCAGATGAGGACTCGAGGACTTGAAGATAATTACACCATCCTATTTGTAGCTTTCTAACAAGTATCCTACTTAGGATGGTACCTTCCATGTTAGGATCCTAAGGTCGCATTCTACTTAGTAGGATCCTAACTAGGAAGTTAGGATGGATGCCTATCCATCCTAACTTCCTGCACCTGCCTAGGTGCTCTACTCTGATAACGCATTGTCCGTATTTTCGCGTCTAGCCGTCGCACTCGCTCGCACTGACATCTGGCTCGTATTTTCGAGTCTAGCCATCACGCTCGTTCGCGTTGTCATTCTGTCGTCAGTGAAAGGGACGGCTACATTCGAATATACGGACATCGTCAACCGGAGTAAGGCCTCTGACACCTTTCTAGTTAGGAAGCTCGCTTAACTAGGTAGGTAGGAACCTAAATAGTAAGTGAACTGCGATTACATCTTCCTAGTCATTTATTGATGTACTAGTGGTTCCCCGCGCCTTTGCCCGCAAGAGTTGGATTTTCCATATAACTTTTATCCCCTCATTTCACCCCCTTAATGTCTCTATATCGCGACAAAATGTAGCCTTTGTCCTTTTCAGGGTCTCGACTGTCTCCACACCAAAATTTATCTCAATCGGTTCAGTGGTTTAAGCATCAAGAGGAAACAGACAGACAGACAGACACACTTTCGCATTTATAATATTAGTATGGATGTATGCCCACAGGGGGACTTTTACACGTCCCAACATATATTTTTAAGCCCTACCATACCACTGCTTCGGGACAAATTGTGGGCTAGTGCTAAGAAGCAGCCAAGCAGCTATTTCCTAAGTAGGATCCTAGTTTGCTACAAACAAGATGGTGTAGTAAGTGCTTGAGATCTTTATCTTCATGAAATAGCATGAAGAGCAGAAATACGTACCTAGAGATCGCCTCAGCAGCATGGCAGTGCAGTCTCGCCTGCGCCCTCCGCTCGGCGTTGCGCGGCGCGTGCGTCGGCGCGGACCGGGCGAAGCACACCAGCGCCGCCGCGGCGGACAGCTGCGGCGATGATAGCGGCAGTATGCAGCGCGGTACGCGGGAGAGGGATGCCAGGAGAGACGCGGTTTGCTCCTGAGAAAGATGGTAGGGAGTTATTAGACTACGCGGTATTCAGACAGTCTTACTAAGACTCAGCGCAGTGTAATAAGCGTTGTCTGCCCCATCTCGCTCTTTCACAGTATGAAACAGCGAGATGAAGGATAGACCGTCTCAGTAAGACTGTTTGACGACCGTCTTGGTGTAGTGGTTCGCGCCACGGACTTCTAAACCAGGCGGTTGCGGGTTCGAATCCCGCAAGGGGCAAATGTTTGTGTGATGAGCACGAGCATTTGTACCTAAGTCATGGATGTTTATAAAAGTATTTAAGTATGTCTATCCGTTATCCTAGTCACCATAGCACAAGCTCACGCTTAGTATGAGGCTAGGTAATTGGTGTTTGTTGGAACATATTGGTGTTTGTTGAATCATACACTCCTTTAACAATCATATCTTGTGTGACACAGTCTATCCATCTTTTTCTAGGAACCTTTCTGTGTATACCACTTACATCCACATGCCCATTTTTTCGTCACATGTTCCTCCTCTCTCTTTATAACATATTATGACCTTACCAACCAAGACTGTCTGCGTGGATGCGTACATAAAGAAGGATTAGGTTACGACAAATGTAATTTCTCAGATCAGAAATAACGGTGGTACCATAACATCCAGACCCGAAACAATTTAGGAACTACGGTTTATTAATTGAGGCGGACCAGGATCGAACCCGGGACCTCGGAAATGAAATCTTGAACCGTGCAACAAACCATCTCGATCACGGAGTTCGACGCGCCGATAGCGCCCTCTTGCGGTTTACGCAAAAATAAATAAAATACAGTTGTAGTGGTGCATTGTATGATGTGGAGATTTATAATTGATTAGTATAGAACCACAGTATACTGTTGTTTTTTAGTGTACGTTTGAAACTGCAAATCTTCCTAAAATAAAAAAAATAATTGTGCGTACCTGTAAGAACACTGAAATGTTTGGCCCCCTCCTCTTCACGGCTTCCAGCAGGCGCTCAACAGTGCGATGCTTGGTGAAAACTTCTACGATGTCCGACTTGGCGGCGCTAGCGTCGTCTTCACGTTTCTCAAGTTCTAACTCTCGAACTAGATTTACTAGACATGCCGTGCAGAGGAGAAGTAGCTGGCAGCATTCGGTGCGGGATAATAAACCTGCATTTAAATTTTGTAGTGAAATAAATAAAATCCTTGCTTAAAACTTCGTGCTACTAAGTTGTATCATGATTAAATACACTTTAATTTTGCTTTAGAAGCAATCAAATTTTATTTAATTTTCAATATAAAATCAGAATTGTACTCGGAAAACAGAAATCTTTGTTTATAACAAACAGTTCACAGTTAGTGTTACACAAAATGAAAGAGCCTAGGTTCCTCCTACTCTAGAGGTTCGATAACCGCGAAAAAAGATAGCATCTTAGAAATGTAGTTCTGCTACTCGCCGCTAGATGGCGTTACCTGTACTCAACATGCTATTTTTCAAGACGAAGCTTATCAAAACAGTAGGTACCTACCTACCTAATTGTTATGAAGCAAAGTATTTAAAACATACCAGTAATGTTTTCAACAATGGTGTTCAGATAGAGATGGAGTTGCGCGAGGTCGTAGTGCCCTCTGAGCCAGGGCGCAGTGATCTGAGTGAGCACGGTGATGGCCTCACGCATCTGAGGTTCGGGGTTTGATCGGTCTGACAGAATGTCTGACAGGATTTCTATGCCGCCACCCTGTGTACAAATTTATATTTTAATTATTGTTGTGTATAATGTAATTAGCTAAGAAACGTTTTTATTAAATAAAATGGGTATATGTGTAAATCCTATTCTTAGCAAATAAATATGGTACCCATTTGATTACATACTTTCCACATTTTTTATGTGTGAGTCATCTTTTACTAATCGTAAATTTAAAATCAGCAGAAGATTACTTAGTTACCATGTTTGCTTTACAATATTGGTTGTTAATAAATTATTGTTTTTAAGTGATTTCATGCATTCACTTTGCAATCTCTCACCTCTGGTGGAAATTTTTCAAGGAAAGTAATATCTAATCGTTGGATGTTAATTAATCAATATGCAAAGACAAAGATCTAGTTACCCTGCTACAAACATATACTACAAGTAAGCCTACTTTGTACCAAAAATTTTCCAAGTAAATTGCGTTGTTGTTTCTTCTACAAAGAGTTATCTGTCTTAGTCTATCCCAAATGTCTTACCTCTTCAAACTGTTTAACAGCATCGGCCGTAACGCACACAGTCGCTAAAGCTCTCAATGACAGCGCCTTTATAGAGCTCTTATTGCTCTCAATAATGGCGGTTAACAGCGCCCTAGGCACTCCGCAGTCCACAAATGGCAGTTCCGTGATACTCTTCATGACTTTAGTGCACTTGTCGTGAAGGGATGATTCCGTAGGATCGCTCAGCATAGCCAAGTGGCCGATTGAAGTGAGCGTGCTCTTGAGGATCATGTCAGAAGGCGGCTCTTCAATTATTGACACAAGCGTCTGAAAGAAACGTTTGGGTTTAGTGTGAGTTAGATGGTGAGTCACAGGGTTTCGAAGGATGAGAAAATTTTGAGCTTAAAGTAGCTATACCAAAAATGAAGTCCAAATCTTTTTAAGTAAATAAAAATAAATTGTTTCAACAAACACACCAATAACCTAGCCCCAAACTAAGCTTGAGCTTGTGCTATGGTGACTAGGATAACGGATAGATATACGTATATACATTTATAAACATCCATGACTGAGGTACAACTGCTCGTGCTCATTACACAAACATTTGCCCCGTGCGGGATTCGAACCCGCAACCGCCTGGTTTAGAGTCCGTGCCGCGAACCACTACACCAAGACGGTCGTCGAATTAAGTGAATTAAGTGTTTAGGTAAAATTATCTATATAAGCTAAGTTAAAATAATTGTTACTACTTAGTACAATTAGAATGATCGATGAGTGAGGTCATCTTAATAGTCATACCATGGGTTCTACTGGGCGTGGATTGTAAATATCCCCGACTAAAGTACATTGGTATTTAATTCACATCCTTATTTATGTTTATTCCGCTTGTAATGTCCGTTTATTATGCTATCTGGTGTCAAGTACGTATAATCACATATATTGGACTATAGTTAAATTTCCATAAGACACACTTGTTGCGTAATAAATATAATACGTTGTGTTGGTTAGAAATCAATATTTTGAGATGTCCTGTTTATTTCCATGGATTTACTTATCGCGGTTTCTCTAGTGTCTACGTGTTTTCCTTGACCGATAAAATGCCTTCGTCTTTGAATTTGTTATCCAGAGATAAATCATTTATCGCAATACCTGAAACATCGGCAGATAACTAGATAAAAAGATAAATAAACATACCTTCATCTGTTGGACTAATACTGCCTTGGTTGTCTCTAGAAAGATGCCGATGAGAGTGTCCAAATGTTTCTGAACTAGGCTCCATTCCGGTCTACTTTCGTTTAACTCAATCTTGACATCCTCGCCTATATCAATCAACTTTTGCAAGTACAGCTGTAGCGATTTCTTTATCTTATCCCATCTCTCGGGAGTCTCACCCGGTGGTTTAGTGTTCAAGGTAATGCTATGAGCTAACACAAACTCGTTTATGTTCGCAACCAATAGGCAGATTTGCTCCTCGCTCGAATTATTGGCTTCCATTTGCCTAAAATTATGAAATCAATTTATTAGCTTTATTAGGTGAACGTAACGTAACGTAATGTTGTACTTTACATAAGCTGGTCACGTCGCGCATAGTTAAAGGTGCTAATAGGCATCAATTGGAATCAAAACTCTGTTAATTAAGTTATGTCCCAACTATTATGTACCATCATTTTTAAAGACCAATTTTTTCATGGGAACAATAAAGTTTATAAGTTACCTACATGTGACATAAATAAAATAAATATATTTTTGTTAAAATCCTTGCTAACTGTATCAATATTCGGGAAGTCATATACCTATCACTATAACAAAAAAACAAAGAGCATCAAAGATAGTACCTAATGATGTTGGTGTCGGCAACATAGTGCAATCGGGAGTATCAATATTTACCTTAGCACATCACTGTATTGATGAACGATGATCTGACCATGGGTCTGTACTTTCTTAATGTTGCCAGTTATGGTTGCCGAGCTAGCAGACACCATCGCCTTCATCTCGGCGCCCAAGGGCTTGCTTTGTAGCGTGGTCATGCACTCATTTTCACAGGACCCTACGAGGTCACACAACCAATGCTGAACAGGCTCAGGCTTCCTCTCGCAAAGCCGCTCCAACGTAGTCTGGTCTATACTCCTCTCTCTATACAAAATCTCGTTCTGGTTGTTCAAAACCACCCTGCAATAATCATTAACAAGTTAGTTACGCTGTCATTAAGTAATCATCAAAAGCTAAAATTATCTCTTGAATTTACGCAAGCAATGAACGTGTATCTCGTTAACCTTCCTCAAACGGTCATAGCAAACTAACTTACCCGCTACTATTGAAGTTCTCCAACAAGTTAATCCTACGAGTATTCTTCTTCATGCTCTTTGGTGTGACACCGTTCATGTACTCGTGGGGAGCCAACATTTTAGGTGTAGATGTACAGGCTAGATCTAACTGCATGTCCCCGAAGTGCAGTTCTTCCTCTTTTAATTTTTCTCGCTTCGAATCATGTGTTAAGTCTTTGTTAGTCTTTGAATCTGTGTCGTAAGGCGTCTTCTGTTTGTCCTGGAATTGTGGTGGTGGTGTCACTCTTCTATTTTTCAGGAAACATGTCTCTTCTTCTGGTTTATCCTTAGCTTTTAAATTTATGTCGCTATCTGTCGCGACTAGTCTTTCGTTATAACTGGGGATCAGCAATTCTTGCTGCGGATAACCCACTATCACCCAAGAGTTTTGTTCTGCAGTCCTTGGCAGACCGAGAGATGGTACTCTGTTGCCATTCAAAACACCTCCAGCGTAAGTTTCAACAACAGGCTTCTCTTTTTTGGAAGGAAATATTCTAAACAAATCCTTTTTATCTAACTTTGCTGCTATTCGATGTTTAGCTTTGGGTCCAGCTTTTTTCGTTGGCTTTAGATGTAGGCTATCCATAATATTTTTACCTAGAATTGCTTTCGATGGTTTGTGAATTTGTTCTTGTGATTCTTCCATCTCTTCTTTAACAACATCTTCATCGATGTAGCCTAAAGAATGGTACCCCTCTTGAATATCCAAAATCTGTTGGTCTAGCCTTTGAGCCTCGAAGTTTAGTGACTTGTTCAGTCTATTTCTTTCAAATTTTGGGGTTGTTGTGATAGGTAGGTTATCATCGTTAGACAAACTTCTTCTGTATTCTGCTCTTGCAATAGCGAGTCTTTCTGTTGGCACGTAGGACACATTCGAAATTGGTGTTCGGACTCGAGGTTGGTTATTAACAGCAATTTCATTATCATCTGTTAATTTTATGAACTCCAGACTTTCATCAGATTTATTTTTACTAGTTTCTAAATCTTTAACTTTTGCCACTTTACTGATTTTTGTGCTATGCATTTCTGAACTTGATACAAACGATTTCTTTACTGGATACTTCTTGGAAGGACTTAAAATATTATTATTCTTAGCAGGCGTATCTTTGGTATCATTATGTATTGCACTTATAACAGGATTATTTTCTTTATTATTGATATTTGGGGGTGTCACTTTGATTTTAATTTTATTAACCGATTCTACATTCGACTTCAAGTTTGGTGAGTTGTTTTCAGTTTTCTTGTCTTTATTGGATTTTTCGTTGTTTACGTTTTTCGCCGTAACATTGTTGTCGTTCTTACTAACATCTTCTTTATCTTTCAGTAACTGGATGTGTTCTTCGTCACAATGAATTTCATAATATTTCTGTAAGTCATACGGTGTTTGTATGACACTACTGCTGCGTAAGCGGGGTTTCGGTGTAGGAGTTGTTGGGGGTGGAACATGGGGTACTCGCCCATTATCAACAACATCTTTACTAGGCGTGTTTTGAAAATCGGCCGCTTGTTTGACCGTGATGTTCTCATTATTGTTTGAATCGCTGCTACTAGACGATTTGTTTTTAGAATCATTACTCTCGGGTGATGGGTAATATTGCGATGGGGGTGGTGAACTATCGGAATCCGAGAAACCTGAGTCTTGGCTCTTGTGACTGCCGGGGCTGCCGTGGCGCAGAGGCCACTGGTTTATCTGCACATTGTTGGGTTGCGCAATGTTATCGGCGCTATTGTTCCTTTGTTGCTCCGGCTGGTTGGCGATCCAATGCGGCAGTTGCGGCTCCCAGTCCTGTTCATCTCTGCGATTGTTGCGGTTCCACTCCGGCTGCTGGGCCACTGGACTCCCGATGTCCGGCGGTGAGTCACCCCACCAGACTTTGCTTCGAGTACGTTGAAAATTGGACATCCTGCAAAAGAACAAAGATAAAATTACTCGTGGGAAGAGCGTGTCGGAGCGATGGGTTTAATGATCGGTGCCTAGTGACGTAATTTCTTGGTCCATTATAGACTATAGTTTGGGAGGTGGCGATGCGTGACAGCTTGTTTTGTTTGAGGTCTTTTTTTATTCGGATATGATCATGGGAATTTTACATGTATGGTGATTATAGTTGAAATCCAAATCCGACCTTGTGAGGTCTTGTCATACAAAATAGTGAAGCGTGAACGCGTTTGGTAGTTGGTATTAATAATAATGGCATCTCACGACGAACGGGCTAGGATCGCAGGCAGATGTTAAAAACCGTTGCAAATCTATTGTGCAAGCGAGTGCAAGGGCGAACGTTCATTCAGTGATTTTGTCAAAGCTCTCCCCTCGACTTTGACTTGGGAAAGGTATGGTCCGGATTATTTGATATCAAGTGACCTACCGGGCGGCTGTCCAATAATAAAAAACTGAAAAACTTCAAACGAAAATCAAAGTTTTTAAAGTTATGCGGTGTTAAATTTGACCAGGTTTAAAATGGGTCTAAATATTAGCCGACAACAGAGGAATGAATGACACATTCGTGACATAACCTAATACAGAAGCGCTTTTTTAATTGGCTAGCCATAGCTTAGTCCTGTCTTAAACCTGGTACTAAGTTTTTGGAATAACGGGGTTACAGTTTATTTTTCCTTATGCTTTTACCGTTAACTTTAATTAACAAATCAATGCAATTCCGTTGTTTCTAAGTCGGTCATATTAGTTTGTGGTTGTCTCTCCTATGAGTCAATGTTACTGATTCATAGTTACTACTTATCACTTTACCTACACAGTGGCAAGTACTTCATATATTATTGTGCCACTTGCCATAAAAGTTAGTCAGCCATCTGATATACCCGCCAAATATAAACAATTATGTTATTGCTAAGTTATTATGAAAACATTGGTAATCGCTCACGGGTTCTCAGTATTGTTAGTGCCAGCTTTAAAAAAATGCCGTTTTGGCAAATGTGAGTAAGATATATAGGTACGTTTTTGTATAGCTGTTTCGAATTCCAAAATTGGGTATAGCTAAGTAATAAGCAAATAACCAGTAATTTTCAGCGGCTTAAGTTATTTATATTAATATTAGATAATTATTTAGTGCAAAGTATGTATTGCTTATTCAAACTGAGCTTATTAAGCTTAGAGTTCACTAATACATGTTTAATTTTTATTAGCCGGTTTTGTATTACTTGACATATTTTGTATGGAAAATCTGTCAAATTAACCGTCAATCGAGGGTTACCAGTTGTTTCAAAATTAGTAAACTCAGGACTAATAAGTAGTATTGCTTGTGGCGCAGTGGGCGGCAGCGCTTTGGTAGTGATACCAAAGTTAAGCAAGTGATTGGATGGGTGACCATTCCGACCATTCAATCTCCGTGCTTTGGCAGGCACGTAAAGCAGTTGATCCTGGCTAATATCTGTTGGTATTAGTCGTTAAGCCTAGTCAGAGGCCCTAGGGCGGCTTGATAACATCTGACAGTAAGGTTTGTCACTTGCCTTACAGACACCCCTCCACTAATCCGCACTGAGCCCGCATGGTGGAGTATGGCTCGTACCTCCTCATAGTTGAGGTGAGGCCTTTTCCTCTATATAGGCTGACTTTTAACGGATAAGGTATGCCTGGGTACGTATACCTACCTACTTAAAATAACTATGTACTAGGATTATATGTGTTAGCTGTTGATGTATAAAAGGGGTAATGGTGTGTCGTTTTCGTTTTATGTAAACTTAGTTGTTAACGTTACGTAAACGGTGCTAATGTGTGTTAACCTTTACGGGTATTTTACTCGGACTATTTGACCCCGGCTTTTGGTCATTGCGATGCAAGCGGTATTGATCGCATTCACCTTTCATACAGACGTTGAAGGAATACCTTGTTTAAATCGAATTAAAATGTTCTTTATAAAATTATATAATAAAGTTTATATTTGATCGCAAATAGGTATTGTATTAAAATATAACGCCAGAGTTGGCACGAAAAGAAGTTGCATATTATTTTCGTTGATTCTCATCAAGGAATTTACGAAAGCTCTTTTGACGTGTGTAAATGTTCGCTATCTTGCTAAATTATCTAATAAAAAAAAACAGACACCATACCTAGGTACCTTCCTACTAAGTTATTTTTTTAAACTTTCCTAGGACCTATCTAGGTAAGAATCCTATAGCGTGGTGTACCTATTCTAAGAAATTGGGTTTTTCTACCGTTCTTCAGATGTAGGTAACTGAAACTGAAAACAAAGATTTAACCTACTTAAGCCTAACAGTACGTAAATCCCTATACATACGAGTAGGTATGCATTAACATTAGTAAGTATTTCAATTACTGCAATTATCGGACAAGTGCAAATCTTCGTTGAGCAAGCGATGCTGCAAAACAACTCATTAGTGCTTCTTCGGCGCTAAAACCAAAGTAATAATAAAAACGATGATTGTAATGTTGCGTGTGATCGCCCGAGGCTTATTGGCTAGTTTTGCAAAGTGACTAGCAGGTTTTAGTGGTCGAATCGATGTTCCAGGCTGTTTTTACGTTGATTTCGTCAATTAAACCAAAAAATATATATTTATACCTACACGGCGTTAGTGTAAACAGTCTTTAAAGGGGGTGAATATGGCCATCAATACCTACAACTTTTACTATGGAGATAAAACCGAAATCGCGAAAAATTATTGGCTCTCCGTACATTCTTTATTTCTTTCTTTTATACATAGTGGATGCACATAGAGGTAGCAGAATTATTTCTATTAAGTACCAGTAAGTACTGGATATGTATTCCGATTTCGATCATGACTCCATGGTAAAAAGTGTAGGTATTTGATGGCCATATTCACCCCCTTAAGATATAAGATAAGTTTACACTAACATCTTGTGTATCTAATTTGCATCTAATGTTAGAAATACGTCTACCTACGAAGCTGGCCGTAGTCTAGGTTCAGTTGCCAGCACTTTACATACATCAGATTATAATGTTTTGTCGCAAAATCACTCTATTACAATGCCGCAGTGTTTACTTAGAAGTGCTGTCATCCAAACTTTTTGTCGTGACAGTAATTTTATGTTTTCTGTGCCAAAACACATTTTTTTAAATTATTTATTCTGGTGCCTTAGAATTACATATAAAAATATCCTTTGATGTATTTTGGACACAATTCCAGTCCACCGCAGGTGAATTCTTGTAGGGATCATGAATTGATGCGGGATAACGGATTTTCAACAGTCGTAAATTATTAGGCTGCATAGTGGCAGAGTGGCGACCATGTTTTAGGTACCTACTTGGTAAATAACATCCACAAATATAATTATTTTTACGAAAGCAATTTGTTTGCAAGTTTTTACGAAATCAAATTAAACGGTCACAAATATGGTCCCACCGGATGACACGGTCGGTCAATTTTTGTGAGCGAAATTTAATTTAATCCACAAATATTGTTGAATAAACAAATAATCTTAATGTGTTAACTTGTGTTTTGAACTTATTCTCAGGTATTGCGTTCAAATAAATATGGCTTCGAACACCGGTTTGCAGAGGAAACTCCATCACTTACCTCCTATCTAACTACACTTTCTTTTGAAAGTGTACAGTTTATTAGTCACCTAACATGGCGAATTAGGTACTATCGAGGACAAGTGCGCCTTACCAAGCGCCTGCGCCTGGCCAAAACCATTTGCACATTACATCGTATTTTACTAAGGACAAATAAAAACATAAGAAGCTATATTCTAGCGACGTAACAATAAAATTCAAGCTCACCTTTACACAGACATATATTTTTTAAGTACAGCAAGAGCATCAAAATGTATACATCTGCATTAGATTTGCGACCTTATTACATTGGTATAAAAACTTGTATACATTTCATTGCTTGTACATCTGAGGCCTACCAAGTGAAACTCTCTGCAAAGTGGTAAGGCGCAATGGTCCCCGATAGTAGCAGATACTTTAATATCAGAAATCAGAAGTAAGTAGGCAATATTTACTTTTGGCCAACGAAAAAGTTATGATAACCAGCAAGAACTACCTTTTCTCAGTTATAAGTGAATTTTCGTCGTCATTTTAAAAATGCGTTTTATCTGTCAACCTTTAGATACCTAATTAGGATGTGGAATGCAACATACCTTGAAGACTATCATAGTAACCTTCAGAAAGACATTGTTACTTAAGTAAGTGCCTATTTCCTTTGTTTTGTGTTTGCCTGACTGATAGGTACTTCGATACCTACTTTCTTTCATGGCCAATAAGTAATAACTTTCCTAATTTACTCGTATTGCCTACTGCAACACACCTACTAGGTACCTACTTCGACAAAACATACATAAAACTATGAAAGTTACTTAGTACTTCTGTAACATTTTTTTTAAAGTATCGATTCGAAATATCTCAGCTAAACTGTCAATTCAAATGGCAAGGCCATTGATTTCATTTGGGGTCACGAAACCGTGGCTTAGGAAAATGAAAAACAAAAGCCGGTTTATGCACTTGCGATTGATCCAATTAAAACGGGTGAAAGATGCAAATTGCATTCAGACCTTTGCCGTCTTAACCTTCACGCGCGGCCCTGGCGACTTCCTTGGCTTTATGCTCGCCTGGTACTTCTCAGTCACGTCACGGCTGACTAGAAACAATAAAATAATTACTTCATTCGTTTGCTTAGTTTTTTAATTTATTGACGAGCAGAAATATTTTAGTTATTACCTGCTTTATATTAAAAAAAGTAGTTAAATCAGATTCTTCCCCTTTTGCTAAATAAAGAAAAACTACTCTCTCCCTACAAACTCTTCAATGATATGAGCTATGTCGAAGTTTTATTATTATTTAATTGATTACCTATGCTCAGTTTACGTTTTTCAGATTTTTTTTGTAGATATTGGTGCCATCATCTGTCAGCCAGCCAGTGCCATGTCTTTTTTGTCTAATCTTAATTTACCGTAATATTGTGTCCGTAAGTTTTTGCTTATTATTGTTTAACGCAAAGAAATTTCTGTAACTTTCACTATTGGCGACACACATCTGGCTAATTATTCCAATTTCGTTGTGGGTTCGTGACATATTTGAGTGGAAATTGTAAATAATAGGTGTGCGTGCGCAGATAACTGTATCTCAAGATGCCTTTGGCAATGATAAGTTGGGCTCTATCTTGTATCAAACAAATGCCCGAACGAATCCATGTTGAATATTTTTTTGGAGTATTTAGGTTTTGAAATAAATACATGGAAGAAAGGTTAGTCATATGAGTTCGTATCATTATTGTAATTGAAACAATTTTATCAACTGTGGAGGCAAATTGCGGAAAACCTCAGCAAAAACATTGTAGACTGCACTCAAAATTCTTCGTAAACCGTTTATAATCATTATTATATCCGTGAAGTAATAGCAAATTGGAGTAAAATTTTCTGCTAATGGACGCCTCACGAATGTTGCATTGGCGGAGCATGACTGAATTATTCTTATAGCACATTCAATGCGCTATTAGCGATGCAACTAGAATCAGATAAACCTAACATTATTGCGAGTTTCAGAAAAGTTCATTTGATACTTTGATACTCGTAAGTGGTACAGTTAGGAACAGTAATTTATCTATCTGTTCGGAATTCGAAATCGCTCAAATTGGCACAATGAGGTTTGCACGCACTCTTGAGAACGAAAAAAAACAAAATAAAAATCGAATTGCTTGCTATTGATTTGGCAGGCAAGAATAAAAATTAAACAATTTATTTAAAAATAGAATGTGTACATATATGACAATTTTAAATTGTATGGCGATTGCAACTCATGCAGCTGGCCACTAAGAAATAGCCAATACAGTCTAATCGTCTTTATAAAATTTATTTCTGAATTAAAAACGGGTTACCGTGCATCTGTGTACAAATACCGAAGTACCTAGGTATCATCATACAGGACAGGAATGTAGCACCTTCGTGAAACTTTCCGTATTGGGATAGCCCGTTCTAATGTAAACTTGATAATGGCTGCGGGTGCACCTGGCATAACGGTCGCGTGTCATCTGCTCGTCTGCCATACGCCACGCTTGGCTGTATAGCACGCGCCCTTGGCCGTCCCGGTCCTCGTGCTCGAATGAGCACCGTTCCAATTTCAAAATTTTGGATTGGATGGATGAAAAAGTTTTTTGCTATGTTGCATGTTACTATTTTTTTTGAAACTTTCATCTGTTTGTTTTTTTATTTTGTTTTCATTAGATTTTAATCTAGCAAACCGATTAAGGAAAAAATAAGCTCTTGCAATTGTGTAATTAACAAAACACGTTTTTACAGTTTTTTGTTATTTTAAGATAATTATTTATGTGATTAGAAATAGGTCTGACAGTACTTACATAGTTAATTTACATTTAAGAACATACCCTGTTACTAAGTACAGAAACATAATTTGTATATTAATCAGCATTCACATTGGAAAGCAAATGCAACGTAACGCATTTTCTCTTATTTGCATGACTAGCTGCGATGCGTGAGTTTCCATGTTCCTTCCGCAGCTGTCAAAATTTAAAAATGGAAAACCGTTACATTCACCTCAATCGATCGATATGCGCACGAGTGTCATCGGTTGTGATTTGATCTCTATGGTTACGGCCAGGTGTTAGCAAGTTCCGCTTTTTTTATTTGTGAAGGGTCACCGATTTGGCGCCCCTGCCTTGGTGTGAGTGATTATTTATACAGTGTGGTGGTGGTGTAGTGATATAGTGGCTATTATAATATTTTATTAACACTTTAATTAATGTGAGCTAAGGCAAAGTGATCCAAAGTTTCCAGTTGGCCGTGGCTTTAGATGACGAAATTTCAGGTAGTTTTTTATCTTTTTGATTTATGCGTTCGATATTTATCTCTAAATATAAGTAAGTACTGGTATACCTTTTGAAGTCAGTTAAAAAATACAGCCCCATTTTGGTAACACAATAGTCCTAACAAATTAGATTAGCCAATATTATTCATTCATGAGTCCACTTTGCAAGTGACATTATTTAATGTTCAATCCCATTGTTGTGCGTTTGCGCAACTGTCTACGAGTCACCGTTCTGCTTGTCGCGAAATTAATTAGCATACTAAATGCTGGAATTCGTAAGTTCATTAAAACATAATGTTGCGCATATGTAAGTGTCTCGGCCAATGTGTATTTAATTCAAGGTTCTTCGACGATTTATTAATTTTAGTGATGATTTTGCACGCTTGTGTTATTTTATACGTATTTAATTTAGTTAAACTTCAAAAGATTTTAACCTATTACTTCGTTTTCATAAAATAATCTGAAAATTACCCAAAAGTCTTAAAAGAACTAAGACTGACAATACAAATAAATTATATTTTGGTATATTTGTAATGATTTGTTTAATCACAAGCTTAAATGTCTAACTCTTTTTTAAAACGATAAAAGTAAAAGAATCAAATTGAATTTCTTACAGAGCCGTGCAAATTTTAATCATATTAAGTTTTCTTTCCTTCTTTAAAAAAATATGTTAGGCGCATCCTGTTTCGCGTAAGTAAAAATATTTAAGGCGCATCCTGTATTTAGGTAAGACACCGCGCCCCCCTCGTTATCCCGGGATCCCAAACGTTATAGTTGCTTACCGGTCCCGTAACATCTGTCTGTTCAATATTTGTTGCCTTATACAGGGTTGCCAAGTGGCTAATTGCTATTCAAATATTTTCTTTGACATGGAACTTTCGTTTTTCTGGTTCCTTTATTATATGTTGGTCTCCTTTTGAGATCAGATTTTTTAGACTTAAATTCAACGTTAGTATTTACAGTGTTGCATTATCGTGAATTGTTTAATTAATATCGTGAACTTATAAATTAATTACGTGACATTTTTTTTATCATATTTTTTGTTTGATTCCTTTATTTACCTACTTATTACAAAATACTTTTGACAAAAAACACAACAACAAAAATACTGATTTCATTATGGCAAAAATATACCATAAAGACTTTTACTGTTGCAGCTTTTCTATTCCACGGGTAGTATCCGCAATGAAGTAATTAATATCATAGAATAAGTATTCATATCATCTATACTTCATAGACAACTAGCTACCCTGTATAAGCCAGACTCGAGCCCCCAAAAGGCAGGAATACCCTGTTTGGGGACTAACAGTAATCCTAGAAAACTTAAGTTGTATATGTTAGGGGTATGTTGAAGTGGTTGTGTATCACTTTCTGTTAATAAAGTTGATTCTTATTCTTATACTAAGTGAACCCTGCTTCCTTGCCAGAGTGGTCAGGCGAGCGGGACTTCCGCGCTTGTGAAAGCGAAGGTTGACGTTACACAATTGTATGCAGATGCGATAATTCAATACAACGTGAATTATTTACAAAGACAAAATATTGATGTGCTAATTGAAGAAGAAAAAGTTTGGTTACGTTGGTACCAATATCTACTTCGTCTACCAAAGTTAAAGAATTATTGTAGGTGATGAATTGTATCATAGGAAAACAACTTCTTTAGTTAAGTAATATTCAAACGGAATCCGCTAAACGCAATAGGTAGGTGATTTTTGATTGATTATCCTAGTCACCATAGCACAAGCTCACGCTTAGTTTGGGGCTAGGTAATTGGTGTGTTTGTTAAAACAATTTATTTATTATTATTATTATTATATTAGACTACTTAAACTCCTGCTTAAATAAATATTTATATATTTTTTAAACGAATCACTTACAGAGACTGTTCCTGCAAAAGATATGGATCAATTCGAAAACTTACAGGGACACCTGTATAAAAATAAATCTGTGACTATATCATGTTACTTAGTACTACCTCAGGTTAGTGTAAGAAGATATTGTAACCGTATTAGATACCAAGAACAATAGTAGATTGTTATACAAGGGCCGAAAGTGAACATTCCACTCGAGAAGCTCGAGAGTGGAATGGGTGCTTTCAACCGAGTTAAACATACTATTTTTCATTTCGACTGTGAGGAAAGAAATAGTGTATCGATAGACTCGATAGTTGAGGCAAAAACAATAGTATCGATAGAATATCGATTAGACTATCGATAGACTATCGATAGTTGAGGCAAAAGCAATAGTATCGATACAATATCGATAGTATCGATAAAATGTCGATAGACTATCGATGGTTGAGACAAAACCAATAGTATCGATAAAATACCGATAGTATCGATAGACTATCGATAGTTGAGGTAAAAGCAATAGTATCGATAGAATATCGATAGTCTACCGATAGTAATGATAGTATCGATAGATCCGTTAATATAAATACTATCGACACATAGCAATACTATCGATAGTATCAAAGTTCAATATTAAAATCACTATCGATAGCTGATACAGCTCTGACTATTGCAATAACTATCGATACTCTCGATAGTGGCTTTTTATTCAATAGTAGGAGTATAAAGTAGGAGGGAAAAACTATTTCCCACCCGGCTATCTACACATGAAAGTTCAACTTTCCGAACAGGTGAGATGAAAACAAATAATCGACCTAGATATACCTGTCAAATTAGGTAGGTAGGTATAGCCTACTAAAGTATAACATCAGTAAATGTACTCATTATGGCGTACAAAGTAGTTTGTAAGTGAGCTTTTACCACAGACATGGTTGGCTGGAGAAATGGTGAGGGCCAACACGGCACGCGCGTGCCATATGGCCGATAAGTTTAGAAAAATATAAAACGACCGGTCACGTGTCGATGGTTAACTTTTTAAAAAGCGTTCGTGTGTACAGCCAGCTATACTTCATGTTATTAAAACTTTTTGTTGTGCCTTATGGAACGTATTTTAATGAGCTTAGGCGTCATAATCATAATAAGTTTCCATACGATTCATACGAACGAAAATAGAACGTTGTGGTTTTAATCACGAGTTGCCTACTGTACCTATAACAAATAAAATAATCACAATGGTTATATTATGTTGGACGAGTTGACTTTTCATGGTCCGAGAGTAAATACTGCCTTGACAGACAGTATTTATCATATTAATATATATAAAATTACTACGGTTGTTAAAACACTTCCATAGGTATTAGGAAAATGTTGTTTAAGATATGCATCAGTAACATTTAACGTAGGTGGCTTTAAGGTTTCTTGGCACACGCCGTAGCACGCGACCGAATAAAAACTATTTAATTTCTTCCTAATGGATTACTCATGTAATATCCGTTAGGGTTAAACGGAACGACCTTGGTTACTATTGGCGGGAATTGATTAAATGTTGACATTTAGCTCTGAGGCAGCTGCGAATAGTTGCAATTAACTCCGGTTCTTCACCTGCGTTACGTGAGGACAACGCGACCAGTTTCTATTATCAATTACTAAATTATTCAGCACACAAAACACAATATGCCATCGCAAGATGAAGTAAAAATAAAGTGCTGCCCTATGCCACCTGCGGTATTGCTGAAGTCTTACGTACGTATGATAAAAAAGAGAATTGACTCGTTTTTTTTCCTCGTTTTCGATTAAGATTCCTATCATCGATCTAAAAGTTTGATTGGATAATAGAAAAAACAGCATTCAGGTTCAGGACCTGTGGTCTGAATACTGCGGCCATTTAGGTATCCAACGTTATTGATACCAAAATAATTTGCAAGTTTGAAAGCAATTATCTTACACCAGTCGCTATCTCATTTACGTAATAGTGGCCAGCCTGGGCAGATGTCCAGCCATCTATGGTACTACTGACTGCAACCGTTGTTGTTTTTTTTCAGGCAATTTGTAGCAAATTGCCTGAAAAAAAACTTAAAAAAGTTAGAGTCGTAGAGAATTTACGTTTGTTTTAATAGTATGCAGGAATTTTTATTTAATTTTCTTGGTAAGATAACGACTGGCTAGTTTTCAAGTTGTTCTACAGATGTCCATTTTACATGGGTCTTAAAAAATTATAGCTAAATATTAAAAATACTATTGAAAACATAAAATTTAGTTTTTTTAGTGGTATTAAAAATGTTCTATGCACCCTTTGATTTTGTACCTTACGGCGGCGAAGCTAAAACGAGATTACGTTTCTAACTAACTATACATCTGACAGTTAAAAATAATAATACCTAGCGCTTTTACTATCACAAGCATTTAAAAAAGAGATGTAATTAGCTGAATTGATCAATTATCTCATTCATTACCTTCCCCAGCCTGCATTCACATCCTAGCATACATCTGACTAATGTACTGGAATGTGCTTTGTTCGGGATCCGAACTTGGGGCCTTAATCACAGCGCAGGAATGCACACGTGTCGCATTTTCCTGCGGTCTACTCAGCGTTAGCAGCAGGCCTTAGTCACATGATAGAAAAAGCTGCGATTGTGTGCGATGAGGCTGTGAGAACTTATCTATAGGTTTTATACTCGTAGAACTAAAAAATAAAAACAAAAACTGGCTACTTACAAAAAAAATACTGGCAGCTAAAGTAGAAGAAAACAAAGATTCTTTATTTTATGGATTATAATACGCGGCCAGGGTCAAGTTAAAAAAACAACAAAGTGTCGGAGATTTTTATCGTTACATTGTGTAGTTTTAACGAGTTTTGATTGAATGCTCTAACTGAAAAAAAAACTTAATAAGAGCTCACATATTTTCAGACATAAAATGTACCACACAAAAAGCTTACATTCATTTTTTAACGGCAATCATAATTTTGAATTAAATTAGTAAACATAAATCAACGATCTGTCGAAAACGCAGTAAAGTCCTCCTTCGGACGACAAGTGACGTTGCCATCACAGTTATAAGAAAAACATCAGTAACAGGCCACCAGAACATACAAATACGATTCGTTTCGCACCAAATGACTCAGGAATCCGACTCGATTAACCCCGAACGTTTTTCTACCGATACACATTCAATCATTCTGCGTAAAACGCAATGTAGGAAAACATTTCCCCACACTACTTCCCATGCTCTGAATAGGTACTTTTTCCGTTGCAAACCGCCCGTTAGAGCATCGTTTCGATTTTTTTTAAAGTATGTGCCCCAATCCAACATTAAATATGGTATTAGGTAAACCTAAAGCTTGAAATTATTTATTATTTTAGCTTTAAGTCAATTATTGATACTTCTGTTTGAGACTACAGTATTTGTTGCTTAGAAATAAAACAAAAACATATAGGTATGGTTGGTTGGCGACACAACGTGAACGCAATCATGATTTTATGTTAGCAATTTGAACCCATTGATGGAAATATCAAAGTATTTTAAATAATTTCAAAATAATATCTTCCTTGGATTAATAGTTCCGGGCAATTAATATTTAATTTAAAAAATGCTGTTTCAAACTAAAATTAAGTACTAGTATTTCTACATTGATAATTAAGTAAATATACTGTTGTCAGAATTGGCTTATTACGACCGCTATGGTGTGTTTCCCGCCACCTAAATGGGGATCCACACTGCCAAATTCTCCCGGTAGGTGGCGCATTGTTGATGCGGCCAAAGCTATCTGTCATTCCAGTACAGAAGTTAGGTTTTTTTGAGTATTGTTTTTGTGTTTTCAATCTACGAAAACATAATGCCGTTATGTGCTGTGCCAGGTTGTTACAATAATGGTGTTCATTTATTTCCAAAAGACCTAGTTTTAAAAAAGAAGTGGGAAACAGATATAAGAAGAAAACTTATTAATTTTAGGTAGTTTACTAGAACTATTTACATCATGATAAGCTTCTGGATCGGGAACATTCATCGTATAACTAGATTGTGAAGCTACGACACCAAAATTCCCGGTATCATCGCGGTTCCGATCGTAGAATTCTAACCTAAAAAACAAACATGTACGTGTTTTATTATTTAGTAATATTTATTAAAACCTTGTTATGTAGTTAATTTGTAACCCAACTACTTACAACAAAGACAATTTCAACAATTAAATGTTACATTTACAGTAATTAAACTGGATTAACACTCAAATGTTTACCTCGCAATAAGATCGGTTTTTTTACCAGATACTTTTGATCTTCGTTTTCGAAGTTCGTCTTTTAGTACAGATAACTTCATTGACAAATACATAATGATAAAATAACATTAGATAGTCACGAAAAACTGTAAATTAGATACGAAAAAGCCCGACATAAGCAATAGCAAAATGTTTGACATAGCCGTATCTATGCTACGCCATCTGCATCAAGCTTTGCGTGTGGATCCCCATTAGTCAAATTAAATACTTAAGAGTAGGATACTCGTATTATATTCACATTTCGTTTCCTTTGCCAGTTTTGCAATAAGAAAATTGCAACGCGGCGTATCTGCGTCGTATAAAACTACTTAGCTGCACTTAGGCACAACTTAGGTAGGTGTTACACACGGCTGCTAGTCAGACCATACATGTTGACCTTAAGATCGCCTCTATTCCCTACGCGATATAAGCTGATTTCGTAGTTCAATTGTATACCTTGACGTGCTTCCGAAGTACCAACCAGTTTTCCGTAAGCTTATTAGGTAATTGGCCTGTCACATCTACTGTCCAGTTATCGTGATTGGTTGATGAGGTACCCATGAACCAATGACAGCAGTCAATCCATACAGATAAGTATTATATTGCGAAAGTGTGTCTGTCTGTGTGTTAACTCCTCACGCTTAAATGTTTAACCGCTCTGAGCAGCTTTAGTGGTATAGAGAGATACCTAGGTTGAGTCCCGGAAAAGGACAAAGGATATTTTTTATCCAGAAATCATCCCCTTGTGGGGGTAAAAAGGGGCGTGGGATTTGACATTACCTTAATGAAAGTCGCTTAGCCTAGTATAAGTGACAATAGCGGAGTCATTATACGCATTCAATGTATGGGAACCAATATTTTTCGGATCAAAGGATGAGCCTTGGCATACTTGTTCCTTAGGTAGACTAATGTGGAAAACAGCGGCTCACACCTCGCTGGAGGGCTGGGGGAGGGGGTGAAGTTCCCTTACTCCGCACGCACTGTGACTCGTCATAACTGCTAATTTTTACCTACTAGGGCAAGTTTGGTATCGTTTTCAGCTAAATTAAAGATGGCCGATTGATTTGAGAAATAAAAACCGAACATTTTCATACAAAAAAATGGAATTACGGCCAAAAATTAAAAAAAATAATTCTTCATTTTTTTTGGTAATGGCCATAAACTTTAAACGTGTACCAATATCTGCTTTAAAAAAGTATAGGTAAATAGCCGCATTCATACAGATTCCAAAAATATAAGCTTTGTTGAAAATATTAATGACAAAAATGTTCATAAAAATATTTAACTCCACGCGGCAGACACGAAAATTCTTAGAAAAATACAGGACAGCAAAAAAACAACTTTTATATGTTGCTAAGGACCTGTAACTACTAACTAGTGAGAATAGAGTATGGTGTTTATAGAATAGGACACAATTTTGATGCTATTTTGATAATAAGATATTGTATGAACCCTGTGTATAGGGAATACGACGGTAACGTCGTATTTAAAAACTTATTGCTCAACTACATTTAGTGACAATGTCGGGTGACTTGAAGGTATTTAATTAATCGAGCTACATATGTGCTTAAAACACCTACATATATTTATATACTGTCTATTATGTACATTTGCCTGTGCACTGTGCACTTAAGTATGTTGCCGCTGCAAGCACCTGCATCTGTGGCCGCCACACTTCATTTTCCAACTGCACCTGAGAATTTCAATACATACATACAATACATGCTTTGGCTGCAACTGGCAATCCTGTACATGTAGGTTTCCAGCTGTCACTGACTTTGGTCCATCAGTCCCAATTAGGTGGATCTTTTTATGCTTTCATGCAACGTTCATCGTAGAACAAGGCCTAAAGAAAAAGTATTTTTGAATACACTATTGAGTGATTGGTTAATTACGTGATTACATAGTGTTAATACTCAATATCTACCTGACATATAAAACGACCACAATCTTATCGATTATGGAACATGCACCGCTGTTCCTGTTCACATAAGCTGTCATAACACCTTCTGTGGCATTGGGGAAAGCATTCAGTGTCCATCGCAATTTTTCACCTTTACAATTGAAGCTGAAAACAGTACCTCAAGGTCACCCACGACCATGATGGCATGGAACAGCGAAAGAACTTTTTCGCTTTGTGGTCCTGTAAAAAGCAAAAAAAATCCATATTGCCAACCGAGACGTGTTAATTAAGAGGAAAAGTAAATATCCGGGTAATCGTAATAATTTTCACCAAGATTTTTTGCTATCCCATGACATGGTGGTGTTCTACAGTACCTATGTGTACCCATCAGTACCAATAGCTCCTTTAGGCACTCGTTGCACAACAGCGACAGCTAGCACCACGACTTCGGTCGTCGGCGTCTACGGTTCGAAAGCTGATTCGTGAACATCCGTGGTTATTACTGCATTAAACACGTATTATCATTCTTGTCTCCACCACTTCATAGTAACATGGAGCTCATCTTTGCGTATTCAGAGTGCGGTTTGATAGTAGGTATATCGGATTAGTCTGTGTCATACACGCCATTGTATGAATAGCAAGTGAGAGCAAATGAAATTTCTTCGTTCGAAGTCAGTACCTGGGTTAGATGAGCTATCATCCAAACCTCAAACGATTCACACTCTATGGGAAGGAAATTCGGATTTGAACAGGATCCTTGAAATGGACTGTGATCGAACAAGTCCAAAACTTTACTTCCAAAGACTATACAAAGTCCACCTCCCCACAAGGGAAGACTGGAACCAACGCCCACTTAAGCCGGAACCGGATAGCATAATCTGCTATACGGATGGATCCATAATGGATAGCGGTACAGGTGCGGGAGTTCACCTGCAAGACTATCAAGAAAGTCACTAGTTTTTTATTTATTTATTTGAAATGGGTTTGCTCTTGACTCTAGACTAAGCCAGACGTAGCACAGACAGAGTCGATGATAGTCTAATTGGCCCTGAGCCTTTTATAGGATTGTCAAATGGAACAATTAACACGGCATTCAAGAACCACTTAAAGGCTAAACATGCCCAGGAATGGTGCAGGATAAATGCCCTGGATCACTCTTAAGCCATTTTTGATCTGAATGCTACAAAATGGTTTAAATACCTAATGCTCAACAGCCGCCAACACTCGAGACCTCTGCTGTGGGCATTAACTGGGCACTAAGCCACAAATAAAATGCTTCTCAGAATGGGACTAACTCAGGACGGCAGCTGCAGAGCCTGTGGGGAAGAGTCAGAAGACACGAAGCACTTGATGTGTGAATGCGATGCACTGGCAAGAACCCGAATAGGTCTTCTTGGATTGGCTTACCCAGACTCGGAAGACTATAGGCTCTTCAGACCTAAAGACATAGTAAAATTTATACAGGAAGTTTTTAAGGAACACTAAATAGTAAAGGTATGGGGAGTCACAAAAGATCCTTGTGGGTCGAGGTGCTCCGTGGGTCGATGCCCATGGCCCCTATAAAGAAAAGATAAGATAGATAAGCTATAGGTGCGTACACGTAGATACTGGAAAACACCACCAATACCAACCTTTATATGTGGTAGCAAATACTTTTGAATGTACACGTCCAGTAGTCAACACACATATTTTCTTTTTTACAGAACAACAAAAAGTAAGTTTTTCCGCTGTTCCATGCCTTAATGGGGCAAATGTGATACTGTTTCCATCTTCAATTCTACAGGTAAAAAAGTGCGATGGACACTAAATGCTTTCCCCAATGCCACAGAACGTGTTACGATAGCTTATATGAGCAGAAACAGCGATGCATTTTTATAATCTAAAAGATTATGGTCGTTTTATATGACAGGTAGATATTGAGTATTAACACTATGAAATCACGTAATTAACTAATCACTCAATAGTGTAATCATATCAGCCTATTGCAGTCCACTGCTGGACATAGGCCTCTGCAAGACTGCGCCAACTTTCACGGTCCTCCGCTTCTCGCATCCAGCCACCACCGGCCACCTTCCTCAGGTCATCGGTCCACCTAGCAGGGGGGCGTCTAACACTACACTACGTTTTTCGAGACGTGGTCTCCATTCGAGAACCTTCCTACTTCAACGCCCGTCGGTTTGCGACAGACATGACCAGCCCAATGCCACTTCAGCTTACTGCACCTCTGAACGATATCTATGACTTTCGTTTTTTGGCGGATGATCTCGTTCCGGATTATATCCCTTAGCGAGATCCCCAGCATAGACCGTTCCATAGCTCGCTGAGCGATATGGTAGGAAGCACTGGTTATACACCCTGCTCTTCAGGCATTACGGTAGTGGCGACGCGAAGATGTGACGCAACTTCCCAAATGCTGCCCAACCTAACTGCACCTTTCTGGCGATTTAGCGCTCGAAGTTGTCTCTACCCAGTTGCAACATAAATGCCCGAGAAAAACGTATTCCTGGACAAGTTCAAGCGTCTCGCCGCTGACTGCTATATGTTCCGGGAATAGTGTATTCGTAAAAACTTTTTTATAGGTCTTGTTCATTTTCTACGGTGAACAATGTATAAAAGCATTTATTTACAAAAAGATCCATCTAATTGGGTATGATGGACCAAAGTCGGTGACAGCTGGAAACCTACATGTACAGACTTGCCAGTGGCAGCCGAAGCATGTATTGTGTGTATGTATTGAAATTCTCAGGTGCAGTTGCAATATGAAGTGTGGCGGCCACAAATGCAGGTGCTTGCAGTGGCAACATCAGTGCACGGAGTTGAGCGATTCCGAGGGCAAATGTAAATAAGAGACAGTATATAAATATATGTGGGTGTTTTAAGCACATATCTATGTAGATCGATTAATTAAAGACCTTCAAGTCACCCGACATTGTCACTAAATCTAGTTGAGCAATAAGTTTTTAAAGTCGACGGTAAACCTATACACAGGGTTCATTTTATACAATATCTTTTTATCAAAATAGCATTACAATTGTGGCCTATTCTTATAACACCATACTTTATTCTCACTAGTTAGTAGTTGCAGGTCCTTAGCAACATATAAAAGTTGTTTTTTTGCTGTCCTGTATTTTTCTAAGAATTTTCGTGTCTGCCGCGCGTAGTTAAATATTTTTTCAAACATTTTTGTCATTAATATTTTCAACAAAGCTTATATTTTTGGAGTTTGTTTGAATGCGGCTATTTACCTATATTTTTTTAAAGCAGATATTGGTACACGTTTAAAGTTAATGGCCATTACCAAAAAAAATGAAGAATTATTTTTTTAAATTTTTGGCCGTAATTCCATTTTTTTGTATGAAAATGTTCGGTTTTTATTTCTCAAATCAATCGGCCATCTTTAATTTAGCTGAAAACGATACCAAACTTGCCCTAGTAGGTAAAAATTAGCAGTTATGACGAGTCACAGTGCGTGCGGAGTAAGGGAACTTCACCCCCTCCCCCAGCCCTCCAGCGAGGTGTGAGCCGCTGTTTTCCACATTAGTCTACCTAAGGAACAAGTATGCCAAGGCTCATCCTTTGATCCGAAAAATATTGGTGTTGGCGTATAACAACCCAACTACAAGAAACTGTGAGATAGAAGTAAAATTCAAAAACTACCGAAAACGATCAATATTTTTTCGTAAAATTAATCATTGCGTAATAAAATGAGTTTGTGTAAGTTACGTTTAGGTGTGGAATTTCGTTGACGTCCTTTAACATCTGTGTTTGTTTTTCCCTTTATCAACAAGTGGGGTCAATGGACAAGTTCAAATTATAAGCACCTTGAAAACTTAATAGATACGGTACGTATGATATTTCCTTATAGAACAGTAGCTATATGAAAACTAGATTTTTCATGGTTGGTAATCGTTTTAGTAGTTTTAAAAGAAAATTTACTGCTGTTCTAAGTACTTACTTAAATATACCTATTTATCCCAGATACGATAGTTATTAATGTCATTACAGAAAACCTATTTAGAGCTGCTTCATGTATACGTATGTAAATACCAGCAATTGCAAAGAAATAAACTTAGAATTGATTTAACTTAAAATTAAACAATTTTTGGCTAAAAATGATACCCATTACGTCTGCTCAGAACTCTTTTTAGAGTTTAATGGTGGTTTGAAGGTAGTTTGTTAATTAAAACATAGCTTAGCATTTGGCATAATAATGAGGTGATATTCTAAGGAAATTACTTGTAAGTAGTTACCTAACATGATATCTCTGATGCTCAGTATGACGATGCTTTTGATAATACTATCGATATCATGTACGTATCGCTCGAGTTGAGATTTCGTAAACTTGTAGATCACTATAGGATAAGACAAAGACATTAAAATATTGATAAATGAAATAGAGCCAGGTTTACATATTACATCTAAGGGTTTTATCGAGTCTGTTTGCTTATTAGTAAGTGAATTCTTTAAATTATAACGGGTTAGATAATATTTTAATTTCATTTATATAGGGCGTTTCTCAGTTTAGGATCAAGGTTGAATATTTTATAGCTTACCTACTTACTACTACTATAGACAGCTACATAGTTGGTAAACAATCAGGAAAGATATCAATTGGCAATTAGTTAAAATATTGCAGCCTTATTATCCAGAGAAGCTATGCCAGACCAGACTAATCTCAATGTCGGCTCTTACAAATAATTGACTGATCCGCATTTCGATTGGATTCATAATGTGTGGAAAGTATCGGATCGGAACTAACAACGGATTGTTTCATTTAATAATGTGTATAACCAAAATTAACAGA
The DNA here is from genome assembly GCA_949316185.1 of Pyrausta nigrata. NCBI lineage: Eukaryota > Metazoa > Arthropoda > Insecta > Lepidoptera > Crambidae > Pyrausta > Pyrausta nigrata. The sequence continues at coordinate 11,378,138 of OX438955.1, read as the reverse complement.
ACTCTTACTAAAAGATTTTCCAGTACGATCAGAGCTCAGCATTAAATGGAAACTTATAGCTTGAGCGGTAACATACTGCGCAGACGCAGGAATGCACGAACTAGAGTGTGGTAAAGATCACTCACCTGTTAGGGTTGTCAAATCTTAGAAATTGAAATATTTTTTTTTTTTTTAAATAAGAACCCGACTGTGAATACCTAAAAATAAAAATAAAAAACAAGAAATCCAATTTTAAAAGATGGAAGCAGACGGAAATTACGGGTCCTATGGTACCTCACATTACTTTTACTTAATTAAATAGGTCCCGCCGGACTGCTGAAATCAGTCCTAAAACGTAACTGGTTATCTACCAACTTAGTAATTGTTCCGTGCTAGGCATAAGGTACCCAACATCTAATCAATAGCGAATATTTATATTTTCCTAATAAATAGAAAAATACACAAAACACTTCTTTATAAATATGTTATAAATAAGTGTTATGTATAACTAACTTTAGGAATATTGATCTAAAAAAGTAATTAGGTTAAAAACTAATAAAAGTTATTGTGTTATTTTTTTCTGAGACATTTTGTAACGAAATTTAATAACACGCAACCCTACTGACTATAACTGCGCAAGAGTAGTAATACTAATCGCGAGATGAACGGTCGATAACATAATCGCATCATCGATTTATCGTGATCGAGTGATCACTAATCCGGACTTAGAGATCAAACGAGAGTATTTCGTACTCACTTGTACTTTCATCTTATATTCAAGTGTACTGCGTCTAAGTGAAATACTGGGCTCGATTCTAAGAAGAAGAGTCTAAGATTAAATTTAAGTTCAGTCTCTCTCTATCTCTGCCAAACGAACGAAAAGAGACAGACTATATTCATTTAGAAACGTTAGACTAAACAGCTGTCAGTTGCTAAGGAAATTAGAGGAATCCATACACAATTTAGTATGGATGTCATTCGATAACGAAAGTTAGACGCAAAAACTTGTAAAACTTAATTCATAATTTATAAATTATTATAGTCTGTCTCTTTTCGTTTACTTAGCAGAGAAAGAGAGAGACTTAACTTAAATTTAATCTTAGACAGGGCGAATTGGAATGGAGTCCACCAAATGATCATTTATGATAGGCTGGGCACAGCTCTTATCAATAACATAACGAACTTCATTTGATTGGAAAATTAGAATGACTGAATAATAATGAGCTAGTGCAGCGGGTTTTTACATTCCGTCATATGGACTTGAAACAATTTACTGAATATAAACAAACATCTTTCTTTTTACATATTTTAGATAAAATTGTGATGAGGCTCAGATCATAGCCTTGAGGTAATGCTGATAATGTTTGTCAAGAATTTATCTTTTTTTATTTAAATAGACAGCATTTAGGTAATCCTGGTACTTAATATGAATTTGTATATGACTCATATATAGTAATACTTAGCTACACATTATAGTACATAAATAGCAAGTATTATGATTTTTTTTTGGCATTACGAGATATATGGACTAAATGATTTGATCTATGAAATGTTAAAACGTTCTAATAAGGATTTTGAAAAACTTCCCACATTCCTTACGAACCAATTAAAATGAACACAAAGAAAATTCAGATAATGCAGTCATTTAAATTCGATCGGGAGATTTAATCGTGATTTAACCAACTTTTCTTGCGCAGTACGCAACTTCATGTATATTTATCTAGGCGAGTGTACAGTCCTTAGTGTAGCCTTTTGATTAAATTATCAACCTTATGTTTATTGGTTTAAGAGTTACCATTAAACGTCAGGGTACGCGGAGTACCTAGGTCTGAGGAAGGAGTTGACAGCTGCCATGATGGAATCTCGATGAGTCAGTTCGCATTCAATACACGTATTATACGCTTCGTGCCATGATACTGGCACAATACTGGTTAGGGATGGTCGTGAACTTCAATCTAATCGATTCCAGGACGATAAAGTATATTCGATTTCAAATCGAGTAAAACACTTTATTGACCGATTTTATGTTAAGAATTAAGACTCACATAAACATTCGAGTATAGTGAACTTACTTCAATCGTCCTTTATTGTTTTTCTAGATTATTTACAGTGAACACTGAGAATGATAAAGAATATATATTAACCCATTATTTAAAAAATGACAATCAGGGTAATTTTTTTGCCCGTCGATTCTCGTAGGATCGAATCCCAAAACTTATAGTTCACTATATCAAACACAGAGGTTTTGAGAAGAATCGATGAGAATTTTAATTTCGAATCAATAAGCCGAAAGAAGAGGTCCGCATACCTATTCTGTCTACACGCGAATTACTTTACGTATACGTATTGCGCCGTCTCTTTGGTGTAGGTACCGCCGAGCGACCTTTGACAATACACTAGAAATATTTTTTTATACAATCGATTAGATATATATTGTATATGCATGTTTGTTAATTAAGGTTTAATCCATAAAAATTAAGATCTTAATTAGGGCTACCCATTTAGTATATAAATAACATTCAGTAATCGTGTCCGTTTTGTCAAAAAAAGTATAAGTATTACTCGTAATGAAGCTCTGAATTTATTTGCCGAGTTTGGAGCATTTTGAGTGGTACTGAGTCGTTTTTTGTTTCTGTTGTAGGTTAAACTACTTTTTAGACAATTACAGTATGACGGAAGACTAATAAATCTGTCAGGTTTTCTCTTTTTAAAACTTATTACGTGAAAATATTCAATCACGACACGCGATTGACTGTCGGGGCACATATCTTAGTTGCGTAATTGGTCAATTTTTAATGAACAGCATTGTTCTTTCGCGCTAATTTCGTGACTTGCGCAATTTAGTAAAGTAGAAATTGAATCTAATGGAATCCCACTTTCCGTGTATCTATCAGTAGTACATTGGGGTTCAGCACTAATCGTAATTAGCACTACATAATATACTATAGTTTGAATAAACTAATAGGTGCAATTTGACAGATCAGAGTTATCACAGAACGTATAAAACAATGAAATGAATAGTAAGTCTTTACTTTAGTTATAAGTAACAAAAATATTGTAGATAACAAACCCAATATTATAATAAAATTTTCATACCAAAAATACCAACGGATTTATAGGTGACGATGCATAACGATTAACCATTTCTAGTCTATGGTTGTCACCATAACGCCAACCTCAGTATGTCATAGACAATTGAACAAGGCAGCAAGCACGAATGGCTTCTATGTGTGTTGCATAACAAAAAGTCTCCAAACGGGTTAGCTGTATTACGTACATGACAAAAAAGGGTTCCGTAGCTGGTAAATACTCGTAAAACAATGTAACAAAGAAATCTCCTTACCAAAGATGTAATAATTAGCGCAAACAGCACTGTGTTAAAATTTTGATATGAATCAAGTTGTTTTTTTGTGGAACTTAACTTCTTTCTATCATACAATCGTTCAATTGTATAGCCAACTCAATTTTAGTTATGGTACATATGACCTGACCTGACATAGATACTTATGTATGTAAAGTTTTAAGTTTTATTTGTAGATTATAGTCTGAATAATTCAATTTGACAGTTGACATATAGGGTCTGGTGTTTACGAATCGGTTGGTAGAATAATCGATTCAGACACCAACTCGATTTGCGATCTATTCAAAACATTGTTGATCGTTAGAAAATATTAAACGTTTCAGTTGCTTTTTATTTCATGAGTATGATTTAGAGTTAATTTTTATGAACCACAAATAAAATAATACATTTTGGTGACGATAGCAAACTTTGCTGCAGAATAGATTACTCATATCTAGAGGGGCCCGAGTAGTTCCAAGTAGATGTGAGGTGACACTAAGGTACTTTCGTTTCTAACGCCAAACTTTGACATATTTCGTTTAAAAAGTCGAAACTTGTTTTATAACAAGTTAACTGATAGGTACTGCAATAGTTTCAAGTGTGAAAGCAGACAATTAAAATGGAACGGTCCCTCCCTAAGCACTTAAAACAAGTGATCCACTTTTAAGATTTTAAAAGACATTAGTCAAAATATTTTTAAGCCACTCAAGGAATGTAGGTATGTATTGAAAAAATAATTTGCCCACCTTTTTTATTTTTTTTTATTTAAAATTTGTAATAGCAATGCAGCCATGGTATAATTTTCTTCAAGAATAAAAAATAAACCCAAGTTCAACGTTTCTCTAACTGCTAGCCCCAGGCAAAGAAAGTTAAACTCACACGAAAATCAATGAAGTGACATTTCCCGTCAGCTAGCGATCAAAACGTCATTATTTATGTATTAGAGGAAGCACACACGATGATTATGATATTGACTTAACTCACACTTTGACGGAATCAGGGTGCTTATTATAAAAAGTGCTTGAGTATGAGACGATTGGTTCCGCAACAGAAGACGTTTAGTTTTCGGGAGTTAAACTCTTCCTTACATAGATAGGTTATAAGTTATTTCGGTATTTGTAAAGGACTTGTCCTCTGTTTTGTATGGAGGCTGGTTTTTTATTATCACCAACCACTAATAAACCTATATTTATCTTTAAGCCACAAGAATATGAAACACATAACTATAGTAATCAGAATTTTAAACGCCTCCATTTTTGAGAAAAAATATGTTTTGTAACAGGCATCATCCATTGATCACTTACTTGTATTTCCTGGCTGTATGGCTATGTACCATTGCCTCTCCACCGGTGGATAAATACTACTAGGTACTACCACAGATTTATAATAGATACTACTCACAGTGAATCACAATTTCATGCGTTAATTGATATAGGCGAAGGTACGGTTTCTGTACAGACAAAGAGAAAAATTAATTTCAATTTTTCTCTAAATCGGAGGCCTTAAAAATATATTAATTATTTTATTCTGGTTAGAAATATTGACGAATAAAAAACCATTAATGGACAAGTCCTTTGAATTGAACTATGTCCTCATGTAAGTGACCAAATTGTCTTTTGGAGAATAAATTTCGATAAACCTAAGTTAGGTGTTTTTTACCAAACATCTCATAGAGCAAACTCTTTTCAACAGAGAATTTCATCTTGTTAATATACTTCTTGGGTATAGTTAGTTAGTACTAATCAAAAGCCAAAAACATCTAACTGTCACTGTTAAAAAATCAAAAGACCAATCCGTCATCAGAACCAAACAATAAAATAATACAAGACAAAGATTATCTCAAAAATGATGGAGTTGGACTTTCATTCTCGGTTTGAGCAAGCAACACGTGAATATCTTGATTACTTTGACGGTTTAATAAATGAAACAATTGAAAACAAATTGGGTTGAAAATTAAACGACTCCTAAAGTAACGGTACAATGTACTGTATGGGAGTGTCAGACATTCGTACACAGGTAGATACCGAGCTAGTTAGTAACACAATGACACAATTTTGAATATGAATAGAAAACAGTGTAGTAGTGGGTATTTATTTGTTGCACCAAATCGTATCTCATCTGGAAAAAGCTGGTACTAGCTACTAGTAGGTAATTTATTTTTAATCCTCATGACTTACTCGTAACTGGTATCTAGGAGGTAAATGGCTGCATGTTTTTATAAAGCAAAGAGGCTTGGTTTCTTTTGACGGACCTACTTACACAAAAAACGTAGACCAAAACAAAGAAAACAAATCGGGAGCGTTCCAAATTTAAATACCTCAACAAAAAACTGCAAAGAGCTTCTAATTAACATCTGCCAGTAATCGACCGCGTAAATTACGAGAAAAAAAGAAAAAAGTGGGATTGGCCATCAGTGAGTAGTAAAAAAGTAAGTCTCTGACTCAGGCCGTGACGTAGCCTCCATTCATAAGGTGACTGGGCCCGTGCACCGGAGAATGTCCGATTTTGTTCCAAGAAGAATTTATTATCTTGCGGAACTCAGAATAAATGAGATTATCGGGAAAGTGACTCATTTTCGGAGCGCATCATTTAATTTAAATGATTATATAGATAAATGAAAGTAAAATGAAATTAAACGTATGCTTTTTTATAATTTATGCAATTAAACGTTTTAACAAAATAAACGCTCACAATTTATCGTAAGATAAAACGTGAAATAGGGAAAATATTGTATAGTATTGTATAATAGGATCGCTTACTATAGAAATTTATTATTATTATTCCCCAACGTTTTACTTCAAAAAAATATAGATCGTGACTATTCTTGAATTTTAGTAATATTAGCCTACATATTTCTTTTTACTAGAAGTTCGAGCAAGCATACAACAAGTTAGTTTCATTAATTTGATCAAATTAATAGTTTTATGCGAGTACTTAGTCATCAGTAGACACGGAAATAAAACCAATTTTCCAATACGTCGACATTCCGATCCAAGTTCAATGTCACACTTACGCCTCAAATAACAAACTGGTTTAATTTGTTTTCAATTCCATTAAACTACTCCGGCAGACGAATGATAGATAAGAGTTCCAAACTAAGAAAATACTGGTTATATTAAACTAGAATGTTCAATGTAATCAATGCTAGCTAGAGCATTTCATCTTCAAAAAAATATGAGTTAAGTTTTTCTTAGAAAATTAGGGAGAGCAATTAATAACTCGATGAATACGTACCTAAAGTTATCATCTTTGTATGTTATCTATCTACCAGCGAAATTTTATTTATGCAAAATAATTATTTACATTTTTTTAAATGAAAACTTATTATTATAGTTTAAAAAATACTAAATTCCTCCACGTTAAAATTATATGAAGCAAAACGTCCAATGCCCGCTCGCAGGAAAGTAGGTGCATAGCATAGTTTCATTTCTTTAAAAAACAGCATGTTGCGTAGACAATTTGCAAAAAAACAAGAGCATATGATATCAGTTCAATACATTCAATGATGTCATGCTCGTAATAGTAAAACGTACTTTCGTTACATAACTTTAACTCCAATAGCAAACTTATTTATTACTTTCTAATGACCGAGAATTTCTCACGATCGAAACAATGAGAACTGTATTGTTTTAACTCGTTGAGAAGGCCAATATTGTAGAAGTAATGGTTTATTCTTCATTAGCTTTTAGAAGAATGTAGTCAATTTCAGTAATAAGCTTTTACGATGCTTATAGGCGTGAATTCTACTATATAGGAGTGTTCCTTTCTAAATAAACCTATCTCAATAAAAGTTGAGATATGTTTTGAAAGCTAATTTTCATTATTTTGATGTTTATATGTATGGTATTTTCAATATTTTGATGAACTATCTCGCTTAAATATCACAGAGATTGACATGTCATACTCACTACGTAAATTTAAATCGGCTGTTACGAAGTTATTTGCCAAAGTAAAGTAGATGTTAATTAACTTGTTATAAAGTTAATAGTAAATATTAATTAATTTTAAATTACTCCTGTAGTGCAGGTTACTACAGTTTGTTTCTGACTTTGTTTATTACGCATGCCGTGGCAGCCTTTAATTAAGGCACACTATAACTATGTGGTCATTCCTTGTATTGTATGTTTGTGAAGTGTATGCTTTGTTGGTTGCCCTTAAATAAATAAATAAATAAATAAATGTTTATATGTATAGTATTCATTATTTTGATGTTTATATTTTTCTGTAGAATGATGGCACATGATGTTATAAAAGTAAAACGTTTGTAAAAATACTTAGTGGCAATAAAGTTTAAATACATTTTTCTTATGTTAAATAAATTTGTATGTGTTTCAGTGTGTCCCACAAAATACTATCCATAATTATAATTAAGTAATCGTACCTACCTACATTCTAGAGTTAATTAACTAGGTAAGTACTAGTAATATCACAAGTTTTTCTCATATAAAAACATAAGGCCGATTGTTGAAATCATAACAAGATGAAATTAAAATCTCACCAGCTATCATTAAACGTCAAGTGTACGTGATCTGTGTATATTGTATAGTGCGTGTTGGATAAACATACCTGAGCTTCGAGTTTCACTGCGATTGGATACAGGCAGCGTTCTGAAAAGAAAATAAACGATTTAGACACACCACTTTATGGTTCAGATTCGTAATAATAATAATCGCTTACTAAGAGATTATAAGTCAAACTTCGTAAAATTATGTCAGTTTGCAAGTTTTTTTTGCATCAGGTCCTAAATACGTAAAAGGCTTGTGGGACGAATAAAGGGGCGAGTAAATTCCACATTACCGGAAAAGATGCAGGTTTTTTTTATTAAAAGTGTACAATAGCATCACTTTGCCTAGTAAATAATTCAATTTATGTAATATAATAATAAAAATAATAATGTTTATTTCATCCATCACACATTGCTTTCTAAATATCGGTATGTTTTGATTTCCTGCCGAGTAATGTTGAACTGAGTTTTTTTACTTTTTTAGTTGTTTAGGTAAAAGGTTGCTTGTAAAATACTATTAAGTAAAGTGTAAGTAAAGTTAAAGTGTTAGAAAAATAATAACAGGAAATCACTACGCCCCGTTTTTCAAATCAATACGATACGGAACAAGATATGAAATTGCCCTTTCATACAAGCAAGCAGTAGTGTCCGGTACAGTCGACATCATAAATACGTACTCCACTTTGACAGTTTAACAACCATGATCCCATTTGATAAGACTTAGAGTGGAGTTCACCATTTTTAATTTTTAATCAGCTGATTTAGCATTATTTGACATATTTTGTATAGGAATTCTGACAAATTAACCGTCAATCAATGCTTACCGGCTGTTTCAAAGTTGGTGAACTCGGGTCTTAGTTGTTTATAATTTTGATGCTGACTGTAGCTGCTACGGTCTGGAGCTAGTATGAAACACGTTCTATCACATAACTTGCATCTGTATCCAGTTTTCACGGCTCTTTCTTTTCTAAGAGTAGGTACCAATCTTGCTTTTTCTCTTCCGGAGAATAATAGTCTTACTTTTTCATTTCTTGCTTATTGATTGGATGACGTTGATGTCTTTTACAAGGAGCTCGAATAAATGATAAATATTTTTTAATAAACTTTTATAATATGAGTTTTCAAACTTTTGGTTAAAAAAATCTCTGTTTTGATTAGCTACATTACACCAGAAATATTTTTTTGTATTACTTAGAAAGATCTAAACCTATTCTTACCAAGAACAATTTTAATTTTCATGTCATAAAAATTTACACATCCCCTATTATTGTAAAAAAAACTAAAAAGTATGAGACAAACTACGTACCTACTTATTAAAAACAATAGTGATCACAGAAACCACAGACAATACAAACAACACGCACCATTCGCCACTCCCCGCGCACGCCTCATCGTGGTGGTATTACCTACCAAATGCGCGGTCAACATCGCCATACGTTTTGCGCATCCTAATGACACCTCCTTTTCCACGGTAGCAGTTATTTATTACAGTTAAAGCTTGAAACACTGGCCATTACAAAATAAATAAAAAACTTTTTTGAAGTGTTTTTATTGTCACTGGCTGTTTTTAGGTTGAAGTAAGAGTAACATTGTAAACTTTTTACATTTTACTCTTATTTTTTATTTGAAATTGGTTTGCTCTTGACGCCAGATTAAGCCAGATGCGGTGTAAACAGAGTTGTCAGTGGAGCAAGCTCACTAGGCTTGGAAGATTTCATGAATAGCAGATGAAAAATCATATGAAATGAATTTCATTGTTCACACCTGCTATTTTTTTTTCATATAGACTGCTACAAATCGCTTTCTGCGAAATCATAGATCATGCTCATTTCATTTCATTCATGATGACTGCTTGTAGCAGAGCGAGTCGCGAGCGAGCAAGTAGGAAAATTTGCTCTAAGTGCGTGTTAGAAAAAGACAAACACACTAGTTATGCGATCATAGGTGACGATCGATACTGGGTGGGCATTTCAAGAACTTTAAACTTATAAACATAAAGTTTAGATTCGTTTGCCATGATTTATCATGACAACCTAAATATGACATTTCATATTAGTAGCAAATTAGCAACTGTTCACAATAATTCATATTTCATTATAAGTAGCAAATAGCAAAAAGTGTTACATTATGACACTGCGAAAAAAAATCATTGCCAATGAAATTTCACATGTGATTTCATATGAAAAAAAATCATCATTTCACGAAATGAAAATGAATTAAAAGTAGCAATCATTTTCATGCCTAAAGCTCACCCAAACGGGTATATGGTTCATTTATTAACATTTTTTAATTTTTCGTTCTGAATTTATTGGGTTCACCATGTCCGTCATACTCATGAATGATAAAGTTGGTTGAAGGTTTATAAATGTTTACATAGAAAATAATAGTAATATTATTGTGGATAGTATTCTAAAACATAATTTTTACGCGTAGTAAGTACGCGAGCAGTTCCCATGTCACCACTATTGGTGTTAAATATTCATTGAAATCACAAGATACTTACTCCATGTTTGTTGGCTGCATGTTATCTTTTTGTTAGATGTAAGTAGAGACCAGTCCTTAGTGTCGCTTATATAGAAATGTCTTGAAGAAGTGCCTGTGAGACATGACTAAATGTCTGGCTTACATGGGCTGGACTATAAATTGCTCTGTCGAGAACATTTTTCATAGTGTCAGATTTGAATCGCGAATTTGGTCAAGAAAATATGATTTTTATTAAAAAAAAAGTTATGATGGTTGGAAGGATCCTTTTCTAGCATTATTTAATATTTATTTAATAATTATAGGTATGTACAAACCAATAAAGCGTTGTGTTTTGAATTTGCTGTCTTTAAATAATTAATAACATAGACTTTGATGTAGAAGCACAGAATACTAGTACTTCGTACAGAAGTATGACTTAGCAATTGTATTCAAAGAAATGTCTACTCAATGTCGTCAGCCAGCAACGTAGCCGCGCGGCCGCCGGTGAATAAAACGCGAGCGTGTCGCTGGCCGTTAGCGAAACGCAACTTGTTTTAGCCCCTAAGTAGGGGCGCCGCGCGTAGGTACGTTTTTGCTACTTACGCGGGGAGATACACAGGCCTGGTAGAAGGCATGACGTTAGATGCCTTAAACCAAAACTTAAAAATGTAATGCTTGCTGCCTTCCATAAAAATATTGAAGAGTAGGATGTGGTAAGCTATCATGTACCTACCTATGTACTATGTGGATACATAATGGTTTACCATAGTCCTATCATTGAACTATTGCATAAGTAATATAAGCGTATAGTTGCACGTGTGATATGTTTGCTTATGTATAAAAGAGTGCATTTTCGCCAACAAACTGTGCTGCAGCAGTTTGGTGATGTTTCTTTGTACCTATAATAAGGTCACACATTTATTTGTTTTTATAAATAAATAAAAAAAATTTAAAGACGGTACATATGACTATTATTAATCAATTCATGGTTTTATTTTGATAATTGATAATGATACTGGCTAGTTTTATTCAGCAACAAATTCCCAAGCGTATAGGTACGTATTATTTAAAAAAAACTAAATAAATTCTTGTACGCGGTTCAAGCTTACCAACATACGGAAATACCATTACGGTAACTCGGAATAGTTGTTTAAATTCAAGCTTCGTTATCAGTCAAGTTGGAAGGTACAGTCAGCTATAAAAAGGTGAACGTACTTTGTCCTTGGAGCAACGAATTTTAGGCAAATGACATCGCGACAAAACAACAATGAGGCCGTAAATTGTGGCTTGACTGTAGCTGATAGTCTGCGCTGCAAGCATATTGACTTTAAATTGTCATATTCATGCGTGTGAGGCTCGGTTTACCTAAATTGTATTGCATCGTCAGTTACCCTCTCGATTTTTTAGTACTTAAAACTGGTGTTTTCTAAAAGTTTATTTCTTCTAAAGAAATTTAAAAGATATTGACCAAAGCCGGGCGCAGATTGCGTCTTTGTAGTTAATATTTCAAAAATCTTGTTTTGAATTAAAATTGCATTGGTATTTTTGAAGTAATCTAACGAATAAGGGCTTAAAAGTAACACTTAATCACAAAATTCTTAAATTAATTACATGAATAATTCTGCAATCACAAAACATAACCTCAAAATGCCTAATCTGCCATTGAATTCCTCGCGAACCCCTGATTATTTTTCAAAAATTTTTTTTGTGTGTTTTCTTTCATATATTTATATATTTTATCCGAACATTTTGTAAAGACGCATGGCTGACGCAAAGTGGGCCAAGTTTCTATAGAGTTTTAGTCAAGATCCTTTTTAAAATAAATCCAAAAAATGTGTTTACCGCAAGCTCATTCTCAGTCACTTTTATAAAATGCATGATTTAATTATTTTCTTACTTTCAGTTGTCCGGTAAGTGGATTACTGTAATAACGTCACTAAGGCGTGGATGCACCATAAGCCCAACCGTACTTGACTTTTACGAGTATGTGGGCCTGTTAGGACGCATTATGTGACAATGAAGGCAATATATTGAAGTTTCTAAACGATGCTGAGGCAGAAAAAACATTTCTCTGGTTTGCGTAAACGAGCACTAAGCCAAGTACGGTGGTCAGCACAACATATACATTTTTATTGCAAAATAAACTTTATTACAAGAGCATAAGATACGGTGTTCACTTCGACATGTTGTCGTCTGTACTACGAACATGGTTAGCGTCGTTAGAGAGCACTTCCTGAATAAAATTTAGTTCTTCGAATCAATTTATTTGGGATATAAATTCACTTATAAGAAATTGGAGACTGGGAGGTTGTCTTCATTCTTGAGTAGATAAGGCTATGAAAGCTGTATTTTGTTTCTTTCTACCTATAATAATAATATTACCTAATTGTAAGTTCTGTTTCAACATATTTTTTTCTTAGTATAAATACCCGACTTGGAACTAGTAAAAAATCAACTTTAATTATGGAGTTGGAGTCTAGGGATTGCTTTGGTTGAAACCTGAGTATCAACACTGAATAAATAAAATAGTAAGTCATCAAGGGTGTTGCTAAGCAACATCTTTGTTTATCTTGTGACTTTTCTTTCATAAAATTTTGCTTCAAAGGATTTTTCTGTATCGCATCTTACATCAATTATATTATAATTTCAGACCTATCAGAAACGTTTCATTTATGTAAACGAAGCCCAAGAACAGCCATACATATCATACACGGAGTTACACAAAGTCAAGCAGAAAAATAGACACAGAAGATTTTAACAAAAGGATATTGAAAATAATGTAATTTTGTTATAAGTCATGTAGTTCTTATAAAATATTCAACATTTCTCAGATGCTACTAAATCTATGCGCACTGCCTGCATAATATATACCAGAATTGATTAGAAACTGTACAACAGTATTTATTTTCTGTATGGTACACATTTTACAAATTACTTAGTCACTCCGTAACTTACCTAAGTATAATTTTGTGATTATCATATTGAAATTGAATCTAACGATTACAATCATTACTTATGTATTTGAAGATACTTAGGAAGTTTTCGATCCGCTACATTCTTAGATGTAATTACAACTAATCTCAAAAGGGAAAGGCGTATCGTCTATAAATAAAATCAATTTAGAAATATCTTTAAGCTTAATACGTTTGGTTCAAAGGTCAAATGCATTCCATAAGATCTGTAGAATATTACTTTTGTGGCTAAAGATAATAGTGATGGAAGTAATTTATTTTTCCCATTGTCCGCGCAATTGAATTTCCCATACAAACTTCCACCGCCTCTTTTTTCGGAGATAAACACAATTCTTTGTCCTTTCCCGGGATTCAACTCAACAATAAATAAGCCATATCTCTTAACCAAAGAAGATTGGCATAAATAGACACCGTACTAAGAGAGACACATGAAATTTAAATATGACTTTATTAGCCGGCTGTTTTATGATTTTATGGTAATTTAAAAAGCAGGGAATTAATATTTAAAATATTTTCAGATTTTACAAATTTTTAACAACTAAACGTCTTCAAGGATGCAAAAACAAAACGAACGACGTGAACTTTGACGTAACAGTCAAATATGAAGTATATGTTTTATATCAAACGTCAATGTTGACCGGATCATACATTGTTAAAATGTCGGACAGCGACATAATGCACCAAATAAAATGTCGTTCAATGTCAGTTATATTATTTTTTCCTCTATACAATATTAAGGCTTTTCACCAAAGACTAAAACATGCCAGCATTTGGGGCTGAGCATTAAAGAACTTCGCCGTTCTTCTTTTATCGAAATCAGTTCAGCGGCTTAGCCGTGAAGATGATGTACGGACATATAGATACACACTTTCGCATTTTGTAATATTAAAAGTATGGATTATACGTTTGCATTTACACCCTGTAAATGCAAACGTAATTCAATCATAATCAGAATCATATGCAATAAGTTCTTAGACGTTACTGTTTTTTTAAACAGTTAATCTGAGAAAAACACTGATAGGCGCAGGATACTTCTGAAGTTTATCAATGGGCTTTACAGGTTGACTATAGCTTTCAAATAGTCTGTATCTGTTGATATTATCACTAGAAAGTCTATTCTCTCGATATCATAGCGTTGTGTACAAATTTTAAATAACTATAAAAGTATTCCACAGCTCTTAACGGGTCTGCGAAATTGTTATAGACGGCCATTTTGTGGGAAACCGCAAATATTATCACTTTAGAAATGGCACAGATTCTCTCATTTCATGTGACAGAAGAAAAGTTGTCCATTAAAACGAATATCTTGTAATGGTCTTAGTTTTCTTACCTACGTGTAACACTTTCATACAAATGAGGTTAATAATTAGTCCGTGTTTAGTAAACCAAGTTCTTTTATCATGATTAAAATCATAGGACTTTCTGTAATTAAGCTTGTACTGACTGTTTCGTTGGTCTAATGTTCGGCACGCTTTGGCTTCCATCAACAAGGTCTGGGGTTCGAATTCCGGGTTGGACCTAAAGTATATGGGTTTTCTGTCTTGAAATAACTCTGAAACAGTTTCGGAGTCAGGAAGTTGGTGGTGTTACATCCCCGTGGCTCGGCAAGCATGTTAAGGCGATGATCCCCCAGACGTAGGACATTGTCAGTCCCGAGTTTTAATCTGTTAATTAAGACCTTAGAATAGTTAGATTAAATACCGCATTCAGAGAAGCCAATTAAGTTTAATCTATAATTAAGTCTCGTTCTGTCACATTCTTTGTCAATTAAATAGAAAAGGACGCGGACGGCATGAGACTAAATGAGGGATTATCTTTAATTGACGTCTCTGAGTACGGCAGATAGACCTTATTAGGGTTCCGTAGTCCGACAAGGAACCCTTATAAGATCGGTCAGTCCGTCCGTCCTAGTCTGTCACAGCAGAATATCTTCAACGTTTATGGACTGATTTGCATGTAACTTGCTTCGAGGATACTTTACATATAGATCTCATTTTTAAAAATACAAAAAATAAAAATTACCCCTTTTTAAGGGTACCTCCCCATACATGTAAAAGTGTGGGTGAATTATTTTTATGAGTGCACCCTCTTGTGTGGGGTATCGTCGAAAAGGACTATGAAAATAAGGTAGGGTTTTCATACAACACTTTTTTATCAGCTTTACCATTTGCGAGATGTAGCCCGCCAAAGTCGTTTACACGGTGCCCCCCCCCCCCACCCTGTAATTTCTAAAGTCTTGGACCTATAAACTTCAAATCACTTACGTAAAGAAACAGGCGCGAAAACTCTTATTTAAAATTATTTCGGGTATCCTGTGATGAATACTTTTGAAATTATAAATAAAATAAAAATAAATACTTTTTTTGCCTATACTGTCTAATGTCTTAAGTTAATGGTACGGAACCCTTCACGCGCGAGTCCGACTAGCACTTGGCCGGTTTTTTTTAAGTGAGGGATCAGAGAGTGCACCTGTGTTTCGTGTATACCCTTGTGCACTAGTCATACTTAATATGTCCTGCTTTGGTACTTGGTTAATCTTGACCATCATAAATCCACTGTAGCAAAAATTCGGCAGAATACATTAATTATTATGTAATAAATTGAACTCGCATTCCTTATCTGTCGGACATTATTATTTTTAACACGTTCATGTCCTTATTTCCTTGCTGACATTCCAGATTGAGATATTTTCTCTGACAACGCGCTAGTAATCCACAACAATTGTATGTAAAACATGGGAGTGCTTCCACTCGACATGCTCTGCGCCTGAGTCACCGCTGTTTGCTTACCACAATCAGTTGTCGCATGAATTTGTAATTTAAAACATAATAACTTCATAATGTCTGTCACCCATCCATTCAAGAACGAGTTGGTCACTATTCAAGGTTTTATAAACTAGACGAAAAACTGATACATAGGATTCAAATAAAATAGTCGGAATCATCTTTTGTCCTAACATGGCTTCAGTATAGTACCTAAATAGGGGTTTGGTCAGGATCCAGTTGCTAAGTGTCGTATAAAATGATCTTATGACCACCCATAACGATAAGTCGTATCATCATTGCGTTGCTTACTGGTAACTTGGTACGCGAAATACAACCCCCCATCCGCTAGATAAGGAGAAAGCATAACTTTTATAACTTATGCACAGTTACAGTCGGCAACACGTTAGGTTATCCATGTGAACTGAAAACAGCTTTTATTACGTAGGGAATAGAGGCGGTCTTATGGTCAAAGTGGGGTAATCTGACGTGCGAGTGTGTGTACCGTGGCTCCAAGCACATCAGTCTATACATTCTTGTTCTAAAATCACCCTTATTACAACAGGATAATATGCCACATTGTTTACCTTAACGTGCTGTGGTCCGTAATAAAGTTCAGGGTAAAGTGTGTTCTCACTAAGTTAACACATAAATTAATTTGAATTCTTTTAAGAAATAAATCCTATAATTAGGACAGCGATGTAGTGCTAGTAATAATTTTCCTTATAAACTATGTCAGTATCTATTTTATAAATGGTGATGAACTGGGCATGCAGCTTCATCCACCTGAAATATGTATTTCATCAATGACACAATTAAAAAGCTCAGCCATTGAATAAGTATTTGTTTAAGAATATGTAATAATAGACAATTATTACTGGCAAATGGCAAACAATGCTCTTTGTGAAAATGTCCCTTAAACATGCCTTCGATGAGATCACAAGCACACGGCAAGCACTTTCATCACACCGTAGTTTTTGTTATGAATACAAATATGGTGAAGACATGATAATGAGACGCATTCATGGCGATGTTTCTATTGAAATTTAAACCATTCGCTGTGACTTGAAAACCTTCCGATCACATAATTAGGAAAGCAAATATGTTTTAGTAGATTGTAGTACCAGTTGATAGACCAAACTAAACATACATTGATAGGTATAAACCTAACGAGTATGCATATAATCTACACTAATATTATAAAGAGGAAAGATTTGTTTGTATTAATTAATAGGCTCCGAAACTACTGGACCGATTCAAATGAAATTTGGTACAGAAATAGTTTGAGACCCTGGAAAGGACATAGGCTACATTTTGTCGCGATATAAAATCATCAGCGGGTAAAACGGGGGATGAAAGTTTGTTTGGGAAATCCGACTTTTGGCGCGGGCGAAGTCGCGGGGAACTGCTTGTATGACATAATCATATCGACCAATACCTGGTAACCAGTAGGTTGTATTGCAAAGGGGTGCCAAGTTTTCAGGAGTGACTCAGAATCAGTAACTTAATCGAACTACTCGTATGCAAAGAAACAAAAAGTTTTTGGCTCATTTAATTATTCTTATCTTATCAAATGTAAAAAATTGTACGCGTGGGTAATTTAACTCGTTTATAGAAAAATACGCACGCACGATATATGCGTAACGATCAACCGAAAAGTGTAAAACATATGGAGCGCGAAAGTTGCTTATTTACTTTATTTTCGGATATTTTAAAGTTGATGTTATTCGGAAAATACGATGGTCAAAACATTGCGATGATTGAAACACACCACATGCTTATTCTGTAACTTGAGGGCTATCTACTTGGGAGGCGAGATTACATGTGTTGGTCCTTATTTAGAATGTTTATGTTGCAAATCCCGGTATGCATAGATAACTGCATCTCAAATTACTTTAGAAAGCCCGATACGTAACGTATTTTATTACCAATGCTAAGATAAATCGAATAAGCTTGAATTTTCTTATTCATTATTAAATTGAACAACATTCTTAGTGAAGTTTTAGTAAGCAGGTGAAAGGGAGAGAGAATAAAGGTAGAAACGTCAATAGGTATCCTTATTTTACTTAGTTCTGTAAGAAAAAGAAAGAATTTAGAGAAACTTAGAAAAACACTTCATACAGGGCGTGTTATTTATCCCCAACTGATAAACCGATTAACAAAATGATAAGCTATTTTATTTTTTATTTCCATACGAACTTACGACAATACATAGCTCTATCAGCTCTGACAGTAACTTTTAGTTTCATCCAGTTCGTTTAACGATGCGACATAAGATATTACGCAAGACAATTTAAAATCGAGCATAATTTTATAGAGAGTAGACAGACCAGCTCCATCCATAGTAAATAAGTTTAACACCTGCACTGCCACGTTGGGTCTGTAAGACCACTGAGGCAAAATTATAAAATTAAAAAGTAAAGATTTGACTGTGCTATTGAGCATACAAAGTTCTTTTTAAATACCTATTTTAGGTACACTTTTAAAAAGCTAATATAATAGTTACTTGTATTAAATAGTATTAAACCATGATTGGAAGGACTTAGTAACTATTCAAAATATTTTTCGATCTCGTAAGCCAGAATATTGAAGGAAGTATTCGAACAGTTTTTTATAAGGTGCTGAAATCTGAAATGTTGTAGATAAGATGCAAATATTATAACTTTTGTTCATAAGCATTTTGTTCTACAACTATACTTACGATAATATTATAAAGAACCTGCCTGCATAGCTTTAATTGAATTACCAAAATTCTAAAAGTTGTGGTTTCATTTGACCCATCTGGCATCAAAAAGGTTAACAACTAGTTTGTTTAAAATGTCGCCTCGAAATGACTAGTTCGCGAATGAGGTGGTGTTCGAATTGATAAGTAACGATCACAATCATTTGATGGTGATTACGATTATGTCGATAGTCGGATTACATAGCTATTTACCTACTTTGATTTAACATTATATCATACTAGCAGTTCCCCGCGACTTCGCCCGCGCCAAAAGTCGGATTTTCCATACAAATTTTCATCCCCCATTTTACCCCCCTGATGATTTTATATCGCGACAAAAAGTAGCCTATGTCCTTCCCAGTGTCTCAAACTATCTCTGTGTCAAATTTCATTTGATTCGGTCCAGTAGTTTCGGAGCCTATTCGATGCAAATAAACAAACAAACAAATCTTTCCTCTTTATAATATTATAAGTATAGATCATATTATTAATTGGAAGAAAAAACATAAATACCGTTAAAAAACAATCTATATCTATAAGCTAATTTAAGCAATATAGAAATGGCTATGTAAGAGCGGTGTCTCCTGGCACAGCGTATTCATGCCTAAAAGGGACTCCGAACACTGATAATGTAAAAGTATCCTGTAAAAAAGTGAATAAAATTATTATTATTATCTCAAAAAAAAATTTGTTTAAAAGTTAGTAAAGTTGGTATAAAAATACGTTTATTTACTTTGTAATTCATACGGGTTCGATGTAACAAAATGTAACGAAAACTACATTTACTTACTACCTAGTAAGTAAATGTAGTTTTCGTCATGTTAACTCGTTTTACAAGAACTTAGATTAAATACAAAAATTACTTAACAGTGTGCTCGTATAACAACTTTCTAATCCTTTTGACCTCCTCTTTAGTAAAGGGAGGATCGTTTAATGTCGAAATGCACTTAACCGAAATATAAATCTTGTGTACACTGATCATCAGAATCACTTACTGTTAATCTTTGTAGGTGTAAGTGTGTGATATATTTTCACCTACTTACTGATTAATAAATTGGATTAGGGCGCTTATACACGCCTTCGATGCTTATCAGCTTACAAGTGTCGGTATCAATTAATGTACCTAACTTAGTAAAAAAGTCAAATATTGCTATCTAAAAAACTAGGTTATTTGTTATGTGACGATGCCTTAGAAGGAATGCAAGTAAAATGTTTGAGTACAAAATTATGAATACAAACTATATCTAAGTATAACGCATTAGATTTAGTATTAATTGTTTTATGGCATACAGTGAATAATAGGAAAGATGCAAATTAGTTTTGTACAATACATATTTAAGAATTAAATAATTAAGAAAGCAAAGCCTTCATTTACTTAATATTGCTTACTTACCAATAAAACTTAAGATGGAAAGCAAAGCTAGGCATAAAGTCCGCAATTTGTACTTCTTTGTTAGTACAATAAATAAAATTTGCCTTTGCATGATCTCTTGCGATCAGGTAGTACATGGGAAAAGACGAGATACGAGTACGTATACGTGTCCTAATCCTTACTGACTTATGGAGAAATCTGCATGTTTTAACAATTGTACGGCTTCTATGTCACAGTATACATGCACTACTAACAATATTATCGGAAACCTTAGAAAATACGGTTCATTTTGCATGCAACTATCTGTCCAGTTGCATTTTAAACTCTAACTGTAATGAAATAGAGCCAAAAATGACCACTGTGGTCAGTCGATATCGTAGTGGAAAAGGTCGTATCGATTTCAAATAGGACTTAAAAGAATGATCGTATAAACGGATAAATTTACTTTTTATTGCAAATTCTCATGCGAAATAAAAGTCAGTCAAATATTATCGTGGGACTTGATATTGAAACAATACTAAAGCTTGAATTTATTCTGTGACAATTTGAAAGCACAATGTTTCATAATGTTGATTTTATTCAATTTACGTTGTTTGTAGACCGATCTATAGTTTTAATATAAATTTCTTTTAAAAAGAAACCGACTTCAAAACTGACTACAGTGCTAATTAAAACTTAAAATTTTATAAACAAATTTAAATTAAAAAGTACAAAATAATATTTAAATTACCTAACTGTTCTACGAAATTATACAATAAACCTATTTCCAATTTATTATCTGTTATCTTTTGGAGTCGGTGCCAACCAAGTTAGATATTCTATCTACTCTAAGCAGCCAAGAGATGGTTAATCCTGTCCTTACTCGCAAAACAACATTAGAATTAGAATTTCTGGCACCGACTGGCACGTTTAAAGAAGAACAGGGAAAGATTTGCCAATAGCATTTTAAATTTAGTTTGTTGTATATCGTATCATCGGATTCCCTATACAAATGATTTTGAGGATAAAAACTGTTCTATATCCTTTCTCGGTACTCAAACTATCAAATCCATCGTTTCAGCGGTAAGAGTTAATTGATTTCATACAGTAATTATATATTTCTTGAAGTAATTATATATTTTTATTGTTGGGAGCGGGCGGGATGGGTTTTGGGGGGGGGGGGGGGGTGGAAGATACTAGTACGAAAACACTATACGTGCCTTCAAAAATTGAGGGTTTCCCTCGATTACACCAAGATCCCATCATCAGATCTCGACTGGGCCAAAATGGGACCAACTAACAGGTATAACCTCTAGGTAAACATGTTTTTTTTTCAAATCGGCCCACAACTGACTGAGATATGCGGTAACATAGCCACAAAAAAAAACATACAGTCGAATTGATAACCTCCTCCTTTTTTGAAGTCGGTTAAAAATAAAAAACATACAGTCGAATTGATAACCTCCTCCTTTTAAATAGGATCTCACTTATTTTTATGCAGTGTGGGGACCGAGAAAACAGATCACTTTGACGAATAACCGTCACATACTACATTAATATGCGATAGGTGAAACTTAGATTACAGTCTTATCTTGGACTAGGGAGGACTAATACATTCGAGTTGGGAGATGTAGAAAATACAATAGATCTACAGCAAGCCAGGGTAGGTCCACGAATGGATGGATATTAAGTTACCCGGTTAATCCTAAACGGTCCACCGTGACACGATTAGACATATTAACTGTACGCAGGAAGTCTTGACATGTCGGTCGTTCAACGGTCCGGCCGATAACTCTAGCGCCAGGCCGTTACAATTAAAAAGTAAGCCACCCATAGATTAATAGGCGCGAAAACTTATAGGAGTTTACTTTAAGCAGTCAAAAAGAAAAAACAACTTAATATAAGAGCGGGAAAAGTGATAAAGGAAAAATAACCCCTATTTTCATTATGTAGTATCATTTTTCATACACCCAAGTTTCTTTTGGTGCATCCACACCGCAGTTATTTTTTGGTGAGCAACGTTTCTATGAGCCGATGGTCGGCAACATCCGATAAAAAATGTATTAATTGTTGTTAGTAAATCGAGCAGTCGCAAAGTTAAAAATTTTACTTAATGTTATCGTGTTGCATTCTGTTGCTCCACAAAAAGTAACTGTGGTATGTATGCGCCTTTTAGATGGCATAGCACAAGCTTAACATTAGAGATGGGACCTAGGACCCCTAGTGTAATTCTTAAAGATTTCTCAGAAACTTTATTATCATACTGAAAACGCTAACAGAATTGAAATGCGGTTGAGTTAAGTAATGCCCGCAGACGAAGTGATTTCCTTTAGTATGATTAACATCCGCCTGTGGCCGGTTGTTTATGTCTTTAGTTATTTACCTCACTGCGCATAAATATGGAGTTGTTGTAATGACACTCACCACAAATAACTTGGCGCAAAAAGGAATGTTATGAGAAACATGTTCGAAGTCCACGTACAGATCAGTAAACTAATAATAATCCTCCTACCGAATTGCAATCCGAATTTGTCAATAACAGAGATCAACCAAGTACGCAGGAGATAATATAGATCACAAGTGTGTGCGCAATACACAGGTGCATTCTCTGTTCCTTCACTCGTTCGTTCGGTGAGACGGCAGTCCGACACGGCCGGGAGGATCAGGCGCTGGACCAACAGATTAACGTGGTTTCCAAAGTACCTGGGTATACCACTAACGTCCTAACTCCGGAGGTTTCTGAGTTATTTCAAAACAGCGAAACAATTTTCGCATTGACGGATATATTATAGAAGTAAACTATCTTTTAATGTTAGGACTTAGGACGGACGACTTCTTAAAGGGCGCAGGATCGCTAGATGCAGGCCGCTTACAAGCGATCACTTTGGAAATATGATGATGATGATTTTTGGGGAGATAGAAATAGTAAGATTTATCTCCCGTTAGAATAGTAGATCAAAAATTGGTAATGCGAATAATGGACACGACGACGGGGAAAAGTAGTTTATGTATTTTATAAGGTAAACTGTAAGGCGGTAAGGAAATGGATGACATTTTCGAGTTGAATTACCGAAAGAGTGACGTTAGTTGTATAGTACGTATTCAGCAATAAGTAAGTCAAAATAAGGTTTTCCGGCTCTTCAGAAGATTAAGAGCCAGTTGGAAATTATTTGTGATTTATAAATGTATGATCACATGTAACATGGTATGGTATAATATTCATTCTGGTGATCATTTCAAAAAACATGGTTAGTGATTGTTTTGACTACATAGCATGTGCCTAATTTGTGCCGTATTATAGAAAGCTTCGCTTAATATAATTGTTTTTATCTCTGAAGTGACAAGCGGAACTTCGGTTAGGTATATTGAAGTAGTTAAATAAACTCGCTATCATGTTTATTTTTATTTCAAAACTTGCTTTAAAACACTTATTACACCATCTTAACTAGAATCCTACTTAAGATGTAGATGTAATCGCAGTTCACTACTAAGGTTCCTACCTTCCTAGTTAGGATCCTAAGTAGGATGCTACTTTTCTAGTTAGGCTCCTAAGTAGGAAGCTACAAATAGTATGATGTAAAAAGTGCTTAAAACAGTTATTTTAACTGTGAATCTTTTTTCGATCTCGGTGAAAAAAAACAAAATGGCTACGAATAGCTAAGGCGCTACGACGCGGTCGTTTAAGTCTTTTCTTAGATAAAAGTAAAAGTTATTAAAATTAGCAAAAAAAAACAAGTGTTCGACTAATTTATGGTAATTTCATGCTTGTTATTATTTAAATGATTCGATAAATAACCCGATTACATGATTTATATTATTTCGTAACTTCCGATAGTAAAGTGACGAAATTCACTAATTAAAAAGTAAACATCTTATTTCGCCGTCTTCGGTTACGTAAATATTATAATACTTAATACTTTTTACCTAATTTATGAGTTGTCAAGTCATACATAACCCATAAATCTAGGAACTTTCTCGTTGCATCATTAGACGTGTTTTTAATTGTAAACTTGTTTGTAGGCAATCTGAAATAGTAATTTCGTAGCAAGTTGGGCACTGGCTAAGATATCAGGATTTTTGTATAGATAGGTTCTGGCTCTAGGTATGGTATGGGTAGAAATGGATTTGTCTGATAAAACAAAATAGGTAAGTATTTTAAATTATCAGGTCAACATATAAAATAATTAATATACATATAAAATAAAATATTTTAACATATTAAGGTTAGCTTATATTATATAAAATTTTACGAAGTTATATACGACTCTCGGCACCAGAGGCACTTCATCTGCATATAGTCATACAGATTCATTGCAAAATTTTATAAGAAAAAAATATACCAACGATTCTCCATGAACATTTATGTTAATACTCTGTGTGTGGTGTGTAATCAAAAGTTATTTATCTATTTATGTATATTAAAACGTGAAAATGCAGTTATTGCCATTCAAATATTTTACTAATGCTTCTAAAACCGGGAATTGATCTGAATACTAATGATATTACATAAGGAACGTGATTCGTGAATTTCTGTTGCTTACTTTATTTCTTTCACATTAGCATTCCCATATAATTCATCCTCCAAGTAGGTATAATTGTAATTACTGCAGACAAACCCACAAAGGGCGGACTTAATGCCAAGAGCAGGGCATATCTGCCGTAAGCTTTACTACATGGTATAGATATATAACTAAAACTTTAACTTTTATTTTCCTGTTTAGGCCGACCACTTACGAAGTAGTTAGCTTGGCCACATTCCTATGTGAATCATTTGTTTTTTGTGACGCACCGTGTCAACTTGGATCTTACTTAGGTATAAAAAGCGTCATATTATTAACTCTGAACAAAAACCCTTAGCTTGGTGTTTGAATGGGATTTTTTCCTAAAAAGTGTTTTTGAGTTCGAGCTATATAACTGACCAATAAATAATAAATTGGTTGAAAAATAGCTATAAAGTATTACATACATAAAGTTTAAGCTACGTAAGTATTTCTCAACAGCTATTTTATTATTATTACTTTATACTTCAAACGAAACTGCGAGATAACTTTACTAGTGTTAAAAAAACCAATTTTCCACTTACCTTCAATTCAAAGTCGCAAATAAATCAAGAACTCAAAAATCCAAAAAGTATTCAGACACGAAACTTTGTTCATTACTCAAACAATTTGAATGCACAAATTTCTCCTTTCAACAAATTCGCTTCCCACTGTTTTGCTCAAGTTCTTACGCACTCGCGGGAATGTCAGCTTTTTCGAGTTGCATTGTGAACGTGCGCTACCGTCACACTCGCGCATACCGCACGACTTGACACAAGCGGTTATGTTCGAGGAATACAAAACATTGAGCGCAACGCAAACGCACGATACTTGCCGGTTGAGTCATCGTGATGATAAAAAGCACACAATAAGTTATCGGGCAGTGACATCTGCTTTCGAGTAGAATAACTAGCATGACGTAAGAAAGAACCATGTGGTACGTAGTATTTCTACTCACCGCTAGATGGCAGTTATTTTAAGAATTTATTTCTCGAGCAGTGACATCTGTTTTCGAGTAGAATAACTAGCATGATATGTAAGAACCGTCTCGTTTGTACGTAGTATTACTATTAACCGCTAGATGGCAGTAAATCAGTTTTACATTGTCGTTTCGGCGGTGTCTGCAAGGTTAAATAATTACTAAACGCAATAATAAATTTAGTTTAGTTATCACCTATGCTAAATAATCAATAAAAGCAAACATAAATAATCATTTTCACTCATATTATCATTTATATATTCACTCATATATTTATTCATGAATGAATGACCAAATGAATTGAATAGTATCATTGAAATTTTTATACGATGACAATTTTCACATCCCTATGCAATAACTCGGTCTTTTGCCAAAAATTAGCTAACCATTCCATTCACTCATTCAGTCTTTTCTGTCAAAATGGCTGCCCCACAGGAGGTGCGTGTTCAATTTCCTTTCGATAAAATTATTTCTCATGACTGTTTTCTTGCCTTTATTTCGATAAGTTTTAGTGTATTTATTATGTATTTTAAAATTTCAGTCGAGACGAGAACCCACTCAAGCTGTCCAAGTATTCGGACGCAAGGTGAGTGTTTTGCGGTGGTCCACGTGTTTGTGAATAGTTTTCGTGGATTTTTACTTTATTAGCTATGAAATCAGTGCAAGGTCGCTCCAAGCACTAAATGTCTATCCAAAATTTTGAAATCCTAACATAAATAGTACCCTTTCTTGCCTTGTTTGTTGTAACCTCTGTTACAGCAAACTACAAACAGAAAGGAGAGAAGCGTTTTCATTGTACCAGCCGTCATTAAGAATCCAACTTATTGGCGGTCTAAATGAGAACAACATAGTTGTAAATTTCTAGATTTTCATTTTGTAAAAAAATTCGGGTACCTTAAACCTTCCTTTATCAGGAGGACATAACCTCAAAATGTCTATTTACCACTAACCAAGCTTAGTTGCAGTAGTTACCTAATTAAAATACGGTTATTATTTTCACTCAATTTCGTCATCATAACATGCTAATTCGGTCATTGTTCTGACAATTCACACTGATAAGTATTTTGCCCTGATTCCCATAGGAACCTAACATTACAGTATCAATTAGGGTCAGAGATGCCCAGAATTGTATTTCTTCTTATTCTCTCATCGGCCAATGGGACAGAGATAGAACATCAAAAAGTATTATAATACTGATATGGTTGAATTGATATAAAATACTAGAAAAAAAAGTTGATAATTTTTTTTTTTAGAAAACCGCAACTGCAGTAGCATACTGCAAGCGCGGTCACGGTGTGCTTCGTGTCAATGGACGCCCCTTAGACTTGGTTGAGCCCCGTCTCCTTCAATACAAACTCCAGGAACCAATCCTATTGCTTGGCAAGGTATGTTGATGTTAACCATACATTTTATATTGTAGTATTTGGTTGTAGCATGACTGAATTAGTTAGCATTATAACGCTAACCTATTTCCATCCAGAGTTATTTCAGCCCTAATTTTGTCTTCTGGTCATAAATAAATAATCCTAACCCATTTCCATTGCATTAGACAACTCTACAAGTGTATATAAGACACAAAACATCAAAATAGGTTACCACTATTTTGATGTGTATGTAAGTAACCTTTTGGAACTTTTTTCTCGGAAACTACAAGGTGCCGTACAAAAACAATTCACAGGGTTAATTAATGCACCAAGAGGTATTATTAAAAAAAATGAAGTGTATAAATTAAAGTAACTATATAATAATAATAATAAATTGTTTTAACAAACACCAATTACCTAGCCCCAAACTAAGTGTGAGCTTGTGCTATGGTGACTAGGATAACGGATAGACATACTTATATATTATAACTGACTTTGTGTCTGCATTTTTCTATATTGAAATAACTCTGAAACAGCTTGGAGTAAGGAAGTTGGTGGTGTCAACACTTCCGTGCCACAGAAAGCAGGCACTTTCCTCGTGCCAAGATAGTCTTGTCGATAATAAATCTTCTTTGCCTCATACAAGTGTGTTGTAACCATGTAGGTCTAGGTAGGGGTACCATTTCATATATTATGCAATGTTTCCGAACTAATTTGATTGTAATGAATAATCCTTTGCTAGTTTAATGCATGTGTGTTTATTTTACATCTGTAGCTGCTATGTTCTGTTCAGTATTAAAAGATATTTGACCATTCTGTTATGTATGCTTTAATGTAACAGTAGGTAAATAGTTCATTGAAATATTGAGGTGACAACATGGTCAAATCCCTTATTTGTTTGGTAGATAAGTTTTATCTTGTAGTAGTTTTGTGTAGTAGTTTGTGTGCATTTTTGAGAAATTATAACAATAATTTGCGTTGTTTATTACTTACTTTGTGTTGTTTTTACTAACTTACTCAAATATTTTATGTAGATGTCCTACACGGCACTAGCTACAAACTATACTATGATGATCAAACTTATTCCGAACCTGAGCATCTATAGATGTGAAGTAAACAACATTCTGAGCTTTTCAAGACTACACGTTCATTCAAATTTCAACGCTGAGAAGTTTATAATAAGTATTACTTTATTTTTTCAGGAAAAGTTCTCCGGTGTTGACATCAGAGTGACTGTGAAAGGCGGCGGTCACGTAGCACAGGTGTATGCCATCAGACAGGCTATCTCCAAGGCACTAATTGCTTTCTACCAGAAATGTGAGTCATTTGGTAAATTATTCCTATACACTATATTATTTCTGGTACCATTGTGTTGATTGCAGTATGTGAAATTGTTGGCAGCTCTCAACTTTTTCCAGGGATATTATAAATTACGTCACACGTTAATGGGAGGGGGAGGGGTCAACTAAGTGTGACATTGGGTTACAAGTGGGACGGAGGAGTAATTAAGCTAAGTGATGTCACATGTTTAAAAGAAATATATATATTTTTAATTAAAATTTACTTCAATACTTAAATTTTTAGTTGTAAAATTACATCAAATGACACAAGGGGGATGATGTCCCACAAATGAGATCATTTGTGTCATGACAATTTTTACTGCCCCACTATCCCCAGTGGACGTAAAATTTACGAAATTGGTGTGATATAATTTATAGATGGCCCCTGGCTACTATTTAAGAACTTGTAAATATGTTCTATACATACATCACCAATCAACACAGTGGTTTTACCTACTATTTCACCATGATAAAATCTGTGAGGCATTAACTAAGCTACCTGTTAGTTCATTGCACTATGTCTCACCGCCCTTCCAAGCTGTCGTGCACTGCACTGGTACATCCAGTATTGGCTTTTATCATGGTGGAAAAGTTTAGTATGAAATACCCTTTCT
The DNA here is from genome assembly GCA_949316185.1 of Pyrausta nigrata. Lineage (NCBI taxonomy): Eukaryota > Metazoa > Arthropoda > Insecta > Lepidoptera > Crambidae > Pyrausta > Pyrausta nigrata. The sequence goes on along the minus strand of OX438955.1, from coordinate 11,349,210 downwards.
TTCCAAAGCTGTCTACCTCAATGGTCTTCAGTCATTTCAGGGAAAGGAGATCAAATGTGACATTTACCAAACGGCATAAGGTCTCAATACTATGCTTGTTTGAAGTGTACACAACAAAACTATTTAATAAAAGTTAGTACTCTCAATTATGAGACTATCAAATTATTATGGTAAATATTTTGTATTGGAATACTCCAAAAGAAAAACTAAAAGAATCTGTGAAACTAACATGACAAATCCAAGTAACTTCATGAGGTGCATCTGTCTGGTATCTAATGGTGTGGATATCGGAAACAAACTTGAAGACACAGTGATTCCTAGATTTTTCATAAGTATTTCAAGTTATATTCATTTCAAAAAGTTAAATCTGTAATCGGTTCCTCATCAAAGAGTTGATGGTGTAAGATATCTCTTACTAATATACTTTTCATCTTTCCCAGATGTTGACGAGGCCTCAAAGAAGGAAATCAAGGACATCCTTGTCCAATACGACAGGAGTTTACTGGTAGCGGACCCTCGTCGCTGCGAGCCCAAGAAGTTTGGCGGTCCAGGCGCCCGCGCACGCTACCAGAAGTCGTACCGTTAAGAATATACTTCTATCCCGCCGTGTGGTATTGTACTGGTGTGGCTGTATCAGTGCGATATCATTGGGCGAGATTACAATAAAAAACTAAAAAAATATTGGATCGTTTTATTTTAATTTGTTGATCATGCTTTCCTTTGTCAGTGGCATTGAGGTGAGGTGCTTAGTGCTGGTATGAATTATCTGACCCCAAAGAAACTCACATGTAAAGGTCAGAGTTAAGAGAAATGATAGTACAAATATCTAGCTATTGTAGTAGCACTATCAAACTTAGAATTTAGAAAAGCAATAGGGTTTTCAATGCCTTCCCCGCTGACATCTAGCCATGCCTCTCCCCTCGCCTCTGGCGACTGCAGCGGTTATTCCCAGTTGCCCCCACCGGCATCGCCCCTCACTGGGGCCAACTAGCAATCTGTTAAAAAACCAATTGCTGGGATATATAAAAATTAAATTCTATATAAAAAATATCTAGTAGTACTTTACGTACGTACGCGTACGGCGTCTCAAGTAGGGCAAACTGGGAATTTAATTTTTAAATATCTCAGTCCCCCTTCAATAGGAGACAAGGCGGCAACTGGGTATAACCCGACTACAGGATGGTCGCGACTCGCGTACGAATTTATGAGTCTTGCTTGCTCACCCTGGCAACTTTTTTATATTACTTTTTATATACCTAGGTAGATATTAAAAAAACTGGCTAAGTGCGAGTCGTACTCGCGCACGAAGGGTTCCGTACCATTATCTACTTCATCTTAGAGATATTTTTTTCGAAGAATTTTGTATTCCGGTACAAAATTAGGCAACATCTGTTCTATCTACCAAATACTGCTACTGCTTAACTAATAAAGTTATCTTAACCGCTATAGTTTTCCTAAGTTTATGAAAGGCACTATCATCATCATGAATCAATGTTTTAGAGGGGGACGCCCCTACTGGACCAAAAAATTGCACTTCAAAGTTTAATATTTCCGTTTCGTACATGGAGCGAAAAATAAAAATAAATTCTAGAAACCCCTAAGTCATTTTAAAAGACCTACTCAGCTATACCCCACACGATGGGGTAGACAACAAAAGTTCGCAAACGATTACCGGGTAGTTACACTTCTCTTCTCTATGATCTGAGCTTTCATATACAGTCGACCAACCAAAAAATAGCTTCATAATATAAAGATATGTCATAAATGTTTTTTTGAGGTAGTAGGTATAAATTGGCGAAATGAGATGTCGCATCATAGGACGTGCCTTATGATGCGATATCTCATTTTGCCTTTTTAGGCGACATATTTTTTTTCGGTTCCATAACAACTACATTTTTAGGAGACGTGCAATGGTTGACATGGCTTTTAATAAAACAAGAGGATATTTTAATTAACCCCAATTTATTTCTCGAACTGTCTTTATAGAAGTCATTTACACAACAAATTAAATGCAATTCACGCAGTACGACATTCGAGCTTCGTTCGTGCACACAGGGTTCATTCCAATGGGACATGAATTTCGTAGCTACTCGTAAACTTTTATTTTAGTGATTTATAGAAGTGCAGTGAAGAAATTTTATCGCTATTGAACAAGGATTTGACGAACTTCAAGACGCATTTCTGTACCATAAATATTGTTCGCAAAGTTACCTTCTAGACGGATTCAAAATGGTCGCTGTTGGCTTCTACACGTACCTAATATAACATAAGCACAGTTAAGCCGTTTTCTTCTTAAATGGAACTATGTATAAATAAAGTTTATTTTTATTCATGTCCTATTGAAGTAAGTACCTAGAGTTTGTTAATAAATGTCGTTTAGCAAACCCAACAAAAACAAACAGCTGTCTGCCTCTTTAGAGCTGCGTTTAGTGAGTACTAGTACTTATTCTGTGGTTTAGTGAAGTATGCAGGTAGATACAAACACCACAATAATGTTAGTATTAGCACAGAATATTAGACATTATAGTATGGATGGGCCTATTTGCATGTTTAGATTAACTAAATTTTTATGCAATTTTTTGGGATCTTAAAATCCCATGATGAGATGTAGGTATCTTACTTACCTGCATAGATAAGTAGAATTAAGTAATTATAGTTTTTTTTCTAATTGTGGTGTGTGTCCCTAGTGGGTACTAAGCAAACTTACTCCGGTAGGTATTAAATTATCTATACCCTCGCTTATAATTTATTATGAGTAGATATGGATAAATTCAATACCCGTCAAAACTTTAAAATTCTGAAAAATACTTTTTAAAAATTCTTCCATATCTATTTTAAGAAAAATATTAGTGCAAATCTTAACAGTTACTTAATTATGATAAACCTTATTATTAGTATAGTAGTTAATGTCTTTAACTTTTTATTAAAATAGACTTCTAAAAATAAGTAAATCTTTAAAATTTACAATCACTAATATACAGATCTATTTGAGATTATTAAAGCTGCAAGTGCTGCAACGGGTTACTTATGTGCGATTTTGGCACCGTAATAATTCATCATTAAAAATCTTATAAACTAAATTAATGTACTTAGTCACTAATTAATTAAAGAAAAGTTAATAAAACCAAATGGCACCAAAAATAATGCCGCATGAAGTTAATTAATACGTTTTACTTATTTTTCAAAATTATAGACAATATTCAAAACGGGCATTTACATAGACTTAATTGACTATAAATAAAAGTAAGCCTCGATTAAAATAGGTTCCAACTTTATATTCTGTAATATAAAATACTTGGTTTGAAACGTGTCGTTCAAGTGACATTCTCACGACCTGTGTCGTCTCGACTGCGTTTTGTAGAGCGTTGTCTCTGTCGCACAGTGCTCTGCCGACACTGAAGATTGACAGACACTGTTTTGTTTTTATAATTTGGAAGGATATTCATCTCCTATTGTGGGAGGGTATAATGAGAACCACAGACAATGGTAAGTCAAATTAGATATTATAATCTACCTATATTTTAGTCCAGTCCATACGTAGACATCGAATGGATGGATAATTTTTATTTTATTCTAACTTCATTGCTTCTAAAAGCTTAGACGCAATTTTCTCAAGCGACATCTAAGTGTGGACCATCAGCACAATACAACTAAAACTAAATTCAATTATTATCCTATTTATCTCCATTTTTAGTGTCGAGTATCTCCTCGTGGACTTCTTCGAACTTGGCGCCCATTCTTTTGAGCGCGATGACAGCTGACACCGCCTTGGCCCAACGCTTTTTGATCACGTACCGCTTCAGTTTTGTCTTTGTGACGTGCAGCTCGGTGCATAGAGCGGACTGAATCAGCCAAGGGTGGGTTAGGGTGGACGATGCGGGCAGGCGATCGCTGAAGAAAAGGTATCGTGTTATGTGTTGTACTATTTTATCTTTCGATCAACTACACTGGATATTCTGTAGTAGTTGTCTTTGACAGCAATGGCACGTCTATACCGGCGTAAGGTGCAGAGCAGAGGCCCTACTCCGGCTGACAATTTTCGAATATGGACGTCCCTGTCACTCACGCCAGAATGACAACGCAAACGAGCGTGATGGCTACACTCGAAAATACGGATATCGTCAACCGGAGTAGCGCTTCAGGCAGGGCGCAGGCACTGTGCCGCTTCAAAACTTTTTCATAGTGGATGTATGAAAGCGACACGCACAGAAAAGATAACCCAGGCCACAGAATAGGCAGGCATATGGCTTCAATGCAAACATGCTTGCGGCGTCTTTGCCTTACTTTGCCACTTCAGTGTGGAGCGGGCCTTACATGTAGGTACAACTATGCTTTAGCTGTCTTAAGTACCTACCTAATGGATTTAAAAAAACACATTAGCAATTCTGAAACTCAAGTTTTAAGGCTTAGGTACTTAATTAATTAGATATTTGTTTGTAATTTATTAAATAGAACCATTATATAAAAAAATATTTTCTTTACATAGATTCTTCTTTTTTTAAAATTTATTAAAAAAAAAGAACCATTAGATACTTATTATTGGACTGTAATAAGGGAGGTAAATAAAAGAACGGAATTTAATAAAGCCTTATATTTAACAACATATTGTATTACATAACAATAAATTATATTAATAATCTTACACAAATACTTATTAAGTACAAACATAAATAAGGAACAAATTTTATTTTATTGTAAATTTAGTCGCCTTTGTGACTAAATTACAATGAGAAAATAAAGTTAAGTATGTCACGAAAGTACTTCCTTAATTATTAAAGTTGCTAATTCATATTGTCAATGTGATGGTACTAATTACTACTTATTGTTTTTATATTTCAGTAACCTACTTATAGTTTACACGATAGTGAGTGTTGGGTAAGTAGGTACAATTGCAGATTATTTCTATTATTTTTTATATCGCTTCTCAGTCTTGGTTTTGTAACGATATCTTGATATATCGAACTTATTATTGAGACTAGATTCGTAAAAATGTCATTTTACTGCCAACCCTAAGTAAAGAAAAAGTTGATACATAAATAATTACTTTGGTAACTTACAACCGTTACGTTAGTTTAGTTAACTGTTTGTTTAACTATGTTAAACCTGTCAAAAAATTGTACCGTAATAAATTCGCTAGAACAATTTCACCATACTAGTTTTGACAGCGTTAACCAAGTTACCTACACATTTGTTCAAAAACTCATGAATGTCATGGCACTAACACCCTATTTTAACCGAAGTCATTTCGAACTTGTCACTGTGTTTGATACATTTTTTCGCTGGGTCTTCTCTTCTGACGTTTGCCTTTGGAAGAAAGCGTGGAGACTTGACATCGAGTTCTGTGCGAGCTGGTTCGAAGGCGATGACCATTCTAAAGATATCGACTGGTGTCTACCACCATTCGAGGTGCCGCCGGCAGTTCTCTCGGCCTCAACATCCTCAGTTTCCCCCCATTTTTCCAAGAGGTGCAATAAAAGGTCCTTCGTCCTATGAGCATTGTTTTCATCACCTCTTCTGTATGGCAACTGCCTTCCATTTTCAGTTCCGTTCACCAGTTTGTCTATTCGGTCTCTCCGTCTGTCAAACTCTTGGAAGAAGCTGTTTCGCCTTTCTATTGGCTGGTCTGGGACGTCTCTGCTCAAATGTGTAACCTTTTTGGACCTCGGCGCCGACTTGACCCAAGGCATTTTACTCGTCATAGGCCTTTCTGGCTCTTTCTCTATAAGGAAACTTGACGATATCTTATTCGTCGATTTTGATGTGAAGATTTTCCGCTCTTTACTCGAAGCGTCCCCGTTCGTGATCGTTTTTGTGAATGTCCTAGTCTCCTTTTTGAAGCCGTTGGATAGTTTTTCCTCTTTTATCGTCGTTTTGGATTCTGTCACGTTTTTGTTCAGTTCTTTCGTGTTGTTGTTATTGGCTAAATCTGTGTTCATGGTCGAGAGCATAAAAAGGTGATCCGACAATTTCTTTATTTCCTCAGCCAAGTTTTTCCTAACCATGACGTCTTGTTTTTTGTGTAAGAAGCAACTGCTGTCCGAAGCTCTTCGTTCGACTGGGTTGTATCTCGGTGCAAGATAGTTTTGGTCTCTTAAAGGTGGCGGTTCTAAATCGTCTTCATCGAAGACTGTATCAGGAGAACTGCCTAAGGAACTTCTAGGGGAAGGTGAGCAGCCACCGATGGATGATCTTTCGCAGTTGCCGTTCATGAGACAGGTGATTTCGTGTGATTGGTTATCAAATACATAGGGGGAGTTGGGGTGTTCGCTCCACCGCTCAACGAAAAGTCTGAGGTTGTCTTTTGCGACGTCTAGCTCGTGTTTGGGTGACGGTAGAGGTAGGGGCGGTTCCTTCTTGACTGCGGGTCGTTTCTGTATCCACTGATGGCGCAAGCACTCCGTCGCGCTCGGCCGAGACCTGCGACAAAGACCCTTGTTACTATCAACCCAACACCTAGAATTGAGTGAGATGGAATGCGTGCAGATATGTGGATAGCGATGGTGCATGTGGTTTAAGATGTAGGGAAATTATGGATATGAAGGTGTGGATATTTATATGTGGCAAGAATACGGTGCCAGGTATTATAAGGAGAGTTTATAATTTCAATATGACACCAATAGATAGTTTTAGTTCTAAGCTACAACTACGTTGCGTGCTTGTCTACTTAATTATTAGAGTGTTAGGACTTGTTCTACTATACGCAGTCACTTACAGATTGTATTGACTTGGTTCAAGATATACTTGAACCAAAGGCCAAATATCCATAAGTGCATACGTCACTACGAAAACAGAACTACTCATGCAATAAATAAATAGGTTTGTTAGTTACAACTGAGTGTTGGATAGAATTAACACAAGTAACAAAGGGTCTTTATCGGCAGACTGGCATTAACAGCTTTTATGTTGGAATTTAACAGACCATTCTCAAAATTCGAAAGGCGACACTTTCAAATATTTCCAACATGAAAGTTTAAAATGGAATATGAAAAAACTTTCTCTCTTTATGAGTAAGTATTTTAAGTTTCTTGCATGAAACATAAACAGGTCCTACATTTTAAAACGTAATTTCTATTTATACATTTGTCGTAAGCAGAGTCCAAGATACGAGTATTGGTTTTAGATAAGTACCTATCCTATGTAAGTATTGCAAATTAAAAAGAGTCCAAACGTAATTTCTCAGGATCATGTATAATCGTCAGTTTTAGAAGGTGTTTAAGTGCCTCTCCTTGTAAGCTTACATTCAGTTTTTTTGTCCCATTCAACCCCATTGATGTAAAAATCTTCAATGTTTTATAGTTATTCTACTATTCGGAGAAGAGACGAATCTGACAAATTAATCAGAATTAGTCCAGCTGTTTGTCTGGTATCTATAACTAACCCGAGATTGTTTTGCCCGTCTATGTCCTTGCTGTTTTAGAAATAAGATTTGGTCTTCCACAGCGGTTGTGCCTTCCCTATTTCCAAATGTACTTGGTATCTGCTTAAGACTTGAACACTGAACAACACAGACTACTCACTCCTTGTCCTTGACGAGCAGCTTGCTGATGAAGTCTTTGGCATCCTCGGAGATCTCGGTGAAGGCCTCGTCGTCGAAGTCGTACTTGGCTACCGTGACGTTGGCCATGGTTTCTATGTCTGTCTCCCCCATGAATGGTGATAGGCCGGATAGGCTGAAAAGGTTTCATATTGTTATTGCTCAAGTTCCCCAGACCTACCTAAGCACAGAATAAATCGTTGGCTTACTTGTAAAACCTGATAAATGCACTTTTTGCCAAAAACAAGTTACCAAGGCAGTTATATGCAGTTTTTTTCGCTCTATCGACTGGTAAAACAAAATAAGTGATAAAGTATTTCTATCGCAAGTAATTCTATTTTTTAAATTACAGGTAAAACAAGTTAAGTGCATGCCCTCAGTCGATTTAAAACAGATTTTTTGGGAACCATCAGCAAGTTATGCTGTTTTAATGTAACATAAAAAAGTTAATATATCATTTGATATGAAACATTCCGCAACAAGTAAATTAGTTAACACTTAAAATTCGATTTGATTTTTTAAACCTCATTATCTCAGTACTATGTCTTATGCACTAATGTTGTTTTACCAGCAAGCAGACGAAATACTAGTACCCTAAGGTGTAAGGACGACGGCCATCGCTGGGGCGCTCAAGAGCATGAGATTGAAGGGAGCCTGGCACGGTACATTTAATTATCTGTGTGGTGGTATACCTTTGGCTGCCATGCATGTCTTATGCTACGGCTTTGCCGGTCCATCTCACCAAATTTTTTCTTTTTGTTATTTTTGTAATCACGATGTGCTATTATGTGCCAATTAATGTATTTTTACCTCTGTCGCCTCGCCATAAGCGGTCTGAGAGAACTCGAGGAGGTTTTAGTGGGTATACCTAGTACTCGTACAAAGGGAATCCCACATAACCCGCTGGTTTTTCTATTGGCAGCGTTGAGCGTTAAATAAACATTTCCCCAGAATAAAAGTTTAGCTCAAATCCTTATTGGTTAATCTAGTACCGGAATTAGTTGTTTCAGATTTAAAACCATCAGGAATTTATAAAACGACTTCAATCTTCATTAGGTACTAAATATACCTTTTTCTATATTTGTTTCTGTTCTGTCTGGTGGCAATTTTGCAACATATTAGATTGGTAATTTCATCTTAAGGCATCTATTAATTAACTAAGAGATTATTTAGCTTTGACTATATAGTTTGACCTTAAAGGCTTGATAAGTTAGAATAGTCAATCATCCAAGATAAAAATGATAATACTTACAGAACATAGCAGATGACGCCGACGGACCACATATCGGTCCCGTATCCTATCTGGTCGAAGTTGACCACCTCTGGCGCCACGAACTCAGGGGTCCCGAAAAGCACCTGTAGCTTCTTCTCAGGGTCGTAGAAGCGCGCTAGGCCGAAGTCTATGATCTTGATCCGGTTACCGGACTTGGTGAGGCATAGGATGTTTTCCGGCTGCAAGGAAAATGATTCTTTTAGGAAAAGATGTATGAAGTTTCGTATTCTTAACTGGCTTTTATTTATGCTCCTAGTACTACGTACAGTTTGACTTTAAATGAAATTAAAAAAAATATCTACTCAATGTCGTCAACGATATGGTGTCATTTAGTTCGCCTCAGAGTCAAGCACATACTCATTTAGACACCTACAGAAATCCATTGCAAGATAATTTCATTCTTATAACTCTGGAATATGAATCATAATACACTAAACCTATTCAGTGACGTACGATCATGCGACGCGATAGGGTTGACTGCTACAAGAAGCTACTTACGCCATCTAGCGCACCTTTCTAGCACTTTATTCATGCTCGTCCAGCCAGCAACGTAATTCGTACATAGTGCCGTGCGCTGCTAGTAAATAAAACGCGCTGGCGTTTCGTTGCTCGCTCGCGACACCCAACTTGATTAAGCACCTGCCAAGAGGTCGCCGCTTGTAGGTACGTTTTTGCTACTACACGGAGAGTTACACAGGCCTGGCTCCGCGCAGATGGGCCACCGACGACCACAGCCACCGACGGCTAGCGACAAGCTGTTTACATTGTTTTTAATACGTTTTTTTATGGAGTCGCCGCATGTAAAGCGAGGGGCGGCCACTCGCGACTCAGTGTTCGCGACACGCCACTGGCAGCCGTCGCCATTTTGGTAAAACATCTGTCAAAGGATCTAGCAGGTGAGTGTCAATTGCAGCGGCCGTCGACCACCTTCGTCTGCGCGGGACCAAAGTTCGTAGCGCGCTACAGCCAGTGACTGAAAAAGTCAGGTGTCCACTAGTGCCATTACTTACATGCTTTACATGCCGGTTATTTAACCAATCTAGTAATACAGTAGTCGAGAAAGACCTAGCTAGTGTAAACAAATTATAAATAATACTACACCATTCACAATACCTATTAGGAAGTAGGTACGTACTGTTTCAAAACGAGACTTCATACATCACCACATTCACAATCTATTGACAACCAATTAATTAAAATTAGTCACATGCGTTTCTCGATTTTCTATAGGTACCAACTTTTGCACTCTGTTGCATAAATCAGTGCCAAATTTTATTGTTGAGTGCTTTGACTAAACTTGGTAAGGTTGGAAGATTGAAGATCCACCAGTCAGATGGGGTCAACAATCTGAACTTGAGGACCACTTTTTAAGGATGAGTTGCGTGTTACAATTGCTTACTCATGCATGATTGATATCATATTTTTATTGATTTGCAGGTGTACATAACTATTTAGCTAAATAAACAATATGTAGTTTAATTTTTCTTTTGTGTAGTCTAAGTATTGAATAGATACCTAGGTAATGTTTTAAAATACCCATTAAACGATATCCTATACGTACACGAAAGGATAAATGTTTCTATATTTTTCATTCTTTATTTACCTAGGGAAGGAACTCTAAAAATATTTTTGAAGACTATGCATGCCACACAAAAGCCGGTCGATCTCCGTTTCTGTGCTCGTTGACTACGGAACCCTAAAAACAATGTGCAAGCGTGATCGGTGACAAACTGAATACTTATCCCTTGCGTCATTCGAACTCTACAAAAAATAACGAAACGTATTTTTGCTCAGTTGACAGAAATACAAGCATTCAAATCAACAATAACGATTCGCCGCCGATCATAAAACTCCCGCGCACGCTGTTCCGCCATTTTGATTTACGACTTGGATCCCGCCCAAGCGCGATGAAACTAGATTGCTATCACTTGATATTACGAAACTGATATAATGCAAGTACTTGTTTTAGATGCTAATTACCTAGAATAATTTGGAATGTTCTTCTGCCATTTGTCATGGCGTAATGAGCACTCAACTATCAAAAGCAAACCTAATCCCCGTTATTACAAAAACTTAGTACCGGGTTTAAGCCAGGGCTAAACTATTAGCTAGCCAATTAGAAAAGCGATTCTCTAATATATTATGTCACGAATGTGTCATTCATTCCTTTGTTGCCGGCTAATATTTAGACCTATTTTAAACCTTGTCATTTTTGTTTGTAATAACACCGAATAAGTCTCAGCTAAAAAGCTCTTAGGACGTCATAATATGGATATGGGTGTATCAGTCAATTCTTAGACTTCTTTGTTATAGAAAACTAGATAATCTAATATGGCTGCTAGGGTAACACTAAGACCCGAGTTCACCAATCCTTTAACCTTACCTTAGACGATAAACGTCGATTGACGGTTAATTTGACAGAATTCTTACACAAAATATGTAATTCTAAACTGGCTGATTAAAAAATAAACATGTGTTGCTGAACTCCAGGCTAAGTAGTAAAATCTTTAACAAGCTCCTATAAATCCCTACATATGTACTTATCTACCAGCCATCGTGTTCGTCTACTTTTCTATATGAAAGAAAAGCACCAATTTTAGGAATGCTTAATTCGGTATGTAAAGTAAAATACAACCTATGGTAATTTCAAAACCATTAAGAGATTTTATGCCCATAATCACTATACAGTTACTTATACCACCTAAAATTGAAGGATGGGGCTTACTTTTACGAAAAAACAGGTATAATTTAACCTTCATATGCCCTCTAAACGCACCGGAAACCTACATATGACGTTACTATTTGCATGTGTGAGAGTTTCCATTCGAGAAAAAGGTTTGCTTCCAAAGACAAAGCTATAAATATGAGAGAAAGTCGTCATAGGCATGCTTATGACGTCACAAGTTTTCTATAATTAATTACAAAATAACTATTGAATAAAAATCAATATATATGAATATGACCTTTTATGAATATGATTTTTTCAAGTGCAATAATATATTTAGATTGCAAAGTGAATGCTTATCACTTAAAAACAATAATTAATCGTATTTGCAAGCTTCATCTTTCGATTGTTAAATACTTGCAATAGTATTTCTTTCGAGTGTTAAGGGTGTAATTCCAATAACATTGATGAAAGCAACGCGGCATTACAGCGTTAAGAAGCACTTGAAAATTTCGACAGGCTCTGCCAACGCCAGGGTGGCCGAGAGGTTAGGCATTCGCCCGGCATGCGAGGAACGCGGGTTCGTTTCCCGCCTCTGGCGGTCATTTTTTCAAGTGCAATAATATATTTAGATTGCAAAGTGAATGCTTATCACTTAAAAACAATAATTTAAAAATCAATATACTCAAATTACTTTCTTAATTTAGTCTTTAAAAACTATAAAACCTATACCTTAAAATATACCTTAAAATTTACTTTACATACCGACTTAAACTGGTTTTGTTACAGGTTACTTATCGTAGTAACGAGATAAATTGTTACACTCATCGGTCCGGAAATATTTACTAGGTACAAACTGACTTTTTTAAACAACCGTGTAAAGAAAACCCTAAGTATTACCTTCATATCGAGATGTAGTATGTTCTGCCGGTGCACAAACTCGATGCCCTCACAGATCTGTCTCATGAACACTGTGCAGGCGCGCTCAGTCAGCACGAAGTCTTCGTCGATCACCCGCTCGAATAGCTCCCCACCAGTTATCCTAGAAACAAGGTGGAAGGTCAATGACACGAGGCTCAGGGTAATCAGCTGTTATATCTACTTATCTGGGGAATATCAGCTGTTATTTAAAAGGTGACAATTGCTGGTCAAGATTAAGTCTCATCTCAAAGGCGATAACGCGATGTTAGTTGCCGAGCATTGGTCCTCAAAAATATAACGCCAGTGTCGACACGACAAGAAGAAGAAGAAAAATGATAGCTGAAGTTTCATCTCAAGACTGACAGAAGATACGTCAAAGTCAATAATGTCCTCCTAGCTGAAACTCGACCACGGCGGCAAATTTCAACTAAGGTAGCTAACTGCGAGGTAGATATAGAAATATTATAGTGCACAAGCTTGGTGTAACGTAACTTTCTGTGCCTTTACTCTCATAGTACGGTAGATAAGACAAAGACAGCAATCTGACATTACCGAAGAAAGCGACGCAGGACCAACGGCTTAACGCGCTTTCCGAGGCACAGAGGGTGTTAATACCACTAATTCCTAACTACAAGCTGATTTTGAGTTATTTCAAAATAGATAAACCAAGACACTATTTCCAGCGTTACACCAAGACTCGAACCAGGGATCTCTTAGACAGAAGCCAGCATGTTGACCACTAGGGAATCCAATCCCGCATTTGCGGGATCCCGCAAATACGGGATCCCGCACCTTTTTTGCGGGATCAGAAATGCGGGATTACACCCGCGGGATCCCGCAGGTTCGCAGGATTGAAAAATATTTATATTTAAGAAAAATGGGCTCAGGCGACTATCTAATTATTTATAAGACACCTCAGCACAGCTCATTAATAAGTGATTTAACAACTTTCCTATAGAACTCGTGACTTTTATATAGAATTTGTATGGAAAATAATTTAGGAAAATAGTTTCTTCGAAAGCATTTTCAGAAAAAATAAGCTAACTTTTTACTCGGAGTTTACTTAATTCACCTCTTTATGTCTCTAAAACCAATGAATATGTTTTATTTTCAATACAAATTTAAATATGAAACGTTAAAAATTGTATTATATCGTTTCATAAAAGAAGTTGATTGTTTATGCTTCTTAAACATCATTATATTCAATTTATAATATGAGTAATAACTGCTTCATATTGATAATAATAATAAAAAAATACTTGTCTTTAATTCTTTTATTTAACTACACAAAACAAAAATAATAATAAACAAAAGCAATCCCGCAAATCCTTGGATTGATCCCGATTTTTATGCGGGATTGGATTCCCTATTGACCACTACACCAACAGGCACTACGTAAATCAAGTGTAGCAAGTTAGCAACAAAGGTTTATAAGATAATCTAAATGAAAGATTCGGAAAAATCATTAATTTTCTTGAATATGGCTTGGTTACTGATCCTATTTTGAAGGTTCTTAGGTACGAGGGTACGAGGTTGATTCGAATAAAACTAAATCCCAGACAGCCTTGCAATGTCAGATTGATTAATTCTTCACATCTAACTTTTTATCTCCCCATCTAAAATAGTCTAGACATTACGACCTTTAATTTGAGAAGAGTGATCTGAGTACATGTGTGATATATGTATAATGCTATGTATTCAAAGTGTATCCATCGAGACACGGTGCAAAAAACCGTTGACAGAAAACAACTCTGCCCTTGAAAAGTCAGGATTCGATCGGAAAATCTTTTGCGATGTTGCCAAAAAAAAAACTATCGTTCGGTTGGCGCTAAAATAGATTTAGAAATAGTCGCGATCTAGCATGAAGGTCGGTGTCACACTCACGCTTTCTCTTAGTCAAGAGAATAAAGGCGATAGATATCGATAGATTCTATTTTTAGCCAAACCAGGGCCCGTAGACAAGTTTTTTTGTGTTTCCTCATTCGCCAGGATTCAGGAAATGATTCGTATGGTGACAGATGCTTGGCTGTCCTGTCAGCAAGACTAGTCAAGTCTATTAATATACAATTTCTAAAACTTTACCTTTGAAACATTGTACGTACTAAAACATATTCGGTACTGAAAGAATCTTTTGACTTGACGATCCTTTTGACGTAACCTATTATTTGGTTTTGTTATAGCCTTTGACACAAAAATAGTAGTTAGTAAAATTCCATTAGAAATTTCCATTTCACTTTTCTTTATCAACCCGATTCTTACCTAACTGGTAACAGGACCCGTCGCCAAGTCGCAATATTCTCAAGCGAAGTTCATTATATCGCTAACAAAATGTATGAACTCATTAAAAACGCGTAAACGTAAGAAACAAATAAAATGTATGAAACTGACATAAGCCATCGAAACATCACGTGACTTTTGCATGCATATTTTGACATTTCATTGACAAGATAGCTAAGAAAGATTGCCATTTGGTTACGGGCCCAGTTAACTTTCGGTTAATAATGTGTCATGTGGATTGAAGTTTTCACCCACCTCGTCTTATTTCCACGGGTATTTTGACGGCAATCTCAAACTAGACCCGGTATTGTTAGTGAAGTGTGGCATCTGTTTGTTATCGATGTTTATTCTTTTGTCGATTTCCTCCGATATAAGTTCATGTACATCTCTAACAACTACGATCAAGAAATGAGGATTTCGTCAAAGAGAAATTTGGTTGCGTCGACATGCTCTCGTTATGAAGTCGTGGGTGTCACCCACAAACTTATTTGCGAATTTAATTAGCTACTGTTCTTCGTGTAGGTATTTGTGTTTGATTTACAACGAACATTTGGATAAAGACAACGAAGTTTTGGCTGTTTTTTGGCTTGCATGACCTCGTAGGCAGGAAACAGCAAAGACAGATCGTTGGTCAAATGAAATTACCTAAGTTTTTAAGCATGCAAATCCATAATAAAGATTAATAATTGTTTTGAAGTGATAAGCATTTTATTTGCAATCTAAAGATTACCTAGATAATGCCCTTGTATAAATGACCGTGGAAATCGGGGTCATTTCGGGTCATGTTCATTATGAGTCCCTGGCATACTGGGCGATTGCCTATCCACTCGGCCACCCAGACGTTGGTTAAGCCTGTCGAAATATACCATACTGATCTACAACCTTTTAAGAACGTAAGTAATAACATAAACTTATATTTTATACCCAATGT
Source organism: Pyrausta nigrata (assembly GCA_949316185.1). NCBI lineage: Eukaryota > Metazoa > Arthropoda > Insecta > Lepidoptera > Crambidae > Pyrausta > Pyrausta nigrata. Next base: position 11,333,609 of record OX438955.1, on the reverse strand, counting down.
GATAGATATTTGGAGTAGGTATTTACTTAGCATTTATATTTTTTATATAAAAACAGCCCATTTATTTATAATAACAGCCCAGGAAAATAATAAGGGTAAATAAAATCGACTTTAATGTAGATAAGTAACTAGGAATTTTCATTGAACATTTGTCTTGGTCTTTTGTTTCAACGCAACAATACTTAAATCCACCTTATTTCACTTGATGAAGGTAGTTGATATGTACAATGAATGTGTTCATAGCAGCAGAGTAGGTAATAATAAATGTTAAATCATTTGCAATATTCCATGATCGAAAATGATGATGATGAGAAAATCGTTACAAACATCTTACTCCGGGTAACTATGTCCGTATTTTCGACTGTAGCCGTCCCTGTCACACGTGCTAGCATGCCAACATAAATGAGCGTGATAACTAGACATTCTAAATTCGGACTAAGACCTCTGTTCATATTTGTTCAGCTTTTCAAAAATATTCGACCGAGTGATAGGAGTTGTTTACTGCCAATATGACTTTAAGTTTGCGTCTTATGATAATTGCAAGCGACAATTTGGACAAGTGATAAGTTAACAGACGTTGGTTTGATCAAGTGTGCGTAAGAAAGGAACATATTGGGTACACAAGTTTTGTACTGTTTCATAAAGGCTTGTAGTTAAGTTGATTGAAGTGTTTCAGGATGTCGATCTCATCGTAGCAGTCATTATATGAGTAGCTTAGCCTTAATACTCGTTAATTTGTATTTTAAATACGAATATCAGGGCCTAGAGTGCAATAGCAAAAAAGAGATTTCAAATTTTTAACAAATGTTAACTGGCCGACAAGATCCACGGCTGTGCCTAGTGCATCGTGACGTAGTGCGGCGTCACGATGATCAAGGAATTCCGAGTGCAAAACTTATTTTCAACGTCACTCTTTTTCTGCGAAGAAAAAAATGGGTCAATGTCGGTACAGAAGTATCAGAAAGAAGGTTAATATCACGGCTTGTTACGCACGAGTGTAAAGGGCTCGTAACATCACCAAAGAGATATTTACTGCGTCGCCCTAACCTGGCTGGCACATGATCGTCACGTTTTCTTTAAAAAACAGACCAGCCTTCAGTAAACAGCTGATTTTGCGTGACGACAGCAACACCACGTTTAAAAGAATGAATTTACGGTATTCGCAAAACGCGAGGTTTGACGAATACGAAAAAGCGGATGGAATACGTTGCCCACAAAAATAAACAAGATTGAGTGTCTTTTGGCTATTTTCGAAATCTTTGCAATGATCGTATCCGTTTGAGAGTTACGCGTGGGTAGGTGTTTAGTAATATTCAAAGGAAAATTGTTTTTTAGCGTTTTCCGTGGGATGGAGGTAAACTGAAATTAATTTGATTTATTTGTGAATACTATGGTGGCGTTACGACATCGTAGCATTTGCTACGGGTCCCAAACAACGCTCTCGCAACGGAACTTGTAATACCAATCTATCTACGAACTGCTGATTTCTTTAACCAGTGCGTCTCCACGTATTTTTCAGAACACTAATAAGTAAGTACCACCGTCTAACTTGGTTTTATGTGTTTTATTTATGTGTTCTTTGCGAGTTCTAAATTACTTTGAATTGGCTGTCTTGAGGATAAGCATAAAAGCTTTTCAGACATTTGTATCCTTATTGTTATTTTCACTTAAGAATACAATTATGTTAGTTCAAAATTCAATTTATAAGCTATGAATAACGCAATCCCGATAGCGTATTAAATAAACATCATAATCGAGCTGTAAAGATGGCGACGCAAGATGGCGTCTTGCCAACTATGCGTCGAGGAGCCGTTGTCATGACGCGCGCCGTCTTGACGCGTCAGGCGCGCATCGCCATTGCTGGACACTTGAGTTTTGGCGCCATTTAGAGGAAATGCGTCAGTCTTGTAATACACTAACTAGATAGGTATTAGGTACCATATATCAATAAGTACAAGCTAACTTGATAGACACTATACACGTAAATAGATAGTGAATAGGTAGAAGCCATGATAATAGGTTTATGTCGTTATTTCTTTCAAAATCTGCTAAAAGGATTTTTCCGATGACTTTCTAAAACTACTTTCATAATAACAAATTACCTTTGATACTCTAGAATTTAAACGATTTTTTTGATGAATTTAATTTCCATCTAACAGCGTTGGTTGGTTTTAGTTTTTGGTCATGACAATCGGTCAAACAAAAAAGAAAAGTAAACCTATGTGAAAAACCTAGATTTGGTGACAAATCTAGGTTTTTACGTGACTAATTTGTGAAAGTAAAACACGTGTTTTTGCGGTTAGTTTGCCACAAGTTGTCTGTGTCAAGAAGCTGACGCGGCATTGTCTTTTGTGCAGATACCCTGGGAACTCACTACTGGCAACCTATATATACGTTTGGGAACATGACATACCACGTATCTACATCATGAAAATTAAATATGACAGCACATTAGGAAGGTACATTTTCATTGCAAAATCGCGCCTATTCCTAAAAATGCACAGAAATCAGGATGCCTCGCAGCAGTGCTGACATTGATGTGCTGATGTCGTATGTACAGTCTTGTAATGTGTTTTAATTTTAATTAAGATTTGCTTGCATTAAGGTTGATGGATTGGCTACAGCCACCGCTGATTACCTACTTTGTCATATAAATGTCTGGTAACTCAATTAAAGACTGCTCTTTTATAGTTTATAATTTATTTAGTTTAGAACATCTTACAAAATTCTCTACTCCGCCATGACAGGTCACAGATCACTCCCGCTTTCCGGTGTTGCCATTCCTATCCCTTCACATCTTCCTTTTTCCGAAAAGTAGTCCAACATCTCGCCATTGCCGTAAAAAACAAAAACAAAAAAAAACTTGACAGTTCACTTATTTGGCATTGACGTTGACATTGATTGACTAACTAGCAAATAATGAATGACAGCTTACATTTAGAGGTTAACTTACCAAATAATAACAACTAGGTACTAGTACTAATGTTACAAATAAGAAAGAAATTTGTTAGTCTAGTTACAAGACAATACATAAGTACATGCACAAGTTTTCAGATCAGTATCGGTTTTTTACCTGCTTAAATGACTAATGATTATACAGATTCGATATACCTAGAAGGCTTTTTATAAAAGCGACCATATCTAGATCTGGAATTATCAGTAACAATGGGTGGTTGTAAGTGGTTCGCCCTCTTATACGATTTTTAAAATGAACTTTATTAAAATCGGTTGGAGTGTTGAAATGCTGGAGCAATAGAATTACTTAAAGAGGAATAAGCTCCCTAACTTTTTCTGGACGTTTTGCGCGTCTCCCTATCTCATCCACTACTCTATACATTATAAGAATTTTTACTCTATACATTAGAAAAAAACCTGTAATGTCTTGCTATCGTGAGGAGAATAGAAAAGTAACTAACATACTCACGGACTGTATGTTGAAGTGGACCATAGACACCTACAAGATCCAGCTCTCGAGCACCTCAAAACGTAAACAAACAAAAAAAATCGCGGGTGAAATGACCTCATCACTGGAAGCACCTAATTATGAGTAAAAGTGAAACTTAATTAATGCGCGGGGGCGTTCACCTGTCCTGTCATCATCACCCACTCGCCACCTGGACTATTCGTGGCCTATTTATAATGTTGTGTAATTAATATAGTCCGGTCGACATGGGTTAATTAGTTTCTGGAATGTGTACTTCTTGGTTGAAGTGTGTACGTAGATATTCGTGAACGGTTATATCTCTTAATTAGCGATAAAGGGATACCTAATCCTGCATGTAACTTAACTGATACAAATATTACAATCAGTTGTCGAATAGGTAAGGCTTGTACGACGGACTTGCGGAAGTTTAGCTTGTACAATATGCTAAAAAGTACATAGAAAAATTAAAAATATAAAAACCCCCGACACAAAATAATAGATGCACATAAAAATCCTAAAACAAGGTTTTATAACTATGGAATTATAGCTAGATACAATACAGTTGGTTTAAATGGAAACCCTATAAAAAGCAAAATATAAAACTGAAATTTTGACCCTACGTAAGTACACAATTTTTAATACTAATGTTGTCGCGTCGGGGGACCGCACTAATATTAGACTAACTTTGTGTTAAAGTATATAGTTACGTAACATATTATTATAAAGTTTTTGTATAAGTCCTCAATCCATTTATTTAAATAGCTTTGCTTCCTGAACACGACTCGCGCGAATTTTGGTGGACGGCGCGCAAGGTCTAATATTAGTGCGGTCCCCCGACGCGACAACATTAGTATTAAAAATTGTGTACTTACGTAGGGTCAACATTTCAGTTTTATTTTTTGCTTTTTATAGGGTTTCCATTTAAACCAACTGTATTGTATCTAGCTATAATTCCATAGTTATAAAACCTTGTTTTAGCATTTTTATGTGCATCTATTATTTTGTGTCGGGGGTTTTTATATTTTTAATTATTTTTTTTATTTCATGCTTTTTGTAGGCGACTTCATATTTAAAAAAAAAATCATTTTAATGATTTTCTTGCGTTTTAAAATTCTAAGTAAGTAATGTGGTTTTTCATCAGGTTTTTAATCAATAATAAATTATAATAATTATTATAAAATAGTTGAGGAAAAGTAAGTAGGTAAACTTTGAAATAAAATGCAATTCGCAATTTTGTGATAGCGACCATCTTGGATTCGAAATTGCCCTTTCATTGGATACCCATATTAAGGGAGGTTAAATAAAGATGTAATCCGCCATTTTGTTACGGCGGCCATCTTGGATTTTAAATTTGTCGTAGTGTATAGTATTTTACTAGTCAAGCCCTTTCATTTGATACCCATATTGAAGTAGTTTAAAAAAAATGTTATCCGACATTTTGTTACGGCGGCCATCTTGGATTTGAAATTTGTCATAGTGTATAGTATTCTACTAGTCAGGCCCTTTCATTTAATACCCATATTGAAGGAGTTTAAAAAAATATGTTATCCGCCATTTTGTTACGGCAGCCATCTTGGATTTGAAATTTGTTATAGTGTATAGTATTCTACTAGTCAAGCCCTTTTATTTGATACCCATATTGAAGGAGTTTAAAAAATACATGTTATCCGCCATTTTGTTACGGCCGCCATCTTGGACCGATTTTCATCAAACATAACTAAGAACACTCCCGACTAATTAATCATTCAAACAAAAAAAACTAAATCACAATCGGTTCATCCGTTTGGGAGCTACGATGCCACAGACAGACACACACACACACACACACACAGACACGTCAAACTTATAACACCCCGTCGTTTTTGCGTCGGGGGTTAAAAAACAAGACCACTTTTATAACTTTCCATAATAGTTAGTTATAAATAAACCACATTATGTATTTATTTTACATAAGAATAAACATGTCAGAGGCGATAATATCGTCTTGATCTATCTTTTGTATCAAGTGGGTAGTTCACATTACAAATAATTATTTCGTAGAGCTGAAGAAATGTTATTTGTGTTCACTTTTCTAAGATTTAGGTGGGTGTAAATACATGACACTGTTTATGTGTTTCTATTGTACACACATCTTCGTCGAATGCATACATAATATGTATGTATAGCTTCAGTACCTACACTGCTATGATTATCTCGTCACAAACCCTTTGTTCTCGTAATAGCGTATCTTTAATCTCGGTTAAACAAACAGTGCACTCAATAAAACAGTCGTGAAACCGAAATCCTAGGTCGAGTTCGCGCCTTGACCCGTTTGTGAACCAAAACTTTCCAGATTCCACGAGTTTTGGTCTCCTGATCTGTCAATCAAACGCGTGTATTCTATCACAATGTGATAGAGGCGATTTTCGAACAACGCAAGTCAACCTGCGCGTGAGTCACTCGCCAAAACCGCAATGGAATCGTTTGAATGAAACGGATTTAGAATACGGAATACGATTGTGGAGCTCGGAGCAATGATTCGATGCATCGTGTAGCACTCATTATGCATCACGTTTTAGTGACCTGTGATGATTAAATCGAGTTTGAAACGGCTATTTTCCTTGATTAGGTTACCTACTTTCCATTATCAACTTGTCTCACTCTGGGACTTTTCTTGGCTTAAGTAATAAAATTTGGGAGTCAGGAATCGGTTTGTTTTTAATGAAAATCCCCTATTTCACTTTTTGGGAACCCTGATAAAACTTTATCTCTGTATGAATAGTAGGTATATGTGAATGACTGTAAATTCATAAATTGTATCATAAACCTTACATTTCGGAGTCTCAAGTGAAGTCGAAGGAACATAGTTTATTTACGCAAATAAAATCGCGGATCGTGTGTAACTTCGTCCGTCCGTATGTTTGGTGTAAAGTTTAGGGTTGTCACTCTTCTAATTATTTGAGTATCTACGTTCATGATTCTACTTTTAATAATCAACCCATTCAAGCTCAATTTTGACTACTAAATATATATTTTTCACGAGGGGCTTGCGGGAGGGTGAGCTAACAGAGAACATTAGAGATACCCCACCTAATTTTCGTAATCAAAATTGATCTTAACTAGCAAAGCCAATTAGTGCATACTGGCGTTTATCAGTACACTATTTCTCGTATTCGGCCAGAAAAAGTAAAGTAGTAGGTAGTGATAAATGTTTTTTTTATTCTCAAAATAAACGTACCGTTTTTGCCATCCCTACAACAACATAAACTCTCCCAAGACGGAAACATCGGGTGTTGTTTAATCTTGGCGGATTGTCTGACCGTGGGACTGTTTCTGATCTGTTGATGTTCTCATCCATTATGAACCAATGACGCAATTGGACATTATCGATGTCATATCTTTCTTTTGATAGTGTCGGAAAGACTGGTGTCATTCGTTTGTTTTATTTTCGTTTGGTGGTAACGATGTAAGTTATGACCGCTGTTTGGCTAACACGAATCTCGTAATGACTATATGAGATGCTGCTCGGTACTAATGTGATCTCCTAATCCTATTTCAAAATTTTCAGAGTTTTAAGGGTAGTTAGTCTCTTTTGCGATACACATAAGACTACTACAATTTTGGAACGAGTATAAAAAGCGGTGGTCAGCAGCGTTTGTCAGAAAGCTTTTAAATTTTCAACGTCAACTAACCAAGTGAATCGTTTTCCGTTCAAACAACAAAACCCGAAGAAAATATTCTGCAAGTTTAGATAACTAACCTACTCGTATATCCTTTCCCTGGACTCAAACTACTTCATTACCTTTCATTTAAATCGGTTCAGCGGCGTAAGCGTGAAGAGATAACAGACAGCCTGACAGACACACTTTTGCATTTAAGTATAACCTTAGTACCTATGGATTTAACGGCATGAACTCAAAATTAGGTTTTTACGAGAGGGCTGTCAGGAATCAGGCCCATTGTGATGTTGCATGTAAGGGCTAAGGGTCACGCTTGAACTTGTTGAGCTACAGGTAAATCTTCGATCCCAGATGTTACTATCGGGCGTAAAAAAATTGTACTCACAGCTCCAGCACGACGCACATGTACTTCCCCCACTCGTAGGCGTCGTACAGCTGGATCAGGCGAGGGTGCCGCAGCCGCCTCATGACGTCTACTTCCCGCTCCACATTCCGTCGCTCGTCCCTCCGGCTGACGGAGACCAGTTTGGCGGCCAACTCCAACCCTGTGCTCTTCTCCCGGCAGAGGTACACTGTGCCGAATTTGCCTCTGAAAAGAAAAATTTTGTGAAGAGGTGTTCTGAGGAGAATAGCGCCTCGGCAGAGTTAGACTGTGCTGCCTGTGCCCTTGAAGAATTAGCTTGATGAAGAGGTTATAACAGGCAGGGCGCCTGAATATAAGATGTGTTTCAAGAAAAAAGAAAAAGCTTTAGTGCTACCTTGTTTATGGTCCGCGGTAAAGCTAGGAGGAGAAAACTATAGTCATCTGTGAGGGCCGACAGATCCCCAGCCTGTACCACTGAGTTTGTATATAACTTAATTACTCAGTATACGACTATAAGATGAACAACTATAAGGTCCTTTCCATTTTATATTCAGAATCGAACCTAAATTTCGCCCATGTTCCCTGATCAGTCAGTCACCACCGCGGCCAGGCATTAATAGTGTTAATAACCATAGTCATACCATTTTTGGTTTGATAAAAATCTACCAAAATACAAATTCAGCCTAAATTTGTTTGCTGATTGGTATTCGTATTAAAAAGGTCTTAGATTATTCAGGTACTGCATTCGCAATATCAGCATCAAATCAAGAACCGCATGCACGCATTTGGATCAACCTATCCTATTTAAACCTGATTTAGCAGGCAACAAAAACTAGTTAGTCGTCTCTTCCATATGCAGCATGTCAACTTAGAGACAGCATGAGTCACCTCATTAGTAAAGCGTGTATAAGGTCGAGTGTATTAATTTGCACTGAACGGCATGTCTTGGCGAGGGCGGAAGGTCAGCCACGCCTCGGGAAGAAATTATGTTGCTTATTATATTGTTATGAGTAGCCCAAGATATAGAGTTATTGGTTGATGAGTTTATAAGTTCTTACTGGCTTACGACTGCAACTACTTCTCTATACTAGCGGTTGCCAACGCTTTCGACCGCGCAAAAGTTGAATTTTCCACACAAACTTCCACCATCTTAGAGGTAACATTAAAAAAATCCTAAAATACGCCACTCTTAATTTCTAAATAAATAGCTAAATACAATTTTTTATCGATTTAGCTTCAAAGCTGACGAAGTTTTATACAAACTCACCCCCGTATGGAGTAAAAAAAAATCCTTTCTTAGTGAGCACTACACTATAATGTGCAAAACTTCATGTTTCCAATCCAAGTAGTTTGATATGTCAGTCAGTAATTTTTAATATTTTGTAAAACTTGCAGACGCGGCGATACCATCCTATCTGACCAAGTCTACTAAGTTTTCTTAAGGTACCTAATAGCGACCGATGACTGCCCTACAAAACCACTACCGCAACGCCGCATAACCGCAGGCCGCAGTGTTTGAAATTCATAGGAAGAAGCGACCGACTGCAGTAGCCGACCGCAGCTACACATATGTACTCGTACTTATTTTGTTATCTGTGAATCTCGCATTGCGGTTGCTATAGGACTTGTTACCTGATTTTAGAGCGGCTCCGCACTACGTCCGACGCGAATCCGATCTGAGTGAAACCGGACCGGACCGTGAATGACGGGCGTAGGTCTAACAGCATTTTGACGGAATCAGATCGAACGTAGTGCAGAACCGCTCTTAGCAAAGTTACATGCAAAATATTCAATATCGAGAATAAAACAGAAGTTCACTCATGTACGAGTTAGCATCGTACATTGCATCAAGCACGACGTCAGCGACCTACATCCAGCGGCTGACCGATGAACCCTCAACCAGCACCGTCTGCACTCTACACCGACGATACACATCTAACAACCTATACATGTTTACTTACAATAGAAATATTATAAATACTTGTGTTGTTATCATCAATAAATTAGATATCAACCGTCCGTGTTGGTTCTCATTTCCCTCCGCTGCGGCCAAGACACCCTTAGCCGTCACTATGATCAGTCTGGTGAGTCTGCCAGACTGGCAGCGGGTCCGCGCCACCTACCTACCGTCCTAACGCTGCTACTCTGGGCGACCTGGGTGCAGCTATCCTATCACATCAACCATATTATATCTAAGTATCTATTGTTAGGCGGGGCTAGGGCTCTAGGGACTTAGTGTCTTGGGGTAAAGGGACTTCTACGCTCACTAGGGAGTTAGTTACCTTCCTGACCTTTTATACTGACAGTCGGGACTTCTTCCCGGCCTGTACATATTCGAGCCGGATTTAGTCCCGGCCGGCCGGTTCATATTCGAGCCGGATATTACATCAGCGACCAAACAAGACCAGCAACGTTCAAACTGACTGACTGACTTCAGTTATGACTTTGACTGGTAGAAAATCATTTAAGGATTAAGTCTGCCATTCACACTCAACATAAATAACGCGCAGTACTTACTACCAATTTAAAATCGATTAAATTATTAAATCATTCAACTTAGCTTGTTTACATTGCAAGTGAAATGTGAGAACTCGGGAATTCTTACATTATTACCTAACGCAATTCAGCAAAAACAATCATACTTTAAACGCTATCGAAGTACAATATTTATATAATTTTAACTTGACATACTTTTTAACATGACGGACATCATCGGTAGGGTAGGTTAGGGAAATTAAACATGACATTTAAACCGGGTGTGGTGCCTTACAACCACCACATTCCGGAACAACAAGACAAGACATGACAATACATAGCATTTGCAGAAATCAACAAACATTGACATTGAAATGACATTATTCTGCACTTGCTTTAAATCATAACAGGGAGCGGTGCCTTACAACCACCTGCATCCCGCTTTATTATCATTACTTATCATTATCATTTTGACATGACATGACAAGGACTGAAACGACAAACTACCAATCTTAAAAATATTTCCATTGCCTTGTCATTATCCTTATCAACATCCTGATCCTGAGAATCAACCGACGGAGGGTGTCTCGGGACTGGACAAAACAAAAGGCCAAACAAGACCACTGACAACAGCAGAGAAGAAAATCAAGAAACTGACAGCGAAGGTTCGGTTACTGGCCTCCCAGAAGCGGGTCTCACTAGTAACTGAAAAGTCACCACGCTGTTCAGTACACAAGCAGCCTTCAATCATCGTCATCTAATAAGAAAACATCAAGCTACTGACAACGGCGGTTCAGTTACTGGCCTCCCGGAAGAGGGTCTCACCAGTAACTGAAAACTCACCGCGCTGTTCAGTATACCAGCAATCAAGCATCAACTCTAGAAGAAGAACAATTCAAGCAAGAACCGGGACGACCCATCATTACTTAGATGTACTCATCAGCATCTTCCGAGGTACAGGCCAGGAGGTTTGTACACTCGTGTCGTCAACCCCGTACCAGCCAGGAGGCTGGTACACCAGCATAATCTTTCCGTAGGGAGAAAGCAGGCTCGTTCACACACTAGGACCGTGGGCGAGTCAGGGTCGTCTCTTCAGCATCAGTTTGTTACATCATCAATCATCAATTCATCGGGTCAACCAGCCCAACATCCACAGCAGCAGCAACCACACCATATCAAGAACAACATCTTTTCGAGTCGCCAATATGTACGAGCAAACTCGTACATTGGATCTCGTCACACGAAGCCGGGGGTTGGAGCAGCACCGTCTTCTTCCTCTTTTGGAGATGCCAATATGTACGAGTTAGCATCGTACATTGCATCAAGCACGACGTCAGCGACCTACATCCAGCGGCTGACCGATGAACCCTCAACCAGCACCGTCTGCACTCTACACCGACGACACACATCTAACAACCTATACATGTTTACTTACAATAGAAATATTATAAATACTTGTGTTTTATCATCAATAAATTAGATATCAACCGTCCGTGTTGGTTCTCATTTTCCTCCGCTGCGGCCAAGACACCTTTAGCCGTCACTATGATCAGTCTGGTGAGTCTGCCAGACTGGCAGCGGGTCCACGCCACCTACCTATCGTCCTAACGCTGCTACCCTGGGCGACCTGGGTGCAGCTATCCTACCACAACATTCCTATTATATCTAAGTATCTATTGTTAGGCGGGGCTAGGGCTCTAGGGACTTAGTGTCTTGGGGTAAAGGGACATCTACGCTCACTAGGGAGTTAGTTTCCTTCCTGACCTTATAGTTTGACTGACAGGCGGGACTTCTTCCCGGCCTGTACAACTCACCTGCCGATCTCTGAGAGCATTTCGTAAAATTCGTTGACATCTGTGCTCCTTTTGATTGTGACATCTCGGGTGGCGAATGGCGGTTCTATCTCTGTAACAAAAGCACATTTTTATAGTAGGTAATTATACATATGCGTAGAATGTTTAAAATGTTAACTATCACTTACTGGCTACACAATAGGTAGGTCCAGCCAATGATAGTGGTTCATCAATTTGGAGGGAACAGACGTGTCATGGAAAATTCTATGCCTTTTCAGTAGGTACCTAGTCATAAGTCGCTATGCTATAATATAATTGTAGGTGACACTCTGTCTGTGTTTTTAATGTACCTATCCCGGCAGGGTGAACCTGAATAGTCAGAAGCGACACTTTCACAATGACTTATCATAATGAACTGTAATAGGGAAATTTTAATTAAACTGTTTTTAATGTTATTATAAATTATTTGAACAAAACAGGAGAGAGTTTGCCTGGCACCTTCTAAATGTCTCTTTTATGCCCTTCGAGCGTGTAATCAAGCAATGCGAGATTAATTACCAACGGGCACTCGTAAATTAAGCTGCGTACGCGCATCAAATGCTAGAGTTGAACGATCTGTAGGCGTCAGTATGGCGCTATGGGTATGATACCCATAGCCAGGGGTGCCAAAAGTTAAATGTGTAACAACCAATTTTTTGGCTAAAATCAATTTCAAAATCAATGACTGACTTTTCTATATTTTTTTGTGCCAAATAAAAATGATTCTCATTAAAACACAATTTTACGGATTACTTCGCGCTTTATTTACATTTTATTTAGAACCTGACGTTTCGAACACTTTACAGCATTCGTGGTCACAGGGAGACCACAGATACAGGTTCGTGGTCTCCCTGTGGTGTAATAAAATGTAAATAAATCGCGAAGTAATCCGTAAAATTGTGTTTTAATGAGTTCAACAATTCGCGTAAACGTAAGAAACAAAAATGATTCTATACTAAAATAGCTTAGCTAGCAATATTTCAGAATGTTTACTTCGATAATGTGTAAGAATTCAACTAAAGTGTATTAGACAAAAGATATAGAATATTTAAAAGGCTTTTATTACGTGGAATATATTTTTGCTCTACGATGCACCGTTCCAAAGATATTAGCAAAAAACTCAAAATTGAGACTATTGTACCGCCCCCTCCCTCCGCCTCACCTCGTAGACACCAGGACTTTGAGTATGTTTACTCCGTAGGCACACTAAACAGCTTTTTGAAGAATACATTTATTACATTCTTGCACGCACTTTACAAATACTTTATTGATTGAACTTTAATCTCATATTAAGACATTAAACCGAAATTTTGTTCGGGTAATCGTTTGAATTTAAAATGCTGAGATTATTAGCATTGGCACCCAATCTTTTTATTGAGCTTTCCTAAAATGGCAAACAAACAAGCATTATTTTACGAGCCAAGTTCAATGACACATATTCAAAAGAAGGTCGGTTCCAAGACAATTATGTCACCTTTTAAAGTTGCAACGGTTAGCAACCCTAGCTACTCGTATATGCGATTGCGTTCAGAAGCTGATTAGTCATCGATTTTATATGATTCTTGGGTGTACGTACCCTAACACGTCCATACATACATGCTATTTATAAATAACGGCGGAATGCGAAAGCCCACGTGTACCTACATTGCTTAAATAGGAAGATGTTATACTATTAAAGATTTACGATGGCATGCCATTTAGAGTAAACGGTTACAGCATATAAAACTGGTAGATTTTATTAACCGACTTCAAAACAGGAGAAGGTTCTTTGGTTTTCCATTTTTTTAAATAGTAGTTGGTCTGCGGGATAGGTTAACTGGATAGAGTCACGATGCCTAAACAATTTGATAAACAATTTCGTTTTATTACTACCTACTGCTAGGTATTCTGTTAAAGTGATATTAAAGTAAAGTAAAGATAGCCTTTATAGATCCCACTGCTGGACAAAGGCCTCACCTCAACTATGAGGAGGTACGAGCCTAATATCTGTTGATATTAGTCGTTAAGCCTAGTCAGAGGCCCTAGGGCGGCTTGATAAAATCTGACAGTAAGGTTGGTCTCTTGCCTTGCAGACACCCCTCCACCAATCTGCATGGAGCCCGCCTGGTGAAGTGTGGCTCGTACCTCCTCATAGTTGAGGTGAGGCCTTTTCCCAGCAGTAGGATCTAATAGGCTGACTTTACTTTTTACATTTAAAGATAGAAACTTCAAATAAGCGCTATTATTAAATGTTATTATTTTTCTTTTTTACTAAGTTACAGACCACTTATTAAGTGTCCAGTTTGCCTACATACATGCCTATTTTGAAACACTTTATTGGTGCTGGATAATTTAAAAGCTATCTAACTAATCTGTGGTAGTAACTACGCAATTATGTACCTACCTATGTAGTTTCTAAGTTTCTAGCTTCAAAATGTAAATAGCGCTCAAGCCATGTGTGCATAAATGGAATACTCCACTCGTCTGTAAAGCTTTTTACCTTGAGTGACTAGCTCATTGGTAAAGTGACCTTGGTCTGCTACGTTTTGGTATCAAGATAAACAAACATTACAAAATAAAATAGACATTCTATTTAGTTTATTTATCCTAGACTTTCGGCATAGGAACGGCCACCCACTTTTATTCTAGATTACTAATCCAAAATCAAAGTGTAAAAACTCAAACCTTGGAAACTACACTTTTATCACAGAAAGTAAATATTAACTTGCGTGTAACAACATTCCCAAAAAACGCCGGCTCACTGACGCAGTTGTAAGCACTTACACAGTGATTCGTCAAGTAACTTACATCAGAGTAGCTCAGTTGGGAGAGCAATCGCCCGGATAGCGAGGATCGTGGATTCGAGTCCCACTAGATAGAAGACTGTCGATGAATTATTGTGAGCAAATTTTTTTTCGTAAATAGTTATGGGTATGATCATGGACGAAATATATTTCGTCCATGGTATGATGCATGTTTGCCATGTTTGTGAAAATATTTTCTAGTCATTTGTGCTAACAAAATAGATTGACAAGATCTTTTAAGATGATATATGGTTAAATGAATATATTAGCTGTTGAATCCATAATATGGACCATAAGACCCAAGACCATGCAATATAATATATTGCATGCAATATAATATATTGCATGCAATATAATATAATAAATTGCATGGTCCTGGGTCTTGGGCCCGTAGACAAGATGCGATCTATTCTAAATGATTCTAAATGTATGAAACTGACATATGCCATCGAAACGTCACGTGACTTTTGCTTATGTTTTGACATCCGATGGCGATAGCAAAGGTCACTGTGAAATACTGTCTCATGTCCATTGCAGTCTTAGGGTGTGACATTTCATATTTAGAGATCAATTCTAAATTAATTTTGGATGGCACATAGCTCAACAGGCCTGGGTATTATCAATCTTTATACTCGGGCATGTATGACAGCTTCGATTGTTTTTTTTATTGGATGAATACTTGGCATTTTAGACACATCGGTTTTAAGTCTAAACGCCCCAGACAGTTCCCAATATGACTGAATGTACAAACGATTTGTCCTATAAATAGCACTTGAATGAGACAGTATCATCTCCGACCTTCGTAGCTTCGCCCAGCATCCTGGTCGCGCATTCTTGGACGACCGCCGATAAGACCACGTGCAGATCTTTGTAATATTGGATAATTACGACTAGAACGTTATTTCTAAACGGAATGTTGAATTAGAGGCTATTAAATTTTAGTGCAACATGACTAAGGGTAAGAGATCATGCATGGGTGTTAGTCAAGTGAATCAGTTGGTTGCAATATTTATTTATACTGGGCGTAGTGGATCTGGACGATTACCTAGAACGAATATTTAAACCAACTAGAATTTGCTTACTGTCAAAGAAATGCATCGCTTCTAAAACAATTTCTTAATATTAATAACTTGGATACTTTTAGGGGTTTCAACCTCTTTTGCTTTAGTGTTCAGGAACGATAATAATAATAATGTCCTCCTAGCCGAATTTCGACTACGGCGGCCTATCTCAGCAGAGATTAGCCAACTGCGCAGGACATATTATAGTGCATAAGTGTGTGCGCAATACACAGGTGCACTCTCTGTTCCTTCACTCTCTTAATTCGGTGAGACGGCAGTCCGACATGACCGTAGATAGATCAGGCGCAGGACCAACGGCTTAACGTGCTTTCCGAGGCACGGGGGTGTTAACACCACCAACTTCCTGACTCCGGAGCAGTGTGTGAGTAATTTCAAGACAGAAAAACCCAGGAATGAGAACCTAGACCACAGAATAAGTACTAGTACCTACTTCCAAACCAATTATGTTATGATTTGAGTGAAAACGACTCAAAATCTTCGGCTGACAATATGTTATTTATTATTTAAATACAGGATAATTAGGAAACCAATCAACTAAAACACGTCACGATAGCGGATGCGAAAAAAAATCATGGGAAAGATAACATTATTGCTGTGTACATTCTAAAATGTACAGACAGAAAATCAACCGCTTTATTGCTTTGCATTTAGTGTTAACATTCATTAAAGTATACCCATATTTATGTTGCCGACTGTAAATGAAATAAAATCATTAAGATTTTCTTGGCTTTGGATAATTATATCTCGGGAAAGATGCTTCGGCATCCTGTCGTCGGCTATAGTCCCGAAAATAACGACACATACCGTCGCTCTGCCAAAAATCCACTGTTTTTGTTTACTTATCCGTTAGTTTTATGAGTCTTATTTGGGTCGAAACATTCTTCGAGGGTTCATTCAAAATAGGGATACTTAATTGAAATTCTAAAATAAAAATACAAGTAGTTAATTTAAATGTCAGATAGAATATCGTCTTTTACCTTGAATAATAATGTCCTAGCCGAATTTCGACTGTACGGCGGTCAATCTCAACAGAG
This sequence comes from Pyrausta nigrata, assembly GCA_949316185.1. Lineage (NCBI taxonomy): Eukaryota > Metazoa > Arthropoda > Insecta > Lepidoptera > Crambidae > Pyrausta > Pyrausta nigrata. Next base: position 11,316,956 of record OX438955.1, on the reverse strand, counting down.
ATCAGCCTACTGCGCGGGAGATATTATAGTGCACAGGTATGTGCGTAATACACAAGTGCACTTTCTGTTGCTTCACTCTCATAGTTCGGTAATACAGAAACAAGTTCGAAGGATTCGAACCCGGGACCTCGTGGATGGTAACCAGCGTGCTGACCACTAGACCAACGAGGCAGTCTTTGACCATATGTAAAGGAAAAACATGGCCCTTAACTCTTAAGCGAGGTTTAGATTTGTAAGTTCTTCCTGCAATTTCTTAAGCGAGTACTTTCTGGTCCGTTTACATTACGTTCAATATTTGTAATTTTAATGCACATGCAACATAGCAAGTTCCATAACTTGTAAAGCTTGCAAAGTTAGCTTGCCACTGTTTCAGTGGTAACAGCTTGTGGAAGTCAACTTGTGCAAGTTTTATTGCTAGTTTATCTCGCACTTAAGAGAAGATGCAATATGCTATTCTACGAACGTCGCTACCACCAACAAACCTTAAAATATTATGTACTATCTTTTGCCCGCGACTTCGTTTGCATGGTATGTGTAATTTGGGTACCTTTTTTTATTCATGTATAGTCAAAAATGCCGCTTGTGAACCAAAGCGATATTGTAATAATATTAACATACAATCCTCTTTCATAAATTTGCTTACAATTTTATTTGTAAAAAAATGATTTTGACTTGACAACACTAATAGTGTTTACCAATTAAAGTCAACAGGATAAATAAGCGATTGCTAAACTTGAGAAAAAATCTTATGTTTACGCAAATAGTGAATGAAACTCACTATAAATTAAATGTATGAAAATCGCGCAATAATCCATAAAACGGACGGTGAGTCTCCTGAAAAGTCTCTGCAGCTCTGATAGATATGTGACGCCTAAGATCTAAAATCTAACGGGCCTAGGACAGCTTAAAAGGTTCTGAAGGTCTTCTAGATGCGTGAAGCTCAGCGTTTAAAACCCGACGGGTTTAGATCAGTTCAAATAGCTCTGCTGGTCCTACGCGGTGTGGGTCTTGAGCGCTTGTGATTTGATTGGGTGATTTGAGATTTGAATTTTGGTATTCCGAACTCGAATATTTCGATACTATTGCTTGCTCATAAAAGGCAATATAGCTGGTGATTACAAAGTTCTTCTATCACATCATTCACAATATTTTACATTGCAGTTCATTAATAAAGTTATTTCATTAGAGTCGCTATATGCTTGATGGTTAAAATAAGTCAGCCTATTAGATCCCACTGCTGGGAAAAGGCCTCACCTCAACTATGAGGAGGAACGAGCCATACTTCACCACGCGGGCTCAGTGCGGATTGGTGAAGGGGTGTATGTAAGGCAAGTGACAAACCTTACTGTCAGAACTTATCAAGCCGCCCTAGGGCCTCTGACTAGGCTTAACGACTAATATCACAGATATTAGCCGGCTAATGCGACCAACTGCTTAACGTGCCTTCCGAAGCACGGAGATGCTTGTCATGGACGTCACTTAAATGGTCGGAATGGTCACCCATCCAATCACGACCGCGCCGTGGGTTGCTTAACTTTTGGTATCACTACCAAAGCGGTGGTATGGTTACTAAAGCAAAACTATCAATAACTATTCATGGGTTTTATACCTTCAATCCGTCAGTAACTACTACATTCATAAATACCAAAACCTACATCTACGCTCTAGCGAAATCATGGATGATTTTTGAACTGCTTACAGCTGGACACTTTATCAACTTTCCCCATGAGATAGTTCTTAATTAATTTATTTGATTAGATACCTTTTTTCTCCTTGCCTCTGTCCTCCATGGTTATAAATTCATTTCAATCTACACTAAAACTTTAGACTTATATTATTACTTTAGATCCCAACCTAAAGTAATTTGAAAGCATTGTTCTTATAAGTGGCTGAAGTTATGCTTATTAAAGAATATTTATCTACACTAATATTATAAAGAGCAAAGATTTGATTGTTTGTTTGTTTATTTGTATTGTATAGGCTCCGAAACTACTCGACCGATTCACATGAAATTTGGTACAGAGATAGTTTGAGACCCTGGAAAGGATAAAGGCACACTTTTTGTCATGATACAAAATCATCTGGGGGTGAAATAGGGAATGAAAGTTTGTATGGAAAATCCGACTTTAGGCGCGGGTGACGTCGCGGGGAACTGCTAGTAAGTGAATAAAGTTTTCTATTTCATTGGACTCATACGACATAAAGTAGCAAGAAATGAACTCGTTAAAATGATAAACACAAAGTCTTAGAAATTGCATACGTTTAACAACGTCTGCCCGTTCAGGTAAGAACAGTTAGCCATCTAAACTCCCTTCTCTACGATCCTTGTCATTTTGAATTACTACGTATTTTAAAATTTGGGAATCGAACAGCTGTCAATTAATTTTAATTACTTTCTTGTTTTTTATGGCTTTACTGGACAATGGCGAAAAAGTATGTATAGCTATTAATACAAATGCATTTTACATATGTACTGAAGTTTGACGTAAGATGGCGCGACTTTACTATAAAAACAGCAGTCAATGACAGCTGTCGAGACAGGATAAATGTGATCGCGCACCGTAGACGCAATGTAAAAGCCGCACGCGCCGCAGTCATTGTACTTTATAAATCTTTATATGAAATTGTATGCAAAGTCGAGTCAAGGGCGGACCTACATTACATACAGGGTGTCCCGTTAATGAAGGATAATCCTTTAGGTACAGATTAGGTTTATTATGCTCAACTATATGCAAAAAAATATATGTAAAAGTGTTCCCATTTCTGAGATTATGGTTTTGAGTTTGTATTATTTTTGGGAGCCTTACTAAAGTTTTAATAAAAAAGTTAGTATTGATTTTGGTGTTTAGAATATTTAACAGTATTAAAATAGAAACAGACTTTTAAAAAGTCATCAATTGTAGAAGTGACCATTTATCAATTAAATATTATATCTCGAAATTGGTAATTATTGCTTGATTTTTTTTTGGCATATAGTTGAGCACGATTTTCGTCGATGCGTGCGGTGCGTTTTGGCGCGTACGATGCGCATCGCGTAAGACCATGAGAAAATGCGATGAGTGCGGTGCATGCAGCTTCTGTTTAGGTGCGCTTTGTCCTATATGGATTCTCATTTTTACAAATTGCAATAACTCTACAGTAGATTTTCGGGATAAAAACTATCCTATGTCCTTCCTTAGATCCTAAACTATCTCCATACTGAATATCAAGTTAATTGGTTCAGCGGTTTAGGTGTTAAGAAGTAACAGACAGACAGACAGACAGTTTATAATATTAGTTTGGATTTGGATGCAAAAGTCACATGATGTTTCAATGGATTATGTCAGTTCCATCAATATATTCTATTTTCTTGACACCCCCGTGGCTCGGAAAGGACGTTAAGCCGTTGGTCCTGCGCCCGATCTCTTTACGGTCATGTCGGACTACCGTCTCACTGATTTATGAGAGTGAAGGAACAGAGAGTGCACCTGTGTATTGCTCACTTGTGCACTACAATATTTCCCGCGTAGGCTAATCGCTGTTGAGATTGGCCACTGTAGTCGAAATTCGGCTAGGAGGACATTATTATTATGTATGAAAGAATCCCGGATGCTGTCATCGACAAGCAACTGGAATTGTGAAGTTGAATATTTGGGAATTTTAAACAATGACAATAACTAACTGTTTATTGTAGAAGTATTGCATTTTAGAGCACTAATCGAACTGCTAATCAGTTGCTAAGACAGATAATGATAATAAAAACAGGTAGGTCATATCATGGCAGCGGCTGCAGCGATATAATCATTGATTACTTTATAAGTATATCGACGACCTAAGTACATACTGTAAATTTTCTTATTCAAACATTATTTCCTACTTTCCTTATACTTACTTGCATAATTATGTTGCAAGTAAAAAGTAATGTACAGAAATCAGAAGTAAATATTGGGATGAAAACAAAATTTAATGTCAAAGAAAGGAATATTATATCAAGATGGGCAGATGTGTTCAAAAAAGCCTCTGCAATATCTTCGTAGATGACACGTCCTATAGGGCAAAGTGGAAAAAAAGTAGTTAGGAAGGCAGATCCCACCATCAAATGGGATTAAAATAATAAAACCAAAGAAAGAGTGTCAAAGAAAGCAATACTTAAAATTATTAAATAAAAAATATAGAGAATGCGCAACAAGACAATAGTCCAAGATAATGGTTGTCAAACACTGTGATTGCAAGCTGAGTCATTTCGGCAAAGACCACACCCTTGAGCCTGCCAAGAACGTTCACACTCTGACTCATGGGGAATGTCGGTAAAATGCAAAACGTCCAAAAGAATACCGTAAATGTTATGCAAAGTTTAACGACACGTATGCCTGTGCGGATTTATTTTATTTTTTGGGAAAATATAAGTACTAGCTAATTTTTAGATGGAAGAATGAATGTATTAAAATATAAGTCGTAACTACGCAAATGGAAAATTAAAACGAAAAATTTAAGTATGTATATGAAAAAATATCAGCATGAATAAGTTGTAAGCTATTGACTAATACATAGTTATAACATTGGGATCATAAATAAGCAAATGAAATAAATTTTGACCCTGACCCTAAGGTACTAACGCGTTGATATCTTTTTGTGACACTTTTATCTACGTAATGCGCTACTTTAGGTTACTTAACTATGGGATGGTTTTGACAACTATGTATTCGAAATACGTAGGTACTTAGACGTTGCGAAGTTTGAACATATATATTTTTAGATTGTTACAGCTATAAAAAAAAATTAAAACTTGTTAAAGTGTACATTTGGAGTATAGCACTCTATGGATGTGAAGCGTGGACATTGACAAAGAGGGACAGAGAGAGACTGGAAGCCTTCGAGATGTGGTGCTGGAGGAGAATGGAGCGTATAAGTTGGACGGAGAAGAAAACAAATGAAGAAGTTTTGTCTATGGTTAGGGAAAAAAGGAGATTGATGGAAACAATAGAGTGTAGGAGGGGACGAATGTTAGGGCACCTGATTCGACACGACAATTTTATTAAAACGATAATAGAAGGAAGAATAGAAGGAAAAAGGAAGCGAGGAAGACCAAGAAGAAGCTACATGCAGCAAATAAAAGAAAAGATAAACGTCGGGTCGTATCAGGAGGTTAAGAGAAGGGCGGAAAGCAGAGAGGAATGGAAAAAACTCCACCGACAAGAGCCTAGCTCTTAAATTTGATGATGATGACAGCTATAAAAATAGAGTTGCTCGAGAATTTGTAGATACATTACTCTTCTACTAAAAGTCAACCCAAAGTAACTGAAATTGTTAGTTACTCACCTCCGACAGGGTCTGTCTCGTCAACGTGGATCATCTCTGAAGATCTGTAACAAAAACATGTAAATATAGGTAAATATTCATACTTTTCTATGATGATCCTACTTATGAATGTAGCACTACGATTTTACATTTGTAACATAAGCTCTAGATTGCATACATAGCACGTTAGCACAAATGAAATGTATAAATAAATTAGAAATAAATTGTTTCAACAAACACACCAATTACCTAGCCCCAAACTAAGCGTTAGTTTGTGCTATGGTGACTAAAATAACGGATAGACATACTTATATACATTTTTATAAACATCCATGACTTAGGTACAAATGCTCGTGCTCATCACACAAACACCTGCCCAAATGATATGAATATTAAGAATAATTTAATTTGTGCTCATCACATTACAACCTAGAGCTTTTTTAAGTCATTTAGACCGGGTGCACCACTTTTTAAACAGGCGGTTTTTCGATTGACGGTTACTTTGACAGAACTTCCATACAAATATGTCAACTAATGCTAAACCGGCTGATTAAAAATTAAACATGTGTCGGCGAACTCAAGGCTTAGTAGTAAATGAATTAAGTAGGTTGTTAAATAAATTAATTGGGCTTTAAGTTTTACTGTTTCGCCGAATGGCAATAGCAATGTCAAGTGTACTCGGACTATAGGGGGAAAACTCGTTTACTCACTACTACGAGTAGCACAGATTACAACAATAGATAACAAGACTAATAAGTCCGTATGTAAGTACTTTGTAAAGGTAATTGGACTCATTAGTTCTTTATAAACTCATCATTTGGCATGTACTCGAGCGAGAGAGTTCATAAAATCCTTTGTTATCCGATATTTTTGCGCCGGGATAACATACGCACGTCAGTTTTATTAAGTTTCGGAAACAATGCAGACATTTTGTGTTGTTCTTTTTTAATATTTTTTAAATAAAGCCTGTTTTGGTGATTTACATTGCGCTACTATAAGAAGTACTTACTCACTACTATTACCTAACCTATCCTGTAAATTTTAGTTTCAAAATCACTTTTTTAGGTGAGCGAGAAGGTATATTTATTTATTTAAAAGACTCCTGATTTTGACTATTGAGATATTTATGTAATTATAAATAGGTTAATTGATCTTTTGAAGTGCAAATGTATTCTATGGTAAGCCATAATAATGTATACACATTTATAATAAATGATCTCTTCTTTGACATAAATAGTGGACACTCAACTGCCAGTAAATTTATGTAGCTTTTGCAAGCTTTATACCATCGTTCTTTATGAAAACACGCTAAACTACAGAAGTAATAACGCCAAACCTTTTGCTTATTTATCCTCAACTGAACTATATCCGAAAAAAAACGTGGTTGTTGATCAACAAGCAGAAACTAGAGTTCGGTTGACACGGATAACACCTGTTAAAACTGTCAAACTATTAAACTCTCTGCTTGCGTTTACGGTTAAATAAACATGGTGTATGGTTCTTGCAATGAAAATATCCGTGGACAGTTTACATCGTTTACATCGAATAGTGTCTGAGTGCATTAATAGTTGTAGGAGTGCAGCTCCAGCGAATCCGGGTCGGCTATTTGGGGTTAGTCTCGACTCTGTTATTATTATGGTACACGCTTGCATTCCGTGTCGTCCACAGTACTGTTGATAGCTATATAGAAATAAGTTGTTTTCCGAATATACGTAGTAGCTTAGTTCTGATCATCTTTTATTTTTATTTATTAGAACTCACTTACAAAATTCATTGGTACAGACGCGACGTCAGAACGTCAAGTTAAACACTGTGATATCTTATGTTGTAATATGATTGATTTTACAACAAAAATAAAGTGTGGAGTATATGACTCTATTGTGCTCACCACTGGAGTAGTGACTACGCTTGTTAATGAAATTTTTCCCGTCGAAATCATCTGCGTGCTTGCATAAGAAAATTGTTTTTAATCTTTGGTACCAATATTGTTTTAGCTTTCTGACTATAATGACTCTCTCAGAAAGCCCATCGGGTTCATAGTGTTCACTCCAAATAATCTGAGTCATTCAATCCTTCAAAAGTTTCAAAATTTTTGATTTTATTAGTCTTTTCTTAAATAATTAGTACGAGTTACGGGACATGTTAACATATCGTTCATTTTATTTCACACGTCTAAAGTATGTATTGGCTTTAGAGCCAAGTGTTAAAGAAACAAATGTTTTTAAGAAAAATGTCTACAAATTCAGGGCAAGGTTGGCGTAATGAGCGGCGTTGCTACTCCACATGTGAGTAATAGCCTGTTATGAACACTATTATTTAACGACACGTTTGTAAATATAGTAAAGCCAGCCTATTAGATCCCACTGCTGGGAAAAGGCCTTACCTCAACTATGAGGAGGTACGAGCCATACTCCACCACGCGGGCTCAATGCGGATTGGTGGAGGGGTGTCTGTAAGGCAAGTGACAAACCTTACTGTCAGATGTTATCAAGCCGCCCGGGTACCTCTGACTAGGCTTAACGACTAATACTAACAGATATTAGCCGGGATCAACTGCTTAACGTGCCTTCCGAAGCACGGAGATGCTTGTAATGGACGTCACTTAAATGATCGGAATGGTCACCCATCCAATAACGACCGCGCCGTGGGTTGCTTAACTTTAGTAACACTACCAAAGCGCTGCCGCAACTGCGCCACAAGCACCTCAAATAATTGTTTGCTTGTAAATAATTACATTCCAATGTTTATATGAAAAGGAGAAAACAAAAAGCAAAAACATTTGTTCTTCTTGACTCGTTGAAATTAACTATGTGACAAGTGCTATTTCCTTTTAACTTCCGGAAAAACATATGTGAAAGTAGCAACAATAGGTTTTCCGGATTATTGTTGAGACTTGCAAGTAGTTGCTGATCACATTTGTAGGTAACTAGATGTTTAGAATGTCTAAGTGTTCCTTAGTTTTAAATACCTACAGCCTTAGTATATTATGCTATAGCCTTCAGCATGTAATAATAAAAACAAACACAGTTTTATAAAGTTAGGTGCTTTTTACATATTGACATGTAGTTTACATATTTTTTTAAATGCATTCTTTCTGATTAAAAGTCTCCGTTGCAAGATCTAAATTAAATTAGTTCCTACCATACCAATGTGTTTAATTTTTTCATACTCGATGGCGCAACTGAGTTTAGTTTGCTTATTTTATACCTATTGCTTGTTGTTAGAATTATATGTAAGTACATAATTAAAAAAAAATAACTTGGCAAATGGCGCTAGCTAGTCAAATTAAATTCGATATTCCCATGTGACTGCTATTAAAACCGTCCTACCTATTTTATATCTCGAAAAATTTGTGAATCTCAATTTTGTAAGCCCTGGACAAAGAAAATTTAGAGATATGTACATAGTATATACCTACTAATCACTTTGAGATAAGCTACATCCTACAGCGATAGTCACGCGTCACGCATGCATTGTAAGTAAATGCACTTTTTAATAATGCTAGCCATTTTATCAGTAAGCACTGTATGAACAAATGAATTGTATGCTTATCTTCGTTTCTTAAGCAAGTAAGTATACATTTACTTACGTAGCTACTTATTGAATCGCGATAAAATGGCCACCGCGTACCTAAATAATATGTAGACAGGTCTTTAGAATTCAACTAAACTCAGTAGGTACCTTCTATCATGGACGAATATAATAACTACTATTGAATAATACATTCTAAATGCCTCAAAGATAATAATGATACTACCAGTACCTACCAATTACTTACAGTTAGATTAATATTATTAAACAAATTACACAACAAGGTTTTGTTTTGTTAAGGTGTTGTGTTTTACAAACATGGTTTTGTTTTATTTAGGTAGGTAATTAATTTTGTCTAAATACTTACTAACTTAACCCTTGTCGTTGTAAATTTGTTTTTGAACACTAAACTTTAGTAAAAACTTGCAAAGAAATTGCCTAAATTATATAAAAAGTATTAGGTAATATCATGACCCTTATTAGGATACCCCGTCCCCATAAACTTGCGCGTATCAACGCAGATGGGAAAAATAAAATACAATTATATTGCTTTAAATTTCCGCTAAGAGACGCTAGCGCAGGCACCAAAACCACACCAACCGCAACCGCGTTGAGTACCAGTTTAGGCAAATGCAGATTGCACCACCCTCCCTCCCTCAATACGCATGCACTACAGCTAATGCAGTTGCTAGTTACCAACACCAACGTGCATTTTTTATTTATTTTTCCCATCTAATAATGGATTTCCGCAAAGTAACGCCTGATTCTATTAATCGTATCAACGCATACAAAATGTCATTCTAGGTCATAGTTTCGCATATAAAATATAAAGTAACAGCTTACATCTGTCGGTGAGTTTTCTTAAAAACTGCTAATGGGCTCATCTCAACGTTATACTTTAGCATTTGGCATCGCAGGAATTACTAGGTCACCCTCCACACTCGGCCCGTATAAATTCCTCATGTCAGAAACACTCCGGCAATCCAGAACGCAGTTCTCTAATAGATTCTTCAAATTCTAGTTCACACTTAATCGTATCATTTCCCATATTAATCTGTATTTTATCCATTACAAGCTTTTGCAATATTATAGATTATATTACTAAAAAAAAAGAAGAAAAATTGGCATTTAAGAAAGCACTATCACTAAATTATCTTGGCCACGAACTTGCATGCTACCTTGCACTCCATAAAAAAAATTGCACAAAAAAAACACACAAAAGGCGCGGAAACACTGTCCATAATTATGGCGGACATTTCAAATTTATTTTTTAACAAATGCATCAAGGAAGTACCTTTAAGATACTGATTTGTTTAAAGACTGCACTACAAAGTGCCATATTCAATTGGCATTGTTACACGCGTCGATATTTGGAAGCCAATACTCTCAACAACGTCAATGCATCCATAAATAGTGTAGTTAATTCTATTGTTTGCGTATCGTTATAGAATATTAAGTGGATGCGATGGCAGGGTGATTAAATAAAATAAAGTGTAATGGGAAGACATGTTTGAAATATGTTGTGTATGGTATGTCGACGTTATTGTATCGAAGCGTCAGACAATTGTGGATTGCGGAAGTCACAGTCATTGAGCGTATCAATGAAGATGGTCAAAAAAATCCGAGATAACGTAATATGAGTATACAGTATGTCGATTGTGTAGGTATTGATTTTCATACCTTTCAAAGAGCTGCCTAGTCAAGTGCTACCGGTTATCATATCAGTTGTGATGTTTCGCACGGAGATAAATAACAATACATAAGTAGTTAGCTCGTCTGTCAAACTGGCGTTATTCATTTCAATCAGTAGGTATCTATCAATGACCACATACTTAATTGATGAGTTTAGTTCTCTGCTCTATATGGTTCTATCACTTTTAACCTACTACGTTCTAAAGTGTAATTACATAGGAAATTTGCAGTAATAAACTTTTTATTTCTGTACTATGACCATATTTAAAACTAGCAGTTCGCCGCGACGTCGAAAGTCAGATTTTCCATACAATTTTACCCCACTGATCGTTTCATATCGCGACAAAAAATGGCCTAATGTCTTTTCCAGGGTCTCAAACTATTACTGCACCAAACATCATTTGAATCAGTAGTTTCGGCGCCTATTTAATACAAACAAACAATCAAATCTTTCGTCTTTATAATATTAGTGATGATGTGTCCCTTTGTCTACTTATCAACTTTTTAAACTATTATATTCTCTAAAAAGGTCTATCTGACTGAACTGACCTATTCCTTTCAAATGCTACTGGCAGGCATCTTCCGCCCGTGGTCGCTGCCGTCACAGATAATAAAGTAATTGTAGGCACATAAAACAGTTTCTTCGACCTAACCCACTTCGGAACGTTTAATTTTTACACCAGAGCCTCGACCGGCTTGACGATGTCGTAGGGTTCATCGACCCCGCTTTCCAAACTCGTTTGGCGATAAGTCTCACATGTAGTCTCATTACTTTAATCCACCTGTGATAGGTATTTTAGGTATTAGTAGGTGTCGGATTATTAATTGGTTTTGGAACTCGTAAACACCGTTTAGGAGTCAGAAGTCGGAATGTAGAGTCTCAGATCGGAATTCTACGTAATAACCTAGCTTTACCATAATTATTGTTTTATTAATTTTGGTCCAGAAAGTTCACATACGAAGTAAAAAGTTTGAAATTGCAACGTAATACGACCATATTGGCGGTCGGTGTAGTGGTTCGCATTTTAGCTGAATTCAGAAGGCAGATCCATGCAATTCAGAATTCGACTCCTCATGAAGAACTATAAGACCATGGTGGGAGTAAGACAGTGTTTTTTGAGGACCTGCCATTAGCAAAGCAAGGTTTTTTTAACTAAAATGTGTAATAAGATTACGTTCGTGTCAGTATGCATGGTAAATGTTGCTACAAACCTAAACACAAACAGTTCTTTACACTGCCACCCCTAACATAGAGCTTCTATTCCTTTAACCACGTCAACATCCTGGTCCTACCAAAAACTGTCATTTTTTTGCTGTCATCACTCTTGCAGACAACAATAAGTGGCCAGTATCAATTCCTTTTACGGCCTAACAGCCGACGAAAAAAGTTAAGTGCCCCAAGATATATCTCTGAAAGATAAACTCTTTGGTCAAACCGCAGCGGCCAGACTTGTTTCCAGTTTATATGGGTTCGTTGACCAATGACAAAATATTTTTAAGTAAGAATCAAATGAATGCAGGAATCTAGTTACCAAATTGTTAAAAAGAAAGCTCATTGTTACTTAATACTCCTATGAAAGTTGTAGCTATCCGATCTTGGGAAACTGGCTCTGGAAACATTATGGTTTAGGATTTCAGATACTATCTCCACCTAAGATCTTCTGTGATCTGAGATCTCCTAGTCAGTGTGATGTCACAAGCAACTTTAAAACTTAATTTATTGAGTGATAGGACAAAATTTAAATTATTGTGGATGAATTATGTGATATTGGGAACACGGAGAACCCAACAAGTGAACCTTGATGATACCAAAACGACTAAGGTACCTAAATACGTACTACTTAATTTAACAAAAATGCTTGTCAACTTTCAAATTTTGAGTGTTTTCAACTGTTTTCATTTTGTTTTATTTATCTTGGATTAATCCAAATACTTCTTGTGAATGTTTTTGTTATTTAATGTCGTCGGTTATACTCATACTCCGGAAGAGGTATTCGTGTGTCTATTTCGGCGGCTGCCTTCTTTCTAATGTCACTTGGAATGCGTCGCGTCACCAGACTGCTCGCAGACAGGCTATTTTGAAACTACGCCTCATCAGATTAACGACAATCTAACGTGCTAACCTGTGCGCTTAACCACCCTGTATACAACGCTGCTTTAAAACTATCTTTTCCAAAAAAAAATCTAGAGGACTAACATCTCTCGTAATCCCACCTTCATACAGGCTTCGCGTGAGTGCAACGAGGATTTACGAGTAAAATAGTAAATCCTATGTATTTCACACTGAAAAAAAATGATTGGTTAACAGTAAAGTAATGATGTTCTCCTAGCCGATTTCGACTACGGCGGCCTATCTCAACAGAGATTAGCCAACTGCGCAGGACATATTATAGTGCACAAGTGTGTGCGCAGTACACAGGTGCACTCTCTGTTCCTTCACTCTCAAAATTCGGTGAGAGACGGCAGACCGACATGACCGTAGAGAGATCAGGCGCAGGACCAACGGCTTAACGTGCTTTCCGAGGCACGGGGGTGTTAACACCACTAACTTCCTGACTCCGGAGCTGTGTCTGAGTAATTTCAAGACAGAAAAACCCAAACACTCTCGGCCCGACCCGGGATTCGAACCGTGGATAGTACCCAGCGTGCTGACCACTAGACCAACGAGGCAGGCAAAATTTGGCTACTAGTAGGCCGTAATCTATTGACTCGCGAACTGATTGTTTATATTAAACAAAAATTTACTTCCCTACAACGAAACCTTCAACCAACAATTTGATTTGTTGATACTTTTTTTTCAGTGCAATCAGGAAGAATGATTGCATACCTATCTATTAAAAATATTTAACTACTGGAGTTTAGCTTTTACTGGTGAAAGAATTTTCGAATTTGTTTCTGTAGTTTTAGAGATTCTTCGTGCAATTAACCAACTTACAAACATAACAATAGTGTTTATGTGTATATGTTAGTAATGTTTTTATTGTTGGCTAAATGTCTCGTATGTATGGATTATTTATTTTATTAAATGGCGTCTATAAACATCTTTATATTATTTTGTGTTTTAGATTTTGTTTGCAGACCGATAGGTTTTGAACCGGACAGAGTTTTCTTTATTTCGACGGATCAAAGTCACAAATTGATTCATAGGCTGTATCTAGGCAAATACCTACTAGCTATTTAATAAGTATCAAGTGCACGGCAGTAAAAATGGTTAATAACGTTAATTTATGCACAATGAATTTTATTTTGACCGAACTATAATTCTACCTACGGCTGATGCGAATTAAAAAACCGCTACTAAGGTAAATATTTTTGCACGTCTATAAATGAAACAGGTGATTAAGTTATTTACAGGAAGTTTCAAGTTTCACCTACCATGTTATTGCGATATCTAACCGCAGACTTGTCATAGTTATTGTTTCTTACCAAATTATTCGTTTAAGCTATATTTTCAGTGATTTAAATGTAGATGAACACAATGTTTGTAAGCTGTAAATAATTACCACTTAATCACAACCATTTGTTTGTTGTTTAAATGAGATGCGTGTTTTTAGGCGCACGAACTCACGCTTAGTATGGGGCTAGGTAATTGGTGTGTTTGTTGGAACAATTTGATTATTTATTTATCTTTATAAAACTCCAAATTAAAGAAGGTGTAATCGTTTCCCAGAAGGCTAGAGACTTATACACCGCAGTTTAAGAACCAGGTTCTTCACTCAAAACGAAGAAATAGGCGGATGAATTAAGCGAGAAAGACCAGGATTATGCTACATGTAGTAAATACAAGAAACTATATACACGCCGTGGCGTATCAGATGGTGAAGTAAGAAGGGTGGAAACCAAAGAATCGGAAAGAAGAGAAAAGGATTGAGCGACAAGAGTCTGCTCTTAAAATTGGATGATTATGATCACACAATAATTAACCCTTATGAAATCTATTTCAAGTAAAAGACAGTAAGATGTGACGTCATCGGTATTTGTTATAGGGTATTTATAAAATTATGCGAGTCAGGCTTGCGGCGCTCGTGACACATTAGTTCCGATTGTCAAGAAGAGAATAGAATGTTTAACAATGCGCCTTCGCCTTCGGCCATCAAGCTCTGAGAAATACGTATCGCGTCGTGTCTATTCTAAGTACAATAATACCAATAATACTTATTCAACGATATAGATACATAATATAGCCGACGGATGGGGAGGGACGTTGATTCCATTCATATAAGTAAATAAATACTATTAGGTATTATTAAGTACTATACCCAATCAACAGTGGATTTTTTATTATTATTTTTAGTTTATTTCATCAAACTGATCCATGACCTGTCTGGTGGATGCAAATAGTGTGCTTGGTATCTAACGCATCTGCGTTTAATTGTAACGGTAAGAAGTGTTTTTCTTTTGTACTTTTTACCTGACTGCGGAAGGAGAGTTATGTTTTTCGAGAGTATGTATGTATGCATAATTGTTTGGCACGCCCTACAGCCCAAACGGCTCGACAGTTTGTGACATATGAGGAGGTGTCGTTGAATTTGTCAAAATTGTGACAATGACATAGGTTACATAAATTTTAAAAATAGCGCCCGCAAATGGAAATAAAGGGGGGAGGGGGATTGATTTTTCCTTAGCATAGCAATATGGGTATCAAATGAAAGCCAGTAAAGGGAACATTTCAAAAATATAATAATTATTGCAGTCTGGTGTTTTGTTTTGAATAATAAAACTAAAAATAATAAAATATAAAACAGTAATTTAAAAAAATAGAAAACCTGACTGCGTTTCTATGTAATTGGAAATTAGAAAACCCTAAAACAAGAAAGAGGTCATACCCGGGTTAAATTGGTACCCATATTAAAAACTGTAGCAGTCGGGACCCGTGTTAGAAAGTCAGCCGTCTCGTCAGTAGATTGGAGTAATCTGCAATGTAATATAGAGGTAGATATGTGCTCTAAATTCACTAAGCCTCCATTTCTAGAATGGGTCCCGACTGCTATACAATTTTTAATATGAGTAAGTACCAATTTAACCCGGGTATGACCTCTTTCTTGTTTTAGGGCTTTTTAATTTCCAATTACACTGAAACGCAGTTTTTCGGGTTCCGTGCCCAAAAGGTAAAAACGGGACCCTATTACTCAGCTTCCGCTGTCTGTTTGTCTGTTTGTCACCAGGCTGTATCTTAAACCGTGATAGCTAGACAGTTAAAATTTTCACAGATGATGTATTTTTGTTGCTGGTATAACAACAAATACTAAAACAAACAGAATAACATAAATATTTATATTATTTATTTAACATATATATTTTCAAACAGACGTGTTTTTTAGCGTTTTGTACTCGGTATCAATAACGGCCAAATTAATATATGTATACACTTTCAAAATATTGAAATAAAATAATAATAATATTTAAGGGGGTAAATCACGTGTGTTGTATCCCATACAACACACGTGATTTTTTTGCCATTTTAGCTTGATATTTATAATGGCAACAGGTAGATGAAATCAAATTGAATTTCGCGCACAAAAATTAATCGACTGTGTCATCCGGTGGGACTCGAACCCACGCCCCCTCGCTAATCAATTTGATTTCGTAAAAACTTGCAAAATAATTGCTTAAGTTATAAAATAATTAACAGGTAGACGCTTAAAATATCCACAGATTATTACGCTGTATTTGATTTAGAAATTAAATAAAAAATATATATATGTATTTATGGGGGGCTCCCATAAATACATATATATATTTTTTATTTAACGTAGTTTTTTGCCTATACTGTCTAATGTTGTAAGTAATGGTACGAATCCTTCGTGCGTGAGTCCGACTCGCACTTAGCTGGTTTTTTTATCAACTTTATATGTATATCTGTCTCTTGGTTTTTGATTTGCTCAAATAAAAACGAAAAAAAAAAATTGTGAAAGTTTTTTTATTTTAGCATTTTTTGCTATTGAAACTGTTTCCCTAACATTTATAAAATAAATAAATAAATACTTACCATAAATCAGAGGTTTTTTAACAGTTATTTGTAACAGTAATTTGCAGTTGATTTCATGACTATTAATTGACAATTTATAACAAGGTTGGTAACGGCAAAAATTTGTTTTTTACCCTCATTAAATAATATCAATTACTTACTTAATTGACGATTGGTAGTAACAACAATACAACTATCTGTCTACCCTTGGACGAATCAGAAAACTATTATTATGTAAGGTACTTATAATGATGATTACCTACGCTGAGTGACGTCATTTAGAACATGCTACAAATAAAATAAGAATAATATAGTTAAAGTACAGTATATAAATAGATAACCTTTTTTAGCATATATTCTTTGCAATTGGGATTTGTCTCTGACAGGAGGTAGAGTCAATATAAAGTTTTATAGATAACTAGTGGTTCCCCGCGACTTCGCCCGCAAGAGTTAGATTTTCCATATAAACTTTCATCCCCCATTTCACACCCTTAATGTTTTTATATCGCGACAAAATGTAGCCTATGTTCTTTCTAGGATCTCGAAATGTCTCCATACCAAATTTTATCTCAATCGGTTCAATGGTTTAAGCGTCAAGAGGTAACAGATAGACAGACAGACACACTTTTGCATTTATAATATTAGTATGGATTCCGCACATAAAACAATATATCATAGTTACCTATTAATCCATATACGAGACTGCATGTCAGGAGGTACAATAAGTACAATAGTACATACATACCTACGGAGTGAGCTTTCAAAAGTTTTTATAGAGCAACTTAATTAGGCTTAGTCCAGATATAGTATAGTAGTAGGTAGTATAGCTTTGAGAATAGCGCATAAAATTATTTTCCCACTGGATGACACAGTCGATTAATTTTTGTGAGCGAAATTCAATTTGATAGCGCACATTTGACTTAGCAGAGACCGACAGCGAATCTGATTTCAGCGCCACGTCATAAACAAACAAATGATCCAGCCCGGTCCGATACATACAACATGACAAAAGAAGCCCGATAAGCTCCTACACGGAACACCTACGTCTAGACGCCCATCTGATTAACGCTAATTCCTAATATTGATACCCGTCTTTACCTATATTCCTATACCAAGCTTAAGATGCATATCTAGTTGGATGCGGCCGACGGGCTTCGGCTAGTCGGTCTTCCTTTCCAATCCCAGAGCGTGTCTTACCCCAAAAATTGTGCTACTCGGTGTGCCGGTTTTACCGGATCAGGCTTTGATCCTGGCTGAGTAGCACCTCGTATCGTATCGCGAAATTTAGTTTGATAACGCATAAGTTATAAGTTAGGTTAGGATATGTACCTTAATTTTGGGTACTCACCCATCTATAACAATAGCTGTTATTGTCTTGGTAGAGCTATTGCAGTTGCACGATGCAATGAATGCAGCTTTATGAATTTATTTATCACTGCAGTTGCTATGCAGTTGGCCAGAGATGTCATTGTCTATGATCTAATGATATTCTCTATGGATCTTACGGCCCGTATTAATAAACCAAGACACGTTTTGTCTGGCTATTCGGGCTAATCTTAAGCATGAGTTTTAGTACACATTTTATTGTTTTATTCAAGGTTTTTTGCTTGCTGATACGAAAGTTTTTCAGTTTTTCAGATGGAATTTCTTTGATAAAAGTTATTAGCAGTAGGTTGACAATTATGGATACTTTTTAAAAATAATTGTTTCCGATCTTTCATGATAGAGATTGGTTTTGTGTCTTCTTGATTCATAGATGTTTTTTTTTTAAACAAGACAAATAGTAGGTCATACGTAAACTTCGTGGTAATCAGCCAGTATCATTCGTTATAAACAAAATCTTACAAATTAATCTGGAGGCTTTCAGTACTTGCCTATGGCTGCTAAGAAACCGCAAGGTTTTTAGAATGCTATTAAATTTTAGAGGTGCTCTTAAGATATTACATATGTAAGTATATAAATAATATTAAATAATTTATCAAGCATTAAACTGCGCCAGAGTTACAAATAATCTTTTAAATAAACGACCATTTCTATCTAATCTGAACTTCCTCGCTTTATCGCAAAATTTCCTAAACAATGACGCTATAAATTATTTATTACAAGTGCATCACTTATTTTTTGTGGCATGATTAGTATATTAAAAGAAATGAGTCACAGCTAATTAACAAGTCAAGTAGGTACTTCATTTAACTAGCGTTATTCAGAACTCGGTTCCCAATACGTTTAAAATATTTTCCACCTAAGCAATCGAAAAAGTTTTAAGGAGGTACATAAGTTGGTATGTTCATTTTCCGTAAGCTCCTTCATCCAGTTTCCAAAACCTCGCAAGCGCAGTGGCGATGTCGGTCATTTGGTCTACGCCTAACGGTTCGAAAGTTTTGACCCGGTGGCCGACCAACCGATGTTTAGTGCATTTCAAGACCTATAGTCCTACTTTCGAGATCTACACACGACATGCACTTACCTTTTTAGCTCATACACATCACAAGAAACCAATTTTTTTCAGAAACACGCTGCGAACTCGTGCAAAAATCACAGAACACACACACGGTAACAACGCACTGGCACAAAATTAAAACAGTTTCGTAACACAAGAACCGGTCATAAAAAAAGAAAACAACAAAAAAGAAAACAAGGAATTCTAAATTTGAATTTGCTGCGCGGCAGATTGTGGCGTCGCGAGCGCCGTGTCGCGACTGAGACGCGCGCCGCTGCCGAGCCGGGGTCTAATTTTATCGCGCCAGTAATACGAGATAAAGCCGGTCTTTTTCCAATCGTTTTATTTGTAATATCATCTGGAGAGAGCTCGTATGTGATTCGGAACAAATGAGACGTTGTCTTCGCCTGGTTATACGCGAATGGTGGGCTGTTGAACGATGCCCGTAGGAAGTCGCAAGCTCTTGTAGTATGCTCACTACATACGAGTACATTGGTAGTTAAGGTAAAAATTTAAAATGAATGCGTGTGATAATGATCAAACTTCATTGACACATGATTAGGTAAACTTTACGTTAATTTTAATTATTCATTTCATGTAGGTATGCTTTTGTCTTTTTTTATTTTATTTAGTAGAGTCTCAGACCTATCATTTACACAACACAATAAGGATTTAGTAGATACGAGGTTCTTCTTTTTTCGTCCGTAACAGTTCAGATGGTATACTTGTTTAAAACACCCTGTATGATCTTGTACTGTACGAACACTTTATTTGTTAAAATTGATTATATTATAACATGTTTCCAAAAAGTGAAATAATTATTTAAACTAGATCGTTTGACATCTACGCTTACAAGGTTAACTAGGGTGCCTAAAATGGACACACGGCTCCGAAGAATGACCGAAAAAGATCTTATTTGCTTTTATTTATTATTATCATTTTAGGTGTAACGTGCATTTTTAAACTAAAAACGAAAACACACACCATATTATAATAGTGGGTATGATGTACCTTAATAATAAGAATTAATGAAAATATGTATAAGTTACTTAATACTACGAGTACTATTTAACCATTATTCTTGTTGTGAAGTACCTACTATAAAAGTATGTAGTTGTTGTAGTTTTATTTGCTTAGGCCGTTAAGTAACTTAACTGTAACAGTCCTAAGTTTTCTTAACTTGGATATCTTTTCCGAACTATAGTTCCTATCTAACAGTACTATCTTCCTTCCCTTTTTCTTAACTTAGACAAAGTTATGCAAAGTTAATGCACTTTGAAAACAATTAAGCAGTTTTTTTTTATATTAAGTCGATCCGGGACTCTAAAAGATAAAACTATTTCTGATAATTTCCAAATAATTTTATGGCGATAAATGAATAACCAAGTTAATGTTCATCATGTTTTTAAACGGTTATAATATTGGAAATAAATTAATAATAATAATAATAATTGTTATTAAATATACCAACTTTTAATTGATGGTTTTACGGTTCTGATGATAGAGCAAATAATTGTGTTAAATTAAATGACTTGTTTTTTAACGGAAATAAAATTGTATTGTTTTGTAAATAACGAAGTTTATAGAGACGGGGATATTTGTGGATCATAAGGACACAAAAGATTTAATTTAAATTTAAAACCGATATAAATCGTTGTTTAGTAGCAGACACAAAGATATATGGAAATTAAATTTCCCTCTTGGACCTGCCATTTTCAGTTTGGCTATTAACCCCTTCATTCAAAATTTATTCTCAAAATTTAATGTATGGTATTTAGACGATGGGACACTAGGAGGTGACGCTGACACTGTTTTTTTAGACTTTTCTAGAATAATTCAAAAATTTCATACAATAGGCCTTTCTTTAAATTTTGACAAATGCGAAATTTTTATTTCAGAACATCTTCCTCTTACAAGAAGATCTGAGATAATTTCTAAATTTCATAGTTTGGCCCCCAATATTAAGATTCTCACAGACTCAACCCTCCATCTTCTAAGCTCTCCTATCTTCGATAATGCAATACCCCCTCATTTTCAAAAATTAGTAACTAAATTTGATGAATGTTCAGACCGCCTTTTGGAAATCAACGCTCATTCGGCTCTCTTTATACTTAAATCCTGTCTTTTATTTCCTAAATTTAATTATCTTATTCGATGCTGTCCTATTTGGAAATTCCAAAATTTGACTAATAATTTAGACAATCTTGTTAAAACACATTTGGAAAAGATTCTGAACATTCGTCTTTTGGAACGGTCTTGGGATCAAGCGTCCCTTCCTATCCGTTTTGGTGGGATTGGGACGCGCAAAATTTCCACTGTCTCCTTACCTGCCTTTCTATCCTCATCTTACAGCACGTCCACTCTCGTTGCAAGTATCCTGCAGCCTTCTACTGCAAACTTCGAAGTGGCGTGCCTGGACGAGGCTAGAAATGCTTGGGATATAGCATATGCGAATAAATTCCCTTCAGATCTTAAAATTCAAAGGAGTTGGGACCAAATTTCTTGTGAGTCTATTTTGAAAAGTCTTATTGACAGTAGCACTGACAACGCGGATCTAGCTAGACTAAAGCTGTTTCCACCAAGGAAGCAGGATACTGGCTTCAGGCCTATCCTTCGGCCAACGTGGGAACCCTTTTGGACTCAGAAACTCTACGAGTCGCGATAGGTCTGCGTGTTGGTGCTGAGGTTTGCCTTCCACACAGATGTCCTTGTGGTTCTGATGTCGGCTCGTTGGGACATCACGGACTCTCCTGTATTAAAAGTGCAGGCCGCTTTTCGCGTCATGCCAGCATCAACGACATCATCCGTCGATCTCTTGCCTCTATCAACGTGCCGGCTTTACTCGAGCCGAACGGTATCGCGCGTGATGATGGCAAGAGACCAGACGGGATGTCACTTGTTCCTTGGCGGATGGGTCGGGCTCTTGTGTGGGACGCTACCTGTGTCGACACACTTGCAGCCTCTCATCTGCCCGGGACAAGCCGTGATGCTGGTTTGGCTGCGAGGGGTGCCGAAAACTTTAAAAAGAACAAGTACAGGCAGATCGACTCCCGGTACCACTTTGTACCGTTTGGAGTCGAAACACTGGGTTCGTGGGGTCCCAACGCTATCTCTTTTTTCAAAGAGATTTCCAAGAGGCTAGTTGACATCAGTGGTGACCTAAGAGCTGGCAGCTACCTTGCTCAGCGTATAAGCATCGCTATCCAGCGCGGTAATGCTGCCAGCATCCTAGGAACCTTACCACAAGGACCCTTTTTATAATTTTTGTTTTTGTGTTGTATTAAGTAGTTTATCTTAATTTTTATTAATGGGTTGTATGAAATTAAATTGTTTGTTTGCTTCTAATTAGGTAACTTGTAGTCTGGCTAGAATTTTTCTATTTATCAACTAGGTTTTTGTAAAGATTTTATATTCTGAGTCATTTTTTACATTTGTTTATTTAATTATTATTTTCGCTCGCCTACAAAACGATCCAATGTTTTAAGTCTTGATAACCATTTTGATTTCCATAAATAGCAACAAGACAGACATCGTATTCAATGCTCGAACTTTACTTCTTCGTAATTTGCTGAGTCAGTCGCAAATAAAGAAAACATTGCATCGAATTAGCTGGTTAATCAAAAATTACTCATGCATTTAAACTAAACATAACCTACGTGCCTCAATTTAAAATAACGTCCAATAATTGCTTGCAATATTTAAGATAATTTCTGCGGAAATCGTCGGAGACATGAATCAGATATTTCATTGTGTTGCCAAAATGAAAATATTTCGATACGCTCGAGGTCCCACATATCTGTGTGTCACTTATTAGTCACCCGACCTTACAAAGTCAGTAGGCACACCAACATGTCGGTAAGAACTTTTAAGGCATGCATGCATGACTGCCTTTTACCTTAGGCACCTACTGAGCCTACTTATTGCAAGACGCAAGTTCGCCAAAATAAAAAGATTGAGCCTGATCATGTTTCTAACCAAATATTACAGACTAGCAGTTCACCCCCTGACGATTTTATATCGCGACAAAAATACCCTATCTCCTTCCTGTGGCCCTAGCATGAGTTAAACAACATATCATTATCGCGGCCGTTTATCGTATTTTGACAGCGTCATATCATTAGTCTACCGCTGCTAACATGTCATGCCATTTATGTCATGTCTAACTGTCAAAATACGAAATACGATAGAAAACGATAAATTTGTCTACACACTCTAACATGAGTCTCTTTTATTTGTCTATTTTAATCTATTTTTGACATTTTCGCATGACATATTATCGTGGTCACTTGGTGCTAACGACAAAGGAAAAAACTTGATTAAAGTCGGTAAAAAACTGTGTAAAAGGCGAAAAATATGTCCGTACCATAATACCATTATATATTTTGTGTTAAACGCATATGACGAACGACAAGTGTAAGAAATACGACAGAAACGCATCGGTGATATTTGCGATCAAGTCGATTTTTGAGAGTGTATTTCAGTCACTTTGGCGAATATTTAAGCCCATGGATACTGATATTTCACATCATTGACAGGCTTAGCTTGGCCCCAACTAGTCTATAAGCCTTCTAGCGGCTAGAAGGCTTATAGAATCTAGCCTATTTGAAGGTGAGATCTCCAATATAAACACTTACGGAAATCATTTATCACAAAGAGCTCTTTCACCTACACAAAAGCAAAGAATAGCTGTTATTGTTGTGTGTTGTGTTGTAACTTACAAAATACTGTATTGAAAACAGAACCTAACCTTTTATAATGTATGTTATTTTACATAGGTAGGATAGGTTAGGTAATCATTATTTTTGTTTCTTAGGGTCTACCTATGTTGCCTCCTTTTGACCCATGAAAACAACAGCAAATTGGACAACACCGCTCTCTGTGCTAAGCCCAAACTACTGTAAGCAGTGTCTACAGTCTAGGACCAGTAGTAGGAAGCATATATTAAGTGTATGTAAATCGGTGAAATAAATTGTGAAAACTTGCACACTAAAATATCTTAGATATGTTAACTTCCTTAATGTAGCTTTGTGCACTAAAAAGTATTCCAGTCAATATCTGCGCCTAACTTGCTTTTAAATAACTTATGGGGAGCCTACTTTTACCTACGTACCATATACTTATATACCTTATTATATATAAAGGTGGATAAAAGTAAAATTAATTGAAGTAGAAAAATCATTAGTCAAATAAACAATAATATGTAATTTTATAGAATAATAATAAGGTATTACAAACGATAAACCTTTTCTTAAAATTTTAATACGATAAGTCTTATCACCATAGTCTCCACTGCTTCTTACAAGTCAACGTTGACTGCGATGACATTTTCTGAAAAATAATACATACTCTTTAATACTATGTTTTTCATGATATCTTTTGATTTTGTTACAGGTGACTCAAGGTATCTATTAAAGGTGGAAAATGTTGAAAGCAATTAAATCATAATAATTATGAACAATCAAATGAACATGTCAATAGAACCTGCATATTTACTAACATATCACAAGCTTGAAGGGGTCAAAAATTATTCACAATTACTATCAAAGTGATGCATGTTGGTACTACTACAAGTATTCTGTGAAATAAACTTTTCCTTACATTTGAATCCAATTTTGTTCTGTTCCAGCGTACCTTCCAAAATTAAATCCTGAAATACAATGTAAACACATATTATTATTTAATAAACTAATATGTATTTTCTTTTTGTGCATACTTAAACGTCTAAGTATGTAGGTATAGTTGGTTTAGTTACTACCAAATTTTCAAATACCAAAGAAAACACTCTATGACAAAATGTTGCATGTCTGCTTAAATGCTTCAATACTTACTGTTTTTCACTGCTCTACTGAGCGATATGGACCCAGTTCGTCCAACCAATATAGGCCTAAGGTAATCCTACTGGTTGCTCCACCTTAGCAGCTCCTTGAGGAGTCAGGAAGGTAGCAAAACCCAGGTGCGCTTTCATGTATGATAAGTAATCTGTACCTATATTACATCACAGTTTTAAAAGTAAATGATCATATTAGTTTATTTTCCATTTGTTAGTTTAATAACACAATTTGTTGGAAAATATTAATGGGTACGCCTTTGACTTTGATTTATAAAACAGAGGCCCTACTCCGATTGACGTTGTCCGTATTGTCGACTTTAGCCGTCCCTGTCACTCACGCCAGAATGACATCGCTACCGAGCGAGATGGCTATCGGACATCGTCAACTAGAGTAGGGACTCGGCTGTCAAAACTATCAATGTCATGTCAAAAACAGATGTAAGTAATTTAGTTTTAAATCGATAGTCGTGCTTGGGATTAAGTGTTTAAGCCAAATCGGTAGTAAAATTGAACGAATGATTGAATATCAACGAAATGTTGTATATAATCTGTGGTCGTGTGGATAAAGGCTTCTCGTGGGAAGTATTTCTATCGTAAGTGGTTGCCATGTTAGGAAAAATGATAAAATAAGACACGATGACAAATTTTCTTATGTCTAACGACAATTTAACGATGTTGTGCATCTTAGCCCAACTGGGAAGGAGATAGGCTATTTTTTGTCGCGATAAGATTAAGACAGTATAGATTGAGACCCTGCATGGGGTCTCAAACTATCACTGTACCTACCAAATTTTCTTTGAAACGGTCCAGTAGTTTTGAAGCCTTATTCAATACAAAGTTTTATTACATACAAACAAACAAACAATCAAATCTTTCCTCTTTATAATATTAGTGTAGATTACTGAATTGACTAAACCAGTTCATAATCATTTATGTGAATTTTAACTTTTATCATCATCATTAGGTATTTACATCTTGACAGATGATTTGCAGCGACTGCGTATGAGTGTGAGGGATAATTCCGGTTGTGGTTGAAAAGACCGATCCGTAACCGGCACTTTCGTCCGCAGCAACGGTGCTCTTATCACGTTCATGCCTCTTTTCCAGTTTTCGGGTAGGACTCTGGAGCCAGACCTTGTCGTGTATTTCACGACCTTCAAAGATAAGTTTTCTCCACTTATCGTTCATAGCATTTCTCCATTGCAGCTGACCGTAAGATCCTCCCATGTGCAGCGATGGATTTGATTGCGATATCGCAGCAGCACATGTCTTTAAGTCGACAAGGTCTGCCTGGGCAATTTAAAATTAAAAATGAATTAAGTACTTACATAGGTATGTAGTAGGTATAGGCATACCTACCTATTGCTTAGTAGGCAAGTAGATACCAACTTGTGCACTCTTGTGCATAAAATAAATCACAGAATTTACAGGCGCCAAAAAGACGTTCAATAATTCCGTCCTAAAAACAAAAACGTACTTAATAAGGGAATATCAGTATGTAACAACAAGACGAAAATTTTTATGTGGCAAGGAGGTGAGTGAAACTCATCAACTGTCCTTTTGTTGAGCAGACTTCTAGCATTAAATCGACTGTAGAGAAATCTTAAACGAGGGTTATTATTATCAACCCTCAAACTAGCACTATGAAACCACTTGCTAGAATAAGTACTCCGTTCATAGTTATCGGTTGATGCCACATCGGACAAACATTGAGTGTGATCAATCGCGGTGCCAAGATAACGTTGCTAAGCCGTAATACTTCCCACAATCCTTGAATTTCAGCTGTGTGTGTGTTGCAATAATGAGATATACGTTTAACTACCGACTCACTGTTCTGCTGGTGTTATTAATACTCGAATGATTTGATTTTGCACCAAGCGAAACTCTCTCGATATCTATATTAATAGTATCTATTGGATATGGACAGGATTGCAATTAAGAAAAAACCTTAAAATTAAATTGTATGTTGTACATATTGACTTTGTTTATTATTTCATATCATACTCTTTAGCCTACATCAACTCAATATTTCAATATCTGAGCGTAAGTTTGTTTTAAAAAAGCATACGTTCCCATGGCAACAGATGAAAATACAAACAAACTGGCGTGCTTTGAAGAGTTTTGTAAAAATGCAAAGTTTAGATAACTTTAGCTTAGTAAATAAATAAAAATACCCATCGATTACTGTTAAGCTACTTGTGGATATATCTTGTGATTTTAGACTGGTTAACTCTGACTGAACGAGTGCGGTTGTGTGTGACACTGCAGTACAGCAATCAGTACAGTAGTTAAAACTTTACCTACCTAAGTGTATGTCGGCATTTTGTGCTCTGTGGATTCATCTCATGTGTGCGTCTCACGTTATACGTTATATAAGTAATAATAAGTTGCATAAATGTCCATTTGTCAATCTCATTTCATCCAAACTCTTGATGGCTACACTTACCTACATTTTGAATTATTTACTGTACCTACCTATCTGTAGAAGTGCATGTATAGTCCGACCGTCTAATTAAGTTCTCGCCTGCAGGGTTCTCGTTTACCCCCGCACCCCGCGCCTATAACTTGTATGTTTTCTTTTCAGACGAAACTTCGCAAAAAATGGATCTGAACATAATGGATAAACTGCGTCTTTTGAAAATCGACACGGAACTTCGCCCACAAATTAAAATGAAGCCAATGAGTCGCTTCTACTTCATCACCTCGACAAACCCTGGCGAGCAGTTCTTTGTCTTTGCATCGACCGCCGCTTGGCTGATCAGAAAGACAGGGAAAGATTTCGAGCAACCCAATGAGGAGGATGACCCAAACTCATTGATAGCTGGAATACTTGACTACCTAAGAGAGAAAGACGTAGCTGTTGACTTCTCATCCCATAAACTAAAACAAGGCTACGGAGAACAGGTCTGTTACATACTCAATATCTTAGCAGATGACGCTATGAAGAAAAACAATTTCGAATGGCAAAAACCTATAGTAGACATACCTGATAGTGAAGAAAACGTTGAAGATTTAGATCAAGTTGAAGATGAAACAGAAATTATCCTTCATAAGGTCGAAGAAGAAATGGCTATCTATTCAGAAGAGTCGGATGGAGAGTACGACAACGCAGAGGAAAAGGAGACTAGTAACATAGCTAATAAGGTTCACGATTGGGAAGCGTGGAAACTGGAGCTAGAGAGGGTGGCCCCAGCTTTGAGGTTGAAGATATCTGCTGATGGCAGAGATTGGAGGGCTAGGCATTCGCAAATGAGGACGTATCGAGACGAATTATTTGATCGATTCAAGACAACTGGGACACAGTTGAACAAACTTCACACGAATATTAGCTCAATTATGGACAAAGTAACTGCTAGAGAGAACATAATAAACGAACAATTTGATCCACTAGTGAAAGAGTACGGTGCTCTTTTAGACGATTTGAATAAAGTGACAAATGAGTACAAAGAAGTTAGTGTTGGTGTGACAGAGAGGCAAGAAATGTTGAACGAAATAACGGCTAAGGTAGAGAATATAAAGCAGAGAACTGAATCTAGGGGTTCATCGATGAATGATAACTCGCCTTTGGTGACGGCGAAAAAAGCCGTGGCGAATTTAAAGAAAGACATTCAGGAGATGGATTTCCAGATAATAGTCTTACTTTGGATGCTAACAACTAAGGAGAACCCTAATAGTAATAATTTTCTTGCGAATGCCGAATCAAGAATAGTTACCACTGAAGCTTATTGATTTTAACAAGGCAGGCGTTTCTCAGGGTACAGTATTAGGACCAGCAATCAATATTTTAAATATTCTTTGAAATATGTTTCTTAGTCTTATCTGAAGTAAAAACAATAAATATTAATTTTTAATGTTTTATTTTGGTGTCAATAGAGAATACATAAAATAGGCAAGTAATATTATGCAATTTAATGTGAACTTATTTAATATCTTAGAAATATAACCAATACACAATAATGCTTAAAAATAAATCTACGATATAATAAACAATACAAAATAACAACGTTGTTCATATTCTTCTTTTCTTTGGTTTTTGTTACA
Organism: Pyrausta nigrata; assembly: GCA_949316185.1. Lineage (NCBI taxonomy): Eukaryota > Metazoa > Arthropoda > Insecta > Lepidoptera > Crambidae > Pyrausta > Pyrausta nigrata. The sequence continues at coordinate 11,288,177 of OX438955.1, read as the reverse complement.
ATTTTGAGTGTTCGATCACTTTTTGCGCTTAAAACTTAATAAAATATATGATTGATTTGTGCTTACACAGTACAAGGTTACCTACTTATTTATATTTAATCCCATCTACATAAATATCCACTGTGATAAAAACAGTACGCTCACAGCCTGTCTTATGAGTATTAAAAATACTTACAACATTCCGTTCCATACACCCTACAGATAATTAGAACTGATGACCATTCAATTGACTTATGTATAATGTAATTACTTCTTTTTGAAATAAAAAAGGTCAAAATGCTAATTAACTGAATACGAAGGAAACTGACAACATATTCATTAATTTTACCGTCATTTCAAGTCTAAAGCTTTTTTTGTTGTTTCATATCAATTTTACTGTAAGCCAGTAATTTAAATACGCTTAAATAAAACAGGGTCAAGAATTATTAGGATGTAGAAGTGTATAACTTAAGTAAACCTAAAAAATACAGCAATCATGCAGGTAAATAAGAACAGCTTCTTACCAGTCTTATCTCGAGAATGTTAGGTACCTGGGAATGTATAGATAAATCAACCAACCAAATAGTTATTTTATATATTTTTTTTAATATAAGCAGTTTTTATTTTATTGTTACTGATAGGAATGCTCTCATAAAACCAAAAGGTCAAAGATATAAAAACTTCTTTTGTAAATGTTGACCATTTAAACTTAACAGATTAACATGTATTTTTTCTGTAATATAGACCCTTTGGGTAATTGATTATTACAACTCGTTAAAACACAATTTTACGGATTACTTCGTGTTTACTACAATATTTTGATTTGTTTGTGTACCCTATTGATACTACGCCGCGCACACTCACACGCATACCTGCCTTATTTTTATTTGTTTAAAACGTACCGTGAGAACCCCGAAGATCGAGTCGACATCGAGACGTTCCCTTTGACACATGTACTAGACTGACCAGAGCGCTTTCGCCGCGTGTGTATCCTGTGAAGCTTCTTACAGACATTTCGAGTGATTGTGGCCTGTGAAGTGATACTGAACCCAGAAAGCTGATGTGGCAAGTACCTAATTATAAGTGCTCAGACCTGACTGATTTTCCACCTATCATTGTCGCCCTCCACGTGTAACCCACTGCCTAAACTCTCAAACACTTCGCGATTCTTCGAAAATCGCGAAGTAATCCGTAAAATTGTGTTTTAATGAGTTTAACAATTCGCGTAAACGTAAGAAACAAATATATTACAACTCGTCTATGATATTATCTAAGTCTGGATAGTTTTTTATTATCTACTCGAAATTTATCTCAAAAATCGTATAAAAATGGTATAAAGTGTCACATGGCAAGATTTAATATTTTGATTATTTGCTAAAATAAGTTAAGCACGTATTTAACGTTTAAATCACTTTAACTAATAGTAGTCCAAAAAATAATCCTATTTCTTAAATAAAATACTGATTCGTTTGCAGATAAAACTAAAACTAAAAAGTCGTGTGCTTTGTCATTTTTTTCAATGATTTGTGAGTATTTTTAGAAAAAAAAAATTGAGTTACAAAAATAATAATTATAACGAGTGCTACAAATGTAATACCAAAAATCTTTTTCCAATTCCTACCTACATTTATATTATTATTTTATAATAAATCCTACAACAATTTTCACCAATTAATCGTTGTCATTTTTGTCACATTAATTTCCTTTGGTAAAATTAACTCAATATTACTTACATTGAGTATTACCTTGTTCTTAAAGGGTCAAACCTGATTGATAGCTAATCTATGTCTCTCACTTGGTTAAGTATCAAGCTTTTGGCCTGTCCGAGGTACAAGGAGTCTTGTTTAGATGGCTCCTCGAAGGTCACGTTGTATTTCGTCTTGATTTCAGTCATGAACTCTTGTTTCAGGATAGCCAGGCATCTAGAAAATGAAATACAGGCGTAGAGACATTGGCTGTATTGTAATACTTTATGAACTTTGTTGTTAAATGATTCCTTCGTAAATATTAAACATGGGCTTTGCAAAATATTAAACATTGTCCCATGTCCTAACTGAATTGCCAATGAGATTAGCCAACTGCGCGAGAAGTATTATAGAGCACAAGTATGTTCGTAATACACAGGTTCACTCTCACGATGTTTTTTTCTTTTACGGTGAGGAAAAACATCGTGAAGAAACTTGCACATTTAGGCGACTGCATGTGTAACCATGATCCAAACTGGTCAGGTTCCCCTGTTAACAGGGTCACGGAGGTCAGATGGCTATCGCTCCACTGTAATTACCTGATCTGCTACATCTTGGATCATGGTCCAAAGCGGACCCTAGGCCCTCGCGTGCAAGTGCGCAACCGGGATAACGCTAGGAGTCTCTCTTTTCCCTTACTTTCCAAGTTCGCAGAGACGGCAATCCATCATGAACTGAGTGAGATCAAGCGCAGGACCAACGGCTGAACGTGGTCAGCGTGCTTTCCGAAAGGGGTGTTAACACCACCAACTTACCGACTCCGAGAAACAGAAACAGCTCGCTGTGCTATTTCCGAGTTATTTAAAAAAAAATAAGAAATCTTGTCCCTTTTGTTAAAATATCTAAGCAGAGTATAAATAAAAAAATAAAATAAACTCTAAACACCAGTTTTTATTTTTGTAATTTCTCAAAATCGTTAAATGAGTTGATCACATGAACTTTCTTGTCGAAAACTACTACAACACATGTTTAATCACTTTTATTTTACGACAGCGAATAGTTCTCGGCGTTTTTAACACATAAAAATATCAAAATTAGATCACGCTTCCACTTTGACACTAATCATTATAACAAAAGATGACATGGCAATTACGATTTGAGGCTTCTGATGTCAGTAAAATAAATTAGTTCCAATTTCGCAACATGGCGGGGTCCCATATATTTCTGTTCAGGCTATAACGTGCTATTCGGCTGACGCGGCGACAGCTCTACCGTCCCGCGCATATGCTTGTAGCTTCATACCTAAACCAGGTCTATGTAACTCCCCGTTTTTGCTACCTACGAGCAAAAAAGTACCGACGAGTGGCGACCTACCGTGATGGGCTAATCAAGTTGGGTGTAGCGAGCGAGCAGCGACAGGCGCGCGCGTTTTATTCACTGGCGGCGCGCGTCACTACGTTTCCGGCTGGACGAGCATGAATAAAGTGCTAGAAAGCTTTGCTAGATGGCGTTAGTAACAGTCATCCCTATCGCGTCGCATGATAGTACGTCAATGAATAGGTTTAGTGTATTATGAATCATACTCCAGGGTTATAAAAATGAAATTATCTTGCAATGAATTTCTGTAGATGTTTAAACGAGAATGTGCTTGACTCTGAGGCGAACTAAATTACACCATATCGTTGACGTCATTGAGTGGATATTTCTTTAAATTTCATTGCAAAGTCAAACTTCTTTACGAAGTACTAGTACTTATTCTGTGCCTAAACTGTGGAATGGACTAGGCTTTCATACTCACATCCTATAGTGGTGGTTGGCCCTGAAGGCGGTGATGTCGGGCGATGGAGCATGCGGCGTGTGCACTACGAAGGCGCCAGGGAGCACTACGGGTCGGTACCCTTGCGCGCGCAGCTCTACGCTGTGGGATACCTGGCAACATACAAAAACATAGGTTATTTAGGTCGATGCCTTACATAAACTAAACCTACGCGTATCGTGTTTCCAGACAATAATAAATTAATTGATTATTTGGTTTTCTATGAACTATTCAAGAGGGTTAGCACCCTGTATATTTATTACAGGGAGCTAACTCTCTTGAATAGTACAGTCGGCAGCACGCAGGTTACCCATTTGAACTTCTGCCACCTCGATGATTTTGTATGGAGCCAAAAGTTGTTGATTTTGGTGATGACTCTATAATAAAAGTTGTAGGTATTAAGACGATATTCATCCCCTTAATTACTAAGACTGTTCAAGCTAGCACCGTTAGCACCCTATATAATCATTCACTACGCCATACTAATTGTTTACAGTGGACCATTTCTTATACTGATAAAAGACAAGAGTGTGCCAAGGGGAGACCCTTTGGCACACTGTTGTTTTTTTTATTTTACTTACACCGCCTTATAATGCCGTTGATTAACTTTATGTGCTGTATTTCTTACTTTATTTACCTTATTCCAACCGAAGCCAGAGAAACGTGTGTCGTATTTAGGAACTGTTCGGTGAACTACTAGATATGGTTCATAGTCGGACTGCCATTCCACCTGAAATTATAAAAAAAATATTATGAGGCTATAATTTTTCCTCATCTTGAGTTGAGAAATTATCAACACAATATTGAGTCCTTGCATACAGGTGATCGCGGATGTAGAACGAAAACCTGTTACCGTACGCGTTCTTGTTTTACCCCCGCTCCCCTGTACCCCGCAGACGAGGACTCAATTTGGCGGTTTACCTATAACTACTTTTCATTTCATTTTCATTTATACTTCACCATAACATTAGATTATCTATCAGTTTAAAACTTAAAACTACTGTTAACATGCAATGGGACAAAATACCGTAAGGTATACAGGGTGTCCCGTAAATTAGCGTCAAGCGAGAGTGACGTCATTAAAAAAAAAATGACTTCTTAATACAAACTGCTCTCAGCTGATCGGCACTTTTGTATGGGGAAGCCAAAAATTTTTTTTAGATTTCGATGTTGATCCCATAGAAAAAATTGTTGTATTTGAGCAATAGAATGACGTCACTCCCTGTATACGCAACTCATTTGCATCTGTCAAGAGGTGTCATTAGAAAAATTAAAGCCTAAAGGAATATTATTATCTTGGGTTTGACCAAATAAATAAAATATAAATAAATGTATTTAATTTGTTATAAACCACGCTCTGAGCCTGTTTTCACTAATAAACTCGTTGGGCCAGTGCGTGCAGTAAGTGGCGCGATACCCCCCTGGCCACTTGCACGCTCGTTTCCGTGCGCTCCCGGACACACGTCAGAGTAAGATCTATGTATTTCTTTTCATTTCTACTAGCCAACTAGTCAACTGTAAAACGACTTTCGACGACGATTACAAAGAAAACACAGATGGAAGTTAAAAAGCAATGGTGTTAAAATAAACTTAGGCAATTCACCTAAATTGTAACAACATTGCTTTTTAATTACCTTTGGTAATTTCGTCGTATTCGTCGTTGTAAGTCGTTTGACAGTTGTGTAGTTGGCTTGGTCGAGTAGTACTTCATCATCATAATCGATTATCAATTGGTTTCAAGCTTTTAACAACTACCACAGAATAAATAATAGTACAAGTATAGAAATATCATTTCGCGAAATTTTAAATAAGTACTCAATCGCCTATCGATGTCTAGTGTAAGGGATTTCCGAACGCAATCCATTGCTGCTGTGCGCGCGCGTTCCCGCCAAATGTTTGACATGTATCTTCCCTCTCTCTCGCACGAATCTCTCTGTACGCGGCGTAATATTTCTTGTAAATGTGTTTTAACTGAGCTCCCTCACACTAGATACATGCCTCTATTTCTGTCGCATAACCTTATATTACCACGTAGACTCGACAGACCGACGTTCTTACTTGTGATGCGGCCGGCGTGTAACAGCCCTATTCACCGGATGTCAAACTTTCGAACCACGCATGTACTTATAGCGAGTCAGGCCTGCAACAACTAATGTCGTACGGCCCAAGTGGCGCAATGCTTCCTCGGCCACTCGCGCGCGCAAAAATGCGAGAGTAACATCTACCATTTTGACCTTATCATCATAATGGATTATACATAGGTTTCAAACTTTTAAAGCCACTATAAGCAAAGCAGCGAAAAGAGGTCAAGCATGTACTTATTTCTCACTATTAGTCGTCACACGCCGATAGTTCCAGTGCACCGAAAAGCGCGGCAACGTCCCTGTTCCCATGCGTCCGCAACACACGCGAGAGTAACATCTACCTCTTCACCACAATTTCTACCTTATCATCATGATGGATTATACATCGGTTTCAAACTTTGGAAACTACTATAAACGAGCAGCGAAAAGAGGTCAAGCATGTACTTATTTTTCTTACTTCTTACGACTTAGTCGTCACATGCCAAAAGTTTCAGTGCACCGAAAAGCGCAGCAAAACGTAATGTCTAAGTGATAAGTGTCTCTTTACCTTTTAGGTTGCAGAGCCATTGCTCCGGTTGACCATGTCCGTATTTTTGAATGTAGCCGTCCCTTTCACTCACGAAAGAATGACCCCGTGAACGAGCGTGATGGCTAGACTCGAAAATAGGGACATCGTCGACAGGAGTAGGACGTGAAGGAGACGTGAAGTGTCATCCTTTTGTCGCAATCGATACTAACTATCAATAATAACTTTTAATCGAATATCCTATCGATTGACACTACTAACCTCATACGGGGCAGCAGCGACGGCCCACCTCGTGTAGTTAGTGGCACGATGCCCCCTCGGCCACTCGCGCGCGCGGAAGGGGGCGACGTCCCCGTTCCCGTGCACCCCCGATAATCGCGAGAGCAACGCCGGCTTGTTGCGCGGCGGCGACGCGCGGTACCGCTGCGTTTCGAACGCGGGGACCACTAGGCACTGATAAAAAGTGTTTAAAGTGAAAGAAGGATGATGCTTTAACTACACAGTATGTCCGGGTTTCTACTAGCGATAATAAAATGGCCTTAATTTATCAAATTTTAGAGATATATTTCAAATAAAAAATTGTAAAAATGTTTTTTTTTCAAACTTAAAAAAATAATAGATTCAACTGTTTTAAATTTTTAGCAAGATTTCTTATACCTTTATTTTTCTCTATGACAGTTAATAATTTTGAATTGATCTTTATTTCACTTGATAGGCGATAGCGTTACCTTCCAAATGAATAATTTTCATAACTTTTAGGACCTCCAGATCCATATAAATATATTTTTTTAAATAATTAAAATAGCTTCCAAGCATTCCAAGAGGGGGTTAGAACCGAACATGGGGGTTTTTGTCGATAACATTTGATGATCTCATAGCCCATAAATTATCGCCAGACGAAACCCGGACACGTGTTACCTACTTCTGTGCCCTACTACATATTTGCCAAAATATTTTCAAGTGACAGTGTTACATTTTTAATTTGATAAAGACAAGGTATTGCCACATGGCCGTGATGCGAATAAAGCAAAATAAATGACCTTAGATTGCTTCGACTTAAGCTTGATTTTTTAACAGTTGCAAAGTACCGATAGCTTCAAATTATCGCAGACAGACTTAAGTAATTGATGTTCATTTTAATTTGATACCTCTTCGCGTTCCAGTTAAAAAGGGTCTTGACAGACAGACGGACAAGCGATCTTATAAGTTTTAATAAGAAACAAAATTCACACACGGGTTGGATTTGAACCTACGACCTTTGGCTAACCGTAACCGCTAACCTTCGGTTAGCCAATGGTCGTAGGTTCCGTATATGAGTTTCGTTCTTTAAACGGTTTTACTAACTTGCCCTGTTTATTTCTTTTGGGTAACGGATTCCTAAAAATATTAAAAAACCGGCCAAGTGCGAGTCGGACTCGCGCACGAAGGGTACCATTAACTTACAACATTAGACAGTATGGGTAAAAAATATAATTTTTTTTATTTTTAAGATGAAATACAATATAATATTCTGTGAATATTTCAAGCGTCTTCCTTTTGTCATTATACATATCGAGCAAAAAATGGCAAAAAAACATCACGATTGTTGTTTGGGGGCCCCCCTTAAATATTATTATTATTTTAATTTATTAATTTATTTTTAAAGAAAATATACAATATAATATTCTGTGACTATTTAAAGCGTCTACCTGTTGCCGTTATTGATACGCGAGCCAAAAACGATAATAAACACGTTTGTTGTATGGGAGCTCCCCTTAAATATTCATTTTAATTTGTGAAATTTTTAACTGCCTAGCTATAACGGTTCATGAGATACAGCCTGGTTACAGACAGATAGACAGCGGAGGCTTAGTAATAGGGTCCCGTTTTCACCCTTCGGGTACGGAACCCTAAAAACATCATGCAGTGCGGATAAGTAAAATTAACGTACCTTTTTCTGTGCGTACGGGTTGATGAGCTTGATGGCGGACCGCAGATGCTCGTACAAGCCCGCCATGGGCACGAAGTCTACGTCCATTAGAAACACATACGGCGTATTCACGTTCTCTAGGGCCACGTTGCGTAGGTAGTTCACTGGGTAGTGTACCTAAAGATATACATGGTGTAAAATTATTTTATAGTATAAGCAATTTCTTTGCAAGTTTTTAGAAAAGTAAATCTTGCACACAATTAAGTCGGTATATTAAGAAAATTTTAAGGTATATGTTTTATGTTTTTTTTCTTGAAGTAAAGACTAAATTAAGAAAGTGATTCGCGTATTTTGACTTTTTATTCGATACTTATTTTGTAATTAATTATTGAAAATCTAAACTTGTGACGCCAAAGGCATGCCTATGACGACTTTCTCTCATATCTACAGGATTGTATTTGGAAGCAAACATTTTTCTCGATTGGAAACTCGCACACATGCAAATAGTAACATCATATGGTTTTCGGTGCGTTTAGAGGGCATATGAAGGATAAATTATTGTCCGTATTTTCGTTAAAATAAGTATTATTTTAGGTGGTATAAGTAACTGTATAGTGATTATTGGCATAAAATCTTTAATGGTTTTGAAATTACCATAGTTTGTTTTCTTACTTTACACGATCTTCGAATACCGACTTTAGGTGGGATTCAAACCCACGACCCTTCGCTATCCGGGCGAATGATCTTCCAACTGGGCTACCGAGGTCTTAGTCTCAGCAGATTTTTGTAAGTGGTTTATGCGCATAGTAGTCAAGGTCAAGCCGAAATAGGTTGATAGGCCAAGGGTACCAAAAGGTGTTTATTCAAAATTGAAAATATAAATAGGAACACAAATGCCTCCATTACAAGTGCTTACGATGCAGCAATATTTATTGTTGTACCTTAGAACAACATGTTCTTTCTAGTTTCCCGTAGTATCTTAGAAAAACACTGGAGTCGAAAAATTTACATATTCACTGTTTGACACGTGTCCATAAAAATATATAGTCTGAGCGCTTATCTGAGTCCTCGCCTGCGGGGTACAGGGGTGCGGGGGTAGACGAGAACAGGGATTTGATTGGGTGATTTGAATTTTGGAAAGAACGCTAATTTCGAATTTCAAAATTCAAATCAACCAATCAATTTACAAGCGCCCGCCGCCCGCACCGCTCAGGACCCCCTTCTTGTGTACCCCCGCACCCCTATACCCCGCAGGCGACGTCTCAGATAAGTTAGTAACACCATTGTCATTCATTATAATGATGTCTTTATTTCTATGGCCAAGGTTGCCGGGTTGCCAAACCTAATAGAGCAGCCAGTTTGGACATTTGGGTATAAAGGCCGGACATCCTACATTATTGAGGATTTCGTCTCATTATTAAAAGGTACGACAAAAAATTGCCACGCTCGGCGCTCGCTCGTTTGCGAAATGTAAAAAGCCTAACAAAATCCGGACAAGCCAGACATCGTTTATTTTGGACGGACACCCAATCAAAAAATTAAATCAAATTTCACTTACAAAAATACATTCACAAATAACAAAAAATAGAACGATACATGCGGGTACATTCCCTAAGTATTGATGAAATCGAACGCCGGCTCACTGGCGTAGCAACCACTTGCAAAAATTCGTCGACTGACTAACGTCCTCCGTAGCTTAGTTGGTAAGAGCAGTCGCCCGGATAGCGAAGGGAAGTGTGTTCGAGTCCCACCGGATGACACAGTCGATTAATTTTTGTAAGTTAAATTTGATTTTATTTCGTAAAAAATGCAAAATAATTGCTTAATTATAAAAATATAATAAGCCAATCAAAAAGCCTACATATGTCTGGCTTTATCCAGACGCGTGGCAACGCCACCGATGGCTAAATTATCAACTTACAGAATCTTGCTTGAATACAAGATGGTAGCCCACGTTTCGTCTTGTGCTGAGCGTGTCTGACCAGTCTCGTATGAAACTCTCTAGCTTCGTCACTTCGCAGTCCGACAGATAGATGGCAGCACTTAGGGGACCTGTCAAATGGAACACGCAACAAAATCTATCAAATCAACTTAATTTTAGTACAATAACTTCATACAAAAACACAAAGTTAGAGTCAAAATACCTTGATCAATCAATCTACTATACATAGTTACAATTTTACCATAATTATTAGTACACACCTTCTATCTATACTATGATATTTAATTATGAATCTGACTACTACGATATTGAAAAGGTTAGTGTCTCTGTCTACTCAGATATACCATAAACTAGTAGTAACTCACACACTTTGCCCTGTACCGCGTTTCTAAAAAGTGATTAAAAATTACATCAAAATATTACATTTTAAAATGATTTCATAAATAATGCGCATTCATACCTTCCCAATACTTGACAAGTCTCTCGAGAAACTGCAACCTATCCATAGACAATTGTACAACGAGGGTAACGTCGAAATTGTCTATGTCCGCGTAGCTATAGTCCATGTAATATAGGTGGGTGCGCAGTTTGACTTTTTGCGCCGCACGAAAACTTATACACAGGTCGGAATGATTCATCTGTAAATAATAATAAAATTACTATGTATTGCAGATGATAGACGCTTTACACTAAAATATAATGTCCGTATAGCCATAACCCTAGCTGTAGGGTTGCCTATCGATAGTTGAAAATAGCTAAACTATTTATAGTGGACGTCACGACAATAGTATCGATATACTAACGACAGTGCATGGCCACATGGCCTACCTAATCCATACTTCCAGCTTCCGAACACACCCTGTATAATAAATAATATTATGATTGCTAAAATTATATCAATATCTATCGCACTATCGTGTTTAAGTTTTCGAGGTGAAATATCTAAAGAAAGTAAGAAAATACATTTATTAATGAATGGACATCACAAACACACGAAAATAAACAACGTAAAGGGCACGGTTACAAAACAAAAAAACTTAGAAAAATTTAGATAAACCAGTTGGACTGTCTTGTCTTGTTGGAATATCGCTGGGGACAACAACAAAAAGTTAGTTCCCGCAATAACCTACTGCGCCGCCTCTCCTCCACTAACTGGGGAGCAAACCCAACGGTTATGCGCACTACGGGACTGGCTTTGTGTTTCTCAGCAGGAGAATACGCGTGTCTAGTGTGGGCTAGGTCAGCACATACCAGAGACGTGGACGCAGAGCTGAACGACACCTGCCGCATAGTAACTGGCTGTCTTAAGCCACCCCGGTCGGTATGCTGTTTCCTCTTGCGGGAATAGCTCCACCCAGAGCCCGCATAGAAGTGAAATGTTCGCTTGAAAAACAAAAACAGGAAAGCGACCCGAGACATCCACTCTACGGGCTCTCCCCCGCCACAGGTCGGTTGCGAAGCCGCAAAAGCTTCCTGCGATCTACGCAGCCTACCGACGAAAGCCCTACTGACATGAGGTGCAGGCTTTGGGCAAGCGAGTATCCACATTCACTGTACCCCCCCGATGAAAATCTGCTTCCAGGCTATAAGGAACCTTGGCCAACCTGGAGAAGTCTAAATAGGTTGGTCGAAGTAAAGATAATTGGTGTCGGTGGGGGTACTCGAGCAGCGCAGACGCCAGCTGTGAATGTGGAGAACCCCTGCAAACCATGGCTCACCTCACTAACTGTCCCGCGTGCCCGACCACCTGCTCGCGTAAGGACTTACTTGTCAGTAGCCAGAGGGCTACCACGGTAGCCGCTTTCTGTGCAAGTAAGATTTAGCCCGTGTTCTTGCCGACACGAAAGAAGAAGATCGCTGGGGAAGCTATCGATAGCGTTGCAACCCCATCTAGCTGTCTCTGTCACTCAAGTTAGCATGACAATCCGGGAGAGCGGGATGGCTAGAGACGAAAATGTGGGCAAAATCTGACAGAGTAATGAAATTACAAAAAATCCAATGAGCACTTATTTCTTTTAAAGTAACTTTGTAAATTATAATAATGCCTACAGATTTCTCTACATCTATTAGCTTATGTACTTCTGGAGTTCATCGAGAGGCAAGGCGAGGCTATGGCTGTGTCTCTTGACATCTCCAAGGCCCTTGATAGGGTTTGACATGCAAGCGTCTTAAGCAAGCTTCCTTCTTATAGTATCTAAAATGAGGTAGATTTATCTTTTTGCCCTTTGGCAAAGGCCACTCCCAACTGCACCCACAATAAGTCAATTTCGAATGAATGAATGATATTTCTGGCTATTCTTGTCCAAAACCTGCCAGCCACACCTTTGATCTTGAACTTTGAAGTACCCATATTAAAATAATAACATCTCAATATTTACCTTATATGTAATTATATCTGTCTGCTCACATCTGTGCAGCTTCTCTTTCAGTAAGTTACCGTCAAAGTTTACATATGATTGGTGGATGTTTCTAAAGAAATCTGCATCTCTGATCCGGATATTGTATTTACCTGGTGAATTCCAGTGGATTATCTGAAAAATTACAACACTGTGAAAAAATGTGCCTTTGACATGGTTAATATAACGAAGTGTTTTTTTATGTTGTTAACTAACACATCCCTTGCTACACAATCTCTTACATCTTTGGTGGAAACATGGCCTCAAGCTTTTGTTATTTTATTTACAAAAAAAAGATTTCCGAATGAATAAGGGAGGATGACTAAAAAAGTATCCAAGGTTACCTACCTTAACATTAGTAGTATCTTCTCCGTAGCAATTCTTTGCTAAAGTCTTCGTAGACATCTGGACATTGTACTCACAGCTGATATTGTACACATACTGAGGATTCTTCTTTATAATAGCATTTATCACGTCCTGGTCCGCCAGGGTTGTCTGTTTAAGCCGGTCTAGGTTTTCGTTTACTGCATCATGCCACAGTGTAGTCCAGTCTGTGTTTTTTCTTATCTTTTTGAGATCTATCAGCATTACTCCGGTGTTGTACCCGCGACCTAAGGCAGGCCATCGCTTTGACGTATAATAGTACCAGTCGCTTTCGTTCTCGACTAGGCCTATGAACTGGTAGATAAATCAATTATTCATTAACAATATCCAAAAAGTCTGAGAATTGTTTCAAAGCCAAAGTTTAAAAGTTATGAGTATAGTCAGGCCTGTGTAACTTCCCGCGTAGGTAGCAAAAACGTACCTACGCGCGGCGACCCCTTAGAGCGGGCTAAATAAAGTTGGGTGTCGCGAGCGAGCAACGAGACGCCCGCGCGTTTTATTCACCGGCGGCGCGTGGCACTACTTTGCTGGCTGGACAAGCATGAATAAAGTGCTAGAAAGATTCGCTAGATGGTGTTAGTAGCTTCTTGTAGCAGTCAACCCTTTCGCGTCGCATGATATTACGTCACTGAGTACGGTTTAGTTTATTATGATTATTATTCCAGAGTTATAAGAATGAAATTATCTTGCAATGGATTTCTGTAGGTGTCTTAACGAGAATGTGCTTGACTTTGAGGCGAAATAAATTACATAATATCGTTGGCGACATTGAGTAGATATATCTTTGAATTTAATTGCAAGGTCAAACTTCTGTACGGAGTACTAGTACTTATTCTGTGGTATAGTTCGACAAGTTCATGCGCGACCTTCCTGCGATCGCCATAGGTGCGGGAGAGGCATGCTAGATGTCAGCGGAGACGGGTGTTGTTGCGGGGAAGGGGATTTTCTATGACAGTACCATGCGATTGGCGCTTTCTCACCTCCCGCACGTTTTGACGTAAGAGGGTCGCGCATAAGCTTGTCAGACTATAGCAGTAGTAGTTTATGGGATTATATTTTTATTTGGAGAGATATTTGTATTTTTCTCCACTCGAAGGGCAGTTTTTGTTTTTTATAAATTGTTTCAACACACACACCAATTACCTAGCCCCAAACTAAACGTGAGCTTGTGCTATGGTGACTAGGATAACGGATAGACATACTTATATAAATTTATAAACTTCCATGACTCAGGTACAAATGCTTGTGCTCATCACACAAACATTTGCCCCTTGCGGGATTCGAACTCGCCAGCAGTGACTGTTAAAATTACTACCAATGTTTACTTCTACATCATCATCATCTAAGTAATTCGATTTTAAGGCAGCTTACAGCAGTTACCAATAAACTGCCTTACTGGTTGTAAGACAAAATGAATTTTGGTATTGACTTTAGCAATGAGCGATTATTACTAAATTAATCGAATTATTCGAATAGTCTTTGTACTCGAATGTATTTGATAAGCAACCGCAGTCATTCGATTATGCGGCGACCAATAACGGGGCGCGCACGCGGTGCGCAGGCCGTAACAACTAACAAATGAATCGTCATTCGTCGCGTCGATTAATCATTCGTTCATCCTGTGCGCACAGTCGCAGCAATTTAATCAAATGCATTGAAGAGCCAAGTATAGATTTATATAATTTTTTTTTTATTACTAAATCAACATTCAATCATTCAAATGGTCGAATGTTTATTCATTACATTTTTTTTTTCAAACAATCGCCCATCGCTAATTTTCTTTACCATTGTTTAGTTTGTACAAATAATTTATTAATTTCACCTGGTCATCAGTCATGTTTCTAAACATAGTCCACAGTTCAGTTATGTCAGACAAGAATGTCAGGTCTGAATCCAGCACAATGACTTGCTTCAATGTGTCCGGGAGAATCTCCGGAAACAGTAGCTTGACAAGAGCATATATGCCAGAGTAGTGGCTGTTTGGGATCCATCTTACTTTCATCAGTCGGCTTTGGGCATTGTAGCAAGTGTATTTTACTGAAATATTAAATTAAGAAACTTTGATTGTACCATACAAATCTGACTTACAAGTCTTTATAGCTCATTACATATAGTTATAAAAAATATATATATTCATACTTAGATTGTGTAATGTTTTTTAGAGATTTATGTAGAACAATTAAATGCTCACCATCAGGCAAGTCCCAAGTGTCAAAGAGTACATCTGCTACGTGTTGCGAAGTCTCATCAACAATAAAGTGGAAATGTACAGGATTTTGTCGGTGATGAAGCAGTGACTTCAACATAGGAGTAATGAGTCGCATGCATTTGCCCATGCAAACTAACGCAATGTGCACTGTCTCACAAACTGTGCCTAGTGCATCAGGAATCTGGAAAACCAAAATTTTAAGACAATAATAAGACACAAGTTGCCATTGTAGTACCCTGTGTACTAAGGTAATTGAAAATATTACAATTGGATTAATGTTCTAAAGTCATACCTAATCAATCTCAGCTCCAAGATATTGATGGCTATACTGATATTTCTTATGTTTATAAAAAATAGTAAAATAAACAGTTTAACTGCTTGTTGTGGTAAATAAATAAGCATTGCATCCAATTTTATTATAGAATAAAAATAAACTTTTATTTCTCTGAGCATCAGCTCTTACAGTATTTTTATGTTGTGTAGTTATTTTCTTTTTTTATTTAGTATGCACTAGTCATATTGTCCATGGACATGGGCCTCCACCAGTTGTTTTCATAGAGGAAGACTGGCAATGATTTTATTTTATTACTATATTTAAAACACATTTCCTGGACTGCGACAATAAAAAAGAATCAGCTCCAAAAATACTTACAACAGGGACTTTATAAGTAGTCACCGAATCAACCGACATCTGCCTCATAACAGACTGCGACAAACGCAGCTGCGTTTTAAACACTCTATTCTGGGTCTCAAGAACACTGATTTTAGATATTAGCCACCAGTAATACACCACAGAGATTGCTATCCAAATCCCAAATGGTACTCCTAGCCAGGGTCGAAGAAAAAGGCAGGAAACCACATTTTTGGTTTTTATATTCATGTTTGCTGATCTAGCATAGTTGTTTTAATCATGTGACTCTTAGAGACATTTTAGGATTCTGTAAAAGGTATATAAATCAATTTATGGAGTGACATTCCACTTAGAAGTAACATGTTGCAAGTGATTAAATATTCATTGAATGTTAAGAAATGGATAACGCACAGACTATAAAGTTGCTGTACAGTTATTAAATAATGAAAGTTATTTAATTAAGATTTTTGAAGAAAGCAGTACTATTTAGTTTCATATATTGTATCTCCTCACTTCGACTTTGATTCTTTGGTATTTCCTGTAACTATTGATTCTTTTATTAAAATAATAATTCAATGAGAAAAATCTTTAAAAATACCTGAACTGAACATAGGTTTATCTTTGTTGTATTTACGAAATTATTTTTCGGAGATTGAGGTTATAATATGCAATGTCAAATAGGGTAGGGATATCTATTCTATACTAATATTATAAAGAGGAAAGATTTGTTTGTTTGTTTGTCTATTTGCAACGAATAGGCTCCGAAACTACTGAACCGATTTGAAAAAATCTTTCACCATTAGAATCCTGCATTATCTACGATGGACATAGGCTATATTACATTATCAAAATAGTTAGGGTTCCGTATGAAAACTTCGATTATGTAACCAAAGGTGTAAAAGGAAAAAATATTAAATTGCGAACGCTGCGAAAACTATTGACAATAGAGCAAAGTAATGTTCTACAATTTTGTAGAGGACATCATTATCTACAATAAAGTCCGCGATAACATATGTCTAACTATAACAGTTAAGTCACAATAACTCCTTTTTTAGGTAAAAATATGAAATTTTTGCGGCGGCAAAAAGAAAGCCACAGTTTCAGTATGTCGGTATTAATCCTTATCAAAATTAATTACATTATATTCAAGGCTATATCAGTACCTGTAAATTACTTTTTGAATTATTCAAATCGGACATACCATTAAAAAAATATCACGAGTAATATAATATTGTATCGAAGTTAGGACGGCAGCAAAGTTGGTCTTTTGCTATATCGTCAATAGATCTTTTTTTTTATTTAAAAACTTTATTGCACTTAGAACAGTGTACAAAAGGTGGACTCAATGCAAAAAGTATTCTCCCCCAGTCATACCTATAAGTCATGCAGAAAAATTGTAATGGGTGCAGGATAATGTAGTCGAATAGAAATTAAAAGACGCAACAAAATATTATAATGTAGATATAGAAGGCGCTGTACGTATTTAACTCGCGGGTCAGCTTGAGTTTTTTCCAATAACTTACTAAGTAAGTAGGTAATTACTAAGACATACGAACGATGTATTGAATTGAAGTTCAAGCAAAGAGGTGTCTGCCACCTGCCATAACTACACTCACCTATTGTCACTTGCACACACAATACGACAAGACGCGATGCTCTTTCTTTGGCCATCGTGGTAAGGCGGTGGTGACTTTTGTCGAATTAAATCAAATTTCACTTACAAAAATAAATCGACTGTGTCATCCGGTGGGACTCGAACCCACGTCCTTTCGCTATCCGGGCGAGTGCTCTTACCAACTAAGCTACGGAGGACGTTAGTCAGTCGACGAATTTTTGCAAGTGCTTGCTACGCCAGTGAGCCGGCGTTCGAATTGTTTTTTGTCTAATTTATTGTTTGAATGCACTTATCTCAGATCAGAATTACCTATTCATGGTCCGATTTTGAAAAAAACCTTTGTGTAAGGTACAACGTATCTAGATAGGTAATTTAAAAAAATCAAGTTATGTCTTTCAGGAATGGAGTAAAATCAATAGGTGCGCATGAAGTCCTCGGGGACTGTTATTTTTTCTATACTAATATTATAAAGAGGTTAGGGTCGGTTGCACCATATCTCATATTATAACTGGAAAAACGGAGGAATTTTTTTTTTGTTTAAACATGCTAATCACAGGAACTGCTGAGCCGATTTGAAAAAAATATTTTGTGTTAGATAGCTTATTTCTCGGGGAACGCTTTAAAATGCATGATACTTACCTAGAAATCAACGGGGAAGCAGTTAAATCAAAAAACACGGACGAAGTCGCGGGGGACCGTAATAATTAATATGTTCATATTATTCACAAGCTTTTGATTCTTATCTTAAAAGATATCACAGTTCTAAAAAATACTCCGCTCCTAACAATGCCCACAGGAAATCCTAAATTTACGCGAACGAAGTCGCGGGGGACCGCTAGTTAAAAAATAATCGATTATGTAATTATAATAAATGTTTCTAATCATAATAAATGTTTGAATAATCGATAAAAAATTTTTTTTGTGGTTCACTGACGATCTCTTATTTTATCCGAAATTTACAACATATCGGTCACCAATAAAGGTGATATTTTTTTACTTTTAAAACCTTTGGTATTTTCTACAATAAATAAATCAGTGAAAGTTGTACAAAATCAAAAATTATAAAAAGGGTCCTTTTGGTAAGGTCCCAGTATGCTGGCAGCATTACACCGCTGGATAGCGATGCTTATATGCTGTGCAAGGTTGCTGCCAGCTGTGCAATTAACTTTCAGCTTTCACATTCATTATATATGCAGAACAAAAATCGGAGTCCTTTAAATAGTAGGAAAAAAATCAATGTTTCCTCTAAAATCAAGTTTTAAAAAAAATGTGTATTTCCTAAATTGATGTTGATCGCGATTTTATCCCTTCAGTGTCCCATCCCTAATGTCAAAGGAAAATTTTTTTTTGTTCAATTTACCCATTCTGGGTAGGCAAAGGATCAAGTTTATACAGCCATGTCTTCAGCATTTTATTTGTATTTTATTCCTTTTTATATTCTTCTACATTAAAACTAAACTAAACTCATTGAAACGGGAGGATGATTTGCATTTCAATACTCTCCAGGAAATTTTGAGCGGGAACAACGAACCGGATCAGAGGAGCGCTTGGATGTGTTTTTTATACGTAAGGCAATATGCGTAGGATGCCAAATTAACGCGCTGCTCCAAAGACAGCGAGCGTATCTGAGTAAACTAGAATATCTATCATCCTCCACGTATACAATTAACCCCTCAACGTTAAAATAATAGGTATTAATTTTAACAAAAAAATAATTTCTACACAAATTCAATCCCACCGCCGGGGACACAGAATAAGTACTAGCCGGGGAGACGGGAGTTATTTTTACGACCTGCCTTTTCCTTATAGTATAATTACCTACTCTAAGGCCTTGTCGGGTTGGGAAACGTTCAACGAAGTCGTGTGTGGGCAACCACTAGTAATTAAGTGCCTACCTATACTCGTATAAGTAATAATAATAAATAAAGCACGCGTTAAAAGTATTTAATTTTTTATTAGCACAAATCTTTTAGCATAAAAGATTATGTAGACACAATAAACAAAGTAACAAAACGTTAATTAAGAAGCCATGTGAAATACGTTGGGTAGGTATGCTAAAGCAGTAGAAATTCAATCGCACAAATAAAATTAAAGGTCATTTATTCATTCGGATTTTTGTCATGATAAGATTAATGGCAGGCGTAGGTAAATAAATAGGCAAACTAGGTATGTACACTGCACAGTGGCATCAATATAGCAGAGGGTAGATTTTAACCATTTTCTATAATCATTTATATAAAAAATTGCAATAATGTACGATTCACACCTGCCGGAGCGTTGCGAAGCGCGTCGCTGCGGATGATCGCGTTTTTTGCGATAATCGTCATGAAGCAACTATAGTCCGACCGCTTAACTAAGTTCATCGATTTGATTAGGTGATTTGAATTTAAAAAAGAATGCAAAATTCGAATTTCAGAATTTTAAAATTCAAATCACCAAATCAAATCACACACAAACGGACGACCCCCGCGCCGCTCATGGTCTCCGTTCTCGTCCACCCCCGCCCGCACCGCCGCTGTACCCCGCAGGCGAACACACAGTTTGACTCGGTGAGGCGGTAGCCCGCTATAGCTACGACGTGGTTGTACTAAAAAGTACTACCACGTCGTAGTTAGTGTGTGTCAGTGGTTGCGTGTTGAGCAAATAGTAGCTGCGACCAGCCGCGAGCAACCGAGAGCATACGACCGCATACGCGAGCACAGGAATACGCGAGGTAGTCGCAGAGTCCGAGCGCAGCCGGTCGACTTCAAAGCTGTGTTAACTGCATGCAATTATGGAACTTAACTTCTTCATAGATTATAATTATTTTTATAATTTAAGCAATTATTTTGCAAGTTTTTACGAAATCAAATTGAATTTCGCTCACAAAAATTAATCCGAAGACTGTGTCATCCGGTGGGACTCGAACCCACGTCCCTTCGCTATCCGGGCGAGTGCTTTTACCAACTGAGCTACGGAGGACGTTAGTAATACTTCATAGATGTTTCAATTTCCTCTATAAGTCAGCCTATTAAATCCCACTGCTGGGAAAAGGCCTCACCTCAACTATGAGGAGGAACGAGCCATACTTCACCACGCGGGCTCAGTGCGGATTGGTGGAGGGGTGTATGTAAGGCAAGTGACAAACCTTACTGTCAGAAGTTATCAAGCCGCCCTAGGGCCTCTGACTAGGCTTAACGACTAATACCAATTTCCTCTAGCAAATTATAATGTTGGCTGCGTCGCGGCCGCGCGCTTTCGTAAGTGTGAATCGTACTTATGGCATTTGTAGGCTCCGACGACGGTTTTAGCTTATTGAAGAAAATTTTCATGGATGTAACGAGCCATATTTGTCATCATCATTAACTACTTACTAACCTTACACACCCTATAAATATGCATAGCAGGAATAAAACTTTTGTTTAGAAAATCTAAATCTAACATTAATAGATAATTAAAAATAAGGATTGGAGAAATGTCAAACCTCATTGGTAAGCTATGAAATTGAACTACATATGTTTCAGTCTATTGACTTAACTAAATCAAGTACTTAAGTAACCAAGTATACGTAAACTTAGATAAGTCTCTGATCTAAATCTGTGTTTTTTAATGCAAAGACATTCTCCGATTCTTTCAGTGGGCTAGTAATTTGCGCGATCAGGATCTCTGATCATTCTAAAACTAATTGATCTCTGTCTCTCCCTCCCACTGCCTCGATTGGGACTGGTTTAAGGGTTGTCTCTGGCCATCAAATTTGCCCTGAGGAGGCGGAGGTGGTGGGGGCAGAAGCTGAGACTGATCGTACTGGCTGGACCCCGGCTGAGGGTCTGCCCAAGGCTGAGGCCCTGGAAGACCTTGCCCTTCGTATTGCTGGTTTTGTGGCGTGCTCGTCTGAGGCTGGCCGTACTGCCCGTAGGGGTACGTGGCAGGGTTGTCGACCACTTGACCTGGCTCGGTTGGTTCAGGGCTGTCCTCCGGGATTTCCTTCTTGTACGGAATACTCTCGTCATCGGAGTTTATCTTCATCGACTCGTCCGGATCGATTGGGCGATTCCTGTTAAATAAAATAAGTTAGGCAAGTAGAAACAAAAGATAAGGAGGCAAGTCGCTTTATCCATTTAAAACAGGAGCTCGGTCAATCAAGACTCCGGAGAGAATGTCAGTGTGAACTATGATTAAACTAGAACTTATACATAATGTTTCATCTGCTGTCACAGTGTTAGATCAGGGCAGTCAATGTTTAGAAACAGGGGTGTGGAGTTCAGCTGATAACCATATTAAATACTTAAATGGTTGTTTGTATAAGTAATACTCCAATGAAGTTTGATAAAGATGGTCTGCCACTTGACTGTTCCTTATTTTCACATGTAAGATATTCGTAATTCGCTTTTGGGGCTTCTGATCTCTTGGTACTTACTCGAAGGCCTATGTCAGAACTGCAAGAAACTTACTTGATAGTCATGAAGTCATTTTCGTCATTCTCCTCCGCCTTTTTCCTCTTGAGGATGCGCCAGCCGATGCAGATGAGCACGATGACGATGGGCACCATAACGGCGCTGATGATGCCCCAGGTGGCGCCCAGGGTTCTGGCAGAAAACTCCTGGTTACCTGTTTAGGGGGTTTTCTATCAAAAACAGTTTTCTATTCAAAACAAATTCAAAAACGGTTTTCTAGTCAACCTTTTCATTGATAATGAACGTCATCATTTTTTGTATTACTGTTCCTGCTGGATCCTGTTTATCCATGTCATCTTCTCACGCTAATATCATTAAGTTACAATAAATAGGTTCATAAATTGAAGAATTTAGGCCTTCTAAAATGTTTATCAACAGCATTTTTATCACTAATCTTAGAAACAAAGCAAATAAAAAAACACGACACTCACCTCATTACGCGATGACCTAGATTCTATTGTGTACGTAAGATAAGAAAGCAAGCAATAACCTCCGTTCATATTATGAAATAAAACTCATCACGCGCGCGAGAAAATTTCTATTCCACAAAGTGTGGGGTGGTGAGGAGGACTTATTCCTTGCTTTCTTTCTAATAAAGACAGTCTCAAAAACGGACGGGATCATTCTACCTTTGGGAACAGAAATTTCCTCTCACTGTGAAATCCATCATTTGGTTTCTATATCTTTTAATTCTCATACGAACAATACATAAATAAAAATTACACAAACATAAACAACAATGGGAAATATAAAACATCTACAATGCCTATCACTAAGTAGTTCTAAAATGTGTGTTAGATACTAAAATACTTAGTGCTTCAACCAATACTTATCTAATATACTAAATTGTAATAGACCTGTAAACTCCCACGGCATGTCATAAGAAGGGCAGTGATAGTTGTGAGCTACAGTCTACGTCTTATTTAATTTCTTAACGGTGGTAACTGATCAGAACCATAAAGTTCTTAGAAACAATAAAAGTTCCAGCTCTTACACCATTGTAGAGCGACTGCTAAATGTTGGCATTTCAGCAACTGGTGGATCTATCAAAGTCTCCACTGACTTACCTCGAACTGGAGGAAGAGTGAATGTCTTTATTTCGTCAGCAGGAGCACTCTTGGGAGCCTCTGGCAGGCCAGGGTTATTGATTGTGTTCCTTGGACTGAGGTCAGAAGTTGGACTGAGGGGAGGAGAGTAAATCTCAGAATATGTAGGGGACGGAATGGGACTATAAGCACCTTCATATTTGTTCCCATAAGGATCTTCAGAGCCATCCTTTGTTGAATAGCCAGAATCACTAGGGAGCGCACGACGACCAGTTTGACGAGGTCGGCTAATGTACTCAATGTCTTTAGCGGGACGGGTCAAAGTAGAGTCTCGATTAGACTCGGATTCGGACGGAGAAGTGAGTGACAACAAATCCTCTTCAGACAGATCCCAGAGCTTTTCCGGGAAGTCAACATCAGGTACGTTGGGCAAAGGTTCGTTAGTTCTATACGTTTTGTCATAACGTCGCATTTTAGGAATGCTAGATTTGTCGGATTTGCCGGAATCACTCTTACTGGAGTCTGCGTACCCTAACCCTGAGCTGTTACCATCCTGAGGACTAGGAGGCAACGGAGCGGAGCGTAAATTAGATTTCATAGGTGTCTCTTCCGTGGGAGTTTCAGGTAATTTGGGTTTGGAGTCAGAGTCTTGACTGCGCAATGTGGATGATTTTATAGTGTCTGTTATATTTCCCATTGATGCTGATCTGAGGTTGAGCCGTGAGGCGGACTTTGATCGCGGGTAGTTCTGGAAGCGGAAGCCCTCTTTGCCCTCGGAGCGCGGCTTGTGCCAGCACCAGAACCAGGAGAGGCAGATCAAGAGGCCCAAAGGTAGAATGATTGCCAGTATCACGCCCCACGTCAGAAACAGGGCGCGTTGAGAAAATTCCTGGTTACCTGGATATTGAAAGTTGTGATTTAGTATGGGTCCGCTTTGGTTGATTTTGCAAAAAGTAGTTATGTTAAAAATGTGATGACAGTAATGTGGGAAGAAGGTAGTCTGTTGACTGGTTATTTGAATAGATTTATACATATTTTATATACAAATGTTTTAAATCTTTGGTGAATCTTGGAATTTATACATGACGCCACCGACAACCCATCTGTTAGTGACAATACGTCGTACTACTTAGGTACTGCCGTCTGCCATCCATTATAAATTCAGGGGTAAATGTAATATTATGTGTTAGTGAGCCTAAATCAGAAACTTTGAGCCCTTAAAAAACCTGTTGGTACTCACGTAAGCACTCAGTGTATCCATAGTCAGGAAGGTTCCACCGTCCGTTGTCCTCGCACACTCGCCGCTTGTCACCAACCAGAATGAAGTCCTGGTTGCACTCGAAATTCACCTAGATACAAGGAAAACCCCAATGAGTAATCATTTCGAAGTACCAGGAAAACACACGCCAACAAACGCCGTTGTTGACGACTTTATAAAGACTCATATTCAGAAACCACAATTGAATTAACGTCATGATTGGAGACAGTAATAAATTCATTTTGTTATATTCAGTAAAGAACTAGGTGATTTCCCGACCGCGTCCGCGCAAATGCCTAATTTCCTATACCAACTTCCACCGTTTTCAACCCTTAAAGAATAATTTCTGGGATAAAAACTATCCTATAGATATGCTTTTCCGGAATTTAAACTATCTCTATAACCGTCATCTTAATCAGTTCAGCTGTTTAAGCGCGAAGAGGTAAAATACAGACAGCTTTAATTTAAATATTATACTGATGGTGTGGTTGGTGGTGTGGTGATGGTTTATAATCTGTTAGTGTTTGATGCTGGATATCTTACTTTAAACTTACCCTTGTGCCAGGCGTGAAGAAGAAATTACTCTTCCGACCGAATCGAGGGGTTTCCAAAATTCCGCAACTAACCACTCTTCTAGCGTTCGTTTCTTTTATGTTTGTCTGTTAACAAAAAGTTCAGTCTAGTTTTTAAAGCCTTCAATACTTAGATAAACTTTACACGATGTATGAACTTAGCAGTTAGCAATCCCGATGCCTACCAAACTATGACTGAATGCATTACCCATAAAAGGTCTGTCCCATGCAGTTAAGACCTTGAATGCAATATAATTAAAAGAACAATGGAAAGACGCATTTGAGATGCGCACGCGACTTTGTGTCTATATACTTAGGCAAACATTTTTTTAGAACTATGTAATTACCTATTTTAGCAAAAACAGACTTATTTAGCCTTGGTGACTCACGCACGCATGTCGCAGGCTTTTGAGGCCTTGTAACTTATATTTATTGTTGCATTTCTTTTAAGGTAAAACAACCTAACAATTCCAAGTTTATATATATGCATAAAACATATCAAGTTCAAGAATAGGAAAATAGCTTCTTCTAATATAATTTGCAAAGATGTTGGCCTAGTAATTCTTTATTAAATGCTCTGCTTTGTAATATCATTTCTAATATACGAGTATATCTAACGTTTAATGATCTTGATTTCCGCAACTATTAATCATCTAGAACACAAAATATGATTGTGTGTGTACCTTATGTTAAAAAATTCATTGAATATATCTTTAATGATACTTACAATCGATGACAGGTAATTCTTCGTGAACTCCGCCATGTCCCTGTTCAGGGTCATACCGAAATCGTATCGACACTGGTACGAGTCCTGGCATATCTCCAGGGCCCTCGCCACGTCCTGCGACCGGTTCGCTGGCAAGAAGTCCACCGGCTCTCGTATGAAGTTCGGTAAGAAGTTGTTATCGTTGTAGTAAGCTGCAGTTCTCCCATACTCTCGTGTGAAAAGTGCAACACCTATGTCTCGTTGCTCCCGATCCGTAAGTTGCCCTAAAATGTTCGGAATATTAGTCAGTCAGTCCAAACATTTAAAAAAATGCAAGGATGACCGAAATGTAAAAATAATAGAAAAGGACCATTGACATCTAAGATTTGTTAACTAGCAAAAGTAAGCTTAATCACAGGAAACACAGCTGGAAATGCCTTAAAAGAATTAACCGTGAATCAGGTGGTCTAGCTCTCATGTGATGGGATTCTGCTTGTCTAGAAAATATTGAGGTAACTAGGTACTCACAAAATTGTGCAAAGTCTCTATGTGCCGATTGGAAGTTGTTTAGATCAATGGGCTGCACTGTTCCATCTGGCCGCGTGAAGTCATCATTCATGTCCAAAGACCAGTTCCCGAATAAACCACGTGTTTGATTCTGGAGTAGAAGAAAGCATACATTGAACCATGCTCCACAGAAGTTAAATCTTAAATTGACAGGGGAGAATCTTACCATGTATGTCCAAGGTAGATAAACCCTGGCTGTCATGAAGCCCCTATTTTCTACGACCTCAACACCAGCTCCAGATGCAAACATGATCACTATTTCCGACTGGTTGAGGATGTACATAGGTTGGTACACGGTAACACCTAAAAAGAAACGTCTTTAAGTTTGAGCAAAATTTTTAGGGTTATAGATCTATGTAGAATACTTATAGGTAGTCCAAATAAAGAGCATGAGAAAACGAAAAAAACCAAATTTGTTACCTGGGAAGTACTGGATCCTCAAAGCAGATCTGTCAAAGTAGACACGTTTGTTGTCAGCGAAGACATCCAACCTGTATCGCCATTGAGCGTGTTGAGGACGGAGTCTGACCTGAAGGTAAAATTGGTTTTATCGTTTGTCCATTAAAAATAATACAGAAGCAATGGACATAAGAGTAACTTACTTCGATAGGAACAGAGTTGTTAGAAGCAGCCACTATGGCAGTGAGATGAGTTGCATTGACTTCCCCATGAATGTTCCTTGCAACTTGCTCGAATCTACCCTGCACATCCAGCTTCAATTGAGGAGCGTCTGTCCTTACCAGGACATATTCACCTGTTGAAAGGAAATAAGTAGGTCAAGTGTCGTCTTATATACTTCCTACTATAAAACAGATGTCATACAACTTCTTAACACGTACCTTTGCCGTTAAATGTGTACTGAACGTCATCGAAGGTGACAATATGAGGGTCTCCGAATATACCAGCAACTCCTGGCGATTGATATGCGACACAGTCTTGGGAAGGACGACGTTCAAATCTACAAAAAATAAATTCATGAGTAAAATATTCCTTTCGATGACAAAGAAGCTTGAATAATCTAGTTCTCAAAAACATACCTGAAGGTCTCACATCCCACTGCTTGTTCCTCCTGCCATGAACAGCATTGATAGAATGGAATCATATCGTGGAACCAATGGGACAAAGATGGCACCTGAAAAAAAAGTGACGTTGACATGGTGAACCAATATTCCTCTATAATACTAGTTCATATTCTATAACTAAGTACGTAACTAACTATTTCATAGATAGTTTGCGGTGAAGTCTTACCTTGTTGGCCTCGTTATAGGGTGTGAATCCAAAGTCATGTGACCTGTGAGGTCGTGATCCCCACATCTGGTCGTACGAAAGCATGAGGAAGCCGTTCTTGTCATAGCAGCACTGCTGGCCTGATCCTTCAGGACTATGGAAAAAAAGTTAGTGTTATACAATATTTTTTATTCATCATTAAACTTCTTTATGAAGTTACAAATGGTCTTACCTTGGAGCCCCGCTTCGAACACAATGTATACCTCCCCAGTGGTATCTACAAGTCGGGTTTGTATCTCTGTCACAATCTAAGTCAGGTAAGAATCGACCCTTGTCCAGTAAAGCATGTTCCAAGGTACAGGGGCACACCCAGATCTGAGCTGCAAAGTTTTTGAGGAATCGATCGTTTCTGAGCCAGTTGTTACACATAGCTTGAGGCCACCGAGCACCATGAAGACGCTCCCATTGAGGACCGAAGTACCAGGCTAAAGGAATCGGTCGACTCCAAAGGATACTGCAAACCAACAATTTTTTTTAGAGTACCTATACTTAAACACCTGATTAAGAAAACCGCATACTAGTGGTACCTACGGTGAAATATGTACTCCTTTGTATATTTCAGGTGTGGTCAGATTGATTTGCAGAAATCCGAATTGCATATCGTTGTGCATAAGATTGTTCCTATTCCTGAAGTTCTGAGGGTTTATGATATACTCGCCAGTGTTAGCCACGCCCATTTCGATGATATCAATAAATTCCATTTGAGGTCTGATTGTTACTTCCTTGTAGCCCCACAAACTGATTTGAAGCTGAACGTTCAAGTTGGTGGTCAAGTTGAAACGATTCCAAGTTATTTTGATTTCTGGTGGGTTCCTTTCGTGGATCGCGTTATCAGGGAAGTATATTCTTTCAGTGGCTGTGGCGGGGGTTTCTGTAATATATGAAAAAATAAAGAGTCTGCACATCTGTCAGAACAGAGTGGCTACATGATAAGATCTGTAATGAGCCCAAAAGAATTGATGAACCACTTACCAACGAAAAAGCGTCCTTTCCACTTGAAAGGCTCATTATTGATAGCCACCTCGAACCTAGCGTAACCATTATGATAGAACCTTGGTTGCACACATATTGCTCTGTTGACGTCCACTACTACTCCCACTACGGCTTCAGTGTCGAATCGACAAGTGATCCGGTCGTTGGGGTTGAAGCAAGGGCCAGTAATGTTGACCACGGTCCCTCCAAGCATGTTGCCGCTCTCAGGAGCGAAAACCAGAGGGAGGTTTGCACCATCTATCGAAAGAATATGTTATTTTACATCATTAGAATTGGAAATCAACAGACGTTGTTTACTTGGGCCAGAGTCGATTAACACAGGAGTTCCTTTGATAACAATATGAGCGCACTAATGCTTGTCTTTAAGACATTTTTGTTTGAAGCATGGTGTTATTGCTGTTAAATTAGTTTTATGAAGTTAATAATAAAGCCATAATTATAGGTACGACGAATACATAAACCGCTAAAATTTAAAAAAGTCAGTATGTTGTTACTACTTTTCCTTACCAATATCTTTGTTACAAGTGCCCATAAGAATATTTTCGTCTATCCTAAATATGTGTCGGCCAGGAAAACCGTTAGCCCATCCTCTACCAGTCAGATCTCGGAGTACAGATTCTTGAGAGTACGGCTTGTATTCGTAGCTTCGGGTTCCATTACCAGCGTTAAAACCAATCTGCAAATAGACAAGTCTAATTTAGAAAGGTGTCTTTGAAGCCAGCAGTAGTGTTTAGTAACAAAATAATTAGAAACTTGGGGATATTTAAGTCATAAAGATTAGGAGTTTCTCATCGTGACATAAAATCTAAATGATGTCTTACATAAGCCGGCACTCCTCCCTCTCCGGTGGTGGTATCACCGCCAGCTTCAGTGTGGGAGCTCCAGTTGATCTCAAGGTAGTTGAAGATAGCGTACGTGAACACTTCGTCAGTTGCTAAAACCATTTGGAACGTGTTTGTCTGGAAAAGGATACAATTGATGTTACAGTAAGAATCGCCCGTATTATAAGAAACCTAATAAGATACCGCGGTGTTTAGCTTAGAAACCAAGATAAAGTCAATTAAAGCAAAATAACCACAATGGTAGTAAGTTTTTGATTATTTAAAAAGCTGAACTACCTGAAATAGAGAGTTATCAATGCCACCAGCAAATGACATGTTCTTCCACGTGATGGTGATGGCGTGCTTGGGGAAGAAGTTCTCGGAGCCAATGACGCCCTCGCGGATGTCCCACGTGATGCGCTCGCGCATCTCCACGCCGAGCTGGTCTCTGCGGGTCTGTAGAGAGAAAAAAACTTTGAAAATTGGTCCTTGATCGGGGGATAATCTCGGTGACAAACTGCATTACAGTTGAAATAAAAAACCTTCTTTTCTTTTGAAGTCCGATTTAAATAACATTATGATCTAAAGAATAAATAAATATAAGGACATAATTAGTGTCTTTAAAATAAAGAATGAAGCTACTGTAGCTCCACCAATTCATTTTCAATTGTTTGAAAGGTTAAGCCTGGATTATGATCTTATTCTTCAGTAAGAAGTGGGCGAGGTTCACTTAGTAGATCTTAACTCTACTTAGTACACACGGGCGCACGTTAGACTACCCCACTTTGACCTTGAGACCGTCTCTATTCCCTACGTAATAAAAGCTATTTTGTCGTACACATGGGTAACCTGACGTATTATTGCTGACCGTACGTATTTAAGCTCCTACTTAAAAAAGGATCACCCAGCAAGAGTATATTACCAACCTAGAAAAAGGCAATCATAGGTACCTGCAAATCTCGGTCCAATCTGAAGTAGACACCAGGTCTTCTCTGGTCGATGTCGGTAGGTCTCAGACTTCCGATACGGCACTTGCTGAAGAAAATCCCAATGAAAGAGGGGTCATTGATCCTCGGCCAGTCCCGCATGGGGAAGGAGAGGGGGTAAGTGTAGTGGTCTGGAGGGTCACTGAAGTAGATGTAGCCATTCATGGAGAGCTGCAATAAAAGAATGTAGATTTTAGTCCCAGTAAAATCGTGGTACAAGACGTATGCTTTAGAGAAAAGACATACGTAATTACGGTTCTGCACAACTCGATCGCAGTGGCATCATTATCATCAACATTTGCTATTTGCTTGTCCTATTCCCGATACATTTGGTTTCTATCGCTTGCCATTTAATCATCTACTCCTTTCACAAGTATCGTGTTTTTTACAGTCTGTCTATCCATCTCTTTCTAAATCGGCCTCTTCCCTTCCATTCACAAATATTCATCACATAACCTAACTTGTCACATGTTGCTCCTCATCAAATCGCTCGCACTTTCATGCTAGCATAAAATCAGGGATGGCTAATAGAGTCGAAAATACAGATGTTGCTTACATATAGAGGTAGAACTTAGATAGTTTAAAAGAGTAGATCACTTGAAGTAGATGCGAGAAACTGGGTTCTGAATTTTGACAGGCCTGTGTATCTCCCCGCGTCGGTAGCAAAAACGTACCTACGCGCGGCGACCCTTACAGGGGCTGAAATAATTTGCGTGTCGTTACCGGCCAGCGACACGCTCGCGCGTTTTATTCACCGGCGGCCGCGCGGCTACGTTGCTGGCTGGACGATGAATAAATTACTAGAAAGAGGCGCTAGATGGCGTTAGAAGCTTCTCGTCGCAGTCAACCCTATCGCGTCGCGTGATATTACGTCACTGAATAGGTTTAGTGTATTATGAATCATATTCCAGAGCAATAATTATAAAATTATCTTGCAATGGATTTTTGTAGGTGTCTACACAAAAATGTGCTTGACTCTGAGGCGAACTAAATTACGCCATATTGTTGACGACATTGAGTAGACATTTCTTTGAATACAATTGCTAAGTCATACTTCTGTACGACGTACTAGTACTTATTCTGTGATTTTGATACGCCACTCACCCTTGTATAATTGAATCTGAACCCAAAGAACGGTAGCTGAAAGTTGAAATTCTTGTGGATCTGTGGTGTGGAGTGGTGGATGTCCCTCTGGTAGTCGCCGATGTTTTCACTGCCTCCCTGGTCGTAGAACCAGTAGAGGAAGTTGCCTCTGATCTGCTGAAGCCGCTGGTTGGTGATAATGTAGGCCTGCCCATTGTTTTGGTAGGTTATGTCTGGTAGCACTCGGCCGTCGATGTGAGCTGAAAAGATTGAAATTTTTTTTGAATATGGAGTACAGATGGAGGTAAAAAGTTGTTTTTTTGATCGAGTTCAGATTCTTACATAACGAGAAGAAACTCTTCTTCTAGATGACAAAGCAAACCTGATAGGTATTACTAAAATGGATATTAAAAGAGAAGAGGTAGGAACGCTAAGTGTTTCAATGTTAATTCTATTTGAATGAAAAATACTAATTTGATATCAGACAAAACACGAAGTTTTTGATCTTAAATACGTTATTATAAGTCTTCTTCCTCACTACACTTATGAAGTAAAATTTATTTTTGTTCTTCTGATATGAGCTGTGTATTTAATTCTGTTATTATTATTATCTACAGTTGTACTAACTTACAATTTAGTAAAACATCGAGGTTCGATATGATAGAGATAAGCTATCGGTTTTATATCAGACAGGCCAATAATTCCTAGTATGCTGATGTCAGACCCACCTACCTTAGCCTCTTTGTTTCAGAGAATGGTATGAATAACAGCTATATCATTGAAAAAGGCAATGTTCATGTAGGTTATGTTTCAACTATTAAAGAATGATTTGGCATAAAAAGGAAACCCTCTCTGGATTTTGATGAAATGTTGGCCTGTTTTCGAACTCGCTTAGGTAGTTTAAAAACAATCTTAAAGTAAGCCTGCTAAGGTAGGTATTTAATTTACTTTATGGTTAATTTTATCCATGATTTTATTCATGTCGCCTCTTAAAATTTCGTTAACCCCCTTTTTTACATCCTGTATTCTGATTTCTTTTTTAAGCGCACTCATGAAACTCAATGTTTTTTTTCTCTTTAAGGTAAAGAGACTCCACAAAAATAAGCGCTCATAGGCATTATTAATTGGTTTTGCACCTTGTTCTAAATACCTATATTGAGTTAAAAAGTGTAGGTTAATTTTTATGCAATGTTTTATAGAGTTTTCCCTTTTAGTATGTGAAGTCCCTGTAATGATAGTGTAATGTAAGGAATAAATAAATAAAGGTAGTCATAGGTATGATTCAGATACTCATGACATGATAAAACGCATGTTTGACTTAGATAATGATGATACTACAATGATTAATAAATGTTTCAACATTCCTTTCCTACTGTAGCATCATTCATCCATTATCAATGTAAGCTTTTAGGGTTCCGTAGTCCAACAAGAAATCCTTATAGTTTCGCAATGTCATATCATCATCAACATATCAGCCTATTGCAGCCCACTGCTGGACATAGGCCTCTCCAAGACTGCGCCAACTTTCACGGTCCTCCGCTTCTCGCATCCAACAATGTCATATATTCTAATTATATTCATATTTTTTTGATTTGCCGACTCGTTCGTGAAATACTTATTCAGTTTTAATATATAATGCAAATTTTTGTTAGAACCCACCCCCTGCCTAAATGTTTGTTTGTGGAAATGTGAAAAAAGCACGAGACTAGCATATAATGAAATTGAACAGTTCAAGACGTTAAATAAAGAGTTCATTGCTGTTTTGAAATTACCTCCTTACAAAGTGTTAGTGCGACCTAAAAGTGTTGATTCTTGTACCGAGATGAAGTCATGTTGTGTTGACTGAAACGAGTTTGGCAATTGTCGTGTGTTGTGTGCTTTTTGATTAGCAGAGCCCTTATCTGCTCTTAATTACTGAAAGGTTTACTATACAAACCAACTAGGTAACTCGAATTTACAACTACCTACTACCACCAGTACTAGTAACTACCAGTTTGTATACCTACCATCCTTCTTGTTAAAGACATTTTCAATCCTGGAAAAATATTGCTTTCAAAAAGCTATCACTCATCAGTCATGTGACCTGACCTTTTTGACCTTTTCCAAATGGTGCCCGGGTGTTTTTAAAATTTTATTAAATTCTATCAAATCAACTTTGTAATGTAGGTAAGGTATGCACATATATTATGTAGGTACCCAATAAAATATTTTTCTTTCTTTCTGATACCCCATTAGCTGGAGCACGCCATATAAACGGACACAGTAATTAGTTCAACAGGCGCTAAGGTGCGGCCCTTTTTACTGATAACAATGATAAGCGATAAGCCGCGAAAAATAACCTCATTTTTTAGTGGATCAGTTATTGTTTAAAGGTAGCTATTTATTTACAGAATTGATAGTGATGCACGAAAAATTCACAAGAATATCAATTTAGTTCAAAAGTTGCTAACTGCAAGTACAAAGCCATGGCGCTATCGTGTCTATCAATATACAAAATCCAAAGGTTATTTATCAGAAAGAAATCCTCTATTGCACCAACTTACTGATCAGTGAATGACTAAACTGGTCAATGTATCAGCCAGGACGTTAGCGTATCAACTAAGTAACCAATGTCACAGAATAAATACTAGTAGGTACTACGTACCAATGTACACAGAATAGACTAATTCCACTACGATTAGAACTACATAAGTATAACGTTTCGTCAGTCTAGATAGATTCGAAATTTTAAATAACGTTATCGTAGGTACGTATACGAGCAAAATGGGAGGAGCTCTTTAGAAAATGCTGTTAAAAAACTTAATCGTCTCAAATCCAGCGTCAACATAAAAGTAAAGAAAAAACTAAAAACACTAAATGGAGCCAAGTCAATGAACGTTGATGTGAAGTATGTATCTAACTAATGACACAGTGAGGCTTGCATGTATGAGTCATAAGATTTGCGTTGAATGCTGTAAAGTACATACTGATTACTGTGTAATTAAACAATGCTTAGATAGGTATTCTAAGATCTAGATAAATACTAAAAAGCTAAACGTACCATTATTGTTAGGGTGTTGTCCTTTTGTAAGTCTACAAAGTTCGAATTCTACTTATATGCAAAATGTATAAATAAAAACTTTAAAAATTACTCTAATGTTGATGAGCTAGATTATTTCCTTTAAGGTACTTAAGTTTCGTTAAGTATAACGGTGGTTATTGGTAAATTTTATTAATGCCACGCCCTTTAGAATACAGAACAAAACTTAATGAAGATAATGAAAGAAGTGTGAAACAGGTCCTACTAATACTAATGCCGAAACCTTGAAGTTTTACAAATTAAATTCAGTGCAGTAAGACATCTGAAAATGAAATCTTATTTCATTTTAAGTTGAAAAAGTCGTTGTTTTTACAAAATGGCGTGCCATCTACCATTGTTTATCAGTGATAACGTGGCTTTGTCTGATATCAAGTTAGAATCCAATGATCGAAAGGTTTTGTCTCTGGGTTTTTTCAGTGTCAATTTGGCATGAAAATAATTTTCATAGGGTATGTGTATAGTGAGACTTACCATACTCATTATTGGTATTAACCGTCGAGTCTTGTGGAGGGAACAGGAGCTGCCGTTCACTCTGCTCCCCATTAGGGTCTACATCGACAGCTTCTAATTCAGCAGGCTCTTCCCCCACCAGTCCATCGTTGAGCTGGTACTTCCCACTTCGAACTTCAAGCTCAGCCGCTGGTGTATCAGGTATTACTTCGACTGCAGTCTCTTCTGGCACAACATCAGGCGGCGCTACATCTTCTGTCTGTGGTAATTCTTCTGGTTTTATTTCTACATCTAACACTCCATCAACAGTTTTCTCCGTCACATTGTCTACAACGTCCTGAGCGTTAACACTTGCACTTATAACTAGGAAGGCTGCTAAAACTAAAACTTTAACACCCATTGTTCAGATCGTTTCTTTATCGTTCATCACATTATTTCTTTGAGTACCGTTATCTGTTTTTTCTGCAACAACAGGTGCCTCGCAATTGTAGTGGTTGACTGGAGTGAGGTATATTGTGTGCTCATTGATATGGTGTTATCAGCTTTAGATATGATAAGATAGTAAATAGGAGCGTTAGGTGCGCCAAATTCCTTGTCCTAACCACGTAGCCCTATAAGTTTTGTAGTTCTATTTTCAATGGCGTATTTTGCGTTTTGTCTTTCCGGACAAGTCAGTAACTCACTGCGACTTAAGTACTTATTACTGCGCAAACGCATTATTTTTGCTTTAGTATATCTTAGTTATCTACAGTTTCCAGTGTCCAGACAGTTAAACTTTATCAAAAGTTATTTATGTAGAAGAGTTCTTTACACTTAAGTTGTTGTTAGCTTTACTGTGCGGTTAGTGGCCAGCACTTTAGATTAACTATTTCCGAAGCAAAAATCTGCATAGTCTTTATTGCGTAGGGTGTAAAGGCGCTTCATTTCCGATGCAAAAGTCTGCATTGTAATAAATGAAATAACTCAGACAGCTCCGGAGTCAGGAAGTTGATGGTGTTAACACCCCCGTGCCTCGCAAAGCACGATAAGCCGTTGGTTCTGCGCCTGACCTCTCTACGGTCATGTCGGACTGCCGTCTCACCGAATTATGAGAGTGAAGGAACAGAGAGTGCACCTGTGTATTGCGCACACACTTGTGCACTATAATATGTCCCGCGCAGTTAGCTAATCTCTGTTGAGATAGGCCGCCGTAGTCGAAATCCGGCTAGGAGGACATTATTATTGCCGAAGTGTTAAAAGCTTAATGTGCGTTGTCCATAGTTACAGACGGCACCACGATAGGTAGAATTATGAAACAAGCTTTTATTACGTAGGGTAAAGAGGCGCTCACAAGGTCAAAGTGGGGAAGGTAATCTGTTTTTGTAGTTGAAATGGGTAACATGACGTGCTGCCGTTTTACAAAAATATGGGTTTGTAAAAGAACTGGTCGGTGGCGTAGTGGTTAGCGGGTTTGCCTTTCTTGCGGAGGGTACAATTAAATACCAGGTTCGATATCACGTGCCGCCATATAAACCAATGTTATTTTCTGAGTTATGTTGGTAAATTGTTGTTTTGTTTCACAAACCGATGCCTTTACGGGAAAACATTGTGAGAAAACCTGTACATTCAGGCAACTGAATGTGTAACCGTGATCCAAACTGTTCAGGTTCCCTTGTTGACAGGGTCGTGGAGGTCAGACGGCAGTCACTCTGCGTAATTACCTGATCTGCCACATCCTAGATCATCGTCCAACTAGTACTAGTATATACATTACGTACCTACATGTAGGTTTAGTAAAAGAACAATGATCGACAATGAAAGCGATAAAAAGGTAGATAGATAGGTACTACCTGTTATCACTCGCTCGATAACGATGTTTTTCTGCTTCAATACTTGCAAGCGATTTCCCGAGAATAGCGAATGATTCACGATTTTCAGCAGCAGCTAGTATCAGTAGGTATTTCCTATTCGGAAGTACTACCTTAAATAGATTAGTCATTTCATTGCGGATGTTTGCGCAATCATACTCAGTTAATACATAGGTGCTTTTCGGAAATTCTTGCAAAAGGCTACACAGTAAATTGTAATAAATATACGAGTAGGCTTCCAAAATAACAGCCCCCAGTCTGGGCTTTTTTCTTAGTTAGGGGATTTCCCCTAACGCAGTCATGGATCTATCCTCCTGGAGCTCAAAATAAAAGAAAGAAAGGTTTTCAACAATTGTACGCTCTCGTATTTTACGTCACTTTGCCCTCGTTAGTCGCAAGAAAGCCGTCGCGATGGAGACGCGCGCTTTTTGTACAGTACCCTTATTCACATAGTTTTTTAATATTTTTAACACTCACAGTGTTCTTTCTTATTTATTATTAGTTATATTATTAGTTATATAAGTTTAAATAAGATACCAAAAATTCGCACACGAGTAGGACTTGAACCCACGTCCTTTGGCTAACCGGGCCAACGATCTTACCAATTGAGCTACCGTATGTATGTAACGTATTCAAAAGAGACTAAGAATTTCGTACGGGACGCACGCACTGCACGGTAGCTCAGTTGGAAAGAGCGTTGGCCCGGTTAGCCAAAGGACGTGGTTTC
Organism: Pyrausta nigrata; assembly: GCA_949316185.1. Classification (NCBI taxonomy): domain Eukaryota; kingdom Metazoa; phylum Arthropoda; class Insecta; order Lepidoptera; family Crambidae; genus Pyrausta; species Pyrausta nigrata. The sequence goes on along the minus strand of OX438955.1, from coordinate 11,251,146 downwards.
AAATCCTACCCGTGTGCGAATTTTTGGTTTCTTATTAAGGCCTTATTCACAAACGTCGGTAACTACAGATTTCGAATCCGAGAGGGAGATTTCCGAAGACGTAAAAAAAAAATGCGATTCTCAAACGTCGGAATCAAAATCTTTGACGTTTCCATTAGGCACAAATGACATTAGTTTTTGAAAACTCCGTTCGGATGTTTGACATTCGATTTTGGAAAGGATCAAACTTTTCGAGTGTTTGTGAATCAGGGTGCAGGGCCCGTAGCCAAGTGGCAATTTATTGTCAAGCGAAGTTCGTCATCGCTAACAAAATGTGAAACTGACAGAAGCCATCGAAACATCACGTGACTTTTGCATACATATTTTGACATTTTATTGGCGATAGCGAAGTTCGCTCCAGAACGATTGCCATTTGGCTACGGGCGCAGGGCAGAGTGGACAGCACAAGATCGAAAGGACGCTCGCCGATGCGTTGGACCCACCGAGCACAGTTGGACCTAATAAATAAAGACCCTCACCGAATCTTCATTGAATGAGTGCGTACGCAGAGCCTCAGTGAGAGAGATGGCGAGAGACTGTGTGCCGAGCCACGCACACTACTACAACCACCGTAACCACCACTGCTCTGCCAAGAGCAACCGACTAAGAAGAAGAGGGGACTTCCCCACAAATACAGGGGTATTTAGGTACATTATTAAATATAACAAGGGTGGTATTTAGGATATTTTTATTTACTAGTAGTGATTTCCTGCGAGTTTGCCCGAGCAGATGTCCAATATCCCACACAAACTTCCACGCGCCTGCTTTTTCACCCTTTAATGGATGATTTCTGGGATTATTTATTCTGTAATAGGGTATATTTATATAAGTAGGGTAGTTATTATTAAATAACTACCCTACTTATATCCTTTCTCGGGACTTAACTATCTTTATACTAAACTACATCTTAATGGGCTTTGAGACAAACAGGCAGAAAGACACACTTTCGAATTATTTTATTACCTGAATTAGTCTGAGTACTAATTGGGTAGCAATTACAGACGCCTTATAGAAAAACTCTAAATAAGTATGCACTTATTATATGTTTTTCTGTAAGGCGTCTCTGATTAATATCAAGACAGAAAAAAACAAACTATTTTCGGCCCGACCAACTATATATTATCTATTCTGTGGCTCGCCCGGGATTCGAACCAGACACCTCTTTAAAGTAACCTACTTTAAAGTTACCGACCTACTTTAAAGTTATCTACTAGTGGTGTACAAAAGAATAGAAACAAAGAGTGTTGAATCTCACTGACCCAAACCTAAGTATTCGTTTTGGACACTCGTAAAATGTGTAAGCCGCTAATGGTATACCGATAACAAGAACAAGGGCCTGTTCGTTTTTTAAAGCTTAATGTGCACATAGAATGTATGCAGTCAAATAATGCATCAGGCGTAAAATTTTGTTTACTGGGATTTTCTTATGATTTTCAGAAACATTACTTGTACATTTGGTAAATCATACCCGTAGATATTGGATGAAACTGACTAGCCCAGAACATTTTCAAGTTACTCTTTATTTTTTGGGACTCATCCAATCATGCGCATACATTGTCGCTAAAAATTATGTTTTAACCAAAATCATGTTTATAATTGTCACTTAAATGTTAGTTGAAAGTTGTGCTATGTTTTTGATTCTGTAAGCCGTATTTTTATCTGTTTGTCCACAATTCCACATACTAATAAATAATATTAAATTGTTTCAACAAACACACCAATCACCTAGCCCCAAACTAAGCGTGAGCTTGTGCTATGGTGACTAGGATAACGGATAGACATACTTATGGTCGGCTCATCACACAAACAAATTGCCCCTTGCGGGATTCGAACCCGCAACCTCTGGTTTTGTTTAGTTCGAAGCGTGTAGTGGTCCAAACCAAGACGGCTGTCATTCATACTAGGTGGATTGCTGTTGTTGAAAAATAAAAGCTTGGGATAAAACATTTGAACTAACCATAATTAACTGTCATCGAATCTTTAAAGTTTTAAATTAACAGCTCGATTCGATCTCCGCCGCCATATTGAAAGTTCAAACAAGACATTTCGTTCAAAGACACTGAATATTCTCCCTTTGCTAGCTATTTCATTACTGTACCTATATACCTACTGTAAATACCTATGACTTATGTTAGATTTTTATCATTCCATCTGCTCAAAGTGAAGAAACAGAGAGTGCATCTGTGTATTGCGCACACAACTATCTCCTACGTAGTTGCTATGTCTGTTGAGATTGGCCGCTGTTGTGTAGTGTAGTCGAAATTTGGCTAGGAGAACATTATTTTTATTTGGTGCAATCAATCTCCAGAATGAGCATCGAATCTAAAAACTGAACAGTAAGGTCTCTTTGATCCCTCCCTCCCTTTTTGAAGTTTCGTAACAAAAAACCCTTTTAATTTGGCCATGTGAGTGATCTGAGCGTTGAGACCCTTAGTAAGTAAGTATTACATTAATTATTTTGTGGTATTACTACTAGTACAAGATAAATAAGTACCTACTAGAAAGCTGTAACCTAGAACAAATATGATGATGATGATGTCCTCCCAGACGTATCCGTCGACGGCGACACCCTTAACTGGTGTTAGCCTGGGTTCTTGCAAGGGCGCGAGCGTGACTTGCATAGCCAAACTTGGTTTTGAAAGTCCGGTTGCAAGAGGCACAGTAAAGAGTCCCAGATTCATTGTACTTGTACTCATAGGAGGGCTTAGGCCGACTCTTTGACGTTTGGCGTCGAGATCTTCGAGCCGGGCTCGCTCATAATTTTCCAAACCCGACTTGACAGCAGTTCGCCATTCAATCCTCCGTGTCGCCAGCCTCTCCCACGAGTCATACGGTAATTGGCAGCAGTCAGGTGGCGCTTCAACACGTCTTTGTAACGCAGGTACTGCCCACCTTGTTTACGTTTACCTGAACTAAGCTCAGAGTAAAATATTTGTTTTGGCAACCTGGTAGGCTCCATGCGCACGACGTGTCCGCACCAGCGAAGGTGGCCTTTCATTAGGAGGCACTCCATTCCTGTAAGGTTGGTTCGTCGTAGAACCTCCGAGTTTGGCACACGGTCCTGCCACTTTAGCCAGAGAATTGCTCCGAGGCATAGAGCAGCAAAGGTAATATGATTGCTCTATAAACGGCCAGTTTTGTGTGAAGCTTTAGGTCGTGCGATTTCCAGACCCGTTGGCTCAGACCACCGAAAGCAGCAGCGGCTTTACCGATCCGTGCAGAGATAAATAAATAAATAAAGTCTGAGTCAAGACGATTATCACTGCGCACTAGACTCCCAAGGTACCGGAAGGTCCCTACTTCATCCAGTGGCTTGCCTTGCAGGTAAACAGCATTCTCATCTACAGATATATATGCCTTTAGCAGGCTGTTTAAGAATCTGAGTCTTAGAAGCACTGATTACTAAGCCAAACTTGCGACAAGATTCGTCCAGATTGTCAACGAAACTCTGCAGGTGTTTCAAATTGTCAGCCATAAGGCAAACATCATCGGCATAGAGGATTTCCGCTACCGGAACGAAGTATGCCCTGCGTTTTGCTCCAAAGCGTGTGAGGTCGAAGACGCTTTTATCCATGCGGACATTTATGGAGATCTGGTTATTATAGCGCTTAAGAGCATCATTCATCAACAAATATAAATAAATGTTGGACAACATCACAAACATTGCTCAGATTCCAAAGTAAATAGCTAAAGCCATTATGTTATGGAAATGTAAAATAACGGTGGTACCACAACACCCAGACCCGAGACAATATCCATAGAAAATATTAATTCAAAATATGTACATCAATCACGCCAAAAAACAGAAGAATAATCTAAAAACTCTTGATTCAGAATTCCTTTTTTGCGAAATATCGGTACCTAAAACGGCAAAATTTAGTTACAAGTCCAGTTTTTTCATCCTCTACTAGACAAACGGCTTCTTTTGGGCATGTAAAAAAATCATGATAGTTTTCCTACAGTGGACAGAGGCTACAGTAGGTAGGTAACAGTCGACCAACTTAAAAACAGTAGTTGGAGAAGGAAATTACGTTAAATACGCAGGACACGCACTTTGGTATTGTAAACATTACACAATAGACAGTTACTTTCTTGTACTCTTGTACCTCTCGAGAAAATTCAAGCGTCGTAGTTAGTAATCAAACCGCAAAAGTTAATCTTATCCCTTTGAGATAAGACCCAAAAGGATTTCTTTCACCAACAATATACAACATCGTCAACAACAAAAGGACGATCCGAGTGCAAAATAACCACACGGCCCCAATTTCGACCAATTTACAAACAAATGCTAAAACAATACGACAGAATCGCTTAATTCTATGTCCATTCCCTGCTTTACAGGCCCTATAAAGATGTCTTATAAAGACAACAAGAGTTGGTTAAGAAAAAAATATATTGACCTAGCGAAGAGTGCTGTTTTGCACCACTCCATTTTACAATGTGAAGTGAGTGCACATACAAACAAGTGTAGACAGAATAGGGTTGTACCATGACCTGAACATAAGATTCGGATATTTGATGACTAACAACAATTAAAGAAAGGTGGATCTGGGTGGCAAAAATTGCTATAGCCCTTTTGATAAACAGATTCTGGAAAATGGAATAGGTATCAAAACCAGGATCAGATTGATACGATCCCTGTTTACCTGTATGGAGTGGAAACGTGAACAAGCGTGGGACTGGAGAGAGGATTGGGTTGTATTGCTGTATACGAGTGCAGAATTCCTTGTATTGCTAAACGCACCAATAACACATCGATTCTGACGATATTCGTATTTTTGACTGTACCCGTCCCTGTCACTTATGCCAGCATGACAACCTGAACAAGCGTGATAGCATTCTTTGACAATAGCGACTGACTTTCTTCCGCTGTTTCGTCTCAGCACTAGCTTACAAATTGCCGGACGCAGTGGTAGGGCCTTCAATTATGTAGGGACGTGTATAAGTGCCCATGTGAGTGTAAATGCATAAATAAATGACTTTAAGGACTTTTAATGGTTAGACTCGAAAATACAGACATCGTCATCCGGACTACCTAAGGCCTCAGCTCTGAATAAAATGTCGCTTATCCACCATGGTGCAGAGAACGCATGTCTTATATTTCGGCTACACAATACAAATTATTCTATGTTTACGACATTAGGGATATGGAATAACTTAAATTTAGTGGTTAGGCCACCAACAAAATGGACTAATAAAGTCCTGCTAAGCATCTGCTTCTCCAAATGATATTTCGTCTTAAAAAACGCGCTGTACAAAAACCAGTGGAGGCAAGTCCAGCTCCAGATGCACCTCGGATGCTGACCACGTCCACCATCTTTGTTGGAATTGGCCGCCGTATACGAAATTCTAAAATATACTAAATTATCCGAATGATCCGAACAGTCCTCGGTCCGTTATCGCTGCACTATAAAGTGCACGTCTGCGTCTGCGCCGCCACACATCGACGCGCTGCGCTCGCTTGCACCTGTGTATCAAGTTATATTCAGTTTTTGCAAATAAATCAAGATGCCTTGCGGAGGTTGCGGTGACAGTAAGTTTTTGTTTTGTTTTTATTAAATTTATATTGAATCTACTGAAAGCTAATATGCTCATAGCTTTGCCGGTAAAAAGTGAATTACAGTTTTGAAACCTTCATTCAGGCCAAGACTCAGGTACAAGTTTTGATACCATTGAAATATATACTAAGATACTCGTAATACCTGCGATTTTTTAAATAATATTCACAACGTTTGTTTAGCAAAAGAATATAATTAATTTAACTAAATATCAACATTGTTATGAAATAAATATCAATAAATAAATCGTTTGATCCTTATCTTTTAACTTTGCTAAGAGAGTCCTTGAAATAACATTGAAAGTCCTTCACGCTTCTTGCTTGCTGAACACGACCTTCTCAATGATAAGACACAGTTTCTCAATTATGTACCTACCTACCTATTAAATAAGTCTACTGTCTGCCCACAATTCATTTCAGTCCCATCATTACTGTGAGTGAGCCGATAGGGCAGTATGAGCCGATTGGAGTGAAATGAGAGTATGTATTTTAATGGTGTTATAGTTGTAGTTATTTAAAGATTTTAGAATCGGAAATTTAAAAGATTAAGTAAAATTATTCTGGATTCCCTGTTATTGTGTATCTTTAAATATATACTCGTATCTAGACTTCCACTGAAAAGCAAATGGCATATTTATTGACCAATCTGTTGTTAAACCTTTAAATGCCGAAGGTTCCTATTTTCTCCAGCATGTTTCCTGTTTTATGTTGATAGATATTTTTTCTGGAACCGGTGTCCAGAATAAAATATATATTTATTTTTATAATAGAGGATTAAAAGAATCGCTAATTTTTCTGTCTAATTTAGATTACATGTTTTCTATGCCTATGAAATCGAACACCATGTGAAAAGGAATACAACTCGAAAACTTCATTTTCGGAAAATATCGTTTGCAATTTATAAAATCACTAGTGGTTCCCCGCGACTTCGCCCGCAAAAGTTGGATTTTCCATATAAACTTTCATCCTCCATTTAACCCCTTTAATGTTTTTTATATCGCGACAAAATGTAGCCTATGTCCTTTCCAGGGTCTCAAACTGCCTCCATACCAAATTTCATCTCAATCGGTTGAGTGGTTTAAGCGTCAAGAGGTAACAGACAGACAGACACACTTTCGCATTTATAATATTAGCATGGATCTCTCCCTATTTTTCACAAATGTCCGGAATTATGACGGTAACATTTTCTACAAAGAAAAAGAAGAAGGAATGTCTTCCAAATGGAACTTGATCATGATGATGTAGAAAGCCGTAACCCCTCAAGGGTAGTAAGCGTATTAGAGGCAGAGTGATTCTCACTAAGTATTGCCGATTTTGCGCGATTATTCCAGAGCAAAAGTGTAAAATAACCTAACGGAACATTAACAATGTAAACTATAAACAAAATATTATCATTATCGATAGTAGAGCTGATTACCGAAACAATGATCGGATTTCGGGCGAATTCGTGTGTTTTCAGTACTGAAATGTGTGTTTATAAACAAGGTCGGCTGCCAGCTACCAATGTTTATAATTACTGATATAGGTATTTAACTGGCATTAGTGATCGGCAAACTGGATTCTATCCACGAGGTCCCAGGTTCGAAACCCGGGTCAGGCAGTTTGTTTCCGGGTTACTCTGTCTTGAAATAACTCTAACTCTACTCTAAGCTCCGGAGTCAGGAAGATGGTAGAGTAACAACACTGCCGTGCCTCGGAAAGCACGTTAACACGTTCCGCCGCGGTAACGGCAAAGACAGTAAAATGGAATTCATATAATGGCAGTACGGTTATCACCGTTTTCACGAAAATCAATCTAAAAATCACTACGGCAACAACCGTCGAATTTACATTAGTTTCATAGAGAGCAGTCTTAACTGTCATTCTGTACAGGGGATTGTGTTTCTAGTGTCAAAAACACGTGTACACAAGACCGTTTTAGGTATCTTACATACACATATACAGGGGCTACAGACATTGACAGTACGGTGGTGGCCGTTGTGTATGTATAACGTAACTTGGACGCGTGAGTTAGAGCTTGTGTACGTGTACGAAACATTTGTATGAAGATTTTAGTGTCATACTGGAGTGGAATAACGCGTTAGAACGTGTTAAGCCGTGGTCCTGCGCAGCTGCGCCTGGTCTCTCTCGGGTTATGTCGGATTGCAATCTCACAACGAGGGACCTATGAAAGTAAAGGAATATGCACGTAAAATCGAAAACAAAGTGTTCTAAAGAAGAAAGAATAATCTAACGTGTTACTAAGTTTTACTATTGAAATTTCCAAACGCGGGTAAACAATTTGTGTTTGTTACAAAATTATGACGAATTTTCCTTCTTGTCATAGACACTTGTATGGGATCAGGATTAGAATATAAGATTCACATAAGTTATTTCACGCAAATACACCTTTTATATTTCCTTCCAGACTGCAAATGCACAGCAACGCAATGCTGTCAGAATTGCAAGTGCGATTCTTCGTGCACCTGCGCCGCGAAGAAGACGACTTGCGGCAGCGGCGACGCGTGCGCAACCCCCAAAAAGTAGGGAGACTTACCAAAAGATACCCCTCGAATATGTACTGTAGGCTTTAGATGCAACTGGAATACACCAGCCCTTAACCAAGATGCAATCTTTTTACAGCGACCTTCGGTGTCGCCAACGAAATGCCAAAATATGTATGCAAAGTCACGCAATATTTCGATGGCTTATGTAAGTTTCATACATTTTTTAGCAATAGAGTGAATTTCGCTTTTGAATAGATTGTATCTTGTTACGATTACTGGCCCAGCTAGATCAACGCAACCCCCAAGAAGGGAGACTGGACAAAAACTAGGTACCCGTCGAATGTGTTTTAAGCTTTAGGTGTAACTGAAATTAGGCTGAATCGCCTATGTCTTCTCATACCTTGATTGCGTAATCGTTTGCTTAAATATAAAATCAGTTGCTGCAGTGGTTCAGCGGTAGCTCATTTAGAAATTATTTTTCTTTTTCATAGTTATTATTATTATCATGGTTGTAAGCCAGTTGCAGCTTTATTGTATTACGTTACGATAAGTGTTTTTTTATCATTGTTGCCATCCAAAAACTGCCATCCGGTAATTTTTAGTCTGCTTTTAAAGATAGTATTGTTCATATAGTAGTCTCCAATCTTCAGATTGATAAGTTTAATATTATCATCTTCAAGAATTTCAGTTTTAGAAATGTTTTTGCTATTCAGACTTTACCTAATTAGGTATAATTATGTTTATTCCAATAAATAAGCAATGCATTTGTGGTTCGTTTCTAATTTACTTGCAATTGTTTCGTTAGAATGTTCACGGTCATTTTTGTAAAATAAAACTATTCATACATTATTTTGTTATTTTATTTCCTACATTGCATTTACAACTTTAATGCATCAAATAACTTACAGCTAGAGTGTTAATTTTTTTAAATTGATTTTGAAAAGTTATAGGTAAACAAACATATGTATTATACTTTTAAAAACCATAAATATAATGTCTGTGTATCAATCTAGGTAGATTCACAAGCTTCAATGAAACAGTAGTAATTGATATTTACTGCATACAAGAAGAACCTGTAACAATTTTAAAATACGTCAGACTCTTTCAATCAGATAACTTGAACTTAAATACGCCATAAACGTCTCTTGCAAGTAAAATACCTACTTATCAGTTAAGTACTTGAAGATGCAACAGAGAACAGAAGGAAACTTTCACAGGTCAGTAACTAATAGATAACGATTTTGTTTGATGAGTTACTCTGACTGTAAACACGTAGGTATTAGTTATAGTGCTTTAGTTCAAAAATGCTCTGTCTCCTTTAGGCCTAATTCTGTTACAGAAAAAATATTTAATCAATCGTTAACTGACTCATTTTTCTGTTTTTAACATTTACTTATGTGCCTATACATATAAGAAGAGATAAAAACGATTATTTACAATAAAATAATCTTATTAACGAATCATATTAGGTACTTACTGTCAATACTGCCATCGTGACAGTCACAGCCAGACATGCAGTCACCGCTACGAGGAATCAGACCGAAATCTGAAATTATTCATCAAAACTTACTTAGTGAGTGGGTGACACATCAAACTATACATTTTAGATGAAAATCAACCCTATCGGCATACGTTGCCAGTGTGCTGTCGTCTGTACCTAAGTTCCTTGGTAATAATATAAGTAAGTTGAGTTTGAGCATGTTTGATCTTACACAGAATACTTAACTAGGTACCTACACCTCTCCATTAACGTGAAGCTTTTGCCCAACAATGAGACATGTTTATATGCTTGCTTTAATAACCGTTAATAAAAATACAATAAATAAAAATATTGGTTTGGTGACTGCTCATTACAATTCACCTATTGATAAAATGGACTGCAAAATAGGTAAAGGTTATCACTAATTACTTAAACGAAAACAAGACGAATGATAATTACGACCAGTGAAAATAACTAAATAATGTTAACTTACGTGTTTTGTTGTCTATCACTTGCATTATTAATATTATAATGTGTGAGCACAGAATAAAGTATAAAATTTAAGTAATTAAAAATTTTAGCTGCTATAAACGACGTAAACGCCAAATATTTTGAAGCAATTTGTGTTGTGTTGACAATGATAATCGGCGACAACGCAATGCAGCACAAGCAGGCACCTCAATGCAACTGCCAAACGGTGCATCGACAGTGCTCGGCATCACGAGGACACGAGTCTCAGTAAGCAAAAAATGAGCTTCGGAAGTAATGACATTGAAATCGACGGTTTGTGGTAACGAGACGTGACGAATTGATTTTTGGTGTAAAACCATCCTGTTTGTTTTGAGTTTCTCTTATCAGAAATTTAAAAAAATGCTTCTTTTATTCTAACATTAGGTTTAGGTTTAACGATATTTATTCTCATAAAAGACATACATGGTCACTTACATGAGAACAGAGTTTCATACCTATGTATTAAAATATTCGTTTTGTCCGAGCAGAAACACATTCCAAACAAAATTAACACTGGACAATCACATTAATTACAATCTAATTCAAAAATACATTTCGACAATATATTCAAAAATACCTTTCGACAACATATTCAATTAATTTAGATTTGAACACGTTAAATGAACCTTCATTTTTAATATTTGCCGGTAGTTGGTTGTAAAGTTGTGCTCCTTCATATGTGAACATTTTTTTACCAAAGTTTGTTCGTACCCTCGGCGTAACTAAGAAACTGGCTCGACGCGTACTTCGCTTGTTTACTTGTTTAAGTTTTGTGAACGTTAGGTTAGTATGGAGACATTAGTATTGAATAACGTGAATAAACACAGACTGAAGTTCAATATAAGACATTATATCTATTAAAAATGGGCTATCAACTGTCGTAACAATACTTTTGTAGATGCTTCACTTGTAGAGCGACAAAAACAGCGAGGACTTACTCTAACCTTGCACTTATTCACACTTTTTGCACAAAAATTGAAGTATATAAACCGAATTTAAGTTTGTCGAATTGTAGTCTTCAGTTGACATCAGCCCGACGTTATTCAATCCAATATCTTCTTTCACCGGAACCTATAACTTTTATCAAAATGCCTGCTCCCTGCGAACCTTGCAAAGGTAAGCTGAAGATTTTTGGTCTTAGTTAAAAATTTTCTTAATGACACCATCTCATTTTGATATGATTGCAGTAGGTACCTATTTGTAGTGCTATTAGTTATGTCACGTTCAATTGGAAATAAATTTTTGAATAGCAAGAGAGTTCCACTGCTTGCTATTCAAAAATTGGGTTACTTTGACACAGGAGATGCATTGTCCAATCCAAACCCATGGTTGCTTCACGGTTCACTAGACGCCAATAGTATGGAGCTACGTACGAGCGCTAGGATTGACTCACTTGCAACGAGGATTTTTCAATAGCATCCTAGTGCTCTGGCAAAGAGACCATGTGGGTGGATTGTTGATATGGGGTTGTAATCATAATTCTGACTTCTAGATTCCTGCAAAGATGTCGCCGACTGCAAGGACAGTTGCACCTGTGAAGCCAACTGCTCTGATTGCTCCAAACCAGGTATTACTTTTATATTCTTCCGGCTGTCTTGGTGTAGGGTTAGCGCTCCGGACTACAAGAACAGAGGTCGCGGGTTCAAATCCCACAAGGGGAAAATGTTTATGTGATGAGCATCAGCATTTGTACCGGCCATGGATGCTTATAAACATTTTTAAGTATGTCTATCCGTTATCCTACTCAACATAGCACAAGCTCTTTAGAGGGGTAGATAATTGGTGTGTATGACGTATGTTTAACAATTCAATTATTTAAGACTTAAGTACTACGCGAACTAACTTACCAAGTTTTGGTAATACGCTAAGATAGTAAAAAAACAATCATTAGTACGCTTGAATGTTACGTAAATAAAAATACGATTTTTTTTGTTGGTTGTTGTACATGATCGCTTTCGCTACAGGGAATAAAGGAGGCCTCAAGGTCAAAGTAGGGTAGCTTGACTTACGGCCGTATGTACAAAGGACATAGGTTCCTGTACCTTCTTAATTAATTAAGTTTTCAGATGAAAATATTATAGGTACCTGTATTATTGTATGTATTCTATGGTTTTAGTGGCAATGGAGTCATATTAAATAACGAGTCATACTAAACAAAGTAATAGGATGGAAACGATAAATTGTCTCCTTATATAAGTCAGCCTATTAGATCCCACTGCTGGGAAAAGGCCTCACCTCAACTATGAGGAGGAACGAGCCATACTTCACCACGCGGGCTCAGTGCGGATTGGTGGAGGGGTGTATGTAAGGCAAGTGACAAACCTTACTGTCAGAAGTTATCAAGCCGCCCTAGGGCCTCTGACTAGGCTTAACGACTAATACCACAGATATTAGCCGGGACCAACTGCTTAACGTGCCTTCCGAAGCACGGAGATGCTTGTCATGGACGTCACTTAAATGGTCGGAATGGTCACCCATCCAATCACGACCGCGCCGTGGGTTGCTTAACTTTTGGTATCACTACCAAAGCGCTGCCGCCACTGCGCCACAAGCACCTCTAATTATCTCCTTATAATTTTATAAGTATGACTAATAACTTATTTTGTTATTCTGCCTTTTCCAGGTGGTTGCTGTTAACCTACGAGTATCTATGACCATAATGAAGAATGAGCGGCCCTTTACAATGGAGTTGGATAACTTTGTAGCTTGTAAGTCCTAGTTAATTGATCATGAAATAAAAATGGTAAAAATGCTCTCAAATACTGATTTTCCATTACCTGTTTCCTAAACCTCATCACATTGAATACCAAAGTTAATCATGTAAAATAAAATTTTACAAATATGACGCTATTACTTACTCTGATATAGCACATGAATCTTTTACGAAAAAAAAGTTTGTATGAACACACTTAATTAGGTACTATCTAATTAAATTCTGTGCTCGAATGTTGATTGTCCTATTTGAAAATGTAATGTCCTCCTAGCCGAATTTCGACTACGGCGGCCTATCTCAACAGAGATTAGCCAACTGCGCGGGACATATTATAGTGCACAAGTGTGTGCGCAATACACAGGTGCACTCTCTGTTCCTTCACTCTGATAATTCGGTGAGACGGCACTCCGACATGACCGTAGAGAGATCAGGCGCAGGACCAACGACTTAACGTGCTTTCCGAGGCACGGGGGTGTTAACACCAACTTCCTGACTCCGGAGCTGTATCTGAGTAATTTCAAGACAGAAAATCCCGACCCGGGATTCGAACCCGGGACCTCGTGGATAGTACCCAGCGTGCTGACCACTAGACCAACGAGGCAATGTATTTCAGCTATTACGAGTAAAAGTGGCATTTTACATAATTGTTTGATGTGTAATTGACACTAGTTTTATAAATACTTTTAATGTTAAACTGACAAGCTCATGACATGCGTGTTAATAGGCTCAAGACCGTCCGAAGTGGACATAAAAGTAGGAAAGCGGACCCCGCGTTTCGAAAGGACGCAAACGGGACCACGCTCGGGTGAGGATGATGATGACTCAAACCCAATAACTAATAATAATAATAAAATGCGTTTATTGCTTCCCATACAAAAAAGAACTTATCTCTATCACAATTTCTTGAACCTATAGCTAAAAATAGGAGAGCAAATGGATGTAGCTCAGCTAGTGTTGGCAAAAGTCAACGCTGATTTTCAGCCACTCCCATCCCTCTTAGATCTTGTGCGAGGGTTTAAGTTACGAGGGCTTAAAATATACAAGTAGCAACAAATTTAAATGGATTAGAAAAACAATACATATTAAAAAATAACCTATTCAAAAAACACCTCACTAGCATCCTGTGCGTGTGCTTGTGTGTGTGTGTGTGTGTGTGTGTGTCTGTGCAATGTTCGTAGGTACGTGGTGTGTGTGGGCTATAAATAATTTTAGAAATATATATTCAGGGGCAAGAGTTTCCTATTTCCACGAAGAGTTTCTGTCGCTAACTGTCTTTTCAATAACGCTGTTTTATATTTCCTTTTGAAGCAACCAACACTCATTTTAACTCTCATGGGAGGAGGCAAAACGTTCCATATACTTGCAGCGTGGAATTTATAGGATCCTCGATATCGTTTGGTCTTGTGTTTTGGTATATTTAGCAAGTTCTGTACGGCTGGTCGTAAGCTTCTCTGCGTAAGATTTTTAACCCAGGTGAGTTTTTCGAATAGGTACTCCGGTTTCTTGTTCCAGAGCACCCTATGAACTGTGCAGGCGAACTGGAGTTCACTTCTTGCTTTCATATTAAGAATGCCTTTTTTATTAAGGTATGGGGTGATATATTCTCTCTTTGGGACATTGAAACAGAATCGAATGCAAGCATTTTGTACGCGTTGGATTGATTTTTCGGAATGTGCTTTTAAATTTGGGCTGATAACGGAACTGCAGTAGTTAAAATGAGAGAGGATCAGTGATTCTATCAAAAGTAGTCGCAGTTCTTCTTTTAGATGTGGCCTAATCTTGTATAATGTTTTTAATTTGAAAAAGGCATGCCTTAGTTTCCCATTTACATGATCCTCATACCTTTGTTCCCCGTCTAAAATCAATCCCAAGTTACGTGCTGATTTTACTTTTTCCAGAACCACATTATTTATTAAGATCTCCTCGTTACAGTCGGCAACTCGTTGGATTTGTTGTTTAGTTCTTAATATCAATACCTGGGATTTGGACGGATTTAAGCATAAGGAATTATTCTCCGACCAATTAAATATGTTTTGCAGATCAGCATTTATATTTTTTATCGCTTCTTTAGTGTCTTTAGCAGCAAAGGAGTAATAAATTTGAGTATCGTCGGCATATAAATGGTACCTACACGTCTTTATGCAGTAAGGAAGGTCTGCTGTAAAAATTGAGAATAAAACTGGACTCAATAGAGAACCCTGTGGCACACCTCTACCGACCGTTTTTGAAGAGGAGACCATCCTAGTACCGTCACTTGCGTCAGTCACCACCATTTGTTCTCTATCTGTCAGGTAAGTTTCAAACCATTTACAAGTGTTTGTTGAGAAACCGTAGTGTTTGAGTTTGGCGAGTAAAAGCTGTGGATGTAAGAAGTCAAATGCCCTTGTGAAATCCAGCAGCACCAAAATGCTGCTCAGCCCCATATCGGATGCTTCCAATAAGTCGTCTGTAACATGTAACAAAGCCGACTCCGTGCCATGTCCTCTACGGAACCCGGACTGGAAACGAGGAATAATATTATTACTGTCTAAGTATTCGATCATTTGGTTTAGAACGACTTTCTCCAGTACTTTCGACAGAACTGGTAGGATAGAAATAGGACGCAGGTCCTTGAAGTCCTCTATTGTGTCCTTTTTGGGTATAGGCCTAACGACAGCTTTCTTCCAGAGACTAGGAAATGTATGGGTTTCAATAGATTTATTAACGATTTTTGCAATGATAGAAAGTGTTTGGGGTAATGTCTGCTTAATCATATTTATACACAGATCATCGCATCCTAAGGCGTTAGTTGAGATTTTGTTAATTATTTTAAGAATTTCTGTCTCAGTTGTCGGTTTCAGATCAAAAGTTTAATATTTCGTAAGAGCATTAATTCAAAAATTGTGTTACAAACCTCTTAAGTCATTTTAAAAGACCAACTCAACGATGCCGGTGTAGACGACAAAAAAACTTCACATGTAGGAGGTACTAGGTAATAGGGGACCTACCCTAAAAAATATTTTCCAAAATATCAGGCACGTGTATCAAAGCTAATCAAGAAACACTTAATTATTTTTAATCAGCCGTTAAGTAATATTTGACTTATTTTGTACTAGTGGCTCCCCGCGACTTCGCCCGCAAGAGTTGGATTTTCCATATAAACTTTCATCCCGCATTTCACCCCCGTAATGTTTTTATATCGCTACAAAATGTATCCTATGTCCTTTCCAGGGTCTCGAACTGTCTCCATACCAAATTTCATCTCAATCGGTGCAGTGATTTAAGCGTCAAGAGGTAACAGACAGACAGACACACTTTCGCATTTATAATATTAATATGGATAGGTACTCTGTCAAATTAACTGTCAATGGAAGTTTACCGGCTATTTAAAAGTTGGTGGACTTGGGTCTTAATGGAAAACTGTACTGAGAAGTCTATAAAGCATTTTTATACCTAGGTACTTTTAATTGCGTGCAAGTTTTGATTGCATAATATAATAATCAAAAATCTAAATGATAGATTTTTTTTGAAAGATAATAGATTTGAATGATAGATTTCTACCCACTATTGTAAAAATCTATTTTTCAATACATTTTTTTTACACCTCGAAGTAAGATGGCCGCTTCGAGCTTACCCTATCATAAAGCAAACAAGAACCTGAGACGTGGCCTTTCACACACAAGGGTTTTAAAACATAAAAGAGTCCAAACATAACGTCAACAAGTCTTTATTAGATGAGACAGTAGAAGAGCATGACGGTGACGAAGAAGGCGAGCGAGAAAGAGACAGGGAAGCAGGTCTCAAGGAAGGCAGATGCGCGCGCGCCTACGGGCCGCCTGCGCGGGCGTCGCCTTGCAGAGGGTTCCATAGCTAGCACTTAGCAGCAACCACCTGGGAAAAAGATAGTTATTTGATTGACTGTTCTGAGCCTGGTGTTTTCCGCAATTGTTTTTCACTAAATATTAGATATGATATGCACTCAACAAAATTACCACCAGAGCCGGGAATCGAACCCGCGTTCCTCGCATACCGGGCTATTGCCTATCCTAAAGCAGTGTTATGTCAATCAACGACCTTCCTAATTTTGGCTATAAAGACGAATAATATGAATCTTTTTTTTATTAATTCTATCGAATTTCGAAATCTGGATTAGTATCTCATTTTATGGGTTCTGTATTTATTTTAGAGATGAAACTAAATAAAATTTCGCTCACAAAAACTAATCGACTGTGTCATCCGGTGGGATTCAAACCGACGCCCCTTCGCTTTCCGGGCGAATGCTCTTACCAACTGAGCTACGGAGGACGTTAGTCAGTCGACGATTTTTTGTAAAAACTTGCAAAAATGATTGCTTAAGTTATATAAATAATTATTAGAGATAAAATATTAACGCCATGAGTAGGTTTCATTTAAGGACTTAGGCGGCCGAATAACTGTTGTTTGCCTTTTGTGTCATTTAGGGATCAGGATTTGTACTCTACCATATGGGGCATTATTAGAGATCATATTTGATGAAGTACCTGTAGAAGAGCAGTCGTTGCAGCCTTTATCTTTGCAGGAGCAGTCGTCTTTGCAAGATCCGTCCTTGCAGGAATCTGGAACAAATAATAACACTTTGTATATTCAAAAATATTTCACTCAATTGGACCTTTCGTGCAAATTTAACTAAGTCCATTAAGTTTCGTGCAAGATTTCCTTTGCTATTATAGCCAATTATTAATACAAAGTAGGTACTTCTAAAGTTAACTGGGAGATAGAAGTAGTATTTGAGATTGACCTTTAATTTTGTATTTATTTAGTTTGCAATACAATGATTTAACATGAAAATTGTTTATGAGGCATTGTGTATCATTTATAACCAAGGGAGACAGTGGAAAATTCTACCTAACGCCACGCAATAAATACCAGAAAGGTTTTGTCTTCAAATGGCGTGAAGTATCTTACAAAATGTAAAAACTGCTTAACGGAAAATAAACCAATGGGAAATGCGTTCCCCTATGGTTCGCCCGTGAAAATAGTTTGCATTCCCATTCGAATTATTATAAGCATTGACTTAGCTAAGCTAAGCTTACTATTGTAAACATCTAGACTTTGATGAACTATAATCAGGATGAATTACTTTACTAAAAATTTTACCTTTGCACGGTTCGCAGGGAGCAGGCATGATGACTTGTATCTAAACTTGACCGCTGACTGTGTCTTACCGGTGACCAGAAGACATTTTATACTGGTAAGATGACAAAAAACTGACCTAGAACAAGGCTGATAAAAACGACCGCTATTGTGATAATAAACCTCAGAATTCGGCGTGTAGCCACGAGGTGTAAAAAAATCAATCGAAACCATTTTTTGATCTAGACCAACGACTAACGGAATAAGTAACAAATTTATATCACATACGAGTACGAGTAAGTACTCACACTTAGTACTTACTATTGGATGTTTAAGTATTTTTCTTACTCAAAGTCTTAGACACCTCTACGTTTTGTTTATAATTAGCCTACTGCATCATAACACACGGTCACTCACAAGATACATTTAGATACTTACACATAAGGTAATGAATTCACTTTCAGGTAATTTAATTCCATTTAATAACTTTGAGGAAATGTAATTTCGTTAAACTTTTCCCTACCGCGTTTTCAAATATCCTACATCGCACATTGTGTATGTTACACAATGTGCGATGTAGGACTAGATTTAGGCAATTACGTTTTGTCTATTGCAGTGGTAAATAAAGTGGCAAACAGTACCCACTGACTGAGTGCTGGTGAGAACTCAAAAATGCAGGAGAAGAGTGAGTACATTTTGGTCATATATTTTTGTACGGCATTTTTACCATCGATAGATCCATGAAAAATAATAAGAAAGCGCCCAGTGTCGTTAAAAAATGGTGCGCCACAAAGTCGGTAATTTTTTTGTGAAAAAATCAAAATGCCGTACAAAAATATATGACCAAAATGTACTCACTCTTCTCCTGCACTTTTAAATTCTTACCAGTACTTAGTTGGACAGAAACAAGTGATGGCATAGTGCTGAATCTTATTATTTTATGCTCTTATATCGAATATATACGTCACCTGGTGGTTTATATGACCCATACATTTTGGACATGCGCCTGTAGTCTATAACATATCTGTGACCTAACATTACTGAACGTGCCCTCCAGAAACCGAATGTAACCTGCAATAAAGTCCTAAGTTTCCCTATCTAACATCACTAATTGAGATCTTATTAATAACAAATCCGTATTTCTTTTCCCAGGGCCCGTAGTAAGACGCAATAATATAAGTATTCTGAAGCAAAGTTCAATATCGCTAACACATGAATGAAAACTGTTATTTAAGCCATCGAAACATTATCTTACTTTTGCATACGTTATTTTAACATTAATTCGTTGGCGATAGCGAAGTTCGCTGTAGAATGTAGAATTGCATCTTGTATAAGGACCCAGACCTTGAATAAGTATTTAGTAAGCAGAATAGTCACCTGATCTCATCTCAAATGTTTTCATTATAGAAGGAAGGATATCGATAACTTCCGTAAATCCCAAGTAAAAAGTGCAATGAGGAAATTCTATTTTTTTCTCCCCGGAAGAATCCGATCTTCAATAGTTTTCCGCACGGTTTGGTCCACCGTCCCTGATAGTGAAGCTTTTGTCATTTTCCATTTGGACTATTATTCGTTAATATTTAAACGTTTAACATTAATTTTAAAGTTATCAGTACGGTCTGGAAGGCAGAAGGAGCTGTGACGATATGGTGACGATCTGTGAAGTTAATGGTAGGTAACGTTTTTAATTAAAATTTCATTAGATTCTCTTCAATCTGTTTTGAAACTAAGAAATAGGAACCTACTTTATGTCATGACTGTAATTTCAGAAAACAGATCAGGGTCAAGCCTAGTTTCTTTATCATTATATCCCATTTACAAACTTAGTCCTCGCGAATCCCTGAGAGAATACTAATTAAATCATTTTTGTGGCAGCTAGTGGAGACTGAGTTTGTTCCGGCGTTTCTTCTCAGCACTTGCCAGATTGTCTGTGTCTTGTCTCGAAGCGCTAGTAGGGTCCAAAAGATAAGGAGACATGTTCTGCCATGGCCATAATTAATTGATATTAATTATTGACGTTCATAAGTGGCATTTTGTGTCCTAAATTGAATAAATGATTTTTAACTTTTGACCATGCATTCGTTTAGTTTTGTAGTAATAATTAACTTTGTGTATATTTTTAACAATACACACCATTGTGCTAAAAAAACGAATTTACTACCTACTTAAAGAATATGGTAAACAAATTCAAAACCTAACTCGTCACTGCTGGACTATATGCCATTTTCTGTCGAAGTTCGGCCATAATCATAGCACTTTTGCGCTGAATAGCGATCGGGTACACTTTGAGGCAGCGTGAGTTTTTTAGCCAATATACATACTGCACTGGGGTGGTTCAACTTCTATTATTTTTTTACAGAATCCCAACAACATGGCTACGAGCCGAACTGCGCCTGTCAATATCCAACCAAACCCAATAGCCGAGGTCTGGGCGTGGTGCTCAACGCCTGCGGGATCCTAGCGGCAATCGCAGCGGCGTACGTGATCGTCAGCGCCGACTCCAGTTTGTACCTTGGCTTCTGGGTCTGCTACTCCGTGCTGAGGCGAATGACCAGGGCAAAGCCACATGCGAAAACTGTCTAGTCACGATTACCCTATGGGCGCCAGTAAAAATATTTTAAAGGAGGTGCATCTGCCATACAGTCTCAGCTAAACGGGGTGGAATGGAACTGGATCTAAGTCACGTCCTTCTCGTATGTTTAATTTTGAAAAACACGCCTACGTGATGAGAAGCGAAGTGTATGGCCAATGGCTAGTTCTCCTTTCCGTCTGCTACTTATTTGCAGGAGACAGAATTCCACTGGTTATCTCCACTGGAATGCACCCTCAGAATCATGTCAAGGGGTGCAAGTTGCACCACCCTTGGCCTTTTTCCCGGCGCCCATGGTTAAGCCGCTTAGAACACACGAATTTTAGACTGCCTGTTGTATAAGATATGAAGAAGCATGGATCTGCAAATAAAACGTGGGCAATATGGCAGGCGTTAGTAACACAACACAGCTGCAGCTTAGTCAAAGAGTCAAAGATAGTCTTGTCTAGGGAATTTGGTAGTTATCTTCTACCTTTCCCTATCTCTTGCCCTGACCCCGAGTCAGACCATTCTACTATCATGTGTGTTATAAAGTCATTTTAAACTTTTGTTTTCAAAAATCGGTATTAACTCATCACTGCCTACTGGCTTCTGTAATTTATTAATTTTGTTTGCACTACTTACTTAATTTATTGCTTAGTTCTAATTAATTTATTTGGCCATTAAATAATTGTTTTGTTGTATTGTAAGTACGAGTATTTGTATTTTATTTCTTTCATATTTAACAGCTAAAACTGTGGGGTCATTCGCACCATTTAACCTATTAACCGAGCACAACGTCAACTCAATCAAAATACATACTATTGAAAGTAGTTGTGTTTTCCCAGCAATAAAATCTGTTATTAATATTATAAGTAGGTACTTACCTAACTATTTGCTATATTGCAAACTAAAAGCCAGTATTCATTTAGGTACTTAAACATAGAAATGTTAGGTAGGTACGTAGGTAGGTTCATACTTTAGCAGTTTTCAGTAAAACCATTGTTTTAACTGTATAGACACGGTGGTACCTCACCTACTTATACCTACTATAGGAGTAGAAAATGTAGGTTAAGATAACAATGTTTACTGCTCTCTAGTCCACTTGGTATCCCGAGATCGAATAATTACATACCAAGTAATAATTGCATAATGTTTAAGAAAGCTGCAATTCGTGCGGGTGGTCACGACGAGCCGAGAATAGGTAGGTACCTAGGTAGTTGTTTCTAAGTTTTCTACTGCTGGAGTAGTATCTCCTGCCCACGTACCTGACATATGACTTAAAGACTTTCGTCCACATGATGCAGCAACACGCGAACATATTAATGAAGTGCTTAAAATACAATGTTCCTGAGTAAACGTTAATGGTTAAAAATAATTTTTGGTCACTAGTTAGAAGTTTGGAAACATTTGTATCAGAGAGACAATGTTGTGGTGAATCAAGAATACCTACGATAGTAATATAAAGGAACATTAGGCGCATTCTCAAGAAAAAAAGTCATTAGCGACCGTCGACCCCGCAGCTATGAAAACGTGTGGTTTTTGCTGCGTACACGCAACGAAAGCTTTTTATTACCTTTTTTAACTGACGAAACTAACGTAATTATCGTAATTATATCGTAATTATTATTGATCAGATAGGTATCTAGAATAGGTTCAGCACTTACAAAATTCTTGCATATCAATTACATTACCACACACAAAATCTTTAAATACTTATTGACCGAGTGAATAATGTCATAAACTAAGCGTCTCACAAGATATTCAATTTAGTTTTAAAGCGGTGACGGTGAATCATTTGATTCGATGGAGTGAGTGTGGGTCGACGACTCCGCGCCCGCCAACCGAGAAAATTGCAAGCATGCACAAAACAGAAATGCACCACCAGTAGGTAATGTCACAGAATAAAATAGTCTATCGACTAATCGATCGTCAAGCTAATGTGCGTCTCAGCGGGCGCGCGACAGCCCCGCTGAACAAAAAATATGTATGCAAAAGTCACGTTGTGTTTCGATGGCTTATGAATGACAGTTTAATACATTTTGTTAGCTATTACGAACTTCGCTTGACAATAAATTGCCTCTTGGCTACGGGCCCTGGCGTGGTCATATGTAACTCCAGTTTCATTTTTTTAACCGTCTTCAAAAAAGGAGGAGGGTCTATTTTCGACTGTATACATGTTCTTTTTTTACCTACTTAAGTTCACCGATGATTTTAAAGTAGATAATTTACGAACGACAGCACATCAAGGTTATTCTGCGGTATCCTATTATGCAGCTGTGACAGGGCTAAGAGTAGGCGATTTTTTAAAGAAAATATGTAAATAGCCTGGCGTGCTGATTGACGTCACTCTGAAATGCTTTTGTCGCACGACTAAAGTTTCCAAAAAAGCTGGCTGTAGCGCCATCATATGACTATAAACAATAATCAATCGGTCAGTCTTATTTTAATGACATATAGAAATTAATGAAATGTAATTAACTGAATTGTAACCGTGCAAAATAAATAAATTGTTTCAACAGACACACCAATTACCTAGCCCTAAACTAAGCGTGAGCTTGTGCTATGGCGACTAGGATAACGGATCGACATAGGTACTTATATACGTTTGTACATCCACGACTTAGGTACAAATGCTCGTGCTCATCACACAAACATTTGCCCCTTGCGGGATTCGAACCCGCAACCTTTAGTTTTGTAGTACGGATCGCGGACCACTACACTAACACAGTCGTCAAGACGACAATGGATATTAGTATTATTTTGGTGTCGAGTGAAGTGCTCAAACATGATCTCACTTGCTGCTTTATGTAAGTTGTGCTGTGGCACTGCTATCAACTATCATTTTCTAAGTACATACTCTAGACGTAAGATCTGAATTGTAGTTCCTCGGATGCCTACTTTTGTGTTCTGTTAAAGGTACTATGTCTAGGTCTATCTATTCATTAATTCAATTTTGTTTGTACTAATAATAGTTAGGTAGGTACCTAGGTTGGACTTTTAAATTAAAGACACAACCACTTATTAACACTATAGGAAGTTAGGTGAAGCAGGTTAGATCAACTTTTCTATTGCACACCCTTATTAAGAACCTATTTACATATTCGATCTAAGTGCACACCATGAAAGAAAAAACAAAAAGTAATTTATTCACAAACGTGTCAAAAGTAGGTGGTCTTGTCGCTAAGAGCGATCTCTTCCAGACTACCTTTTGGGTACCTACAGAAATCTTTGGTAACTTTAGGTAGGCGAAATAAAATTAATTACCCCTGAGTATTATGATACTATACTGTGCCACTGCCCACATTATATTTTTATTGTTTATTTTATTATTATTTGGTAAACATACAGTTGTTAAGGCATAAATATTAACAACACTTATAGATAACACAAAAACCAATTAAGTTTCCTCAGACTAATATTACATTTGATTTAGAGCAAATCCAAGAGATTACATTTCAAAAAGAATTTAAAGAAAAAAACATTTTGTATTGGCATAGTAGGTAAGGTACCTACTATTTAATACTAACATCCGTCTTACCTCTCATTTGATTTAAAAAAAATAATATCATACCTATAATAAACATTGAAATATTTACCAGTAGAGTCAAGTCAGTGATATATCATGATATGTGATAATATTAACGTTGTAGGACGTAGGAGGATTGATTCGTATTCATTTCGCATTCTTTACCTACCTACCTTAGAATAATAGCTACCTACCTAGTCTGGCGTGCTTGACTCTCGCCGCGCACCATTCAATATCGCAAAAGCAAGACAGAAATAGCGAGACAGCCGAGACAGCAAGCGAGATCGAGCGATATTAACCACCGGACGACGCCATTTTGTTTGTTCAGACAGAAGCAGTTCTACGTGTGACGCGCTTGTTTACTGTAATTTTAAGTAAAAATAGCACGCAGAGAGACGATTTAAGGAATAAATAAATAGAAATAATCGTCCGGAATTGGCCTTATGTTTGTCTAGTTCGTTCTCGTGTAAAAAAGTTGCAAAAAATGGACGCAAGCACTAGTGCCGAGTTTCAGGAATACACAAAAGGTTCTAACATGGTATGGAAACATTTTTTGCGCTCTACAGATCAAAAACTAGCGAAGTGTAAACTGTGTCACGTCGTTATTAAAACTACTGGGCGAACTACAACCGGATTGCATACTCACTTGCGCACTAAGCATGGAATTGATACCAAAGTATTGAAGTCTGATGATTCCGACATATCCAAAACTGACGCAGAGGAGAGTACCTTTATTGAAGAGAGCTTCGAACTCACTGTAGCCACCACTGAAGCCACCACGAGTGAAGTCAATGCAACACCCGTCAGTGCTAACATTGAGCCACCACCGCAACCAACCAGAAAAAGGAAAATAACCGATTATTTCCAAGTAATAGATTCCGTACCTATGAGAGTATCCCGTATGGTGGCAAAAGATGGAATTGATTTCAAAATTTTCGCCGAATCCGAAACTATGCGATACCTTTTTGAAAACGCCGGGTCCACATTGCCTGAATCTCTAGATTGCATCAAAAAAATGGTAATGAACTATGGCTCCGATGTCAAGAAACGCCTGAATCAACAAATCTCAAAAATAAAATTACAAAATGGTCAGAAGTTTTACTTAACCGTAGACGAATGGACAGCAACAGGTAATAGACGATTCCTTAATCTTGTGGTCCATACAAATGCGAATGGAGTAGCCCGTTTGTGGGATATTGGGCTAATTCGCATAACTGGATGTTTACCTGCCGAAGTCTCCTTGAAGCTGATCAAACAGAAATTACAAGAATTTGGTCTTGATCTAGACACGGACATAGTTGCAATAACTACATATGGCGACAATGTAATAAACAAAGTTGGACGTTTAATTGGCCCTACCCTACAATTGTGCTGTGCTAGAATCATGCAGGAAACGATTCTGGACGTATTCTATGCTCGTAGAAAAGATACACGACTGAGCTATAGAGAAGATAGCGACCATGACTCTAAAAGTGATGATGAAGGTGATGGATTAGAAATGTCATCGAATTATAACGAAAAATTTATTGTGACAACAAATTCAGCTTACGATGAAGAACTCCAAATGTCCACCCCGAAATATACAAATTTAAGAAAGAAAATGCGTAAAATAGTCAGGATGTTCAAAAAATCTCAGTCAAAAAGTAATTTACTACAGAATTATGTAGGGAATGACTTGCCTTCGGAATGGCCACTAATTTCAGACAAGAGAGGTCGTTGGGACACCCTGGTTACTATGCTTGAAAGATTTCTTAAACTTAAATCATCCATTTGTAAGGTTCAAGTTGATTTGAAATTAGAGTCCGAATATTGTCTCAACGAAGAAGAATTCTGTTTGATAGACGAATTGTACAAAGCTTTTCAACCCTTCATGATAGTTATAGAAAGAGTATGCAAGGACACCGCTAGCCTGGTCATAGCTCAGAGATTCCTGGCTTCCACTGTAAATTTACTAGAACAAAGAAAAACAGCTTTAAGTAAAGAATTATCGTCATCACTTCAAATCAAAATGAAGCAACGTGATACAACTTTAACTGGTGTTCTCATGTACCTTCACGCTCCCAAAAAATTTGAAAAGCCAAAAGTGATTAACGATATTGAGAAAGCAGTAATCCCGAATGAAATGATAATAGCAAACGAAATCGTCAATTTATTAGAGAGACTAATGATTGTACGACCTTCGTCATACGCGACCAAAGATGGGGCGGATAATGGTTTTCAAGGTGATGAGAATGATGATTCAGTAGATCCCCTAGAATGTGCGGCATTGGTAAAAGCTGAACAAGGAGTTCTTGAAGAAAGAGCAATTGAAATGGATGAAGACACAGATTCAAATATTGATCGTGCTAAGTTGGAATTACTAATTAAAAAGGAAATAGCTAGTTATGAAAGTGAGGGAAAGAGAGGCAAATATTTGGAGTTGGCATATAATTACCTTGTTAAGATCCTGCCTACAAGTATAAATGCTGAGGCAGCATACACAGCTAGTTATACGGGCAACTGTATCGAATGTTATCTAGATGATGACGCTATCGATGTTTTGTTCCTTTTGAGGAAACATTTTATTAAAAACATTTTCTAATTATATAGTAACCTAATAATATAATAAAAGTTTTTTTTAATTATTGTTTGTTTTAGCTATCCCAAGTCCCAACCTTCACAATCAAGATGTTAGTGAAAATAAATTAGGATTATAATAGTAATTTTGTAATATTTTGGCTTAAAATATTTTCTTTTCTTTAATAGGTACTAATACAAGGTAACTAACAGGTGTATTATTGAGTCATCTTTTCCAACAGCTCGAACTATATAATTTTGTTTTCTAGTGGGCAGCGGTTATAAACAATGAAATTAGTTCCTTACCTACCTTATTACTTTAGTCTCCTTTTTTATTGAAGTACTTAGGTATACTTACTTACCTACCTAATTCATTATGACACGTTCTTGCAACAGTTAAATAAAGTTGGGCTGCACTCAAAGTAGAAAAAAAGTGTTGGTGGGTAGCTAGCTGCTGCCGCTCTTTAATACCATTTCGTACAGCTAATCGTATCGAATCGGTATCACTGGCTAGTACCTACCTACTTACCATTTCGGTACCGGTCTACGTTGTCAATCCGACCGGTTCTCCCCGCCCTCCCCCCGCCTGTTTTTGTTTACGGCCTCTGATCATTTTATTGTAGGTAGGTACCTACGTAGAAGCTATATTTATGTTACTTAACTATCTTATTATAGTACAGGAGACCGGGAGTGTACAAAATACGAAAGCTAAGCTGGTGACTGATAATTTTAAATTCTTTTGCCCGAAGTATTCCTTTTGCCTAAAGGTTTGCAATACTTAGGCATGGCTTTCAAAATAATACTATATTATATACTATTCATATGCAAGCCTAACCTGAGGTAGGTACCTAGATTTCAATATTATAAAAATATGACAATTCATTCGTCATTGCTTTTGAATTGAAGGCGACTGCTACTGAGTGCTGCTACCAGGTTAGGCTAGGACGGACTGACGGAGACCAGGAAAAGGTGAAGTTAATGATGACGGTGCATGCGGCTCCAGTGCGATGGATGTTGAACACTTCGGAGTCTCCCTTTGGCCACGATAAAGATTTCTCTTTATGCTATGGCGCGTGGCGTACAACTGCTTTTAAAGGAAAACTACACTATCTAGCAAGCTAAGTACCTAGTTATACTATCTTGCTTGGAGTGATGATTGTAGGACACCACATGCTTACGTCTGCATCAGATATAAAACCTGAATCTCCTCCTAGATCTTTTCTTTTCAATAAACTGCAAATGATCATTTGCTGTAAGTGGATTTATGGGTATCTACCTATTTTGTGCACCAGTAAAGAACCTATAGTTACGAAGGAATAGTAGGTACTTATCGATCTACTTAGGTACAAATTATGGTTGGTAGTATTATTGTGTCAGAGCAGGAGAAAAAAACATTAAATTCTATTATGTCTGGGTTACTGTCCGCGAAATTTATCCGTCTCGCAGCACTACCTTACTTATTTATCCCACCATTACCAGTTACCACAAATTAATCTCCAATTACGTGAAGTCGATAGCCCCTGTCTCCTAGAGCATGACAGCCAAGGAGCCCCGATCGTCCGATCCCCTGCGTCGCAACTCAGTTATTGACCCGCGCTCACTCGCTCGTCTGGGAGCCACGAATGCGCGCGCAACCCGCAGAGACCACTGAGCCTAGTCCGACCTAGGCTGTCTGTTCGAAATGCCTGCGCCTTGTGAAGGCTGTAAAGGTAAGTTGTGTTTTTAATTATTTAAATTTAAGTATCGAATTTCTATTTGTTTTTTTTTTCTGTGCGGAGGTTGTTTGTAGACACGTGGTAGGTTTTTGTTATTGTTTTGACCGGCTTACGCGGCTTCTTTGCGTTGCGCGAATGGCGCAGTAAGGTAGTGTCTTTTCCAAACATTTAAAAAAATGTTTTGCGACCTTAGGCCTTTATTTCCAAGGTTTGAACTTTACAGACGAACCGTTATTCTAGTTGAGTCAATAGAATTCCGGACTAGTTTGATTGATACAGGCCCTTTCTCTTCTCACTCGCCTTAGTATCAGAACAAGTTTTCTTCTTGAAAAAATTGGTTCTATCGATCTTATTTGAGATGGTTTTAAAATATTAAAGCTCAAATACCTACCTAATAATTAATTAATTTTCACATGAAAAAAAGTATCACGCAGTGTGCTTTGTTGCGAAGAATGATTTTGGGTGTCTTCTTTAATTTTCTTGGCATAGATTGTAACATCTTACCTCGTTGGTTCTAATATGCTCGCCTACGACCATAGTCCAAGAGATCCGGGGTTCGAATCTGCGAACGGGCCAAAATCTCTCTCCGGATAGCTGTTTTTGAGTTAATTCTCTTTTCGTACTTTGTCTTTTTAATTTTATAATGACTTTTCTAGAGACGTGCGGGGGCGGCACGGCCGCGTGCGGCGCCGGCTGCACTTGCGGCCCGAACTGCGCGTGCGGCGATGGCAAACCCTCAGGTGAGAACTACCTATAGCATAGACCTAAGTATTTGTTTTTACTATTTTTTTAACGGAGCCTAGGTACCACCGATGACTAAAAAAAGTTAGCCTAGCCTGCTGAAGTAACTCAATTTTTCGGTGCCTAAACCATTCAAAGGTACGAGGTACCAAGTGGGTACTTCTGTTTACTCGCTCAGCTCAGTTTAAATTGGGAAGTCCATACAAAATGAAAGTGCGCTTAGACACGATGATTGGGTTTGATGAAAGAGCTTGCAGAAAGGCGTAGGTAACACCTTATAGACATTTTGTAACACTTTTTTGTCTTAGAATCTGAAGACCTAGTAAAGTCAGCCTATAGATCAGATCTATAGACCCCACTGCTGGGTTGCGGACCGCGCCGTGGGTTGCTTTTAACTTTGGTATCACTACCAAAGCACTGCCGCCACTGCGCCACAAGCACCTCTAGAATCTGAAATCTTCAGATAGAATCTGAAGACCTAGTAAGACTTAAATAAAAGAATGTTGTACAAATCAGCAAAAGTTCTCGCGTGAAATCGCGTGAAATATTCGTAATGTCTACGAACGAGCAATCTTGCACTACAGCACTAATAGTATTTATTCTGTGCTTCACTAATATTACCTTTATTGATAAAAAATTGTATTTTGTAGCAAATAGGTACCTACCTAAACAAAAAACTGATAAATAGATCGATTTCGAAAATTCTTTTATTTATTTTTTATTGCAACCTTGCGAGCGAAGCCGGGACAGGTTGCTAGTAGTTTAGAAGTCAAGAAACAAAAGTAAATTTAGGGGTATATACTCGTAGTAATTGATAAATATCTATTCATGTTGTGATCTCGGAAAATCTGCAAACAAATGGCTTCCTACCTAAACTAATGACGGAGTAGATTAGGCAAATCAATTCGTGCATTTAAATCGTGACAAAACTTTATAATTTATATCAGCTAGTTTCGGAAGTAGGTAGGTTAGGTACTTAGATACTTGTTCAAAATCATACCTACCTACCTCAGTGTAGATAGGCTTAAACGAAATCCATTCACCTCTTATAGCATTCGAACTGAGCTTCCCGGCCCAGCTAGATGCAACATTCACTTTGCAGTATCAGTATGCACTCCGCATGCACTTTCCAAAGAAAGTGACTCGGCCAACGGTATGTCGTTAATTGCTCCAATTGTATCAAATTTAAAGATAAGTATAGGTTATTGGTGGTTGGTAATATCTTGGAATAAAAAACCAGCCTCCATACAAAAAGAGGACAAGTCCTTTGCTCTAATATTTTGTCATTAAAATTAAATGAGAGCAGTAACAATAATTTTACACCTTATATTATAGGATTAACAGCGGATGCCCGTGAAACCCCTTATCGCGCTTACGATTGCAATTCCAAACAATGACATTGTAATAGACATTTTTATTAATATTTTGAAAACTATCATTGCTTTCCAGACGTCACGTGACTGGAATAGATCGCTCAGCGACAAGACCGTCTAATTGTAATATTTCTGTTGAAGTTGTTCTGTAGGTCTCTATTTTTTGACGACCGTCTTGGTGTACTGGTAGACGACCGTCTTGTGTAGTGGTTCGCGTCACGAACTTCTAAACCAGGCGGTTACGGGTTCGAATCCCGCAAGGGGCAAATGTTTGTGTGATGAGCACAAGCATTTGTACCTAAGTCATGGAAGTTTATAAATGTATTTAAGTATTTGTATCCGTTATCCTAGTCACCATAGCACAAGCTCACGCTTAGTTTGGGGCTAGGTAATTGGTGTGTTTGTTCAAACAATTTATTTATTATTTTTGTGCAATAGAAAATACCTACTATTCATGTAAGTACTTACCAATTTTTTTTTTATATTTGCAGGGGGTAAGCCATGCTGCCAGGGCGGAGGCAAGAAATAACTTTTCGGCCTTACTCTACAACTAAATCTTCTTCAAATAAATATATTTTACACTTAGTATTCTATATTTATAATAATAGTGTTAAAATATAAATATATGTAATTCACTATACGTATATCATTTAGAATGAAGAGTTATTTAAAGATTATTATATTTTAGTAACTTCTAGATGGATAATGTTGTGTGGTCATGAAATAAAAGAAATTAGCTAAGAGATTTAGATTAATGTATGTTGTATTTACTTACTACTATGATCCTTATAATTTAAAAAATATATAATATTTAGCTTACTGTATAGGTTAGTATCGTCTCCGCTTAGCGCTTCTATATGTATAAGTGTAATAGATAATTTATCACATTCAGTGTTTGACTAAGCTTTTCTCTATGTAAAGAGATTCAAGTACTTGTAATACTCATTAATGTAAGGATGCTAGGTGAGCACGCACACAGACATAATAAATGTTTGTTGTAATAATATTAAATTGTATTCGTAAATTAGGAATCTGTGTTTTATTTCTTCAAATTAAATTACGTAATTACTTTAAATTAATTAGATTGTCCACCTGCCAACATAAAAATAATAAATACATATAAAAAGGTATGAGTGGTAGATAGTGCCACTTGGCATTAAGTCCGCTTTTTGTACAAAACTTCAGTTATGCAAAAAAGCCTAAAAAATAAACGTCTCACGATATAACCAGTCAGATGTTTTAAAATAAAACAAGATTTTATTCAAATTTCATATTTATTTAATACGACAAAATGTCTTTGAATACAATTATCATGGAAGCAATGAATGGGACTTTGTTTCACATTTCATGTTATACCGACAAATCTTAACATACTATCCTACCTACGTCGATAGGAAATTACTTACAACTAGATATCAGCAATACAAAAATAATTGCCATCCTTAAAAATATTATTTGAACGAAACAAAGAAATATAAAAACAACTCTGACAAGTTGACATCATTTGCTAAGTTTTATGAGTTAAATGACGCTAATAATAATAACATAATCAGTCCACACATTGACAGTCATGTTTTATAGATATTTAAATAAAACCTGACTGTTAATGTTGCCATATAAAAAAAAGACAAGCCTATCTCACTTCAAGTCCTAAATTATCGTTGCACAAAATATGCCACCATCACATAAAATAATATTTATGTAACATACACAGTAATAAAATACAGTAAATACGACAATGATAACATTCATATAGACTCCACTATATCTATGTCACTACTTTTGTATATAAATAACTATTTTGATGTTTAGTATCTTTGAAAATTTCTTACAACTTTAAAGAATATATTTTAATCTTTTAACAATAGACCGTTAATATTCATCAAAATAGTTACGTTCTGTGTAGGTACAGACTGTAAATCTGAATTTCATAAACATCTTATTTTATGCTTTTAATTTGGAAATACGAATAACACGACACAATAAATAGAACCACTCTAATATATCTCCCGACAACACTTACAATCTTATACATCGACATCGTTATTTCTAACATTAATATTCATTAGCAGACTGTAACAAATGCACTTTGTTTTCAATTCCACAACTATTTAAAATTGAACACTAATAATAATAATTAGTAGTTTTATATTAATCAATATGGCAGCCCCATGTGCATCACAGGACTATAACGTAAGCATTCAACATCTCATCACAAAAAATCAATCACTGAGTATTCACATATTGGTCTGTTCAACAACAACTAGACATTTTCAATCAGCAAGCACTCTCACAAGTGCCTAGCTCTACAAACTAAGAGATAGATTAACAATATTTTTTGCATACTTATACGCTCAATATTCTAGAATTACATTCCACAAAAGATGTCCATTGTCCAATAAGGTTGGCGTCAAGGTAGCTATCTGTTTAGTACCGATTGCGTTTTGACATTGTAAATTCACACTACCACTTGAAATAACACAACTTGGATCGGGAATTTTAATTTATAAATCCACAAGACTCCTTGTGTGGAATGGAATAGTAGCACTATAGTTATCACTTTGTAAGTGCCTAACATTTTACGCCACGTTTATAATATCCTCAAGAATCTCTAATTCACGACTGATGAACCAACTTTCTGAATATTTTAACAGTAAACACAGTCATAATTTTGTACTGAATTATCAATAATCATACAACCCACAAACATTACTTCCTTGCTTCTATCTTCACAATAATAGAAAGTCACTTGGACTTTTTCATAAGCATCACGCCTTCCTTTGGGTGTGACTGTAATGAGGAGAAAAACTAACTTTTTATGCTAGTAGGGGTCGCCTAAGTCGACTGTATCTTTTCTATGGAAATTACTCAGCGCTACCTGGTAGCAGGTAAGTTTTGAACTTTATATGAAATGTCCAAATGGTACAGTCGATCAAAGTGACATCTGCAAACAGCTTGGGATTCTACTTATTGCAAGCCACCGAGCACATAACCCATAGAAACGAAATGACAATCATTTGTTTTAGAAAAATTCCATCAAAATTCCTTGGCACTGAATGTCTCCGTTTTTTCTTCAACATATTTTGTAACATTGTTTTTTACGATCGAAACTGAAATATCTCATATTTCATAATATTGATAACAAAATACACGCATAATTTATCACTTTTCGTATCAGTACCAAGCACTGATAAGTTTCGGAGAACAATCGCCTTTACTTCGCCTCTTTAGGTTTTGTGCTCGATGTTGCAAGCCCAATTCTCATAAAAATTTATACCGTTACTGCGTTGCAACGAGCATAGCGTCGTAGTGTTTGACGCTAAGGCCCGTATTGGCTCGGCAGTGGGCAAGATTTACTTTGCTTGCTCAATAACACACGGACAGTAGGCTTATGGCACTGATTCCTCGTCTGTGCCTTCTTCGGAGTCGTACACTGGGGCTCCATCCTTCATTTGAATCACTGACCTCTTCCTGTGTCTGTGCTCTTTCAGATCTTTCTCGATGTTCCTGCAACATTTTAATTACGGCATATTGTATAGGTTGTGGAGACGAAAAGTGGTATTACGGGTACTTTTTACTTAATATACCCATTGTGTCTCATAGGATTATGGGAGAGAAGGAAGAGAGAGAGAGAGCACCTGTGTATTGTGCACTATTAATAGTATCCTACTTACTTGGCTAATATCTTTTGAAATTAATGGGTTTCCCTGATCATGAGGGACAGTTTCTGACGTAGAAAACTGTATGTTCCCCGCGAGTTCGAACGCGCAACTGTCGGATCACCCATACAAACTTCCACCCCCCTTTTTAACACCTTAAAAGATAATCTTTGGGATAAAATCTATCTTATATCCCTTCCCAGGTCTCAAACCATTCCTATACCAAATTTCATCTAAATCGGTTCAGCGGTTTAAGCGTGAAGAGGTAATAGATAGACACACATTCACATTTATACATAGTCAGGTCATGAGTTCTGTCACGCAAAAAAACTTTTGAATTTAGAATGCTGGCCACAAAAAAGTTTATTGAATTCGAATTTCAAATTTTTCATGAAAATAAATATGTGTACTTTTTAGAATTTTTAATATGGAGTGGACACTTAAAGAAGACCGTGTCGCGGTTATTGCGTTGCATCGTCGCGGTTGCGCGCCGATTCAGATTTTCGACTTAATGAAAAATTTGAATATAACCAAAAGATTCGTTTATCGTACCATAAAACGATACAATGAAGACTCTAGTGCAGATGACAGGTCAAGAAGTGGTCGCCCTCGCTCTGTTAAGACTCCAGCAGTGATAAAAGCTGTGAAGGCGCGAATTCAAAGAAATCCCATACTTAAGCAGAAACTGTTGGTCCTTCAAATGAAGTTAAGCAGGACCACGGTGAAAAGAGTGTTAAATGAAGACTTAGGGCTTAGGGCATATCGAAGAAAAACAGGACATCGTTTGGACGCTCGTTTAATGGACCTGAGACTGAAGAGATGCCGCGTTTTGTTGAAGCGGTACGCGGGAAAAAGCATCGGAAAATTCTTTTTTCGGATGAAACAATTTTCACCGTGGAAGAGAGCTACAACAAACAAAATGATAAAGTGTACACAGAAGTGAAGAAGTGAGCAACCGTATTCCGCGTGTCCAACGAGGTAATTTTCCATCCTTGCTCATGGTTTGGTTGGGAGTCTCTTATTGGGGCTTAACTAAGGTTCATTTTTGTGAGAAAGGCGTAAAAACGAATGCAGTTGTGTATCAAAATACAGTCCTCAAGAACCTTGTGGAACCTGTTTCTCATACCATGTTTAATAACAGGCACTGGGTATTCTAACAAGATTCTGCGCCAGCTCATAGAGCGAAAAGCACACAAGTCTGGCTGGCGGCGCATGAAATCGACTTCATCCGGCACGAAGACTGGGCCTCCTCCAGTCCAGATTTGAGTCCGTTAGATTACAAGATATGGCAACACTTGGAGGAAAAGGCCTGCTCAAAGCCTCATCCTGATTAGGAGTCACCCAAGGTATCCTTGATTAAGGCAGCCGCCGATATTGACATGGACCTCGTTCGTGCTGCAATAGACGACTGGCCGCGCAGATTGAAGGCCAGTATTCAAAATCATGGGGGTCACTTTGAATAAACTTTATTACCATATGAATTTATGTTTTATTAAGTTCATTTTGCTATATAAATGGTTACATAAATAATAAACATGTCAAAATTATTTCATATTACACATGTGACAGAACTTATGATCTGACTAGGTAATATTATTATGGATAGCGTACCTAGCACTAATCAGCGGATGAAGCGCGTTCTTCAGACTCGCGTACAAGTACGGGTGCACGCGTTCCTGGCATTCCAGCAGACCGCGAGCCAGGTCGAGCGGCTCGGCGAGCGGCGCGGCGAGCGGCTCGGCGAGCGAACACGTTGAATGCGCGAGCTCGCTCGAACCGCACGGCTCTGATGCTGAGTGCTCGATCGGTTGCTCTTTGCTGGAAGAAAAACGAGGTTAGATTTGTTTTTATTGATATTTATAAAGACGATTGATGTCCTTTGAATTGGAAAGTAAGCAAACTATTTAGCAACAACAACATATGTTTAGACAATTTATTTAATGTTGGCTTAAGTACAAATTGTCGATAGGGTAAATAAACTAGATGGCGCTAGTAAAGTATTCAATGAACTATGTCCTAGATTTTAATATTTTTTTAACACTCTGTGTTCTTTCTTAGCTAAATAAGAAAGAACACTGAGTGTTAAAAAATATAAATATAAATACTTGGTATCCTAGATGTGGTATCCGTGAAATTCAGTCTTAATGTTAAGTTTTAAGATGATTGTTTACTTTTAGGACTACATAGGCTGTCTTATTTGAGTTTATTGTATTAAATTAATGATACAAATTTTATTTATAAAAATAAAATTTATATTCTCTAATTAAAGGCCAAAAAATATGTTTTAAGTTTTTTCTTGAAAATATATGAAGATTTAGCATTTATGATAAAAGTAGGCAGTTTATTATATATTTTCACGCCCTCATATTCTATATTTTTCTTTCCGTAGTAAGTTCTAGGTGGACGTAACACAAGATGGTTGGCATTGCGTAATTTCATTTTCTGAGTTTGATGCTGTTTGGGGAAAGACAGTAATGAAGTATGAATCAGTATGTTCAATATTTTGTATATCAATATACACGTATAATATTGATAAGTTTGATTGATTGTCATTATATTAGCATCTTTGTATATTTTACCAGTTTTGACAAAATGTCATGTGTAAGTAAAATAGGGATAAGATTGAACTCACTCATATTTATTATTATTATTATTGTAAGTAACTGTCAGAATATTTTTGCATGGGAAAATCAACCCTATTGCTCTATGACACGCGAATGATTTTCAACCTTAGGGGGGCCTGATCCACTCCACAATTTAGCTTGAAGCTACAAGTACATGCGCAGATCGACCGGTCGGTTGATTCAGCGGGAATGTCGCGCGCCGGCCGAGTCGCACGTTATCCTGACGATCGATGGTCGATAGGTACCCATTTGCGGTTTTTTACACTATAGCTAATAGTAACAATGAAGACTAAACAAACTAAAGTAAGTATTTAAATATAAAGCAAGAGCTAGCGCAATATTTTTCGTTAGATTTTCTTAAACGTAGTAGGATTAGGTACATAGTAATTAGGTATTCTGTGTGGTACGCAAGTTGAAGTGATCTATTATTAGTATCATATTTTACTAAATGTATCCCTTTAATAACTAAAGAGTATGTAAAAAATATTATGCTATAACTTTTTTTTTAAAATCTGTATTTCAAACTCTTTGCAAAGTTTCCCTTTCTTTGGATTTCGAATTTTCCAAATGATTTTTAGATTTGGCGCCAGGACTATTTGTCCCAATCATTTTCATGTCCGATTTGATGCGCATGTAATTTCGCAGGTCTAAAAGAGCTACAATAACATTATGCCTATTCTTTAACACTGTAGAATTAAATTGGTACCCACCTAGAACCACAATAGACAGATTTGTTTTCTATATACCGTGCTAGAACTACATTGTTTTGTATAAACAACAACTTAGAAAAATAATAATAGGTAGATATAACTAGTAATCCTATATTCTGATTAACTAACCTTAAAATGATATCAACCCTAACGCAGTCATAAGAGCAAAGGTTACGCGATGCAAAGAGATGCAGCGACTAGGGGCGGCGCTTGGCGCTGCCGCGAGCTGAATTGCGCTTTATTGTGTCCCAAAAAGAGTTGCTATTAATTAAAATTACATTGCGGTGTGATCCTTCTGTACATGTACTATTATTTATTCTGTGCCTTAGGGTGATAGACCACTTTCTTGGCCGACCATACTTAAAGCTAGGACATAAGATAGAGACAACGAACCTGCTATCCTCTTCGTGCTCGCTGCCAGTTGGGCTGTCGGGCGGCGAAGCGTCAAGCTCGAGCGGTGAGGCACGGAAGTCAGGCAACGCCCGAGCGCGCGCGAAAGCTTCTAGCGATCGAGCGCGCACGTAGATGAACGGCCTGATGATGCGGAGGTCGTGCTCTCTGTAAAAAAATATATCAGTTAAATAATGTCATGTGTGAGTTTCATCTCATGTATGATTTGGCAACTATTTTTTTTTTATAATGGGCTAACTGCCGATCTTCATCTCAACCCGAGAGCAAAGATAAGGTCTACGATGGAGTGAGCTTGCCCAAGAGAGTAATTAATTGGAAATGATTGGAATCCCTAGCTAAAAACTCCACCTTTCACACCCACTGAAATAGTACAACAAAGAAAGAGCGTCTAGCAGTTGGCAGGTATTACCGACGTGTGCAGGCAGTACGCCTTTTTGCCACCATGCATGTGTGTGTTAAATGCTAAGGTACTGACCCGACTCTGTAGTGCGCCTTCAGGGTCCCCAATGCACCGGCATGCATCGCCCCGGCCACGAACGCGGCGGCGGCGCGGTCGAGGTGCTGCGCTATAGCGGCCACGCCGTACCCGTGCGCGCGGGACTACAGGCTGACTAGTTACTGACCCGACTCTGTAGTGCGCCTTCAGGGTCCCCAATGCACCGGCATGCATCGCCCCGGCCACGAACGCGGCGGCGGCGCGGTCGAGGTGCTGCGCTATAGCGGCCACGCCGTACCCGTGCGCGCGGGACTACAGGCTGACTAGTTACTGACCCGACTCTGTAGTGCGCCTTCAGGGTCCCCAATGCACCGGCATGCATCGCCCCGGCCACGAACGCGGCGGCGGCGCGGTCGAGGTGCTGCGCTATAGCGGCCACGCCGTACCCGTGCGCGCGGGACTACAGGCTGACTAGTTACTGACCCGACTCTGTAGTGCGCCTTCAGGGTCCCCAATGCACCGGCATGCATCGCCCCGGCCACGAACGCGGCGGCGGCGCGGTCGAGGTGCTGCGCTATAGCGGCCACGCCGTACCCGTGCGCGCGGGACTACAGGCTGACTAGTTACTGACCCGACTCTGTAGTGCGCCTTCAGGGTCCCCAATGCACCGGCATGCATCGCCCCGGCCACGAACGCGGCGGCGGCGCGGTCGAGGTGCTGCGCTATAGCGGCCACGCCGTACCCGTGCGCGCGGGACTACAGGCTGACTAGTTACTGACCCGACTCTGTAGTGCGCCTTCAGGGTCCCCAATGCACCGGCATGCATCGCCCCGGCCACGAACGCGGCGGCGGCGCGGTCGAGGTGCTGCGCTATAGCGGCCACGCCGTACCCGTGCGCGCGGGACTACAGGCTGACTAGTTACTGACCCGACTCTGTAGTGCGCCTTCAGGGTCCCCAATGCACCGGCATGCATCGCCCCGGCCACGAACGCGGCGGCGGCGCGGTCGAGGTGCTGCGCTATAGCGGCCACGCCGTACCCGTGCGCGCGGGACTACAGGCTGACTAGTTACTGACCCGACTCTGTAGTGCGCCTTCAGGGTCCCCAATGCACCGGCATGCATCGCCCCGGCCACGAACGCGGCGGCGGCGCGGTCGAGGTGCTGCGCTATAGCGGCCACGCCGTACCCGTGCGCGCGGGACTACAGGCTGACTAGTTACTGACCCGACTCTGTAGTGCGCCTTCAGGGTCCCCAATGCACCGGCATGCATCGCCCCGGCCACGAACGCGGCGGCGGCGCGGTCGAGGTGCTGCGCTATAGCGGCCACGCCGTACCCGTGCGCGCGGGACTACAGGCTGACTAGTTACTGACCCGACTCTGTAGTGCGCCTTCAGGGTCCCCAATGCACCGGCATGCATCGCCCCGGCCACGAACGCGGCGGCGGCGCGGTCGAGGTGCTGCGCTATAGCGGCCACGCCGTACCCGTGCGCGCGGGACTACAGGCTGACTAGTTACTGACCCGACTCTGTAGTGCGCCTTCAGGGTCCCCAATGCACCGGCATGCATCGCCCCGGCCACGAACGCGGCGGCGGCGCGGTCGAGGTGCTGCGCTATAGCGGCCACGCCGTACCCGTGCGCGCGGGACTACAGGCTGACTAGTTACTGACCCGACTCTGTAGTGCGCCTTCAGGGTCCCCAATGCACCGGCATGCATCGCCCCGGCCACGAACGCGGCGGCGGCGCGGTCGAGGTGCTGCGCTATAGCGGCCACGCCGTACCCGTGCGCGCGCGCGGCGGCGTAGGCGCGCCGGCGCACGCGGTGCGACGACCAGCGCGCGAGCGACGACGCTGCTGCCTTGAGGCTGCCACTCCCTGAAGAATAGTAATAGTAGATTACTACTCGAGAGTGAAATGGGTGCTTTCACTCGAGTTAAACATACTATTTTTCATCTCACCTGTTCGGAAAGTTGAACTTTCATGTGTAGATAGCCGGGTGGGAAATAGCTTTTCCCTCCTACTTTATACTCCCACTATTGAATAAAAGGCCACTATCGAGAGTATCGATAGTTATCGCAATAGTCAGAGCTGTATCAGCTATAGATAGTAATTTTAATATTGAACTTTGACACTATCGATACTAACATTACTATCGGTAGACTATCGATACTATCGATATTTAATCGGTACTTTTGCTTTTGCCTTAACTATTGATATTTTATCGATTGTATTGCTTTTGCCTCAACTACCGATAGTCTATTGTTTCTATCAATATTTTATCGATACTTTTGTTTTTGCATTAACTATCGATATTTTATCGATACTATTGCTTTTGCCTCAACTATCGATAGTCTATCGATACTTTCCTCACAGTCGAAATGAAAAATAGTATGTTTAACTCGGGTGAATGCATCCCTTCCACCCTCGAGCTATTAGCCAGAAACTTCTCAAGTGGAATAGTCACTTTCATCCCTTGTATAACAATCTGCTATATTTCATTGTGATTGTGAGGAAAGAAATAATGCATTTCTTTTTTTTTAGGTGCAATCGCGTTCCATTTGATATCCACGACGCGCGCCCGACCGGCACATTCTGGCGTTTCACTTGGTCCGCGATTGGCGTGCGGTCGTCGCTGACGACAAGTGCAACGCACCCCGACACCTTTTTTTTAAAGTGTTGGTTTCACGGCTTTAGGCAATAGTTAGTCAACATGGTCCACACTTACGTGGCATTATAGCGGGCAGTCGATTTTTTTATATTTAGATTTTGGTAAAAGCAATGAATTGGACCAATTGTATGTTTTTTATATCGACGACTGTAATAAACACACGTACATACGTCGTTATCGACGATTGTCATAAACTTACGTACATACGTCGTTTTATGTAAAGCTAAGTTCTATGTAATATGATGTGGATGTCACTTAATTATCTAGGACACCATGACTGCTCGTAGCAACTAAAACTAAATTACTTTCCACCCTAGGTAGGCAAAACTATTATCCACCCGGCGATCTATACACATGAAAGATCAACTTTCCGAACAGGAGATATAAAAAATTACGTATATGTCTCCAGCTGCCACGTGTTCGCCCACATTGCAGATAGGCAGGCGCGACAGCGGGCGCGAATTATCAAACATATTAAAAGCCTCTTTGCGGCCATATTTTAAATTGAAAAGCAACTCACGCTGCGAATCACCCTCATCCACTTTGTCTTCGTATATGAACTTGACTCCGAGCATTCTGCAGTACGCCATCAGGTACCGAGGGTCCATGTCAGACTTATCTTCATGAACGAATAATGCCCCTGCAAGAATAGAAGATACATCATCAGTTAATCGTTCGTCAGTAGGATAAGTACGGCTGCACGTCAGACTACCCTACTTTAACCTTAAGACCGCGTCTGTTTCTACGTATTAATAGCTGTTTTCGTAGCTCACTTGGGTAACCTGACGTGCTGCCGACTGTACATACAATGATACCTAATTGCCTTGTGTGGTTGTCTGTGAATTGTCTACGAGCTATGGACATGGTAGACGAGTCTACCATGTCAAATTGTTCAGGCAAAATCACACCTGTGCGGTACAATACTGACCGATACTGAAGTGTATCCCCTTGGACCTGGCGTAGAACTGGTACTGATGCATGGTGTGCAGCAACGCGATGGACTCGCGGCCTCCGGACAGGCACACCAGGACTTTATCTCCCGGCCTGATCATGTTGAACTCGTGGATTGCCTGCGAGGGAAACGAGGAGTTTTACGGACCCGACAGACTTAGATAATTAAGAAAGTCATTATTAGAGTGGGCTCAACTCCGATGTGCCGTCTAAGATTAAATTTAAGTTCAGTCAGTGAGGTGCTTGTGGCGCAGTGGCGGCAGCGGTTTGGTAGTGATACCAAAAGTTAAGCAACCACGGCGCGGTCGTGATTGGATGGGTGACCATTCCGACCATTAAAGTGACGACCATGACAAGCATCTCCGTGCTTCGGAAGGCACGTTAAGCAGTTGGTCCCGGCTAATATCTCTTGGTATTAGTCGTTATGCCTAGTCAGAGGCCCTAGGGCGGCTTGATAACATCTGACAGTAAGGTTTGTCACTTGCCTTACAGACACCCCTCCACCTCTCCACTGAGCCCGCGTGGTGGAGTATGGCTCGTTCCTCCTCATAGTTGAGGTGAGGCCTTTTCCCAGCAGTGGGATCTAATAGGCTGACTTAACTTTTTTTTCAGTCTCTCTCTTTCCCTGCTAAACGAACGAAAAGAGACCGACTATATTAATTTAGAAACGTCAGATTAAACAGCTGTCAGTGGCTAAGGAAATTAGATAATCCATAGACAAATTTAGTAGGGATGTCATTCGACGGCGACTAAAGTCAGACGAAAACGCGCAAGAACTTGTAAAAATATATAGAAAATCGTGTCACTTAATTAGACGTTTCTGGGTTAATGTAGTCTGTCAATTTTTGTTTATTTAGCAGAGAAAGAGAGAAACTGAACTTTAATTTAATTTTAGACAGGGCACATTGGAATCAAGTCCAGTGTTAATTTTTTGGTAAACCAACTTCAGCCCTGTCAGCTGTAGGCCCCAGACCTTGGTACCTCCCTAAGCTTAGCGCCCTAGGCCGTGGCCACATCACGCCCCCCTCTACCTTACACTAACACTAGCTGGCTTGTTCAGACAAGTCTTTATAAGATTGGTGCAAAATTTCCTGGCTTTCACAAATAGGTAACTGAAAGGCCATTGGGAAAGACAGGAAACTTAGCAGCAATATGCTCCCAAGTCATGCAGTTGCAAGTGGCTGATCTCAAAAGCGCAGATGCACTTATTGTTTCTCCATCCGAGATGGGCGCAAAACTGCTGGTACAATTTAGGCTTCTTACCTCAACAGTGGCCTTCCATATGTCCTTGGGCGGGCAGTGCCACTTGCCCTCGTCGTCGAAGGTAAACTCGGTGAGTGACGCGTCGCTGCACGCGCTGCTGTCGTCCTCCTCCCACTCACACTCCTCTTTGAGCAGCCGGCATTCCGATTCGCTAGAGAAATGGCGAAATAAATAAACTTTGAACCCTAAACCGAATGTAAGTTGCTAAAGTACAGTCTTGTGGAAATAAGAAAACGGTTGTGCCAGTGGATAAGGCAACATTATCAGAACTGTCATGTCAAATGTCAAATGCAGAACTTTTTGTAATTGCTGCGATACCCTAAAACTTTACAACTCATCTTTATGGTCATGTGTTTGACTCCCGGATCTTTAAGAGACGGTAATCTCTCAGAATGACATTTTGCTACGATAAATTAAACTGCAATTCTGATCGTGCTGTGCCTGTCGTCTACCTTCATATTCACCTAGATATTTCCTCTCTCTCTCTATCGCTTATCCTTGTCTCATCACAACAGACCGCGTAGGATCGACCGATACACGGCGCCTGATTGAGTATCAATTCGGATAATTTCGTATCAAGATAAAGGGTTATATCGAGGCCGAGGAAAGTTGCAACTCGGCCGGCGCAGAGCAGCCCTACTAAATTTGACCCGCCCGATCGCACTCGCTTTTATTGCTAGCTTCATACATAAACCTTGGAGTGAGCCAGGCCAGGTTCAACAGTGGTCGACATACTGATAATTAATGATGATGATAAAGCTGTAATGTACCTCCTCTCAAAGAAGTGGTCGTCATTGGAGCCGCGGTGGTCAGTGCCATAGCCACTGGACCGAGAACTCCTGTCTGAGCAGCTGGAAGAAGCATTTGAAGACCTGCTACTGC
This sequence comes from Pyrausta nigrata, assembly GCA_949316185.1. Lineage (NCBI taxonomy): Eukaryota > Metazoa > Arthropoda > Insecta > Lepidoptera > Crambidae > Pyrausta > Pyrausta nigrata. Next base: position 11,207,186 of record OX438955.1, on the reverse strand, counting down.
GCTTCAGGTCTGATGACGGCACGTTTCTATGACAATTAATAAATCCAATTAGACAAACAGTAAAAAAAGCTCGTGTCGCGTCAGGAGGTGGTCAACAGAATGGCGGAAGATAGGAAAAAAAACTCAACCACCAAGAGGATAGTTCCTAAAAGTGAATACATAAGATCTTGGAGAAAGACATGATTTATTTCAACATGTTACGCTTAATTCATTGTACAAATGGACTTCATGTCAAAAGCATTAGGTATTCCCCAGTCAACCATGTCTAAATAGAGGAAATACAGGCGATGCAAGAGATCCAGAATGAGGAAAATGATGGTTTAAAGACATTTGTTGCCAAAATATAAATTTTAGAAAGTCTGTTTGGAATAAGTGTGGAAGGACCATTAGTTTCTTGCTGTCAACGCTAATTGGTTTTCTAAAGCAAGTAAAATACTATGATTCTTCAAGTAACACAAGCAATTGTTGCTGTGCATGTGATGAACGATTACTCAGCCCATATTTTTAATGAGCATGCATTTGAGCAGTCTTTGATCTTTTGGAATGGACGGAAGTGCGCTTTTGAAAGGGTAATAAACACAAGCAATCAGTTTTGCCTGGTACATCACCTATTGTACAAATGAAGCTATTCTGCTTGGCAGTATTCTGTATAATGGCAATGACGTTCGAGTGACGCAAATGTGTAACGGCCAAGAAGTGTAGAGATGATTTAGTTAGATGGAAGCTCGTCAGATAAAATCGATGCATTTTAGCTTTATCTGATCATTTGATCAGACAAAAGGTGTATATGCAGTTAAGTTGACAATTGATGATTCGATCAGACAAAAGGTGTAGCAGTTGTGTTGCCAAGGTTCAAATACAGAGTATGTATAAAAGCGACCAGAAGCCGTGAGAGAACCACGTATTCTCCACACCATGTTGAGCATTTCAAAGAAACCACGGCTGAGAAACGGTTATCAGAATAATCAAGGTTAAAGTAGACCACAGCTTTTATAAAATAACTTTGAACATAGCATCTAAATTGTAATTGCAAAAATGCAGTGATAGGTTATTTTCTCTAGGAATTAAAATTTTATATTCCTTGCAAAAGTCAGGGCAAGAGCCGGATGATGGATATTGCTGGCACGACATCAATAAAATGAATTCGATTGCTATTCGGATAAGAGAGATTTATTCAAGTACCTACATATTTCACAAAAATCTATTTATTATACTTAATTGTACACGTCAAGCGATCAATTACAAAAACGCTGCAAGACAACTTATTTTAAACTTATTAAATTTCAATTATCAACTCCAAGCTGTCACTATGAAAAATTATGGGAATGAAAAATGATGGCCTACCAAGATGTTTGAGTAATTGCCAAACAGTTCCCGCGGTTTATTATTGTACCGTAAAATTTAAGGGGCTGAGCAGACGACGGATTGGATAGGGCCGAAATATTAATATTGTTTCAACAATGTATATCTATATAGCAATTTATAAATTGCTTTCTAATTAAAAAAATCCTTTGCGAAGTATAAAGTTATTACATTTTAAAAAGTGAAGGACTTACTACTGTAGGTCAGTGTAGTTAGTTAAAAAATACTTCGTCTACTCAGGACCTAAACAACGACACTTTTGCCAAGCTCTGGATAGACCAGAATGTTTGGGATTGTTGGCCTCTGCAGAGGTCAGTTTTTGTAACATCTCGTAATGCAAACATGTGCGCGGCAGATGGCCGAGATCATGACAAGTGCAATATTTTATTACCCACGAACCTGTGTTTTTTCGCGTAACATCAGAGAGATACATTATTTGGTGCGTGCACATAAAAAAAGAAATAGTTTCAGTAGTGTTAACAACTACCCAGACGTTGGCAAAACCTGTCGAAATTTTTAGTGTTTCTTGAAGTTCTGTGCTTACTATACTGTACCGGAGCGTATAAAAAGTACACATTAGATTTTCGACTTTTCAGCGTGAAAATTAATTTAAAAATGTTTAAGTTCGAATTTTAATTCCTCTCTTTAAGGTTGAAATTCAAATGTTATTTTTTAAACGGTCTCAGCACGGTCAGGGTATGGTGAAGTGGGCACAGACCTTAAGACTGTAAGTAATGCCGCATTGCTTTCAACGTTACAGGGATTGTTCTACGCCTGATAATACGGGTGATGATTTCTCCAAATCTTAAGATTGATTCCTAGAACTTATCCTTTAATATAGACAATAATTTAATGTTAACAACGTAGTTAATTAGTTCGGTATTTCTAAAAGTTGTCAAAAAAAAAACACAATCACTGCAACATTTTATGCATGCATACCTAGCTGGACAATTATTGAAAATCTGATGTACAATATGGCTTATTTGGCTGACAATGGGTTTATATGTAAGTAAATGGCCCATTAATATCAGACAGTTCAAACATCAGCCACAAAAAAATACTAAAATTGCCTATCTATGTTAGTTTGTTAGAGCAAACTCACCGATTTTCGGTGTCATCTGGAATTTGGAAAGCAACTTTGCCCGATTCGGCGGATTCGTCGTACCTCTTCTGCCTGACGTGGTCACCCGAGCACACGGGCACCCCCTCAATGATATCTGGGACTTCGCTCTTCTCATATTTGTGGCAGATCCGCAGCCGCCCTTGCAGCTTCTTCGGCTTATTCGTCGTGGGATCTGAGGAAGTTCTCCATTTTACTGAAATGCCCATGCAAACAAAAACATTTTAAATCTTAGAGAATCCAGTTCGAAGGTGTATTAACAAGAACAGTCGCTTCCGTGGATAATTTTAGATGCTAAGACAACTGGATATGTTCAGAGTGAAACTAGAAATGATGAAAGACTATTGACTTGGAATTTACTCGAGTCAAACGCGTATCGTATCGTAAATGATAATAACAATAAATCGTTTTCGTAACGAAGCCATTTGGCAAATTGTTTTTATTGCTTCGAAAACTAGAAGTTAAAAGGTAGTTAGACTCACCGAAATCCAAATATGAGTCGGGCTCGGTGTATGTCATATTGATACCGCTGTCTTGTGAACTGATTGAAGGATTTTGGCACCAAGTCTTTTTGATACAGCAGTGTCTGCAAGTCACATCATTACAACTGGTTTCATCGTCCGACAGCTTATTTGAACTTGCCGATTTAGGCATAACTGGGGAATTATGTGACGTCGTGACCACTTGAATGATAGTATCAGGAGTCGAGGTTTCACTGGAGTTAAAAGATATACTGTTAGGCCCCGAAGCCTCATGCTGTGGAGTGCACTGGGCTGATTTAGGCGACTGATTATTTGGCGAACGCTTCAATCGCTCGTCATCGTTAATATGAGTTGGAAGCACTGGACTAGTCGGACACTTCCTCAAGCTTTGCGTTGCTCTCTGCAGATCTAACCCTAATTCGGGCCCAGACCCTACTCTTCTCCTACCCGTCTGAGGAGGCGAACTCTTTCTCGAACTGGTACCATTGTACTCTGGAGACATCATTTCATCTACTTGATTCACCATCTCTCGGATTTCATGCTTGACTTCCGAAGCCATTTCTCTAGACATGCCCATCAAATACTCCGCTACGTCTATGACTGATACGGAATTTCTTTCGTTTTGACTAGATATTGAGGTCATGCTTGCATTTGACTGTTCAAGTGCGTCTGAGTTCTCTAGAATATCATCTACTTTAGAAATAACTTCACGTATTTCCGACTTGATTTCGGTGGCGATTTCCCTTGTCATTTCTTTTACGTATGCTTGAATGTCTTCTGATGCGGTGGATGTTAATGACATGGTGGGTGATACTCTTCCTACTTGACTGCAATCTGAAGCAGACGTGCTACTTTGAGTGCTGTAGGATAGTAATGACTTTCCGGGTGAGATCATTGGATCGTCTAAAGACTGAAGATCAGTCTGACTTCCACAATTACAAAACATACTCGCTTTCTCGGTAATGTTATTTGGACTTGTCTCTTTCAGCCCTAGATTCAGTTTGGTTTGTGCGCTTAGTGCGACAGGTGGGTTATCAGAGCCCAAGCTGTAGCACCTCGATCTAATCAGCATAGGCTTCCTTGGAATTAGTCGCAAAGGCGACACTGATTCGCCTACAGCAAACTGGACTGGATGTGTCGACGATTCTTCTTTTTGTGTTTCTTTGAGACTTGACTCCCTGGAGTAGAACTTTTGCTTTTGCTTCAGTCTAAATATTTGGCAATCATCAATAGCTGATAGACTAAAATGTCTCGGTGAAGACCCTAATATGGGGGAGGAAGTAATGGAAGACCTGGAGACGTGTAGACTCTTCCTCGCCCCTGTGTACCCTGAGGGGTCGAATGGCACAATATGTTTGACGTTTGCTGATCGCCCTAGTAATAGATCATGAGCTTCTTTCGGTAACATAAACCATCTCAAATAGTCTATTCGAGGGTTGAATGACACTTCTGGTTCAGCAGTAGTGCATTTCATGGCTAGCTTTCTGGCTCTACTGAATAGATTTCTCGCTGTCTGTAAGCACTCGGTGTAAGTTTGTGGGAATATGCCTGGTCCTGTAAGAACAAAGATGTGTTAAGTTTCTATCACAACTGCAATTCAAAAAAGTTACTTGGTTCGTCGGATCTTACCGGAAACTCTTCTCTCATGCGACGTGACTTTGCCGTCATTGAACCTCAAGGAGTACAGTGACTTTTTGTCTCTTAAAACAGAGCACGTGTGGTGTCTCCACTGTCCAGTCTGAGGGTTAACCACATATTGTGGGAGTATCTTCCATCCTTCGGTGGCGACCATCTTCAGGGCTTCAAGAATGAAAGCCAGCTCGCTGTCCGTCATGAAGAAGGGAAGAGACACCCTGCAGAACCCTGGTCGGAGATGCTCATTGTAAATTGGGACTTCTGGTGCTTTCACGTCACTTAGTTTCCGAACTCGTGCTATTTCTTTTTGTCTGTAAAAAACAAATTGTTAATCGTACTTAAACTTAAGATATTTTTCTCATATTATGTTTTGTGTTGTTGTGAGTTTTAGCCTATGCACCTTCATTGGATAAACTAATTAGGCATTGTATTCGAGACAAAAGCTTCTCTTTTCCTTAAGATCTTTTATACCCGTATTGTTTTTAACTACAGGATAATATTGATAGTGAATATTATGCATGTGATCTAAGAAACTTGGCAATTGCATTACGATATTTTAGGAGAAATTGGACGAAGCATGCCAAAATGCGGTAAATGTGGGCACATATTATAATTATAAGTTTAATGGCCGACGCGAAATCATTAACAGATTATGTTCCGCGTCTGGATTATTCTCGGCGGCGATAAACTGGACATGCGAATTGCGACTTATCAACACATGGCGCGTGCATGATTTACAGGATAGTTTCGTATTTTGTTTTTATGTTATCAACGTAACAACGTCTTTAAGGAGATTTTTATTCAGTCTCCTTTAGTGCTTCCATTTCATGTTGATTAACATTTTCTGAAGCAGTCATATGTAGGTAAATTTAAACAAAGCGGTTTTAGCACATTTTATCGATTCAGCATTAAAAGTTTTGCCTATTTCTTTTTTACTTTATCATTTCCAAGTTCGTACGATAAAAGATTGGTGTTAAAACACTTTAGGTAGGATAGTACAGAAAATACAAATGACAGAATAATATTTCTAATTTATTGACTTTAAAGTGTGTTTTTCTGATGGTGCTTAAATAACTGAAATTAATAAATTTTAATATTAAATTAACTTAGGTATTCGCTAATAAAACTCACGCTTCAACATCCAATAACTTCTCATATTCTCTCAGGAGCTGATCATCAATTCCCAATATATCTGATCCGTAGTTCAGGTTGCTGTTCAGACCGCCCCTCGCCTGGATCCCGAAGACGTCATTGAGGACTGCACAGACGAAGTTGTGGTGGAGGAAGGTCCCCCTCGGGTGCTTCACCATGATGGAGAAGATAGGCAGTCTTCTGACCGTCGCCGATTCGTTGCCTAGGAGAATCAGCTCCGGGATGTTCTTGATGTGGGAGAGCACTTGTCTGTAACAAAGGAAAGGCAGATGTCAAGTTGCACATTAAGGTAATTCATTATTAAGTACCTGGGCGACCGAGAATTGCTCGACTACTAATATTTTATTTAAAAAAGCTTTAATAAATAAATACACAAAAAAAAACAAAAGGAAAAAAAATCTCATCACCGAGCGAGATCCGAACCTACGTCTTTTACGATTCTTTAGTTCGACGTCTTACGCATTACACCACGACGCCTATGGTCACCTAGTTTAATTAAAGGTATAAGATTGAATCCTCGCCTGCGGGGAGCAGGGGCGGGGGGTAACATAAGAATGAGAGCGGCGTACAGACAGGTGACTGCCGGGGTCTTAAAGCGTGATGTGATTTAAATTTTGACAAGAATGCGCCTGCCGCGCGCACCTCTCCCAGACTCCATTCTCGTCATACCTCTCTCGATTAAACGGCTTATCCATAATACACTATTACGCTTAATCCTTTTTCGGACTTTTAAAAGCACGCAAGGCAACATAGGCAACTTTTCATTCTAGTTCTGGTACCTGTGTATCCTTTGGGAAGAAGCTTAACTTGTAACCTGAAAAATTTGTAATCGCGCAGCGATCTAGTATGCTCCACACATTATGTTTTATTAATCGAAGTGTTCATAATAACCAGCGAGGCTGCCTTGCGCTGATATACTTATTCGTAGCCAGATGACCGCGCATTCTGTTCGCAGTTGTTAAGACTAGCGACTCGACCCGGCTTCGGTAGGTTGGTGTAGGTACAGTCAGCTATACTATGGTACCAAATACTTTTTTGTACACCTTTATGAAAAATAATTAATAACCTACCTTTCATACATCGCATGAAAATCTGTTCCGTAATTATTGAGAAACAACGAAGTTTGACCGAAAATAGATCCGTCATTGTTCTACGATCACGACGAATGTAGGTGCATACAGACAAACCGACGCGTCGGCAACTTCTGTTTTATAATAAAATAATGTAGTGATTTATAAAGAACACTAACGGAAGCGTGCGACGACGTGACGCGCATGCCGCACGGTGCGTGGGCGCACACCTTGGCCTTAACTTTGATTATTTTCTATTCCTATCGCATTGTAAAATCGCCGGGACAGTATTTTCTTGTAAAATATTGATTAATTGGCAAATTTTCATAAACATTGGAGATGTTGGTAGATAGGTAATAAAATAACATATTTTGTTTGTCATGAAACTATCAAAAGACAATCAAAACTAATCGAACGATCGTCCGAACTTACCATTTTAATTTCAAATTAATATAGATATTTTGCACCAATTAATAATAGAAATAATGTCCTTCTGCCGCCTGTGAGACGATCTGACATGACCTGAGAGAATCAGGGCGCAGGACCAACGTTTTAACTTGTTTTCTGAGGCACGGGGGTGTTAACACCACCAACTTCCTACTCCGGAGCTGTATTTAAGGTTATTTCAAGACATAAAAACCAGAGAGCCAAGACAAAAAAGCGACATAAGTAATAACTATATATTGTGTTTTGAGCCTGAAAATAATCAAGATCAGTTCATGAATACCAACATACGAGTATATTTTTTCTAGATTAAAACAACAGCCATTTCACGCCTCAAAACTCAACGAAAACCAGGTCGATTTGAAAGGTCTTTGTATGTTTTTACTAAAGTAAATTACACTCAAATATACATTTGCACTCAAAACTTAATCGACCGTGTTCAGGCGGAATTCGAACCCACGAAATCGTCATCAACCAAGTCTTGTCTTCAATAGGTACAATAAATTACACAAAATCTTGTTCGATCTGATACTAAACCGAGACGATCTACTACACTTTACAAACACTCGCAGATCGCTATCATATCATCTTTTTTGGCCAGCCAAGCTAAACCAAGATAGCATCGAAGCTGGAACGAAAGACAAAAACCGAGACATTTTACACGAACATTAAAATGATACACTGCTGCAGCAAAGCATCTTGGATAACAGAAGGTTTAGGATCCTATATTAGCTGTATAATTCGTAGGTACCGAAATAAAACCAAATATCAGTGATTCCTTTTTTAGTGAAAAAAAGAGACCGTAATTTCCAAAAGCTTCAACGATGCCTACACGAATCTTTTACAAACCGCAATTTTCCCGTAGACGTGTTTCATAAAAGGAATTTCACGAATTGATTTCAGATCACAAGACGACCGTCTTGGTGTAGTGGTGCGTACCCCGGACTTCTAAACCAGGCGGTTGCGGGTTCGAATCCCGCAAGGGGCAAATGTTTGTGTGATGAGCACGAGCATTTGTAACTAAGTCATGGATGTTTATAAATGTATATAAGTATGTCTATCCGTTATCCTAGTCACCATAGCACATGCTCACGCTTAGTTTGGGACTAGGTAATTGGTGTGTTTGTTGAAACGATTTATTTATTTATTTCACCCGCCTTTACCATCGAGGCACAAGACCACAAAATACCGAGAGTATTTTGTAACAAGATTTAGGCATACCCCATAAATCGTTGACATACCAACAATAGGTAGGTAACGCACTAAATGTTTTGAATCTACGTTTTTCTGAAGTACGAGTACTACTTATTCTGTGCAAATTCTAGAAAGTGGAATTCGCTGCAGGCTGAGCACTATCAGCACTATGCTCTAAGTACTATGATTTGGATATTTTCAAGAAAAGAGTGAATAAGCTATACATGATCCTTCGGCCGCATCGTCGCTTACCATCAAGTGAGATGCGGTCAAATGTCTACCTATTAGTTAAAAAAAAAAGTAGTACAAAAATAGAATTGACACAACAGCACGACGTGAAAATAGATCACGAATGATATTAAACAGATCGGAAACTAAGCCAGTTTACATCTCAACTCAAACCTTTTCCATTTAGTGCTACGCCAAACGGTCTGAAAGCTGATACCACTGGCTTCGAATATCCCAACTTAAACTCTCAAATTAGGCGATACATCTTGATCAAGTGAGCTATAGTTGTGACAATAATTCAGAATATTTTTTTGTCGTGGATCAACCAAACCTTGACCTGAATGTTGGACCATCAAACAAGCGCATAAAAAAAAACTCCCTGTCAATAGGATGAAGATGTTGAGATGGGTGGCCGGTGTAACGAGACTCGATAAAGTGCGCAACGAACACATCAGAGGAAGTTATAAGGTCGCCCCCGTTGCCGATAAGGTCAAGGAATCCCGCTTGAGATGGTACGGGCATGTCATGAGACTCGACGAAGACCATGTCGTGAAGAAAGCCCTCGCAGTACCGGACAGAAAGAGAGGCAGAGGTCACCCGCTTGCTACGTGGTGGTCCACAATATCCAAGGACTTGAAACAGGCCCAGTTGAATAAAGAGACAACCCAGGATCGACCGACCTGGCGCATGAAAACGATGAGGGCCGACCCCAAATAATGGAAAGAGGCACGGAAGAAGAAGAAGAAGAAGGATCAACCAAACCTACCTTCTAACCTGTATACTATTGCATGATAAAACTGACAGCTGAGGGGCAATTTTAATTCCCTCCGTCAAAATTTGAAGACTTTTTTATAAGGACAGCATCGAATAAGATAATTAAATTTAGGAACTAAAAGACAGGATTTAAGTATAAAGAGAGCCGAATGAGCGTTGATTTCCAAAAGGCGGTCTGAACATTCATCAAATTTAGTTACTAATTTTTGAAAATGAGGGGGTATTGCATTATCGAAGATAGGAGAGCCTAGAAAATGGAGGGTTGAGTCTGTGAGAATCTTAATATTGGGGGCCAAACTATGAAATTTAGAAATTATCTCAGATCTTCTTGTAAGAGGAAGATGTTCTGAAATAAAAATTTCGCATTTGTCAAAATTTAAAGAAAGGCATTATTGAATGAAATTTCTGAATTATTCTAGAAAAGTCTAAAAAAACGTATTGTATGAAATTTCTGAATTATTCTAGAAAAGTCTAAAAAAACAGTGTCACCGTCACCTCCTAGTGTCCCATCGTCTAAATACCATACATTACATTTTGAGAATAAATTTTGAATGAAGGGGTTAATAGCCAAACTGAAAATGGCAGGTCCAAGAGGGTCACCTTGTTGACAGCATATAGCGGAATCTATTTCATTACATTTGTATAATAATTTTGAAGGGTTGTAATAACATTGATTAACGTAATTGAAAACTTCAGGAGAGAAATAATAATTGATTCATCTAATTAGTAGCCACATTTGCTATCAATAAAGTATGACAACTTTTGCCAGGGGTGCTCTAAGTACAACAATACCTGGATGACTTCATCGAATTCATTCATTAAATTGGCCACATGCACCAATTTAATTACAAAAATATACTGCTGTCATTGCGTACCATATCCGTTCTATAATTAATTCGCCAATTAATTATCTGAACTGTTTACAGATTCTTGGTTGATTTACAGGTTTTTCTTCGACCTTGCCAAAAATAAGACGTTATTTAGAATGTATATATTTATTTTATTGGTGAACAATTTTAGATTCCGCCGATAAAAATTACAATAATCACATGAATAATATTAGGCGCTTTAATGCTTTTGTTTCGTGATCATGCATGTTACAACTGTTATTGCCTAGGAAGAATGATTTCTTCATAATTATGTAAAAAAACACTTTTATGAAACTTTCTTTGTTAGTTAACAAAAGTTTAGCCCCTTCATACTTCATAACATTTTCATAGTCCCTGTTATGAAAATGATTACTCTCTATTACATAATATTTGTATGTAGGGAAACGTAGTGGACGCCCCTGCTAGGTGGACCGATGACCTGAGGAAGGTGGCCGGCGGTGTCCGGATGCGAAAACCGGAGGTCCGTGAAAGTTAGCGCAGTCTTGGAGAGGCCTATATCCAGCAGTGGACTGCAATAGGCTGATATGATTACATATTAGATGCCATATTTAAGCTTCTAGTTTTATACTCTCTACGTAACTGCAGGATTACTCAGATAATAATATAAATCCAGGTCCAAAAACAGTGCCTTCCGTCTTTTAAATAATTTATGGAGAGGCCACAGTGCGCTATACGAGTAGTTTTTTTAATGTTCGCGTGTATCGTTTTGTTACAAAAAAATGCATTCTGCTTGTGTTTCGACGACATTCAAACGCCCTTACGACTGTTAAAAGTCGTTTATCACAGGTTTTGTTCTTCTGTAATTTGCTAACACACCCACTTTGTTAAGTTATTGAACTTAGCTTTTAAAATGTAATGCTTGTAATTTAGGAAATTGCAAACGTTATTGGCGCACATAAATAACAAAGGTAACTTGGCATGGCTTTCAATTACTAATATTTTTTACAACGACTGACCGTAATTAAGGTTCACAATATTACGAACGAATTATAGAGAATTTTAAATTAAAATCATCATCCTCCTAGCGTTAGTAGGGCCCTGGGTCCGCTGACCAGCCATGAACCAACCATGATCCATAATATGGCAAATTAGGTAATTACAGTGGAGCGACTGCCACCTGAGCTCTGTGACGCTATTAACAGGGAAACCTGACCAGTTTTGGATCATGGTTACACATTCAGTCACCTGAATGAAAGGTTTCCTCACGATGTTTTCCTTCGTCGTGAGAGCATCGGTTAGTGAAACAACAACTAATGTAACTACTCAGAAAAAGTAATTGGTACATGGCAGCACGTGGGATCGAACCCGGCTCCTCCTGCATGAGAGGTAACCAGCTAGCCACTGCACCACCGACGCTTTTTAAAATTTTAAATTAAAATAACTAATCCTCGTATAATTGATTAAAATAATTAATAGTGCCTACATGTTTGAGTCTTGGGCCGTGGGGACCCGGTGCACATCGCCTGTATAGTGATTTAGACAACTGATCTACTGTACCAACTGTACGGGCGATCAGAGGGCTGGCGCATTTCTAGGCCAACGTGTAAGTTTGGCCATTCAACGTGGAAAACAACCAGCCTTCTGGGGACTATGTCTAGGTTCTTTGACGGCGATTTGGGTCATTTATTTTACTTGTAAACATGTTTGTATATACTTAGGTACTTATTTTTATTTGTTTTTACTGTACATATAAACTTTAGGAATTTGACAAACGAAATAAGATTATAATCCGCCTAGACGAATGCCACCAAAGGCCATCGAAGGTTGAATCAAATCTCCCGATCTCATTATTTCTCAGAATGTAGGTCAATCCCATTTTTGTTTCCCCAAATTGTTTCAATTAAGTGTTATCTCAACTCAATTGAGTAGGAAATTGTTTATTGGCGCAGTTTTTTTCGGTTCTTAGCACGCCCAAACAATAGTTGATGAGTCAGCAAGGTGTTGGCTTCATTGACGCCTTACATAATTCAGTTTTTTGGGTTTATTGGATAACTTTTTCGGTATTTACGAGTATAAGTAGGAATTATGGCTTCAATTCCTTGGACTAAATTAAGTTACAAAAATATTCTGTCTGTCTGTCACCAGGCTGTATCCCGTGAACCGTGATAGCTAGACAGTTGAAATGTTCACAGATGATGTATTTCTGTTTCCGCTATAACAAAAACTAAAAATAAAATAAAATAAATATTTAAGGGGGGTCTCATACAACAAACGTGATTTTTAAGCGTTTTTTGCTCGCCATCGATAACGGCAACAGGTAGACGCTTGAAATATTCACAGAATATTATGTTGTATTTCATTTTAAAAATAAAAAAATATATATTTAAGGAGGCTCCCATACAAACGTGTTTTTTGCCTATACTGTCTACAGTTACACTTACAACATTAGAATGTTAAACATCCCCTGAACTTTCATGAACTGAGTTAAACTTCCATAATAAGCATGACAGTCGGTTCAAGGACTGTTTCGCTAAAGCACAGTCATCTTTCCAAACAAAAGGACTAATGACAAAAATACAGCATAAAACAAAGAGATTATTCAACACCCCAAAATGCAGCGGCGTTGTCTTAGCATCGACTCCTGCGCATAGCAACGCAGTTTATTCCCGGCGTAGCCCGGTGACCCATTTAGCCGCGCGTGCAGCTCCGAATGACCCAGATTCGATGCTCGGTGTCATTTGTAAATTGTACACGGTATTGAAATTATTTCTGGGAACTGATTTGTGGTTTTGGGAGGAAACTTTCCTTGAAAGTCAAGTGACAGTATTTATTGGTGAATCAATATAATTAATCAGTTCTCTCCGAATGTTTTTTAGATCGCGTCATAAAATGACGAAACGCGCCGTTTGTAAATGGGGAAATTATAATATTTTCCTGCCATATAAGAACAATATTGAGGATGAGATATTTTTTTTAATGATGCAAATGGTGGACAATATTCCATGAGACATTCTCTAACAGCCAACTATGGGGCGAGACAGAAACTATCATAGCGTTGCAAAATAATATAAAGATTAAAATTATTAAGGAACAAAGATTAGTCAAAAATCATTTATTCAATTTATGACACAAAATGCTACTGATCGTCAATAATAACATGGACGAATTTTATAATAACAAATATTAGATTATGTACATGTTTTCTTAATTTTTGGGCCCCACTATAGCGCTTCGCGACAAGACCCAGAGACAATGCGATAAATTCGTTTTCAAGAGACCACTAAGGTCATAAGGTGCAACGGAGGCAAATATAGATGTTATTTTTTGTGAATTATTGGATCAAGTAAGCGGAAATGGTCCTTCCTCGACATCTCCTGGCAATAATAACCGACTTCTTTCTGAATCCTCCTGCGAAGCTTCGCTGGAAATGGGCAATTAATGATTGGATGTTCCCAAATTATTTCCTTGTTTTGAAAAATGCTAAATATCTTCCTTATAGATTACGACATTGGGTCTCTTGAATATACGAGTAAGAGCGAACAGGTCTTTACTAGGCAGATATAAACCGCCCTAGACAGTGTCTGCCTCACATCAGTCAGAAGTAGTTACTATTACTTAACTTCCTAATTATAGAAAGGCAGGAACCTAAGTAGTGTAAATAGGATCCTAACTTCGATGACATCTTCCTATTTACTAACTAGTAAACTCATAAATAGGTGAAATAAGTGCTTTAGAAAAAATAATTAAATGACGTGGCACTATATTTTTAGGCGCATACTATTTAAGGATCTAAATATGGCGGACCTTGGCAACAAAACAATGACAAATATCACCAGCTGACGAGGGTTCAAAGATTCGGCCCAAGATACGGGACAGGACAGGTTTCGGACAAGTTATTCACATCGCAGTCGCGCGGACTGTCATTTTTGTCTTGTTATAGCTGACATTCAGAATATTGATGATGTCCTGGCTGTACTGGGCCTTACATATATAGTGCCTTTGAAAAACGAAAACTGGCTATCGTTCGTGAATTGTTTTTTATTAATATTCCCGTAGTGTTTTTTTTTTCAATATAATGCGAACTATATTTGTAATTACACCACACTGATTTCGTCGGTTGACCAGCCCCATTTTTGACGTAGATATTTTATAGATAGGAGCTATCTATATATAATATACAGCATGCTTTTCACAAGCGAATCTTTTTTTTTTCAAATCAATAAATATCTCTCAATCAACTGCAAAATCATGAGATAAAACAAGAATAAAATAACCAATAGCAAAGATCGTTTCTCAAACATCTTACGTAATGGTCGTTCGTTATCAGCGATCCATAAACACAATCACGTGCTTGGCCAAAATATTTTATCTCGATTATAATGAGCTAATATACTTACTCAGACCGTATCAGTATCATTGACAGCAAACGCAACTGGATTGTATCTCGAAGTAGGGTTGCCAAGAGTTCAAAGAATTCTTGAATTTTCGAGAATTATGAAAAGACTCTAAGGCTTACCTACAACTCGTATAAAAACCATGATTATCGGTGCAGACATCATGCAGAATTTCCAAGTATTTTTTTATTTATATAACTAACATCGAACTGCCTTATTGGTCTCAAAGTCAGTAACGCTGGCCCAAGACCAAGACAAAAGAGAGTGTATTGCACTAATATCTATTGGGCGAATCTCTGTTGAGGTCAGACGTAGGCGAAATTCGATATGTATGCCTCACTACAGCTCACTACAAATCCATCAGGATTATATTTTGTTCGTCTCTCATGCGATCCCGGATTTTTGACCTGGCAACCCTGTTTGGTGAATGACGCATAAATCGCGTCGGCAGAGTGCGCCGGCGCCTTCCGCACACGCGGCCGCGCTGCCAACGTTCATACAATTTATTTTCACACAAAAATGCGTCTTCCAAAATGTAGAATATTGTTATTGACAAAAGTTATGGGACAGTTGAATGATTTGTTATTGCCACAAATATTAATTACGGTAGTAGTCATATGTAGGTTATTAATTTTCATTAAAATAGTAGTTAGCTACCTACCTACATACAGTACTAATATGAAAGAAGTTTGCACTGAAGCAACATATTAAAATAACTCAATCAAACCAAAACCGACGATGTTTCATGGTACTGATGTAATGTACAAAAATCAAGAGATAACTTTAACACTTCTGTGTCTACTAATTCTGACCTCAGCATCGGAGACAATGCTAAGAAGTCGTTAATATCACAAGTAAACACGGCAGACGTGTAAGCGTTTAGCGGGCGCCGACGATATTAGCAGTAGAATTGCAGCCAATCTGTTTGCTTGCCCACGCGCATCGGCTTCTCGCTATTAGTAATTTAACATCTATCAATATCACACCGTTGGCAGCGCTGCTCGCATGCAAGGTTGAAGAGCCAGCAACAGCAATCTCTCGAGGAGAAATGAAATATTGATAAATATTAATTAATTTATTATCATTTATCATTTGCGTCCATCAAGAAACGTGAGTTATGAATGCATAGCAATGTGCATTAATTTTATAAGCCTAAAACTGTGGTGAAGTAGCCTAAACCAAGACGGAATGGAGTCGAAACCAGGGCGAGGGCTTGATTGGTAGTAAATAAGTTGCTGAGAGGTATTTTTAAAATTTCTTGAAGGAGCAAATGTTTACGCGCGCAGCATTTATTTGATAACGTAGGTATTAACTATGTTTCCAAGGTTAACTATGATTATGAACTTAACAGTCTGATGTACGGACGATAGCTCATCAAGATGAACACTGATGCATTTTATTTGGTTATAATAGCGGCGATATTGCACCGAAAATGTGTGTGCTTATGTGCTAGCCACTATTGCGTTTAGTACCTACTATTAAATATAATATATTCTGAGATTGAGACTGATAACACATAGTATAAATCTCTAGTGGGTGTAATTAAACCAATTCTGCCGGAACGTGTAACTCGACTCTCCTCTTCAAAGTTTCAGACAGATAATTTACCAGACCTCGACCTCCTTTTACGTATAAAAATTGTGATTTTGTCGAGCAATGTCACATGCAAATTTACATTCGCGAGCCAGCTGACCAAACATTGCTTTTATTGATCACCTGCAAACACTGTGGTATTTCATTCCCATAAGTCTTCTAAGTCAAGAAGTAGAAAACACTCGTGCGTCAACTTTATCATGCAACGATACGGCATTACTTATGGGTCTTGCAAGATTTTTACCAACACAGGCTATAATATTGATGTCAATCCAGGCCAAAGCACATTAATAACAAGTTGTCTCCTTAGATCGAGTCTCTAGAATTAAAAAAAATATCGGCAGTGCAAACGCACTGCTTTCTTGGGTCCAGCCATTCTTAAGGCAACCATGCCTCCAAACCCCTGGCAGGGACGCGCCCCCGCTGTAAAGCCCCGGGGGCTTGGCGAAATGGGTGTCAAACGGCCAGACCCGCTTTCTTCGACTAAGTCAAGAATAACATGGCGGGGTATCATATTCAAGAGTAGAACTTTTTATAATGACGAATGAAACCTTTTCCTTCCGACCCTACACGAGTTTACCATTTTATAAGCAGCCGATGAACCTCAATGAATAATTAAGTTAATTTGACGAATTCCTATACAAAATTATATCAAATAATGCTAAACCGGCTGATTAAAAATGAAAATGTGTTGGTGATCTCTAGGCTTAGATGATTATAGATAATCTAGCAGCATGTTTTTATAAAAATCTTCACTATCATCATCACGTGATTATTTAAAGTGAATAACCTATTTTGTTTTCATTTTATTAATGATTTTATTCATGACGTGCACACGTCAGTTCTGCCTTGTTTATGTTAATAAACACAAATTGGGTCGTTTCCGGAGCATATCGTAAATATGAAGCGACAACGAACACTATGAATTTTTAATGCATTTTAAAATTTGTTTACGATAGGCGTTTTTCATACCCGAGAGAATCCGTTAGCTACCTGAATGAATTTATTTTTGTACTATAACAATAAACTAAATGTAGGCAGCCACAGGTATTTTCGTACAGTGGACTTAATAATAATAAGTTTAATAAGTTTATTTCACAAAATTACTCTTATTACTTACTTCAAATCTTTTGTTTACTAACAATGATGAAGTGGAAGATCTTGAGTGGCACTGGCATATTATTGAAATCGTTAAAATTTTGAAAGACAATGACAACATTTGAGGTGCTTTTCCAAACTCAACAACTTTATTATTACGGCAATATTATTATTACGGCGACAATCAACGCATCATCTTGTTCAAAGATGGCCATTTGCATGAATCTTATGGCTGATTACGATGATGGTGTGCCACAGGACGTTTACTTCTAAAAATAAGCCTCCATAACTTTCTAAGTAGGTAAAAAGTTGTAAGCGCCCTGCATCTAGCGCGATCCTGCAACCTTAAGATGGTCGTATGTCTATCTTACCGGTGGATGTGGAGGGCTTTCAAAGAAGGGTCTCTATTCTGCCTCAATGGCCGTCATGTCCCTTGTCCACTGCCAGTAAGATATCATCATCATCATTATTATCGGCCACAGAACGTTCACTGCTAAACACGTGTCTCCCCCAAATAGGTTTCCATATTAAAACAGTTCTGTTACAAGCGATCCGCATCCAGCGCGATCCATCCATTTTCAGATCGCCTGTCCATCTTGCCGGTGGACCTACGCTACGCTTGTGATCCAATGGTCTATCATATCTCTCTTCACAGCTCTGAATTAGAACCATCAATTTGGAATTGGTTTATGTGGCCCTATTATGTTGTGTCTATGACTCTGTGTAAATATTCCGAAGGCGCCTACTCTTGTAGCACGTGCATGCATAGCTTGAACTAAACTAGTCTTCTGACATAAAGATGTTTGCAGTGGGTTCTATAAACAATCAGCTCGCTATTGACTGTCAGAGTGCGAAGCTGAACTTGGTAAATTTCCTACCAGCCTCGGGCTAGCATAACAAACATCCGATCGATCGTAACTATGTTGATTTTACACAAAGATGTTTGGATATAGTGAGAAAATATTTAGAAAAATAATATCGACCTGTGCTCCGGCGATTTTTTTGTTACTATTGTTATTTAAGTTTTGGGTCTTAATTTCGATGCACTACCCAAGAAAATCTAAATACTAAGTTTGAGAATCCCTAGACAATTTAGAAAGTCGCGCCGCCTAAAGTAAAAGGAAAGCTTGGGAAAAATTGGGAACGGCATGATAAGAAATCAGGTAGGATTACGGTCAAATGTGACGTTTTTAGGTATCTGCTTTGTCTTTTGATTAACTAGTAAGGAAAGGATACACCTACAGTGGCCGTCACGAATCAGACTCATAGTGATGTTTTTTTTCGTATTTCATAAAAGAAGAAGTCAAAAGTGTGCCATGAATAATGAGGAAGACCAGTGGAATATGAGCCCTTGTCCTCAGCAAAAATATTAAATTAATGTTTTTCAATAATTCAAAGAAACATTCCAGTCTCTTGGTCACGATTTTAGTCTCTTGAATGCAAATGCACGTTCGTAGAACAAAATCAATAGCGTGACATTTGAACCCTAGCAGAGGTATTAAACTCTCTTAAAAGGGTTGCAAACTTATGAAAACTTTGTCATTCAGAGATATTTCGTACAGGATTTTTGAATACCTAGGTTTATATTTGGACCTAACTACTTTACTTGATCTATGATTTAGAAGCAAGGAAATGGTCTCTGATTAAAGATGCTCTAAGCTGTAAACTATCTTAAAAACGCCACGGACCTGTATTAACTTAGTAACATGTATTTTTTTCTCTCATAGATGATGTAACTCTATTAGCCTCATATAAAAATATAAAAAGACAACTTTTACCCTAAACTGTAGCTACCAGCATTGCCGCCACGCCACACAAGTATTTGGTAGCTCGGCATTCATTAACATGGTTTGTTCTCCAAAATTGATCGGGTTCATAAATCGACTTATTAATTAAACTCGCTGAGACAAGTACGATGACTGCCCCAGTCAATGACAATCGAACCGCAACCTAAAGCAATATTGTGGTTTTCGGTCAAAAACCTAATACTTACTAAATCTTACGAGCATTTCATCTCGGTACAGACAGCGTCAAACAGTTTGTGACGCCCAAAATGGTCAAATAGTTCGCAACACGTTTCTGTTACAGTTGGAATAAGGTCGTGTTACAAACATTTTGGCCACTTTGGGTGTCGCGAACAAGTCGACGCTTACTGTACTTACACATGCAGATCAATAAGGTCACGGGGTTGAGAGAAGGTATGTTATTGTATTGTGTCAAGGAGCCAATCAATGCCCTTCGTTACTGAATGTTTACAATCGGAAAGTTCCGTGTTCTTGGAGAAGTAGTCGGTAATATTTACTATTTGCATTAAGTACCAAACACTTGAAGACAAAGACCCTTGAAATGGATATGCCAAATGATATTTTCTTAAGCTTACAACAGGTTTCAGTAGACTAAAAAAATCATGGGTGAGTACGTAATCGCGTATAAATAAGATTATAATTATATTTCTAGCCAGTTCTAGGTTCTAACTCTTAGTGCCTTAATTGCCTAATGTGATTGAACCTTCGGATTGTACCTGTCACATTTTGCCAAGTGGATACGTATTTATTAAAGCAGATGAATCAAATAGGCCAAAGCAGTTCATTCAAAGTGCAGTAAATCATGGCACAGCTCAAGGAGTTTGATTAATGCGAGTTCACGACGACTCAAGTCTGCGAAGATTGCAGCTCTTTTAAAAATAACAACCTCTTTTGACAAGACTGGTCTATGGTATCTAGGTTTTTACGACACAGGTTATTGCGAATCTTCAAAACAAAGTACACAGGGTGAGTTACATAACTTTAACCATAACAACACAAACACGGTATCATCTGCTGTGATCACGTTGAGAATTTACATTTATCTCTCAGAAAGGTTGTTGTTTTGCGTCTAAAAGATGACCTGATTTTATGGATTTACACATGTCACACTGGATGCCGAATCTTGGATTCTCTTTTTTTAAATTTCCATTAAACTATAACGTAAGTGGTTGTTACGTTATTCATATCAGGTATGGTTTTTCCTGACTTTAAAGTTTCTACAAATTATTTGACATATAACTGATGGAATCAGGCATAAATTTGCGGTAATCTATTATGGGTACTAGGCATCTTGCATTCACCTGAACTAACACTCAAAGCGGTAACGGTTGGTGTGGTTAGCCTGCGCCGGCGTCGCTTAGCGGCTTAGCATTTTATATGACGTACCTGGTGATGTGGTCCTGCCTCTCAATGATGTTCTGAAGACCCACGGCGTCTCGCAGCTGCATCACGATGGCTGCGCGGACGGCTTCTATCGCCTTCAATTCTTCAATCCTCTCTGACAGCACCTAGGTTAAGGGCAACTACTTTAGAACAGCCTCTGATAGCATTTGGATTAAGGGAGACTACAGAAGTTAGAGGAGTTATAATAGCACCAGCGCCAAACCTCCTCCCCCTTATTACAAAACTTAGTACTACACAGGACTAAACACTAGCCGACCAATCAGAAAAGCGTTTCTCTATCAGGAAATGTTACGAATGTGAGATTATTTCTAATTTGTCTGCTAATATTTAACAGGTACTAAGTTTTTTGTAATAAGGTGGCCTGTGTAAACTCTATGGTTATCAACTGACGTCACACTGCTTGACTGGAAATCGAGTTTGAAAGCCATTTTTGAAAGCAATCCACGTAGGTCAGGTTCCTAAAAGAACAAATCGTTCTGCATTCCAATTGTCGAATTTCTTTATACTGACGATCAATTCTAAACCTTATCGGTAAAGAATAGGGTCAAAATTCAACACTACATTTGTTGCACAGAACAGTAATCTATCACAGCCATAAACTTATAAACTGAAATACACCTGAATTCTGTAAATTGGCAAATACATACAATTCATTACCAGATATGTACGCAGCTCGTACGATCTTTGCTCTCAGCCTGGTATATTAGAAATCCAGAGCCTGATGTCAATCTAGGGAATAGAACACAATATAAATAAAAAATAGTTCTAAGTTCCCTCCCTCAAACTTGCAACTGGACAGAAAATGAATCTGTCAGGTAACAAATCAGTATAAAATGCCAAGATCATTGGCCTAAGTTGTCGTGTAAACCTACAAGTGTGTTCGTATGATTCGATTTTCGGCAAAAATAATAGTATTTTTTGCTCATTTTTGTCGTGATATGAAAAAGTTAAGGAAGTGAAATGGAGGCTGGTAGTTTATATGGAAAATCCGGCACTAACGGACGCAGTCGCGGGGAACTGCCAGTAATAAATACCTACGTTTGTAGCAAGAAACGAGACTCACCTCAACATCCTCACAATACAAAGGCGTATCCTTGAAGACTTCTTTCTTCACCACAGCCACACATGGTCCTTGGATGCCTCCAACAAATTTCTCACAGTTGAAGAACAGCGCATCTTTCTTTACTATCCCTTCCTCCACCCCGGGAAAGGTGGGGTTCATATCCACAGTTGATGATGGCGCCACCAGCGTGTAGTCCCAAAAGGACAAAGCCCCATACTGGTGTAGAAGTAGGGTAGTAGCTACATCATCAGCTAGGACTCCTGTCAGTTTGGACGCGGCCGGAAAGAAACCGATCATCTGCTTCCCCGTGCTCGAATGCTGTTGGAGTTTCAGCTCCAAGTTGTTGAGGTCGATGAACCCTTCTTTGGTTTCGGGGATCTTGATAATCTGGGGGCAAAAGGTTTTGAAATAAGAATGGATAGTTGGAAATTTAACGATCGTCGAGTATTTTTCAATTGAACTTTCTCCGATTTGAAATATTATGACGTTTGAATAGTAAAAATAAAGCAGTCAATGAAATTATATTCAGTACCCTTACGTACTTTACAATAAGAAACGCAACCTATACGACGAAAAAATAAAAATATTGTAGAAGATTTGAGAGTAACTAGATTAAATAAAAACTCTTTAATTTATTAAGATGTCAATATTATAATTTACAACAAAGTTAAGCAAAATAATTATAATTCTTTTAAAAAATATGTTTTTGTTATGTCATAAGAGGAAAATTCCGGTATAAAAAGTGAACAATGAACAAAACACCAAAGACATTGTTGAATATCCTATTTCGTTCTATCGCAAATAAATTATGTAGTCGAAGTTATATTGAATGCATAATGTATTAACATATTAACATGACAAAACATCGGTTATATTACCACAAACAGTACTGTGATTACAGATGTAGGAGGATTCCACTGTATTTAAACTCTCAAGACCACTAGACCTACGCAGGGAACAAATCAAGCAAAGGTTTTTGCAAATACCCAATCACTTGCAGACTAGGTAGTTAAAACTTTTTTCGCCTGCGACAATTATGGATTGAGAGTACTAACCAATTCGATTCATAAGTGAAGGTTAACGCTTGCCTATCTCAAAAATAATCTTTACATTGTGCGATTTTAGGCGTGCGCGCATTTGAATGCGATCGCATAGATATGCCGACTACGTACCTATGGGATTTGAATTAATAAAGGTGAAAGACCTCGAAAACCTCTTGTTGCATGCACGCTGAAATTATTATTCTGACTTAAATAGTTGGAATGCTCATAATTGTGGTTGAATGCTTGAAAAATCGTTTCAGGAATCAGGAATGTTTATCACTCTCTATGTAATATTCATACGAAAATCAGCCTTCTACGTTGATTAATGTTGGTATGTGCTTTGCAGTATCCTCAAATAATACATATTTCATTATTTCTTTCTAGACTCAAGGTTGTGGGGTTTTCACGCATAAGAGCTATGAAATGTTAATTATTTTTTTACAATCGATTTGGACAGACCAGGTGTTACAAAACTACCCGCTAGAACTGAAGGGAGCTACCCAGTATCAGCAACTTAACAACTTTCTCCTAGAAACATGGGTCGAAATATGCCAAAAAAGTTCTTTCCGTAGAAAATAGAAAGCAGATGAGTCACGTGATCGAGTGTGGAAATTCAAAATTATTTTAGCGACTTATGTTTCTAAGAGAACTCCCTTCACTCTCAACGATATTTGTAAAATGTGTATATGTGTTAAGATGGCATCTTCACAGCAAACTTTCAATATGATACTATGATAGTACATAGGTACTTTCTTAATACTTAGGGATAGCCCTAAACAAGGCTCTGTTGCAAAATTAGTTTAACCCTAATCAAACGCCAACGTACTTATTTCATGGTGAGTGAAACAGAGCCTAGCTGACAAGCATCCAATATAATTGTGTAATTAAGTTAGTGGTTGATTGGCAACATGATGGAAAGCACTCAAGGTACTCCAACGCCTATCTTGGCAAATTAATTATAACGTAATGTAGGACGTCTTGTGTCCTCACTCCGAGTGGAGCGTCTTGAACTATCATGCATAGTCATAAGTCATGATGTTTGTTTGTGTAAAACAGATAATATATGTAAGGATTTTGTCACATAAACTTGATTGCAGCTCAAATTGATGGGCCTAGATAAGTACATTAGGTATCTGCTAATTTGAAATAAATTAAATATAAAGGATAGAAACTTAAGTTTTTAAATTCTGTTTAAGGGAATCACATGTTCTCCAAGTAATCGAGACGTGACACTATTGCAGTCGTGTTATGTATTGCTTGTAATATAATAGCACTTTTATGCGCAATAATATTAAAGCATGTTGTATAAAAGAGCATGTTGAATAAAAAACAATGAAAATATTTTTCTCGTAGAGCTAGTTTTGAAAACAACTTCTTTTCTTTGTGAATGGCTGGGTTACATTAGTATCCACACGGACTAACCTTATTACGTTCCATTTTATAATCGACTTACGAGTAATAAAAAGAAATATACATTGCAGTTGTGTGACGACTCTGAGCGGGATTAATGAAGTGATTCTTAGATACTTCAACCGATTGCAATCATAGATTTATAGGGCCGATATTCCCGTACCTAAGTACATAGTTAAATTACAGTGTTATATGTTAAAGATGTCAAAAATAACATTCCCCTCCCCTCTCATTTTGGAGAATAAATGTCGGCGAACTGCAATGATATCGAGATTTGAAGAAAATGAAATAAAAGAATAGAACCCCAATTTATCACACACTCAATAAAATAAACAATGTAAGCATGGCGCCACACAATTTATTAAGACGTTAACAATAAAATCGCAGGAAAAGTTTTAAAAGTAAGTCCTGGACTTGGCTGTTAATCTACAAAAATATAGGTCATTGCAACACCTTGGCACTTACACTCTTTCCAGTTCATAGGAAGCTTTCTCCATTTAGGTTGCCCATCGTTCGTCTATGCGAAAAAGATGAATCTCTAAAAGATACCGGCTTTTGCTTAAGAAATTCAAAGAGCCAGCGCCGGACAAGTTCCCTTTGAGACAGTCACTCCCGAAGATTGTCAATGAATACGAAATGCAGCGATGTTCCCGGCATGCACCATGCACGGCCGGAAGTGCACCTTGGCAAGTATTATACACATTACAACTATAAATATCTTATGTGTGTGTGTTTCTCTAACATAGACGATAGTTGAAAGGCGCTAGTTCAAGTTCAAACGTTTATTTGCCAAAACACAGTAAAAAAAGGTAACAAAATAAGTTAGCTACAAAAAGTTACAAGAGATTGTGAAAAAAGTCACACCTATAATTATCTACCTAAAACTATCAAAAATCTACAAATAAGGTATATTTATCATTACTAATAAGTACATATTTGTATAATAAAAGATGTGTAAGGTTCACAAAGGTTCAATTATAGTGCAACATTAAAGATTTGATTGTTAATAGGCTTTAGGATTCCTGAAAAGGGGAAATATGTATCGATGTACCTAAGTTTATTTAGATCTTTTATCGATCCAATTTTAGGTAGGCACAACAATTACCTTACGATAAAACAATACAATGTCGAAAGATATTAAACGCTTTATCTACAAAAATATAAAAATAAGCCTATCACAGAATTTGCAGTGTGACGTAACCGTGCTATCATTTAATCTCCTCCGCTAAAACGATACTCGATAATCCTGGACATGTCATCGAACGACGCAAAAACATCGAGCTCCACGGTAAATACGCGCTCTGAAATAACAGCGGGTCAGCACGGATTATGTCACCCTACTAGGGACACGAACGGGGCCTAACGAGAAAGTTATCGAATATCGATACATAAAGTAATACATATTTAAGAATGTATTTCTGAAAGCAAAAGGGCGACATTGCTCTGTAGAGACAATACATTGATATGTTAATGTAACCTACACATAACTGCGGAAGAAGAATTCACGATAGCATTTTAAAGACATATCAAACTATACGTTTGCTTACTTTACATTCGGTATCAAGAATCCAAGCATAGCACCTGCCAAAAGTATAAAATCTGGAAGATCCTTCTTTTGGAAGCATATAGGCCGAAGTTGGACAAAATTATCGATATTGTATTCTTCTGCCTATAGTTGGGTAAGCCTCTTTATGATCATATTAGGTTTCACCAGGACAATGTGAAAAAGAAGGTAGGAAGAAGAAACTTATAATTATTTTTATAATTTTTCGCGGTCAAAAGGCGCGGCGCGTCAGAGGTTAAGCATTTTTTTTCAAGGCTATACTCATCGACATCCAACCGACTGTTGCCCATCCCTATGGATTATGGACCCAATACAAGGACGCGAGAGGGTAAGGAGCCGCGGGCACGCTAGCCGCATTGGAGGAAGGCTGACATCATTACTAACCTACATAACAAGAGTACTTTAACCAGTACTGGGCTTTTAAACGCCGTAATGTGGTTGTAAAAAGGTTTTTATTCGTTCCATGTTACTTCACTTTTAATTTTGAATAGAAACGCAATTTCTTATCCAATATTCATGTAGGTGAACCTACTACTTTGGATGACTGTAGATTTATTGAAGGACAAATATACTCGTACACGTGAGTACTCCACTACAATTGCTTAGCACATGCGTTAGATACCTTTAATAGGGTATTAGGTAATCAAATCAGACCTATGAAACATACATGGCATTTACATAAACATGTTTGCGATCGATTCAGTGCTAAACCGTTATCATTATAAAGTGTCACGTGGGGCGAGGCATGAGCCGTATCGTTTTATGAACACGTAAATGACATTATATTATAGGTGTCTAAATGCATATACACTCTAGATATACGGGTTTTGTTAAAGATAAGTAAAGAGTGTTATTTGTGAATTAATATGAAAATATGAGTTTACAAAATAATACATTATGATATAATGTTAAGAGTGCCAAGAGAAAAATGTCTATGTAAGAACAGTAGGTAACTATTTAAATGTGTTAGAGGTCTTTGAATTCGTTGAGAAGTATCCTTGAAGTTAATCAATGTAGTTTTCTATGATTTTAGACACTACATATCATAAAACCACTGAGTAGATAAATATAAGCAGATACCCTTACATTGGATAATATACTTATGTTATTATTGTGTTAAAACACCGAAATAAACAAGAATGTCTACTCGTAAAATGCTAGAAATATGACAATACTATAATAGATATATGACTATTTGTCTGTCTGTCACCCTTCACGCTTAAACCGATTCTGGGAAGAGTTCAGTGACATACAGGTGACTGAATGTGTAATCGGGTCTTATAGGAATAGAGATAATTAGGGATACTGGAAAGGACTTTTCGTCGTTATATTAAAACATTCAGGGGGTGAAAAGGGTGATTGAAAGGAGAACGGCAGATGACTAACTTACACCTCCTTAGATTCCTTTTGGATCATAATTATTTATTATCATTATTAAACAAATGAAACAGATGCTCTTATGGTGACAGAAAACATCGTGAGGTAACCTGCACATTCGGGCGACGGAATGTGTACCTAACCGTGATCCAAACCGGTCAGGGTTCCCCTGTTAACAAGGTAACCCTGTTTACATGGCAGTCGCTCTACTGTAACTGAACATGGTCCAAAGCGGACCCTGGGCTCTGCGTGCGAGTGCAAAAACCGGGATAAGGCTAAGATGAAGAAATACAACAGTTTCCATATAAGGGTTTTTTTCTGCCGTCGCCTGCCGTTTTCCTTCATAAGGGAAATCCGACAATAGCGTGGGCGCAGTTGCGAGGAATTGCTAGTTAAGTCTTTGATGGATATAAAATAATAAACACAGCCAGACGGATGTGCAAAATCTTGAACCTAATGAAATACGTCAAAGTTGACATTAAAAACAAACAAACACGATTTTAAATGTGTTTGCCCGGCTAATAGCGGATATTGTAAAAAAAATACATTATTTATGCAAAGAGACAATGTTTAATAATTGTTTTAAATTGTTGTTCGTGTTTTTCTACGTATTAAAGTCTACATTTTGTTACCGGAAGTAAAAATTATTAAATGCGCGAGGTTTGCCTTTCGTTAACAACGTGCTCTAGTCCTATACTATACAGGGTTAATTGTGTAAACAGTCTGATCCAATGGTGAATATAGCCATTAATACCTATAACTTTTACTGTGGAATCATAAAAGAAATTAAAAATAAATCAGGTCCGCCATACAAAACTTTGTATTTTCGATAAAAATGTATGGAGAATTGGAGAGCCATTTTTTTCACGATTACAGTGATGTCTCCAAATGATTAGTTCGGAATGAAAAAGGTATCAATAAATTAAACTAAAAAATGCGTGCCGAAAGTCAGTCAGTGTACTACCTACTTTTAATATTATACCTAAGCGTTAAAATAAAGCCTGTAATTGCTTTAACGAAAATTATTCAGGAGACTTGAGAGTGCTTGAAATGCCTGCGTTTCTTATAGTTATAATTCTTTGAAAGTTTTTTACCTGCGTTTCAAACATAAACATAAGACCACCACTTTAAAGCAATAATTAATTTACTCACACCATTATAATAAAATCAATAACCAAAATCAAGAGTCTATTAGCGTTTATCAAGGAAACTAGCCAAGTTTCAGCCACTGTATAGTATAGTGGGTATAGTAATAAATAAGATTAAAATGAAAACAAATGCATCACGTGTCGCGTGGCGCGCAGCGTGCGCGGGCGCAAGATAAGGAGAGGAATTTGCCGATGCCACGCATAGTGCATACACTGTGCAGTAGTAGTAACACCTATTCCGTCGAGTTGATCAAAAAATTGATAGTTTAACTATCGAGTTAACCATTGAAAACAGTAACATTATTGATACTTAGTTATCTTTATATTTCGAAATCCCCATCTAAACACATCATCACATATTGTGACAAAAAGTAGTATCTATAAACCTTGCATCTAAATCGATTCAGCAGTTTCGAAGGAAACAGGTAATAACAGACAGACACACTTCCGAATTTATAATATTAAGTATGGATGGTACAATTTGGATATAAATTCTCTAAAAATGACATCTTTACTTGATCAATATACCTACTGACTGAGTCCAAATACTATCTATAGTATCGATACGCAAACGAAACTTGATGTCTTAAAATATTAATAAGCACTGTCAATAGTCTTATTAATAGTATTGATATGTATATCGTACCGATACTATTGTAAACTATCGATAATTCAGCGATAGGCAACCCTACGACTCTGTTACGCAATCACCAAGGACGATAGTAAAAAGTTAGGCCTACCTTTCTAATCTTCAATGCAAATGCAAGTGAACTTTAATATGTTGAACAAAACGCGTATTTGATAGAAGAATTTTCCTGTTAGCTATAGATATTTTATTACTGAATTGATTATTATTTATTTACTGAATATTTTCATGGATTTGTTATTTTGAAAACAAACCAAAGTTGTAAAAGCAAACAGAACATAGAGACGGACAAAGTCCCATAAAAATTCGCATAACAATTTCCTGTTTTTTTTATTTGTAATAGGTAATGATACTCGGAGTACTCGCAAATAACCTATTTAAGTATGCGTTTTGACAAAGCAAATTTAAAGCGTTTAAAATAAATATGAATATTGAGAAAAGCAGCAAGCAGTTTTTTGCTTGAAACGAATAACAAGGATAACGGTGGAGAATCTCAACCGAACTAGTGCAGGAGATATTGTAGAGCACAATTACGCAATACACAGGTGCACTCTCTGTTTCTTCAATGTCAAAGTTCGGTGAGACGGCAATTCGACATGACCGGAAAGAAACCGAGCGAGGCACAGGACCAACGGCTTAACGTAATTTTCGATGCACGGGGGTGTTGACACCACCAGTCATGACTCCGAACTGTTTCTGCATTATTTTTAGACAGAAAAGCCCAGTAACAAATTCCAACCCGACCCGGAATTCAATCCCAGGACCTAAAACAACGAGGCGGGCTTAAGATTGAATTGAACTACATTAATGACATTGCAAACATTCCAAAAACCATCATAAAATTAACTTTTACACCCAACTGTGGGCCAGGGCTGAAAAATAGCGGAATAGATGCAACGCACAAGGAATGATGTCCTCAAACAAAAAATGGAATTCTGATAACCATAAGGTATTAAGTGCCAAAAAGAAACAAAAATGTATTTTCATAAATCCATCAGTCATTACTAAATTACTGTGTACAGAAAAAAGAACTAGCAAGATGATGCTTTTAAAATTTAAAAGTCATTCTTACCTCAGCGCCAACCTCCCTCCACGTGATGAGTAGCCTCTCGGTCTCCCTCGAGGACACGAAGAGGGCCACGTTATCTGGTCGCAAAGCCCGTAAGAATCTCGGCAGGGTCGCTCCAAGAACCACCACATCTTCAGGACACGCTCCGACTGCGTTGCGAATTATCGCTTTGGATTCCGATCTGGGGAAAAAATATCGGTGTAGAAAACCCGTGTTTCGTGTGGGCCCTATGCAAGGGCCCTGGGACTTGTCCTGCCCTGCCCTGGGCCCTAGACAAGATGCTATCTACATAGAACAGATAGACAGCGAACTTTGCTTCTCCAACGAAATGTTGAGACACGTATAGAAAAGTCATATGTCAGTTTCATACATTTTGTTAGCGGTACCGAACATCGCTGTAGATTGTTAAAACCATCACCCAGGAGACTGTCGACTTGTGTGAGAAAATAATTATATGAATAGACTAAAATTTCCTTTTGTAGTTTTTAGAAATAAAAATTAACCGACTGCACGAATTTTGTATAGTATGAAGAGCGCAACTAACATTGCGTTACGGTGAGATTAATGAATCATTTCAATCGATTTAATTTCTTGTATCTTCTAACTAAACTATCAATCCACACTGAGACCGTGTAGTGGAGTATAATTAGGATCATATCTCCTCAAAGCTGACGTAAGGCCTTTGCCCAGAATAGGCTAACTTAACTTATTAGACTCTGATCTGACAGATCTAACAGACCTATTATAAGGGGCTTTTAAAAAAAAATTAAGGGGTAGAAAGATTTTCGGAAGTACATAGTTTAAAACATACCTATAAATCTCACTCTGTCCGGAAGTGTAAGAGAGAGCTGTACACCTTGTGGCGTGTGTCGGGAGCACATCCCTCGCGATGTAGTCCTCGATCCACTGTAGCGCCCGCCCTGAGCCATTGTAGTCGCAGTACACAACTGTAAAGAAGAAATAAGTTATAAAGATAGGAAGGAACAGGATATAATGTTTCAGACTTAAGTTTTAGGACGAGAAGTAAAAAAAAGAAGTCAGAGATAACTGAGGTTTAGGAAGATATTCTAATATTTGCTTGAACAGAATCATAAGAATGTAAAAATATCGTAGCAGATACGCAAAGTATACGAAACGAAACTATTGAAAAATAGTTAATAAACTAACTAATTAAACAAATCGATGAGATCGCGAAAGCAAAATTCTTTTGAGAGAAACCATAATATTGGATTTCTTGAGCCAGTGTTGAAAATCAATAGTTAAGATTTTAGTAACAACACCAAAATTAAATGTAGAAACGACTGATTAACTAATGTTACCTAATCAGATTGTTTGATCAGTAATACTTCTGTTGCTGGGCCAGTGCAGTAATCAAACTGTTTGGTCAGTTGGATCCATAATCAATTTAGGTAAACTCATTAGCCCAACTAACCCAGTTAAGCCGGTTATAAATACATATAGCAACGAGTTCGTCGAACCTTGGACCCAATGTCAGACGGTTGGCCGTGCGTACATGTAAAAAGAATGAAGATATATCTAAGATGTTATCGCTAGGGCCCGCAAATGTTGAGTATTCGCAGTATTGTGTTTTGTGAATAGCCGTACATCAATCGATTCGAGAGTGGTAAAGATCGTTTTGATAAAAATGAATCTAGTGGTATGGGGTATTTTCAGACCGCAATAAATCATAGCAGACGTCAATAAACTGATATACAGGGCGTCCCGTTAATAAAGTATAATCTTTTAGATACAGACTAGTTACATCATGCTCTATATGCCAAAAAAATTTTAAGTAAAAGTGTTGCCAATTTTGAGATTTTGGTTTTGAGTTTTTATTATTTTTGGGAGCCTAACTAAAATTTTGAGTAGAAAGTGACTATTGATTTTGGTGTTTGTAATATTCAAGAGTATTAAAATAGAAACAGACTTTCAAAGAGCCATTAATTGAAGAAGTAGCCATACAATAATTAGATATATATCTAGAAAATGTTTACTTATTTACTTGAAAAAAAATTTGGCATATAATAGGGCATAATGTAACTAATCTGTACCTAAATGATTATTCTTCATTAACGGGACACCCTGTATTTAGCCTACGTAGGTACAATTTGGAAATGGATCAATGTATAATACCAATAAATAAAGGAGTTCAGTACCATTTAACGTAAAATCAGTAATTTATTAAATACATTTGATGTACAAAACTTGTTTTTACTCCAAGTATGAATAAAGATAAATTGATTCATTTCAAAATATTAAAAAACAAGAATATTACAATTAAGGAAAAAATATCAATCAATCATTAAGAGATAACATTTAAAGGCAACCTCTGAAATTCGTATGTTTTTCATTGCTAATGAACAGTGATAGCGTTTTGTTTACCACTTGGGCGGCCAGCACGCACTGATGGCATAACAGCTGATATCATTTGAATAGTAAATCCATACAAATATTATCGTAGAGTTCTGAAGTCCAAGGAACTATTTTGAAGGATTTCATTCATGTTAAATATGCAGGCACAAGCTAAACTGAACGACGCGAAGACAAAAAGCGTGCATTTTTCGTTTCTATTGAGCGTTCAACAGCATCAACCTCATTAGCTAGACACTAATCCAAACTAGATTTGCTTTGCTGTACTAACATGAACAATCATTTCTTTTTGTATTACACGCAAATACTACGAGCATAAACATACAATTATGCTTTTAATTTTTATGGAACGCTCATTAAAATAAGGTGTTCCTCACGGATACAATTTTGGTCCTGTACTGTACCTGTATTGTGTAAAAATCGAATGATAATCACAGTTCTGACGATATAAATAGCTCATTTTCCCTGACAATCGGATTTTTCTTCAGAAAAAAATCGCAAATTAAATGTCATTAAAACATTGAACAAACATAATAAGCGGACAAAACCACAACACTCTGATAACGCTCGCGTGACCTATATCTTTCAGTTTCAATTACAGATGATAGCAGTGACGTAGAAGGAAAAATACCTAGGTATTATTTTATGCATGCAAGTAAACATTTATTTTCCATTTTGTATGGTTTTGTTTACAAGAGCAATAACAGTGTGCTAACATTAAGTGAAGTACACACGACAGCAAGTGAGACTACACATGTTGACCTTGACACCGCCTCTATTCCCTACGTAATAAAACTCTTTTCGTTCAACTGTATACCTGGACGTGCTGTCTACTGTATCTATAGTAGATTTTGGGTCAGTGGCACTAACCAATTAAGTCAGAAATTATTGTATACTGATTCTGATAACGCATGAAGGTTGGAAGTCAATGAAAGTGAATGAAATTTTGCGCACTTTTAATTATACACATATTTTAAGATTATGGATCATCAAAACAATTATGAACAAAAATTGACGTTCGTTTGCATGAACTGCGTAATAAAACCTATTAAAATGACATTGAAAACCAAATCCATGTCTAATCCCTTTACGGTAGATACAGATAGTGAGCACTGCACTAGGTACGATTAAAAGAAACAAACAAAATATGTCGTACCACTAACACAATGTCACAAACGACTAACTCTTTTATAGAATTTATTATTCATTTGCTGAAAAATGCATCTAAATTCATTAATCGGTATGAATTTAGATGCATTTTCTAGGATTTCCTGATTCCAGGTTTTTCGTAAGTTTTCCTCCAAGGTATGTGGAACTTCTGTGGCAACCACGCCTACACATTACATTAAGGTTTAAGGCCAATAGCTTCTTCTGTTGAAATAAGCAGAGAGCGCAAGCGAGCTCAAGTAAAGCTTTCATTCTTATATTATATCGTTCGTTTTTTTATGCATGACTTGATGGATTGGGTGCGGGTAAAATCTTTTATTTAGTTATTTAAATGGTATTAAAGTCCCTCTGATGCTTAAACAAATCTAGACCGACAACCCTTATCTATCAGCCGCCTGCCGAGTGGCATATTGACAAAAATCGGTGTCAGCTAGGTACTGAAAATGTGTGTTTGTTTTGAAGACGTCTTGGACAATGGACAAAATCTACAGAAGCTTTCCTAGTGCTCTATAGTTCCGATTTAACATTATTATGTAAATTAAAACCGCTGAGTTTACTCCACGGGTGGACAACAGGGTCGTAAAACGTCGATTGTGTTTGCACATACATGTGCTGGCACGTGTCTGCGCCTGTTGTTCCGCGTTTTATGATCGGTTTATACTTTACAGCACAATAGCGTCGATCTGCCGATGGTAATTGTGCATGCAAGGCTAATGAAATGCGGAGATGGGGTATATTTTATAGAGCAAATATGCACCTGAAATCTTGAATCTCAAAGTTTAGATACAACTTCGAATCTACGTAAACATTAGGCAGCACTTCTTAACAACAGTGCACTGGAGCACAAAATTTTTCAGAAGTTTTTTCAAACAGTCCAGGACTTACCTACGTACCTACAACGCGAAATCTTGTGCAAAATGTTCAATTCTCCATAAATTATAAATGCGAAAGTGCGTCTGTCTGTCTGTTACCTCTTGACGCTTAAACCATTAAACCGATTCAGATGAAATTTGGTATGGAGACAGTTCGAGACCCTGGAAAGGACATAGGCTACATTTTGTCGCGATATAAAACCATTAAGGGGGTGAAACGGGGGATAAAAATTTATATGGAAAATTTAAATCTTGCGGGCGAAGTCGCGGGGAACCACTAGTTCTCCATAAATTGCACTTCGGCACCGATATCGGTTGCGTTGTGCTTAAAAACGGATAAATTAATAGATAGAATATTATGTATAAGCTAGTAGAAATATTTAAATATGAGATTTAATTATATCTACTGACGTGACGTGACGAAAAATAATGGAAATGTAAAAAAAATGAAAACAATTAATTTATAATTATTTTTATAACTTAAGCAATTATTTTGCAAGTTTTTACGAAATCAAATTGAATTCCGCTCACAAAAAATAATCGACTGTGTCATCCAGTGGGACTCGAACCCACGTCCCTTCGCTATCCGGGCGAGTGCTCTTACCAACTAAGCTACGGAGGACGTTAGTCAGCCGATGAATTTTTGTAAGTCCTTGCTACGCCAGTGAGCCGGCGTTCGATTTCATCAATACTTGGGGAATGTACCCGCATGTATCCGATGCAAATATTTTTACAAATATTTAACCATCAGTTAAGATGAAACAATTAATTCGTAGTAACGATGGTCACGATCTCACGATAGACCAACACAAAGAATGACACATTAATGATTCATATCATAACAATAAACAAACAAAGTGCACTTGGTGCACTATTGCGAGTAAATGATAGTAATACAAGGACTTGGCTTGTATGTCAGTCTGTCACAGGGCCCTTTGTTTTGGGGTCAAATGATAAAAGGGTCATGACAATGAAACGACTTGTAAAATATCACACAATTACACATTTCACGCCAGACAGACAGGAGACATAAATATAATACACACAGGATATGAACCTACCTCTAAATTACAGCTATTCTGATTTAAAATTTATTGTGCTAGCCGCAAACATGAGGAGTAGAAGGGAAAAGGTCATGACCAATAGATGTTCAAATCTCCACCAAGACGGGCGAAAGGCTAACAATATTTTTATTTTTTATATGTCCACAACATTCTACTGACAGTTGGCTGCTATTAGTCTATTCCCAGTAGTAACTATTATATAATCTATGCTATTACTAAGTATCTAGTTGTCTTTTCGCTTGATTGGTCACGTTGGTGACATGACAGAAATTTGAACTGCATGCTGCACTGACAAACAGTGGTCAGTGTCTGTCTTCATTTTACAGTACGTAGGTAGTTTAGTTGTTGACTGTACCCACTCTGTTCACCAACGCTCACTGTTCTTCACGAGTAAGCTACTCACCGTGACCTATCCTACACCTTACACACTAGTAATTTACTACGAGTATAGGCGTGATAATAATGTGACGATGATACGAGTAACTTACGATAATTAACAATGAGTCCTTTGCCAACTTTAATATGACAGTTGGTTGAGGGATCATTCGCCTGGATAGCATAGGGTCGTAGCTTTGAGTCCTATCTATCACGTTCTTTAAATTGTCAAGTGAAATTATTGACTTAACGACCAATGTGGCCATTTTAAGCTACAGGTCTCAATAGCTTTCAATTTTTGAGCATTGTGCTACTGTATGATTTTTACTAGCTAGCTGAAAAACTGCTGACTCAGCCAGTCAGCCTGACTAGCTAGCTCGCTAACTAAAATTGGCTAGAAATGTTCAAATTAAAAGTTTTAATGTTAGTGTCAGCTATTAGGTAATCTGTGGCCTAACGTTGAATATTAGGCATTGGAGACGACGACACAAATTAAAAATATATGTAACAGACGCTCTCACAACTGAAGATGACTGAAGCAGCTGCTATCTACTGAAAATTATTAATCATACTACACTTCGTCGTGTTAGTGTATTTCGTGTTTACCAAAATAAACAAAACACTATCGACGTCCTTGGCCAAGCTACTCCAAGTTCACATAACAGTGTAGCATAGGCAGCCGCGCCCGCGCCCACTTGAGACTTGCGTGACCTTCCACAGGGCCGTTATGTGAAGTAGTAAACTTGACCGTAAAGTGAATCGTAAAGCAACTGTAACGAGAGAGAACAATACGGATGTTTTACGCCTCGTTGAAACATTGTTAAGAATACAAGAAAAAAGTTACAGCCAAGTATAGATAAAATAAAAATAAGACCGTATTTTCTCTTCATTCGTCTTTTCTTACTAAATCAACAGCAAATTAATTTAAAAACATTTTAATTTCATTTGACGGATAACAATACCTACCTTGCATAAACCTAACAAATGAGTACGGATTATTTACTTTACGAATTAACGAAAGAAAACGTAGAAAATCATTAGCTAAGTCAACAAACCATGTAGGTACCTATGTTTGTGTTTTGGTGTTTGTTCAACTCATTTTCCATTTTGTAATAACATGGAGTAGTAATATGTATATGTCACCGTAAGATTATAAACATCGTTCGATTACAATCTATCTCGTGAGACTGTAAACTGTCGAAAAATTGTGAACCGTATCATACAATATGTAAAAAAACCCTGTCCGACCCGTTAATAAAATATTAGTAAAAAAATTACCCCATGAAAAAAAAAGATAAAAAATACTACACTTAAAAAAACTTACATGGCAACGCGAAGGGCGGTGACGGGGCGCGCGGGGACGCGGCATAGCGCCGGCACTCGCAGGTAGCGCAGTCATGACCCCAGATAACCCTGGCTCTTATTATTAGCCAGATAATAATGTGTCAACCGTAAGAAACAGAGACTTTTTGGTAGCTCTGAAAAGAGCTTTTTTTTGTGGTGGTGATTAGTGTTTTGTGGACTCGTGGCCTGCCTGCGTGAAACCTTTTCCGACCCTGCGATGCCCGTAGTGAACACGCGTTTGTGCAAACGCTGGAACGCACGCTCTGACGGCACTGTGATACCCAGCGGAATAGCAAAAAGCACTTCATAGTCTCTGCGAGCTTCAAAATAATCACAGTCACTCCTATCCAGACACATAAGCATATTAAAGTATTCTTGATTCGTATACGACATTTTGCGGATCATCGGAACGGAACGACCACTCGTAAGTAATGTTATCGCGAAACTGACCTGTAATAATATCGGGATAGCCGCCGGCACGTGCCGCGGCGATATCAAGGGCCGCGGCTACGTTTATTGTAGTACCGACAAAGCGAGTAGGCGGCGTCAATGGAGCCGCGCGCCCGCCGGGAGTGTTAACGTATTTTGAAAATTACCCCGTTTTAGGGTAAATAGGTGCTAAACTTGTTAACTTTAAAAATCGCCAAAGATAAATTATTAATAAATTACGTAATTTTTATACTTATTTTGGTAACGGTATTAAAGCAACTTTATGACCCTTTCGGCTCGGACAGGGTTTTTGTTACGTATTATATAATTGCAATTTAACGCATTATTCATCACTATATTATAATCTATCGAAGTGAAACTGTTAAATTACAATCTGTCTCGCGTCAAATTGACAACTGTCCGAAAGCTCTTCCTGATTGGTCGGTCTTAAGGTAAGAGCGATCAATCACGACCAGCCGTTCTTTGTCCCCGCAGAGTTCGAAATGAAATAAATACTTAAACAAATATTATAACACGAAAAAATTATGTTATATAAGTTATGTTAGGAAACTAGCACTAATTCGTTGTTTATTATTCAAACTGCATTTTTTTGGTTAATCACATAAATTTTTACGTCCACAATAATTTTACATAACTAATTCTATAGATGTAAGTTATTTTCAACACAAAACCAATTTATAGTCACGAAAACACTGTAGTTTACATTCAACAACAAACCAAATAACAAACAAAATATGGCGAGTGCCGGGGCGGCGGGGGGCACAAAACGTTCAACCAATCAGCGCCTGAGATGCATTCCGTTCTAAGTCGATTCACAATTTGACCGCTTCCCATCGATAGATTACAATATAGCGAAAAATAATGCGTTAAATTGCAATCATATGTTACGGTTCACAATTTTTCGACAGTTTACAATCTCACGAGATAGATTGTAATCGAACGATGTTTATAATCTTACGGTGACATATGTAATAATAATATACATATAGGTAGGTACTATTGTCCTTAG
This sequence comes from Pyrausta nigrata, assembly GCA_949316185.1. Lineage (NCBI taxonomy): Eukaryota > Metazoa > Arthropoda > Insecta > Lepidoptera > Crambidae > Pyrausta > Pyrausta nigrata. The sequence continues at coordinate 11,168,630 of OX438955.1, read as the reverse complement.
AAAACTACGATGCAATGTGCAAACGATTTTGACCCTAAGACTCGTAACCCGCACTTGTCCTCGATAGTACATCATACTATACATTTTTGTTGCAAGATCACTTGTATCTCCTATTTCAACTCCATAATATGTGGCTGTGTTTGGCTTGATGTACTGTTCATGTAAGGGAAGGAGTACTAGTACTTATTCTGTGGTGGGGGTTACATACAGTGGACGCATATTACACAGTTAACTATTGGTTCAATATTCGTCAAGTAAATCTAAATAAAAATAAAATGAATCAGCAACTTACTAAAATATTGGAACGGATTTTGTACCTATGAGCTTAACACTTATCGCTTTATGTAAATTCAAGTTTGTGCTAGGACGAATGCTAATCTTTGTCCACTGAGTATTTGTAATGGCAATATTTGCTGCCATAATATGTCATGCGAACGAGGCGTGATTTGTGCATTCGTGTATCTAGCATGCTGGTCCACGAATATTCGAATAATGATTGTTGAAAAAATTTTTTTAAAAGCAGGTATAAAATGCTTATGACCAAATTCCTAGCTTTCGTACGGCTAGAGAGTGGAATTCGTTGTGTTTCCTAAACACTACGATTTGGATTCCTTTAATAATAATAATAATAATGTCCACCTAGCCGAATTTCGACTACGGTGGCCTATCTCAACAGATATTAGCCAACTGCGCGGGACATATTATAGTGCACAAGTGTGTGCGCAATACACAGGTGCACTCTCTGTTCCTTCACTCTCATAATTCGGTGAGACGGCAGTCCGACATGACCGGAGAGAGATCAGGCGCAGGACCAACGGCTTAACGTGCTTTCCGAGGCACGGGGGTGTTAACACCACCAACTTCCTGACTCCGGAGCTGTGTCTGAGTAATTTCAAGACAGAAAAATCCAAACACTCTCGGCCCGACCCGGAATTCGAACCTGGGACCTCGTTGGTCTAGTGGTCAGCACGCTGGATTCCTTTAAGAAAAGAGTGAATAGGCTGCTTCTAGACAGAAATGTCACATCCTCGACTGCATCTTCGCTTACCATCAGGTGAGATTGCGGTCAAATGTCTGCCTATTAAAAACAAAATACTTTTGATAGCAGATTGAGCCCAGGCAGAAGCTATTTGTCTGATTACAAGGGTTGCACTTGCAGCTGTTTCAAGACGTATAGTATTCCTTTTAAAATCGGTTATTCACGCAGCCAAGGTTATCACTGAATGAATAATTAAATTAAACAGCTGTATTGGATTGGTAACATTATATCACACTTAAAATTAAATGTACGATATTGTTATTGTTCCGTTGAGCTCATATTTTGTCACACGTGACTCTACCTTTGTTCGTAACTTCTCTACTTAAAACATAGCAAAAACACATAATTTGACAACATACCTAATGTATTATCTAACTAAAAATATTATCCATTATTGCAGCAGATAAATAATAATTGAAATGCTTAGCATAGCAAAAATGCAATAGTTGCATTTTTTTATCAATTTGTTTTATTAAATTCTATACTTTTGAAGACACGATCATGCATTATTATGATTGTAATGATAAATAATAAAGACAAAATACATACTATTTAGTTTGTAAATAAATCAAAGTCTATAAATCAAAATCAAAAAGTCGTGTGTATGGAAGACCATGCAGATATGTAGGTAAAGCAATAAGACGGGCATTATCTATTATCACAAATAGTGTAGCCTGACAAATAATCTTATCATTTTGCAAATTCTAACATCTTCACCTAGTAATAAACTCAATATTTACCTTGTCTGTAAAAATTTTAGGTTATGAGTAGGCGATCCTACTTATGACAAGTTTCAGTTTACCAACAAGATTATGTCTAAAATTTTAAAACAGTTGTTGAAAAATTAAACATGTATTAGTAAACTCGACCCATAGGTTCAGTTTTAAGTTTTCCTATAATAAATGATCGTAGGCTAGCTAGTATGCCTGAGTAATCTGTTGTCAATTTGTTATCCAACGGTTCTGAATCTGTTTTTTTTCATACACATTATGTATATGAGGTTTACATAGAGATAAAGCCCGCGTATTTGCAAGTGCCATGCCTATAATATTTGCTTTACAGATAATGTTGGCAAATAACTTGAGCGCGTCGGACGGATGGCCTAAAATATTATGAACACTCGAGCGATGACATAATACGGTTAACTATAATTAAACTAGATCCCGAACTTGCAGCAATGTTTTCGCGCCCATTATGTCACCTTTTTGTTAATGGCGAAGGCAATTATCTATTCGTTCAGCAAAATTAAATATGTCAAAATAAATTTCATTTCAGATGTGCGGCAGTGTTTTTTGTAATTAAAGGAGATTGGTATCTTGCAGTTTTTTTATATAAGTATTGTATTTTCTTATAAGCACTATCAGATTTTATACCTCAATACCAGAGCACGTGATCTAGCCGAAGACACGTGAAGCCGAGTGAAGAAAATACATAGATAGCATAACATACAACTAGGTGGGTGTAATAATATGTGGCATCAGTGGCCAGCACATCGTACTATCCATTTACAAAAATCGCAAAATCGCCCCTTTTACAACGGCATAAGATGCCGCAGTGTTAAACCTGATGTGCTTGTCGTCTTTTACATGATTCGTAGTATAAAATAAAAATACGCTCGGCCTTGATCGATGCGAACTCGGAAACGCGAAAATGTTTGCGTTTCAGCACAATACGGATAGGGTCACCAACTTGATTTGCTTGTGTGAGACTTTACATTTCCATTGCAAATTCGCTCTTTTGCGTTGCGATTGCCTTAGATCTATATCGCCGAGTTTACACCAGCGCGTAGTCATACGAGTAGTAACATTAAATTTAAATTACCTAGTAGTGCTTTAAATAAATTTAATAATTTTGTTTTTACCTTTGCACCGCCCACTTTTCATTTATGCTTAGCCCAAAGGTACAACTGGTAAGTCCGCCTTTTGTACAAAGTTTTAGTTGTGCAATAAAACTTAAATAAATAAATCAAATGAAGGAAATTCACGCGCATTGAATTATTTGAAGTCGTCGAGTATCGACGTATGAAATGTTAACTACCGTGCAATATAGGAATATAGCTTTAGTATATTAGCTTATCAAAATGTTTGCATCTTCCTAAAAATATCCATAAGGTTATTTTTATTAATTTATTTTACATAAAGAATATAACTTGAGTGCATTATAATGGAAATGACACAAACTTATCATAAATGAAATTAGCCACAAATTAATTGAATGCCACAATTATTAAACTCCATTTAAATCGCATTTTTTATGGTCACCCTATCCTATAGTAACGCCAGCGACTGTGCGTATCGTGGTGGGCGAAAACAGCTGAACACCATACCAAAACATTCCACGAAAATATCAACTTTTAGTTCAAATTCACGATAACAAATTCATACATTATGACTTTGAGAGCTGCATTCAAAAATCCACGTAATAGCTTAGTTTAAAAAGTTTTTCAACTTATACCAAACATAAGATTGTCATCAAATAGTTTCAGACATCCTTCTTACATTTTTCCACTTCAGAACCGAAAGGTAGGTCGATCGGTACTTCGGTAGTGAGACCCACAGAACAAAAAAAAGTAGAAATAGCATCTTCGCCTATTAGTATGAAAACCGGTGTAACCAAACTAACACATTTGTAAGAATATCACATTATGATCCACACAAAAAATATTGAGTTGTAATTGGTAATTTTTAGCGATGACGAAAGAGCTTAAAACAACTCTTTTTTCTGTTCTGTGGTGAGGAAAGGTGGAAAGGTGAAAAAAGTATACCCCTCCGTAATAAATGAACCCTTACTTACATAATCATATTTTCAACCATTTCAGATTTCATAAACATAGCAAAAACTTTCCGTTCTGAAACCTAATCCTTTCCTTGTTATTGTTACACAAACCTTATTATTTTACGAACCAGCGGATTAGCACAATTTTCGGTAAAATAACAAACATATTGTATAAAAACATACTAGATTTCGCTCCGACAGAAACATACTTCTAAGAAACTTAGCTGTTATGGTAGGTGAAGCAAACGTGACAGGTTGGTAAATAGGTGGTTATTTAACCACTTGAGTAGCTAGTGAAAAATTTTTTTGTTGGATACGTACCTACCCAATAATTAACTTGAAATATACACGGTACTTACACTTAGCATATTTCATATAAAAACGTAGGTACTTAAGAACGGGCATAAACCTAGAAAAATTTTGGATTTCACCCGCGCGCTTTCTACGTCTCGCACTCGTCCATAATTCCGGATCAGCGCCGCGGCGGATAGCAGCGTTGTGCTGTGCACCTCGAATCCGCACGCCTATTTTGTTGTGATTACGCACAGTATATATAAATATCATGTATAGCGCTATAAAAGCTCGACTAATAGTTCTCGTTAATCTCGATACGTTATTTAATTGTTTATAGTAGAAAGCACACCATGATCGCGATAGTTTAGTGGAAAAGAAGCGCTCGTAAATATTATGTTAACTAAATAATTTATCACATCTTCTGCTTTTCTTCTTGTTACCGTGTTTATGAAAAAGACACCGAGCGGCTTATAAAGTCCATAAGCCGCCGAAACATAACTGGTAGTACCACAGGCAAAGCAATCCAGACTAATAAGCTAAATTGAGTTACCTACAATGTTTTCGGTTAGATGCTGTAAGTTATGATTCATTTGTTTAATCCTGATTTTGAGCACTAAAAATACTACCTAAATGTTTATGCCCACTTCCTGAAGCTTATAGAGTGTTTTAAATTAAATGTTACCTAATTGTTAATTAAAGCAGGCAATTGCGACGTTAGCTATCCATCGCGGTTAGCAATAAAATGGTTATGTGTAAATTGATTACAATTGTTATTCGTGAATCGGATTGTTTGTGACAACAGAGGCACGTTCGTTACATCTATTATTGTTTTTAATTTATTTTTAAAACAACTCTACGAATTGACAGCAACACATTGTAGTTTTATAGGGCAGGTGTCAAGTCAACCAGTCATCGTGTTAAGGGGTTTATTACAATTAAGCAAGGTGGTATAGTCACCAAACAATAAGAAGGAAAAAAAAACTTAATTAGAATACTTTGATAATTTACTTAAACGTACACATTGATGATTATGATCGATAACCCAACAGAATTACTTATCTCATTTTAAAAACATAAACATAATTATATTGTTATCACATTTGTAGACATTGCATATACTTCCAGCCTGCAATCTAATGACACGAATCGTTAATATGATTATGTTTCACTTTTTGTATTTTTGTGTTAATTTCAAGGTTCAATACCCTTCGCCTTTTGTATCATACGTAAGTACTTTTATCGCTGACTTAATATTATCAAAGACTAAGAATTGGTTCGTCATCATAAAAATAATTTATACCTATCTCGGATAATATAACTATCCAATATGAATTTAAATACTCACCTATCTTTTGAGTGAAAGCGACACCTTTTGCAAGATTACAACAATCTGATATTAGCTATCAAAAGTGGAAACTTTTCGATTGATAATTGAGATTGATAATGAAATGACATCAGAACCCACTTCAACAGTAGATTTACGTAAAAAAGAGTCGCATTACCAAAACAGAATCAAATAGTATCGGATACAACCACGGCAAATTTGTGTCGTATGTTCATGGTAATAAGGGTCACAATAGGTAATCTGATTGGGTTGGGACGTGTTCCCTGGCCTTGGCTTCGGAATTTATGCCAAACACGTGCCCCAGCAAGCAGCGAACAGCCGTCAGCCGCTAGTATCGTGGTGCTCGTAAACAAACCGCGAAACTGGAGACGATTTTTTGAATTTAGAATTTATAACTTCGAATGCTCTGGATGGCTGGTTGCATAAAAATGTGGTTACCGTAAATTAAAAAGTTGTGTTTATCATGGTAACTGCCTGTGACACGAAATAATAGTTTAAAAATGCATTCAAACATAAGTTCATACATTCTACGAGTATACAATAATAATAATAATAATAAGTAATAGGTTACTTAATAATTATTTGACTCATTTTTCCATATGGTACAGGTTTTCAAAGTTAACGTTCCTAAGAAAGCCTATTCATTCATAATATCTTGGGTACCTATTCAATTGAAACCAAAAACTTTTTAATTACAATAGGTGACTCCATTACTCTACATTTTTTTCAAATAAATGACACTAGATTTTGTAATAAATAATACCTACCTAATAATGTCAATGATAACAATGTAGGTACATAATAATAACACTTTGACGAAAGATATCGTATCAGTAATAATCACAATATCGGTGACGTAATAGAATCAACGCCCTGGCTAGACCCACAAACAAATCTATTTATACAATTGCCCATGAATAAAGTGAAAAAACAAACATATTAAACTATTCCAAGGTTTCATAATATAGCCTGTATCAATTGCTGTGTGTAGGTAGTAGAAGAATTTAGATCAGATTGAGGAAGATAAGGGGTTAACATAAAAAAACAATTAGGCAAGTACGTAGATATTTTGAAAACTTCAAAAGTTAACAACAAGAAAAGATTATTTCACCTTTCAGATGAAATATTTTGAGTATATAATCGTGGCTTAAAACTCTATTAAATATATTTGGTTGGTTACCTTGGACTAACTGGTTTTTCTATACGGTAACATAACACAACAGCTGACTGGTGGCAGAATAACCAAGAAGACTGTTTAGTCCTACCCGTAGAGCTTTCACTAAAGCTCTTTTCCCTCTTCTCTATAACTGTCTACTCTACCTACTTACGTAACGATCAACTGAAAAGTCAAATAAATTAGTCATTTCAATAAGGTACGCAAAAGTTTCGTTATCTCTCTATTTACTATATTTTAAGATATTTTAAAGTAGATGTTAATCAGAAAATGCGATGATTCAAAATTAATTTTAAGTTCTTTATATTGTATCATAATTTGATTTTTAAATTTGGCACCCCTATGCAATGTTACCATGTATAAGTTACTAAATAACAACAAATAAATGAAATTTGACAGCATTTCGGGAACTTCAATGTTATTAAACATTGACGTTCCCGAAATGCTGTCAAATTTGAAAATGTTCCGGATTTAAGTTTCGTGCAATATCTACAGGTATGTTGACCTCAGTACCTACATACTATACTTTACATAACATCCATTTTCGATCGACTCATTTGAGTTAAATGCAATAAGTCTATATTAAGCCCGTGTGGGAGTCGGTCAACGTGACGTGAGATATCCAAAACGAATACTAAAATTTTTGTTGAATGTAAAATGTATGACAAAAATAGCGTTTACGTGAGGTAAAGAGACTACTAAATATAGAAGGAAGTCCCTACCTGAGTACATTGTGTTATTATGTGGTTTAATCGCTTATTGTACGAGTTTCTGAAAAGTTGTGAAATAGAAAATAGGCGAAGCTAGTAGCTACAATCAACTAAGAAGATAGTCATACCAGTACCAGTACACTTTTCGCTTCCGTTCCACCAACCAACCTTATATTATTATTATTGAAATACCTTTATTATCAGGTTTTCATTAATAAAGTTAAAAACTAAAAAACCCGGTCATACCCGGGTAAAATTGGTATCCATATTAAAAATTGTAGCAGTCGGGACCCATTCTAGAAATAGAGGCTGAGTGAACTTAGAGCACATGATACCTACCCTCTATATTATTATACTGTCAAGCCGTTTGTGCTGTAGGGCGTGCCAAACAATTATACATACATATATACTCTCGAAAAAGATAACCCTCCTTCCGCAGTCGGGTAAAAACTTAGTTATTACACAAATTTCTGACGCCGACTGTACCATCAACGTAAAATTTGAAAAAAGTGGTTATGGTAATCTTTACATTTTAAAGAAAAACCAAATCACGTGCAAGAAACATTGCCTATAATGCCATAATATGACACATAATTCGCATTTGACGAAACAATGGCTTGTAATACACATATACATATTGATACACGTGATATTATTATCTTGATACACGTGAGAAAAGATAATACAGAATAATAAATTCTATATAGAGTAAAATAGAGGTTTTTGCCATTGCATCACTTAAAAATTGTAATCTTCTTATATTTTTATAGTCTCCAAAATGTCACAATCAGAATCATTGCATTTCATTTCATGGATGTGTATTGTATGTTTATATACAGAAGTTGAACTAACTATATCTCTGAGTTAGAGTTAATATATCAAAAACGAAACGTGCGAAATATTTAATTATTTGAAATTGTGTCAAGGACACATTCGAGTGATGAGTCAATTATATTACCTTTTTACCTACGTAAGTAACGTGAAGTCAAAACACAATATGTGTTGCGAATAATGTGTTTGTAGACGAAAATATACAAGTAAATAATAAATAACCCATAAGTTTTTAGTTTATGTAGCGATGCAACAAACACCCTATATTTTATAGATGAAGGTACCAAAATATCGTAGTCAATAAAACGATTGACGTCATTTGAAAAGGTGGAGAAAATATATATCTCGATTTGAGTACATTGGTACATTATGTCTAACAGATTCTAGATTATTTATTTGTATAATAATCGTACTACGGATAGTTACAATCATTATGCAAAAGAAATCTAAAATTATGTTTGTCTGTTTTTTAATTTGAGTAAATTAACTTTAATGATGTTATATTTAAAAGATAGTGCTGGACCTAATACAAATTATATAATTTTTTGTGGCAAAATTACACCTTATTTAGTTTGCACTTGGAAAAATGCTGTGACGCATTCCCGCCGCTAGCCCCTGGGGAAGGAGGAGGGGGAGGTGTATGTATTACAACTGTAGGTATATGATGATGCAGTTTTTAGCTTGACTGAACAGCATTTATAAAGCTTACGAGATTTAATAAACAGCTTTGCCCTAATAGCCGCCCAAATTTACACGGCTAGGGCTGTCCCGTCTAAAATATGAGAAAATCGAGTGAAAAATGATCCTTATATCATACATAATATTATGGATCGACAATCCCTTGCTGTTAATTAATGTGACCGGGGGTCGAACCCGGGGCGTCGGAGATGGCTACAATGAATACCAGCTTGCTAGCTACACAACCATGGAGGTCGTCAATATTTCTTGTTGGTAGCTATAATAATTATGTTTTTTACATTGAAAATCGTACCACTAAAACAGTTGATTAGATAAGTAATCGCCAGATAAGTGCAAAAAATAAAAAAATATATCGAGTATCAGGTATGAGTCATACCTGATACTCGATATATTTTTTACTTACCGTATGAGCGGCCTTCAGACAAATATGAGCCTTAACCCTTATAAGGCCGTTGTGATAAGATACTACGTGGCCTGCTAAAGCTCATAGGCCCTGACCTTATAAGCCTTGTGTGTACGGATGATATTGAACTCTATGTGATTGACATTACATTGAAATTTCGTTCACTAAAAACGACTGGAGGAAGTCTCTAACGCGGTAAATAATCTTTTAGAACAGTGGTTCCCAAAGTTGTCTGGGCACATAAAATACAAGTTTACAAACTCGGGACCCACTTCTAGGAAGTTTAACCGTTCCCAACATGAATAAAGGACAAACAAAGTTTCAATACAATTTTAATTAAATAACTACCTACATTCGACGTCATTCGCCAGTCCACGCTGATGGCTCGGTTGGTGTTTCATTCTACAGGCAGGGCCCATTCAATATGCACTCGTGACCTAAAACCCTGTTTTAGAAACTTACGATCCACTGAAATAGGGTCAAAGTTCAGATAACTTTAAGCCCTAGAAAATCGGTGGAGCTTTCATTCAGTTGTGAGCTCTATCCTCTGGGAATAACGCAGCAACGAATAAAAGGCCAACTGCGTAGTAAGCGGGTTAAGCTCCTCGTAGTGAAGGGGTAAGGAAACAATAAAAATGTTTATCGATATTAAAATATTTGCAGAAATTGAAATGTTGAGTGTGATAGGATGATTTTGTTTTAGTAATATTTTCTGAAAGGATACCATGCACTGAGCGCATCTTACGCACTGTGCGCGATGTAGGGGAATTCGGAGGATAAATTATAAACTTTGGGTAATATTTGTAAGAAATCAATGTAATTCGTGTGAAGTAAAAGAAACAACTGTAAAATAGTAAAAACGTCAAAAAGAGAAGGAAATTGAAACATTAAAAAAAAGTATAAAAACACAAAGAGTTCGGTTTGCCACATTCTCCCCCTTCGTATGAGAATACGTAGTTTGTAGTCATGTGGCAGACCGAAATGCCAATCATTAACAGTAGCTAAACGATAACAGCTATTTTCTTTACCGGCCTACGTAAAATTCCCCCCTTTGTCGCAACATCGACGACTCGGATAACACCATCTCGTCCCGGGTGGACCTGGGTAATTCGTCCCTTCGGCCACACCCCTCGTGGTAGGTGTTCATCTACTATGACAACTATGTCGCCAACGCTTACGTTGCTGGGTTTTTTAGGGGATGGTGGTCTGGCATGCATCATTGGTAAAACTTCTCGCACCCAACGTGCCCAAAAATGATCTGCGAGGCGGGAAGCTTTCTTCCACTCTGACCTGCTCACCAGGGTGGAATCTGTCAAAGCCGGTGCGGGTGAAGAGATGTGTGACGACTGGCCGATAAGGAAATGAAAAGGCGTGAGGGTTTCATGATCATCCGAGTCCACAGAAACATGAGATAAAGGCCGGGAGTTAATAATAGCTTCAGCTTCCAAGAGGAGAGTAGAAAAAGTTTCTTCTTTTGGCGCTTTTTGTTGGAGCGTGGCTCTTAGCGCTGTCTTTGTCGAGCGCACCAGGCGCTCCCAACAGCCTCCAAAGAATGGTGCGGCAGGAGGCAAAAACTTCCAAGTTATACCTCGTGTAGCTGCAAACTCTTCAATGACACTTCCAAAAAACTGTTTTAACTCCTTGTTGGCGCCGACAAATGCTGTGCCATTGTCCGAAATGATAGTGGTAGGGGTGCCTCTTCGAGCAATGAAACGCCGGAGGCTCATGATTGCGGAGTCAGCGGAAAGGCTATTAACGACCTCTAGGTGAATCGCTCTGACTGTCAGGCATGTGTAAAGAGCGACATATCGTTTTTCTCTTCGGCGTCCGATAGCGACTTCTAGAGGACCAAAATAGTCCAGGCCAACATTCGTGAATGGCCTTTTATGGTGATCCAGTCTTTCAATCGGCAAGTCGGCGGTAGGTGGAGACAACGGAAGTGTTTTTTTTACACGACAGAATTGACAACTTTTGGCTATTGCTCTGACGGTTGGTCTCAGACGTAAAATCCAATATCTCTGGCGAATTTCATTGACCACTGTTTCGTTGTTCGCGTGCGCCATCAGTTTATGATAATGATGAATCAGAAGACGAGTGATTGAGTGACGTCCGTCGAGTATCACCGGATTCCTTGCGTCCACGTTGATGTTTGGAGCTGCACGAATACGGCCTGCCAGTCTCAATATGTTATCTTCTCCAAGCGTTGGCGAAAGCTTAAGAAGTGGGCTGTGCCTGGGAAGAGCCTGAGATGCCAGAATGCAACGTAATTCTTCGTCGAAGCTTTCTAGTTGACATCGTTTCAGTATATGTTGTTCGGCAGTTTTAACAAGCTCGGCGGAAAGTGCAGGTAGTGTCGACAGTCGCGTCCCCAAACTACGATGATGAGATGAGTTACATACAGATGAGTCATTTGATGAAGTAGAAAAAACGGTACTTCGGGGTTTAGAATTTTGACCATGAGTTTCTAAAAGTTTCTTAAAAAGTGTCGCGGCTTGGTGTGCTCGCGCGGTTGCCCTTACAAGACGCGTCCAGACGCTAAACCAATCTGGGTCTGCCGTTATTGGTGTGGGCAAGAGCTCACGCGTAGTGGTGAATCCCACTAATTCACACAAGTTAGCTGTTTTCAGCTCTGTGAGAAGTGGTGCGATTACAATTGATGGTTCGGTTGGCCACGTTTCAGATTGAGTGAGTAAAAATGACGGACCAAGAAACCACCTCGACGACGAGTCGATTTGTCGAAACCTCGTCGCGTCATCTGCAACATTTAAGTCTGTTGGGACCCACCGCCAATCGCTGACGTTTGTGTTCTCAATGATTTCACCAACGCGATGTAGGGGAATTCGGAGGATAAATTATAAACTTTGGGTAATATTTGTAAGAAATCAATGTAATTCGTGTGAAGTAAAAGAAACAACTGTAAAATAGTAAAAACGTCAAAAAGAGAAGGAAATTGAAACATTAAAAAAAAGTATAAAAACACAAAGAGTTCGGTTTGCCACACGCACAATGGTACTTTTACTTATCCGAATACTTTAATTTGATCAGAGCGACCAATTTTTGTTGTAGGTACCTACTCGTTACTTAGCCTAAAGTTCACCAACACCGTCAATGGATGTTTACCGGCTGTTTAAAAATTGGTTAACACGGGCCTTTGTCTTCGTAAGACTAGACTAGGTTGCAAAAATTTGACTAGGTTGATGTGTACAAATACCCTCATATACATAACCGGTAAATAAATGGTAACTTGGTATAATTAAAATCCACAAAACACAGACGTGCAAGACAGCAAGGAAAAGAAGTAGATATCCAATTAGGAGGGTAGCATATATGCACCTTGATGTGATAACAAAGCAAAACTAACTATTAAAAAATCTGGTGATTCCTGGATCCAGCGGGCATAATTAGTGAGCTATAATTAAAAGGGCTGAGACAATAGACCAACTAATGATCGAATTGGCAATCATACGACCCAAACAAAATAATAATAATAATGTAGCTACAAAAACATCGATACCGTTTCAGCTCCCTATCAGCGTATTCCTTTGTCCTTTCAGGCTCCTGAATATTGATCCACCGGGACCCGGGAGTGTGCCGGGTTTACGTTCATGGCCACGTTTGTTTTCCATCTGTCTCGCTCAATCCTATAGCCCTATCTCCATCGGAAGTCCTTGACTAGACCCTAAAGAGCATACGGGTTCTACGCAGTTTCCTTGGTTTCAGTACTACTTATTTGAATTACGGTAGAGACCAAAATAGGCGAAGCTTTCTAAACTACAGATATATGTGTTTTGGCAACAATGACCGTTTCAGGATATATTTTTTGATAAAACTATATTTGGAGATTTCATGACGGTAGAGAAGACAAAAAGGTGCTACTGCTAAATTTTTTATTCTTTTATGTTTAATAATATATTCCAAATAAAAATCCAAACTTAATTTAAAATAGATTATGTATTTCAGTTAGCGCAGAAGCTTCCTGAAAAAAGATGCATATTATCTATGTACTTGAATGGAACCTGCCAATAGCTTAAATACGACTAAAAACTTGTAATTAACAGTAAATACAACTCACAAAACAATAACATATAATTTATAAAACTGTCCGCCTCAGCGTCCATTTAATTAAAATTATGACAGCAAAACAATTTACAACAATGTTAGAATTAAAATAGACAATAAATACCTAGATGTTTATGAAAAACACAATTAAAGTAATCGCGTAGGTCATAAATACAACAGTGAATCCAAAACAGTATATATTTCACATTAACCTTTTTTTTTTATCTTGGCCGAATGCCAACTAGGCACGATATTGGACTTATTTTATTGTTAGAAAAGAAGAGATTGGGTACAATAAAATAATGAATAAATGCGATTTCTATTTAGAACAATAAAAAGAGCTTGGCTTTCCTTCAACCAAGTAGAATAAGGAAGTGTAGTAGTTTTATTTGAATGATCCAATCTTTGCTTTTGGTTTGTAGCGTAGCTATTTCTGAAATTTATTATTAACTGATTCTACATAAATTACCTAGGTCACGCCTTAAGTGAATATGTGCGTGGCGTGAATGAAGTACTCGTAGAACCACCACACAGGGCAAGTTTCGTGACTTTTCTCCAAAGCTTTTAATTAGTAACCTATGGCTTAAAATTCGTCTGTAACTGGTGATAACGAAGCCTTATTATTGGTATCGCTTTACAACTGCAAACAAAAAAATACCTACAGTAAAGCAAAAAAGAAAGAGAAAGTTAAAATTGTAAAAATATCGATGATATATCAATAGCACTTTCCCTGCCTCAATGCGCAGCTAATCTATCTCTTGTACCTAACGTCTTAAAACAACGGAATTTCGGTTCCGTTGCTTTAAGACGAAAACTAACTTCAATCATCCTCTATTTGTTTGCACTCTCACCTAATATAAGTACACCTACACAATAGCCGTATCGGATCGTGCAAATGGCGAACAATCGTTGTGCAATAACGATGCAAAAGGGTCTACTCTGAGAATCGTTGTCCGTACTTACTGGAGTTCTATTCTCTTAATTTACTTTAGTTTCTTTGACGTTCTGGGAACGATAAAGAAATATTGGTAAAAAATTTTGATTGTTCGGCAAGTACCTAGTACTGGAACTCAACTTTAAACTTATTTTAGTTTCGATTTTTAGTTCAATGCCCTTATTTTATTTTACTCAGTTCTCTATACCATTGCATTTTGACGACGTTCTGCCTCTGTCAAAGTTGCTAAGGCGGGTATGAGTAAGAAATACCTATAACCTACTTAGATGAATTGACAAGTACTTGAACTATAAACCTATATCATTTTAGTTTATATATGTATAAATAATAATAATATTTATTTGTTAGATAACAATGTTCAGGTGAGGGCTGTGTAAAAGCTTACTTTACTTTGCTAAGCAAAGATCGGGTTTTCGAATGAATTAACCGGGAATAGTAGTAGGTAACCCCCGTATTCAGCAGAAGTAAGACGAATAAAAGCTAACTTTACTAAACAAAACGTTCTACGTTTTATTGAATGAATGAACCAGGCGTTATAGTAGGGCCCCTGGCGCGAACCCAGCTGGCGCCGGCGCGCGCGCATTCGTTGTGATTTTCCACTTTCGCGCACGAGACGACGCACGATCCGCCCGGACGATCGATAGATCAACCAATCAAACTAAATTCGGACTCGATTTGTAAACAAATGGACGGGACAGGTGCAAAAGATTATTGTATTTAGAGCTCAATTTCGCACGCCTTTTAGTCTATTCGCCTTTCTGACGTAGGACGATTCTGTCTGTGTCTACTTATCCTATTTGACACTGATATATTAGTAGAACGGTGTTAAAATTGATACGTATAAGCAAGCAGTGTGAGCTAGAATTCAGCGCAGTAGAAATAGAGCAATCATATGTCTTGTAATTTAATAAATAACTAAATATAAGACAGTTCTTTAAGTTCGACCTTTGAGTAGGTAATCAATATCATAATAAACTTATAAAATCATTAAAAAAATATCTAAAGCGAACAGTTGTCGTCTCCTAAAATAAATCATTCAGAAAACTCAATCGACAATGTAAACAAAATTAAATTTCTTCTTATAGAAAAATGGCGTGATGAAAATCGATAAGCCGTCTGCACAAATATGTCGATCGATCACACCTTGTGGCACTGTGATTAGACGGGCTAACTAAAATAATCCAACAGATAGTATGTATTGGGATTCATTTTCTTTTGTTTACTTTACGAGAAAGGCAGTAATGAATTAATGAGTGGTGAGTATTGCGCCTAAAAACTAACACACCACTGTGGTGCGGGGGAAAAATATGGCGGATGCAGCCTTAGGCGTGGCTGTAGGTGATAATAGAGTGGACTGTATTTTGCGGGGAATATAAATGAGATGGATTTTCCTTTAGAAGATGAAAATAAAGAGAAAGGGGCAGGGATAGCAGGTTGGAAATGGAAGCTCACCTCGAGGTCTTCTTACATATGCCTTCCAAGACACGTGGGCGGCCACCCAGCTTTCCTGTCTCTTCTGCGGTGTATCTTCTTAAAGTCTTTCGCAACTCTTCGATCACATAAATACGCACAACACAGAGATGCACAATAGTCATGCGGTTGGTTCAATCACACACGATCCGAGTGCCTAGTACTTTGAGAGCGCGGTGTACTGGCGACTGTTGCGGTTACGATTTCGTACGTTACTAATGTATGGCGTTTCGTTCGGTGAGCGGGAAATGGAAAAATAGGAGGGTAGATACATATAAAAATAATAACACCTACCGAACCACTTTGATTTAACAACGAAACCCAACAATGAGGATACACCGAAAAAAATGATTGGTTAACAGTAACCAAAATTTGGCTACTAGTAGGCCGTAATCTAGTGACTTGCGAACTTTGTAAGAAGATTGTAGAAATAAAAATTGACTTCCCTACAACGAAACCGTCAACTAACAAACTAGTTTGGTTGATCCTTTTTTTCAGTGTATAGTAGCTATGTGTGATTACTTCACAAGAGATGAGAGAACTTTGAATAGAAAAAGACATGCAAACAAGAAGGAATAAGGTCTTACGGTTCAATAAATTGGCCAAATGATTAATTTATAAAATTTTCGCGTGGATAGTCAAATGAAACAATATTGCATTAGTAACTCTTTTATGAGCAACATCGTCAAGTGCATCACGATCACGAGTTATTGACTAAGATACATACAGACAGACCTACGTTTCATTGCAATTTAATTGCTGCGCAAGCCAAAACCATTACGTAATTTCGGAAAACAGCGCATAACAATAAATAATCTAGACGATTCCATAAACCTATTAACTCTATATTTTACACCCTATTGACGGAAGCATTTGGTACATCAATAACATGTATTTATTACAAACGTCGGCGTCAAAGCCAATAGCCACTTAATATAATAAATTAGGAAGGTATTAAATACCAAATAACTCTAGCCAAAAGCATACACCACAAACAATACGCAACATAAAACTATTTTCAGCTAAGTTTACCGCAATCTACTGTGAGGTAGGTCGTCAAATTACACCTAATAGGCAATAGTTTGCGTGGCATTGCTACTCGGCTTCAAAACAAACCCATAAAAACACCGTAAATCATTATTTATGGTTAAGTATTAACGTGCATGTCCACGCTGATTATAATTTTCCAATCATTTGTCGATACACAGGTTGTCCTAAAATGGCACGCTGACTCTAGAGTTAGCTTAGCCATAGACATTACAAATAAAAATGGCATGACTGTGTGACGACCGTCTTGGTGTAGTGGTCCGCGCCCCGGACTACAAAACCAGATGTTGCGGGTTCGAATCCCGCAAGGAGCAAATGTTTTAGTGATGAGCACGAGCAGTTGTTCATAAGTTATGGATGTATAAACTTATATAAGTATGTCTATCCGTTATCCTGGTCATCTTAGCACAAGCTCACGCTTAGTTTGGGGCTAGGTAAATGGTGTGTTTGTTGAAACAATTTATTTATGTGTCTCATGGTTCGGGGTAATGCCACCTTTTCTGTTTTTCCTTTTTTTAATGTTTATGGCTAAGCATCCCGTTTTAGTCTGGCGTGCCAATTTTAAGACCATCCTGTATATAAGCTATTAACTTTACTGGATGAAATGATCAACAAATAAACCATGAAAAATTAGAACCCAAAACAGAAGTTCGAAATTAGGCTAATCTTTATCGTGACCCTGTGTTTTATTGTATAGTTACGAAATCCCTGAACATACAAAAAGCTAATTTTTAGAATAATAGCCTCCTTCGGAACTGCTTGGCCTGATTTCGAAGATTCGTTCATTAAAAAAAGCTACATCAATGTGTTTCAAGAATTTAGATTTACGCCGGGATTTTGACCGCACCTTATTAGTTCCATGGATGAAGTAGGGAGTTGCGCATTTTTAAGCAGAAGAACAAATGTTATGTATGTATGTAAGTTATGTGATATCAAAATACAGGGTTGTAATATCACGTACCGTTTACTATTACACATATCTTTGCAATCAACAACTAAGCAAAAATAGTTTTAGCTTCCGTTCCTCGTAACTAGATCCGTTCATTCACGTTCTTGCTCAACGTGATTTGACGTTATACTATTTCACTAATAACAAGTGTCATATTTCGCGCTTGTTGTGCTCATGCGCATTCCGTAGCATAGTTCAACTAGCGAGAAGCATAAGGTAGGTTCACCTGGTATGTCCGCCTACATAATTTCTGGTATAATTACTTAGGTATTAGCTTACAATATTATTGTAGATAACAAGCCTATATTCAAACGCTAAAACACAGGCATATAATTTTGTTATTAGTACTCGTAACCTGTGGTATTTAAGGGCATAAATAAAACAATCTTGACTTGAATTTGTAACTACAAAAACGTCTAAAGGTCATGGCACACAAGAGTTATTGCTGAGTTAAAGCGGTGCCGTTGCAGACTCGGTTGCAGCGTCTAATCATAACAAACGTCAAAATCATTCCAATTCTACACAAAAAACAACAGTCATATTTACTATGGGTTAATAGCCCTAAAGAAAATAAACAAAACAAAGCAATATTAAATTGAAAACTATATACAGTATGTCCGGGTTTCGACTGGCAACAATTTAAGGGCCTTTAATTCATCTAATTTTAGAGACATAATCCTAATAAAAAAAATGTTTTTGGCTAAAAAAAAATTAATTACATTTTTGAGTTTACCTTCCAAATGAATCATTTTCATAACTTTTAGGATCTCCAGATCCATAGAAATAGTATTTTTTTAAATAAATATAATGGCTGCCATTTCAAGACCCCTCTTGAAATGGCAGCCATTATAGCCATTTTAGGTTCTAACTACCCCCCGGTAGTTAGAACCTAAAATGGGGGTTTTATGTAGATAACATTTAATGATCTAATAGCCCATAAATTATCGCCAATCGAAACCCGGTCACACTGTTTATATAAACTATCAAATTGAAAACTGCGTACAAAACATAACGAGTAAGTCCACAAAGTTCATTTATTCGATCAAAGTTATATCTATCGCATATAATCGCGATGGGAAGATGTTGTTTTAACGACTCTCGGACTTCCGCATCGTAATGAAATGTCACCGCGCCACGTGTATTGAGTACTAAACTAGTACTGATACGCAATAGTGCCCCCGGGATTGTAAACAGGAATCCCAGTGATAAAGCCTCGGTATCGAAGGTGGCAAATTTCAAGGCACACGTGTAGCTAAGTACTTGTCTGTATACACTTACACGAGGTAAGCCATAGCGGCATTTAATGGAAACTAGGTATCACACTGAAGTTCCATTGTTTTTGGGCGCGTTTTTCTACCACTGTGCAGTTTTACCTTCTAGCTAGATACTGGTTATAGTTATAATGTCAAATTTGAAGCACACGCACAAAGGGCCGAGTTTACCAACACATGTTTACTTTTTAAATAGCCGGGTTAGCATTATTTGACATGTTTGGTATAGCAATATTAGCAATTCTGTCAAATTAACCGTCAAATAAAGTTCAACGGCTGTTTAAAAATTGGTAAACTTTGTTCTTAGCTGCTTTTGTATGCGACGTATATGGGTAATTAAATAATAAATAAATTGTTTCAACAAACACACCAATTACCTAGCCCCAAACTAAGCGTGAGCTTGTGCTATGGTGACTAGGATAACGGATAGACATACTTAAATACATTTATAAACATCCATGACTTAGGAACAAACGCTCGTGCTCATCACACAAACATTTGCCCCTTGCGGGATTCGAACCCGCGACCGCCTAGTTTAGAAGTCCGGGGCGCGAACCACTAACCAAGACGGTTGTTAAATAGTTGTTAACTGTTAAGCGAGTTCATCGATTTTTAAGCAGGCGTAAACTAAGTTTATATACGGTTTATTTGACACAAATCCTATACAAATTAATTATGTCAAATAACATGATGACGGCTGATTAAAAATTAAACATGTGTTAGTGAACTAGACCCTGAGAATAAAGAAGTGTCAGTCAAGCTGATAAGACGTATACGAAATCCAGCAAACAGCTCTGCTAGATTATGCCGCATATTTAATAATGTCTAAAGGCTCTTATGTACGAAATATGAAGAGCTAAAATGGACACACAAAAACATATTAATTATTTTATTATCATACAATTTTAGCGAACGAGTATCCACGTGTAACTGTGACACAAAACAGTCACCCGATACGCGCCTAGGGGGACATAAACAGAGTTTCAATGGACAAAGCGATGTGAAAAATTCATACACGTGTTAGCCAGGTACTGGATAATCTGTTTACAATTTACATTCACAAGCACACAATACGTAGGTTTGATTAATGTAATGTGTTTTTCACATTGGGCTACTGGATTGATAAAGAAAACACAGACTTGACTGAGGAAAAAATTTGCAATGAGGGGTCAAAAAGTAAAGAACCTAGCGAGCGGGCTTAAGTTTTGGCAACGTTTTATAACTTACACAAGGTATTTTTTTTGTTAATGCTAAAAGCTGAATTAACATCGAAATCGCAAAAAACGACCTCTCCATACAAACTGATGTCAGCTAATCGGCGATTTTTTTGCGATTTCGATGTTGTTCCCAATATAAAAGTTGTTATATTTGAGGATTAGAGTCAGCCTCTAAGAGGTTTTGCAATAACATAAAAAAACTTTTAAAAACATTTAATAAAGTCCAAACAATGCAGTGTAAAGTCATTGGTAGCAAGTAGCAACGCTTGAGGATATTATTCCGGTTTTAAAATCTTGTAATAGAGTTAAGATTTTCTAGTTTTTTATTAGTTTTGCAATCTCGAAGCGAGAGTATACCAAAATAGTCAAATAAATGAATATCAAGTTATACGTATAACTTCCTAAGTTAACAAAAAGTTATTCTCTGCTTCCACGTGTCATAAGCGCGTACAAAATACAAACAGACAGACGATACAACGGCTCCTTGTTGGGAATGTAAACAGGATCGTAAAAAGATTCGCACACGTTGTGTGACATGCGAGCTATGATACTACTCGACTACGTGATGTTCGGTTGCTTTAAAAAATAATTCGTAACAATAATAACCACATTGTAAGGTTTTTTATGGAGTAGTTACGAAGGACAAGAACAAATACGCAATTGTTTGGAAAAACAACTGCGAATTTGAATTTTCATCTACGAGTTAAGCGCTCGCGAGAGGATCAATCGCGATTGTCAGTTTTTCGTAACGAGAGGTGACTTAAAGACGTTTTCAATGCAATTCCTTAAATATTGTGCAACAATATTCAAAAGGCTTAAGTAACGACTAGATCTAGTACATAACAAACTAGTCATTCACTGTCAAAAGTAACACGGTTGTGCTAATAAAGCTATACAAAATTAGCTATGAAAATTGACGTCACAAGTTTACCAATATTTCCCTTGAAGCTGATAAGAATGACGCCAGTTCTTTGTAGATTAATTTTTAGAACTGGACCAATATTTTACAGCAAGTAAAATTATAATGTTATCGTCATGTTAGTATGGGAAAACAACCCTTACATACGAGTATTAGGCATCTTGTAAGTACCTGAAAGTTGAATTTAACATTTAAATAAATTGTTAATCTTAATATCTGTGTCAGTCAGAGATTCAATAAAACAAAAGCTCTCGGTAAAGCTATTCCTACCACACGTATAAAAGTCTATAGCACGGTCTATAGAGCTTTTAAAACATTTAAGTGCGTTAAGTTTGCCTATGTCTTTATAAAAGTTATTCTCAAAACTAAGTAGATAACACTATTTTAAAATTGGATTAGCCTGATCGCGAACTTGAAAGTAAAGCCAAGTTTAAAGTTATTGTAAGACAGCAAAGCGGGGTTATTATAAATCACTTAGCTCCAATAATGGGCGGCCACCACAGAGTTTGCTTAGTTCATGCGGGTGCTGTGTTTTCATTATACGAAAACACTATTCTTCTGAATGTATAAGAAAACATCGCGAGGATTTAGAGTGTGAATTAAATTCGTTGCGGGTCTCAAGACAGTTTAACTTTCTCCTCGGATAAACTAGCTAGCATTTTCTAGTCGGACATTAATTGAGCCTAAACTGTAGAAATTTAAATAAGATCCTGGCTACATAGGGCCCGGCCATAACAAGATTCAATAATTTCTACGGCAAACTTCGCTATCGCCAGCGAAGTGTCAGATCTAAGAATTTGTGCAAAAATTACAATGATGATACTAAGGCTTGAGCATGGAGTTCATGCACATGTTTAATTTTAATCGGCTGACGTAGCATGATTTGACATTATACAGCATATGATCAAGTTAATCGCCCATCGATGTTTACCAGCTGTTAAAAAGTTGGTGAACGTGGGCCTAAATCAGTTTCATACCATTTGACAGCGACAGCAAGTCGTTATGAAGGAAGAACACGAAAACTGAGAATCCTAAGAAACCCGGAATAACTTCGGAAGGATTAAAGTGTTAGCTATGTCCTTACGTTAGTCATACTCATAATTTACCAGTAAGTTTATATATTTTTTGGCATGTCTGCATTATGACATATTTTAATTGATTAGAATCAAAAATAAGTAAAACCAATGGATGAGTTACCGCAATCAAGCGATGAGACCGGGATCTTTACAATGATTTTACCTGCAAACAAAATGCTTAAGTTAGTTTCCGTGTTGGACACAACAAACAAATGAAGTACTTATTTAATTTAACATTTTCCTCAGCGAATACTCATATCTCTGTACTGAAACGTTACTATGACATTCATTGACCCTTGGTTTACTGATTAAACCAGAAAATCACAATGACTGTTTGTTTGGATATTGATCAACAAAACTATAAACAATAGCAATTTTATATGTAAAGCAGACATGCAACGTGTTTATAAAGCACAAAATATGGTATACGAAACAAGTAGTAAAAAACCCCGATTTCAAAAATAATGACTAAAAGGAAAAAGTTTTTTTCATTCGGTGTCGTTGCGTTCTGACGAATGCAACGACACCGAATATGAATTGTCAGAAACCGTCTCAAAAGTCGTTTAGGACTTTGAGCTGTATCTAGGTAGGGCATGCAATTTTGCTTGAAAAAAGGCTCGTCGTTCTTCTTATCTATAGTGATAACTAAAAAAAGCAAAGTTTGTGTTAGAATGTACCCTTCTCAAAAACCGACCGATTTTCACTAAAACCGTATGAATAACGCTTGTGGAACATCGTCTATTAGTTATAATAACTGCGGATTGCACAAAAACAATGCCCTTTACCTACATGCGTATATTTTCAATTTTTTTTACAATTATTTAGACGTTCCCAACGCTATCTCTTTTTTAAAGAGATTCCAAGAATCTGATTGACATCAGTGGTGACCCAAGAGCTGGCAGCTACCTTGCACAGCGTATAAGCATCGCTATTCAGCGGGGTAATGCTGCCAGCATCCTGGGAACCTTACACCACAATGACCCTTTTTATAATTTTTAATTTTGTGCACAATCATGTATTATTATTATAATTACTAACTTACTTCCTTACTTCGCTGGCTCAGCGATCCGAAGTGGATCTCGGCCTCCGACATTAAAGTGCGCCATTCTTCCCTATTCTCACTAAAACCGTCTGTGCCAAATCTGACCAGTCGGGCACTTCTAGCTCTTTCAGGTCTTTGGCGACTTCATCCTTCCAGCGATATCTTGGACGCCCCACCGGCCGGAAGGTTGACCAAGATAAGCTCTTTTTGCGGCTCGATCCTCTCCCATCCTCTCCACATGTCCTAGCCAGCGAAGTCGGGAAGATTTTATTTCTCCGATGATGTTCGGCTCAGACACTAGCTCTTCTATCTCTCGGTTGTACCTACGCCTCCATGCCCCATCTTCTCTTCTTGTTGTTGGTCCCAGAATCTTCCGCAATATCTTTCGTTCTGTCACTAAGAGTTTGTTCTCCTCCTTCAAAGTCCAAGTTTCGCACCCGTACATTAAAATCGGCCTAACGACTAAAATTCGGTTTATAATAATTAGTTAAAATAAATTTCTCTGTGTTTGGTTTAGACTTAATAATAGTTAGATTTAAAATCAAAATAATATTTCTGAAGGTGTGACTTTGACACTTAAATTCCTTTGTTATAGTGTGTTGTCACGTATACAAACAATACAATACAACAGACTCTTGAACCCACCAAATAAGTTATAATAACTACGGCTTGAACAAAAACAATGTCCTTTTGCTACGAGTGTTTCGTTCATGTGTATATTTTCAAAATTGTTTACAATTATTTAGACTTGAATCTTGAATCAAAATAATATTTCTGAACACTGTGACTTTGACACTTAAATTCCTTTGTTATAGAGTGTGATGTCGCGTATACAAACATACATATTAACAATACAACAGACTCTTTAACCCACCAAAGACTTCTGGATAAGCTCATGCTGGAAATCTATGGTTTGTTACACAATCCCATGTGAAACATAAAGCATCACTCAATAAAATGATGACTGAACCTCGCAGATACTCAGCCAATGTTTTGGCAAAGATAGATTGAGTTTAGAATCGAAATAAAAACATACACTAAAAGGCCTTTTAGAAAACACGAACTAATAAGAAATAGCTCTGATTGAAGCCTTGCAAAACCCTGAGCATTGACCGAAGACCGAAGAATTGCGAAATTGAGACCAAAGTCAATGAATGAACTACTCGTATCATTGAAGCCGTATTGACATCGACCAATTGCTGATATTTTTAGCAACAGTAAATCGATTTAGATTTGTGTCTTTAGATAAATTAATATAAAAATCATTTTGACACTCATTACGTGACCATATTCGTAATTGCTCACGTCAGTTTTAATTTGATCTTAAATTATAATAGCTAACGACCGACAGCTACTTACTTATTTTACTGAGAGGTAGGCAGGTATGCACACATATTACACATAATGTTGTAGTAACTATGCATTAGAAGAACAAGTTTAAATAAAACGACAAGGCTCGATTCTAGCCTCTACTATAATTCAATCGGATTGAATTCCATTATTTCTTACAAGTTGTGTGCATCAAGATCAAATATGTAACACACACAAATGACGTTACCTTGGAAAACGTATTCCTTTTACACAAACAATTTAATATTATCTACATAAACAATACGGACTGGTTATGTGTAGGATACTGATACAGTACCATAATGTTTTTTTTTTTCAGTAGCGTGTAATTTTAAACTGCTATAGATATAATTTATAGTGTGTAAATGTCCAAAGGATGACGCCATTAAACTTAACCTTGACTTTGCAATACGTCTTGTGAATCACTTGCTCTAAGATGTGTGGAAACTAATTAGATTATTAGCCCAAAGCTAAGTGTTGAAAACGTGTTATTGCAATCCAATCGCACATATGTAACTCCGATTATAAATGACTACCAGCACCAGCCATAGGTAATGTGTACTGGCAGCGTTTCAGTTCTTTCATCCGTCGTTGTATTATATTATGTAACATGCCAAATGGCTTAGTAATTAATGCCTGCCCCTTCAACGGATCTGCTACCCCCTTTTCCTGGAGATTTGCCAGGTGCCGCAAAGAGAACTCGCAGACGCGTTCAAGGCACTGGGTAAAGAAAGTAACGAAAACGCATGCACTGGGAACTGACATAATATTAAATGACTTGTCGGCAGTGAATAGAACGGATTTTTAACAGTTTGAGTATGAGCCAGAATCTTCTGGGTGAGTTCGCTCCACCGTCGACCCTGTCTACGCCAAGTTTCGGTTAGCAGAGCAAACCCATTCCAAATAATGAGCCAAATGTCACATTTGAAACATACTAACTACCATTGGATCAGCAATCTCGTGACGCTGGTTTTTGATTTTGAGTAACTTAAAATTAAATCCGGTTTGTGTACCCATTTCGTATGGCTATCAAATAGATAAACCGTCGTCTAGGTTACTCGGAAACTGGGCATGCGTTGGAGCAGTATTTGAACTTAATAATTAAACGTATTAATTTAACTTTAGCATTATTGTTATGTTCGTATGATTATTTTGTGAAAATTAATTTGTGGAAGATGGAACAGAAATCTCGTGTAAACCACCCAAATTCCACAAATAGCAACAATTTGCTGATTTGTACATGAAACCTTTTATGAAAATCTTTTTGTGAGTAAAAATAATCATAAACTTATTATTATTATTCCGTTATTTAACTTTAATGAGTCAAATCACTCGAGCCTTATCTCTCAAAAGGATATAGGGTATAAAGAAAACAAAAAACGTTAAATTTAGCTATAGTATTAGTATCTATCATACACTCACAAGCCTTGCTAACTAATAACAAACGTAGTTACTACACAAAGCCTCAGTATAAATCACAAGAATGTCCTTGCGGATTGCGGACAGTTTGATCGTTAATATGCCGGTCGGATAGTAAGGAATATTCCGAGTATTTCCTCACTCAAATAAATTGCTTATTGTGAAAAATTGCGGCACCGCAAGCATGCGGCTTCTGTATAATTGCGAACGTAACGATTAAGTAGTCAGAACTTCTCTGGAGGTACTTAGGGTTGCCAGATCCGACGATGAATATTCGCCGTAAATTAACATTCGCCGTAACAAACAAATAGCAGCAACATCATTGAATCTGCTTCATGCCTGTAGGTTTGATCCGGTCCGATGAATTAAACGATTTCGCTTCTAACATTATGATTCAGAGCGATATTAGAACTTTACATTACAACTGGTAACCCTAGGCCCATCACCCCAGCCCCAGACCCATTTTAACCTTGTCTTACCGTATTTACCGTATATTAACTTTCATTGTCAAAAAATCCTAAAATTCCGGACATGTTAGGAAAAATCCTTTCATATGGTAACCCTAGTTGGAACCGGCTTTCCTTGCCGGTGTGAACCGCCTTCAATCAGAATTGTCACCTTAGCGCTAATTGGTCATGTTGAGTGAAGACTCAGATAAATCTCTGATTGGGAATATTCAACAAATGAAGAGTCACACTATTTGAAAAAGGTGTACCTATTCGTGCTCTGGCCAACAATGCAATATAAAATACAATATAATTTTATTTAAAACCGTAGCACAGATTATATAATAGTTACTACGACCGTAGTATTAATTACGTATTAGAATAAGCTAAATACAATTGTTTGTTGTCCCAAATAAAGAGAAAAAAGTTCATATCCCGTCAGTAGCAAGCTTACGGATGGATGTTACTGTGTCGATTCGATAATCGACACAGTAACATCCATTCGTTTAGACGAGACCTTGGTCAAATTACACAAACTCCGGAATAGATGATGCTGATGATATCCTCCCAGAAGCCGTCTACGATGACGACCTAACCTCATCCTGTTGCAGTTAGCACAAGAAAGAGTACGATTTGAGTTGTATGCAGGTATGTAGTTGTTGGTAGGAGGGCTTAGACCGGGTTTTTGGATCTGGCGTTTGGCGTCACGATCTTCATGATGCTCAAAATTTTCTAAGTCAGAATGTTCATTAATAAGTGAAAACTTTGGGTATCAATCGTAGTTAAGGCTTTGGATTTTAAGTGCAACCGGACATAAACCATAGACAATGCGGCAAGACATTCCAGTTTTTTGCTGTCCAATGTTCTGACATAGACTACAAAAAGACTAGACCTATTCACCAATTTTCAATCAGTCGGCAAATATCGATTGACGGTTACTCGTACTTAAACAGAATTTCCATACAAAACACTTACGTCAAATAATGCTAAATTAGCTGATCATAAATAAACATGTGTTTTTGAACTTCAGGCTAAAACATATAACCGTAAGCGCAATGCAGTCCCAATAGTAGGACAATCGATGTGACCCACATACAACGCCGAGTTATTATGAATCGTATAAAACGTATGTAGACCCAAACTCCATATATGCACTATAGTGATAAGAGCAATAAATTATTATAATGTGGCCTCCTTTTTACCGAAACGTATAAATTTTTTTGGGCCCCAAATCCCCACTTTTGGAACAAAACAGTAGGTACTGTGCTTCTTAGCTGATTAACTAGGTACTTAAGTCAGTCATGATTTAATATGATCACTGACCATGACTGATTCATAAAAGCCTATATGTATACATGACGAAGTACATCTTAATCCCGCACTATCACAGTGATAAGATAAATCCATGCTGTACAGTTAAACAAACAAAAAACATAAGCATTCATCTCATCTCGTTCTTGTTTCAAAATATTTAAAAAAAAATGATAGTACAATAGATACAAATAGGTCAATAGGTGTGTATTATTGTTTTTGTCGCGACAAAGTGGACCCTCTCCTGGCAACATGCCAGTAGAAACCTGCAAAAGTTTGCCACTTAAACACTTGTCTGACTATCCTTTGTTTTAGAAACAAACAATGGCTAAATAAATAGTACCTACAAACTAGTTGTTTCAGTTGTTGGTCATAACATCGTTCAATTTCCAGTCACCCAGCAGATTAGTGGGCCACGAATTAAATTTCAGTATTATTTGTATCTATGGCTTTCTTTTCATTAAAACGATATGACTCGTGCAACACCTCTATTTTAATTAAGTATGATTTATAAAAATCTAATCTAAGTATGTCAATTTTAATATTGCAGTTTTATCAATAGTCTGTGCTGTCTTGTCTAGTAACTACATATGTAGTTTTAATGGAAATCTATGAAAGACTGAGTCATCTAAACGTACCTACTGCATTGCTTTGCAACACAAAATGAACTCTTGCAAACTAAATTGAATGTATCCTTCGTGTAATAGTTGAGGATCATCTATCATTCATCACTCATCAGATTAAAACCTTTTAACTGCATTTAAGATAGGTAGTTACCATTCTACTTTTAAGCGTGATTTAGTTCTCTTCCATTTATTTCAATATGCTTCAAAAACTTAATTTGAAAGAAAGGACATAAGACACTCATCTTTGTTTTCTAATTTTACTAGGTTACTTTTCAACTCTTTGTGGATGACGTCTTCAAGATAAATAACAAGTATAAATTGATACTTGAGCCAAAAAATAGTGACTTGTTTCTCTACTAGCATTCAGGAGATTTTTGTATCCGCTGTCGCTAATCACTACTAACATTATCTTCTAGTTGCGTCTATCAAGGCTTCTGTCGTCGATGGAGCTCCCTTCTCTTTAATTGTACTACCGTTAGAACGACTGGTGATAAATATTATATCTCACAATGGAGCAGACTGACAGCTACTTTAAATTACTTACTTTGAGGTACGATGAAATTGTAGAAATAAGTATTTTAACTGAAAACGTATCAGCAATGTTTTCATTAAAATATTAAACAATAGTATGGTAATTATTAATACGTAAAATAACACTTACCTACCTATGCCGTAAATACAAATATGTCTTTACAACATCAACTTAGTTGTACCTACTAGTCTTACTACAAAATTATAATTTTTAAACATAAGAAAAACACGCTATTTCACTGAGTGAAAAATTTTACTAAGACTATTTATTCACTTTATAAAATGTTATAGACCCAATCAAGGGCACGAGTCAGGAAGCCATTTGAACTATTCCAATTTATTTCATTCCACAATAATTATACATAGAGCATAGCAACTATAAATACTCGATTCAAAGACAATGAAACGTCGCGAGATAAAATCTCGAAGGCTGAATAAAGGAAAACTGGGCATCGTGTGTCTACTTGCCAACTATAGAATGCAGGCAAAACTTATCAGTTACGTATAGTGTATTTATTAAACTACCTTTTATGTACAGCTCAAAGTGCGAGTTGTGATACCTAGTTAGTTCATTCCACAAATTAATAGACGTCCCTCGCAATCCTGAGCTGTCCAATGTATCGCGGCGCACTAGATGCATACATGGCAGCACGTCAGGTTACCCATTCGAACTTCGAAAACAGCTGTTATTTTATGTTAAAAAAACACCACAATTACAACTGCATAAGACAATCAATAAATAATAAAACCGGGAATCGAACCCGGGACCTCATAGTTGTCGGTGAGCGAGTCACTCGACCACGGAAGTCTTCGTCTGTGTAGGTAGAATAAAGAGGCTATGTATACTTTCTAATGTAGGTAAACACACGGCCCCACATCAACCCACCGGCACAGAATAAGTACTAGTACTCCGTGCAGAAGTATGACTTTGCAATGAAATTCAAAGAAATATCTATTCAATGTTGTCAACGATATGGTGTTATTCAGTTCGCCTCAGACTCGAGCACATTTTCGTATAGACACCTACAGAAATACATTTCAAGATAATTTCATTCTAATAACTCTGGAATATGATTCATAATTCTCTAAACCTATTCCTATATACCTTAGTGACGTACTATAACGCAACGCGATAGGGTGACTGCCACAAGAAGCTACTTACGCCATCTAGCGCATCTTTCTAGGACTTTATTCATGCTCGTTCAACCAGCAACCTAGTGCCGCGCACCGCCGGTGAATAAAACGCGCGAGCGTGTTGCTGCCGGCTAGCGACACCCAACTTGTTTAGCCCCTTACAACGGGTCGCCGCGCGTAGGTATGTTTTTGCTACCTACGCGGGGTTACCTAGTTACACAGGCCTGCCACCGGCTACCCTGATCTGTCAAATTTCCTGGGCCCACTGTACTGGCTTATATCTCTGCCCGCATCGTCTATGTATGAATGCAGCGGAGAACGCCGGCAGACGCGTTGTCTCAATATGCACCCGCGATGTTTGCTAAACGATCGTTCTGTAGTTCCGACTACATATTGATGTTTATCTGATGCCAAAACTTGAAAGTTATGGAGTCATTCGACTTCACGACATTCAGATAGTCTTACTTAGACGCTTAGTGTAATAAGAATTAGCCTGTAAGTCTGCTGCCCCATCTCGCTCTTTCTCGGGAGGAAAGAGCGCGATGGGGCAAAGACTGTCTTAGTAAGATTGTCTGAATATTGCGTAGTCTAATTAATAACCCCCTTATGGAGATATTGCGGTTGGCAATCCACGGATTGCCTCAATGTTTTTAGTGGAGAATTGGTAATCATAATAAGACAAAATCCGATACGTCACACGTGACAAAATTCAAGAAACTAACTCAACGTGGTCCATATTTTTACACACAAACAAAACCGTATTTTTATTCGAGTCGAGATTCTACAGTATAAAAAAAACTTATATGAGAATTCTGAATACGATTTTACTACATACGGCATCACCGTATAAAATGCCGAATAAGAAAAACTGTTATGTTTGAACTCACTGTAGGTGTCAACTAGGTAGGTATTTGTAATTTGCTGATGATTAAAATGATGAGCTACTGCTGGACCAGTCAGCACACCGGTTAGTTTTTCAAATGACAAGGCAGTTTACGTAGAATGTATCATAAACCGGGCGAAAATATTCCATAGAAGTGGGGCGCAGAATATTGTTGTCTGAGATAGAAATACGTAGGAAATTTTCGAGACCATTTAATACCGTTAATGAATTTTATTAGTGACATTGTTTGTGTGTTACATATGTTTTAAGGATTATAAATCACGTTCATTCAGTTCAGTGGAATCGCTACCTAATTACTGTTGGCAAACACACCACTATTTACACCTAGTCTCGGCCATTGTTATTTTCCTGCTATATAAATATTATAGTAAGTATTATTCCGTGCAATGACGCATAGTGAAATGCACGCTTGAAACTGTTGATGAACTAGAAACACCAACGTCAACGCAACAGCAGTCATATTTTTTTACTAAATCAAATTAAAAAACATTATTCTGTTTACGTTAATCCACAAACTGACCGACTGATACACGGATAAGAAAAAAAAGAAGGATGGAGCGCCGCTATACTAAAGAGTGAAGCAGGGTTCAACTTATTTTTTTCACGTCGATGCTGCAATAGTAGAACCAATGTATCTGTATATAACCAGATTTTGATTTTGAGTACTTGGTGGAGCTGCTTAATATAAAGATATTTTGCACAACTTGGTCTATTTTTTTCTACTATCTATCTAAAAAGTTTTAAGAGTTTTCACCGGTACCGTTCGCGTTACCATGAGTTTACGGTGGTTTTACTCGCTAGCGACGACGTAAAAAAAGTGTATGAAATATTTTAGTTCACCAAGTAACCGCTAGAGGCGCCGTGCAATTTTCCATACACTTTTTTACGTCGTCGCTAGCGAGTAATACCGCCGTAAACTCATGGTAACGGTACGGAATCCCAAAAACATTTATTTGTCCCAACCAAATGACCGAACACTTATAACGTTTTTAATGATCAATGAATAGAAAAGAGAGTAGCCAAGCCACTTGTTTTCTTAACTTTTTAAGTGTTCATAAAAGCGAGTTATTGGGCACAACAGGAAAATTGTTTGACGCGCTTTCCCGCGACAAACCCAATTCTTTTGACACAGCAGCTCACATCTTAAGTAAATGTTGTACAGCAGCGACTTCTGAGAAATGCATTAGACCTCTTTTTGTAAGTAGAATTGGGTCGCGGGTGTTTACAGCGAGCCAAAGGGTACTGGTGGCTGTAGGGCTGCCAACAGTAACAACTGAGTTATAGACTGACTTTAGGCACCTCTTACATATACGTACTTGTAGTTGAGGTTAATTAATTAATTTAGCTTTAGGGTTGAATCTTTAAGAATCTTGAAATGCTTGTTTTTATCTTCAGAAGTAAGGAAAGGAATTTATATATTTAACAATGGAATTTCTGTTTTCACTCTATCAAAAAGATATAGGTTAGTAATTATAAGAAGAGAGAACTTATGTTCTCTAAGTCAATTTGAGACGCAGGAAAGAAAGAAAAGCAGAAGAACTTTTATAAGCTTTATATTTTATTAAGCTCTATCTCGTTTGAAGATACCTATACCACAAAACGATATTTCTTTTAATTCTTACGGGAGACAACCCTCTGCTACTAGTAATGACATGTTTGTGCCAAACTTCATAACAAACCTCTGGATAGTGCTACCAACTGTTCTCGGTGTTACGAAAATAGAACACTCGTTATTGGGTATAAAAAGAATTGATATATACCACTTACTGCAGTAAGTTTTTAAAGCTTCAGAAACATGCAAGGTTCAAGTTCCGAAATGTATTACCTACTTCAACAGCTAAGACAGCCTCAATCTTATGGTATTTATATGAAGGAAAAATTGTAAAGTTCATAATTTGTGCTGTAATAATAACCAATATCATATATTTGCCAAAATTTGTCTAAACCTTCAGTCTATAATTTCATCATCATTGTCAGCCGTATAGTAGGACGTCCACTGCTGAACATGGGCCTCCCCCATGGTTGTCAACGACCGGTTGCAATGCAAGCTGTCTGCATCCAGTGTGATCCTGCAATCTTTACAAGGCCGCCTGTCCGTCTTGCCGGTGGACGTCCTACTCTGCGCCTTTGATCAAAGGGTCTCCAATCTAGAACTTGATTCGATCTCTTAGTGAAAATTAGATCCTAATAATATTAGAAACATCTCTACAACTCTACTTCTCGTCAATACGCCTTGGTGTAGTCTCGGCTAAAAACAACAAAAAGGATGCCCAAATCAATATTCATTCGTATACAAAAAGAATGACCGAATTTTGACATGCCGTTAATCAACAAAACATAAGCGATCTGCTAAAAAAACTATCATCATCTTATGACCTCAAAGTTCATTGAATATTATTTATTTTACCGCTTATCGCTCGGGCAAGTCTCCGAATAATTGGTAGGTTGTGTGGTTCAATAATAATACCTAATATTACAGCTTTAAAATAACTGTTTACGACATCATGGCGGCAAGCTGTCTGCAGATGTAAGTGGGTTGCCTATTTTTTATTCTACTTCAAAGGCGGCTTGGGCCGATAAAAACTATAGAGTTAACATTGATCTTATCTGCTCAAGCATTCATTGCCACATAAATAATGTTAAGATACCAAGTCAAACGTAGACTGCGAGTTACGTAGAAAATTATGTACGGTATTGATTGATTATTGAATGATTATTTTGCTTAGCCCAAAGGTTATGGCGTATGATTGGTAGCGATGCCACTTGGCATCAAGTTCGCCGTGTGTACAAAGTTTCAGTTGTGCAATAAAGTATAAATAAATATTGATTGAATTGTCACATCTTAGGGTTCAAAAGTCTGTATGAGAATCGGCCGATATCACGGAGAACCTCTGTTAGTACAAGAAAGAAAGTCTATATTAAAGTGAGTATGTCAATCTTTTGTGCCCAAAAAGTTAAAGTCGAGTGCTTTATTCAAAAGCTGGATTGAACTGTGAAATTTAAAAAATTGGTCAGCGTAGGTAATTAGTTTTCCTTGATTATTAGTAAAGCAGTAAATGGGTCTTTGGAACCAGTCCAAACTGTAATTAATGTACAGAAGGAGCGGTCATTAAGGAAATATTCGTATTAATTCGTAGTTACCCGGAAATTCGTTTTGATAATAGAATAATTTCCAAATAATTATTATTTTACTTTTTTTATTGAGAAGTGACCGTTTGCAGACGATTACTTTATTACTTTTCTGTTATTTTTGGATAAAAACCGTGTCAGTTTTAATTTATAATTAGGCTTCGTTGCATCATCTTACTTTAATAAATGTCTAATTGTTTTGACATCGGTTAATTCATGGTGGTATAACTTAAAAACTAGGCCCCAGTACCTACACTCAGGTAGAACTAGAACTTTATTTTAATAACAGTGACGTCACTTGCTCACCCATGGCCCACGGCACTTACAAAAAAATGTAACATACTACGATTGCTGATGTCACTATGTCATTCGCATTTGGACAATGAAAATTAAGCGCTCATTTATCATAGTTCGAGGTCATCGAACCTTCGGCGACAAGCTGTCTGGACTAATAATAACATGTGTTTTTTCGCCAACACAAAAAAAACTGCCAACAGTAACTGGCGGATGGATCATATGTCAGCGGCGGCATCAAAGAACCAGGTTGATGAACTTCAGTATTAGTTCTGGGTGTGGTTTGGTAGTTTGGGCCAATTGTGCGGTTGATGCCCTAATGTGTACCACATCCTGCTTAATAGGAGCGAAGGGCGTTGGTGACAATGGTCAATGATTTTGGAGCGGTGCCATAGAGAACTCGCTGACTACAAAAATTCCTGCATGTTGGACACAGCGCGCTGGCTGGCAAGCTCTCGTAAAACCTACTGTTTGTCCCATGTATGTTTTGTTTTTGTAACCATATGAAATAAGGTTACGTTATGTACGGTGTTTTTTTTGTCTTTAGTCTGCGCTTTTACTTCACAAGTTTATTGTAAGAGTTATTTGCTAAACGTTTTTTTAAATTCGCACTGTCAATTTCAATTACTCTATCTACGAGACCGTTAATCAAACAAAAAAACACTGTCTATTGTTTTACGCTTCACTAATTGTGATAGACAGGCCTTATAATAATCTAATAGACTACGAACGTGGGCGTAGAATATTTGTATGTTACAGGTACTATCAAATGTTACATGGGCAACCAATGTTATTACAGGTAACAGTAAAACGTGTATAACTGTACAGTCGATACACAATGCTAGTTTTAAGTTCCAATAACTGTGTCAATAATGCATACTGTCAAACTGAATTAACATATCAATAAAATCACCAATCGCATTTTACTTTGAGCTTTTTAAAAGGTGTTAAGATGCCACTTATAGAAAAAAGAACACAAAGTTAACTTACTATGCGCTTTAACCACATTTAAGTAGGTATCCGAATGTCAAAGACGTGTTTAGGTAGTTTGACAGATTTTTGTTGTGACGTAAGCTAATCCAAGGAGAGCTAGATTATTATTTTTCAGATTATGTGCCTATTTCTTATCATCGAAGTTGTTTAGAGACAGAACTTAGTTTACTACTTTTAATTTAGGTCAGTGAAAAGGTAACACATTTAATTCCGTAAAAAAGGGTGTCGAATTGAATAATAACATAGGTGTGTCGCTGTAATTGTGTCAAAATTAACGTGTAGCTCGAAATTTATGTGAAAAACAAAACATTAAAACACCCCTATGTAGTAACAAACTGTTCCTTGCGACAGACAAACCGACACTTCTCACGCACGATGACTCACTCACTCGGTATTATAAAAAATCTGTTCGTCCGTCCGTCAACCTTTTGCTCTAGTTAGTACTACGTCAACGACTAATTAGTGAGTTGACGTCAAATAAAAAGGAAATACGTTTTTAAAAAATTAAAATTGTGAAAAAAATAACACTCACTAAATATTTTTGAAAATGGAGCATGGATACAAAATTCATTTATGTAGCAAAAACATCTAGTAGGTGTGAAAAAGAAGTAGGTAATTACCATTTGTCATTCATAGTACACATACAGTGCATCACATCTTTATTCATGTCAATAGAAACATTAGCCCATATTTAATGCCAAAAAAATTGTTTAATTTCAGACGATAGTGATAAAAACTACGATCATAGTGTCGACAGGCGAAGTGTACCTATAAAATAAGGTTAACACAAAATTCAGTGGTTAGTGATTATTGCAGTGTTTTAACCACAGACCGTGGTGTGTGGTCTGTGGTCTGTGGTTTTAACTCAAATGAGACACACTAATATTTTATTGACTATGTACATTACTTATAGTCTAACCCTACGTGCGTGCCTATTGTTTATTTATTTTATTCGATAATTGTCATAACCCTGTATAAGTTTGAAGTCCAATAGTTAGGGCACGGATTTGATATTGTCAAACAGAACTTATGACATTTGTATATCTATATGCGTATAAATTACTTACGCACATTACAATCAATTAATACATTGTCCTGAATTTCCTCATGTCGTCTATCTATCGCCTTTTAATTACTATTTTAAGTTAAACATGTTAACATTTAAAGAAACCAAATCTCAACCATCATGCCTACAATTACAAGCATTCATCATCCTAAACTCAAATTGCATAGTAAGTAATAAAATGTTTAGTAGTAGGTCTATGTTGTGTAAAATGTTTAGTATCTACTAAAATCGATTGTTAAGAATGTTTAACAAACCGGCCCGCGCATACTCATACCTGACATTCTAAAGGTCGAGTTCACCAACACATGTTAAATTTTTAATCAGCCGGTTTAGTACCATTTGACTCGGGTCTTAGACCTGAGTTCAACAACTTTTAAACAGTCTCAATTGACGATTAATTTGGCAGAATTCCCATATAAAATATGTCAAATAATGCTAAACCGGCTGATAAGAAATTAAACATGACTTGGTTAACTAGACGCTAACAAACATTACTTAAACCATAATCACAGTAGGCAAGACGTTACTGCGAAGATATTTGACACCGCATAATAGAGATCCACAGTGAACAAGTAGGTATTGGTATTATGTCAGTTACACAAGCCACATTTCACGGTAGAGTAGGCTTCACACCTCGGCCTGACATGTCACGCTTCATATAACATAATGGATGCATCTGTTGCGACAAGGCCACAGGTGCAGTCGTATTAATTACTCACTATTCTTTGATGATATGGCACTGGCGCAAAATCTTAAGCGAGAAGCGAGCGAGAAGCCTTTAGATTTGCCAGCCTGTCTATAAAAAATCTTATATAGGTGTGTAAAGAAAAAAACCGGGCAAGTACGAGTCGGACTCACTGAGTGGTGGTAGTGGTTTTTTATTCGTCAATATTTCTAACCAGAATAAACTAAATATTATATGAAAGAGTTTACAAAAACTAGCCCTTCTGCATAATTAATATATTTTTTTCAGAGAAAAATTGAAATTATTTTTTCTCTTTGTCTGTACATAAACCGCACCTTCGCCTATACCGATTAACGCATAAAAAAATTGACAGCAAAATTCTCATTCCATTGACAGTAGTACCTATTATATAATCTGTGGTAGTACCTAGTAGTATTTATCCACCAGTGGAAAGGCGATGGTACATAGCCATACAGCCAGGAAATATAAGTAATGATCAATGGATGATGCCTCATTACAAAACAGATTTTTTCTCAAAAATGGAGGCGTTTAAAATTAAGGTCTCTGTGGTTACGTGTTTCATATTTTTGTAGCTTAAAGATAAATATAGGTTATTGGTGGTTGGTGATATCTTGGAATAAAAAACCAGCCTCCATACAAAAAGAGGACAAATCCTTTGCGGTTTTCAGATTTTTTCCTTTACTTGGGCTGTAAGACCTTCCTTCTTGCCAAATTGTATAATTCTATGGGAAGAACCCTATCGGTTTTGATTTTTGATCCCCTGCTATTTTTGGATTGCGTGAACTTAGAAGCTTGATGTTTTCACAGCTTCAAGGGTCCGCAGCTACAAGTTTTTGATGTTAATGTCAACTTATACCTCTACTGTACGCATTCCTGAGAAAAAGTGTCTTGGCAGACTGTCGGACAACAAAGTGATCCTATAAAGGTTCTTTTTTTGGTTTTGATGTACGGGCGGAACCCTAAAAATTAGCAGGTCAATCGAGCAAAAGGCGGTCAAAGCTACGTCAAAAATATTATAATTGGTTTGACGCCTACATTATTACTAGGCGGAAACAGTCTTTTAAAGTTTTTTTTAAAAGTGCCTAAATTACACCTTTTACATTACTTTTACTACGCCACAAACTGTCTAGAAACCGACCCACCATGGAAACTTAACAACATTGTAATCGAATGAA
Organism: Pyrausta nigrata; assembly: GCA_949316185.1. Classification (NCBI taxonomy): domain Eukaryota; kingdom Metazoa; phylum Arthropoda; class Insecta; order Lepidoptera; family Crambidae; genus Pyrausta; species Pyrausta nigrata. Next base: position 11,130,271 of record OX438955.1, on the reverse strand, counting down.
ACCTGAGCCTCCTGAGAGGTCTATATCAATATAGTGATACAGGAACTTCCTACTTAGGTCATACTGACGCCTACATCAATATTGATACAATAAGTACCTAATGGATCTAGATACACAGTGACATTTCTAATGATGCAGGGCTCATGGTCATTACCAACAACTTTTCTGCTGCATAAAGTTACCGATGCCAGTTTCCTGATTGTATTACTATACCTTACTTCGTCTAGTTTTAAAGCAATATGCTATAATAACGTGTTTGATTGATTATACAGAAAGATCACTTTAAATCTTATTGGATACGCGGCCTTAGAGTAAAAGACCGGTAAAGAATGGTCAATCTCTCGAAATGTCCTTTTATCGTCTGCCTTTTATATTTCGGTACAATTTAGTAACATGTTCTTCTGAAATTGGTCAAAAAAACTATAATTAAATCTCGTTTGAGGCCAATAATTATCATAATGTTTATATTATTTAATTTTTTAGCATTTTCTTTATTTAGACGCCGACTCCAAATGTAAAGGGGAACAGTGCAAGCGAATGTTGAAGATGGTGATGATTTTACATTTTTGGGAAACTTACAGCTAGAATATAATTGTTAAAAATAATTAATATCTAGGTACAAAGGTCATTTACATGTCCGCTGGTAGGTTGGTTAATCACATAAATTAAAATCGCTGAAATCCCAATAGATAACTCTCTAGGAAGGGGATAATATAAACATGATTCCTTACATCATACGGACACCGTAAAGAGTCATAAAATATTTACCTACCTACGCACTGCAAATTTTGACCAAGACTTTACAACGTCAAGGTTTGACCTTACTCTAAACCGACTTTTTTCTGTAGTCAAAATGTTTTGAACTAACACATCTGTTACCTAAAACCCAAACTGTGGGAGGTGGGAGGACAGTTGAATGACTGCGGCTGGCAATTGACTGTGACCGTATGCGACGCCTTGACTTTTCGGCTTTGAAACATTCATATCTCGACAGGAAGAATCAGTCACGGACACTATGACATTGCGGGCTTTGCGGGTAACACACGCCATTTTTAGTACACGCTATTGTGGGACACGACATTTTTGAATGGTTAAGTTAAGTAGGTTACCTACCTTTTAATATCGTTTTTGATTGGAGCAACACACATTTTACAAACACGAATTATTACTACTTTTATTAAGTTACATAAGTAATTAGATATTGATTAATACCGATTTAATATCGCCCCTAAAATAACCATGTATAAAGAGAAAGAGATCAATCACTGGCGTGCGTTTTTTTTTTCTAGAATTAAGATGATTAGGTATACCTACCAAAAGAAATCTTGTCAGTTTTATCGGCTTTATTAGGTAGTCTACCTATATTATTTTCAAAACTCGAAACAAGAAAGGACTTATTGCAATAATCAATCAGGCAGTGACAAATCATTTTTACGGAATCAAATTGAATTTCGCTCACAAAAATTAATCGACTGTGTCATCCGGTGGGACTCGAACCCACGTCCCTTCGCTATCTGGGCGAATGCTCTTACCAACTGAGCTACGGAGGACGTTAGTCAGTCGACGAATTTTTGCAAGTGCTTGCTCCACCAGTGAACCGGCGTTCGATTCCAGCAATACTTGGGGAATGTACCTCCCGCATGTATCCGATGGAAATATTTTTACAAATATTTGACCACCAGTTAAGATGAAATCAGCTTAACTTAACATTATTTTTATAACTTAAGCAATTATTTTGCAAGTTTTTTGTGGAAAGAAAATTTTTGTGAGCGAAATTCAATTTGATTTCGTAAAAATTTGCAAAATAATTGCTTAAGTTATAAAAATTATTATGTTTAAAATCATGTTACTGTGGTTATCTAAATCAATTCAATCATAACTTAATTACACGACGATTTACTACTAATTTACGACCATAATTTTAATATCGACGTATGTGAATCGTAATTACATAAATAATTTATTCATGTCGTGTACCTACAACAGCACAAATTGATCGTGATTGTATAATTATATTGATACCTACCAAATTAAATTATTTGTTCGTTCAATAAATATCAATAAGTAGGTATTAGTACCTAATCACAGAATAAGTACTAGACCTAATATAAACTAATTTGATGATAACGTCTACAAAAAATTAACCTTGCAAGAAAACCTATTTAAATGTTTATTTAAAACGTAACCTAATACTATATTATTATTATTATATTCTGTGACGTAACACGTGAGTCCTATAATTAGTTAATTCATCCAAGACTAGTAGTTACTACTACTAAAATTGCATTTTACTTTTACGTTTAATTATTTTAAATTTCTTATATAGTTTACGTACTACAGCCTCGCAAATTCTGTTCCAAGCCATAAAATATCTATTTTTAAAATGGTGATTCATTTAATATAGTCTGCACCTTAAAAATTGACATTGAGAACTGCTCGTGTATAATTTTCCTTCGCAATTATACTAAACACACTTATTTGCAATTCGCGATTTTCCTGTTTCTTGAGACCACTTCCTGTATTTTTGTTTGCTACTTCCATGTTATATAATAGGCAGGTAGTTATCATAAATTATTTATGATTTAGGATATGTGTGTAATTAATGAATATACAAAAACCCTATACCCGAAAGTATTCGACTTCTAAAAAAAGCGACGTAAAATCTTTGACGGCGCACCGCGCCCGCGGGCGCGGTGCGCCGTCGCCAAAGAGCCTAACAGCTAACAGCTTCGATTTAAATTTCAAAAAATATATATATGTTTACCTGAATGGCCCTGACTCCGAACCCAAAAATGTAAATAATGAACATAACGCTTTCTGTACATAAGCGACGATTGAAATGTAAATAAAAAGCAAAGAAAGCCTTTTATCGGAATCTTGGAGTAAAACATTATTCAGAAGAATTTTATCGCATGTTAAAACAGATTTCGGTCTGTCTAAAAAAAAATTTGCTTGGGCACTTACTTTGCTAAGAACTTATTTTCTTTCAGCGCATCAAATGGAAATATTTACCTGCAACAAACAAACAAAATAATGATAAAACATAAAAGTACAAGATTGATAAAACTTTTTAACGAATAGCTTGGATTTCCCTACAACTAATAATAGCATCCGTAGATCGCAATAACGTTAAACTAAAATTTCAGGTTTTCACACTGACGCGGACATCTTACTAGTTCCAGACGTCATCAAATCTGTTTGAAAGCTATTTCGAAAGCCATAGAGATAGGCAGGGGGCCTGTTGCCACACTGTTGGTGAGTTTTACATGATTCGATAACGTAAGGCACCAACTCGTTTATACTAATTATCTTTCACTTATATGATATTTTTGAAGTAAGTATTGACTGATAAGCACCAAACACGAAGGTCGCAACTCTTGCGCAAGCGATTCTGATAACATAGTGTACATTAACCTACACACTACGAACGAAGTTATGACAGCTAATCTTGGCAACTAAGTCGAATAATGCATGTGAAAGTAATTTCATTATTTATCTAGCCGAATTTAAGATGAATGACATTGGTTATTTTATTTATGTGAAATGTTTTCTCTTGACTCCAGACTAAGCCAGACGTTGCGTAGACAGAGTCGACGGTGGAGCGAGCACAACCAGTGGCCCTAGCATGAGCCAAACCACATATCATTATCGCGGCCGTTAATCGTATTTTGACAGCGTTATATCATTTGTCTACCGCTGCTAACATGTCATGCCATTTATGTCATGTCTAACTGTCAAAATACGAAATATGATTAAAAACGATAAAAGAGTCTACATACTCTAACATGAGCCTCTAAAACTTGCACACTAAAATATCTTAGATATGTAAACTTCCTTAATGTAGCTTTGTGCACTAAAAAGTATTCCAGTCAATGTCTGCGCCTAACTTGCTTTTGAATAACTTATGGGGAGCCTACTATTACCAACCTACCATATACTTATATACTTTATTATACATAAAGGTGGATAAAAGTAAAATAAATTGGAGTAGAAAAATCATTAGTCAAATAAACAATAATATGTAATTTTACAGAATAATAATAAGGTATTAACAAACGATAAACCTTTTCTTAAAATTCTAATATAATAAGTCTTATCACTATAGTCTCCACTGCTTCTTACAAGTCAATGTTGACTGTAAAATAATTTTCTATAAAATAATACATACTCTTATCACTTAAAAAACAATAATTATCTTATTTGCAAGCTTCATCTTTCGATTGTTAAATACTTGCAAAAGTATTTCTTTCGAGTGTTAAGGGTATAATCCCAATAACATTGATGAAAGCAACGCGGCATTACAGCGTTAAGAAGCACTAGAAAATTTCGACAGGCTCTGCCAACGCCAGGGTGGCCGAGAGGTTAGGCAATCGCCCGGTATGCGAGGAACGCGGGTTCGATTCCCGCCTCTGGTGGTCGTTTTTTTTCAAGTGCAATAATATATTTAAATTGCATAGTGAATGCTTATCACTTAAAAAACAATAATTATAATACATACTCTTTAAAACTATGTTTTTCATTATATCTTTCGATTTTGTTACAGGGTGACTCAAGTTATCAATTAGAGGTGGAAAATGTTGAAAACAATAAAATCATAAAAATTATGAGCAATCGAATGAACATGTCAATAGAACCTGCATATTTACTAAAATATCAAAAATTATTCACAATTACTTTCAACGGGATTCATGTTGGTACTACTACAAGTATTCTGTAAAATAAACTTTTCCTTACAATTGAATCAAATTTTGTTCTGTTCCAGCGTACCTCCCAAAATTAAACCCTGAAATAAAATGTAAACGTCATATTATTATTTAATTTACTAACATGTATTTTCTTTCTGTGCATACTTAGACGTCTAAGTATGTAGCTTAGTTGGTTTAGTTACTACCAAATTTCAATTCAAATACCAAAGAAAACACTACGACAAAATGTTGCATGTCGGCTTAAATGCTTCAATACTAACCCTTTTTTCACTGCTCTACTGAGCGATATGGATTCAGTTTGTCCAACCAATATAGGCCTAAGGTACTCCTACTGGTTGCTCCACCTTAGCAGCTACTTGAGGAGTAAGGATAAGGAAGGTAGCAAAACCCAGGTGCGCTTTCATGTATGATAAGTAATCTGTACCTATATTACATCACAGTTTTCTAAAAGTAAATAATGATATTAGTTTCTCTTCCATTTGTTGTTAGTTTGATAATACAATTTGTTGAAAAATATTTAAGGTACACCTTTGACTTTGATTATAAAACAGAGGCCCTACTCCGATTGACGATGTCAATATTGTCGATTGTAGCCGTCCCTGTTACTCACGCCAGAATAACAACGCAACCGAGCGAGATGGCTAACGGACATCGTCAACCGGAGTAGGGACTCGTCTATCAATGGCTGTCAAAACTGTCAATGTCATGTCAAAAACAGATGTAAGTAATATAGTTTAAAATCGATAGTCGTGCTTGGGATTAAGTGTTTAAGCCAAATCGGAAGTAAAATTGAATGAACGATTGAACATCAACGAAATGTTGCCACCCCTAATAATGATTTAATTTTGTAATATGGCTATATCCCGTTATCCTGTCTAAATAATCTGTGGTAGTGTGGATAAAGGCTTCTCGTGGGAAGGATTTCTATCGTGAGTGGTTGCCATGTTAGGAAAAATGATAAAATAAGACAATGACAAATTTTCTCATGTCTAACGACAATGTATCGATGTTTGTCATCTTAGCCCAACAAAAGAAGCCTGTTCACACTGACTTTGAAGGTTTTCAGGTTGTAATCCGTTGGAAACACTTCCAGATAGTGAGTTCCGCATCTTTGCTGTGCGCATTATTAATGTCGCGTCGATGAAAAGCGCTTACTTCGTATTGTTAGAATATCAACGCGGTATATACGCCTTAAAAACCAAAACATAATATATCGTCGATGCCAGGATCTCAGCACTGAGGGAACGACTTGAGGAGGAGGAAATATATCACAACTTTTAACTGACGCTTAAATTTACAGTAAGTTATCCATTACTAAACCACAGATAATATAATTTGACGTTAGCGACAATTTATACGCATACCTAATTAAATTTAAAGTCCCCAAATGTTGTGAAAAGAGGACTGGATTATATCCTATAGCACAATACATTATGTTTTGTGTCTATTGACAGCCTGTAATTATTAACGATACGATCGAAGATTTAATTCTGAGCGCCTGTTTTATTGGACCTTTTCCCAGTGGCATGAAAAATAGATAAACTAGGTCATGGAATTAATAGTCCACTCGACGAAAAATAGCTACAGTCCGAGAGCAATGGCAAACCTTATCACCCCTAATGAGACCAACGACCACTCTAATCAAAGGAAGATGAAGGTCGTCATGTCATAGACTTGGTACAGTGGACTGCCTCGTTGGTCTAGTGGTCAGCACGCTGGGTACTATCCATGAGGTCCCGGGTTCGAATCCCGGGTCGGACCGAGAGTGTTGGGTTTTTTTGTCTTGAAAAAACTCAGACAGTTACGGAGTCAGGAAGTTGGTGGTGTTAACGACCCCGTGCCTCGGAACGCACGTTAAGCCGTTGGTCCTGCGCCTGATCTCTCTACGGTCATGACGGACTGCCGTCTCACCGAATAAAGAGAGTAAAGGAATAGAGAGTGCACCTGTGTGTTGCGCACACCTTGTGCACTATAATATGTCCCGCGCAGTTGGCTAATCTCTATTGAGATAGGCCGCCGTAGTCAAAATTCGGCTAGGAGGACAATGGAAATTCTTGTTTTTTTTAAACCTGTAAACGTCTATACTAAATGAAGAATACTAAAAATAGCCTGAAAAATAAAACAGATGTTAGGCTAGTTTTAAATAACATCATACCGGTTTGCTTTACGTCACTGTTTTCTAAATTATACTATTTTAAATATTTTATGTAAATCTAATGACCGTGCCGAACGATCACATTCGTAAATCATGCCAATAAATTAGCGAATTTCGAATTTAAAAAGCATAAATTCCGATTCAGGCCAAACTAACTGAAATTCTGGCAGGTACAGTCCGTTTTTGCTTTGCAAATACTGTAAACAATCTCTTCATTACTTTTCAAATTAATACCAATTAAAAAAAAAACTTATTATTAAAAATAAAGTTACTTTGTTACGTTCCTAAAAAGTTGTAATATGATAAATGAAAAATTACCATAGTTGGTTGTTATTTTGTGGTTAGGTATTATTTAGTTTTAAAAGCATTGTCAAAATTGTTTACAATATTCCCCAACCAAAAACATATTAAACACACTTTCGTTTCATATCGTTCGTATTCGTTTCGACGAAAAGACTGTTTAAAGACAAAATGAAGTAAAGCCCAACCTTTTCACTTATACAAAACAAAGTTTTGGTCACACGATATTATTTACGATACGATTATTGTGTGTGTATAGCTTATATTTTATCGTGATGTTTACCTTGATCCTGGCCAGAATGGCCACAGAAGAGCTTTAAAAGATTTAAATGGCAATGCTACTTTTCCAAAGTAACTTGTGGGTGCATGTGATAGCTTGAACTTATTTTTCAAAATGAACGTTGCCTACATAAACGAAACCTACGCCAAATGTAGGTACCTACTTATATGACGCTACAGAGGATACCAATTATATTAAGCTATGTACTATACTAGCTCCCGCGCAGGTGGCTAATCTCTGTTGAGTTGAGATTGACCGCTGTAGTCAAAATTCGGCTAGGAGGTCATTACAATCGTAAGGGCCAGGAGTCGCAATGTGGAACTCTTTGCAGTGATCCCATCGTATTTAGGTCAACGTGGTGTAAAAATTTTCAACATCCAAAGCTTGAAGAGGTGCAGTGGCAGATTTTGCACTCAAAAATTGATCGACCGTGTCGTCCGGTAGGTCACGGTCACACGGTCAATCACATTTTGAGTGCAATAAAAACTCTTGCAACGAAATTGCTTAAATTAAAAAAGTATTATGTATTGTAAGACTTTTCCAGATTTATTAAAAAAATTTAACTATGCACCCGCGTGTACTAAGCGCCACGCGCCGGCTAAGAAGCAGAGTGATACAAATTGTGGTAATTGCTGCTTGCTCGCAACCGGTTACGTCAAGAAGCCGACCTTGAATTTGAACAGATCGTAAAAAATATGTATATAAATTATTTGTGGTTAGATGTTGTAGGTATAAAACTAGCCTCTGGCCCACTTATCTCAAAATTTCTTACAGTGCAGTGCAACAATATCCACGGTATTTAACGTAACTGTTAGCTGCATTTTTGATGTTTTAAATATTTACTGAATACTAAAATTCTAACGACGATGTGAAAAGTTCCTGACAAACATCTTAAGATACATTTCATCTCTTCAAGTATCTACAGTACGTATTCCACCCTCAAAAGTAAATGTAGGTGCCTTGCTTCATTTGTTATTTTTTTACCTAACCTAGATTTATGATAAAGTTTACAACTAGATAAAGTCGTCTCGTTGGTGTTACAACAAAATACCTACCATAGCAATATCATTATATCATGTCGTTTCCTAGTTAACTAATTAGTTACACGAAAACTGAAAAACCAATAAATTCAATGGCGTAAGAAATAGCACCCCAGTGAGCCGCATGACTAATTTTATGAACATTAACACGTGAGACGACACGTGAGTTGTCATTTGTTCCCTTTATCTATTATACTATAGGTACTACACATTTCCGTGGCAGAATGCATTAATAATTAATATGCATCAAGCCACTTAAGTGTAACACGACACGACACTGACATTCTATCTGCGTGATCATCAGCTTAATAAACTTAAAAAAGTTAACAACGCTCGACAAAAAACGTGAAGTAAAAAGTACTTATTTATCCAGGTTTTTGCTCCCATCTCTCCCGAGCGACCTTTAGAACCGGTTCCGTCGGCTGATACCTTTCACTGAGGCATTTCTCAAAAACCGACGAGGAAAAACTTACGAAATGGGTCGAAGCGAAACCAGTAGCCGCATTGAGACGCGTGTATCGATCGATGATATTGATTGATGAATCGTAATTGGTCGTGCCAAATGTGTTAGCGATGCCAGCTTCTAGTCTCGCGAATTTTGGCGCCCAACGATCTCCCGACGCCGAGCGACAACAACACATGGTGGAATAATAATTATCTTATCGTAAAGTTGAAGCTGATGATAGCGAAGACTTGGCGACATTTAATATACGGCTCGACCTTTTCAACTCAATGACGTTAACGATGTAGGTGAACACTTCCAACTAGAACCGGAACTGTGATAATAATTTCTTAACATTGAGCTAGATAAATATAATTTACGGATACAAGATACAGGCTTTTTAATTCAAATCTTTAAAGAGTGCGAGATCGTTTGCTATCGTAGTAGTGCGTATTGAATATTTAAATAGTATTTGCCAATTTTCTAGTTGACCTTCAAACGAAAGCAATAATTATAATAAGCAAAAAATAGACTTAAAAGCATTTGTTTCAACTTAAACATTTTCCAATTTTAGTCAATTTATTTTTAATTAGAATAGGCAAAAATGAAACCAAACTTTGTGACAATAAATCTTCCTTACCTTTTCTCCTTCCAAATGGTCCGCAAAACGAATTTCCTTTGCCAATAACACTGTCGTCGATGTATTTGATGAGTTTGTCCACTTCTTCCATCCCTCGGGAGTCAGTCCCCCATCTCGAAGGTAGGTCCTCTTGCATGGATTCTGATTTACCTTTTGTGCCTCTAGACTTTTTTAGAACACTGGTCATAATCGTCACATTACACAACACACTAAAACTGTAACACTGTTTTGTTTACGTTCTGTGTTTCGGGAGCACTGTGCGTTTTACGTTTGTGAACGCGTGGAGCGATCGTCGCGGCGGCCGAGTAACGAGTAACCTTCACGAACACTCAGCGTACACTAACTCGCTCGACCGAGTGGAGTGCCTCGCTTCCATAGCTACGGCTACGGATCGCAGTCCGCAGTTGCGGTGTTGCTACAGAGGAAAATTGATTTTCTACCGCTAACAGACAATCAAAATGTATATTTGAAAATAAAGTACTTATTCGTTTAGGAAAGCTTTCACGCTCAAATCAAAATTCATTACAAGCTTCCAGTAGTGGATTTTGGTCCAAAAGAACTACTTAAAGTACAGTGATAAGTTCCAGATTTAATAGGCAATCAGCGCATATTGAAACTCCATAATGTTTCGTAGTCACGTTGAAGAACCAATACAAAATTATTTTTATAATACAATTATATTCTCAACTCTTTTTTTTTTCAAAAATAAAAAACCTTATCGATCATTTTTAACCCAGTAATCTACACCACTGTGCAAAGCCTCAGAAAAGTTTTCAATCTTAGACAATTTAAAACTTTTCAATATTCCAGTAACTCAAACTTTTTACCAATTACGCAACTGACCGCAAGTTAACTTTCATAAAAAAACATTATTGCCATGGTAACGCATTTTTTGATTGATCGTTCAGCGCACGGGACGTTTCGAGTAAATTTCAAACAATTTATTATTTAATTACAAGCGATCACAAGTAATTTTGAGGCGGTAACTCAAAATAGAAAACGTAAAAGATGCTGAAATTGCAAATCTCAAATGAGAGCGATAGGAAAGAGGCACAAAACAGGGAGAGGAGGAGGCAATGCGAATTGGAGAGAAGATCCAGGATTTTCAATGCTCGGAACAGGAAGATTGGTGTAAGTTTTCTCTAAATAAGTCCTACTTCTCTTTGGTTGTCCCATAGGTAGTCTGGAAGAAATCGCTTTTGGTAATAAAATCGCCTTTTACGACTCGCTTTCATTTTTTTTTGTTAAGGTCTACTCTATGTTGTGGTGTGCATATTCGTACGTAGGTGTAGAGTAGCTATTTATTTATTCGAGAAGGGTTTTATCTATTCAAAATTCAAAATTGTTTATTCAAGAGAACTTAGTTACATTTTTACGCCGATACTTCCCAGTCTGACTATCTAGTCAATAGATGCATAAATAGGTACATAATAGAGTAGAATTAGTTCATAGTGCAACTTCTGGTACATAAGTACCACAATGAAGATGTGCCATGAGAAAAAACAGAAAAACAACTTTCGTTTTGCAGTCTTAATTGAGTTGAAGCTAGTACTCAGCTGGAGCTTTTATTAATAAGAGGGTGGTAGGAGTGTAGAATGGGTGAAGGTATGAAAAATATAATTTATAGGCAAAGAGTAGAAATTATCAAAACCAACGTACAAGTTATAGGTATAAAGACTAATTGAGACCTCGCCTGCACTTATTACACCATCCTATTTGTAGATCCTACTTAGGTTTCGATTGCTTTCTAATTTCCTAGTAGGATCTGATTGGTTCCTACCTTCCTAGTTAGGGTGCTACAAATAGGATGCTGTAATAAGTGCTTAAGCTGGCTTATTCAGCTTATTAGTAATGTACATACGTACATAAAATGTTGTGTCCAGGTGGACCTTCCATTCCTGGAGCGCCAAGTGATGGAGAAGCGAGCTGAGCTCGATGAACAGAAACGAAGGGACCTCGCCTTCGCCCAGCAAATGATCAAGGACAGCAACTTGGCGGTGGTACTAGAGGCTAGGGAGAAAGAGGTACCTAAACCCTATATTCTATTTTTCTTCTTCTTATCGTGACGATGGTAAAGCGACTTAAATTTGTTGTTCCCAGTAATTGGCAACGCGGATTGCCTTGTCGTTTGCACACATAAGGTCTTCTAGAGAGCAAGATATTAGAACCGATTCCAGGGCCCTATTTTATCAAGCCGACATGTCAATGGCATATGTCGGCTAATAATTGTCAAGCTACTAGCTACATGTGACAATTTTCTAAAATATTTTTTATATAAATTGTTAAATTGCCTCGCACTTTAATGACAATTGTCGTTATCATAATATTAATGACAATTGTGTGGTGGAACAGAAATATTTTTTCAAGTCGACATGTTTGTAAAATCGTCGGTCAATTTTGTGTGAGCTGTGTCAGGCCAGAGGCCCTACTCCTGTTGATGATGTCCGTATTTTCAAGTCTAGCCATCACGCTCATTCGCGTTGTAATTCTATCGTGGGAGTAAAGAAACGGCTACATTCGAAAATACGGACAGCGTCACAGAATAAGTACTAGTACTCCGTACAGAAGTATGACTTTGCAATGAAATTCAAAGAAATATCTACTCAATGTTGTTAACGATATGGTGTAATTCAGTTCGCCTCTGACTCAAGCACATTTTCGTGTAGACACCTACAGAAATACATTGCAAGATAATTTCATTCTTATAACTCTGGAATATGATTCATAATACACTAAACCTATTCAGTGACGTACTATCACGCAACGCGATAGGGTTGATTGCCACAAGAAGCTACTTACGCCATCTAGCGCATCTTTCCAGGACTTTATTCACGTTCGTCCAACCAGCAACCTAGTGTCGCGCACCGCCGGTGAATAAAACGCGGGAGCGTGTCGTTGCCGGCTAGCGACACCCAACTTGTTTAGTCCCTTACCAAGGGGTCGCCGCGCGTAGGTACGTTTTTGCTACCTACGCGGGAAGATACACAGGCCTGACATCGTCAACCGGAGTAAGGCCTTAGGCTTACGTGACAAGTAGTGTTTTCGTCGTACAAACAGTAGGTTTGACTGTGATTAGCAATTTAGAAGAGTTCTTATAAGTACAGAAGAATAAATAGATTAAGGATAAATATTCCAATTTAAATTAGTATCATCGCGTTTAAAGAAAAAAATTAATAAGTTAATTAATTAGTATAATTACAAATGAAATAAATAATATTAAAACTTATTTGACAACTGTCGAGTATGGTTGAATTAGGGCCCAGATCGGAAGATTTAAGACAATCTTGGTTGTTTGCGTATCTATTGACAACACCTATTTCAACACAGGCAACCGTGGACTGTTCAATAGATAAGCAAGAAGCTGGGTTTAATTTAATAAAAATATATTTTAAAAGGAAAGAAAAAGTTATCTCATTATTCTGCATTACAGTTCTTAGTGCCAATGCATAATAGAAATGAATGAATTAAAGTTGATGTGTTGTGTCTTTGTTTGTAGGAAGATAAAGAAAATAATGACAATTTTTAATCAAATATTTATTCAATGGAAAGGTTGTTTATTTACCATAAACATTACAGGGGTGGAAACTGATTTTGGTCAAAAATACTGACTTTAATGACTGAAACCCTCAAAATTTTCTTGTAGTCTGGCGCGGGTGTATGTAGGACCTACAGAAAAGGAAAAGATATGTTTAGTTTTAAGAAAATGTCACTGCAAAACAGCATTTTTCTCAGCTTAATTTATAGAAACCAGACCCTTTTTACCCGACTGCGGAAGGACGGTTATGTTTTTCGAGAGTATGTATGTATGTATAATTGTTAGGCACGCCCTACAGCCCAAACTGCTCGACAGTTTTTAATATATGTGGTGTCGGTGCATTTGTCAAAATTGTGAGAGTGAGATAAGCTATATAAATTTTAAAAATTGCGCCCGCAAATGGAAATAAAGGGGGGAGAAGGATTGATTTTTTCTTTAGCATAGCAATATGGGTATCAAATGAAAGCCAGTTAAGAGACCATTTAAAAAAAAAATTGCAGTCTGGTGTTATGTTTTGAATAATAAAACTAAAAATAACAAAATTAAAAAACAGTGATTTAAAAAACTCGACTGCGTTTCTGTGCAATTGAAAATTAAAAAACCCGAAAACAAGAAAGAGGTCATATCCGGGTTAAATTGGTACCCATATTAAAAATTGTAGCAGTCGGGATCCATGTTACAAAGTCAGCCGTCTCGTCAGTAGATTGGAGTAATCTGCAATGTAATATAGAGGTTGGTATGTGCTCAAAATTCTATAAGCCACCATTTCTAGAATGGGTCCCGACTGCTACAATTTCTAATATGGGTACCAATTTAACCCGGATATGACCTCTTTCTTGATTTCGGGTTTTTTTTTATTTTTCAATTACACAGAAACGCAGTCGGGTTTTTAGTTTTTAAAATTACCGTTTTTTTTTTGTAGAAATGTAGCCAGATCTTAAAAATACTGACTTTACTAATAATTTTTCGAAAATACAGACTTTACTCACCATTTTTAGGGTTCCGTACCCAAAGGGTAAAATTGGGACCCTATTACTAAGCCTCCGCTGTCTGTCTGTCTGTCTGTCTGTATGTCTGTCTGTCTGTCACCAGGCTGTATCTCATGAATCGTGATAGCTAGACAGTTGAAATTTCCACAGATAATGTATTTCTGTTGCCGCTATAACAACAAATACTAAAAACAGAATAAAATAAATATTTAAGGGGGGGCTCCTATACAACAAACGTTATGTTTTTTGGGTTTTTGCTCGCTATCAATAACGGCAACAGGTAGACGCTTGAAATATATTATACACAAAATATTATACTGTATATTAACTTTAAAAATAAATAATTAAATTCAAATAATAATAATATTTAGGGGGGCTCCCATACAACAAACGTGATTTTTTTGCCATTTTTTGCTCGATATTTATAATGGCCACAAGAAGACGCTTAAAATATTCACAGAATATTATCTTGTATTTCATTTTAAAAATAAATATTTAAGTGGGGCTCCCATACAAACGTGTTTGTTTTGCCTATGCTGTCTGATGTTGTAAGTTAATGATACGGAACCCTTCGTGCGCGAGTCCGACTCGCACTTGGTCGGTTTTTTCTAAAATACTGACTTTACTAACCATTGTATACCGACCAAGTGCGAGTCGGTCTCGCGCACGAAGGGTTCCGTGCCATTAACTTACAATATTATACAGTACTAGTGGTTCCCCGCGACTTCGCTCGCAAGAGTTGGATTTTTCATATAAACTTTCATCCCCCATTTCCCCCCTTAATGTTTTTATATCGCGACAAAATGTAGCCAATGTCCTTTCCAGGGTCTCGAACTGTCTCCACACCAAATTTCATCTCAATCGTTTCAGTGGTTTAAGCGTCAAGAAGTAACAGACAGACACACTTTCGCATTTATAATATTAGTATGGATAGGCCCGTTTTTACCCTTTAGGTACGGAACCCTAAAAAACTGAATTTTACTGACCGTTTTATGAAGCTTGCTGCGCTGGCAGACGAGGCAATCTTTGGTCGTGCCAGTCCAAACGAATCGCTCAGCCATCAAAGTTGCGGGGGTGGCCAGGTGCGGGCAGCAACACGATAGTGTCTGGTAAGTAGAAACGATTTCCTCTTGTTAAAGCTTCCCGACTGATGGAGATGTCGGCGGTCCTAGAGATGTTAATTGTCTCCAGTAAAACGCCCTGCAAAACCGCAGATACTTTGCAAGCGATTGTATCGAGAGCATTATATGCGGTCAACTTAACCAATGTCTACTATCCTGCCATGTTCTGTTGACTGCGTCTACGCAGTCTCTCGATACAATCGCTTGCAAAGTATCAGCGGTTTTGCAGGGCGTTTTACTGGAGACAATTAACATCTCTAGGACCGCCGACATCTCCATCAGTCGGGAAGCTTTAACAAGAGGAAATCGTTTCTACTTACCAGACACTATCGTGTTGCTGCCCGCACCTGGCCACCCCCGCAACTTTTATGGCTGAGCGATTCGTTTGGACTGGCACGACCAAAGATTGCCTCATCTGCCAGCGCAGCAAGCTTCATAATGCTGCTCGGCAAGTTCTCCACTCTAACCAAGCGTTTCTGTCATATCCACAATACATAAACATCATCGACCCACTTTCTCGCAGCAAGGTTTCCAAAATTGTATTTTAAAGGTCGATAGATTCTCTAGCTGGCCTGATGCTTGGCCAATCCTTACAATGAATGCGGGTGAAAAGATGCGCAAAGACATTTTTAGTGAATCTCTCTTTTTGGTGGTCCATCTCTCGTTACGGGATTTACCGGGAGAGTTCATGGCTCCCTCCCATCTTTGCTACACAGCTGCGTAGACACCATGACCTGATTAAGGCCAACGACCGCTACCTCACATCTACCACTGACCGACTTTCTTGTTTAAGAACTTCAATGGATCCTGCAAAAATAGACAAGGAATCGGGCTAGGCAAAAAGATGCTTAGGCTGACTCGCTCCGATGCAGTCGCTAATAGCGATAAGCGACTCCTGCCTCCTATCAGACCTAGAATCGATGGGCTGGGAATCTTGGCAGTCGCATGGGCGAAAGGGATGATGGATGAAGCATTCATTGGTTGCGAGGCATCATCCCGAGTGCTGTGCCCGCATTATTAGGTGCGGTAAACTGCTGGGACGGCGAAGTCAAAATCGCTGTTGGCGTGCAAACAGCGATTTTTTGTCGTTCAGCACCCTGATTTACAAACACTCGAAGAGTTTCGGTGTCGGCTCCTTTCCGATCTCGAATGTCAAACTGTATCGGATACCACCGACAGCGTTTGTGAATAGGGTTTTCGAATCCGTTCAATAAGAAGGTTTTGATATTCGAATACCCCTTTCAGAACTGGTCAATACAATTGCGTCGTTTAAAAAGTAATTTTTTTCTTAAGAACTATTTGTGTTTTGTGGACGGGCCCAGCATCGCACGATTGCGTTTGAATCGTTCTACCATATTTAAAACAAATTTAGCGCGGGTTTAGTCGCACTAGAGGTCACGGACCTGTCAAGTTAAGAGTAATTTCAAGGTGCCACATTTTACTACTGCGAGTCATTTTTTTCATGTTTTTGTTAACAAATCGTTATTAATGACGCATGATCATAACGTTAAGTACATTTTCTATGGTTTTAGTGAATAATTGCATTCAAATAGCATTTGACGATGCCGACAGACGTTACCGAACTTTACTGAAACAATTGTATCCACTGGGGCCGAAACTGCAATTTTGTGCACCCAGGGTCAAAAGATGACTCTGGAGGTTGACAGCTAACCGTTAAGCAAGCTCGAATGAAAAATAACGAAATTCAATAACAAGCAGATCCGAAATAAACAGCTCCAGAGCCAAACCCAGAGCATAGTCCTGTATACTGCTTTCATAAAAATGGAATAATTATTTAAACAATTTGGTCTGTGATTAAGTCAAAATTAAATATGACAATAAAAGACGGCAAAGCTATGAAACCCATTTGTTCTCTTGGAGAATAAAAATAATCTTTGGTATTCATACCATGGTGGGGTATGAACCCTGGGCCCGACACAATACAATTGTTTGCCCTAAAATTTTCCAAGATGGCAGTCGGAAAATGGAAATTGGACCTCAGATTTAAAATCTAAGGACCATTTTTAGCTAGTTACAACTGTTTGTTTGATTGTATTCGGCGTACTTTGGCCGCCGGTCTGAAAAGGGATACGGGAACGATCCGACACGGAAACTTTCTGAGTGTTTGTGAATAAGGGTGCTGATCTCCCTTCAGCAGCCTGAGTGAGGGAGTCTCCGCAGAGGTTTTAGTGGTACTTGGCCACTCGCCAAGATCCTACCTAAGTTCCCATTCATAGGGCCTATAAAAGGGCAACAAGTGTGTTTCTTACTTTTCTTCGGCGGAAAATACTATGTTTACTACAATATTTTGATTTGTTTGTGTACCCTATTGATACTGCGCCGCGCGCACTCGCACGCGTACCTGCCTTGTTTTTATTTGTTTAAAAACGTACCGTGAGAACCCCGACGACCAGTCGACATCGAGACGTTACCTATGACACATGTACTAGACCGACCAGAGCGCTTTCGCCGCGTGTGTATCCTGTGAAGCTCCTTACAGACATTTCGAGTGATTTTGGCCTGTGAAGTGATACCTAAACCTGGAAGGCTGATGTGGCAAGTACCTAGCTATAAGCACTCTGACTTTACCTATTTTCCACCTATCATTGTCGCCCTCCACGTGTAATCCACTGCCTAAACTCTCAAACATACTAGGTTCTCCAGCTGTCTGACATTTTCCGTATTCAAATAGTACTTGTTTAGACACCAATTCCTGTTTTTCGATCATTAAGCTAAATCTGAAATATGTAACAAAATGTTACATGATATTATGCATTCCAATAGTTACTTGACTTTAAATCATAACTTAAAGTATTGTTTTAAAATGATAAGCATTCACTATGCAATCTAAGCAAGGGAGTTAAAAGTAGAATCCTGAGTGGAGCGAGGGATTTAAGCTCGCCCAAGACGAAAACATCTTTATCCCCGAGGAGAATACTCTGCTTTTCACACTTCCTACGAGGCAATAAAAAAAAAACACTACAGATACCTTATTTTATCTACAAGAATATATCCTTTGACTTTCCTGGCAGTAAATAAATTATTATTATTAACAATACCAGCAGTATTACATCTAATGAACTCCGGTGTCATAAACCTCGTCACTACGAAAAGTTTTACGAAAACATTGTTTGTAATTTCTTAAAATACATAGGTTTTTTTTCTTTATTTATTTCTATTTTTAGAAGCGCCATTTTTTAAATTCCATTTGTGCTAAAATTCTTGGCTGCCAGGTTCAAATTTCAAATATGTTCTCTTTGGTGCGGGACGGGCTAGTGTGATCATGCCTACGAACTCTTATTCGAAATTCAAATCACTTTGCCTCCCTAGGGGCGTAATGAAATTTCATACAACATTACGTCCCTTGGGATGCAATGACTCACTTTGAGTCAGGTTTACTTGATGTGTAATTGATCATTGCCGAGTAGGTAGTGTGAAAATATATTTTTGCACTTGATTTGATTCCCGCCTCTGGTGGCCATTTTTTCAAAAATATATTTAAATCATAACATCAACTACCTACTTACAAAGCAATGTATTTTTAAAAGGTATTTAGTTATAACTTAAATTGGTGATTTACTGGAGTTAAACTTTCATTAGTTAGATGTTTTAGTATTTAGCTAACCTAACTTTTACCTCTTATAAGGTAGGTACCAATTTTTACGCATAAAAATATTAAAATAAGCTAGAATTATAGTTGTCAGTGTCACTGTTTGAATATTGTGTACAAATTATTACAAGATATTCTTTTAATAATACCATCTTGAGGTATAAAATCACTTTTATTAATTAATCAGTGTCATAATTAAACAATATGTGACAAATCCTATCCAAACTACAAATTTTTCCCGACGCTTGCAGCTCCACCGCGCGACGTAAATGATTTTTTTTGACACGTTTATAAGTCAAAACTGTTAATAAAGTTTATGTTTATATATTTTAGATAAACAGGGCTATTCAAACGACTTTTTTTTATGAAACATACGGCCGAATACTGAAACGCTGCTCAAATCCATCACTCACTTGAAGGCCTCCTAAAATTGAGTGTATCTCACATTTAAATGGTATACACAAACGCTACTTAGGCAATTTGAAACCATGATTAGCTGAGCAGTCGTTAAATGCTTACATCATGGCAACATTCATTTTGAAAGTATGTTCTCGTTTACAATTTTCATATTTTTAAGGAGCTTATTCGTTTTACGCAGCATTACTCTTAAACTCTTAGTTAAATCGTAAGAATCGATTTTGTAAAAAAAACAATTTCAAGTTTTTTTATTTTCGCGCTATGCTCGTTATTTCTCTATGAACGAGTAAAAATGTTATTCAAGAAATGAATTCCTCGTCCTTGAATTTTACGGAAATATACCAAACACGACCTATTTGCTAAACTTTTGGAGATATGTCCACCCACCTACCTGCAGGGAGGTGCCACGTGGGTACCGGGCTAAATCAGCTCAGATGACCACCAGGTACGTCTGTGCCAAGCGGCTTCCTTTGTTGAAGATCTGCAAGGTTCTCCATACAAACCATGTCACTAAATACTCTACTAACTTAAGAATAAGTAGAAGAATAACCTTCCTACTTGGCCTATACAGGTGTCCGGGTTTCGACTAGTGATAATTTAAGCGCCTTTTATTTGCCAAATTTTAAAGACATTTATCAAATAATTTTTTTTTCTCAAAAAAAAATAGGAAAATTTCATGTTTGGGTTTAGTTTTGCAATAGGTTTAAAAAACTATAGATCTTTATTTCACTTGATAGGCCACAGCGTTACCTTCCAAAATAAACATTTTCATTACATTTAGAACCTCCAGATCCATAGAATTAGCATTTCAAAAAAAAAATTAAATTGGCTGCCATTTCAAGAGCGGGAGTTAGACCCCAAACATGGGGTTTTTTGTCGATAACATTTGATGATCTAATAGCCCATAAATTATCGCCAGTCAAAACCCGGACACTGTATATGTACTTACCTGCTTTTAGCTGATTTAAAAGACCAATCAGCTACTGTTATCCCTCAACCCATAATATGGGTAGATGCGGCGTCTAGTACGAGTATATTTTGCGGTAGGGGTGCGTTACCGAGACTGCTTCTCCGTATTTGAGTCTTAAGTACACAAAAAATCGCGTTCTGAAGCGCGTGATTGGTAGTTAGCTTGCTGCTTATATTTCCAATACTAATAAATAAATAGTTTCAACAAACACACCAATTACCTAGCCCCAAACTAAGCACGAGGTTGTGCCATGGCGACTAGGATAACGGATAGACATACATATATACGTTTATACATCCATGACTAAGGTACAAATGCGCGTGCTCATCACACACACATTTGCCCCTTACGGAATTCGAACCCGCAACCTCTGGTTTTGTAGTCCGGAGCGCGGACCACTACACCAAGACGGTCGTCAATAATAATGACTGTACTCCTCCTATTCCTCTTCTCTATTTCGTGGTTTTACCAGGAGCGCAGGCGCATCGACATGGAAATTGACGCGTTCCGTTCGAAGTACCAGCGACCGGAGGACCGGAGGGAGTACGACCTCAACGACCCGGACGTCCTCAAGAAGCAGCTGCCGCCGAGAGCTTCTGACGGCGAGCCAGTCGGCATGTCTAGCGCTCAAAAGTGAGACCTAGATTAAATAGTAATAAGAACTATAGTCGTTTAAAGCTGATTTGATACGAGTTAGATCTTAACACCCTTGAACTCCTCAAGAAGCAGCTGCCGCCCCGAGCTTCTGACGGCGAGCCAGTCGGCATGTCTAGCGCTCAAAAGTGAGACCTCGCTATGTAGTAATAAGAACTATAGTCGTTTAACCCGCTTTTCTGAGTCAACACGAGTAAGATCACAACGCCCTTGACGTCCTCAAAAAGCAGCTGCCACCCAGTTTCTGACGGCGAGCCAGTCGGCATGTCTAGCGCACAAAAGTGAGACCTAGATTAAATAGTAATAAGAACTATAGTCGTTTAACGCTGATTGAATACGAGTATGATCTCAACGCCCTTGACATCCTCAAGAAGCAGCTGCCGCCCAGAGCTTCTGACTGCGAACCGGTCGGCATGTTGTAGCGCTAGCTAGCGCGGAAAAGTGAGACCTCGTGTAGTAAAAAGAACTATAGTCGTTCAATACACATTGCTGAGTAAGATTTTAGCGACCCTGATGTCCTCGAGAAACAGCTGCTGCCGAGATCTTCTGTAAAGAACCATAGCTATTACGACAGTCTTTAATTTCGCCGCGAAAAATCCAGGCGCGTCTTAGAACATCTCCCAAGTAGCACACGAGGCTGCTTAACAGCCGAATAACGGAATTCAATCACGCTCAAAACTGAATAAGAAACCTGAATAAAAGCTGTATACGACCTTATGCAGCTCTTATTACTCTTAAATGAGCACAAATTATGCAGCCTTAAGTTCACATAGCTGCTTAAAAGCTGTGTAGCAGTAATTTAACAGTGTAATAAAGGGTAACAGCAAGAATTATTCAGTCTTTAGTACACATAGCTGCTTAAAAGCTGTGTAGCAGAAATTTAAGAGTGTTATAAAGTGTAACGACATTACTATGCGCTGAAATTTGACTGACTAAGAGATCAAAAGTTACTCTTTATTCAGAAAATCATCATCATTATCATTCGCTTGCCCTGTTCCCATTATATTTGGGGTCGGCGCAGTATGTTTTTCTCTTCCATACAATCCTATCACTCGTCATTGACTCATCCACTCCTTTCACAATCATATCATGCTTTATACAGTCCATCCATCTCTTTCTAGGTCGGCCTCTTCCCTTCCATCCACTAACATTCATACTCATCACTCTTTTTGTCACATGATTCTCCTCTCTTCTCATCACGTGTCCATACCAAGATAAACGGTTTCCCGTCATCTTTTCTGTCACAGGCGCCACTTGCAAACATCCCCTTATATATTCATTTCTTACTTTGTCCATTCTTGTCATCCTTTAATACATATTTTGAACCGCGCAAGGCTGCTTGCGGCCTGTGTAAAATTAAGTGAACTAATATTTGAAGTTTAAGCATATATAATGCTAACAATTGAACATTTATGTTACCGTGAAGTGCATTAGAGTTAACGATACATTGATGGATAATATTCATATTCTGGATAAGGACATTATTTGACATATTATAAAGGGAAAATGACTGGGAACGTAATTTTACTGACATTATACATATATATTATCAAAGAAAATTTTTATGCGCCACGAAAATATTCTGTTTAGAATTAATTTTGTGATATAAATAAGCTGTGATGTAAACTTGGCAAGAAAATGTAGTATAAAAAGTTATTATTTAGATATTTCGCAGTTAAAACTAATGCAATACATTCCTTTTTCGTGCACAAAACATCGTAAAGGTTGAAAAATCAATCAGAATTTTTATAGGTTTTACCGAAATATTTGAGTGAAGGAACAGAGAGTGCACCTGTGTATTGCGCACACAATTGTGCACTATAATATCTCCCACTGGCTAATCTGTGTTGAGATTGGACGCCGTAGTCGAAATTCGGCTAGGAGGACATTATTATTATTTTAATTGCAAACTCAAGCGTGTTAGAGTGGGACTTTTGCAAAGTGAAGGGAATCTCATAAAGCTACAAAACTTTTTGTATGGAAAATGACCCATGCACATCTACCTTAATTCAGGTATTTATATTGGCATTACATTAATTTAAACAGGTAAAATAAAAAATACCTTTTATGTAGGCTCTGGCTGGCGAGTCGCATATAAAGCATCGAATCTTTACTGTAATAGTCTTTTCGAAATTATGAATACCTTCGTCCAAAATCTTTTTCATGTCGTTCATAAAATCTTTTAAGTAACTATTTAAGTTTTTTGGTTTTCCAGCTCCGAAGTAAATCCCAACAAAAGGCTTTATGACAGTATTCTCGTGGATGTTGCATAAAATTGGCCAAAACTCATGCTTAGAGCTTTTAAATATGGGCAAGCCATCAAAATTTTTATTTAATGAAATTTCGTCTGGAGCTTTATCCCAACTATTTAATATTTTCATTAAAGAATTGGCTATTACGTTGTGCCAGTATTCGCCACCTTCGATATTTTTATGTTGACTTTTCGAAGAGTTTCTAGAATTGTCCTTGGATCATTTGGTAATAATTGCGGAACCAAGTCGTTGATGATTGCAGCCAGATCTTTTAAAGCCACATGGTTAATATTCTTTTCTACAGCCCACGTCCTAATTTTTTCTCTAAACAGTGAGTGCTTTGCATCATCGCTGTAGTTGCCATTGTCATCATCTTCAGAACTCGATATTTCTTCTGAGTTATAGTTGCCAGAGTTTAAATTTGTACAGTTAATTTTATCACCGAGGTTACTGGAAATATAACTTGGACACACATAATATGTCGAATGTGCTACATCTTTTGAGGTTTTGCGATTAATATTTTTTACGGAACCATCCTGTTTCAAACTATTTGTCACGCTTTGCGTTACTTCCCGACTTGAAGGTTTTATGTCTTCTGTCTTTATAATTCTTTGGTACTCTTTCGATAATTTTCTTCTAATGCCTCCTGTTCTTGATTTCATTTTCCACGAATTACGCGAATTCATATTTATAAAACAGAAAATATATACGTTGGTAATTATTGGCTGCACACAGTTACATTGACTGATTACAGTACCACATATGTTCCTTTATTCAGATAACATCTGATTTAAGGTACTCATGTGAACCATAATAAAGTAGAAGCAGTTAATTCGATACACTAGTGAGTCTCTTAGCAGCTGCAAGGCATCGAGTGAATGTATAAACAGCTGCTATGCAGATACTATCAATGGCAGTATAAAGGCTGATTACCGGTGGACATATTCAGCTTTAAGCTGAATTATGGGACACATATCATCAATTATATAGCTATTCACTTCATAATAGTTCACATGTTCCTCTTTAATAAGTCAGTATAATAGGAGTTCACAAATACCTCCTTATACAGTATTTGGCAAAATATTATCCACTAAACAGTCCTTACTAGGGTTAAGGCTTAAGAATATGTTAGAAGCTGAATAGAGTCGAGAAATATACCTTTATAGCACTCTTAGCGTATTAATGGTGGCTTTGTCGGTCTTAATAAGCGTTAATGCAGCTCTTAATTAGGCTAAGCTGTTTAAACATCACTGACCGCTATCATGCAGCTGTAGGGTCACCAGTGTACTCTTAGAAGAGTCTTAATAAGCACAGAGTTTTAAATAAGTCTAAAAGTGAGTAGTTATACAGCTATCTGTGCTACTTGGGCTACTATCGATATTTTAGCTACGGTGGCCATTTCGAACAGATATGAACCATGACGCAGGATATACTGTAGGTGCACTCTCTGTGTCTACACGCTTATAATCGCTGAGTCAGCATCCGACATGACCGAAGAGAAATCGGGCGAAGGATCAGTCTTTATGTGTGAACATAACCAACTTTCTGACTCCGAGCAGTTTCCTAGTTATTTTAAGACAAAAAAACTAGAAACAAATTCCGGCTCGACCCATATTCCGGCGGGACCTAGTTGATAGACGCCAACCTGCCTTTGTCTTTTGATTCCTTTAAATAACATGAAATACAATCGAAAACTCTTAACGTATCTCTATCTCCCAGATTCGAAGGCGAAGACCTGGACTTCGAAGAGCGCAAGAAGATAATGGCGGCGCAGAAGAACGCGTGGCTGGAGCAACAGGTGCAGGAACGGAAGTCGGCGCAGGAAGAGAGGAAGGCTGCCGAAGCCGCTTACATGGTGAGACTTCTACATCAAACTTGCGGCTAGCGCCCGAAACTAAGGAAAGAGGCCGCTATTTATCCGTACAAACGTATAGCCCGAAAAGTTCCGACTAGGTATATATAACTTGCGACTAACGCCCAAAACTATGAGAAAAGGTCAGTCGCTATTTCCCTGTACAAACGTGTAGTCCGATAAGTTCGTACGCGACCTCCCTGCGGATCAAAAGATTTGTGGGGGGCGAGGCAGGCTAGATGTCAGCGGGGACGCATGGTTTCGCGGAGAAGAGGATCTCCTATGACAGTCGCGTGTGATTTAGACATGGGTAGTTCCTGAATGAATGATACAATTGAAGTACTTCACCTATCTAGTTCATATGTATCACTCACTCACTATAGTCCAAAGCAGTTCATTTAGTTCAGTAACTCAGTGATAAGAGAGTAAAACGTACGGATATATTTGTTAATACTGCAAGAGCGAGACTGCAGTATTCTGCTACTGTACTGCAGTTTTCTATGTAAAATTTTCGGTATCAATTATTACGTTTTTAATAGGTAACGCACGTATAAATAAGACTTTATATCCCTTTGTTAACGCTATGTGTGAAATGCGTGTAACAATATTTTCGAAATTAATGAAAATGTTTTTAATTCGTAATTCTAGACTGCCTAAATATTATAAATAATATTTTTTATTCATTAGAATTCTCTGCAGTACACGAAACATTTAAACTGAATGAAGTAGTGAGACTAGTGAGTGATAGTAGATCTGCTGAACTAAATGAACTAGATGAGTGATACATATCTTCAGCTCATTTTTTGCATTTTTCAGCATATTTCACATTCAACGATTTTGCGCATGTCTAGTGTGATTGGCGCATCCTCGCCCCCCGCACGTCTTTCGATCCGCAGGAATGAACCACAAAGTTGTCAAACTATAGTCGCCTGTTTCCTCCCTGAAATGTCTTTTCTTTAGTCATCATCATCATATCAGCCTATTGCAGTCCACTGCTGGACATAGGCCTCTCCAAAACAGCGCCAACTATAACGGTCCTCCGCTTCTCGCATCCAGCCAACACCGGCCACCTTTCTCAGGTCATCGATCCAACTAGCAGGGGGGCGTCCAACACTACGTTTCCCGAGTCGTGGTCTCCATTCGAGAACCTTCCTACTCCCCGTCGGTTCTGCGACAGACATGACCAGCCCTCTGCTACTTCAGCTTACTGCACCTCTGAACGATATCTATGACTTTCGTCTTTTGGCGGATGATCTCGTTTCGGATTCCATCCCTTAGTTATATCCCAGCATAGACCGTTCCATAGCTCGTTGAGCGACATGCAGTCGGTGGGCCAGCCAGACTGTCAAGTTCCACGTCTCGGCCACGTAGGTCATTACAGGCAGGACTTTTCTTTTATAACAATAAATAATTATAAAATGCGGTTCTATGCTCTTACGATTAGTTTTTTTTCCATAGGTAATAGGAATCCAAATAGGAATTACACATGAAATATTTCATGCCGTCAAAAACTAAGATTTTGCTTTTAAGCCGATTTTATTTTTGTTTGTTCTATTTGAATTTTATTTTTTTGTCCAATAGAGGGCGATAAAAGCGCGAGACGCACGCGCAGGCGAGCTAGACAAGCTGGAGCGCGAGTGCCGCTACAGGCTGGGCCAGGCCAACTTGCGTTACAACGAGGCTTTGGTGAGTCGTATCGTATCGTATAATGGAGGACTAGGTAACAAAACTCACTCCCCAAAAAAATCCTGAATTCAACAGACATAATTAGTGAGTGGTATGGATTCGCCGCACACGTGAAGCGAGTGGCATAAACTCGCGACTCAGTGGTGCGTGAAACACTGGTGGCGGTGGTCGGTCGCCAATCTGCGGGGAGCCGTAGATTAAATCAAAAATGTAAGGTTTGGCATAACCGCTTAACAAATGATCCGATTCAGTCATATTTAGCACACAATTTCGATGTCATCACTGTTTCTTTAGATGTATAGCTCGCACTATCGGAGCCGGTTGCTAAGCAACGCGGAATTGTTGACTCGTAACATTTCTGAATTCGCGGCAACAACAGCTAATTGTTTTTTTTTACTTTTCAAAACGGCAACTCTTGCGTAGGCTGCCGAGAAGAAGCAACTGGAACAGATTATGAAGGAGCAAGAGGAGGCGGACAACACCGCTGAGATGTACAACAACCTCACCTCGGATATGCTCACCGAGAACCCTGATGTTGCCAAGAGCGCGCTTGGGAAGGACAGGTTGGTATACCTATATTAGTTTTCCGAAATATCTTTCTACTATTGTCGCCTTGACTAGTCACCACTAGTGATGGGTCGAGGGCCCGATCACTGGGCAGAAAAACCAATAACTTTGTTTTAGCGGAATATTACATTAAAATAAAATATAGAGTATTTTTTTTTAGAAAAAACATTTAACTAAATATAAACAGTCATAAAATAATTACAGTTTTGTTAAATAACAATTGATTATTCGAATTCTTTGAATATTAAATAATTATAAAACTACAATTTTTAGTCTCGTAAATATAACTCAATATTGACGAGACTTAGTCATCGTAGACTTATTTTTTTTTGTGTTCATCACGTAAAAAATCAAAGAATACAATATAGACATCTTCAATTACCATCATCGTCACTCGGGTTCATATTAGATTTAGGTTGGGATTCATCAGGCGTATTAACTTGAATCGAGTTACATACATTCATCTTGATTTTCATGATCATTGTGGCGACATCTTACCACTGTCGCCCACACTAGCAAGCAACTTCCAGACGCGACGCCCTGTCTCTGCTCCTACGGGCTAGATGGCGCTGTTAGCCCGCTCCATACAACACAAACCGCGATATGTAAGGTTTAGTAAACCAAGACGTTGACCATTGGACCTTGGTCCCCGAGCATAACAACTGGTCAATAGGAAGCGCTCCCCTTTGCCTTCATAACCCAGTTGCGCCAAAATGGTGACCCCGGCGTGATTTACACTGGAGCACGGAGCCTCACCGTCGTCATCATCAGCGTCGACTTCTCCCTTGCCAACAGCACCCAGCCAGCAGCATCCAGCCAGCAGTCTCCTGCAAGCCAGCTCACCAGCCCTATGGACACCACCGCAGACCACGCCGGTTCTACCTGGTTCCTCAGCAGCCTCACCCAGCTCATCATCCCGACTCACTGTGGACTTCGAGCTCATCCGCACGCATCGTCGACATCACACATGCTCATCCTGACTCACTGTTAACATCACGCATGTACATCCCGACTCATCGTGTGGACATCGCGCATTTATCCCGACTCATCGTGGACATCGGGATCCCGACTCGCCGTGGACATTACGTATGCCCATCCCGGCATATCGTGAACTCAACAAGCACTGGCACTTGCAAGCTCACTACGCACAGACTGCTAAGCTCTCAACCACCCTGGCTCAAACAACCTCTGGTTCTTCGGGGGGAGTGATGTGGCGACATCTTACCACTGTCACCCACACTAGCAAGCAACTTCCAGACGCGACGCCCTGACTCGGCTCCTACGGACTAGATGGCGCTGTTAGCCCGCTCCATACAACATAAACCGCGATATGTAAGATTTAGCACGAGCTTGACTTCATATAGCTAAACCAAGACGGTGCCCATTGGACCTTGGTCCCCGACCATAACAACCGGTCGGTAGGAAGCGCTTCCCTTTACTTTCCTAACCCAGGTTATTAACATTGGACATGTATGTTTTTGGATGGATCATTAGTTTCCTTTAAATCCAATTGTACGCCAAAGATGTGATTATTTTGCACCGTGTATGAAACCATGGATGCTAAACGACCGTTCAGTAGCAGCAAATGTGCATGGTGAGGTCAGGATTCGTAGTGCCACTTTACTTAACGGTGAGGCACCACAAATTCCCTTCTACCAAAATACAGCATCCACAGTCTTTGCAGTTTTCCAAGTCAATTTTTTCCCCAAATACCATTTCTCACTTTAGATGGAGCAACCTTTATAATTTGTGGTGTGAAGCAAACCAACCACATAATCTAAACTTAAAAAAATCGCCAGGTAGTAAATAGATTCCATTGCTTCTGATTCTCAGAGAGTTTATGGCCTTCAGTTTTTCTGTTCAGTATATGTGCAGCGCAGTGCAGTGCAGTTTATAGAGTATTGAGAACTTGCGTAACACTATGTTCTACTGCAGTCTTTAAACGGTCTATATCGGAAGTTTCCAGAATAATCAAGGTAATAGTTGAGGTGTAAGCCAATAGAAATTTCGATAAAATATTCTTGAAGGTCATATAATCCGTCCTTAGCCCGTTTCTGTTTAGCGTAATATTAGTCGTCATGTCAGACTTCAGGGACACTCATGAGCTACCTCCGTGGCTTCTCATGTATTCTGACGATGTTACGCTGGCGGATGCGGACAGGGGACGACTGGTAAGACGTGTGAAGGTGAGGCGATCCTAAACTAAATGTGGCGAAGACTAAATGCATGGCCTGCAATACTACAGATTCCACATCCGTCCGTATAGGCGAAGGCAAGGTTGAGCGCACGGACTAGTTTAAATACTTGGGATCTGTACTTCACGCGTCTGGTGACATCGACTTCGATGTCAAGCCAAGCGTGGGTTGAATGGCGTGAGGTGAATGGTGCCGATTAAACTAAAACGACATGTCTATAAATCCATCATTAGACCCGCCCTTACATGGCAGTGAAGCATGGCCTGTTCTTGAACGACATAAGCTAGAACTGCGGGCCACGGTGATAAAAATGCTGCGTTGGATGTGCGGAGTTACGGGTTATTCATGGCAGCCTTCATGTCAGTGACATAGCAGACAAATTGCAAGAGTGCCACCTATGTTGGTACGAACATGTCGTGCCAAAACCAGCAAGTTACACCCGCCGGGTCCTGGCAGAAGAGGAAGACCCATAAAATGCTGTCGTAGCGGATATTACGCGTGCTTATAGGTTCACCATTAAGGATGCAGAAGACCACCCGGACTGTAGGCATAAGAGTAGGAAAGCGGCCCGCGGGCTCCGAAAGGACGCAACCGGGACAACGCTCGGATGGTGATGATGATTCTTGTAGGTCATATAAACTTTGCTCATGTTATAATACTTACCAACTTTTATCAAATAGCCAACAAACAAAAAAAATCGTCGTGGGCACAATGTAAGCGGCGCAGCGGTTTGCGTCCGAGCGAAGTGCTTGGAGCAGTCTGATGATCGAACGAGGCGGGCGCCTGCACGCAACACTTCCCCCCCTTACCCGTAAATTTTAGCTTTCGTTGCAAGTCCCGTGCCCACTTAGACTGGATCGGAGAACCGAAATACCTACTTACTTACTATTTTAACTAGTAACATGAACATACCATTCACTTAACATATCAATTTCTTAGTGTTTATTGTAATATATTAGCTATAGTCCAATATATTTTTGTAAAGAACACTTTTCTCTCTTAAATATAACTATTTGAATGTTTATTTTTCTATAAAACTTCTATTAAAGTTTTTGCCCAGGCAAAAGGCATTTATTCGGCGTTTACGGGCATTAATTCGGCGTTTATTCAATGCGCCCAATATGCCAGGGCATAAACCCATCTCTAGTCACCACAGATTATCTGGGCTATTCACTAGCAAACTTCAACAGACGCGACGACCTGACTTGGTTCCCACAGATCAGTTCCCACATACTAGATGGCGCTGTTAGCGGCTCCATACTACCACTGTCATCGCTACATAGTACAGTTATAAGCATCAATATGTATACATCTGAATTCGATTTGAGACCTTATTGCAATGGCATAAAAACTAATTAGTATACATTTGATTGCTTGTGACTGTACAACTGTAAGAGATAGCAAGAACGTGAGTTGATAATGTTGATAGGACGTGACCATTAGAAAGGTCCTATGGCCAATGATTGAATTATGCCCTGTTTGTACACCCAACAAAATAATTTTGGAAATGCGAATCTTCCAGAAAAAAAACCTCTGGAATTTTAGGCTAAATGAAAAGTTTTTCAGTTTATTAACTTCTATAATAGAATTTGTTTAAGCAGGCCCGTGTATTTCCCCGCGTAGGTAGCAAAAACGTGTACCTACGCGCGGCGACCCTTACTCAGGGGCTAAAACAAGTTGCGTGTCGCTACCGGCCAGCGACACGCTCGCGCTTTTTATTCACCGGCGGGCCGCGCGGCTACATTGCTGGCTGGACGAGAATGAATAAAGTACTACTACTAGATGGCGTTAGAAGCTTTTTGTAGCAGTCAACCCTATCGCGTCGCGTGATATTACGTCACTGAATAGGTTTAGTGTATTACGAATCATATTCCAGAGCAATAAGTATGAAATTATCTTGCAATGGATTTTTGTAGGTGTATACACGAAAATGTGCTTGACTCTGAGGCGAACTAAATTACGCCATATTGTTGACGACATTGAGTAGACATTTCTTTGAATACAATTGCTAAGTCATACTTCTGTACGAAGTACTAGTACTTATTCTGTGGTTTAAGTTTCAAAAACTGAATATAAAATGAAATGGTAAGTTAACAATCATTGTGTTAATTTTACAGAGCTATCGGTTTCATGTACAAGGGTATGAACCAAGAAGAGCTGAAGAAATTCTACGCAGCGCAAAAGGAACAAATGGCCGCTGCAAAGGTACTTATTATGAATATTGCACAGGGCATAATCTTGTTTTAATCCCACGAGACAAAATCATAAGCATTTTGGATAGGTCATCTCACAAGATAAAATCTTAAGCAAACAACAGGAAATAAGACAACTATATCACTTCTGATTACAATTTCTCCTGGGGTAGATAAGAGATATTTACTTTAAATTTTAGATCTTAAACAATGGAAACTATTTATGAGCAAGAGGTTCTTGAAAACGTCTCAATTGCCTCTCTAGATAAATATAGACGTTAGGACCCTTGCAGTCAGCTAGGTATCCTCACTATCCCCGATAATGTATCAAATAAAACCACAAGTATAATGTTGATTACATGTAAACTGTAAAAAAATTAGGGCTTTCCCAAAAATAGTTTTTTGTACAAATAAATAGCACGTGGCATCGTTATAGTTACACCATTGATCAAAGTAGTATTTTGGTGCCATAAGCTTATTGACCAAAGTAAGACCAAGGCGTATAATTAATGAAAATACTACAGTTTAGTATTGGCACTAACTTGCCTTCCAAGTCGGTCATTCCGGTACCTGGTTAACTCTTCTAAAGCCAAAGGTACATTAGGGAAGCAGCTAGGTAAGCGTATTATACAATTCCAGGCTAAACGCGAGGCTCAAGAAAAGATGGAGGCAGAATGGCAGGCTCTCGCCAAGTCCATTCAGCGGGAGGTGGCGCGCCTGGACATCCAGGACCAGAGAAAGAGGAGGTATTGACATGACATTCCACATCAATCCAACTTTAAACACTACCTACCTACCTGCTCAGTCCACCTACTCTACCTATTCGATACCCGTATTTTACTGTTGCCCTCTCTCTTAAGATACCATCACAAATGAGAATACTAGAAATAAAAAAGGAAAGTAACAACAACAATTGACCAAAGTGTATCAAAAAAAATTACGCCCCCGCGTCTTACATCTCCAGCTCATTAAAGTTGTAAATACGACTCTCATTCATTAGGATAATCGGACTACATAAGCCATTATGTAATTGAACACATTGGAGCCTAAATCAAACCATTTGATAATTTCATACTGCCATCTTCATCAAAGAATCAAAGAAAGATTTCTTTAGGTACTTCCATTTATCAAAATCAGGAGGAAAGCGCAATAACATTTTAAATACTTCGTGAAACGTATCAAGAGGCTTCCTAAAACATTCAGCTTTCAACAACAAACCCAGAACTTACTGGGTAAACTCGCTCCACAGTCGACTCTGTCTACGCCACGTATGGCTTAGTCTTGAGTCAAGAGCAAACCCATTTCAAATAAAAATAATAATCAATCCTTACAGAGACATGGCACGCCAACTGCTAGAAGAGAACCAGCTCTTGGCGTTGCAGCAAAAGGAAAAAGAGAAGTACTTCAAGGAGGTGGTGTACAACAACACGCCCACCGACGAATACTACTCTCAGTTCAACACCACCACCAGATAAGGTGGAAGGGGCCGGCGCTGTCTGTCGTGGACAGTTTTTCCGTGGTTCTTTACTTATTCTTTGTACGATTTTTATGCAGGGTATTATTTTTTTAGAAATTAGAAGATGGTGACATTGAAACTCGCAGTTCAATACCACCACCAAATATGATGGAAAAGACCTCTGTTTTTCGTGGACAATTTCCATGATCCTTTTTTCAAGGAGTTCTACTATAGAAGTATAAATTCGCCCTGGCTGTCTTTTATGTTTTTTCTGCGACAGTAAAGGCACTGGCAGCTTTTTCAGCGTCAATTGCATTTAAAACGCTGCGTTTTTACTTGTACGTCTAATAAACGGGAACATAACTCTTAAATACGTTTATGAGCCTGGTTTGCAAGTTACCATTAGTTAGCAGATTAACTAGTAGCACTTTATTAAAATTCGAGACTTTGCTATCGTCCATGCATACGGTAGGAGAGTCCACGACAGATATCTAAATAATTTAAATATTAATTTATTTTAGAGATATCTTTTACTTTTGTTATTAGTTCTTTATTACTACTTACCATTTATTCTAAACTAGCGTAAATTCTATTAGGTGATTATCGCAGTTAATATACAAATTGGCTTACCAACACAAACAAAAACGAAGCCATAAATATGTAACTGCCATATATTTGATAATTTTAATATAAATAAATAATACATACTCATGCACGTACATATAACAATTAGTTGTAACATAATACTATTGTATTATCGATTTTATAAAAAGCACTTTTAAAATGTAATCTTTTGCTTGCATTAAATATAAGTCACAATTTTAACATAAAATAAATGTGTGCAATGCAAATCAAAGATAAAATATGAACAAGAGTCGCTTTATCTGGACGTTCTTAGCTTTTTGACTTAGTTTGTTAAGCTGGATTTGATTTGCCGAATAAACTTATTTGTATTTTTGTTACATATATTTTTTATTTTGTTACCTATTTCCGTAATCTACTGGGTAGTGAAAACGGAGTTAGGGCGTAGTTGATAAAATAAACACATTTATTTCAATATACTCATCTTTATTTATATCTTGGTGATACAATAATACAACCTAAGCGATATTCCTTAGAAATACGAGTTTTCACTATAATGGCGCGTACGCCACCCGCGATGCGTCTCTCTAATGACAGCTCGCGTCAAACGTCCCATGACAGATCGAATAAGCTACACTATTCTTTAAGGGCTCTTTCAATTTATGCGTTTCTTGACGGCCGGCTGTGGTGCGGAAGCGGTGCGTTTATCGTACCGCATACGGACGGTCGTTTGTTTTCATACAAAACGCGCGGTGCGGCAACAGTGCGGCGTCGGTACCGAGAACCGAGTAGAGAACCGCGCGTTTTGTACCAAAGTACGTAAGTGTAAGCCCTAAGCCGAACGACGTTTCATACCAAATCAACGTTAACGTAGTAGTATGCGAGGTGAAGTTTGTTATGTTTGTGAGTGAGTGAGTGAGTGTGTATGTAACAGTGTCTGTGCGATTAAAGAGTACTCGCTGGGGGTACTGGGGCGCGCAGGTAGGACGAGAACGGCCAACGGTTACTCTGCGGGGCGGTATGCGCGTCAGGAGATGAAACTGCTGAACCGATTTGGATATTTTTCTAGCATCATTATTTTTTATTGACATACGCCCTGTTGCAGGAACAGACATAAAATGTTAATGCCTCCATTAGCTACTAATGTAGCATTAATCTAACAGTTTTAAAGTAAAAACTGTTAAATTAATGCCACATTAGTAGCTAACGGAGGCATTAAAATTTAATTAATGTTCCTACAGCTTTGCGATAGGCCATTTTTTATTGCACCTATTTCGGTTTAAATAAAAGACGAAATTTTGAACAAAAATAGATTTATTTGAAAAAATAAACTTGGAAGCAAATAAAGAATATATCACATCAGATAATACCAATTAAGGTCTAGAAAACTACCTAAATATTCCAAGTTGCAAATCACATTTGCAATAAACAATAAATTGGCACCTTTATAAATAATGAGATCAAAAATATCACTGCACATTGCAACAATGCAGTGCAAAATTATTAGGGGTTTATTTCATTCTAATATCATACAATATTTATTAGTCGTAATTTTTAAGATAATTTTTTTTTTTCTCAACTGTAAAATCAGTGCCGTAAATAGGGCAGTGCCACCGGTCCGCAAGTATGGCCAGACCAGGCAGGACTATTATCTATAATTTTTTCGGTTCGCGCCCCTAGTGCTCGATTCCAAATTTACAACACACTAAATATATACTATATATAATTATACGTATCCACATGCCAGTATCATCAAAAACGTCTGGACATTAGACAAAACATCGCGCTCATTTTTGGCAGCATTAGTCCTCTAACACCAAGGTCCTCGTGCTTTATTTTATCACCCTGAATGATATAAAGTAGGCCTATACATAGTATTGTTCTAGCTAGGGTACCTATAATATCCAAAAAGACAAAAGCGCAGTTATAGAAGCTCGCACAGGACGCTGAAAAGGCTATTTACGGCACTGTGTATAATCACTTGAAAGCAATCTACAAAAGATCTTTTAAATCTGCTAGGGAACAAAACAAATGATATTAATTATCATACTTTGGCACTATAGACATCACTCCCAACCCTAACTAGCTTTCAAAGAACCATACGATTCCAGTCAACCTGTATACGGAGTGAGAAGCTCACCGAGCGCCATCTACCGGCGATTGACTACAATTCAACATCTTTCACTTGCGTTTCTTCGACGAGATGAGACCTTTCGTGTGAAGGTTAATGATAGAGTCTGCTATGATCCGAGCCGTCTTTCTGAGGTAGCCACCGCTGGTCAGCATCACAATAGGAATGTGGTGCTCCTTGCACATCTCGAAAACGAACTCGTCTCTTTTGATGATGCCCTAAAAAGAGTTATTATCAATTCAATTTACAGATAAAGAGTTTTTAATTTCCATTAGCATTATGTTAAGGGAGAAACAAGATTAAAGCCGAGATCTAATAGTACAAGTGCATAATTATCACTCCTAAAATACATTTAAATAGCTTCTAATTCACCCTTTTTCTACGGAGTGACGCCTCTTCAATTCGAAACTCGTCGGAATGTTCTCTAGATATATCACTGACCTATATAATACAAGTACGTTGGACTAAAGGTTATCTAAGAAATGACAGAAAATTAAAAAAAAAAACATAAAAAACATTCATAAAAAAACCATTGAATAAACCCATTGATCCATCGAAAACGTCATCATTTAAGTTGAATTTATTCTGTAAAGAATAACTACTTGGCCCACTGCTGTTGCAATACAGCTCGGGTAGATGTCGCTGACGTCACGCAATGACGTATTCAAAAGAGATTAATGCACGGGTGGATGAACTGCACGGTAGCTCAGTTGGTAAGAGCGTTAGCCCGGTTAGCCAAAGGTCGTGGGTTCAAATCCTGCCCGTGTGCGAATTTTTGGTTTCCTATTTAAACATTTAAAGTAACAGCATAAAAAATGCCAATAATAATTCGAAATCAACAGTTTAAAAGCTCCTCAACTCGGAAGTTCTCGATTAGTCGAAGATTCGTTAACACTTTATGTAAGAGGCTCCACTTGGTAGGACGGGGCTTGACTGCGCAGTAAGTCAGTCAGTCTTTTAAACGCTAAAATTTCCTTAAGTTATTGAAAAAAGACAGATACACAAGAGACAGACATTCACACAGAAGGAAACGAAACCCGAAAATCTAAATAAGAATAATACATTATGTACTTACCTTGAGCTGCGATACGATTGATGAATGAATTCAAACGATGTAAATCGATGGCATGGTACAAAAAATGAACAAAACACGTGAAAAAAATAATTGAAAATCTAGCAATATAGATGTCCATGAATGAAAATGTGCAAACGATTGAATGAGGTATAACTTAATCAACAATAAAAATCAATCAACAAACTATAGTAAATAAATAGGAATTTATAATATCGACTTACTATTTCACTAATCCTCATGTATCCCAGCGGATCTGAATCCAAGATGTCTGTACCCGCGTTGTAGACTAGGATGTCTGGCTTGAACTCGTTCAGGGCTGCCTTCAGGTTTCTGTATTAGAAGACGAGCTTGTAGTTTTCTTTACCATTCTGTATATAGCTTATGTATACAGGTTGTGTCAGAATGGGAAAATAAACCCGCTATGGCAGCTTGTCTTAAGTTCTATCATTAAAAATATGAAAAATTAAAGTGCACATGGCCATCAAAAAAGAAATAATTAAAAAAAGAAAATAAACGAATTCTACTGATCGCTTTATCTGATTCTAATTAGATTACTGACAATTAATATTTCGCTCAGATGAGCGAAATGGGACAGACAGCTCTGCAGCACAGCTTACAGCAAAAATCCCGGGTCGCATTGTCGGAGACTTAGGAAAAACACGTGTTATAAGGTTAACGAGTTATTTGTGTTCTGTTTAGTGTTTATATCGTCCCATTACTAACTTCTTTGTGTTTATTGCCTCTGGCAACAGGTAAGTGATATGCCTACATTACCTCCTGATCCTCCGGATCCCCCAGATGGGGTTACCGACGTCTCGCAAGACGATGTTGATTCCTCTCCACCCTTATTTTCGCAATCGGCTACTAAACGTAGATTGATCCCAGATTCCGACCCGGAACCTGCAAAGAGAGCTGTGATTGATTCTTCACTTAGCAATCCCGGTATCTTTACGCACCCCTCTCTCGTAATTGCCCCCAAATCGTACGGTCCAGAAGACAGCGGTCCATTCATAATCCATGTCTCTCGCATGGAGTCAGAGTCTCCTTCTGCCACATACATTCATCCCATGAAATTTGGCCAACTCTTGATGAAAAACAAGGTTTGTGGTATTATTAAGGACGGTATCAAGAAGATAGGTAGGAACCGTGTGTCAGTAGAATTGAAAACCGCTGCTGATGCAAATAACTTCCTTAACAATGATCTACTCACCTCCCACCAATACATAGCTTCTATCCCCACATTCAACATTACCCGCATGGGTATCATCAAAGACATTCCAGTCGATATGTCAATGAACGAACTAGCAGAATCGATTGAGACCCCAGAAGGATGCGGCATCCTTCTGAAAGCAAGACGTCTCAATAGGAAAATCATTGTAGATGGCAAAGCATCGTGGACTCCCACTAAAGTGGTTGTTGTGACCTTTAAAGGACAGACCCTCCCCGCACGGATCTACTGTTGTCACACCTCGATTCCAGTGGATACTTACCAGCTCCCTACAATCCAGTGCCTCAACTGCTGCCGCTTTGGGCATGTAAAGGCACAATGCAGATCTCAACCCCGCTGTTTCCGATGCACCCAACCCCACCCTGGAGCTAACTGCGCTGTGACAGAATCCAACTCCACTTGCATTCTTTGCTTAGGTTCTCACTCGGCACTTAGTAAATCATGCCCAGAGCACTTAAGACAAAAATCAATCAAGTTTGTTATGTCCCAAGATAACATCTCTTACTCTGAGGCATCCACTCAATTTCCTTCAGTGCGCAAATCATACGCAGACACTGCCAAAACCCCTACCACTCAGTCATTGTTGACGCCCCAGCCACCTCCCAATAAAACTCCCACCTCTTCAGTCTCTTACAGAAAAACAATCACCCGCCCATCTCGTCCCCATGTTCCCCTTGGAACAGGCTATGACAGGCAAGCCCACCAGTCCATTATAGGCAATTGTTCCTCTTCTCTCCCTAATGGATGTGCATTGTCAAACAATGAAAACAATGAAGTACAAGATAAAAATCCCATGCCAACACCAACCGAAAATCTTTTAGACTATCTTTTGTCTATGCTACTCTGTCTATTATCGTCTCATGCTAACTCCTTACCGCACAACGTCGCCCAAAAACTAACCCAAATTGGCAATTTAGCTGTACCTCATGGCTCCTACGGCAGTTCTGCAATGGAACTGTAAAAGTATCCGTAGGAGAAAACATGAACTGTTATTTATCATAAGAAAGCACTCCCCATCTATCCTTGCGGTCTCGGAGACCTGGCTAGTCCCGGATTCACATTTTCGTGTTTCGGGGTATACATGTCTCCGAGATGACAGGGATGATGGTTATGCAGGAAGTGCCCTTTTAGTAAGGCGCTCCCTTAACTTTTCTCAACTCACCCTACCTCCCCATAGCCAGAACTTAAATGTTGTGGCTATTCGTGCTTTTAATATTTCTTTACTTTCTGTTTACATTCCCCGTCCCAACTCTTCTATTCTGTCTGAACTTCGCTCTTTAATTTCTTCTGTCCCTCCGCCAGTTTTAGTCATGGGAGACCTAAATTGTCATCACACTTCCTGGGGCTGTCACCTAATAGATTCAGCTGGCTCATCCCTCCTTCAACTACTAGATGATTTAAATCTCTGCCTTCTTAATGATGGTTCCATAACTAGAAGATGTTCTCCATCCCAAAATCCGGCCTCAGCTGTGGATATGTCATTTTGCCATCCAACCCTATCATCTACTCTTTCCTGGAAGGTCCTTGATAGTACCTTCGGTAGCGATCATTTCCCAATTTTAATTTCTTTTTCGGATTCCCCTCCACCTGGTAGTTACCCCTCTCCCTTGTTAAAATTTAAATTAAATCAGGCCGACTGGGCAACATTTTCTACATTAGTTGACGAGAAAATAGACTCCCTCCCAACTATAAACCCTAACAACTCTACTTCTTGTTACTCAGAGTTTGTCGAGGTTCTGACTTCCGCTGCTGAAGCTTCTATCCCTATCAAAAAACCATTTAAGAAAGCTCCCTCTCCTCCATGGTGGGATTCAGAATGCACTGCTGCTATCCGCAAGCGCAAAGATGCAGAGAAAACTTATAGCCGTGCGATGACTGTGGATAACTATGTAGATTATAAACGTATAGCCGCTCAGACCCAAAGAGTATTATCTCAAAAAAAGAAACAAGGATGGATAAGATTCTGTGAATCTATGTCCCCTAGGACTCCCTCAGCCGTTGTCTGGCGACAAATAAAGCGTTTCAGACAGGCGGTCAATTCTGTTGATATCACGGCCAATGACCCATCCTCCTGGCTGCACGATTTTATAAACAAATTAGCTCCCCCTTTCGTCCCATTCATTGATAGCTTCCCGTTTGACTTAAACTCATCTAATTATCCTTCTTCCAATAGATTAGACCTACCCTTTACTCTTGAAGAACTTATCTGTGCTTTGACAGGTCTCTCTGACTCCTCCCCAGGAATTGACGGCGTTCCTTACTCATTTCTGTGTAGAGCCTCTTCTAGTGCAAAAACTTACTTCCTTAATCTAATAAATAGCTTTTTTGACAGTGGCTCTCTGCCACAGTCATGGAAACAACAAATAGTTATTCCGATTCTTAAACCAGGTAAGAATTCATTGGACCATAATTCCTACAGGCCTATCGCTCTTTCTTCTGTGTTTCTGAAAGTATCAGAGCATATGATTAAGAACCGCCTAGAATGGTTTGTCGAGTCCAACAATCTATTAGCTAAGACTCAGTTCGGCTTCAGAAAAGGCTCCAGCACCTTGGATAGTCTCAGTATCCTTACCACTGATATTCGCCTAGCCTTCAAAAATAAAGAATACCTTGTGGGTGCCTTCCTAGACATCTCTGCAGCCTACGATAACGTTCTCCTTCCAGTACTCAGGGAGAAACTTCTCCAGCTGAGTATCTCGCCGAAGATGGTCCGCTTTATCTGCAACGCTTTGATGTCTAGATCAATCCTAATCAAATTTCAAGATTTCTTGTCTTCTCCCTATCTCGTTTGGAAAGGCTTGCCCCAAGGATCTGTTCTCAGTCCTCTTCTTTACAGCATCTACACCTCTGATCTGGATTCAACCGTCTTGCCTTTTGCGAACATCCTCCAGTATGCTGATGATATTGCACTTTACGTCTCTGCCAAATCGATTGATGAAGCATCCTCCCGTCTGAATTCTGCCTTATATTACTTAAACAACTGGCTTGAGGATCACGGTCTTAGTCTTTCTGCCTCGAAATGCTCAGCGGTTGTTTTCACCAAGAATAGAAGATTCCCTGACCCTGATCTTCATCTGAATGGCGAACCCATTCTTTTAAAAAATCAGGTAAAATTTTTGGGACTGATTCTTGACGACAAATTATCTGGTTCCCCCCATTTTAACTATGTAGTAGATAAGGCAGAGAAAGCTATAAACATTCTTCGCTCACTTTCTGGCGTAAGATGGGGTGCTCACCCATACACGCAAAAACTACTGTACAACGCCATTGTTCGCAGCCACTTAGACTATGCCTCATTCTTATTAGATCCTTGCAACAAGACTGCTTTGGATAAAGTTAAAAAGGTCCAATCCAAATGCCTCCGTATAATATTGGGAGCTATGAAGTCTTCACCTAT
Organism: Pyrausta nigrata; assembly: GCA_949316185.1. Classification (NCBI taxonomy): domain Eukaryota; kingdom Metazoa; phylum Arthropoda; class Insecta; order Lepidoptera; family Crambidae; genus Pyrausta; species Pyrausta nigrata. The sequence goes on along the minus strand of OX438955.1, from coordinate 11,088,799 downwards.
AAACGGATTACAGGTTGAGTGTGTGGACCCTCCCCTATATTTGCGGAGACAATACCTCAGTGATAGGTTTCTATCTAGAATACTCCAAAACTCATCACACCCCCTTTTAGCAAAACTTCAAACTCTTTCTGATGCCGCTATTCCTTCAAATAAACTTCCATGTGTCCTGCTCTCGTTTCAAAAATTTTCTCGCCTCCCTGCACCAATTGAAAAATTCACTTTGAATCCCCTATTCTCAACCAACTTTGAGTCATTAGTTTTCAAACCAAATGTTATCTTGAATCTGGGTATCCAGAAAAATTCTCCTTCGGCCCCTCAAGCTTTCTTGGACCTACTATCGAAGCACTGGCCTAACTGGAACTACTTCTACACCGATGCATCCAAACTCTCGGATGGAGGCTGCGTAGGCTCCGCCGTCTGGTTCCCGGTTTTCAAAATTGCATTATTATTTAAATGCCCCCCTTCAACTTCTATTTTCACTGGAGAATCATTAGCGATTTTTCAGGCTGTTTCATTCATAGAATCCCACAACCTTAATAATTCAATTATTTTTACCGACTCTCTAAGTTGCCTTCAAGCTTTATTATCTAACCCGTTTAAATCAAAAACTAAATTCCCTTACATCCTCCAAATTCGTGAAACCCTCTTTAAGTGCAAACAAAAAAACCTTAACATTGTTTTGGCTTGGATCCCTAGTCATAGTGGAATTCAGGGCAATGAAACAGTAGACTCTTACGCTAAAAATGCCATTTCCATCGGTTCCCAGGAACATTATAAGCACTTCTCACACGACCTTGTTAACTTGGCTCGCACTCACCTTTATAGCTCATGGAACACAGACTGGCAAAACACTAGGCTTCTGGCAGGCAAATTTTATTTCAACAACCAGAAAGAAATCCCTCACAGACCCTGGTTCTTTAGATATCCCAACCTTCCCAAACCAGTCGTTACTACGATATGCAGATTGCGTTTAGGACATTGCTGTACCCCAGTCCACCTTGCCAAGATAAGAGTCAAAGACAGCTCTCTTTGCGAATGCGGCTTAGATGAAGGATCTACAGACCACATATTCTTTAACTGTACCAACGTTGGCTCCTCACTTTATGATCTCCTACCTAACTACATTCCTCGCCCCTGTAACTTTGACTCTTTGTTGGGTCAAGTTAACTCCCCTTTTATTGAAATTCTTGCAAAATTTATTTTAAACAACAAAATTAAACTTTAACTGTCCATTCTACTACTTTCTCTCGCTTTCCTTCACTCGTTCTTTCAGCCTGTTCTTTCAGACTCCCTGCTTACTTGTTCTGTGCCCCCTTATATTATATTTTATGTGATATCCTATATGTATTCGTTTATTATAAATACCATATATATATTTTTTACATGTACCTACTCATTGTGACGTCGTATTTTTTGTGTTTGTTTTAGATAGTACTAACAAGTTAATACAGAAATACATTGACTCTTTCCCCACAAACAGTGTAAAATACTATACTCACGTGACATTGGCGAATGTGACATCACAGATTAGCCATAAAAGAGAAGAAGAAGAAGAAGATGAGCGAAATGACAGTTACGACTTAGATAAGTCGTAACTGTCATTTTGCAAATTTTACAGGAGGGCGCTTTAAAGTTTTTTTCCTGTTTTATTTCGTTTAATGATTTCATTTCATATTATTTACAACTGAAACCAGGTTATTTCAGATGTTTAATTATAAAGGTACAGTATAATAACAAAAATATTTAAAAATATCAATTAAAAACTACAAAGACAATTCCGTCTTTGTAGTACTAGATGAGCGATTTGTACACATGGCCGCAATTCAGACTACCCCACTTTGACCTCCCACCTTGCGACCGCCTCTATTCCCTACGTAATAAAAGCTGTTTTCGTAACTCGCTCATGTGAACTCACATGGGTAACCTGACATGCTACCGACTGTACCAAAGAAAAAAGAAAACACAAATCCAAAATGCAATAATTCGAGACGAAAACAAGAATATAGGTCATTAGTAACACTGCCTCCCATATCAAGTGGTTGATTCTCCCATACTGGATTCACCATGTCATTGCGTTGTAATGCAGCTCGGGTAGATGTCGCTGACGTCACGCAATAACGTATTCAAAAGAGACCAAGAATTTCGCACGGGTGGATGAACTGCAGTTGGTAAAAGTGTAGCTCAGTTGGTAAGAGCGTTGGCCCGGTTAGCCAAAGGTCGTGGGTTCGAATTCTACCCGCGTGCGAATTTTGGTTTCTTATTTAAAACTTTTATAGATAAGAAAGAACACTGTGTGTTTAAAAATATTCAAAACTATTGAATAGCGAAAGCGTCATCATTCAAGTTTAATTTATTCTGTAAAGAATAACTACTTGGCCCAATGCTGTTGCAATACAGCTCGGGTAGATGTCGCTGACGTCACGCAATGACTTTTTCAAAAGATGAAGTGGATGGACTCAATTGGTAAGAGTTTAGCTCAGTTTGGCCCGGTTAGCCAAAGGTCGTTGGTTCAAATCCTACCCGTGTGCGAATTTTTGGTTTCTTATTTTAAAACTTATATAATCACTTTACTACTGAGTTTAATAAGTTAACGATGTCTTATACTCACTGCCTCAGTTTAAGCATGTACTCCAAGTCCTCGACTTTGTTGCCAAGCTCCACCTTCCTCCGTATGGCCATCTTGGCCTCCTTGTCCTTCGGGTAGATGTTCCGGTTGTACATGTCCATTATGTACACCTCGGGAACGCCGAGGAAGTCGCGTTCGTAGCCGTTACCCTGAAAATAGGGTAATTCAAAGTAAAGAGTAAGGTTTAGGGTAGAGGCATGAAACAAATAGCCAGCAGAAATGGTATGCGCATACTAAGGACCAATTTTAAAAAAGACTTGACAAATATATACAGGAAAGAAAAGCTGCTACATCGAAATGCAAGACTATGGTTTAAACTGTGAGTCTGCCTAATTAATAATTTTATACAGTATAAAAATAATTTCATCCAAACCGAATTTAGATTACGGCGGTCAATCTCAACATAGACCAGCTAACTGCGCAGGAGATATTATAGTGCACAGGTGCGTGCACAATACACAAGTGCACTCTCTGTTCCTTTACTCTCAAAGTTCGGTGAGACGGCAGTCCGACATGACCAGACAGAAATCAGGCGCAAGACCAACGGCTTACCGTGCTTTCCGAAGCACGGGAGTGTAAACCCCACTTTACTTTTACTTTAATCAACTGTTACGGTGTTACGGTTCATGAGATACAGCCTAGTGACAGACAGCGAAGTCTTAGTAATAGGGTCCCGTTTTTACCATACGGATATGGAACCCTTAAATCGATAACATCTATGTTTCCCCACCTGATGAGCATCCAAATCCACAATCATAGCGTTCTGTATCAGCCGGTGCATGATGAGGAACTGTATGAGCATGGTGATGTCGGCGTACGGACAGAACCCTCCGCCCTTGTCACCGCTGCAGTGGTGGAACCCTCCGCCTATGTTAATGGACCAGCCTCGTTCGAGGGCCAGCTTGCCGGCTAGCACTGACCCACCGGTTTGCAGTCTGAAAGTGTTAAGTCTGTTCTTAGATGTGTATGTATGTATGCATACATACCTAGGTAAAGTTTGTTTTTCTCTGCTTGACATAGATGGTAAACCATCTTGACATTCTTTTTTTAAATGTTAATATTAATTTAAAAATAAGATAGATACAAAACAAACAACTGATAGTAATTTTACACATATAACTTTTTATATCTAATAATATTTTTACAAATATTATTATTTCAATTCATAAAAAAAAGTTTGTTTACAATTTTTTAGGGTTCCGCACCCAAATGGTGAAAACGGGACCCTTTTACTAAGCCTCCGCTGTCTGTCTGTCACCAGGCTTTATCTCATAAACCGTAATAGCTAGACAGTTGTAATTTTTGCAGATAATGTATTTCTGTTGCCGCTATAACAACAAATACTACAAACAGAATAAACAAATATTCAGGGCTCCCACACAACAAACATGATTTTTTAGCGTTTTTTGCTCGCTATAAATAACGCCAACAGGCAGACGCTTGAAATATTCACAGAATATTGATTTGTATTTACACTTTAGAAATAAATAATTAAATTAAAATAATAATAATATTTAATAGGGGTTCCCATACAACATATGTTTTTTTTACAGTTTTTTGCTCAATATTTAAAATGGCAACAGGCACACTTAAAATATTCACAGAATATTATTAATTTTAAAGTGAAATTGTATTTCACTTTAAAATTAAAATAAAAAATATTTAAAGGGGGCTACCATACAAACGTATTTTTTTGCCTAAGCTGTCTAATGTAGTAAGTTAATGGTATGGAACCCTTCGTGCGCGAGTCTGATTTGCACTTGGCCGGTTTTTATGTTTATTACAACTATAACTGAAATGTGGCTTTATTATTTGTCTGTCTATGAAAATATCTCTTAATTCCTCCAGTCCCAGGTCCCAGGGCCAGACTGTTTTATTTAAACCCTACGGTAAGAAGCTCTATCTAACACATAAGCATGTGCTTACCTCATAGGCTTCAGATATGCATACTGGACCAGCAAATTTGGGAGACAGGCAACAACTGGAACTTCTGCTATCATGGCCACTCTGGTACTCCACTGGAAAGGACCAAAATCATTTAAGTATAAAAAAAATTGCTTTATTGACTTCTCAATAAAAGATTTCCAATTCAACTGTTTCTTGGTTTTCCTTGATTCTGAGAATCTCTGATTGGGTGAAAACCTCCTCCAACTTGCTCCATTCCTCTGGTGCAGCTGTCTTAATCAAGTTTTCTACTGTCATATCCTTTATTTTTTCATTGGCCAACCTTTCATTTCACTTCCCAACTTTCTTCTTGCTTGACCCATCCATTTAGTTGACATTATTGTCCACCTTTTGTCTGCCATCTTTGTAGCATTTATGACTATATTAATTTATAACTCCAACAATTATGATTGTGGAATCCATACTAATATTAAAAATGCAAATGTGTGTCTGTCTGTCTGTCTGTTAGCTCTTGACGCTTAAACCACTGAACCGATTGAGATGAAATTTGGTATGGGGACAGATTACAGTTAGACAGTTATGGAGACTGGAAAGGACATAGGCTACATTTTGTCGTGATATAAAAACATTAAGGGGGTGAAATGGGGGATGAAAGTTTATATGGAAAATCCAACTCTTGCGGGTGAAGTCGCGGGGAACCACTAGTATTATTATATTAACAAAATTAATCTAATTTTTTTGGTTTCCATAACAAAACAACTTACCTTTAATGATTTCAAATACTTTTTTGTATGCACCACAAGGAGGTCACTTTTCTTTGCTTCAAGTGGTTTGACCAGTGTTTCTTCTGAAATCAACTCTGCAGTTTTTAAATTCTGTAAATGGCCAGATTAGTCATTAATAATAATAATAATAAAGCCTTTATTTGTGAACTTGTTACAGTTTTTCTTACAAAAATAAAATTTTACTAAAAGTCATTTATTTTTGTATGTAGGCCCACTGGGGGCACTTATACACTAATTATAAATGTCCCTTAGTTTAGTGTCTTTCAACATAGGCCTCCTTAAAATCTTTCCATTGCTTTCTATCTGCCTATCGTAACCAAACATCGGGTCCTAGTGTTAGTTTCAGGTCATCCTTCCATCTAAGCACTTTTCGCCCTCAGCTTCTGCAGCCATCTGTTACTTTTATTTCTAATATCTATATTTCAGACTTTGTCTTTTAGTTTTAGGCCTAGCATGCTCCTCTCCGTGGCTTTCTGGCATTTTGCAAGTTTGTCCCTGTGGATTTTAGTCGGAGCCCAGGTTTAAATTAGTAATTACTACAATTCAAATAAACACATAACTTTTTAATCATAATTATGTTTATAATTTAACCTGTCAAACCCCATAAGACCCACAGGCAGGTTGATAACAATTAACTTTCTATTGTGTCTAGAAACATTATATGTGGAGGTTTAAGCAATTTGTTTGCAAGTTTTTACGACGGTTAATAAAATTAAATTTCCACCAGATTACATGGTTGATAAGTACATTTTTGTGTGTGAAATTTAATTAACTTTTAGTTTATCATTTTATCTAAAGGAGAGATCAAAGAACTTGACATAAATAGTATTAATTTCTGAGCATGTAGACCTGATACCGAGTCTCTAATAAGATATACTATATAACAAAAATATTTTGATATACTAATAAACCTACCTCAACGATGTTGCGCCATTTCTTTGCATCGAAAACATGGAATCTTTCCAAGCCCAGGAACGATACATTATACCTCTCGTCATATACTAGCGGCCACTGATCATCTCTGATATCAAAATAAAGGCTGAAAACACTAAATAATGGAGCAAGGATAACAAAAAATACTAGCTCATATTTTGAGCTTGGTCCGATCAATGAAAAACTTTTTGTTAGGAGTAAAATTTACGTACTTGGTCGTAATCTCCGGTTTACTCATTTTGCGGCCATTATATTGGTTGAATACCTACGATGTAAACAATAAAACAAAAACTTCGTTGCAGCGGACGAATCTTAAAAAAATTGCGCTAGCTAACTAAATAAATGACAAGTCAAATACTGTCAAAGCAATCAAACTAACAAATGTCAATCAAAATGTCAGAAAGGTAGTGTAACAGTTTTCGGCTGTTGTACTTGAATGAATGTCCCTGTTCCTTTGCCACACGGCAAGAATATAAGATGAAAAGTTAGTTGCCTTGCTTAGCAACGCGACGGTTGGTAATATCGCGGGAAATGTAAACAAATCCATTAGGTATTTCTTGTTAGTTTAGTGAAATAACCGTTGGTTATACCAATTTACCTTTTCTAAGTTAGAAAACTTGTACATATTTACCAAGTTTAATATCTTTCATTTTAGGATAATAGAATATGGAAACTACGACCTTGGATGCACTGCAAACAGAGGTGGACTTTTACAGGGTACAGTTATACCTACATATTGATTATTATTAGAAATTAAATAAGTTTATGTAAATAATATTTTCGTTGAGGTTAAACTTACAAATTATCACAGTTTTTATTTTAACATAAACAAAACTATTACAAAATAATGTAGGTACACTAAACTTATTATAAATGTTAAAAAAATGTATAAGTAGATAGAGGTACCTATTTGACAATTTCAGGAAAATCAGACTGTAGTGGACCAAGAAATCCGCAAAGTTATTGCTGACAATGAAACATTATCACAACAAGTACAAATGCTAATGAAACAAAATCTCCAGACTGGAATCCAGCCTACAGACGCCAACACCGAATTTGCAGAAATTGAAGAATTGAGGAAACAAATTTCAGTTTTAGCAAAGGTTATTGATTTTATTGTCTTGTTATTTCAATTAAATATAATTAAGAGTTTAGATGTGTCTTTAATATAAACACGTTTCCTTTTAACCTGCTTGCTACACTGCAGGGTCCGGCTCGAAGGACCATACATTTGAATGCCTGGTTTTGTTATTATATATTTTTGCAGGAAAGGGATTCATTGCATGTCTTATGGCAAACATCACAGAAAACCGTAGACGCACTAGAGACAGAATTAAATTTTTATCAAAATTATGATAACAACGGAAAACAGGCAAGTTTATTTTCACAAAAACTTTTTTTTAGTTTTTCCTTAAAACCATGAATGTATTAGAATAAATTGCGTATTAAAATTTTGAGTTCATAAATATGTTTGTTACTTTATTTATTTTTAATTAACACAGAATGTTAAGGAAAACATAAGGGACTTACAACTAAAACTGGAAACAGCATTGACCGACTATGTGGAACTGGAGACGAAATATAAGGAATTAAACACCAAATGCAAGACACTAGATAGCAAACTTAAGAGTAAAGATACAGAAATCAAACATCAAAAAGAAAGAAGTGCACAGTTAGAACAGAAGGTAAAAGAAGTGACAGAGTCCTTAGAAGAGTACAGAATACATTTTGAAGCAGAAAAGAAAAACAATGAGGATATCAAAGCCCAACTGCTTTTATGCCAGAAAGAAAGCGCTGACAAGATAAGAAGAGAATATGAAGCGAAATCGAAAGTAGCGGAAGCATTGCAGCTTTTTGATTTAGTCACATCACAGAAAAATGAATCCCACAAGAAAATTAAAGAACTTACAGGTATGAAAACTCGGAATTAAAAATAATAAATTTAGTATGAATCAAAAAGAAAATTACTAAAAGTAAATAATAATATATCTAAATAATCATTCAATTACAGATACAATCACACATCTCAAGAAAACGCTATCAACCATAAGGCACGACATGGAAGCCGGTTACAGACGCGAGCTGGATGAAATAAGGGAGAAATATAATGAGAAAGTAACAGACATGCTTCAGCATATCAGAAATTTAGACACAGAACTAGTTGAGAAAGGCATGCTACTAAACAAAGCAATGAGGTAAGTAATTATAACACGATTTATGCTTTGATTTTAATGGATAGGAAATCTTAAAATTAAGTATTATTTTCAGAGACATCAAAATCCTTCAACAGGAAAATGATAATTATTTAAAACAACAGAAAGACAATCTGCAAACTGTGGACCCAAAGCTTGCTCTCGCTGAACAGAGGCTTGAAGCTATGTTTCAAGAATTGGTAATTACATTACTTAAATTAAAGGCATTACTTAAAATACCAAACGAAGAGAATGATAAAAAAAATAACAGTCTTTTTATCGATTTTCTTGTAATAGGTGTCATCAGAAAGAAGAAATATTCAACTAGTTTGTGAGAAGCAATGTCTTGCTATTGACATACAAAGAATTCAAGATATTCACTCCAGAGAAATAAAAAGGAGAGACTGGGAAGAGAACTTGTTAAAAACACAGTGTGAAGAAATGAAGTAATGTTTAGCAACTCTTATAATTTGGTTTCCTAAATTTTAAAAAGTTACTTTTTATAACAAATCTCCCTTCTTGTAGGTTGCAAGTGGATCATCTTCAGAAATCACTTGATGAAACACATAACATAATAAATAAGTTACAGACCATGCTTGCATCAAGAACTGAACTAAGTCAAAAGTTAGTGAGTATTAAAATGAGATAAAAATTAATGTTATAACTTCTTGACCACATACATATTTGTTTTCAGGATGGTATGCACAAAAGAAGAAGAGTTAATAGAACTGAACAAACATTTAGAAAATCAAATGGAACTTAACAAAAAGTAATTGTTAATTATATTTATTAATTTAAGCTTTATTAAATTAAATCAAATTTTACTTACAAAAATTAATCGACTGTGTCATCCGGTGGGACTCGAACCCACGTCGAAAAATTTTTGCAAGTGCTTGCTACGCCAGTGAGCCGTCGTTCGATTTCATCAAAACTTGCGGAATGTACCCGCATGTATCCAATGGAAATATTTTTACAAATATTTAACCATCAATTTAAGATGAAATCTGACTGACTAACGTCCTCCGTAGCTTAGTTGGTAAGAGCACTCGCCCGGATAGCGAAGGGACGTGGGTTCGAGTCCCACCGGATGACACAGTCGATTAATTTTTGTAAGTGAAATGTGATTTAATTTCGTAAAAACTTGCAAAATAATTGCTTAAGTTATAAAAATATAAAAATATAATTAAGCTTTATTGGTCAACTCGTAATTTTGTACAAAAGGTGGACTTAATGCCAAGTGGTATTCGCAAATTGTGATTATTCTTATTGCGAGTTTTCGTTTTACAAAGGAATTTCATAAATTTCCGATTTTATTACTTCACAGGTGGAAAGAATCATATGTGGAAATGACAGAAAAACTCAAGAAAAGATTAGTAGATTTGCAGGAAGAAAATAAAGAATTGAGAAAAAAATTAAAACTGCCCCATCAAGGGTCATCTGACAATGATAACAGCACGAGCTAGTAAAAAGTTATACACTGTTGAGTGTAGCAATGCAAATATGAAATCAAATGTGCAATATTAGTAAAAGAATAAAACTTATATTTACTTTTCTGTTTTATTACAATAAATAATTATATTTTATTTACATAAAATCATTACATTTATTTAATTTTGTAAACATCGAAAGTATCTTTTTAACATTATCGCTAAAACCTACACTTCTTGAGGTAGTTGTATGTGTAGATTATGTTATGCAGCAGAGACACACTCCGCAAACATGCTTGGGAACCAATACAATGTTTCTTTAGTCTCCTGTGTGTCAACCCAAGCTAAGCCCTCTTTGACCATGTGGTTAAGCGCATTCTGTGCTCTTGTTTCATTCCATCTGAAAACACATTTTTATTGAGTATTACTATGTTGGATAGAAAGTACTAAATATAACTTTGCCTATGGTTATTGTGCTTACCCCAGGTCATCAGTGAGGACACTGGCTGATACCCATGCTGTGCCCAAAGAGCTGGCCTTCTGAAGCACCAATGTCTGGTCTAGATTCAGTTCACCTGGAACAGACTGAACTAACCACTTTCCTTTGCCAATTGGTACCACAGAGAACCTAAAAATAGAACAAATATTTTTTTTTATCATCCACAATTACATTCTAGTATTTAGTAACAAAAACCTATTATATGGAAAACATTACCCATTCCCGAATATCCTGAGTTTCTTAACTGCAGCTAATAGATCTTCATTTGTTATGTCTTGATGTGTCTTTGCTTTACCACGAGCAGCTATTAGTCTAGTCCGTAACTCCTCAAGTGTGATTAACCCACCATTCTTATAGTTTGTTGCGAGACACACCTCTACGATTTGCACACCTAACTCGTAATAGAAGTCTCCAATACCTAAAAACATAACTATAATGGTCATACAAAAGTAGCAAACTCGCTAGCAAGAAGAATATAAATGTTTATATACATTGACAACTCGACGGTCTTTTGTTTGCACAAGGAATTTCAAACCACAGTATAGTCAAATTAGTCATTCATTGCGTTGTCTGCAAGGACTAAAGAAGGTAATTACTATGGGAAATCTTATACCAACCTAGCACTGACCAAAAGCCCTTTCCCGAAGCCAACGGGTCTACGCCGATAGCAGCGCACATTTCCTGAAACTGCCGCCTAAACTGAGCATTCTTCTTGATTTCATTCTTGTGTTTGGTAGCAAACTCTTCCAAATTCTCTCTGAACACTTCCAGTTGTTTTGACATCTGTTGAAACTGGTTTTCTTGGATTTCAGATCCCTTTTCTCGGTATTTTTCTTGCTCTAGCTTTTGCTTTTGAATAGCACCTACTCCCGCTCGACGCCTCATATTAAATTAGTGAATAAATATCAAAATCACAGAAACCAATCAAATTAGCATTACTTTGTAAAATTTGTAAACAAAATTAACACTGACTGACAGCTACCTGGAAAAACAGCTGTTTTTTTGGCGATACAGATTATTTTCTACCGAGCTCATTGTAATTGAGCTTTAGTACGACAGTGATAATGGAAAAATATATCAATCAATCACTATTAATGAATAAAAAATACATTTATTTCTAAACATACATAAGTTAAAATATTTATGAAAGTTCATTGTTTTGAACACAGCAGAATAATTTTTGCAAGCTTTGGATCGAAAAAAGCCCGCCATTTGCCAGTCAATAACTTTGTACTACTACTACTCGATAATAGATGGCGCTAAAACTTTATGAACAATGTTATTCAACAAGAATATAAAATCTAATAATTTCAATTCTTTGAATTTCCATATTTAATTTAAATTTTGTAGTCTTACTTTTAGAAAGTTTGAAAAGCTATAAATAAGCTCAGTTCAGACCAAAAATTGTGCCTTTTTTTCTTGTTTTGTTTAGTAAGGAGGAAACAATGCCTTTCTCTGCAAAATCACAAAATAAAGAATAGTGCAAAAGGTTCACTGATAAAAGGTTAAGTTACTCATAATAAATCAAAGGGTTGACAACTACCTACACGGTACCTCGAGAACAAAGACTACATAACTATCCTTCTTGAAATGTTACATAGATCAAACTAAATTGTTTAGTCGTATCTACATTGCAATGTGAATTCTTCCCACTTATTAAAATATTTTTACTTTTCCTTAAATTCTAAAAAGAGAATACGAGACAAAAGAAAATTTTGCATCCCTGGTGGGGATCGAACCCACGACCTTTGGATTAGAAGTCCAACGCGCTATCCTCTGCGCCACAGGGACGAATGGATTGAGTGTCAAAATAGGTGTAACCAATACCCTGCCTAGAATAAATACAAATATTATGTCCAATAATTTTAAAGGTACTGAAAATATGAAACTATACACATCAAATCGTTTTTGAAGAAAACAAAAGTATTTATTATTTAATTTGAAATATTGAAATAGAGACGATTCTCTTAAAACATTTTGAAAGGAATTTTATTGTTACCATGGGCAACCGGAAACGTCAACAAACATAGCAATGTCAAAAAATTGTTTGGGAAGTTTGAAATTCCAGTGACCTGTAAAAAAATTTTTTACGGTTTATACTATGTAGAAAATTATTTTCCGTGTTTAAAACATTGCAAATTACTGGACGAGTAAGATGGAAGGGTACGTGACGGATGGCAGCCCTCCGACTGCTTGTGAAGATAACCTGAAAGAAACTGACTCGGTTGTTAACTTCCAAAAATTTATTTATGACTTATTTGAGAAAAACGGTATTCTCAATGATCTCAGGGCTTACTTACGGGGTCACATCATTGATGTGTTGAAGAGCTCACAGACAGGTATGTTTTAAGCTTGTGGTTGTTATATGACAAGGAGTGTTAATTCCAGTGTTCCCGATTTCTTTGCAAGTTCATAACTTACATTACACTTTATAATTTGTAACTGTGACTTGATCTCTTTTAGGAGAACCTCCAACTTGTCAAAAACACTTCACACAGCGATTGGACCTTAAATACCAGGCATTGAACATGCTTATCGCTGAGTATTTATTAAGATTGGTAAGTTGCATTTTTTACAATTATTTTAGACAATTTCATTAATTGCTTGGAGGTATAACTGTTAAGGTACTTAAAATAAGGTAAGTACCTAATAGACGATATATACATGTTAATGTAAAACTTTATTAGCAGCAATAAAGGCTTTATTATTATTAAGTACCAAATACATAGGTGATGATAAAAGAGTCATCTTAGCCTTATTAATCTACAGCTGTATGCTGTATCCTGTTGTATCCCATTACACACTTAATTACATACATAATGTATTCTGAAACTTACTTGATGAGAGTGATGTAAATTTGACATTGATATGGCTGAAATCCAACATTGTTTGTCTAATTTTATAAGTTTGTTTGAGTCCAATCATCTAATTATAAATTACTGTCACATAACTCTCTTATTATATTATAACACATTGTGTTGATAGTTACAATATCAACACAATGTGTTATAAATAATTGAACATCAACAAAAGGCAATCCACTATTATATAATTAATATCTACACAAGCAATTAATCATAATGTAATAAACCATATGTTTATAATAAAATAATAATAATATTTTAAATTCAGGAATTCAGCTACAGTCTCTCTGTGTTTGTATCTGAGATTCCGTTAGCAAATATGGTCTTCGGATTTGCGAAGAGACTGATGCAGACCAACAAGGGGAACTTTGAAGACCTCAGATTCAAAGACAATGATGTTTGGTCTATCCTCAATTATTTAGGTATATTAATAAGCTTCTTTAATATTTGATACAGATTTATTATTATTTAAATGAAATTGACAAATACCTTTAACATACATTAATATGTAATACATTTGTACCCAAAGGGAAAAAACAAGACCCTATTACTAAAACTCCACTGACTGTCTGTCTTGCATCTTGTGAACTATGAAAGTTGCACAGTTGAAATTTTTACAGATTATGTATTTCTGTTGCCGCTATAACAACAAAAAACTAAAAACAGAGTAAAATAAATAATTAAGTAACCGTACCTAAGGGACAAACATGATTTTAAAAACTTTTTTTACAACTTATAAAAAGGTTAGAATGTAGTGTCTTATGTTGTATACCTAGACAATGGTACGGAAACCTTCGTGCGTTTGTGCGCGAGTCCGCTTTGCACTTGGTTGGTTTTTACTTTAAATCTTATTCCTAAAATACGTTATTTTTAATGGAGGGAAGAAATTATTAACCTATTTCATCCCACTGCTAGTTTTTTTTTTCTTGAAACTTCCAGTTTTAGTACATAAGATTTAACATGTTTTTATATCGGATGTTTTATTGACTTTACAGGCATAAAATGTGATTCGGAGCATGCATTCAGCATACTGGAACAGTACAATAGTAAGGATAACTTGCCTTTATTATTATGTATATTGAAGAGCATGCCTATGTACCAAACTTTACGCAAGGATTCTACTCGACATATAGACCAAGGTATGTTACTTAAAGAAATATATAGGTACTAATGCGTAATTTTGTCTGTCTGTTACTCCTCCAAACTGAAACCACTGAACCGATATTGATAAAAGGTATAAGTAGAGATAGTTTGAGTCCCAGAAAAGGACATGGTTAATTTTTATCTCATAGTGACTCATAGGGGTCCCATCACTTAAGGGGTGGAAAAGGGAGTCCACTTCTTTTTCCAGTTTTTATGAGAAATCCGACATCAATAAAGACTACGCAAGTTTAAACTCTTTAAGGTGGTTAGTGCTTAGTGTTTATCTATTTCTATCAATCCCTGAGGCCCTCTATCTGTACTTAAGTCTGTATATCCCATTGATATATGGTGTGATATGTGGTGGGAGCCCCGCGTGTTCTGATTGGTCTATTGAGCTAATCAATCGCAATACACATTTATAAACATTGGAGCGTGCCTTTTTAAATATCAGTTCATTACATATTTTTGGTGTTTTTATGAGGTATTTAGTTGATCATTCTAGTCAATGTCTTCAAAATGAGTGATCGTGAGCATTTGGAAGTGTTCAATACTTGTAGTTCAGTTGGTAAAGAAAATAGACCAATCAGCGATCGCTTTGAAAATCTAACGGCTTTCTTAAACCAGTGTTATTGTTAAAATATCACTGCCTTACAATGTCACTGTATCGGTCTAGTGAAATTATAATGGCACTGAAACTAGCCAGTTAAATTGTAAGTAATGCAAACGATTGACAATAAATCAGTGTAATTATAATGTCACTAGTGAAATTATAATATCACGGATTTTATAATATCCCTGCGACATATATAAGTATAACCCTTAGAGTAGGTATAATCTAGTTTTTTTTTTCAGAAAACTATTCCTCTGACAGTCTCTCGTCAAGCGCAAAAAGCGCTGACATGCCAAACGACGTAGAAGCGAAGAGTGCATGCAAGATAGGGGTGCACGAGAAATGCAAGCACTACGCGTGTTGCAAGGCTTGCCAATCCCGAATGCAACGCCTGAAAGAGAAGTATAAGTTGAAGAAAAAGCATTTGATCAAGGTAGTTTAGTTTACTGATCGAATATATTACTATCTCGTTAATTCGTGATACTGATAAAGGTGTACTAACGTTTTAGTATGGATTAGGTAGGTACAATTACGAACGAGCCATGAAAAAAGGACCTACAAACATAGATCATCATATCAGGCTATTGCAGTCCACTGCTGGACATAGGCCTCTCCAAGACGGCGTTAACTTTCACGGTCCTCCGCTTCTCGCATCCAGCCACCATCGGTCACCTTCCTCAGGTCATCGGTTCATCTAGCAGGGGGGCCTCCAACGCTACGTTTCCCGAGACGAGGTCTCCATTCGAGAACCTTTCCTACTCCAACGCCCGTCGGTTCTGCGACATACATGACCAGCCCATTGCCTCAGCATACTGCATCTCTCAACGATATCTATGACCTTCGTCTTTTGGCGGATGATCTCGTTTCGGATTCTATCCCTTAGCGAGATCCCCGACAACCATTATACATTATAGATCCTAGTAGTTAATTGTAAGTAAGATACAAATCGAATGCATTTGTTAGTACACCTACATTTTATCTTTGTGACTGTACGTTCTTAGATAATCATAAGTCATAACTGAGAGAGATTACTTATGATTTTTTCTACCAGTAAGTAATTTATTGCAGGATATAAAAACTTGTGAAACAAATTCGTCTAACGTTGAAACGCTTATGAAGAACATTGGCTTGATGGAGAAGAGCCTCGTTGATGAGGTTTTTATTGTTTTTCCTATAGAGTCATCATTTAAATTTACCTTATTAATTAATTTGACATAATTGTCACTTTTCCTAGAACTTATACGAAGTTGGTCTTAGGTATAAAGAATAGCATACAACTCATAGCCTGTAGGTGTAGTTTCGTACTCTTGAGTATTTTGAGGCACGTTAGTTTTAACTTAATAGGCGTAAGGAGATATCAAGAATTCAAGATTTCATTAGAAAATTGATTTTATACGTGTACAAAAGTAGATTACCTATCTGCTGTTGACTAGTGCTGGAATTGGTCGAACAATTACCTAATTACTCGCAGTTACACAAATCCATTAAATTAAACCAAATTTCGCTCACAAAAATTAATCGACTGTGTCATCCGGTGGGACACAGTAGATTAATTATTGTGAGCGAAATTTGATTTAATTTCGTAAAAACTTGCAAAATAATTGCTTAAGTTATATAAATAATTATAAATCCATTAAATTTATTTTATCACTATTAACTACTAAGTACTACTTAAGCAATAATTGAAAAGGCAGGTCCATCGTATGCACTTAAATTATTATTAATAATTCGATCAGTTGAATCCAATTCTATGTAAAATTAAGTGGGCAGCAAAAGGTTAAGAGAAGGAACTTGTTACCTATAGATTTTTATGACTCCTTGAGAATTTGTTTCATAGCTTTCGATGCATAAGTATCTACTTAACTATAGAGCTGTTATAATTTAGGTACTTAAATGCCTTGTTGGCACAGAAACGTTGGTCTGTTCTGTGCTCGTTGGTGATCAGCATGCCTTTCGTTCAAGAGGTGCCGGGTTCTTGTTCCGAAATTAATTTATAGGTTATACTGTCTTGAAATTATTCAGAAACAGCTCGGAGCCAGGAAGTTTTTCGTGCGTCGGTAAGCACGTTAAGCCGTTGGTTCAGGTTGGATCTGTCCCCGTTCATGTCGGACTGCCGTTCTCACCGAACTATGAGAGTGAAGAAACAGATAGAGTGCACCTGTGTATTGCGCATGCACTGCTATAATATCTCCCGAGTACCGACTTAGTTGCCAAATATCTGTTGAGCCGACACTCGGCTACGGCTATGAGAACCTTATTACCTAATTATGTCCTTCTAGCTGAATTTCGACTACAATGGCCAATCTCAACAGAGATTAAGCCAACTGCACGGGAGATATTATAGTGCGCCTAATTCCTACCAATAAATAGGTAGATACAAAAGTATTATACCTACCTAGTCTGATTGCTTTTCTGAGACCTCGCCTGCGGGGTACAGGGTAGACGAGAACAGAGATTTGATTGAGTGTTTTGAATGTTGAAAAGAATGCGAATTTCGAATTCAAATTACAGGCGCCCGCCGCCCTCGCCGCTCAGAAACCCCGTTCTTTTCTACCCCCACACCCCTGTACCCCACAGGCGATGTCTTAGATAAGCGGTCGGATAATAGTATGACCAGTCGGATACAATTGATGTATTCAATGACGTATCGCAGATGTTCCAGCAACTGAAGGGCGTATATGAGGCGGAAGTGCAGATGCTGAAGCAAGATGAAGAGAAGACCATCAAGCGTTCCATCGCGACGCACGCGCTCCAGCTTCAGAAGAGGCGTGACGAGGTAGATAGCTTGTCTTTGTAGATAGCTTTTCATTGTAGCTATCGTGGTTATTAGGGCCAGATGCTGAAGTAAATCTAAATAAATAAAATAAATTGTTTCAACAAACACATCAATTACCTAGCCCCAAACTAAGCGTGAGCTTGTGCTATGGTGACTAGGATAACGGATACAAATACTTAAATACATATAAGCATCCATGACTTAGGTACAAATGCTCGTGCTCATCACACAAACATTTGCCCCCTGCGGGATTCGAACCCGCAACCGCCTGGTTTAGAAGTCCGGTGCGCGAACGACTACACCAAGACGGTCGTCAGGTCGTCTTGGTAGATAGCTTGTCTTTGTGGATAGCGTGGTTATTATGGTCCGATGCTGAAGCAAGATGTGGAGAAGACCATCAAGCGTTCCTGCGCGACGCACGCTCCAGCTTCAGAAGAGACGTGACGAGGTAGATAACTTGTATTTGTAGATAGCTTGCCTTTGTAGATAGCGTGGTTATTATGGTCCGATGCTGAAGCAAGATGTGGAGAAGACCATCAAGCGTTCCTGCGCGACGCACGCTCCAGCTTCAGAAGAGACGTGACGAGGTAGATAACTTGTATTTGTAGATAGCTTGCCTTTGTAGATAGCGTGGTTATTATGGTCAGATGCTGAAGCAAGATGTGGAGAAGACCATCAAGCGTTCCTGCGCGACGCACGCTCCAGCTTCAGAAGAGACGTGACGAGGTAGATAACTTGTATTTGTAGATAGCTTGCCTTTGTAGATAGCGTGGTTATTATGGTCCGATGCTGAAGCAAGATGTGGAGAAGACCATCAAGCGTTCCTGCGCGACGCACGCTCCAGCTTCAGAAGAGACGTGACGAGGTAGATAACTTGTATTTGTAGATAGCTTGCCTTTGTAGATAGCGTGGTTATTATGGTCAGATGCTAAAGCAAGATGTGGAGAAGACCATCAAGCGTTCCATCGTGACGCACGCGCTCCAGCTTCAGAAAAGACGCGACGAGGTAGAAGATAGCTTGTCTTTGTAGATAATAATAATGTCCTCCTAGCCGAATTTCGACTACGGCGGCCTATCTCAACAGAGATTAGCCAACTGCGCGGTGCATTCTCTGTTCCTTCACTCTCATAATTCGGTGAGACGGTTGTCCGACATGACCGTAGAGAGATCAGGCGCAGGACCAACGGCTTAACGTGCTTTCCGAGGCACGGGGGTGCTAACACCACCAACTTCCTGACTCCGGAGCTGTGTCTGAGTAATTTCAAGACAGAAAAACCCAAACACTCTCAACCCGACCCAGGATTCGAACCCAGGACCTCGTGGATAGTACCCAGCGTACTGACCACTAGACCAACGAGGCAGTCGAATCTTTGTAGATATCATGGTTATTATGGTCAGATGCTGAAGCAAGATCACCATCTTGTTATCCAACAACTTGGGTTTGAACGAACATCTATTGCAAAATCTAGTTCCCCATGCATTTGACCAATCAGCTGCTACAATTAGTTTGTGTTTTTTAGATTTGAAGAACCTAACATCTGTGAAAACTTTCTTTAATATAAGTTGCTAGGCATTATTGGCATTTATGGTAATTATATAATTAGTTTGCAATATCTTAAACCAATTGCAGATCTTTAATCTTACAAAGGGCTGGTTAAGTTATAGTTTTCTTTAAGCAAGGCAATTTAGGACCGTAAATGCCACTTACTAAAATCAATAATAACAATAGTCATTGGCACATGCGGGACCAGAAATTGTCTCCTTATTTTTTGCAGCATCGCCATTTTCAACCCACTCCAATAAGGTGAGGTTCTCAATTCGACTCAATTTAGGTACCTACTGACTCAATTTATAACAGAATATTCCACTTACCAAACTCAATAATAACAATAGTCATTGACACATGTGGGACCAGAAATTGTCTCCTTATTTTTTGCAGCAAAAGTCATCGCCATTTCAACCCACTCCAAAAAGGTGAGGTTCTCAATTCGACCCAATTAAGGTACTGACACAATCGGGATAACGCTAGGATGATGATGATATGTTTTCAATTCAACTGTATGTTTTTTGTTTGTTTTCAGATGGAGGAATCCTTCAAAGCGCGCGAAGAGGAATTGGAGAGGAACGTGCAAGAGAAGAAGAAGTTTCTGTGGGGACTCGCGCGCGCGTTGCGCGAGCAGCACGCCAGCATGGCGCGCGCGATGCACGCCGTCCGGGACGAGACCGAGCGGCTCACTGCTAAAGTTAGTTTTATCTTGTAGCGACATCTTACTACTGTAACCTTCTCTAGCTACAACAGACGCGATGCCCTGACTCGGCTCCCACAGGCTAGATGGCGCTGTTAGCCCGCAACATAGTTTCTATACAAACACAAACCGCGATATGTTAAATTCAGTGCAGACTTGACTAAATATACAATTAAAGAGACGAGGTCTAGAGGACCTGGGTCCCCGACCACAACACCTGGTCGGTCGGAAGCGCTTTTCTTTTCCACCCTGACTATACTTGCAAGATCGTGCGCGACCTTTCTGCGGTCGCCAGAGCTACGTTTTATCTTCAAAACTATACCTAAGAAGAAGTTTCTCTGGCGCCTCGCGCGCGCGATGCACGCCGTCCGGGACGAGACCGAGCGGCTCACTGCTAAAGTTAGTTTTACCACAGAATAAGTACTAGTACTGCGTACAAAAGTTTAACTTTGCAATGAAATTCAAAGAAATATCTACTCAATGTCGTTAACGATATGGTGTAATTTAGCTCGCCTCAGAGCAAAGCACATTTTCGTTTAGACACTTACAGAAATCAATTGCAAGATAAATTCATTCTTATAACTCTGGAATATGATTTATAATACACTAAACCTATTCAGTGGCGTACTATCATGCGTCGCGATAGGGTTGACTGCTACGAGAAGCTATACTAACGCCATCTAACCCACCTTTCTAGCACTTTATTCATGCTCGTCCAGCCAGCAACGTACTGCCGCGCGCCGCCGGTGAATACAACGAGCGTTCGTGTCGTTGCGTGCTAGCGACACCCAAGTTGATTAGCCCATTGCAGTGGGTAACTGCGCGTCGGTATGTGTTAGCTACCTACGCGGGGAGTTACACAGGCCTGGTTTTACTTCATTTATCCTCGAAACTATAACCCAACAAGATCGTGCGCATACTTTCTGAGGTCGCCAGAGCTGCTTCCAGGACGAGACTGAGCAGCTCACTGCGAAAGTTAGCTTTACTTCATTTATCCTCGAAACTATATTCCAACAAGTTCGTGCGTTCGCCTCCTGCGAGGAAGCGCCATTCGCATTTGACTGTAAGGAAATCCCCTTCCCCGCAACACCACACCATTATTTTCTATTTATAATTGTTCGTTCCATTTTGTTCCTTCTGCCATAATAATTTTTAAAGTGTATTCAGAGTCCAACTCTACCGTAAAAGTGGTTTTAATTACTTATTTTATTTTGTAACCCTAAATTGGGTTACCGGTATAATTTGTAAGTAGGTAGGTCGCTAGAAAATCATACTATACATTGCCGTTGCAAAATCACCCGTTTTGATCCGCCTAAGATACCACAATGCTTAGCTCGCTGTACTGTCATTCCCAACTAATCAATTTAAAAAATTCACAGGAAGACAGTCTGAAATCCCAACTGCTCAAAGCAGAGGAAATCCTAAGGAAACGCGGCGAAGAAATGCGCCAACAGATATCCAACGAGCTGGCCATATTGGAAGACCATCTCCAATCCATGAAGAATGAACGCGAGAATATTCACAGAGAGCGCTCGGAACTAGAAAACCTGAAAGCCGCTTGTAACAGCAGCACAGCTATCAAAACGAACGATTTGAACAACGAAGAGTTGAGATCTCACTACGATCTGCTAAGAGACGAATTGTCGATTCTGAAAAAATACTTGGAGACGACAAAGTTGGAGCCGAAGTGCGTTATAGAAAGGAGTACGCTAACAGAGCTAAACAATGTGACTTCGAAGATAAATCTGGTTTTGAATAACGCACACGATTCGGAGAGAGCGCCATTAAAGGCTGAGAGCGATGAGAGAATCAGAACGCCGAATAAGGTCGTCAATAATTTGAAAAAACAGAAGAATGTTAATTTTCGAACGGTATTCGTAAGTTCCAATCTTGCATTTGATAGATCTAGGTTGTTTTATAAAGCATGATTTCGACTTTCTTTCTTGCACTATTATTAATCCTTGGTCCGCTATATAGTAATATCACTATTAGTACATGTTTCTTTCCCGATTCTAATGGTCTATTAAAAATCTATTACCTAAAAAGTTTCAACAAAACTGATCTCATTAAAGTCTAATTTCAGTATCAGTTTTTACGAAATTAAATAAATTTCACTTACAAAAATTAATCGACTGTGTCATCCGGTGGGACTCGAACCCACGTCCCTTCGCTATCCGGGCGAGTGCTCTTACCAACTAAGCTACGGAGGATGTTAGTCAGTCGACGAATTTTTGCAAGTGCTTGCTACGCCAGTGAGCCGGCGTTCGTTTTCATCAATACTTGGGGAATGTACATGCGGGTACATCCAATGAAAATATTTTTACAAATATTTAACCATCAGTTAAGATATAATCAGCTTAACTTATTATTTATTATTTTTGTAAGTGAAATTTGATTTAATTTTGTAAAAACTTGCAAAATAATTGCTTAAGTAATAAAAATATAATCAGTATCAGTTTTTTTTAAAAGGTTTTATTTCATTACAAATTACTTTATTATAAGTCATATGCAAAGTGTTTCTTTTTTTATTTTATACATGGATGATTGCGTAAGAAAAATAAGATACACATATCTCATAATAAATATCTAACGGGTATGAATTTGTTTCAAGAGATGACTGCCAGCTAGCTTTTGTTTAGCAGGTCGCTAACAATGAACTTTCTTATTGTCATATGTTTTAGTGCAACGCAGACGAGTTTAGTCGTAGTCGCAGCCGCAGTCGCAGTCGTAGTCGCTCGTCCGCGTCGAGCGAGGCGGGTGACATGTTAGAGCGAGACATGCAGCGACTACGCGACGAGAACGAGCGACTCAAGGTCTTCGCGAGCCAGGTGAGTCTCTAGCCGCAGTCGCAGTCGTAGTCGCTCGTCCGCGTCGAGCGAGGCGGGTGACATGTTAGAGCGAGACATGCAGCGACTACGCGACGAGAACGAGCGACTCAAGGTCTTCGCGAGCCAGGTGAGTCTCTAGCCGCAGTCGCAGTCGTAGTCGCTCGTCCGCGTCGAGCGAGGCGGGTGACATGTTAGAGCGAGACATGCAGCGACTACGCGACGAGAACGAGCGACTCAAGGTCTTCGCGAGCCAGGTGAGTCTCTAGCCGCAGTCGCAGCCGCAGTCGCAGTCGCAGCCGCAGTCGCAGTCGCTAGTCCGTGTCGAGCGAGGCGGGCGACGTGTTAGAGCGAGACATGCAGCGGCTACGTGACGAGAACGAGCGGCTCAAGGTCTTCGCGAGCCAGGTGAGTCTCTAGCCGCAGTCGCAGCCGCAGTCGCAGCCGCAGTCGCAGTCGCTAGTCCGTGTCGAGCGAGGCGGGCGACGTGTTAGAGCGAGACATGCAGCGGCTACGTGACGAGAACGAGCGGCTCAAGGTCTTCGCGAGCCAGGTGAGTCTCTAGCCGCAGTCGCACCCGCAGTCGCAGCCGCAGTCGTAGTCGCTCGTCCGCGTCGAGCGAGGCGGGTGACATGTTAGAGCGAGACATGCAGCGGCTACGCGACGAGAACGAGCGACTCAAGGTCTTCGCGAGCCAGGTGAGTCTCTAGCCGCAGTCGCAGCCGCAGTCGCAGTCGCTAGTCCGTGTCGAGCGAGGCGGGCGACGTGTTAGAGCGAGACATGCAGTGGCTACGTGACGAGAACGAGCGGCTCAAGGTCTTCGCGAGCCAGGTGAGTCTCTAGCCGCAGCCGCAGTCGTAGACTGCTCGCGCTCGCGTCCTAGCATCCCTAACAACTTCCTGTTATTTTGTGACTTTTGTGAAGTCAGTTCAAAGGCCGATGTTTTTGATAGAAACTTTGCTCTCAGCAAACTAGGTTTCGGTGGCATAAAACTTATAAATAACTAGCAGTGTCATGCTACTTTGTCCGCGCAAATATCGTATTTTCGAAATAATGTTTCAGCTTTTTACTCTCTTATGATAATGATTTCTGGGATAAAAACTATACCCAATGTCCTTTCCCGTAATTTAAACTGTAAGCATAACCTGAAGAAGTAACAAACAGACACACGTTCGCGTTTATAATATTAGTTGGATTGTTCCAGCAACGCGAGCACATAGACGAGTTGTCGTCGCACCAAGCGCGGTTACAAGCGGAACTAACAGCGGCGCGTTTCCAAGCCGTAACTACACGACCTAGGACGGCACCCACGCTTATGCCCTCCGCGCCTTTGTTGGAGAGGTAACTTCATCACTTATGTAACGTTTTAAATCTTCGTTGCTGGCTGAAGCGTTTCCTACTACGATTTGGATTCCTTTAAGAAAAGAGTGAATAGGCTGCTTCTAGACAGACATGTCACATCTTTGACCGCATCTTTACTTACCATCAGGTGAGATTACGGTCAAATGTCTGCCTATTAAATATTTTTTAAAAACTTCAAATTCAGGCCAGTATAGACAATAACATCATCGGCCTGGCGTTATTTGACGACTTTATGACCTCCACTGATTTTCATGAATTTTAATTGTTTTAACAATCACACCAATTACCTAGCCCCAAACTAAGCGTGAGCTTGTGCTATGGCGACTAGGATAACGGATTGATATACTTATATTATACGTTCGTAAACATCCATGACTTAGTTGCAATTTTGCTCGTGCTCATCACACAAACATTTGCCACTTGCGGGATTCGAACCCGCTACCGCTGGTTTTATAGTCCGGGGTGCAAACCACTACACCAAGACGGTCGTGATAATTATTATCCAAGCGCGATTACAAGCGGAACTAACAGCGGCGCGTTTCCAAGCCGTAACGACACGACCTAGGACGGCACCCACGCTTAAGCCCTCCGCGCTTTTGTTGGAAAGGTAACTATTCACCCCCGTAGACAATATCATCATTTAATTTTAAATTGTTCTAACAACATTTTCGCAAAATTTTCAATGCCTCCGAAGATTGCCGGAACTGCAGGGTCTGTGGATATTTTTCATACACATAGGATTTAAATATATTTTTAAGGCTCAATGATGTGTAGGAGCAAACTCGTAAATTGTACCTGGTCTCATCGAACTGACAATGTAAAAACGGGCCCGTTTTACTAGGAGTCCACTGTTGGTGGATATGATAAATAATCTTTAATATAAATATGACTCATTCCTAAACCTAAAACAATACACATATGAAGAATAAAAATCTAGTCATTTTTTACTTTTGTACCAACCCTAGCGCTCCACCCATCTGTAGGTTCTAATTTCAAAAATACGGCTGACACTACTGTTCTGAAAACAAATCTTTTTATTGTGCCCAAACTAAGCGTGAGCTTGTGCTAATGCGACTAAGATAACGGATTGATATAGGTATACGTTCGTAAACATCCAAGACTTAGTTGAAATTTTGCTCGTGCTCATTACACCAACATTTGCCCCTTGCGGAATTAATTATATTTAAAATTACCTTTTTAGTATTAACCTCCCTACATGTTTAAAAGTATATTGGAATAATTAATGAAACGGCGACGTTTGTAACCGTTCGCAGAAAGATGTCAGAAAAAAGTCATGTATGTTATGAAATGAAAACGGCATAACTGTTCTTATTTTCTCTTTTCTACGAAAATTGTGTAATTAATCCTGTCTTATTTTCTGATTAATAAAATAGACTTGCGTTATAATTTTGCGAGATTTTGGTTAATTGTGTTGTGCTGGCCACCGTATTGAATGTGATGAAATTCGACGAGGAGACGTTAGGCTCCTACGCCTTTAGCACACTGCTGCAAATAGGTACTAAGCATATGCATAACGTAACGAAAGAAAAGTAGCATACATTTCCGCTGTCGGCCGCCGCCACAGCCGCTATAAAATATCAAGTCAAGTCAAGACGTAGAACTAAGTACTTAAAGCATTCACTGTCTGCAACGCTTACCCTAAAGGTACAGTTACACATGCTCAAAAATAGCATGCTTTTAAGCAAGCTGTTGGAACTCGATACATTTGCTTCTATTAAGCACCGGTAGGTAGGTTAGGAAACGGTATTATAAGCATACTTTTAAATATGCTTCGTTGTTCCGCTAAAGAGTGACAAATTTCAAAGTTTTTTCGCCACCCCAGCGAGCCATTTTTGGCGCGAAATCGGCGCGTGTTCCTGCAGCAACGATCTAAATACTACTAACAAGCATGCTCAATGAGCAGACCTGTCCACACGTCCTTAAACCACGCCCCCCGCCACCCGCCCCTGGTAGCAAGCTCAAAAATCGCACGCCTGTCGATGAGTATGCTCGAAATAAGCATGCTTATTTTAAGCAAGGTATGGACACACGTGCTTGTAAGCAGCAAATGCTCGGTTGAAGCATGCTTTCGTGCTTAAAATAAGCATGTGTAACTGTACCTTTAGGCATCTTCGTTACATTCGCCCAGTGTCTTTAAAGCGTCTGTAAGTCGTTATTGGCGCTTACAGAAAAGTGGCGAATGTCTAGAAAAGAGGGTGGCAGTGACCATGCGTTAAAGTAGTAACGAAACAAAGTAGCCTACCCTTTTTCGTTACGTTACGCTGCTTCTTATTCACAGCAGTGTGTTATGGCACCGTTGTTTCTGATTTCTATAACACAAGTGCCTAAGCTACTTATTTGTTTATTTAAAAACTTTGTTGCACAAATAGAAGTGTACAAAAGGTTGACTTAATGCTAAAAAGCATTCTGTCAGCCAAACCTTACCCTACTACTTACTTACTTTGGGATCAGAGCAATGTATGTTAATATTCAATTCAAATAAGAGGGCTTAGTGCGAGTTTTCACTTGTTACTCACACGCGCTCACAATTGTCTAGTGTCATAGAAAAAACAGGTTTCGCGAGTGCCGCTAGGGGCGCTGACCAAATTTTCATACAAATTTTCGTCACACGGACGGAGGTGAGAGCATGAAAAAACGCGCACTAAGCCCCCTGCAGAATTGCTTCATTTACCGGTTAACGGTAAGAAGCTCGTAGACGTATCGCTAAAGTCTTCTATTTCCGACCCTCAGACTAAACTTAAGCGCGAGCGTGAACTCAGTGGGATGGCAGAAAGGCGCCGGCGAAGAGATCAGTTCGTTTGCGAACGCGCACCCGCGAGTTGTGCTGCCGGGGGACACGCTGCCATTCGTCGGGGTTCTGCGGGACCGGCACTCTGATAACAGGAGGTTTGTATAAACCAGACGTGGCATAGACCACAGAAGTACTAGTACTCCGTCCAGATGTATGACTTTGCAATGAAATTCAAAGAAATATCTACTCAATGATGTCAACGATATGGTGTAATTCAGTTCGCCTGAGACTCAAGCACATTTTCGTGTAGACACCTACAGAATACATTGCAAGATAATTTCATTCTTATAACTCTGGAATATGATTTATAATACTACTACGGCTACTTAAGCCATCTAGCACATCTTTCTAGGACTTTATTCATGCTCGTCCAACCAGCTACCTAGTGTCGTGCACCGCACGGAACACAGCAAGCTGTTTGGCGCCGGGCCGGTGGGAGGTGGTAGCTACCAGGCGGCACCTAACGGAGCCAACCACCGCTGTTAGGATCAGGGATGTTATGGATATGAAACTTCTGTCTGGATACGGATATGGATATCAGAATAATATTATTTCGGTTTTGGATACGGTTACGGATATGCAATTATTTCGGATTATCCGTTAGTTTTGGATAATTTCGGTTACGGATTATTTTTTTCCAGTAACAAAAGTTCTTTGTACTTAACACTGTGTTTTAATTTTAGATGTAGTTTCAGCGACGTAGTACCTCCTCCTTTCCGCGAGAAGTATTTATCGCATTGTTTACATTTTGCAGAATCTGCATTCTCTTTATCAAAAAATGTCCAAAATGAACTCGACTTAGGGCGCATTTTGTTTTGAAAAGTCAATTTGGTAGGCTACTAGGTAATACAATACAACACAACACTTCTTTCACTTTTTCGAGTTAATGACTGTCTATGTAAACAAACTTTGCAATACTCGCATCTCGCGCGAGCAGTGTGTCGGTTCGGCCGGGAAAAACAAAAACCTGTCAATACATGTTTCATTTAAACTCCGCCCTTATCCGAAACTTTTATATCGGATTCGGTTTCGGTTACGGATAGATTGTTATTTCGAATATCCGATAGTTACGGTTACGGAGCTCCATAACATCCCTGGTTAGGATCATTTAAACGCCATCACAACAACATTGTAGGTACTGTTAGTTTTTCACCTGCGCTTTTATTGAGGTAGGTAAGCTGTGTGGCAGAGACCGGGCCGGTTATGACAGGTTTGTGTCACATATTTCATCGACTATCACTGAATAAGCGTCTTAGGTGCCTACCGCCCATTTTCAAATAAGTCACTAGGCACCCCCTAAACTTGCGTTGGATGCTGACTGTGACACCAACGTAAGTAACGACAACATAAAATTTGCAGTTTCGAAATACCTACTACAGCCACAAAATAAACACTAGTACGGAGTACAGAAGTATTACTTAAAGGTAGGTAGGTAACTTATTATTCAGAAAACCATTTTAATCACGTTTACTTTTACAGTGCAATTTCCCTATACATTTTTCTGAGAATCATAAGAATTACGCTATATTAGCTCATCACACATATTGACTAAAAAATAATAATAATACAGGTGTCAGTCCAGCTTATTTTCTCAATAAAAAAACCTTTTTTACAGGTATCTAATAAACCAATGGCGCGCGCTCCGTCGCCGCATGTCGCCGATAGGCGGCGTTAGCAAAGTAAGGAACCCCGTCGCGATACCACGGGACAGGGTGCCTAGGGATCCACGACCAGGTTAGTGGTATCTTCAGCTGCAAATTCCTTAAACACATTCGCACATACTTTAGATTTGCGTTCCAGTGATCGTTTTTAACGAAGGCGCCTAAGTAGCGAAAGACGTACGATTCTCACCTCAAAATTTTTAAAAAAATATATAAATTATTACTTTCTTTTAAAGTCCAACCGCCTAACTGAGTCCTTCAGGTTACAGGGATGCAGGGGTCGAAGAGAACGGAGACCGGGAGCTTATTTAAGCACACTGGATGCAAAAAAAATGAAGTTTATGTAGAGTGTACTAAATGCCTATCAGTATTTTAAGATTTAAGCAATTTTTTTGCAAGTTTTCAATAAAGCACTCAAAAATTCATCCTGATCATTCGTCCCGCCGTAAGACATGCGATATTTTTTTAACTGCAATTTAGTTTATTCACAGGTGTATTTCAGCCACAACGAAACTTGAATAACCTAATTATTTGTTTTTATTAGTTGTACCCACCAGACCGGTCACCCCTCCAGTTTCAGTTTCACGACCGGAGGATGGAGAAGAAGAAGAATGTGAAGAAACTCCAACGATGAACGAAACGTTCACTTTCCAATCATACCCACGGTAAAACTGCCAATATCCTTTTCAATGTTAAATATTGTAGTTATTAATAATAATAATTAAGAGGAAACATTTATACATTTATAACGATAATTCGTTAAAACTTAAAAAAACATCGTCATCAACGTAGCATTATCCCGGTTGTGCACTCGTACGAGAGTGCCCAGGGTCCGCTTTGGACCATGATCCAGGATGTGGCAGAACAGGTAATTACAGTGGAGCGACTGCCATCTGACCTCCGTGTTAACAGGGACACCTGACCAATTGCCTGAATGAAATTAAAAATAAGTTGAAACTTAAAAATTACTGGTGCAATATATAAAGTTATTTTACAATGAAAATGCTAACTCCTCAGTGACTGAGCTATATTTTATATTAAAATTGCATCCGTGCGAAGCCGAGGCAAGTTTTAAATAAACATAAGCATTAAAAATTATCTTGCAGAGAAAGGCCAAAGACAGCAGTTGTAATTGAACAACCCCAAGCCAGAGACAAAAGCCCAAAATCGGTTTTGAGCGAGGCTAAGAGGAAATTGAGAAAGTAAGTATACTTACTGAAACATTGGTTATGTTTTTTTTTTTAAATAAACATCTTCTGCCTAGAAGTCTAAAGGGTTAGGGTACTAAAATAGGGTAACTTGCATATGTTTATGTCAACTCTCATTAGTTCCGTGGACGGTCACCACACGCTCACTACAGCCGTCAGCGCCAAAATGGCGATAATCAAATGGCTTAATTTTTAGGTTGACAGTATGCAGTCCAGCGTACTTTTATTATAGTGGTCAGTGGTTTCAATTTACAGCAAAACCTACACCAAAGATCCTCCAAAGTCGTCACGCGATAAGAGTCCCAATGCCGTGCTACGTGAGGCGAAACTTCGACTGCGCAAGTTGGAAATAGAAGCAGAGGCAGTGGAGAAATCCTATTTGGACTTCAGAAAGAGACAGACGGCGTTGAAGAAAGAAAGAAGCGTCGTGCCGGGGACTTCTGGGCGAAAGGACATTTTTGGGACTTTTGGTAATAATGTTGGCAATATTGTGTATAGCCTGACCAGAAATATATGGGACGTGAATGAAGGGCGCTACGAATCCTCTTTATATGACAACACTTGATATAATCATACCAGCGTAGATTGGCAACTGAACCAATAAAAAATATACATTTTATGTTTACAATTCTAAGTGTAATGATAACAGATTCTACGATACAAGAACAAGCCAGAACACTTGCAAATTAAGATACTTATTATATTCAGTAGCCTTTTTTAATATTGGCTTTTAAATTTGGACCAAATTGGAAATATTTTTACTAAACCACAGTCGAGTAGAAGTAAAATTACCTGTTGTTCTTGTAAATTATATTATTTATTATGTTATCAGACTCTTATAATTATTGTATACTAGTGATTCCCCGCGACTTCGCCCGCAAGAGTTAAATTTTCCATATAAACTTTCATCCCCCATTTCACCCCCCTTAATGTTTTTATATCAGGACAAAATGTAGCCTATGTCCTTTCCAGGGTCTCGAACTGTCTTAATACCAAATTTCATCTCAATAGGTCTGTGGTTTAAGCATCAAGAGGTAACAGACAGACAGACAGACACACTTTCGCATTTATAATATTAGTATGGATGACATTTTTGAAACTTGCGAACTATTTCAATAACATATCTAAGCAGGGTTGAAATAAAGAAAATAAACCTCTCAAAATAAGCATAAATAATTGTTATTTTTCAAAATCGTTATTAAAATATTCTCCGTTATCATCGATAGCCATCTCTCACTGCTTGCACTATATGACGTATCAAAAATTTTAATATGACAACTAAATCTGTGATTTATTTAAAGAAATTATGTTGATTTTACAGATTTCTTGTCAAAAATGACTAAAAAACATGTTAAACATCTTTTCTTTTAACGACAGCAAATAGTTTTCAGCGTTTTTACAACATAATAATATCACATACTCGAAAATTAGATCACGCTTTCTCTTTGAATTAGTGTCAAATAGAAAGCGTGATCACACTAAGACAAATAATGACATACCAATGGCGATTGTGGTTTCTGTTGCCAGTAAAAGAAATTATAGCCTGACCAAAAATATATGGGACCTCACCATATTGCGGAAAACAACAGTTACTAATTTCTTTTACTGGCAACAGAAACCACAAATCGTCATTGTCATGTCATTATTTGTCATAATGATTTGTGTCAAAGAAGAAGCGTGATCTAATTTTCGAGTGTGTGATATTATTATGTATTAAAAACGTCGGAAACTATTTTCTATAGTTAAAGAAAAGTGGTTTAATATGACTTTTAGTCGTTTTTGACAAGGAAATCTGTGTAATTACAAAATTTATTGAAATGAATTACTGATTTAGTTGTCATATCACAATTTTTAAAACGTCATATAGTGCGAAAAGTGAGAATAGGCTATTGATGTTAACAAAGAAAAGGAGATGGAAACGATTACATACAAATTTGGGCCTAAGATGTAATATGATAAAAATGGTGTCAATTAATAGCTTAATACTTAGCAGACCTTCACAAAAAATTATGCGTGTTTTGGCAATCTGAGAGCCGATTAATTCGAGGTTCCAGTCTGAGGTGCAAGCCATTGTTGAATCACATGCAGAGTAGTCTCATCGTTTAGGGATCGTCTGCCTAGTGTATTGCAGCGACTAGTGGCTATTCCACAATTTACACAGCGATCCATAGCGTCAATATCCAGTTCTTAAGCCGGCAGTAAAATCCAATGTAAACATTCCGAGTCAGACGTGTAAGCGAGATCTAGAGTCCAGATTGAAGGCAGGGGTCGTTCAGGTTATGCAGGCAGGGTCAAAATCCGTAAAACAAAGCAGCAGTCGACGAAAAAACAAGAAAACAGGAGAAAAAGCACTCAAAACGAACACGCACGAGACGAAAAATACGAAACGAGTGATCCTTACGTTATTTGACATTGACACCTCCAGGCAGCTGTCAGTGTCAGTGCACAGACTAAATATGTACAGTATCGATTTTATTTAAATTGTCGATTGTTGAAATAAATCTTTTTTTATTTATTTAATAACAGTTTTATGAGGTAAAATAATTCAGTATATTTATTTTAACTCAATTAATCATTTTTTTACGTTGCCTGGAAAAGAGCAAGCGTTCCTTTTTTATTTTATTGTGTGATGGATGATCTCATTCACATAAATCGATACTTTATCAATTGATTTTCAAGTAAATGCTTAAAAATCTTGTTTTTCATAATGCTCAGTTTTCAGAAAGAGAAAGGGGCTGATTTTTTTGTAGTTTAAGATGGAAAAATATGACCATTTTTTTTAACCATATATCAACTAGTTACATTTAGGGCCCAGAAGTTTCACTCTCCTTTTAATAACGATTTTGAAAAATAATAATTATATACTTGTTTTAAGAGTTTTATTTTGTGAATTTCAACCCTGCTTAGATATTTTACAGAAATAGTTTCAAAAAAGTCATATACAATAATTGTTATAGTCTGAAAACCTAATAATTAATATAATTTACAAGAACTACAAGTAATTTTACTTCTACCCGACTGTGGCTAAGCAAAAATAAATCCAATTTGATCCGAATTTCAAGGCTAATATTACAAAGAGCCACTGAATTTAATATGTACTTAATTTGCAAGTTTTCTGTCATGTTCCTGTATCGTAAAATCTGTTATCAGACTTAGAAATGTAACATAAACTTAAACATATAAAATGTATATTTTTTAAATGTTAAGTTGCCAATCTACGCTGGTATAATTATGTCAAGTGTTGTCATATAAAGAGGATTCGTAGCGCCCTTAATTCAGGTCCCATATATTTCTGATCAGGCTATAAGTTCCTGTTGTATTCCGCAATATGGCGAGGTCCCATATATTTTTGATCAGGCTATACTTTTTTCACAACGTTGTAAGGTATTAGTAGTAACAAAAACGTTTATACATAACTTATGACCTAGTTACTTAATAAATTAAATAATTATAACTTGGGCACAATGGTTCTGGACCATTTGATCAAAAGCGCAGCGTAGGGCG
The DNA here is from genome assembly GCA_949316185.1 of Pyrausta nigrata. Lineage (NCBI taxonomy): Eukaryota > Metazoa > Arthropoda > Insecta > Lepidoptera > Crambidae > Pyrausta > Pyrausta nigrata. The sequence goes on along the minus strand of OX438955.1, from coordinate 11,055,421 downwards.
TCCACCGGCTAGATAGACAGATGGCCTTATAAAGGTGGCATGATCGCACTGGATGCTAGCCACTTGCAACACTTTAGAAATCTATGGGGGAGGCCTATGTTCAGCAATAGACGCCCTAAGAGCGATTATTAATAGTATGATAATTATACTGGATTTATATTTGTACAGGCGTCAAAAGTAGAACGCATACATTCGAAGACAACTACAGAGCGGAAACTATTCCCCGGTTCACCTACGGCGAGGAGCATGTGAAGGCAGATTTCGATAAATATTTACGCGAATATCAAACCAGTCTCAACGCCAGTGCGTCTCATTTCAAAACCGTATCCGGTACTGAAAAGAGCAAACCTATACCAGCGATATATTCTAGGATAGACTCAGAATTGAAAGAACCCCAAGAAAAACGCGACAACTACATAGAAACCCCGTTGGCAGAATTCAGAAAACTTTATAATACTCCAAAGTCACCACCACCAACTTTACCTATAGATATACCACGTCACGACAACCCTGAAAAACTATCAGAAACAGAAAATCTTAGTAACAGCATTAAAGTAAATAGCGCACGAGATTCCACCGAATCACGAAGCAAGTCGAGAGGCGTCAAAAGCAAGTTGGATGAACTAGAAATTTTGAAAGACAACTTTGGCAAAATGTACAACTTGCAAGACAATGCCGAAATTGCGCATAAAATTGAAAGTTCGTTGGGAAAGAGCGAGTCTCCAGAACCGACAGAAATAATCGCCGATAGAAAAATAGAAGATATCAGTGAAGTCAGCAGTACAAAGATTATACAATCGAGTTCGCCAGGGGATCTGTTGTTGGTAGTCGAGAGCTCGGTCGAGACGAGGCAGATAGATGTGTCTGATAGCGAACCTTTGGGCCAACCGATATCTACGCAGATGACCATCATTGTCAGCCCGAAACGCAGCGTGCCCGAAGGAATCGTAGAGAGCCCTGAGAAATCTCCGAAGTCCACTCGGAGTAAGTCCCCGGAACAAGTATCAAGGATGTCCAAAAACGATGTCTTAGACGCTATATTCCACGCAGATTCTAGCAAACGCCAATCGAGTGTGGAAATGCATTTAAATATTTCTAAAGACCTTATAGAAGATTTCAACAGTGAATATGAAAAGGGCGGTGAGGAATACCCCGATGACTTTTCAGTAGACGTCGACAACTACAACAGCCCATCAGAATACGGCAACCATTCCGCTATCTCGCTCCCGAAGAACTCCGAAGACGAAACTTCTGGCACTGATAACTTTTACAAAACCCCAAAATGAAACCAACATGGAACCAGTCATAATTTATTTTCTTTATGTCTATGTGAATTAAAACATTATTAACACATACATTTTTATTTCACATTTTTTTCTTTTTCATATATAAAAGTACAAACATTCGTAAATCAGTGCAACATTACACGTTCTCGCATTTTGGCAATAACTATACTCATTTATAAATACATAACAAATACTATGTGCCTTCAACGCAATCATATAAATGCTAACACAGGAGAATTTACTTTATTGTCATTAAAGGGTTACAATATGGAATAAATTGTGAAAAAAACACTACAATATTTAACGTAAGTCTAAAGAAACTGTAATATTTTGCAACCTATCAAAAAAGCGTTGAGATTATCGTGCTCAAATAAAATGAGAAAACAGAAAAAACTTAAACCAAGTTTGTCAAAGTTCAACTTATTGTACACATATATTCCAACTATACATAATTCGTTTATTTTCGTTAAGTTCACATATTTTTCGTGTAAATAAGTTTCGGATTGCATCCTTTTTGGAAAAATTCCCCAATAACAGTACATACAAATACAACTACACGTACCTAGAAAGTACTTACGCCATAATCATTAATCATCCAATCAAAATGTATCTTCTTATACAAAATAATAAGTAAATATTTATATCCAATCAAAACATACGTACGCAATGACTATTCAACTACCTATAATATCAGCTGAATCCGTAACTAAAAATAATAAATTATATTGGATAGCGTCGCAGGAAACATAACGCGAAAAAATGGACTCTATATTTGTGTATTTGTTGACTATAATAATAATAATTATATAAAGAACAAAGTATTGAAAGTTCATAATACACATGATAAGTATCGAGTTCTTATACTTCCGTGAGATAGCAATGGGCTACTCCAGGCGACATTGGTAGCATTTTTCTTCATGATTTGAAAGTTTAGTAAAATACACAGCTGGCTAGGTTGTAATCAAGAAGAAAAATAACAATATTTTATTTTGCATGGAATGGACCATTATTCGAAGGCAGTATCATGTAAAACTATGCATTTGACACACATTATTCTGCCATAATATTAAAGCTTATAATAAGTACAGCAAAATATTTTCTTTTATACAATTATTTCTATGATGAAAATGTCTTCTTATTAAACATTGAAATTCATTTAGATAAAAGACAAAACGTTGTACTCGTTAATAATATTCAAACATTAATTTGTGAATAAGTAAAGTATTTTTATTTATTAGTGTTATTTAAATTAACGTGTGTCAAATGATGTATAACCAACAATAATTTTGTTGGATCATCGTCATAACATTCAGGTACAATGAGTAACTATCATGCTCTATAAAGAAGTTGTAAGTACCCAAATATTTAAAATGCATGTCATACAATAACAGTGTATTAAAAAAAGAGGTAGACATGGCATCTACTGCGCGAAAATTCGAATTTGATGCGCATATGTGTACGAAATTTTAATGTAAAATTGAGCGAAGGGACGTGGGTTCGAGTCCCACCGGATGACACAGTCGATTATTTTTTGTGTTTTTTGTGAGCAAAATTCAATTTCATTTTGTAAAATTGAGCAATTGCTCAATTTGAGAAGCAATTTCGCGCGCTTATGACACATCTACCTCTTTTTAGGTGCACTATCATTGATGTCACCTTTATTTTCTTCTCTAACAGACACATATTAACTGGCCTGATTTTAACTGGCCTGAATCTTAAATGATTGATTACTAATTTTAAGATAAAGAATGAGATTAAAAGCCATGGCTCGTTAATAAGAAATGTTGGCAACTCTTGTCGTTATCAATCTCATGGTTTACCTGCTTAGATAAACTTTGAACAACGAGACTAGACAGGAAACATAAACATTTTTACGAACACACTGGGTCTTTGTTTATTGTTTTCCATTTGTTTAGAGACAAGTCAACTAAAGTTTTAATTATTTACGAAGCTTTGACAATATAGTTTTACTAATTTTAACACTTGCTTGATAAAACAAATACAACCTTAAAGCGAGGTCTTAAAATCCGGATTCCCGTCATAATGGAATCCAGTCGTAAAGTCAGGAAGTCAGGACTTTGTCTCATGTCATGTGTTGCCTGTCTCACTCGCATGTCAAAGCGAATTTAAAGTAAAGGCGTTAGCACATTGCCGCGAATACGAAAAGCGTAAACGTATCGAAACAAAAGTAGCATTACCGCGCTCGTTCGCCGCCAAACGAGTCAAGTGCGTATAGGTAAACGTATGCTACTTAAGTTTGAAGTGCCCCCGAGACTGTAAATTTTTACGTCACTGTTGTTTCTAAGTATGTCTATCCGTTATCCTAGTCACCAAAGCACAAGCTCACGCTTAGTTTGGAGGTAGGATTGGTGTGTTTGTTAAAACCATTTATTTATTTTACTGTCGAATCAAAGGTGCGAATGATGGAGCTTCAATCGACGCGTTAATTGCTCGCCGCCATTTTGATTTCTGTCGACCAATGACGATATCGAATTCTAGCCGAACAATACTCAATTGCACAGCGAGACGGACAATAGCCGCGTCATCCGCATTCAATCACGTAGTGCGAGTTTGCTTCAATGTCTCTGTAGACAATCATTTGACATATCAATAACGTAAATATTGACAATCGCAATTGATCGTCTCGGGGTCGCTTTACGTTACGCTTGCAATCCGTATTCGCTGCAGTGTGCTACAGAGGCCCTACTCCTGTTGACGATGTCCGTATTTTCGAGTCTAGCCATCACGCTCGTTCGCGTTGTCATTCTGTCGTGAGTAAAAGGGACGGCTACATAAAATACGGTCATCGTCGACCGAATTAAGGCCTCAGGTCTCTCGTGAAAAAGTACGGTTAATTCGCCGTATGTAGACACGGTTGCCAATGTTGTATGGATCACTGTGGGAGTTCGTCGACATAAATGGTGAGGATACGGCGGAGGCGCCGTGAAGATTTGCGCCATTTATGTCTCATAGTGATCCATACAACACTGGCAACCGGGTCTACATACGGCGAATCAACCGCAGTTTTTCATGGCGAAAAAACGTGTGTGTAGAGGCCTTAGGCGTATAGGCGTAAATCGGTGGGGGTCACGTTAGAAGCCGAAGCTGACGTTGTGCGTGATGCTTTTAGTGGCAGACGCCGAACGAGGCGAGTTCGGACCCGTCACTCTCAGCCACGTGGATACCTAAAACAGACATACAAATACTGAAAACGGGAATACTTGAATGTATACTTCGTGACGTAGTCATCGTCCGATTCCCCTGCAATCGGCTCCATTCTCGTTTTCTTCTATTAGCTATGCCTGAACGATAGCTTTCGGGGATACGCTGAAGCGGTCTACGGCTAAGCTATCTCCAGTGCCAGTCTAGCGTTTACGACATCCTGTCATACAGGGACGGTGCTAAGAAAATATACAGACCTACAAAGTCATGGCCCTCGAAGACGCACTATCATCCTTGCACGGGTCCCGGTTGGGGGTAGAACATCGAGCCGGTGAGGCTCGTGTCCGAACGACCCGTCGCGGTGTGTCCGGGAGACTCTAGGATACGTGCGACACGCTTTCGTCCGGAGACAGTGCCTGATGACGCCACCGTCATAGTAACCCAGGAATCCGCTCCGTATGTTACATTAGGCCAGCTGCCCCAACCTAGTTACAAGTGTGCGTTCTTCTTTTAGCTATGCCTGAAGAGCAAATAAATACAAACTTGCAAAAGCTCTATCATACGGGGACGGCGCCAGTAGCGTCTGTAACCCATGAGTCGGTTCCTTACATCACATTTGTTTAGGCCAACTGCCCCCACCCAGTTACTAGTGTCTTTTGTGCGCAGGAGATGAGAGAATACTTTTTCTCTTTCACACGTACAGCGCCGGTCGCTAGCTAGAATGGATACAGACCTACAAATGCACGGCCCAAAACTATGTGTTATCATCCGGGGACGGTGCCTGTAGTGTCCCAGCGATCTAGGAATCGGCTAAGTTCCAGTTTTCTTCTCTTAACTATGTCTGAAGAGCTTTTGACTCTAGGCTAAGTAAGACGTGGCGTAGATAGTGTCGACGGTGGAGCGAGCTCACCCAGAAGGTTCTGGCACTCCTACTCGCCGACGGAACACAGCAAGCTGCTTGCCGCGGGCTCCGGTGGAAGGGGGAGTAGCTATTAGGCGGCACCTAACGAACCTATCACCGCTGTTAGGATAACTTTAATGGTCACAGACCTGCAAAGGCACGGCCCTCGATGACGCACTGTCATCCTTGCACGGGTCCCGGTTGGGGGTAGAGCATCGGGCGGGCGAGGCTCGTGTCCGTACGACCCGTCGTGGCGTGTCCGGGAGACTCCATGATACGTGCGATACACTTTCATCCGGAGACGGTGCCGGTCGCCAGCTGGAACATAATATTTATTTAGGAAAGAATAATAACACCAAACATTTAATCGTTGACGCACAATCGGCCAAGTGGTCTATCACCCTACAGGTAGACTTCGGCTTTGGTTTGCGTCAAGACGCATGCGACTCTGGTGGCCGCGCGGCTATTACGGAACTATAGATTTGTATGGAATGGCCGCATACGGCCATGACGCCTCGCTCGAAAAGGGTATCATACACTCCCATAGTTCCAAGAAGCCCCTATGTATTAATTAAGGTTATAAACCACCTTTACTTGTTGCGTGAATGAAAGAGTAACAAACATACATTGGTGTAGTGGATCGCGCCACGGACTTCTAAACCAGGCGGTTGCGGGTTCGAATCCCGCAAGGGGCAAATGTTTGTGTGATAAGCACGAGCATTTGTACCTGAGTCATGGATGTTTATAAATGTATATAAGTATGTCTATCCGTTATCCTAGTCACCATAGCACAAGCTCACGCTTAGTTTGGGGCTAGGTAATTGGTGTGTTTGTTGAAACAATTTATTATTATTTATTATTCATACTAAAATTTTCACCTTTCGCAATACACGTATTCATGCATCTAAGTATTTTGTTTTTCATCTCTACGTTCCGGCTTAATTCAGTTCCGGCGGTGTATGTTTTATATTTTTTGTAGTAAAGACTACATTTAGAAAGTCATTTTAGAATTTTGACTTTTATTCAGTGGTCATTTTGTAATTAATTATTGAAAATGTAAACTCGTGATGTCATAAGCATGCCTATGACGACTTTCTCTCATATCTACAGGATTCTCTTTGGAAGAAAACTTTTTCTCGATTGGAAACTCTCACACATGCGAATAGTAACGTCATATGTCGGTTTCCGGTGCGTTTAGAGGGCATATGAATTATAATATAGTGATTATGGACATCAAATCTCTAAATAATAATAATAAATTGTTTTAACAAACACACCTATTACCTAGCCCCAAACTAAGCGTGAGCTTGTGCTATGGTGACTAGGATAACAGATAGAAATACTTAAATACATATAAACATCCATGACTAAAAAAAAATACATATAAATGGTTTTGAAATTACCATAGGTTGGTTTTTATTTTACATACCGAATTGCACGGACCGCAGTTACTATAATATCGTTATAATATCAGCGCATCAAGAAAGTATAAAAGTTAAAGTTGTCAGTTACCTGTTCCTCTCTGTGGGCGAGTATAGCGCGACCGTGTGCCTCCACCGGTACACGTTAGGGTACTTATCCGGCTGGATGTCACACTGTGACAACGCGTCGAACACTAGCCTGTCCATTTTCGTTGGCTCCTCACTGCGAAAACGTGGAATTATACATTTATTAAAACAGGAAATCAATTTTGTTAGTCCAGAAGCGGTACAAATACAAAACAATTTATTTTACAAAAGGTTACTTACAATGTAAATAATCATTGGCAATTCTGTACTAGGTTAATCCTGTATCACGGGTGACATATGTTTGCCAATCATTGAGTTCTTATTAATTGTGCAAGTTATTTGTAATGATTTATTTTTATTTTTAGGGATCACAAACAAATGTGTTACATTTATTAACTTAATATTAACTTATATACTATAAATGGTAACACATCCAACCATGTAATCCACATATAGGCATATATATTTTACTACGTGTTAAGTGCGAAGTAGAATGCAACTGCTTTGTGATATAATGTGAATATAATGAAGTTATATTCAAAATAAAAGTAATATAGATATACATAGATACACGAAAAACGTAGTAAAATGCAAATAAATATTTAAAGTCACTCTATTGACTGCCTCGTTGATCTAGTGGTCACTATTCACGCACGCTGGGTTATTCACGAGGTCCCGGGTTCGAATCCCAGGTCGGGCCGAGTGTATTGGAATAAATATTTAAAGTCACTATATTGACTGCCTCGTTGGTCTAGTGGTCACTATTCACGAACGCTGGGTACTATTCACGAGGTCCCGGGTTCGAATCCCAGGTCAGGCCGAGTGTGTTGGGTTGGCAGAGTTTTCTGCCTTGAAATAACTCAGACACAGCTCCGGAGTCAGGAAGTTGGTGGTGTTAACACCCCCGTGCCTCGGAAAGCACGTTAAACTGTTGGTCCTGCGCCTGATCTCTCTACGCTCATGTCTGACTGCCGTCGCACCGAATTATGAGAGTGCACCTGTGTATTGTGCACACACCTGTGCACTATAATATCTCCCGCGCAGTTGGCTAATCTCAGTGTTGAGATAGGCCGCTGTAGTCAAAATTGGGGTTGGATGACATTATTGGCTTTATAACGTAACAATATCAATAACCTTGGCGTCTATAAATAAAATAAGTAATAATTAAGCTCTCACCCAATATAGATGTGAACTATACAGCTATATAATTTAATTAATAAATGTGCTAACAATCTTCTTGGTCGGATGCACAGCACTATTACTATTATAAATTCAAGAACTTATTTACAGCTGGCAGCACGTCTGATTACACATGTTAACTACAAAAACGGCTTTTATTACGCAGCGAATAGATGCGGTCTCAAAGTCAAAGGGCGTTAGTCTGCCGTGCGGCCGTACTGTGTTCCTGCAAATAAATATAACTTACCCATAAATAAAAGGTTCAGCCACGGCTCTATCGCTGGCCTCCTCCATCCTCTCTACGTCTGCATCTGTGTCTCGCTCGGGCTCCGCGTCAGAGTGCTCGGAGGCTGTATGGAACGCCTCCTCGCCTTCTGAGGGACACGACCCTCCGGATTCATCTGAAGATATCTGCGGGAGGTTGGTAACATTTAATAACGTGGTTCTAAAGCTCGATCTTTCTGGTCGCACCACTGACCTCCATAATACTAGTACGGTGGACTAAACATTCTCTAAGAAATGGCAGATAATTTTTGTGCCGAATCAAAGCGCCCCCACCAAGTGTACGGGGAACTAAAATAGAATAACTTGCATATGTTTATGTCAATTCTCATTAGTTCCGTGGACGGTCACCACACACTCACTACAGCCAAAAGCGCCAAAATATAGGTTGACAGTATGCAGTCCAGCGTATTTGTATTATAGAGGTCATTGGGTCGCACGGTACAGACTGTACCGTCTGACTGGCAGCACGTCAGGTTACCCATGTGAACTACGAAAACAGACTTCATTACGTAGGGAATAGAGGTGATATTGCATCAAACTGACGCCGCAGGACATTTTTAAGTTCCCATTTGACAACATCGGGTAACTTTAAATCTAATTAAATAATAATAAAATAATAAATAATAAATTGTTCCAACAAACACACCAATTACCAAGCCTCATACTAAGCGTGAGCTTGTGCTATGGTGACTAGGATAACGGATAGACATACTTAAATACTTTTATAAACATCCATGACTTAGGTACAAATGCTCGTGCTCATCACACAAATATTTGCCCCTTGCGGGATTCGAACCGGCAACCGCCTGGTTTAGAAGTCCGTGGCGTGAACCACTACACCAAGACGGTCGTCAAATTGGGCAACATTGGGCTCGACTCCAAAGTGCACTGTCTAAGACTATTTTTAAGTTCAGTCTATTTCTTTGTGCAAATGAATAGTGACAGACTAAAATAATTTGAAAAGTGTCTCTTTCTAGTTTTTAATTCTTTATCCCACTAATATTATAAATGCGAAAGTTTGTGAGTGTGTGAGTGTGTATGTTTGTTACCTCTTCACGCAAAAACTACTGAACGGATATGGATGAAATTTGGCACAGAGATAGATTATAGTCTGGAATAACATATAGGCTACTTTTATCCCGAAAAAAAAAACACAGTTCCTGTAGGATACAGAAATAGTAGTTTACGCGGGCGAAGTCGCGGGAACAGCTAGTACGTAATACGTTTTTGCCTGTTTTCGCCTAACTTGAGTTGTCAGCGAATGACATCCCTACTAGATTGTGTATGGATATTGTATTTCTTCGGCAACTGGTAGCTGTTTATTCCGAAGTTTCTGAATTAATGTAGTTTGTCTCTTTTTGAGTTTTCACTAGAGAAAGAGACAGCATGAACTTAATATTAATTTTAGAGCGGGAACTTTGGAATCAAATCCATTTTCGTTGAAACTTCATTTTTTACACCGGTAATAACCTGTACCAATGGATGATCATAATGTTTTGAGATGGCTAGTCTCAAAAATACGGACATCTTAACCCGGAGTAAGGCCTCAGCTCCGAATTTATTTAATTAAAAACCGGCCAAGTGCGAGTCGAACTCGCGCATGAAGGGTTTCGTACCATTAACTTACAACATTAGACAGTATAGCCAAAAAAACACGTTTATATGGGAGCCTCCCTTATTTATATTTAATTAATTTTAATTATTTATTTAAAAGTGAAGTACATAATATTCTGTGAATATTTTAAGCGTCTGCTTGTTGACTTTATTAATAGCGAGCAAAAAAATCACGTCTGTCGTATGGGAGCCCCCCTTAAATATTAATTTTATTCTGTTTTTAGTATTCGTTGTTATAGCGGCAACAGAAATACATCATCTGTGAAATTTTCAACTATCTAGCTATAACGGTTCCTGAGATAAAGCCTGGTGACAGACAGACAGCAGAGCTTTGGTAATAGGGTCCAATTTTTACCCTTCAGGTACGTCACCCTAAAAATCGTTTTCATGAAACTTACCTCTGCTTCGACCACTTGACACTTGGCCACGTCTATAGTATACAGCGTGCTCCCATTGTCGCCGGCCGGGGAGTTCACTGACACCGGCTTCTCAGTCTCGTTGTGTTGCAGCTTGCCGTCGCCTGAAGGCAAATAGCTCTTAAGTTATGTGTACTAGGGTTCTGTTTATAGTGATGTTTGTCTGCCTTGTAGGATCCCGGGTCAGGAATTTGTTTCTTTTGTTTTTTGTCAACACAAATATTATAAAGAGGAAAGATTTGATTGTTTTTTTTGTATTGAATAGGTTCCGAAACTACTGGACCGATTCAAAGGAAATTTGGTACAGAGTTAGTTTGAGAACCTGGAAAGAACATAGGTTACTGTGTGGCGATATACAATCATCAGGGGGGTGAAATGGGGGATGAAAATTGTATGGAAAATCCGACTATAGGAGCGGGCGAAGTTGCAGGGAACTGCTAAAAATAACTCAAAAACATGAAGTTGGTGTAAACACCCCCGGGCTTTTGAAAGCACGTCCAGCCGTTGGTCCTGCGCTTGATCTCTCTCCGGTCATGTCGGATTGCCGTCTCACCGAATAAGAGAGTGAACACACATATTATATATAGTGCATAATGTTAAAGAAGATATGCCTGTCTTACGGCCGAATACTGAAACGCTGCTCAAAATCATCACTCACTTGAAGGTCTCCTAAAATTGAGTGTCTCTCACACTTAAATGGTAATCACAAACGCTACTCAGGCAATTTGTGACCATGATTAGCTGAGCAGTCGTTAAATGTTTACATAATGGCAACATTCATTTTTAAAAGTATGTTCTCGTTTACAATTTTCATATTCTTAAGGAGCGTATTCGTTTTACGCAGCATTGTTTGTATAGATTCTTTGTTTTTTTTTTGGATAGAAACTTTTACGACGCCATTGTTGTGAAATGAAACGTTGAGTGACAACGAAAAAAAAATTGCCAAACTTTTTGTGTCACAGCGCGGTTCTAATCAAATTAATTTCAAGTCACATTATTAAAATAAATTTATACAAAGTTGAAGTGCAGTGCAGTATTTAATAACTACTCAATAAACAAAAATAAAATGGAAATGAACAAGTATATAATAGTCATATATTTTTTTTTAAATGAAGACAAAACAAATTGGTATGCCCTATATGTTCTAGATTGGTGACAGCCGGATTGTCGGATGCCGATGGGCCGATGATGGGACAACTTGGTCTAGAATTACCGGCGACAGAGCGTTGTGGAAAAGTTTGGAGAGGCCGAGTATGCCCTGCAGTGGGCAGATACATGCTGAAGATGAAGAAGAACACATCAAATACGACTCGCTTATTTCGACTTTCTACTCATTTTTATACTTATGTTTTATGATGTAATTGTGATTATATGATGACTACTGAAAAAAATGAGTACATATTTATTAGCATAGTGCTGACAACAAAGTCAAAACTTTGTTGTAAACTAATCAAAATTAGTTTCAAGACCGATAGGCTGAACTATTGGCTCTTCCTCAACAATCTCCTCCTCCTGATTCCTCAATAAGGATTTCTCATCCATAATGTGCAACAATGTGCAAAATACGCATACTACAATTAGAAGGAATTGTAATATAAATTGTAATTTCCGTTGTAGGCAAAGAAAACACCTTTGTAAGACAACAAAAAGCCTCCCTATGAGATTTCTAGTGCATATCTGAGTCCTGATTGTGATCTAGTAGGGTTAAAAAGAGCAACATGGGTATCCACAGAGAAAATAAGGATTTTATAGACATTAATTTTATACCATAATATCACTATCAACTGATTTCCCAGGTCCCACCTCAAGACCACTCTCAGATTTAACGGCTACTCAAATCGGTATGACAGTCATTTGACAGCTAAATAGCGTTGAGTTGCGTTTCAGTATACCATTGTTTGAGCACGACTTTATTTGAGGTGGTCTTAAGTTTAACAAATGCTTACATTTTGGCTTTGAGTATGCGAATTCTGAGTTTAGGAGCTCAATTGTTTGAGAAGCCGCCAAATATTTGAGTAGCCTTTCAGTATTCGGCCGTTATTTTCATAAGACAGGCATAGTTTTTATGATACTTTGTAGGAGGCAGCGATAGCCACACAAAATGAATAATTGTAGCACATTAGCCTCAATAACATTAGGTTTATTTATTCTAGGACATGATAAAGCCAGGCGCAAGAATCAGGCGGAAGAGAGACAGAGATAGGCAATACTTTGGCGTCTACGGAAGACCAGCGCCTCAGAATATTTCATTCTGCGGCATACGCTGAGTAGATTTGCCTTTTCATTCATGTACCACCTAACCTACCTACGCGTCCATCTTATAAACTATTGTTTTATTTTTTGTAAGTGTATATGACTTGAAAAAAGAGTTTTCTTTTTCTTTACTTTGGCCATATAACATTAATTTCGTTATGCCTAAACTACAAGATGAGACAAGTTAGTAAATTATTTACTCATATCTTTGCGACTTTATGTAAGGGTAGTATATTATGTAAAAGTAAGTCAGCTTAGTGAAAATAAACTTACCAATATCATGGTCAAAGGTCAATCTCCGAATAAAGCTCTCGCCTTTCGGGCTCGTCGACAGAATCGATCTGTTTTTCCTAAACGACGCGTTCTTCTTGCTGTTCCTCTCGAACGCTTCTATCTTCCAGTCGCATCTACACTTCGAGGCCTTATTCCAAATGTCACAGCATTCCGTCTCCGATATTGCTGGTCCCTTCATCAGATCGTTTTCCGTCAACTCCTCACATATAAAACTAGCTAAGCACCTCACGTGACTGTCAATCACATGCGTCAATTTAACCCTATTCGTGCCTCTATACAGCACCGGCTTTCGCTCATCGTCCGAACTAAATATATCGTCATTCGGACACCGCAACTTTATTAAAAACTCCACTAGCGTATTTATATCGTCCAAATCTCGAGTCTGCTGCTTCAGTTTGAACACAACTAGTTGCGCTAATCTAGAATGGATCAACGCGAAGTCTATCTTCTGAAATCTTTCATCGTCCATGTATGTGAAGATTGTGTGTTGGAGATGTTTCGCTTCAGACTTCAGAGAGTCGCCAGCGACTTCAGGTTCAGCTGTCAATGAAAAAACAAGCGAATCGGCTATTCTCTTAGCGAATACTTGGCATGTGCGTTCTATGCAGAGTAGCTGACTGACGGTGTGATTCACAATCGGTGGTGTCTCACCGTTCGTCAAAATCGGCTTAGCAGTCGGCGCTCTGCATAGCCTTTGTCTTATTGGGTCTGTTTTCCTCCAATGGGCCGGTCTGTCTGTTATTTTGCACGTCTTTAACGCCACGCAGAGCTCTGACATGGGACTGAGGGGGTCTTTCAAGGGAGTGTGTTGCGACGTGTCCGTTAAACTGATTCTTGAGAGGGATAGTTCGTCTGGGGGTTGTTGAGATTGTACGCAGCTATCGTTGTAGGCGAAGGAGCAGGCGCTGTCGTATTTTGCCTTGAGATAGTTTTCTAGAAGGGTCAAACCTTCCGGAGTTCTCAAGTCTGTAAATGTGTCAAGGAACGGCCAATACTCTTTCCATCCTACTTTTAGTTTTTCTGCTAGGTCCCTGCAAAGAAAACATGGATTATTGTAAATATTTGGCAAAGCTGTTTGTTTAATTATATCAAAACAAAACTCACAAAGATCACATTTGTCACAATTTTAAAGACAACTGACATCAATTAGAAGTATTGATTAAGTTCGAGATATTGTCTGAGCCCGGATTACTTTACATAAATACACAGTCAAATAACAATATCAAATCTCAAAGCTGTAAAAATAGTGACCATCTGAAAATTTAATGATAGAAAATAAAAAAAAATTAAAAAATAGAGCTCCTGGACTAAATAAATTTTGGGTATGATTTTCAGAGATAAGTAGATAATTTGTACATCTATAATCTTTTCCTCCTCGACCCAGACTTACCTACCCTTAGACATGTCACTTACCTCCCAACAGTCTCCAGCTTTTTCATCATCTCTTTCAGCCTGCCCGTAGCTGGCGCTAGTCTGGGCCGTTCCAGCCACTGCGGTGTCTTCCACCTTCGTCTGAATGTTTCTATTCTCTAAATTAGAGAAGTTACTAACCTCCCAACAGAGCGTCCGTGGCGCAGTGGCTAGTGGGGCCTCTCATGCGGAAGAAACCGGGTTTTATCCCACGTGCCGCCATGTACCATTGACTTTTTCTGAGTTATGTACATTAGTTGTTGTACTAACGGTTACGGAGAGGGAAAACATCGTGAGGAAACCTGCACATTCAGGCAACTGAATGTGTAACCATGATCTAAACTGGTCAGGTTCCCCTTAACAGGGTCAGCAGACCGTGGGCCCTCGCGTGCGAGTGCACTACCGGGATAACGCTAGGCTGATGACTAACCTCCCAACAGTCTCCAGCCCCTTCGTCATCTTTTTCAGCCTGAACGTAGCTGGTGCTAGTCGTGGTCGTTCGAGCCGAGGCGGTGTCTTCCACCTACGTCTGAACATCTCTATTTCCTAAATCAGAGAAGTTACTAACCTCCCAACAGTCTCCTTAAGCCTGAACGTAGCTGGTGCTAGTCGGGTTCGTTCAAGCCGAGGCAGGGTCTTCCACCTTCGTCTGAATGTCTCTATTTTCTTATTTAGAGAAGTTACTAACCTCCCAACAGTCTCCAGCCCCTTCGTCATCTCCTTAAGCCTGAACGTAGCTGGAGCTAGTCGTGGTCGTTCGAGCCGAGGCGGTGTCTTCCACCTTCGTCTGAATGTTTCTGCGTCGCCCGCGTCCATGGGGCCGGCGAACGCGCGTATCTCGTAACGAGGACTCAGGGGATCTCGGTTTATTTCCTGTTGACAATATTAATGATAAATTTACTTTAAAATACAATTTTACTGGTACTCGGCGTGTACTATAAGATCAAGAAACATTTATTTAGCACAACATACAATAAAAATGAAATATGATAGCAAAAAAACTATAAAAATAGAAATTAAAAAGCTTTATCGGTAATGAGCAGAGGTCGGAATCAGGTAGAGTTATTTATGTACTCGCATCGAAATGTTGATATTAATGTGGATCTTCCCGGGATTTCTAATGGACAATCCCGTGTCTCGTATTAAGTAGAGTCCAGAATCCAGTAACCAAGTCAGGTTCAAACAGGATTTACCACACAAAAAACAATAGGAAACAAGTGTGCGCATTCGACGAAAGCGAATGAGCTGTGTGAATGAGTAAACCGATTTATTGCTAATAGAAAGTATGAATGCGATAGAAAGAGACAAAATCTAGTACATTCCGTTAAGCGGGGAGTGCTCCGCATTTCCGCTATTGTAATCTTTTGTTGTTACAAGCTATGGTGTGCGAACTACAACTGTGGCAACAACGCGCGTATTTGAATTATTAAATTTTGTGTAAATAACATTTTTTTAATCACGGGTTTTTTCTGCTCTTTATAATTAATCTCGGGATTTGGGGCATATCCACTTTATTCTTTCGCTGTATGAAATCAGTGTAAGTACATCAATAACTCTACCTAATTCCGACCTCTGGTAATGAGCAATACCGAGGGCTTTCTGAAGTAATTTACAACTAAAATGTTTTAAACAGTGTATTAAGAAGCGAACTTCCGATACTTTGCCCACGTTTTGTATGTTAACTTTTATTATATTTTTGTAGATAAAACGTAAAATATTAGTTACTATTAAGTTGACCGAGGGCGCAATGTACCGATTCTGCAACTCGGCAGAAGAAACGGCTATGCACATACTCTGCTCATTCAAACCACTTATGAGCAAAATAAGTATCCGTTGAGGGGAACATAATGCACCTGGCGATGATTAGATTCCCCGAAAAATTTGACGTGTCCTGAATTCAATGTGCATAAGTATTGAGCTAACCGATCGACCCACGCGTGTACGTGTAGTTTCATACCTCAATTAGAGAAAGGGTCAGGCCTAGCGGTAGCCAAAGTAACTGTTAGGTCTCTCTTCACCTTAGCGTTATCCCGGCTGTGCACTCGCACACGAGGGCCCAGGGTCCGCCTTGGACCAGAGTCATTGTTAGGTACTCAGTAGTAATAAACAGAGATACTATTAGGCGTTTAGTGGTAATACACTCACTGGCGGTAGAGCAGGCGTGAAGACGCTTCCTATAGCGGGCGGCGCGCTGCCATCTTCTGCGTGGAGGACCGGCACGTAGTACCGTTCGTGGAGCATCGCAGCTATGCGCCGAGCCGTCTCCGGGTCAGAGTTTGAGGATCGCTTGCAGATTATCTGCAAGGAAATGAAGCATTAATAGAAAGTTCCTGCGCGACCAAGCTTTACTCGTACACTACTATTATTTGATAAACAAGCTTTATAATTCGTAAGTCTTGCTTAAAAAACAAAAAAAAAGCTATAAACTTGAATGAATCTAAAAAAACAAAAGGAAAAAAAATTGTCACCGAGCGAGATTCGAACCCACGTCTTCTACATTTTTTCAGTCCTACGTCTTACGCTCTGCGCCACGATGCTCATGTTTACCGGAACAAAATTATAGACCTTAATCTGCGTCGAAATAAATATCGAAAAAATAAATTGCAAAAGAAAAACGCATGAAAACTTGAAAACGCGTTTTCTCAAACACAAGTCTAATCTAGATCGATTATTCATCCCCGATAACCCCCACATACTAAATTTTAGCAAAATAAGAAATATATATACAATAATAATGTCATCCTAGCCGATTTCGACTACGGCGGCCTATCTCAACAGAGATTAGCCAACTGCGCAGGACATATTATAGTGCACAAGTGTGTGCGCAATACACAGGTGCACTCTCTGTTCCTTCACTCTCATAATTCAGGCAGTCCGACATGACCGCCTCGTTGGTCCAGTGGTCAGCATGCTGGATACTATCCACGAGGTCCCGGGTTCGAATCCCGGGATCCGGAATCTGAATACTCAGACACAGCTCCGGAGTCAGGAAGTTGGTGGTGTTAACACCCCCGTGCCTCGGAAAGCACGTTAAGCCGTTGGTCCTGCGCCTGATATACAATAATTGCTTGTCTAAAGCTATAAGATAACAATGACCTTAACACACCCCCGTGACACAACAAAAGTAGCAATCGTCTACCAAGTGTTAAGGCCACCGAGGCCCCGTGCAATAATTTTCTGACGATAACTGAAAGAAATTTAGTGTAAATGTTTTGCTGTACTACGAGTACTTAATGTGAACGAACATTACAAAAACTCATCTTTCGTTTAGCTTTACCCAGAATTAACGACGTAAACGTAAAATAATAAGAAACAAATCGTCGAGACACAAAATGAGCATTGAGTATTTCATTCCCAAAAAAGAAAAGCAAGATTCAAAACAGCTTTAGTAGTAAATTAAAAGCTTTAAACGACGATAAAAGGACTTGGAATGACTTGGACTTGAAAAATGGATCACAAGTTTTTATTTGCAGTTAAAATCTTGCAGTGTTATTACAAAAAAATTGACTCGGTTTAAAATTGGTCTAATTGTTAGCCGTCAACAGACGAATGAATGACACATTCGTGACATAATCTAATACAGGTCAGTTAACTAAAGCTGGCGCCTTTACAGTACTCACAATTATGCAATTTCACTACACAGTATGTTTATAAATAAATGATTTTCAAATAATTGATTCTTAAGTGTATAGACTAGAGTTAGTTTTTAGTACTGTAAAATGGGTGCGTTGTAGATAAATAAATACAGATATATGTTTTACTTGTTTTTATTATGATTATTACATTATTGCTTTTAAATAGAATTTTAAACAGAATCGTAAATTAAATCTTCTACCCCACTAAAACTTTCATCGCTCGAAGAACTTGATGTTTCGCTGGCGGAATTTCCTACTGTAATTATAATTGAGTCAGTGAAATTATCCACTTTTGTATCCACGCGCCGCGCGTCGATCACACGTGACAGACTGACACTGACATTTAACATCACGCTGTATTTATAAACAGTAGCAAAAGAAAAACAATAACTGTCCCCTTCACGCTCATAAGATAGACCGCGCGCGATAGAGACGGGCAGACTTTTCATGATGCGTATGCAGTGCGACGTCACGCGGCGCGCTTATTCACAGACACTACACAAGCGCAATGTGTAAATGTGTTGATGGCGCCAGCTTTAGATAACTGACCTGTAGAGAAACGCTTTTCTAATTGGCTAGCTAATAGCTCAGTCCTCGCTTAAACCCGGTACTAAGTATTGGAATAACGGGGTTGATAATCAACTCAAAATTACAGACATCAAAAATAAAACACCCAACTGCAATTTTTTTTTAAAATGGTCTTTTTACTGGCTTTCATTTGATACCCATATTGCTATGGTAAGGAAAAAATCAATCCCCCCTCCCCCCTTTATTTCCATTTGCAAGCGCCATTTTAAATATAGCCTATGTCACTCTTACAATTTTGACAAATGAAACGACACCTTATATGTCAAAAACTTTCCAGCCGTTTGGGCTGTAGGGCATGCCAAACAGTTATAAATACATACATACTCTCGAAAAACATAACCCTCCTTCCGTAGTCGGGTAAAAACTACACAAAGGCCTCTGAAAAAACCTTACGTCTTTAGGCTGCTCGCCGAACTTGTTAACAGCGCTGCGGTTGCACTGCGGGAAGGACGTTAACACGTCCACCGCCCCCTCCGCGCCGAACTTGGCGGCAAAGTGGAGGGGAGTCTCGTTCATCGCCTTGTCTGGCGTGTTGAGGTACCGGTCCAATAGTATTGCTGCGAATTCCTGCAGATAGATAATCGGAAATAATATAAGTTTAAATAAGAAACCACAAATTCACACTCAGGTAGGATTCGAACGACTGCTGTTTTTTTTATACAGCTCGGGTCGATGTCGCTGACGTCACGCAATGACGGATTCAAAAAGAAACCAAGAATTTCACACGGCTGGATAGACTGCACAGTAGCTCAGTTGGTAAGAGCGTTGGCCCGGTTAGCCAAAGGAGTTGGGTTCAAATCCTACCTGTGAGTAGAAAGAACACTGAGTGTTAAAAATATTAAAAACGAATAGTGGAGAAAGTTACCTACAGTAGAATCCCGTTAATACGATTCCGCTTAGTACGAATACGGGGAATACTTAACCACCATATAAAATTATTTATAATCGCTTTGGACGTTAAAACATTTTGAATGTAACCTTATGACGTTCGACCACTGACCTCTATAATACAAATACGCTGGACTGCATACTGTCAACCTAACAATGAAGCCATCTAATTATCGCAATTTTGGCGCTGACGGCTATAGTGAGCGTGTGGTGACCATCCACGGAACTAATTTGACATAAACATATGGTAGTTACTCTATCTTAGTTTCCTGTACACTCGGTGCGGACGCTTTGATTTGGCACAAAATTATGTGTTATTTCTTAGAGAATGTTTAGTCCAGCGTGCTTGTACTATAGAGGTCAGTGCATTCGACATAAAATTGACAGATATCGTCAAAGAGGATTAAAAAAAACTAAATAACAGGACAAAGTCTGTCGGGTCAGCTAGTATATAATAAAAAATAAACTTTTGTTTGTAAAACAAATTAACTTCCATAATAACTTGCAAATAAATTGCTTAAATTATAAAAACATGAATTTAAAAGCCAAGCACAGAGAAATTACATTGAAATCTAAATACAGTAAGTATTTTTATTAAAATGCGTTTATTGTTTTCTAATTTCTATAAATTAAGAATAAGGCTCATACTTTATATACGACAGGAAACAAGTTTCTTAAAATCATGTTTTCCGATATATATCTACCTATTTACCTTAGAACAGAGGCATCACTTTCAAAGTTTTAAAGCCCGGACAAGGTTTTTTTTTAAAAAACAGGCCTTTTTTCTTTTATTGGTATGGTTTGCCATAAAGATTTTCTATCTATTTGAAGGCTCCAATTCCTCATTCGCTTCTCATTACATCCATTCGTCACCTTTATTATCGTCACACACCTTACAGTAATGCAGTACACGCAAACATCCATACTCTTTGCTTTCACTACGCATCTCATTGTTCATAATCCATTAAACCAAGAAAACTATCAAACGTCATGTCAAGTGTCAGCGTTTTGTTATTTGCAAGAAAATCAATAATTCTAACAAAACCTTCCTCGGTATAGGTAGGTTAATGTAATTTTTGCATAGGTGTTGATTCTAGTGCGCGAGTGTAAATATTTGTGTTATCGATTATATCACTATACCTCCGTGCTGCCAAAGTACTAAAATAATTATTGTGTAAACTGTGCACATAAATGTCGATAAGTCGTTTAACCAATTCAGCACAACACTAGTAACGAGTGTTAACGAATAGAATGAGATGACATTATGTGCTAACCACTTAGTGGGAGCAAGATGAGACTTAAACGTCAGTATGCTTGACCGATTTATCTTGAGCCGTAGGAAAATTTTATTAACTTTTTAAAATTGCATAATTACTATTACTTAACGATGAAATGACATCACATCCGTTTTAAAATTCGATGTTTTGCTTTTTTTCTTACAACACAGTATAGAACAATACGACATTATGTTAATTATTTCTCAAATCTCATTTTTTCGTAACAATTCAAGTATTCACGTTGACATACCACACAGATCAATTGGTTTTTGACATACGGTTTTGACAGAACTGACACCTTCTATTGCGGTTGTCAGAGCAGATAAAGTTTCGGAGTAAAATAGTTTTTACTTCGCCTCTAGTAGGATATGTCCTCGATGGCTGTTGCCTTGTGCCGGCAAATATGTAAATCTGCCACTGATAATATAGTGTCTAATGTTGTTCAAGATAATCGTACCGAACCCTTTGCGCGCAAGTCCGACTCGCACTTGGCCGGTTTTTAACGTAACCTATCCAATTACTCATGCAGCATTTACTTTAGATATATTCTTGGTTTGTCTATGCCTGACCCCCTAAACAAAATAATACCAATACGATTCCTCTTCCCGCTTAGTACGCCTTTTTTGGCGCCATTCGAGACCATTCATGGATTCGCAAAGAGAAATCGCGAAGAATTCGCGCATGCGAAAATAGACAAACGCAGCGAATTCGCGCCGCACGCACAATTCGCGCCGCACTGGTGCGCTGATCGCTTTTCAATCAAGCTACAAGAGCCTGCCGCCCGCACCTCTCAAGTTCCCGGTTTAAAAAATATCTTACTTGTAAAAAATGTCTTACTTTACAAGCCTCAGGGTCCGCGTCCATCCCGTACAGTGTCTGCACGAAGCAAGGGTTCCCCACAGTCGTCAGGATCAGGTTGCATAGCTCGGCATTCATCGCTTTGGCAGCCACGTGCAGTGCGTTGTACCGGGAACCTTCCTGAGAAGAGCATATAGTTTGTTGTAGGGGAGCTTTTTTAATAGCGTTATGACCTCTGGAAACATGCATCAAGTTGGTTCATTTACATACAAAACGGCCACGCGGTAGACCAAAAAGGCGGTGGCATTTGCTACACGTGTTGCCCGCGACTTCGTCTAAGAAGACTCCATATAAAACGAATCATGAGTGAAGGCAGGACACCCTGTATCTCTGGATGTACAGAACAGAGCCTAGGCTGTGCTCCTGATTTTACCCACCTTATTACAAACTAGCAGTTCCCCGCGACTTCGCCCGCGCCAAGTCTGATTTTCCATACAAATTTTCATCCCCCATTTCACCCCCCTGATGATTTTATATCGCGACAAAAAGTAGCCTATGTCCTTCCCAGTGTCTCAAACTATCTCTGTGCCAAATTTCATTTGATTCGGTCCAGTAGTTTCAGAGCCTATTCGATGCAAATAAACAAACAAACAAATCTTTCCTCTATAATATTAGTATAGATAAGTAAAAACATAGTACCAGGTTAAGCCTTTGACTGCCACGAAACTAGGCACAATAGAAAAATATTGTTTGGGGGTCACCGGTGACCACCATGGCGCTCAATGTGTTAAACCAGGACTGACTAAATATTAGCACGCAAAATAAAATTGAATGACACAATCGTGACATTACCTATATTCCGACCGCTTATTAGAGACCTCGGGTGCAGACGAGAAAGGCGGTCCTGAGCGATGCGGGCGGCAGACGCTTGTGATTTTAATTTTGAAATCACGTCTAGTCTATTCCCTGTACCCCGCAGGTGAGGTCTCAGATAAGCGATCAGACTATAATAGAGAAACGCTTTTCTGATTGGTCGGCAAATATTTAGTCCCGGTTTAAACCTAGTGGTATGTTTTTGTAATAAGGGGGTACATGTTCAAATTGTGGAACGAGTTTCAAAATTAACTACTCATATTTCGAGTCTTTCAGGAACACATACACAGTTTTTTTTTAAAAACATTATTTTGCTCTCCACTGACCTAAACTTAGGTTAAGATAAGAAAATATTAGTATACCTGCATAATAGCGGGCGTGTTGCCACTGCTGACCAGAAACCTAGGGTTGTCCCAGACACGGTCACGAACTGTGGCGGTCAGGCCCGCTTCGATGGACTTGCGAAGCGCTACCATGTCTTGTGGTGATGGCGCCTTGAATGGGTAAGGCTTCTCTCCCATGAGAGCTGAATAAAAATTAAGCTGTTTACTCACACAGAGATGTACGATGATGCGTAGTGAGAGAAGTTTTAGTGTTAAACAGTGTATATGAACTATTCAACACTTTATTATATGGCTTGATTTCATCTGTTTAGCATGGTGCTTAGTTACCAATAAGTTCACCATAGTGGAAAGTGATGTCGCTAGTACATAATCGCATTTAAACTCACAGCAAATGTAAATAGTGTCTTTAGTGTTTATCATTTGTATAAAGGCATAAGCCCGCCCCTGTAACGGTCACATCGATCTCGGTTCCAACCAATATACACGGAATATCAGCAGCATAATAACTACCGTCTTTTTTAATAGTTTTTAATATTTTTGAACACTCAGTGTTTTTCTTATTTATAAAAGTTTAAATAAGAAACCAAAAATTCGCACACAGGTAGGATTTGAACCTACGACCTTTGGCTAACCGGGCCAACGCTCTTACCAACTGAGCTACTGTGCAGTTTATCCAACCGTGTGAAATTCTTGGTCTCTTGTCTTACGTCATTGCGTGAGGGCAGCGGCATATACCCGAGCTGCATTGCAACAGCAGTGGGCCGAGTAAGTCGCTGCCCTCACGCAATGACGTAAGACAAGAGACCAAGAATTTCACACGGTTGGATAAACTGCACAGTAGCTCAGTTGGTAAGAGCGTTGGCCCGGTTAGCCAAAGGTCGTAGGTTCAAATCCTACCTGTGTGCGAATTTTTGGTTTCTTATTTAAACTTATACATTTTTTTTATTTCTGCTCTGGGCCAAATAATAAACAGTAAGAACCAAATGAATAGCTTGATATACCTACGTAGTCTCGCTCAGCGCAGCTCCTGTAGAAACTGCATAGCGGAGCGAAGGTAGGCAAATGAAGCAATTCCATTCTTAACTCACAAATCAACACAAACTTCGAATTTGAGGCTGCTTTTCTAACTGCGTTTTCAGCTACACTGCATAGAATGTTTTTAGCCATAATGATGTGCCTAATACGTTACATGCTTACATGATAAGCGACATGGCAAACCCACCCGTATTGAAGCGAGGAATATGTTTACACAACCAAAAAATTAACACAACTGATTCATTTCGACGTCTTGACTTCTACTAAACCTGTCGGAAAAGCCTTCTTGGTATCCTACATTATCCTGTTTTATCACTGAAGTAATTTATTACAGAGAAAAGATAGGCAGCTGAACTTTAAATACCTATGAAGCATTTTTAAAATTAATGTCTGCATTTAATATGACCAACTATTAAAAATATTCCATTAGTCTCGCAATAAACGATATCCACTTCAATATATCGAACAAGACTAGGATAATGTACAAAGTTCAATTTCAAAAAAAATATATATTCTATATTAAATTAACGCTCAAATCATAATTAGGTTCTGCAAAAATATTCGTATATTATTTGTCATCAAGCGCATCAATGCAACCCGTAGAAAGGCGGTTAGAAACATACATACACCTTTCCCTTTCACCGTTAGATCAGTGACAAGATACGTAATTGAAGACGAAGCCCATACATCTATTTTCGCTTTGAGTTCCAACAACCACCATCATCATCATCATCATCATCATTCTAGCGTTATCCCGGTTGTGCACTCACACGCGAGGGCCCAGGGTCCGGTGACCATGATCCAGGATTTGGCAGATCAGGTAATTACAGTGGAGCGACTGCCATCTAAGCTCCGTAACCCTGTTAACAAGGGACCCTGACCAGTTTTGGATGGTTACACATTCAGTCGACTGATTGTGCAGGTTTCCTCACGATGTTTTCACTCACCGAAAGAGCATCAGAAATTCACTCACAGAAAAAGTGATTGGTACATGGCAGCATGTGGGATCGAACCCGGCTCCTTCCGCATGAGAGGCAACCCGCTAGCCACTGCTCTCAAGCTTGAGTTCCAAAAACCGATTTACAAAATTTACGGATGAAACAATACAGCCACACCTCCGTGTGGTTCTGGCGCAGCGAATCAGGTAGGAACAGGTGAGTACTCATAGCAAGGTTAAGTCACCTGAGCTAGTTGTTATTGAAATAGAGTCAGCAGACTCATGCAGATCAGGGGCTCCTGGTTTATTCTATTGTTCGCTAGCAAATCCGACTATGTTGCAAAATCGCCCTTATTGCGTCTGAATTGGATACTGCAATTTTCAGCTTGATGTACTGTCGTCCGTACATCATCAAATTTCCAATATTATACTTTTGGTGACGTCTCTATCTGAAACTCATGCTATACCATAATATTATGGTATACTATAAGATTCAGATAAATGATTGAGATAGGGACAACGCTTGAGAAAAGAATACATATTTAAGCTATTGATATAATTTTAAGTAGGTATACTTTGACCATAGCTAGCATAGTTAATTAACAAGCCACTAAGACTGGTCAGTTTAATGACAGGCGTGGGCCCACCACGGCTATCATAATTGTGGCTAGACAGCAAGGTAGACACATAAACTTAGTCCCATTCCCAATTATGAGTCATAGGCAGGCAGGTTCACAATGCGACGGCGGTTCAAGGGCCCTACTACGTGCGGCAACATGTTTTCTGCTCTAGACGTCCCAGTCACATACGTCAGCATAACAGTAGGTGTGAGAGGGACTCTCTTCAGTCCGTCCTTCATTACTGAGGGACTGTCACTCGAGCCTCTTAAATTGATATGCCTCCATAGCTTCCGGTCTGAAGCAGCCCTCACCATCTGGTAGAAATTTGGATCTGGTAATCTCTTTTTCCTTCGGTGTTACCAACGTTGACCGTTGACGTTGACTCATTCTCTTTTTGCAATCCTTTTTACGCATTACGTGGCTAAAATAACAAAGTATGTGTTGGAACCATTTGGGATAGTATATAAACATTTGTATCCATGGTATTCTGAGCGTTCGCCTGTGAGATAGACGACTGTTGTATTCCGGCAAGTTCATGGGCGACCTTGCTGCGGTCGCCAGAGGTGCGGAGGGCGAGGCATGCTAGATGTCAGCGCGGATGGTTGGTGTTGCGGGGAAGGGGGTTTCTTATGCCAGTCGCGTACGATTGGCAATTCCTTGCACTACTTGCGGTGGCGCAGGAGGGACATATGAACTTTTCGGACTATAAACCACAGTCATCGTCTGATAGAGTAGGGCCCCAGTTACACACGTACACGCGACGGAATGGAAGTAAGTAATGGTAATGGGCATTCGCAGCGGTCGAATGTTTTATGATTATTAGTTTCGAAATATTTCGGAATTAGTAAATTGTTGCTACCCAAGCGGACATTAAAAACACTATCGATATTTTTGTGTGTTAGTATCGTTAAGGAATATTAAGGAAAGATTGGTTGAATAAGCAAACTTACTTCGTCGCACGAACACGAAAGAATTATTATTTCATTTATTTTGTACAAATTAAAAAGAACATTGTATTTTTATTCATGAAATTATACCGAAACGCAAATAAAAGAAATAATTGTGGTTTCGCAGAGTAAGTAGTAAGACACGATGATAGGCTAATGATGGGGGACCCAGGCCAGTTCAGCTTTCTTCCGAGGCAACCTAACCGTCCGTAAAGGTCCGTATTACCAAATAATGCTATCCATGAGTAGGTACAGCTGTAAATAGAAATAAACCGTGCCGTAGGTAAAAACGGGACCCTATTACTAAGCCTCCGCTGTCTGTCAGTCTGTCACCAGGATGTTATCTCACGAACCGTGATAGCTAGACAGTTGAAATTTTTAAAGATGATGTATTTTTGTTGCCGCTATAACAACAAATACTAAAAACAGAATTGAACAGACTTGAAATATTTACAGAATGTTAGGAAGTATATTTACTTTCAAAATAAATAATTAAAATAAAATAATAATATTGGAGGGGGGCTCCCATAAAACAAACATGAATTTTTCGCCATTTTTTGCTCGATATTTATAATGGCAACAAGTAGACGTTTAAAATATTCACAGAATAATATGTTGCATTTCTCTTTAAAAATAAATAATTTAAATAAAATTTACATTTAAGAAGGGCTCTCACACAAACGTGTTTATTTTGCCTAGACTGTCTAATATCCTAAGTTAATGGTACGGAACCGTTTGTGCGCGAGTCCGACTCGCACTTGGCCAGTTTTTTAACGAATTTATCTGTTTCTGACGTCAGATTGCATGTCGACAACCTTGGTACTTTGTCACATTCAATGTTTGTAAGAATATTTATGCAAAAAAACTAAGCAAGCATATATTCACACATTACTCAAATTAAAACCGGGCAAGTGCGAGTCGGACACAAACAGAGGATTTTTTCTACGATGTAATCACAAATTGCGCTTTTCAGATTTTTTTTCTTTATTAATATTTGCGCTGTAAGACCTTTCTTCTTGCCAAATTTCATGATTCTAGGACTACGAGAAGTACCCTATAAGTTTTGGTTCCTCTGCGAATCATCATCATCTCATCGTTATCCCGGTTGTGCACTCGAGGGCCCAGGGTCCGCTTTGAATCCAGGATGTGGCAGATCAGGTAAAGACAGTGGAGCGACTGCCATCTGACCTCTGTGACCCTGTTAACAGGGGAACCTGTCCAGTTTGGATCATGGTGACACATTAAGTCGCCTGAATGTGCAGGTTTCCTCACGATGTATTCCCACACCACACATTTACTTTCTCAAGAATATAAAGCTTAAATGGCCGTATCTCTGAACTGCGTTGATTTTTAGACGCTTGATTTTTTTCGCAGCTTCAAGGGACCGTAGCCATAAGTATTTTATGTTAATTTCAACTTGATACCCACCGCGTTTGTGAGAAAAAGGGTCTTGACAGACAGACGGAAAACCAGACAATTTTAAGAGTTCCTTTTTCCCCTACCCTAAAAACGAATGAAGACTCGGGAGATTGCGTTGTTAAGAGAAGATGATGCTTAGAAAAGTCGACGCTCTGGATTTAGATAAAAATCACACATAGGGTTTGACTTTTAGATGCACAGTGGCCAGCGCATCAGAATGATTTTTGCTGTAAAACCACCAATACAAACTTTTGTACGACGTTAATTAGTTTTACACACGGTGTCGTTCGATGGCAAACACCATTAATCAATTTTTGAGAGCAAAACCAAATTAAGTAATTTAATTAACGTTGTAAAAACTTGTAAAGAAATTGCTTAAATTAAAAAATATATAATCATTAATGCGACTGCATAAAATAACACAGTGTTTACCTTGATGATAACATGATATTTATCCTTAACTGGAATATTATTGGATTTGTTCTGTGAAGTAAGATAACTAACAGTAATTGTTTGTTTACTATTGGGTAATGAAGATAAATCATAACAATAGGCACTAATTGTTTGCGCGTTTCCGAGTTGAATCACTGATACTAACAAAACACATGATCTGAAATATGCCTTGTACTCATATATATCTATAAAGATTTTATACTTGATCTTACACTCTTAAATAATGAGTGTCGGGAGTTATTGTGATATATGTACATATTTATTTTACGTTTTTTTATACTTGCAATAGATGCTTGATGACGTAAAAACGTGACGTTAAAGAAGCATGAAGTACACAGTAGAAAATATACAACATAAATAATATTTCATGTTAAGAAATATTTGAATTGTAGTTATGTATGAATGAGTAAAGAACAATCGAAAGTAGGTATTACAGTCAACATGACATGACCTTAGGACCTTAGGAATCATCTGTGCAAATAGTTAAATGTAAAATATTCATGAAATAAATAAAAGTGTGTTCTTTTGATCAATTCAAATATTTACACCACCAACATCATTAATGGAATTTCAAATTTATGTTGCACCATATTACATAGTGTTAAGAAATATTGAGCCTTTTTTATTCAAAAAGTACACACATATAAAAGCACTTTGCGTATTTCTTAAACAAATAATGGCTTTGATTATGTGATGTATTAGAAAGATAGAAAAAATCAACAGATTATAAAAATACCGACATTCCAATTACTACTTAAATAAAGCCAGCTTTATCTGTCAGTAACACACTTAGATATAGTCAAGTGGACTGGCGGGTAGTAATTAAGATAGCCAATGTACTTCTGTACCTATTTTCAAATACAAGCAAACATACATATAGAATAATTTTGCATACATCTTTAAAAGTCAGCCTATTAGATCCCACTGCTGGAAAAGGCCTCACCTCAACTATGAGGAGGTACGAGCCATACTCCATCACGCGTGCTCAGTGCGGATTGGTGGAGGGGTGTCTGTAAGGCAAGTGACAAACCTTACTGTCAGAAGTTATCAAGCCGCCCTAGGGCCTCTGATTAGGCTTAACGACTAATACCAACAGATATTAGCCGGGACCAACTGCTTAACGTGCCTTCCGAAGCACAGAGATGCTTGTCATGGACGTTACTTAAATGGTAGGAATGGTCACCCATTCAATCACGACCGCGCCGTGGGTTGCTTAACTTTGGTAATCACTACCAAAGCGCTGCCACCACTGTGCCACAAGCATACATCTTACTTGCACTTAAAGCTAGATTCAGGTTTGATGTGTCAGTGATGAATTACTAAATGATATCAACGATTAAATTAAAAACCTATTCTGATACTATAATCTTTTTCAGTATGCAAAAGCTGAGAAGGAGGAGTCGTTTATTTGTTGCATTGAAGACATCGCCCGGCCTCCTGTACTATTGTGCAAATTACATACAAAAACATAGCAACAGTATTTAAATAAACACAGAACAAAAGGGAACAAATGTTCTTGGGAAATACTAACCTTATTTTAGTTTGGAAGATTGTGGGTAATTCTATGTTGATTATTTCGAAATACTATAGATATTAAATCTTAGTGAGCACTAATGATAATAAAACTGATATGATAATAATCTAATTTAGTTTCTTCTATTTCTACCCCTTAAATCTACCTGTTTTACTTAGTAATTATTGTTTCCTATATCCCATTTCTTGGCTGAGTGTTCTTTGAGATCTTTCAGCTCTTTTGATTCCTCCAGTTCTTTCTATTTCGAATGTAATTTTCTGGGTTCTAGTTTCTTTTTTGTAAGTTCTTATACTCTTTGTTATCTCTTTGCTTATTGCTTCAATATCTCGGATGTTATTCTTTCTATCATTGAGCATTTTTCTCCTTTCTACAATTAGCATCCTAGCTTTCGGTCCTAATCAGTCTTTTCTAATTTTATTTGTCGACAGTTCTTTTGTTAGGTTAGATAAGATTTTCTCCAAGGTGTTATATTTATTCTGAACTGTGTCGTTTTCTTTAATGTTATTTATTTTTATCTTAAGTTAAGTGGATACTGCATCTGGGGTTGGAGAATTTATTTGTGTGGTGGTGTTTTTTATGTTTCCTTGACTTTGATGTGCTTGAGTATTCTAGGGTGGCTCGAACCATCCTATGGTTGGTGTTAAAGTTGAGTTGATTGACTACGCCTACGCCTAGGCGTAAACTGGCAAGAGACAGAACCTTATGGAAGCAACTGGAGGAGGCCTATGTCCAAGGACAACCTGACTGTAGTGCAACTAACTAGTAATGTGTAAAATAGTTTAAAAGTTATGGTCAGAGAAATCTTTATTTCTCTTATTTTATTTATTTATTTATAATTTATCTATAGGCACAGATTATAAATATGTCGTTGCTATAGGCCTTATCTTGCCAACGCGCCGCGCAGCGATTCTTGAATCTTGTTTTGTAGGTACGATCTACAAAGTATACTGAGCGTAGCAAGAATTACGTTTTGCGTGAGTTAGTGATCCGAATATCTGTCCGTGCTGTATTTATTGTTTTACATTTATACACATTATAGATATATTTGACTATAATTAAGTTTTTTACTGTTTATTAATAATATGTATTGTTATTTTTAATAATGATTGGCGTATCAGTCCGTGACCTCACTCGGCTAGGGTCTACTGAAAACCAGCGTTGGGGCCCCTAGCAGGTCACGACTTAAGCTGAGTGGGGCCCTTTTAATATGGACATCACAGACGCACAACTGCACAGTCCGACTGGCTTACCCACATATATTGTAATTTTTTTGTGTTTCTTGTTTTATAACTTTTTCGTGTGTTATGTGATGTCCATTCATTAATAAATGTATTTTCTTTCTTTCTTCTTTCTATTTATATTCCATTTGGTACCCCAGGAATAGAAAGAGAAACAGAGGTAGACCGCCAAATTGATGGGAGGATGAAATCAAACACTCTGCAGGTCCCAACTGGAGGAGAGTTGCCAGAGACAGAGTGCAATGGAAGGAGTTAAAGAAGGCCTTTGCCATGAGGCACACTGAACTGAGATATATTATAAAATTGTAACAGAAAAATTTCAGGATGAAAGGCTATTGATTGATTGTTTGATTGATATCCCATTTATAATTTTAATATTTTTCTATACCAGTGTAATGAAATGTTATAAAAAAAAATATCTACTAGGCCTAGTACAAGTTGGCATAAAAAACTTACAGTTATCATTCCCATCGTGTGTATCCACTGGTTCAGCTCCCCTCAGTGCAAAAGAGACAGCATCCTGTCTGTTGTTGAAGGCCTTGAACCTCGCCAGCTTGTACCGGCGGACCAGCTCCAACGCTTCCGCTTTGTTCTTGTAGACATGCAGTGCTCCTGTTACTTGTAAAAAACTTTTGTTACAAACTTCATAAATATGGCCTTAAAGTTTGATCACTTATTAAATGCAATGCAACACCATTCCACAGAATTGAAAAAGTTGTTGTTGTTTATACAAAGTCAGAATTAACAAGGTAGTGTATTGATAAGTATACATATTTTGTGTCAGGTATCAGGCACAGCTTTTTTTTATTTTCACTTAAAAACAAAATGTACTTAAGTTTTGTTAAAACAAGAAACAATGTACAGATCATTTGGATACTAAACTAAAAAGGTACAATAAGTTCAAATGGAGGAATCTGAAAAAGTACAAAAATAACTTCCCAAGGCCAAATGAGATGTTAAGAGAGAAGTCACAGAAGGAAGTGAAATTACAAGTCACTTGACCCATATAGATTACGTTATGATTGCCTTATCTCTAGATAGCATTTCCGTATCCAATACAAACAAAGCCGATAGGTTTTGATGTGCAAGAACAAAGAATTAGAAACAAACCTTCATCAGGGCCCTTTTTGATTTCACAGGGTATGTACACTCCATAATAGGTTGCTGGCGGTTCAATAGCCGTCGGGCTCTCAGGAGCGCTATTCCTTTTCAGCGAATCAAACCTCAGCAAACGACTGAACAGTCCCATTGCCCCATCCTTTTTATCCGTCGGAGAAATTGAGATCTCATCTTTCATACTCCCCAGATCCTTAGCACACTCGGGTAAAATTACAGCCTTCGACATTTCGTGTCCTAAAAATGGTAAACAAAATAGTAATGGTCTGTTTTGTTTGTGACGCACTGAGCCCAGTTTATTTTTACAACTGTCTGCACCTCACACCTTTTTATATGAGATGTCATAAAAACATATTCGATACTTATAAGCTTTTATTCTTCTAGTTTAGCACATGATGAAAATCACTGTAAGCACGATAATAATTACGAGCGTATTTTTTAAAACAAAAATTCAAGTGCGTGTAGCAAACGGATGGGTGACGTTTTGACAGACAATTTTTTTGACATTCCATTTTCCGTTGTTCTTTTGTCTATGGGTGCACAATGGGCTATATTTTTTTTGCTGCTGAGCTATTAGAGCACATGAGAAAAGATTTACAGCCAACTGCTGCCATCTATTGGTGAATAGTCCGTCCACTTTATTGGACATGTTCTTGCCATCTAGCGGTTAGTAGAATTGAGTGCTTCAGTAGGTAAATTTAAAGTTTGCTACTAGATGGCGTTGGCGTGAATAATTTTCGAGTTTAGATATATTGGCCCTTCCCACTGAGTGGATTTTGTTTGCCGCCTGCCTTAAGTGCCTCATCCATTTCTTATTTATTACCATGTATGATAAATATATAAAAATTATAGTGGAGCACTCTATCGATAGTCTTCTTTTATCTGGTAAGGTTCTCCCCTGCTGTCCTAAAAACATATATGATAGTGAATTTCTGTAAATATATATACTTGATCTGCCATTTACCCTGGATCCATGGGCCAAGCACAGTAAATCCTGGGGCCTCGCGCGTTCGTGCACATTTGGGATGATTATTTTTATCTTAATTTTTGCTATGGAAGAAATGTGTAAAAAATGTTATTTATTTTGTAGTTATTAATTAGTTCATTTGGTTTTTGATACTGTAGTGGTTTCCTAGTAATAATATAAAATTTAACTGGAAATAAGGGCAATATAAACAACATTTAGACTGTCACAGATTTATTCAATTTCTCATTTTTCTTTTCTTCTTACTGTTATTATTAGATCCATTAGATTCTGTAACAGAACTTAGTGCTTTATTAATGGAAAATGCATATAAATTGGCATTTATAGTCTTTAATCTCTGCAATTCTTCTTTTAAATTCAGTTCCTTTAAAGTAAATTCATTTTCAGCTTCATTAGATAGTGGACTAAAATCAAAACCATTTTCTCCTGAATCAGGCCAGAATGTTATCTTCTTGTCAACAAGAACCTCTATTTCAGGCACATCATCATTATCTTTTTCTAAAGTTCTATCTAAACTGTGCAAGACAATGCTTGGTGAAAAATCTTGCTTAAAAATTGCAGGATAGTTAACTGTAAAAAATGCATTAGTAATTGGTCCTTTGAGCCGAATGGTTCTAACTGGTTGCTTGCTCAAAATATGCCACAGTATTACTTGTTCATCATTAGACCCTGACATCAGTGTTTCCCCATCCAGAGACACTGATAAACAGGTAACAGCCTTGGTATGAGCACTAAATGTAGGACAATTAGCTTCAATGTTAACCAAAAAGTCTCTATTTCGAGGAGGATTTGTTAAACTAAACTGGTAAATCTTCCCTTCTGAAGAACCAATAAAAACATTCAGTTCCAATACATCCATCACAATAGCTGATAGCGGTACATCAAATATTACATTCAATAACATCTCTCCAGTTGACAGGTCATATATTTTGCATGTTCTATCACTTGACACGGTCAATAGTCGTCCATGCATGCCGGTTTTACTAATACATAGATCTGTAACTGGTAAGGAATGGTCAGAGAATATGTAGACTGGGTCATGCTGGCCTGCAGTTGTTTGAGTCACGAGGTCCACTTCAGGGTGAGCTGCTACTGTCACCAGCGACCAAACCATTACCATCCCGTCTTTAGCTGCCGACACAAAGTACTTTCCATCAGGTGTAAACTTGAGTAGCACAATTTCTTGGTAATGTCGACTAATTATCGTGAGCAGACTGCCTGAGGAGGTTTGCCAGAGGTAAATTTTCTCATCAATGCCAGCCACGATGTATGATCCGTCTTGTGTGATGGTCAAAGCGCCTGCTTTCCCAGGCAGAATAAAACGCATACCTTGGACAGTCTGCTGCGAATTTAGGGGCCAGACGTGTAATACTGGTTTAGTCCTTTCTACGGCAGCTATATAGTCGTTTCCAATGAACGAAAGTGATTTCGTTTCAGCGGTTCCACCGCCTTTGTAAGTCATCAAACTGGTGCCTGTGTGAGGATCCCATACGCATGACGTCCACAGGGAATTATTGGAGTCAGATGTTAGCAGGACTTCTAGCAACGTAGACATTTTTTTATGGTCTAAGCCTTTAGAAAATAATCACTACGATCTTATAATTTTCCTACCATGTGGGATTTCTATTTTTCATAGCAATCGCCGATAATTGACATTGACGGTTTACTTTTTAATCATGTCCACATACATTCAAGTCAAGATATCGCCGGCATAGTTATATTATAACTATCTATAGCCTGACCAGGAGCCTTACCATCAGAAACAATGCAATCACTAAACCATGATAGTTCCCTTATTTCGTATCATGACCCCGAAAATTAGCAGGCCCGCAGCGAGGAAGTTTGTTTATCCTGTCACCTTTTTTCTTGTATAACTTTCATATAAACTGACACTAGATTGTTAACAGATGGAGTGTCATTCTCCATCTGTTAACAATCTAGTG
Organism: Pyrausta nigrata; assembly: GCA_949316185.1. NCBI lineage: Eukaryota > Metazoa > Arthropoda > Insecta > Lepidoptera > Crambidae > Pyrausta > Pyrausta nigrata. Next base: position 11,020,483 of record OX438955.1, on the reverse strand, counting down.
TCAGTTTGCCCGCCTTATATGTCAGATATGATTTTCCAGAGAGATACAGAAACGTGTGAAGATCTTGAGTTTCGCCTGTGAGAGTTCGGAAGATTCTGTGATATTGGCTATTTTTATTTTCATAATTAAATATAGCTTATTGTTGAACATTCAGTCAGCCTTTTTAATTTTCCCTCTCAAAATTACTACTATACGTTTCACTTATACGTTCTTCTCCCTCCTAAATATATTTTTTTCATCCACCTTCTAAGTCGGCAAAGAAATCAAGAATAAACAGCCACGACTAATATAGTTCTACTTTTCTTCTTTTTGTACAATAGCTCTAGTAAAAACCGGCCAAGTGCGAGGCGGACTCGCGCACGAAGGGTTCCGTACCATTATCTACTTCATCTTAGTGACTTTAAAGAATTTGTAAGAATTTTGTAATTGGTACAACATTATTCAACACCCAAGTTCTACAAATATTACTGCTAAACTAATAGAATTATTTTAACCGCTATAGTTTTCCTTTAAAGTTTATGAAATGCACTATCATTATTTTTCATTTTATTTTTTAGGGCAGCAGTTAAGCTTTTAGCGGGAAGAGGGGGGGACGGGCACTTCAAAGTTTAATATTTCGTAAATAGAGCAATAAATCAAAAAAATATTGTAGAAACCCCTGAATCATTTTAAAAGACAGACTCAACGATACCCCACACGATGGCTACCCCATCACCTCATGACGAAAAAAACATTCCCTATTTTTATTACTTATTTATTCCTATGTGCAAAAAATACCTATATATCTTAGACCTCCTACGTCTCCTTACTCCATACTCCTTACATACTTACATCTCATAAATAATTATTATCTGTGTCTCTACGTTTGACATCTTAACAATCAAAAGAAATAGACATATGTGAATGTATAGCCCCATCTCTCTCTTTCATCCTGTCACCGTGAGGCCTTTTCATAAGAGCTCATGGTAAGAGTTTTAGCCATCCTAAAGCAGGATGTTTATCGGATTGTTAGCAATTCGAAGGATAGTTATTTTGCTGATAGTACGGGCCCTGTTCTTTCACCCTCATAATTCGGTGAGACAGCAGTCCGACATGACAATCACAATATTTCGTAAATAGAGCAATAAATAAATAAAAATTGTAGAAACCTTAAATCAATTTAAAAGACATACCCCACACGATGGCTACCCCATCACGTCATGACGGAATAAAAACATTCCCTATTTTTATTATTATTCTTATGTGCAAAAAATAAATGTTTTAGACCTCCTTAGTCTCCTTACTCCATACGTACCTATATCTCATAAATGATTATTATCTGTGTCTCTACGTTTGACATTTTGACAATCAAACGAAATAGACATATGTGAATGTATAGCCCCATCTCGCTCTTTCATCCTGTCACCGTAAGGCCTTTTCATGAAAGCTCATGGTACGAGTTTTAGCCATCTTAGAGCAGGATGTTTATCAGGTTGTTAGCAATTCGAAGGATAGTTATTTTGCTGATGTACGCGCCCAGGAATATATGGGACCTCGCCATATTGCGGAAAACAACTGGAACTAATTTCTTTTACTGGCAACAGAAACCTCAAATCGTCATTGACATGTCATCAGTTGTCATAATGATTAGTGTCAATGTGGACGCGTAATCTAATTTTCGACCAAGTGCAAATTTTATGTGATAAAAATACCGAGAACTATTCGTTTTCGTAAAAGAAAAGTGGTTTAACATGTGTTGTAGTATTATTCTACTAGAAAGTCTATGTGATCATCACGGTTTCTTTAAATTTATTACTGATATAGTTGTCATCACGAATTTTTGGTACGTCATATAGTGCGAATAGTGAAAATTGGTTACTGGTAGCTACGGATATTTTAATAACGATTTTGAAAAATGATTATAATAAATAGTTGTATTGAGTTTTATTTTCGTTATTTCAACTCTACTTGGATATTACAACAAAAATAGTTCGTAGAGTTGTCCAAGATTTTCTATACATTATATAAAATTATGATAACATTATAAATAATATCATTGAGAGAAACAATGGATTAATGTTTCTTTTACCCGTTAGTAGTTTTGCAAATAAAATTGTGTTTTGGTCCAAAATTCAAGGCCAATATTACAAAAAGTTACTGAATTTAATAGGTACTCAATTTGCGAGTGTTCTGTCATGTTATTTTATCGTTGAATCTGTTATCATTAAGCAGCAGGCTTAAAAAAATACAGAAATGTAAACATATTCAAAATATGTTTTTATGTTCAGTTGCCAATATACGCTGGTATGATTATACTGAGTGTTGTTATATAAAGTGGATTAGAAGCGCCCTTAATTCAGGTGCCATATATTCCTGGTCAGGCTATGCTATTCAATTTTAATGTTTTGATCCTCCTCACTCTCGTTATCCTAAAACATGAAGGTGAGCTTTGCTATAAACATCTTATTGTTATTGAATTACAGTCTTCTCTCAATAAAATTATTTGCGGCTATCTTACACAACAGGTCCAATGATGTAATAAAAACAAAGATAACTTAAAAAAACTAATGTCAAGTGATGAAAATGTCAATGTGGTAGTGGCTAGTTCAGTGCCTATAACTTTGGATTTTTTTTTGGAAAGCATAAATTTTTGAAGCTCAACATGTTTAAAAAGTAAGTAAACAATAATAATTTATACAACTATCTGAATTTTATTCTCGCAGAAGAGATATTTTGTATATAGGTTATGCCGATTTAGAGGACGTCAATTGTCAACTTGTTTATTAAACAACCAATAGGAGCACAGCATTTATTATCTTGCCAATTTTGACAGCATTATTGTAGTGATGTATGTTAGTTATCTTCTTAGTCTAGTAAAAGTTACTCGATTTTGATTTTATTTTTTATGATGATAATTTCAATAAGACACTTTTTTACCAGAGAGCCTAGTGTGAGTTAGTTCATGTAAAATTTGTATGGAAATTTAGTCAGGGCGTTGGGCCCTCGTCTTTTTAGGTCGATTGTAACCAAAAAACTCTTAAAGCCGTAATCATATCCCAGTAAAAAACTGGCAATATCACCTCTGTATGTAAAATAAACAACAACCTATGATAATTTCAAAACCATTTAGAGATTTTATGCCCATAATCACACAGTTACTTTAACCACCTAAAATTTAAAGATTTTATTTGGCTTATTTTTACGAATATACGGAGTATATTTATATTCATTCATATGCCCTCTAAACGCACCGAAAACCTAAATAATATGACGTTACTATTTGCATGTATGAGTGTTTTCAATGGAGAAAAAAGTTTTGTTCCAAAGACAATCCTGTAAATATCGATGTGTGGAAGAGGAAGTCGTCATAGGCATGCTTAAGGCGTCACAAGTTTATATTTTCGATAGTTAATTATAATGTAACTGAATAAAAAGTCAAAATTCTCAAATAACTTAATTTAGTCTTTACTTCAAGAAAAAATATATAAAAATTATACCATAAAAAAGCAATGCGTAAAAATAGCGCCCATTTTTTTCTCGCGGCCATCAACCAAACCTGTTTTTTTTTCTATTCAAAAACATGTGAAAAGACAATTGCATTATGACATGTATGTAACTATTATCAGTCCAAGCCGAGCTATGAGGGTTTGAAGTTACAAAATAAAATGTTTTCCTTTAGGCCAATAAGTCAATCATTCCTTCATCCATTCATCCATCCTCTATCATTCCATCTTAAGCTTGCATTTTAGCAAAAACTAGGGAAACATGTTGTGTATTGCCGTAACCGCATCAGAAGTGGTACACCTGGATCCTAGAAGGTTGATCACCTAATCCTAGTAAACAAACACAATAAATCCTATGGAAGTGGCACACCGCCTTGCTTGGATAAACACTTATCGACTCAGCATAATAAGGACTCTGGCTGTGACTCGCAGTTACAGTGCACACCATCCAGATGCAAGAGAAAGGAAACACATGATCTCCCCTGCTGACTCCTGAAACAGTGCCGACCGACACTACCGTGTCGTTCGCCGTTCGCCCGAGGCCCATAGAGAAAACTTGCATGAAGGTTAACCCATCTGCACCAGCCGATGCAACGTGTGGCGTCTACCGTAGCCTCTGGCTCCCTCTTCTTGGCTTTTGAAAGACTACATTCACATAGAAGGTTTGCATTGCATATCGGGCCTGCCTTTAATAATTGGGCGGTGACCGCCCCGAGAGATAGATCAGGGTCCAGAGGTGACGACCACTTTACTTAAGCAAGCCCCTTTCGCGGTTTCTTTAAGGGTTAACCTAAATCACGCGCGGTGCAGGTCAAAGCCTTTGAACCATTAGTCACTCCACACAACCTACAGTGCTAATTAAAACTTAAAACTTTATAAACAAATTTAAACTAAAAAGTACACAATAATATTTAAATTACCTAACTGTTCTACGAAATTATACAAGAAACCTATTTCCAATTTATTATCTGTTATTTTTTGGAGTCGGTGCCAACCAAGCTAGATATTCTATCTAATCTAAGCAGCCAAGAGATGGTTTAATCCTGTCCTTACTTGCAAAAAAATATTAGAATTAGAATTTCTGGCACAAAAAAAAAACATACAGTCGAATTGATAACTTCCTCCTTTTTTGAAGTCGGTTAAAAAGTCACAGCAAGGAACATGGCGTCAAGGTCCCATGGCAGACATCCGGCTAGCATAAAGGCCGAATCAGTAGAGACGGTGTGGTAAACATGGATTGCTCGCAATCGCCACAACTCTTTGCGCCTTCTACAGCTGTATGGCGTTGGGTGATAACATGTTTTCGTACAGTCGGCAGCACGTCAGTTTAGCCATTAAACTACGAAAACAGCTTATTACCTAGTGGATAGAGGTGGTCTCAAGGACAAAGTGTGGTAGACTGATGTGCGGCCATGTGTACTATACCGAGGCTCCATTAATAGTCATGAATTGGATGATTCCCATGTAAAGTCACTGTTGAAGGCTTCTGCTGTGGCCATGAATTTGGGCGCTAGGCGCTCAAAACTAGTCCTAGGTTTTTGATTTGTCTTTGCAATCAGATTGCACACCTTTCCCCACCAAATTAAAGAATCCTGCTAATTAAGTAACCATAGCAACAACTGGTAGCACGCTTTAAAGTCAGCTTAGAGGACAGCTTGGAGGTTAGCTTAAAGCCACGCTTGATGATTAGCCTGGATCCACCCTTGATGGTTAGCTTAGAGCCACGCTTAAAGGTTAGCTTAGAGCCACGCTTAGCTTAAAGAATACCGAAACTTGTTTTCTTGAATCACGCGGATCCAACAATGAATAACGTTACAACAATTGCGTAAAGAAACATTTTAACCATTTAGCTTATATCTAAACCTGAGATTCCTAAACTTATTTCGTCTAACGCCTACTTTGATAATTCGTTATTTTGAAGCGCTCCCCATTTTTGACATTTTCTTACATTTGTTAGCAGATTGTAACAGCACAGCACTAAATATGACGATAGAAATGCTATCAAAAATTGGGAAATTGCGAGATAGGCGTTCTTTAAAATCACTATTACATCAGTTTTTTCTGGGTCCCTTACCGCCCCCATCTAATTCGGTATGTAAAGTAATTATCTTTTACTTTACATACCGAATTGTGTGGCCAGTTGAACACGGAAAGGAAAGTACACCTTGCTTTCATCCAAACAATGGACAAATAATATTACTTGAATCATAATCAAGTTTATTTATTAACATGAACATCACTAGAAGTAGGACGGTGACGACGACGGACGAGGACGACATGCGTTTCGGTCGGAGCTCGTTCGTTTCATTCGGCGGAGAGGCTCGCTCGCTCGGTCGCGTCGCGGAGCGAGAAAGACAGACAGAGACAATTGAGAAATGTTGAATGGTGGACGCATGACAGCTCTTTTCACTTTTGCAGCTGTTCGTAATTGATTGTTCATTGTACCGTGAATTTTCCACATTAAAATCGACTTAAAAATTCTTGTGGCGTGTCCTATTTGTGTTCGAGTTTGTTTTTCACGAAATAAAACTTGTGAAGTCAATTAACGAAGACAAAATTCGTTCGTGTGTGTCGTAGTTCTCCGTGACGTAACTGGATTCGGAGTAACTGTTCGTGTACCGCTAAAGTAAAGGTCGTGTTGGTAAATTGGTCGATGGTGGCCGGATTCGTGTGCCGTGAGTTTTGACGGCCCCATTATGTGGGAAATGGAGTCGGATACGGGATCGCGGAGTGCGTCTTCGGACGGGCTCCGCCGACGGCAAGGATGGGACCCCGAGGCGGAGAGTTTGGCCTCGCAGATGGACGAGCTCGACGAAGTGTTGGCGGAGGAAGAGGAAGGATGTCCGCTGCCGTCCACACCAGAGGACCAACATTTGCTAGATGCAGAGATGGCGGAGGTGCTGAAGGCTGGCGTGCTCTCGGACGAGATTGATTTGGGAGCGCTCGCCCATAACGCGGCAGAGCAGGCCGAGGAGTTCGTCCGCAAGGTGTGGGAAGCTTCGTGGAACGTCTGCCATTTCCGCCACCTGCCGCGCTGGCTGCAGGATAACGACTATCTGCACAAGGGTCACCGACCTCCCCTACCATCTTTCAGCGCGTGCTTCGCCTCAATCTTCCGTATACACACCGAAACTGGCAACATCTGGACCCATCTGCTCGGCTGCGTCGCATTCATCGGCGTCGCTATCTACTTCTTGTCTCGCCCATCGATTGAAATTCAAATGCAAGAAAAAATGATATTTGGTGTATTCTTCATCGGCGCCATCGTCTGCCTAGGCTTCTCGTTCGCCTACCATACCCTCTACTGCCATTCGGAGATGGTCGGAAAATTATTTTCAAAATTAGATTACTGTGGCATTGCTCTGCTCATCATGGGCTCGTTTGTGCCATGGTTGTACTACAGTTTCTACTGCCATTACAGACCCAAAATCATATACTTATCTGTAGTGGTTGTTTTAGGAATTTTGTCTATAATTGTGTCCCTCTGGGATAGGTTTTCTGAGCCTCGTCTGCGACCTCTTCGAGCGGGAGTGTTTATGGGTTTTGGTCTGTCTGGTATTGTTCCTGCGATTCATTATGGAATCACCGAAGGTTGGTTTAGTCAAGTCAGCAAGGCTTCACTTGGTTGGCTAGTTCTCATGGGCCTATTGTACATTTTGGGTGCTATGTTCTATGCATTGCGTGTACCTGAAAGATGGTTCCCTGGTAAATGTGACATCTGGTTCCAGTCACACCAGATATTCCATGTACTGGTCATTGTAGCTGCGTTTGTGCATTACCATGGTATTAGTGAACTAGCATCATACCGTGTAACGGTGGGGGAATGTTCGATGCCTCCATCATCTATTGCATTCTAGCCCCGCACTATACCAAATGTGATAGTAGACCATAGATAAATTTAAGTAGTATACAAACATTCAATAGCTTCACTGTATATTTGTTAAAAGTAATTTAAATGCATTTTGTAAGTTTTTAAAATCACTGGTGAGATTAAGTACAGTTATGTTCAAATTTTGATAGGCTGAGAACAGTGTTTGTCTTATTAAAGTAATGGGGACATCACATCATATAAATACGGGGACAAAAAATGTACCGCAAAAAACTTTTTATTTTAAAATGTTAAATCATCCATTCTTCATATTTCCATTTTCAAATAATAATAACATTAACTTACTCTGAATTCTGCACTACTTTGGTTCTACTCAAACAACTGCACCGCCTAAATTTTGTTTAATAATAAAATGGTCTATTTTATTAATATTTTATTTTTCTAACTTCATATGTGATAGAATATGTCGTACTTAATTTATATTCCATCTCTGTTCCTTGCACTAAATTTTAAGACCTGGGTTAAGAAGTAGTGTAGGGCCAAGACCATGCCATGCCATTACCAATGTTCTTCCAAACATTTGCCCCCATCAGGCATATTTCATAGTTCTTCCAAAGCATATTTTTCTGCACATTGTCAAAGTTTCTGTATTTTTTTTATTGTTGCCTTATTGTTTTGATACCATGCTTTTTTCGTAAATCATCATTACTTTCAGTTTGATGTGACAATGCATCGAATCTCATAAATACATTATTAAGTAGTTTGTTTATTGTACATCTTTTCTTTGGAGGTTTATGCTTTTTCATTATATTGGAGTATTCTTAGCTTAATAAAATTCGCTATCCGGCAAAAAAGAGTCACAATACAAAAATAGCTGTTTTGAGTAAATGTTACTTTATTAGTTTTTTGTTCATTTATTATCAATAATTTAAAACTATAATATCTATGACATTTTATGAGTAAATAGCTTATTTGTTATTTATAGGGCTTTAAATTTAACAGCAAAAATTTCATTTTGTATCCAACCCAATATGTGTTGTTGTGACACTTTTCTTGCCAGGAAGCGAATGTATAATAATAACGGGTTTCATAGTTTTAGTCTATATCTCATACAAGTCCACTTAATGCAACAATAAATTAACATTCCATATTTTTTTCATATCTTACATTTTATAGTTACATAATGATGTTAAATTATTTTCACTTAACAATTTACACTATTAAGCGTTACATTCAGAAAATCCATCTAATCATGTGGTCGGCATTAGAATAAAGAAAATGATTAAAAGTATATTCTAAATTGTTGTAAGTGTTCATATGTGTAAAGATTTTATGAGAAAAAAACGAAAAAAAAAAGATTTTGTGATGTTTATTGAATTGAGCTCTATTGTCTCATTAAAATATGATGAAAGGATTTTTAAATTGCTTAAGTTTCTGTAGTGAAAAAACTGAAGTAAGTTATTAAAAATAAAAATCTCATAAATATAATGTAAAGACAATGTCTTAACATAAATTAAAAATGTAGGCGTATTAAAGAGTAATAAATAACTTTTTAAGAATTCAATAAAAATATCCCGCTTTCTTTGTATAAATAATTGATTGGGAAATACTCTGAAATAAATATTAAATTCAATTGTAGCATATCAAAGAAATAAGAGATTGTCCAATTGGACTGCTGATGAAGACAATATTTTTTGCGTATTTTAATCACTTTTATTTGTCAACGTTTGTTTTTTTTCGTTTTTAATATTATTCATATGATTACTGATTATAGTGTTATGTTATTATTACTTGAATAAGGTATTGCAGATCTAAAGAACAGAAAAGGACAATATATTTATATTTATACGAATTTGGTAAGTATAGCATAGTGGCGGGCACAAAGGGATATTAATATAACATCATAATCAGTTTATAGAATCTACTTTAGAGGCATAAATTAAAAATTATTATAAAGTATGTATCTTTAATTAAATTAAATTAATAAGTCAGTCATAAATTGCATTGAAATGACCTGCTTTCACTGTTCATTATAAAATTCGTTGATTGTTTTTGGTGGGATTTATGATTATGCAATAAATTATAATAAAACAAGCAATGTTTTTCTCTAAATGACCTAGTCTCTCAGTCTACCTACAGTCTCAATTCATAATAAGATCTACCAAACCCTAGGTATTGTCACAGATTATATAATAGTTACTAAGGGCATTTCGCATGTGCGAGTATACCTATAAAGCACATCACACACATAGTACCTATCTTAGAATAAAATAACATTTTAATTATTAGGTGTTATTATTCTAAGGTACCTATCCGATATGTAGTTAACCTAATTAGGAAATCAAATCAAAGTAGAAACGATTTGGGTTCGATTTAGTTAACATTTTAGTTTGCGGCCGCTCTTTTTAAATTGTTTTCGATTTAGACCTCCTACAAATCGCATATTAGTCTAATTCAAGTAAATTTACAACTTTGAACTAAATATTATTGTAGGTCATGCGTGATACCTATCCTCATAAGCAACAAGGATGTCTTGTGGCGTAGGAATTCCCTATTAGGAATTTACGATTACTCTGCTGCTCGTCCATTAATCGATCGACAGTAACTTCGCTTTAGTTAAAACGTGAGGCTTTAGTGTATGTGAATAGTTATTATACCTAGCAGAGATAATGAGTAGGTGGTATTTTTAAACGTAACTAGCTGTTAAATAAGAGCTCAAAACGCAAGGGTGGACAAAGTTACCCACTGACCATAAAGTTAATATTCCTATCAGAATAGAGGAACAAACACGAGCTGTCAAACGAAACCGGAATAGGATGACATTTGTGTGTGTGTAAAATTGTTCATGAATGTGTGTCAGTGATGTATGTCATGTCGCTTGTTACATTAGTATCGATATCGATAAAATTAATAACATTAATAGTAGGTATTAATAAAACAAAAATAGGATGGGATGGGATTCTTCATGGCTGAAACTATGCTTCTGGAGTGAAGTAAAACATTTAAAAAAAACCCACAAGATACGGTTGTTCCAAAAATAATAAGTGAAATAAAAATATGATAATGAAAAATGTTGTTGTTTAAATCTTTTATTTAAAAAAACAAACATAGAGATGCAACTTAGTGCATTTAGGTTAGACATAAGCTCCTTCCTTGGCGTCAAATCTAGTTGGAGAAAGGTCGAAGACTGTTGCAATAGCGGCGGGGTCGATCTAGACTGCGATGACGATGATTCACATGTGAATGCCTCTGGTACAATATATTTGTAAACATGGGACGAAACTGTGCATCTAGGCTTTATTTTGACCTGTGAAAAAGAAATATAGAACATATGATCTAGTCCCGAACTAAGCAAAACATATAATATGTAGACATAACCATAAGTAGACATTGCTATCCAATGAAACATCAGCAGAAAAATAGTATTATTTTTATTTTGCTCGTGAGTGTGTGTGAAAGTGCTTACTGCACTTTAATTGCAAATACTTATTTTTTTTGTTTGGAACCCAGTTTGGGCGATTTATGTATTTTTTTATCCAAGTTATTCGGAAATCTGAAAAATACATTTATGTTAGTAACTATTCTAACAGGTAAAAACTGCAGGGATTGGCTAAGTATCTCAAATAGTAATTACATTCCCAGCTAACTCTGAAGAACTGATAGGTACTTAAACAACAGTAATACATATTATTCGTTTATTACGTAATAGGCAGTGGAAACGAAATATCGATAACTTGATACAGCCCTAGTGTAAAACGAAAATTATTTCTTTACACAAAATATTCGTAAATTCTGCATTATGTGTATTGGATCTTTGCTTTTTACATTAATAAATGTTTAGAGAAGAGAATTATCACACTAAGCACTTAAAATTCGAAACGCATTGGCAAAAATAAACCTAAAATAGGTGGTGTCCATTTGATACTATTTACCTGTAAAATGATGATTTTTCGGGTTTATTTCGCTTTGTCGTACAACAATAAATTATTGAACAAGTCACCACGTTTCACCAAGAAATATTTTAAAAAAATATCCACGATTTCATGTAATATTTGAAAAATTAAAATAGCTGAAATTCTCAGCGTGCCGATAAGTGCCGACAAACTGTTTGACAGTTTCAAAATCGGTTCTGTTACATCACATCACACATCTCTTTTTATCAAACAGTGTTGCTGCTAGAGACATCTCGCTCGCTCAGCCCTTTGTTCCTCTATTCCGCTAGGTATATTAACTTTATGCCACTGACGGACTTCCCCGCATTGACTTTAAATACCTTTGGTCTTGAACTCTACGTGTAGGTAGTCTATATATAGGGTACGCCTACTATCCTATTTGGTAGCGCAAATAAAAAACGTATCTAGGTATCTAAGTTGGTTCTCTGGAGTTACTCTCGTAAACAAATTAGCTCAATTTATTTATAGCTCTCTCCGATTGATACATTTCCTGTTGCGTCTACCGAAATTTCTAATTTTATAGACTTCGCTGTAAAGTATGTCTCTTCTTGAAATCGCTCATGAATCACAAATTCAACGTACTCTAACTCGTTATGTGGAAATACGCTACCGGCCGAGATAAGATAGCCTAGGAATCGTTTTGGACCGACTGTGCACTGGACTGCTCGCACGTGATTGTATGATTGCAATATTTGGGTTGATTGCAGGGCTGCCAACGTCTAACAATGTAACAAACAGGAAAAACGTGACCCATCAAAAAAGGTGTTGTAAAGCATTCCCTAGTTTAACCCCTTCTGTTTCCACTCCATTATTTTTAAAGAAGCCTTACGATTCCTTACCTTTTAATTATACCGTTATGGCTGACGACCTCTGACGACGCACAAACCGTGCGTGCATAAAAGAAGGATAACAAACCCTTTCTGTGTGCTTCGTTTATTTTGGTTTGGAGTAGGTATGTCTTAAAATCATTATATGTAAATCTCTACCTGAAGTACCAACAGAACTTGAGGTCTCAAAAACCAATGGATATTAGGATTTGTATTGAAGCCTCTCATGATTTTCTCATTAGATCTATCTATGCTTTTATTTCTCCCATTGTGTATTCTTTAGCTTTTGGTCTGCAACCCGCTTTGTGATGATGAAAAACCTTTTGAAGTGCGTACCTAATAAGTACTTGTTTACAAGCTCTTATTGGACATGAAGACCGAATGTATTCCAGCCGTAAAAGTCAGACTACTCCACTTTGGCCTTGAGACCGTCTCTATTCCCTACGCAATAAAAGCTGTTTTCCTAGTTAACATGGGTAACCTGACGTGCTGCCGACTAAACAAATTTTTAGAAAGCATTCATGCATATGACGTGTACGTGAACACAAAGCAGATTTCTCTCAGGCTTTGTTTGTATTTATATCATTTTCCCTTTCACACATCATAAGTACGTAACATAACTTTAAATGTGAATTTGGTAACCGTCATCGTTGTGAAATAAAGAGTAGGTACCTATCAATCTTTTTTTATAACCAGATAACAGAAATTAGGTATATTTTCTTTTTGATCTATTTTTTTATTGGTACATATTATTTACTAGTGGTTCCCCGCGACTTCGCCCGCAAGAATTGGATTTTCCATATAAACTTTCATCCCCCATTTCACCCCCTTAATGTTTTTATATCGCGACAAAATGTAGCCTATGTCCTTTCTAGGGTCTCGAAATGTCTCCATACCAAATTTTATCTCAATCGGTTCACTGGTTTGAGCGTTAAGAGGTAACAGACAGGCAGACAGACACACTTTCGCATTTATAATATTAAGTATGGATATAATTATACAGTTTTAAGACCTATTAAGTTGGTCCTTTGTGTTTGGGTAGGTACCATATATTAGTCCTCAAAATAACTAACTATAAATGTTTATAAAACCAATGGATCCCTTCTAGGTATTTATTGATTGGTGCCTACTTACCACTACCACCCAAGGCCAGCTCAAGTCTGGGTCGACCTACACTTCTATTCAACCTGATTATAGGTAAATACTAAATACAGTAATTTTCCACAATTTGCCACTACCCACAGTAATTTAAAAGGAAATTTAAGAGTGATTAAACCAAAGGCAATGACATAAACGTGCTTAGTTGGTATGAGAGATTTGTCTTCGGTCATGCTTCAGTTTGTCACACATACCTACTTCGAGAAAAATCGTAGCAGCGCAGGAATGTGTCGGTTTAGTTTCCTCATAATTATCTTTTACTTAGTCTATTTATTTTAATTTCTACCTTATTACCTAGTTCTTCTAGCTCTATGCAATGCAATGCACAACAGCAGAAAAATTACTTTCACTTTTCACAATATGAATTTTGCTGTTTTCCCCATTATATCTCACTCTTTTTTAAGGTATGCGTATCGTCGTATCGGTATTGCGGTATCGAATTCATAGCTATTAGCCATAATTACTTACCAGTGACTTGATAGGCACCAGCTAGTATGAAATACTATTATTCTCTTAGTTATTCAAATATCCAAAACTCCAAATTTAAAAAAAATACAGCAAAAATTACACTTCAACCCACTTTTCGTCACTGCGGAAACCGAAACTCTGCAACTGCAAAGACGAAATTGCTTTTTTTCACATGCTTCTTGCAGAATCTTCTTATGTCGCGCTCGCGACAAAATCGTCAGTTCTGTTGTTTTTAGGGTTCAGTACCTAAAAGGTAAAAACGGGACCCTATTATTACTAAGACTCCATAAACCGTCTGCCTGTGAACTTGTAGGCTATATCGCATGATCCATGCATGATAACTTTTTTTTCCGTTTGTATTTGCAATCAGTCCTAAAACTATGAGCAAATGTGTTAAGTGTGTTGCTGTCATGCGGAGTGGCTTCCCACTGAAAACATGCACTCATCTGCTGCCTAGCCAGAGTCTCTGCCGGTCTTTTAGCTCCAGAATATGGTGACGTTATTCGTCTTGCATATTTGTCCATGGTGAGCTGGCGAGCAATTTCGTTAGGATGATGTGAATGATGTGATGTGTTCCAAGATAACCACATGAAGTTAAACCAGTAGGTTAATGCATAACTAAATGTCTCTTGAAGTGGCAGTTAAAAGTTGTGCCATGCGTAGATAAGTTTTGATTATGTAAGGCTTAGTGTATCCAAATTTAATTCATCTAAGATGACCCCAATAAAACCACAGCATTAGAAACATGTGAGCGAAATTCGCTTTGTTTACCAATACCTCGTTAAGAGCAGGCTGCAAGAAAAACCCAAACATGCTAGCCCCGCCTACACACCCCGCTACCCGCAAGCGAAACACGGAATCACGCGGTCGGTGTCTAAGGATTGGGAATATAGAAAGCATAGAGTTGTCTTGACACTAATTATTTTTTATGTCGGGTAGGGTATCAAGCATCTTTTCCACGTATAGAGTCTTCTTTTTGTTCCTACGGAACAAAATAACCCTAGTTAAATAAACAATTTCTTGTCCACAGGAGAAATCAAAAATAATATTATAAATGACTTACAAATATTATAAATAGTACACAAATCCACACATCGAGCGTAGCATTTTGACCTTTGGACCGGGTGGTCAGTAAGGCCTTACCGCGCTCGTAATAAGAGCGAGTTTCGAAGTGCTACTGTAACACTTGATGTCTACCACACATCAACTTTACTTCTTTACGGCTAGACCACAGGCCACATATTACTATACCCGAATAAGTAGGTATTACCAATATTACCATAGATTAAATATTTGTTAGTATTACGTACATATTATTCTCAACTCACAGAACATGTAAGTATAGTTTTGCGACAAATAATTTATTTTGGGCAGCTTTATTAACTTATCACTTAGAAATAAATTAAACGATACTTACAATTTAGCCTCTCTCCCTCGTCTAGCTAAATCCTTGAACAATTTTAAACATTTTCTTTTAGCTACATATTTTTTATTAGTTTTATTCCCCATCGTGTTTAATAGTCGGGCGCGAGCGCAACGGGCATAGGTTCTCTCTTGAAAGCGTGTGGCGCGAGACTGATTGCAGACCCGGACCCGGAAGCATTGTGCTTTAGCTACAGTTAATAACGTTGAATATCGAGTAACAACGGCTCACGCGATATAGCACGGAACTAAAGGGCGTAAATCCCAAAACTGTTTTTGTTTATTACAGAAAAACTAAATAAAATAAAAATATTTCGTTTAGCCATTGTCTAATAAAGTGTATGCTTGTACTAGTGCACTTTTTAAAATAATAGTAGCCCTATTAAATCAAGAGATGTTTGTAAAAATCCCCAGAAACCTCATTATTTCGCAAAATAAAACAATCGAGTCAAAATGCGTGAATCGTGTTTTCGGCTAGGTCAATGCTAGATTAATATCCAATGATAAATATATCTCAATTTCATGTAAGACAATCGTCTTGCGGGATCGTAATACGTAGTAGAAAACACAGCAAAACTTAGGAGCCTAGTCTAGATGAGTCGCCATTTGTATACATTTTGCGCTACCTGATTCTTTCAAATCAGGTCATAGTATTTCTTGCAGTATCTATTCCTTTTTTCTTTTTTTTCTTAGGTTCTATGTTGCTTGTAACTTTCTGATTAAGGCTTGGGCAAGAGTAGCTATGGGATATCTAGGTCTGTAGATCGTTTGCAACTTGCAGTTGCACTAGACTACACGTAACAACCTCTGGCTAGAGCATATGACCACCGGTTTATTATAGGTACTGTCATTGCCTCGTTGGTATAGTGGTCGGCACGTTGACTTCAATCCATAAGGTCCTGGGTTAGAATCCCGGGTCGGGCTGAACTTCGATTCTGGGATTCCCTGTCTTGAAATAATAATCAAATAATGTCCTAGCCGAGTATCGACTACGGCGGTCAATATCAACAGAGATCAGCCAACTGCGCGGGAGAGAGTATAGTGCACAGGTGTGTGCACAATACATAAGTGCACTCTCTGTTCCTTCACTATCAAAGTTCGGTGAGATGACAATCCGACATTACCAGACAGAGATCGGGCGCAGGACCAACGGCTTAACGTGCTTTCCGAGGCACGGGGGTGTTAACACCAAATCTTGAAATAATTCAGAAACGGCTCAGAAAGTTGGTAGTGTTAACAGTTAACAACCTCTCGCACCCGGTTATGTAGGATGGCCATCTCACCAAACTATGAGAGTGCAAAAATAGAGTTATTAAATAGCTATTTATGCGCACACACTTGTACACTTTATTATCTCCTGAGTACCTGGTTGGTCGCTGTTGGGATTGGCCGGAACTCGGTAATAAAAAAAATGGTGAACTTGGGTCAAAGCTGTCCAGCTTTGACCCAAGTTCACCATTTTTTTTAACGGTAAACCTAAATCCTAGGCCCTAGGGCGGCTTGATAATAATTATAACATCTGACAGTAAGGTTGGTTACTTGCAGACAACCCTCCACAAATCCGCACTGAGTCCGCGTGGTGGAATAGGTATTGCTCATATCGTACCCTCATAGTTGAGGTGAGGCTTTTGGCCAGCCGTGGGATCTATATTATGCTAACTTTACTTTTACTTTTAAACCTAAATCGAAGATTAATTTGGCACCCTATAAAAATATGTCAAATAATAATATTCTAACAGCTGTTTAAAAATTAAACATACATGTGTTGCTCGACCTTTGGTAATTTAACGATTTTTTTAAAATTTTTGAGACGTTGATGTTTTAATGAGCTGATGCAATTTGACCCTTACCCTTAGACACACGTCGGTTTCTGATAATGAAAATGTGGTGATTGGCCTGATACTTATAGTTAATTTCCACTTTGCCAAAGGTCTTTAGTCTGACAATAATTGGTCTTATCTTGGACCCCTAATTAATGCCAATTACGAGTAGTTAGTTGTTTTAATGTAGCCTACTTCCAAGTAAATTATAAATATCTATGTAACAATTTTATGGATTATTGTATAGGTCAGTATAAAGTGTGTCATTTATTGAGCGCTAACGTTTACTTAACCCATTAACAGCCAACGTGAAACTAATAACAATGCACTGAGACTCGAACTTAAAATTAAAACAGAGAACTTAATATGATAATTATTGTTTTTAAGTGATAAGCATTCACTTTGCAATCTAAATATATTATTGCACTTGAAATTAATTATAAAACAAAAAGATGTTTTTATGAAATACTATTATTATTTTTATACAAATTTATTTAGCTCTTGATATTCACATTTTTATCAAATTTCAAGATAATCAACCTACATTTATTATGAAATTTACTCAAAAATATGATTTTCAACACTGTACTCGCTTGAGTACAGCGGCTGCAAATGAGTTAATTTTCGAATATTTTCTTCGGGGTTCTCCGCATTACCAGCGCAAATATCAAATACCAGTAAACACCATTTTCTCCCATTATGGCATAATATCCGGGATAAAAAATATCCTATTTCCTGCCTAAAGTCTCGAACTATAGCTTTCATCTAAATCGGTTAAGGAATAAAAAGGTTACAGAGAGACAAATAGTTTTACTTCTTCCTTTACTTACTTTTGCCTTTAGTTAGGGAGGGATGTAAAATGCTTTCACACGAATTGAGAACAAACTCGGGTAGGTTGGTTGGATGGTACTCCATTTACTGAAGTCGGATAAAAATTGATCATGCCTATTGGGTCATTCGCACAAGAACTGACAGCATAAGGGATGTTGCACATTGATTTTCTATCGTATTAGCATCAAGTTCGCACGCGATGGTCACGCTATCATGTGTAGAATGCACATTGCACATCGCTGGATCGAGGCATCCGAACATGTTATTACTAATGTTAATAGTTTAATTACCAACATTCAAACATATGTAGGCCACTATGAGTACTACATCGTGTGTTGTATTTACTTCTTTGTTACCTTTAAACCTTAAGACGAAAAGAAAGGATTTGTTGATTTGTCTTGGGACATGAATACTTAGGTTCCATAGAAAAAATACTTCCCTTACTAATGACATTTACTACATTCTTTATTGACGACCTCCGTGGTCAATTCCTTCTTGTAGAGATATAAAACGAACAATAACAAGTTTCTTTTCAGCTCAGTATTTTTCTTGAAATAACCAATAACTCCTTTACCTACTTATGATTCTTCTAACTTTATTAATTACTAGTGGTTCCCGCCCGCAAGTGTTGGATTTTCCATATAAACTTTTATCCCCCATTTTTACCCCCTTTACGTTTTTATATCGCGACAAAATGTAGCCTATGTCCTTTCCAGGGTCTCGAACTGTCTCCATACCAAATTTCATCTCAATCGGTTCAGTGGTTTAAGCGTCAAGAGGTAACAGACAGACAGACAGACACACTTTCGCATTTATGATATTATTAGTATGCATTAGTATTGATTGACTAGAGCATGACCTCCAACATTTCGGAAGAAACTCAGCAATCGAACTGCTAGTTTTGTATTTAGGTGATTCTTTAGGCATTATGCCAAGTATTTGTAAAATTTTTGCATTTGCTGTCGACCCTGGGCTGCTAGCTTTAGATTTATGTAAATGACTATCTCTACTTTATAATTTGCAATACCCAGTTATTTGAAAAAAAAACCTACAGTATAGTCACAGAATAAGTACTAGTACTCCGTACAGAAGTATGACTTTGCAATGAAATTCAAAGAAATATCTACTCAATGTTGTTAACGATATAGTGTAATTCAGTTCGCCTCTGACTCAAGCGCACATTTTCGTGTAGACACCTACAGAAATACATTGCAAGATAATTTCATTCTTATAACTTTGGAATATGATTCATAATACACTAAACCTATTCAGTGACGTACTATCACGCAACGCGATAGGGTCGACTGCCACAAGAAGCTACTTACGCCATCTAGCGCATCTTTCTAGGACTTTATTCACGCTCGTCCAACCAGCAACCTAGTGTCGCGCACCGCCGGTGAATAAAACGCGGGAGCGTTTCGCTGCCGGCTAGCGACACCATGGACGAACACCCAACTTGTTTAGTCCCATACCAAGGGGTCGCCGCGCGTAGGTACGTTTTTGCTACCTACGCCACCTACGCGGGAAGATACACAGGCCGGTATAGTCGAAAGAAGAACCTTCTACTTTTTTTAAGTCGGTTAAAAATAGGGTATAAGGCATAGCTCTATGGAATATCTAAAAATACAAGAGCCCTCATTGCTTTGAATGGACTTCGGACGAGGAAACAGGATGTTGTTCTGAATAATGCCCTTATCGCATCAGTTTTATTATTTGTTAGTAGTAAACAAAGCAATAAGTTTATTTGTGTTTTATATATATAGATTACCGATTTTATAAGTGGGTTGATGACTATCTGCAGCAAACAGACTGATTTGGTATCACCGAGTTGAACATTATTTTACACTTTATATTCTTGAAAATTTAATGACAATGTGTGTATACGCTCCATTTGATTTAAAGTCTACCAAATCTTGTCAAATTTGGTCTTGAAAATGTCCGGTTTAATGCAATATCTACACGTATGGTTAATCTAAGTTGCGAGTGAAAAAAAATACATACTACCATTTTAGACAATTTTTAAAATAATTATTAGCGTCGTAGTTATTGGATAAGATCGTTTATCGTATAGTTTTGTAATTGATAATATCTTTGTCCTAACATTTGAATGGAATAATAGGCATTGTTGTTTGAATAACACAGACAACTCTTTGTATTTTGGGATGATAGTATAGGATCGTATTTGTAATTCTAGGAACAGGTTGTAAGGCTCCTTATACATTGGGACTTCTGGCATCGCTGCGAATTAGCGATGTTCTTTGTTAAGGGTCTTATAGACGCAATTTGTTTGCGAGTATCATCATTGCCAATATTAGCACCTTATCTGCATGCAAGACTGAATTCTTCTGCTGACTTTATGATTTGTTTCTCCTCGACTTTAGTTAGAATACAATAAATAATAGTAGGTACAAGTGCCACAATTTAATTTAAGAACTAAACACTGTGAATAATAGTACAAGTGTCACTAATAATTTAATTTAGGAACTAATAAACTTTATTGACGTGCCTGAAATGGATCAAATACTAATTACGAAGACGACTAAAAACAGCGATTGCCTAGTAGTAAATTCATTAAAGTCTAGTCTGTGAACCAAATGAACCAGATGTTGGAGGTTAAATATATGTAATTATATACGCTGGATATACCTTAACCAACCTGATTTCTAAACCTGTAGTTATTTTACTGCTTAAGATCATGTTCACTAACCCATGTTTAATTTTTAAATAACTGTTTTAGTATTATTTAGCATATTTTTTATGGGAATTGTGTATAATTAACAGTCAATTTAAGTTTACCGGCTGTTTAAAAATGTGTGAAACTCAAGTCTTTTTGGTACGTAAATAATAAGCATTTTTTTCGTGACGACACTGGCTGGCGTTATTTTTAAGACTAATACTCGGCGACTAACAGAGCATTATTAGTGGCGTTGTACACTTGTACAAAGAACTCTTAACGTTTGCATGTACGTACGTACGTAAGTTACGTTACATTTGAGGTCCTTTCACCTCCACGTAGGTCAGACAATAGGTGTACCTACCATTGTCTAGGGAGACACACCACGATGAGACCACACAGACATGCTGTACATAACTTCTATCTATGCATATTATATCTTTGGCAGACTTGTACCCGCAGTCTTTTCATGTCTCCCAGTTTGCTAAGGTAGCCCACCATATAAGGAGCGAGTTGTTCTTTGTCCAGATTAAATAATAAATTGTTTTCTGACCGCGGGCGGTCAGGGTTAATATTAGTGATGATCAAGTCTTAAATGTCAATCAGCCCTAAATTCTAAAATAGACACTAACTATAGTCTGAATAATCTAATAGGTGCTATTTGACAGCTTCGAGTTATCACACAACGTAGCAGTGTATGCGGAGGGATTCCATAGACAACACATAAAACAATGAAACTAAAATGCAAATAATTTTAAAATATGAAAAGATAGACAGCACTAACTTAAAAGAATGTAATGGGACACATTTTAGTTCATATTTTCTACATACGGAGTAAAATAAATCAAAATTCTTTACTGCTGACAGAGACAGCACTAACTTAAAAGAATGTAATGGGACACATTTTAGTTCATATTTTCTACATACGGAGTAAAATAAATCAAAATTCTTTACTGCTGACAGACGTCTGAAAACGGCCATGTTCTATTCAGATTTATTCTTAATATTAGTGTTGTCACCGTTTTACTCGTCACGGAGGTACAGATTTATCATTTCATCGGTTGGTATTGAACAAATCTCATTTTTAGTATGCAATTTTGAGTTTGAAGACTTTACTTTATTTTTATTTTTTAGTTTATAGAACGTTATTCTTAATCATACCTTTGAAATAAATAGTCACTAAAACGTAAAATATTTTGTAATGATGATTAACAATGTTTTGAATCGATTATAAATCGAGTTGATGTCTGAATCGTTACTTCTACCTACCGATTCATAAACACCCGACCCTATTAGACTACAGGCCCATGTCCAAAATGAATGGGTCATATGAACCACCAGGAGACGTATATATATAGGACGATATAAGAGTATATTTAATAAGATTCAATTATTTAGACTATACTCGTAGTTCAAGTGCGACATTAGATTGGCCAAAAGTGCGATTTGCAACCTTGAACTTCTAATTTAGATTGACTTTGTAAGACTTTGCCATTAGCGATTGTACTACCTGACGTGAACGTCAAAACTGGTTGCCGGTAGCGGTATATTAATTGCAACCGAAAGTGGATCTTATCATCTAGGTGAGAGAACGAGAGGACGAGAGGTATCTGAATCAAAATGCGGATGTTGTGGTTTCTCGAATGTTGCGCCACTCGTCAGCCGACTCGTCTCGTGTTTGACACACTTACAATAGAAGATACTAATGTAAGAAGATGTTATGTATTATTTTATTACTCGTACAGTGGGCCCAACATCAGCTTACCCTGATATGTTTTTTCGCAACCATTTTTCAACCTTATGTTGTTATATAGAGTTCCATATCATTTGACATATTTTGTCAGATTTAGGTAGGTTGGGGGCCCACTGTACGTGTATCAGTCTCTAATCTACTCTGTATGACGATGTCCGTTTCCTTGGCTCTAGCCATCGCTGAAATTAAATTAAATTAATTTATTGCGTGTAAAAAAGGGTACAGTTTAGATGGAATTATTATATTAAGTTAAGCTTTTTCAGCCATTTAAAGATAGCACGCAAAAATTTTATTCTTTAAAATAAAATGACAAAATTTAAACCCAAATCGACGTAGTATCAATAATCAAATGTCAGAATAATAATGGATACAATTAAATTAATGCAATACAAAGACATATCAAGATATAACAATAAAACTAGGTAGTAAATTGGATTATCATGTAATTATTTAAACAAATCAGCAATTGAAATTAAAAAACTCATTAACACTACTTACAAAAAAAAACTTTGTCGATTTAGCCATCTGTAAAGAGCACCTTTATATCTATCTAATGTCTAGTCCTTTTTATATGTGGGTACTTTTTGAAAATAGAAATACAAATCTAATAGCATTTTTACGCATGGCATGTGTGACAGGGACGAACGACGGTGGTGTCGAAAATATGCGTATTAGCGATAGAGTAGAACCTTACGAGTAGATGTAAAGGATGATCAACGACTCGTTTAGCTGAAAATTAAGTTATTAACTTTTGATTTTGTCCGTATAAGAGTTAACATGCATACTTTTTGTAGACAAATGATAGCTGATCTCTATAAATTCAACATTATCGACTCTTCAATTAATGGGGTTTATATCTTAATCGTTGGGTGTAGAAAGTAAATATCCCTACTTTGCTGTATACCTACAATACATGTATTTAGTTTCCGATCACAACCCTGACAAAATATTGGGAAGCAGATAGGGTATACAAATACACTATCTTACATACTAAACTCAATGTCAGTGAGCCGATAAAATTGTTTTTACAAGGATTACTTCGATAAGCGCGATAAATAATATTGGCCAAATAATATGAACTGCATTTCCGCAAGTCATAGATTTACCTTGAAACATGTTTGTTTTTATAAGTGTAAAATCCTTGAGCATGATCCATTAAATCAAGTTTTCTTAGTACCTACCTAAGTTAACTACGATATTGGACTCGATTCTAATGTGTCCTGTCTAAGTCTAAATTTAAGTTCAGTCTCTCTCTTTCTTTGCCAAACAAACGAAAAGAGACAGACTATATTAATTTAGAAACTTCCGATTAAACAGCTGTCAGTTGCTAAGGAAATTAAAGAATCCATAGACAATTTAGTAGGGATGTCATTCGATGACGACTAAAGTTAGACGAAAACACGAAAAACCTTGTAAAAATACGTAAGAAATCGCAGCACTTAATTTGACGTTTCTAAATTATTGTAGTCTGACCCTTTTCGTTTGTTCAGCAGAGAAAGAGAGAGACCGAACTTAAATTTGATCTTAGGGCACATTGGAATCGAGTCCATTGCATCGTAAACTCCACATTTCCCAAGTCCTAACTAAGCCACGTACTACATGATAGGGGTCCGTAGAATTGTTTTAACTGTGATTTTCATAATTTGCTTAAATCTTTATGAAAATGTACATAATAATATTACTCGTAACTCGCTTGCAAAGAAGGGATGACACTGAAGTGGTACAATGTAGTGTCAAATTACTCGTCTGGTTTACTTAGCTTCAGTTTTTCTAAGGTTTCTTCATACGTTAGCTCATTATAATAGATAATAATAGCTTATCTAAAAGTACGTTCCTAAACGTTCGACTAGTAGCCTTGTGAAGTGTTATTATTATTACTAGTTCCCCGCGACTTCGCCCGCAAGAGTTGGATTTTCTATATAAACTTTCATCCCCCATTTTACCCCCTTTATGTATTTATATCGCAACAAAATGTAGCCTATGTTCTTTCCAGGGTCTCAAACTGTCTCTATACCAAATTTCATCTCAATCGGTTCAGTGTTTTAGGCATCAAGAGGTAACAGACAGACAGACAGACACACTTTCGCATTTATAATATTAGTATGGATTCCTTATGCACAGTGGGCCGCGCATCAACTTTCTCAAATCTGTCAAATTATCTCAAACGATATGGACCTCTATGTGATCAACATAGGGTTGAAATTGGTGCGGAATTTGACAGATAGGTTGTGTAGGGCTGTATGTATTACGGAGTGGATCCAGGATTTCATTTGAAGCGGGAATGCATGGTATTATTATGACCATGAGCGCCAGCGAAGCAAGTGCTTAAATTTCAGGCGGAAAATCTATCACCTCGAATATAATACTGCTACTCTAGACATCACTAGCGTATGATGGACATCACTAGAACTGTCATGGGAGGAAGAGAGAATTAGAATTAGAGGAGAATTGTCCCGCGCAACTTTTACTATAATTTCTGTTTTAATACTATGGAGATTATTTTTCATTCAGGGTATTTTGTTAAGGATATGCACCCCCCCCATCCCTTTGGAACCGCTCTTGTGTATGTCCTTCCTAATTTATTTAATTACTAGCAGTTCCCCGCGACATCACCCGCGCCAAAATTCGGATTTTCCATACAAACTTTCATCCCCCATTTTAACTTTCTGATGATTTTATATCGCGACAAAAAGTAGCCTATGTCTTCCCAGGGTCTTAAACTATCTCTTTACCAAAGGAGATCGTCCAGGTTTCTATGGAAGTTTGGCCATCTCTTGTACACTACACCAAAAAATAGGAAAAAGGCTATGAAACCCTATTCTGATATTTATTTGTACAATTTCTTCGTTGTTTTTGTGCACAAATAAGTTCTTTAAAAACATTTTGCGGCAATACTATCTCATAATGACGGAACGGCACAAATAAATGACAGATGACAGCTACTTTTTTCACGCTTGAAACCAAACGTTTTGGCCGCTGATCGTTCAGAAAACCTATATGGCTTTGCATGTAAATTCAAATTAAATAACAGTTTCATCATTCGAGTTATATTTCTTTCTTAGTGAACTAAATATTGATAACAATTTTTTAATGATTATAGTAAACCAGTAAAACTAGGTTGATTTATGAATCATTGATAGATTCTCAAGATACAGGCAGAGCCTAGTTTGGGAGCCTCTGGCAATTGCGTGAGATATATAGCACTTTCATGTTGTATTTAATTGATTATTATTGATGTAATTCTGGTTATCAATAAAGATTACATTGCATTTTGATTTCTGAACGTTCTCAAATGAAGTGTCCAGGAAAACATCAACTAATCAAGATGGATGAATGTTTAAATTAAATTGTTTCCATATGACATAATAGGTACTATTGTTATGATATGATAGTAAATGACGGATGAGGCAATGGAGTATTATTACTATTTGTAAAATATTATCTTTCGACGACAAATCAAACATAGGCTAACTAATAATATATTTTAGTAAATACACTCGGTATCAGCCATTTGTTCTCACGGTATTGTACAACTATTGTTTATTATTTGTCTACCAGATAAATCACAGCACTAGCTTACTACCACCTACTTAATTAATACTTTATTAATTAGGTGGGGTCGGACCAAGAAAGTGGTTTAACACCCTAAGATTGAAAATCATTCGCGCGTCATAAAACAACAGGGTTGATTGTCCCATGCAAATATATTCTGACAGCTATTGCAAATAATACGTCATGTGCATCTGTTTCATTGTTAAAAAGATAATAAGTCCATGAGTGAGTTCAACCTTATCGCTATTCTAGGGACTGGTAGGAACTTACACATGTATTTTTTTCAAAACTGATTGACAACTTGGCCTGCCGTACATTATCCATACTAATATTATAAATGCGAAAGTGTGTCTGTCTGTCTGTCTGTTACCTCTTGACGCTTAAACCACTGAACCGATTGAGATGAAATTTGGTATGGAGGCAGTTCGAGACCCTGGAAAGAACATAGGCTACATTTTGTCGAGATATCAAAGCATTAAGGGGTGAAATGGGGGATGAAAGTTTATATGGAAAATCCAACTCTTGCGAGCGATGTCGCGGGGAACCACTAGTTTATTATATCCCTGTCTGCCAATTGCAACCTCCTCTTAGTCCGTGCCAAGCTAAAAATCATTAAAACAATTGATATCGGTATCTAGAATTCTAGATAAAGACATAAAGCTTAGATGTACCAATTTACGTTGGCTAATCTCTGTTGAGATTTGGCCACTGTAGTCGAAATTCGGCTAGGAGGACATTACATATGAGTATTTCGTTATTGTATGTACACAAAAATTACCTAATTTGTTTGTGTAAGTATCTCATCATTTTGCACGGAATGAGATTACGTATAATCGCTATGACGTGACGACTTTGCAAAAATTTACATGAAGACCTTTTGAATATTTATGAGCGGTTTTATTATGTAAAGAGTTGCGTGATTTATTATAAGGAAGTCTGATGTTAAAACTCAAAATTGCTAACCTAAATTGCGTTAGTTTGTAACTTCATAAAATAAGAATATCTTCTTACGTTTTGGGCACAACACTGACCTTACTTATTCCGGGTTGTAAAAAAGTTCGTGCCAAATTCAATGGGATGGTTGTCAATCGTCTCTGGAATACAAAGAAATTTTTTATTTTTTTTAAATTGATAAAAAAAACTTATTGCCAATAAATGAGTCTATTATTTACTATACAGAAAAGTCCACTGTCCATTTATAGTACCTAATTAGTGTAATAATAATTTAATATAGTAATTAAGAAAAACCCTACCAAATCATCAATCTCACGCACGTTTTGGATCTGCTTATGTACTTATTATCATACATAAACAAAGATCAAAGATATGATGAAGTGTGTTTATGGCACAATATACTTCACTTCTTTGATCAACTAAGATAAAAATATTACAGCTGCCTTTTATATCTAGATATAAGCATCTATCCAAGCCAAGTCTAATTTAGAATCTACAAATGTATTTATATGCGACATATAAACTATCTATGTTACCATTTTATTCGCATCCGAGATGATTTCGCGTATAAAAACTATATTATATCATCTACATAACTTTTATCTAAATCGGTTTAGTTCCTCGGCTTAGGCGCGAAAAGACAAAATACGTAACTAAGGTTTGGCTGAAATAATTGGCTTATAACAAGAGATACCTACCTTTTATATTTTGTTTTTCGTGTGCAATGTGATGTCCTGATGTCTTATTTATTATTAAAGTATTTTCTTTATTTCTTTCAAATTTATGGCATACATAGGCAAGCAGTCGTGCGTCAATTTCTAAGTGTTATATTTGTTGCGTTATGCATATGGGTGCCCCAACTTTAAAAAGAGCCATCATTCATTCATCCATCATACAATAGCTTTCATTTGAAATTGCCTAAGCCGCGAGAATGACAGGATGATTTTGTATTGCTTTTAATTGGGTTTTCCCAGGTTTTCCATTCATTCTCTTTTGAAATGAACGTTCATAAGTATAGTAATATAGCCTAATGGTTATTGAGATATAATGACTGCCCCTTTGTTTGCCTAACAAAATTATGTGTCATTGAAACTCAGTAGCAGGCAATGATATCAACGTACTGAAATAATTTCATATTTAATACAACAAAATGATGCCAAAGTCCAGTAAGATAGCAATACGCAATAGCTACAATTTGGTCAATGTTGATATAATATGTCATTTGGTAATTAATAACGATAATGGTAAAAACATAGAAGGGTTTTTCTCATAGTTCAGAATATTGAGGGAATTATCGTGCAAGCTCAATATATTTATAAAAATATTAATTCTTATAACATCAATCGATATTTTATAGAACAGCTGCTAGTATCTGTCTGGTTGAAACACCTGGTCAATTCATTTCTATGCATTAGCATCATTATACCCAAGCCTACACCTGCTATGTAAAAAAAACAAAGGATAGTTCAAAAATATGCCGACCCAGTTAAAAGAAACCCATTGGTGCGGTATTGCGTAGAATATTCGAACAAGGATAACCCTTGCTTCAATAAACATAAGGAAAAATATAACGAGATGACGTGGATAAAAAAATCCAAAGGATTTGACGAAGACGAATAATTCTTTAAACGTGAACACGTTCAGCTGTCTTTTGTAGAGATTCTTTCGTAGATATTTTCATTTTGAAGAGAGCAAATCCAACTAACTTGAAAAGGTTTTCATGTTCTCTGCTGTCTGTACCTACTTACGTACAGTACTAGCACATCAGTCAGACCGACTACACATTTTCGTATTTGTTTCTTGCGTTTACGCGAGTAGTCGAACTCATTAAAACACAATTTTACGGATTACTTCCCAATTTATTTACATTGTATTTAAAACCTCACGTTTCGAACACTTTCAGCGTTCACGGTCGCTTTGTTGTTAAAAATTGTTTTTATGAGTACACATTTTTGTTGCAAAATCGATTAATTACTTTGTAACTAATTACTATTACCTACAACTGCATAAGATGCTGCATTATACATGTCATCGCTGTCGTCTGGTCCGTAGCTAGACTTCCCAAAAACTGAGTGCATCACCTTTAAAAGTCTAGAGTCTAGGTTGCTCCATTTGCAACAATTTAACATTATGTGTCACGGTGGTGGGTGACCCATATTGCTAAGGAAATCCGATCTTACTTCTAGATCAAAATAGTCTTCTGTATTTTTCGTAACTTATCTACTCAAATAAGTAAAGTAATGATTAAAGGTCAAATACCTACAGAAGGCTTTTTGGGTTCCGTACCCGAAGGGTAAAAACGGGACCCTATTACTAAGCCTCCGCTGTCTGTCTGTCACCAGCCTGTATCTTATGAACCGTGGTAGCTAGACAGTTGAAATTTTAATTTGAACAGACAGTTGAAATACAGATGATGTATTTCTGTTGCCGCTATAACAACAAATACTAAAAACAGAAAATAATAAATATTTAAGGTGGCTCCCATATAACAAACCTGATTTTTTTGCCGTATTTTGCTCGATATTAATAATGGCAACAGGTAGACGCTTGAAATGTTCACAGAATAATAATATGTATACTCACTTTAATAGTTAAATTAAAATAATAATATTATTTAAGGGGGGCTCCCATACAAAATTGTGTTTTTTTCGTATTTAATGGTACGGAACCCTTCGTGCGCGAGTCCAACTCGCACTTGGTCTGTTTTTTATACAACACGTAGGTACATAACTGTTGGTAAGATCGCCCTGTATTTTCCCTCAACTGCGTAGTTTCGCAATTCGTCACTGCTTGGGTAAACATTAATGTAGGTAATTTTATTTACTTTTATGCTAAGAAAAATGCCATTTATTTTATAAGCCGAGAATAATAAAAATTTTGTAAAATGCTGAAAGCAAGTGGATCTCTAAATCTTACGTTTGATGCTACAATATTTTATGGTAGGTACTTAGGCTTAGACAAGTCAAGGTGATGTAAAATTGGAAATACTTTGTTCCATATGTATCATAGAAACTAAAAAAAAAACAATTATAGATTTCATAATATCTTTAGAATAACTATGACTACTAGGTAACTTCTTGAAACAAATCACTAAACGTAAAATATGGAAAGACTATTGTCAAAACATGTTTTTCATTTAAAAAAAAAATACCAGAACATTACATACTGAAATGAAAGTTTTTTGTTACAATACTCTACATTCGCTTAAAACAGCGCGTTTTGTGCTGTTTTAAGCGAAAACTGTTTAAAACAGCACAAAACTGGTTATTTACCTATACAATGCATTTTTATCAGTACCTTCAGACTTGTGAAATGTATCAAGGTAAAATTTGAATTACTTATATGGGAACTTCTCAAGTTCGTTTCGCGAAACACCTATCCACTACATAAATAACTTAATTGATAAGTATCTAACTATAAATAAATAAATGCCCTGTTTATGAGGATGCCTTCGTTATCTGCAGCAATTAAATGCACAAACAGCATTTGTTCTTTCCTTTTTATGACTAGGCTACTGCAGATGAGTTCACGCCTAACGGGCAGGATACGTTTTTCGACGGTGTGCTAAAATAGCTTTTATAACACCTGGCCAGTCACATCCAAGTCATATTTTATGAAATAGACTTTAAGACAGAACACCAAGGCCCAATGTTCCATAACAGTCTAAAACAGATGTCTTTAATACACAAACAGATCGATTTTCCTATTCAAGGTCATATTTCCACCGTGTCATGAAGAGGAGTGAGGACTGCATTATTTATAATGGGAAAGTAGGTACATATATGAGGTTTTCCACATGATATTGGACTTAGTATTAAGAACCTATTTAATTCAAACCGACATGATGTGGCAAAATGTATTTTAATAAAGCGCCATTTTGAAGTATGGCAGTAGTAATACGTAATGTTTAGATTGAAAAAAGAGCCAAGTTACAATAAGTTTAAAGCCGTTGTTTCTAGGAATGAACTGTTAAAAAAAATTAACACCTA
Source organism: Pyrausta nigrata (assembly GCA_949316185.1). Taxonomy (NCBI): domain Eukaryota; kingdom Metazoa; phylum Arthropoda; class Insecta; order Lepidoptera; family Crambidae; genus Pyrausta; species Pyrausta nigrata. The sequence continues at coordinate 10,989,771 of OX438955.1, read as the reverse complement.
TTTAAGACACATTGATTGGAAATTAAACAGTTAATACTTAATCCTAATTCTATTTTACTAGCTGCCAATCCGGGGTTAGCTTAATAGGTATGTCAGCATTAAACTTTCTGTGGACTTGTTTTATTACCAGTGGGGCCTAGCTAGTAAACCACACGTTTCCGACTTCCTCTTTAATTATGGACAACTATTTACACAGTCACACCCCAGTCTTTACTTTGTTTACTTCCATAATAAAATTACGGTCGATGGAAATCCAATGACGTGAAATGTGTAAACTTTGCTTTCGAATCAGATTAAATTGAGTATTTTCCCTTGACTTCATTACGCTGTGTTATTCCAGTTTGGATTTCATAAGATAATTGTGTATGTAACAAGAAATGAGAGCGCGAAATCGTCGCTCCATATGTTTTTGTAAAAAAAATATATATTTACACGATGGCGCGGTTCGTGAATTGGGCATTATCTACCTCGTAAAACATAAATGGATTTTATTAACGGTGCAAGTAACATCTACTGATTTATGTTAAGTAGTAACTACAACGTTACTTTTTGCAGTTTTTAGTTTTAGTCCAATGATGATATTTTCTTTAAAGATTTAGAGAGAGAATAATTTTAACTGTTTATTAGCCACTCGAACATTAGAGTCTCGTTAGGCATTCGTTATCCGAGAGGCTAAATTCAATTTCACGGGTAGTTGAATTCCGATTTTCGCGCCCCTTCCTCAACAAAATTGCACTTAATTACTTAATCATTTTCTATTTTATATCGTAATACATCAAAAGGAAAACAAGCTCAATGACTGCCATAAGAACGCAAAAGTTAAACTACTAGGATAAGGAAAATTTTGCACCATGATTCCTTTTATACTAATGTGGGTGGGTAATAATAAAACTGGAAATTCGCCCAAAAAGGGGTAAATAAGGGGGCTAAGTATACATATATGAAACTCTTTGAAAATTCAACCTCTAGGTGCAAATGTCAAGTTTACCATAAAAAGTTTTTTATGGGAAATATGTAGTTCCGGTAATCGGCTTGTTACAATTAATTTCCACGATATTAACGCACTATAATAATTATCATCTATCGGGCTTGGACCGTGACATGGTGCAGGTGCTTTTTTCACGTGAATAAATTCTATAAAAACGCTATGATTAATCTGAACAGATATACATTTTTTCAATGACAAACATGTCACACATTAAGTTATTAACTCTAAGTTCTAGTTCCGCATTTTAAAAGTAATTTCGGAAAGTGATACAATACACATTTTCCAATTTAACATTCTACTATAACTATCTACTAATGCATTAACGAATTATTTTAAGTATCAAGTGCTTGAGACAAATATATAATGTACATACTAAAAGTTAAACTATGCCCTATCCTATAAATAAACCATTGTTGATGGTGGAGCTAGAAAAGTTCTCACTTATTTACTTGTTTACAAGATGTCCATCCATCGTGTTTGTTTCCTCGCGTTTGTTTTCCTCTACTGAGCCAATATAAACTATTCTCTTATATAAAAAACAGCTAACGAACTAGCCATAAAAAGTTATTTACGATCTTCAAATTAGCTCTTATCAAAAAAAAAACATACAACAACATTTCCATAGCTTCATGAATTTAAAATAATTAATACCGTCGTACATTTAGCGTAGGTATTTTGCAGTGGTTGTTGAAATGGCATGCAGAAATGACGGGTTCTGTTTGTCATTTCGCACTTAGGTGAAGCCTAAGTTTTCACGTTAGATTTAAGGCCTGCTATGCAATCAGTAATCACATATAAGTGCATGACACAATCAAAAACAATAACTAACTAATATATCGAGCTTCAGACTGCTTAAAATCTAAAATTAAAATATCGGCCAGTCACATTTTTGGCCAGCATCGTCTTCTTTTTCGGTCACGGTGCTTGCCCCCGCGTGGTTTGCCTCACATCGATGCTCCAGTCTGTTTGATTTGAGGTTATTATTAAAGCATGCTGTCGATGTACGTCAGACAAACACGATAAGTCTGTAATATAAATTATGCTGAAACACGTGACAGTTCACACACGTGTGTGTTAGCGATTGTGAATTGTAACTGACATTGAACGCATTTATGCTCTCCGCCTACCACTAGGGTTGTTAAGTGTTATAAAATGGCCCTGACTACATTAAAAATTGGGTTTTATTTTGCAATTCAATTAGTTCTATCAGCTTCCACTTTGGCCTTACACTAACCAAAATGTTTGTTTCATTAACATTAAGCAAATGACGTCAATTTGCTCAGCTCTGCCTCATGCATCTGGGCGAAATTATTATTGTCTAGCTAGACGGCTACTATAAATTAATATACTGTAAAACCAAACGTAGTAAGCAATTTTCTAGTAAAGGAAACGGCTAGTAGTGCTGACCCTAAACAAACAACGTTACTCGCATTATTAATACCATTTATTGTATCAACTTTCACATTTATGTGTGCATGGTAAGTTGTTTTCAAAGTTACATACAATTACAATTAATTGTTCTAAGTAAGAACTAAAGGTTAAAAAGGTTGTGCGTGTTTTTCCGTTAAGTTTGTAGAGTAAAAACTAGATACATTATCGAGGTTGGCAGACATGTTGTCAGACTGGTTTTTGGGAACACTGTCAAATTTAACTTTTTTGGCAAAGTTTAACTTTTATTTGTTTAACGATTGTAAAGTTTCCAAAAAATTCAAATTCGTATTTCCTGTCGGGCATGACAAACTTTATATATCAACAATGAAAATATGTAATTTATCTTGATTTATGACAGTAAACAAGATTAATTATATATTTTCATTGTATTTTTAGTCCGAACTTTTTCATTTAATATTTATAGGTAATGTTGGTTTGATTTAGGTCAATTTGAAACTAATATCCAAGTAACCCTTTATAGTTACTAAGTTTTCTTTCATCAAAATCGTTGATGTAATTAAATCCCTCCTTGTTATTTTCTTCGCCTTTGCCGGATTTTAAAGTTCATTCAATATATCAAGTTCAAAGGGTTCGGCCCGGACCTGAACTAAAGTGACCCTGATTTTGACTCTTCTTTTGTAATATATATTTTAGTACAACCTGAAACGAAATGCATAGTCTAATTAATATTGTTCAGCAAAGATCATTCTTAAGGGCTACACCAAAAAAAACTTGGCAATTGCTCTACCGTGCCCGTGATTTTGTGTAATACTTCAGTGGTTACTTTTGTATCACATACGAGTATTGACTTATATTAAAATTTAGTAGTAATTATTAACAACAAAAAGATTTTATTACTCTACTTACACTAAGAGCCTACTTACTTACTTTTTAGGGTTCCGTACCCAAAGGGTAAAAACGGGACCCTATTACTAAGCCTCCGCTGTCTGCCTGTCTGTCACCAGGCTGTATCTCATGAACCGTGATAGCTAGACAGTTAACATTATATTCACAGATGATGTATTTCTGTTGCCGCTATAACAACAAATACTGATAACAAAAAATTATAAATATTTAAGGAGAGTTCCCATACAACAAACATGTTTTTTTTCCGTTTTTGCTTAAAATGTTTACATAATAATAAAATGTACATTCAAATTAAAAATAAATTAAAATAATAATAACATTTGATGCGGCTCCAATACAAAAATATTTTTTTTTCGTATTTTAATGGTACGGAACCACAGAACAGAAAAAACGAGTAGAAATAGCATCCTCGCCTATTAGTATGAAAACCAGTGTAACCAAATAACACATTTGTCACATGATCCACACAAAAAATATTGAGTTGTAATTGGTAATTTTTAGCGAAGACGAAAGAGCTTAAATCTCAAATTCGATTAAATGAGTCCCATCTTTATTACTAAAGTAATAAGATCCTATGTTGTGCTTTCCTGATTCTAATGTGCTTTTATATTTTGTTATTCTACTCCCTACTAGATGTCACTTTTTTGACATGCTTTTCCCTATTACGATGCATTAAGGTCCATAATTGTGGCTGCCGCTCCTATTCCTTGCTTTTAAGTATCAAATAGTTTTGCCACCCAACGCCAGATGGAGACACAAACTAGAGAAGTTTCCTGCCAAAATTAAGGATGGGGTATACACGATAAACTGAACAAAAAGTATCGATCTAGCTAGATATCTAATTTTGTCCCGAAAATAAAATCTATGCCCACATAGGCATACTTATATATTTATACTCACCCTATATCATCTTTATGTTTATAAAACAAAGTAATTTTCGTTACACGAGTTAGTACTCTAATTAAACAATTTTTTGAAAAACTCATATTTAACCAACTGCTCTCCCATTTTAAACTTAACAATTTACTGCACAAGAAACAGTTTGGTTTCTCTAAAGGTAGAAATACAACTGATGCTGGGGTGGCACTTGTCAAACACATTTTAGATGCTTATGAAAATAAACATGATGCGATAGGTGTATTCTGTGATTTATCGAAGGCGTTTGATTGTGTTGTTGTGATTAAACACTAATTATTAAGCTAGAGCATTACGGTGTGTCAAATAATGCATTAAAATTGTTAAAATCTTACCTCTCAGGCAGATTACAAACAGTTAATGTTAATGGTACTAACTCCTCTGGTGCCCCTCTTCAAATGAGAGTGCCCCATGGCTCAATTTTGGGACCGTTGCTATTTCTGATCTATATTAATGACCTTCCTTTCTATTCCAAAGACTCCTGTGAGATTGTTCTGTTTGCTGATGATACTCCTTTAATCTTCAAATCAAAAAGAGGCGAAGAAATATTTAACGATGTAAACAGGGCTCTCTCTAAGGTGTTAAATTGGTTTACAAGCAACAACTTGCTTCTCAATACAAGAAAAATCAAATGTGTTAAATTCACCATGCCCAACGTGAAGCAAGGTAACACAGAAATTTTACTAAATGGTGAGAAACTAGATCTATCTAACTCCACTGTGTTTCTGGGCATTACACTGGATTCGAGGTTGCAATGGGGACCACATGTTGACACTCTGGCTGGGAGACTTGCTTCAGCTGCCTTTGCGGTTAGAAAAATAAGACATCTTACTGACGTTGAAACGGCTAGGCTTGTTTATTTTAGTTACTTTCACAGTATTATGTCTTATGGTCTTCTCTTGTGGGGTTCTGCTGCGGACATCAATACCATCTTTATCTTACAGAAAAGAGCCATTCGTGCCATTTACAAACTGAGTCCGCGCGAATCCCTGAGAGAACTCTTTAAGGAAATTAATATACTTACTGTGGCCTCTCAATACATTTTTGATAATATCATGTACGCACGCAAAAATTTAGATCTTTTCACAAAAAAAGTGATATTCATTCTTATAATACAAGAAACAAAAACAAACTTGTCGTTCGGAACTTTAGATTGGCCAAAACAATTAATTCATTTTTGGGAAATTGTATTAAATTTTTTAACAATATACCACACAATATTGTCGAACTACCTATTAATAGGTTTAAGTCGCATGTCAAAACTACCCTCATGTCTAAAGGGTATTATAAAATTCAAGACTACTGACAAGATGACGACAATGTATGGACAGTTGAGCCTGCACCAAACTGATGTACCTACCTTTTTATTGTATTTTTTTTTCTTTTTAATGGCAGCTAGTGGTGACTGAGTTTGTTCCAGTGCTACTTCTCAGCACTTGCCTGATTGTCTGTGTTTTGTCTCGAAGCACTAGTAGGGCCCAAAAGATAAGGAGACAGGTTCAGGCCCCTTAAGGGCCAATATTATACTGATTTTTAATTTTTTGACGTTCATAAGTGGCATTTTCTGTCCTAAATTGAATAAATTATTTTTGACTTTGACTTTTGACTTTGAAACTTTTGCAATGATTTTGATTTGTAAGATCAGTCTTCGCCCCGATTATCACATAAAACTAGGTTTACGGGGTGAAAATATATTGTATGAGAATTAGACATATGCGCGGAGAAAGGAATACGAAATAAATGTAGGTTCTACTTACTTATTATTTAGTTATATAACAAAGTCGTGGCCGTGTTAGTTACACGAGATATTACTCAAAAATTACAAACTTTTTTATGACTAAGATTGGTCTCCGCCTCGATTGTCAAAAAAAACTAGGATTATAAGGTGTAAATTGAGAATCCGAAATTTGCACGGACGAAGAAATTGCTGGTGTGAGTGTAAATAAGTATTGTTAACCCCCGACGTAAAAACGAGAGCGTGGTGTGTTATAAATTTGACGTGTCTGTCTGTTTGTAGCATCGTAGTTTCCAAACGGATGAACCGATTTCGATTTTGTTTTTTTGTTTGTTTGAAATATCATTATTCGGAAGTGTTTTTACAACTCCCTCAATATGGGTATCAAATGAAAAGGCTCGTCTAGTTAAATACTATACGATATTATTAATTTCAAAGAAGCCGCAATGGCCGCCACCACAATGCATTTTTTTCACAACTCCTTCAATATTTGTTTCATTATGAAAGGCTTGATAAGTAAGGTGCAATATAAAAAAAGACGGTTCAGGCGATTAAAAAATTATATTATAAATTTTGTAAAACCGCCAACGCAACAAAAAACCCTCGACGCGACATTATAACACCTTATCGTGTCGTATTATTTTTGCCTTTTTAAATGTTCGCTTTTTATGTCAGAACAGTCAGACAGACTGTCTGTCTGTCTGTCCGAGGTTTCGCTAAGAGACCGTTACTACTAGAAAGCTGATATTTTGTAGGTAAACCAATTACGAAGACAAGGTAATAAAGTTAAATTTTTAAATTTTTATTAGGGTGAGAAGTGTGGGGTATCTTTGAGTAGGTATTTGAAAATGAATTGGGGTTTCTAAAACAATTTTTCGATTTATTCCTACATTTACGAAATATTAAACTTTGAAGTTAACTTTTTGGTCCAGTAGGGCGTCCTAAAAAGTTTTAAAAAATCATGATAATAGTGCATTTAATAACCTTTAAAGGAAATCTATAGCGATTAAGATAACTTTATTAATTTAGCAGTAATATTCGTAGAAGTTGTGTGTTGGATAATTTTGTACTAAATTCAAAATCCTTAAATTCTCTAAATTGACTAAGACGAAGTAAATAACGACGATACGAAACTCTTAATGCGTGAGTCCGATTCGCACTTGGCCGGTTTTTTCTTTGATTAATTTCACAATTTATAATAAAAAAATTAACCTGATGACACGTAGTGAATCCTTTGATAATAAATTAGTTACCTAGCAGTAAAGTAATCCGTGAATTGTGTTGAAAGTAGTGAGTAGTATGAAAATAGTTCCAATTTCATTTAAAATAAACTTATCGATAAATTTTAACGTTAAAATATCACATCCCTAAATGAGTAGCGTGTGGAATTAATACGGAATTAGGTAACGGTACAAAATGTAGTTTAGACCTTATCACCATTGTGGTGGATTGGTTTTAGATTGTAATTTTAGCCGATTGCTATCAAGTGCAAATTTTCCAATTTCTATTAAAATAACGTGATAAATTACCTAACATAATTAGGTCACAAACCAAATTACCTAACAAATTTATCAAAAAGAGGAGTGACATACCATAGTATGTCACTCCTCTTTTTGATAAATTTGTTGTTTTACTGTTGTTATTCCGCACAAAAATTGTACAATTCAGCGTTTTTTAAGATTTTTGACAATGTTTGAAGGCGTCAGCATCCTGTCGCGACTGTCGCCGACTAAAGCGCGTAAATGGGGGCGGGGACATCACATGCGCTAAGCTCATCGCATTTGAGATACGCTGATCACGCCCACTTACGATTTCTACTCGTTTTTTCTGTTCTCTGTACGGAACCCTTTGTGCGCAAGTCCAACTCGCACTTGGCCGGTTTTTTTTACATCCGCAGCGTGATATCTTGTTTCGTTACAAAAAGTCGTTGAAGCGAAATTCCTATTTAGAAATACAGTGCTCTAAATTACACGCAATTATGTTTTTTACATTGGTAATCAGTTTTTGTAGTAGGCAAAGTGAGCCTGGATTGACGAAATCACGTCAATTACATCGAAATACTTTTATGATTCGGCATTATTATTTTGTACTTACTAAGCTAGGCTTATTGTAAACGAGTACCTATGTAGATATTACTTTTCTACTCAGTACCGTCACCATGAGTTTACGGCGCGGTTTTACTCGCTAGCGACTACGTAAAAAAAAGAGTATGGAAAATTGCACAGCGCCTCTAGCGGTTACTTGAAGAACTAAAAATTTCCATACATTTTTTTACGTCGTCGCTAGCGAGTAAAACCGCCGTAAACTCATGGTAACGGTACAGATCATTGATCTAAGGTTTTCTTTCAGTAACATGCTTGATAGATTGGCATACATTACAATAAATTAGTTGGTACAATCTTAATTATGCGTGAAATTACATTTTACTACCTACGTTGTTGTCTGTCTATCTGTAGTCCATGAAACTGAAAACTACGAAAGCTAATCAATCAGCATAGGTAACCGTATTTCAGTTCTTAGGCCATTAAGTTAATATTTTTTCAAAAAGTTTCGGCAAAAGTCAAAATTGTGTGCAAAAGTCAAAATTGTGTGCAAAAGACAAAATTGTGTGCAAAAGTCAAAATTGTGTTCTACATGTGCATGTAACCTATTCTATTTATTAATCTTTACTTAACTTTATGAAGTAACTATACAGTTTGCGTAATGAACAATGCATCCTGAGGCGCACTTACTAAATGGGGGTAATTACTCTGAAACACAATTAGGAAGTTCTTATTGAAGATGGTACGTACCGTAGCGGTAGTTAATTTTAGTTGGGTAGTTTCATGTGCGATAGAAAACTTTGGTTGTCTAACTAAAAATTACGGACCTATTAAATTAATGCAGGTACTTACTGCTGGAGGTGTCATGTTATCCGCAAAATAATAATGCTTATACCCATAATCACGGGTGTTTCTTTGCTAAATTGGTACTACATTAAATTATCTGACCTGTCTATCCTGTAACAGCGAAGCTATTTGACGATAATTTAAAAGCAAGATAGTGGCATAAAAAATTTTGAAGATTTTATGGTACTTTTCCAACCACTGCAATCCCTATTTAGGGATTTACAGCTTGGTTGCAAAGAAAACCCCGGCTAGGAAAGGTTAGGAGACTCAAAGAAGCTTGGACCCAAGACAGTTTAGCTTTCAGCAACGAGTTTAAAAGCTTTTTGACGATAATAGGTCATTTAAAACTAAGGCTTAAAACCAGGCCAGTGATAAGCAGAACTGTATAATGTAATATTTTACGGTTTTCGTATCTGTCCCAATGCGTCAGTCCCACAAACAATCACTTTTCCCGATAGCGTAGTGGCCTAATTGGATATCGAGACGGTTTCCGACCATTGACCCCGGGATTTATTTGCCGTAGTTGGTGACTAATCGACAAAATATCACACAACCAGCCTCGTAAACCTTCAAAAAGTGTGTCAAACCTATATTTTTTATGGGAGCGACACGTCTACGAAAAATAAGCCCAGTGTACGTAAGATTTTATTGATATTTACACGGTTGATGTCGCGAGGATTCCAGGTCAGATTTAGTCTGTTCTTTCAACATGCTACTGATGCTACTAAGTATACAAAATAATAAGACACAAAGAGAGGGGCACTATATAACATGTTATCGTCCAATCATGTCTTCGTTCGTATCCATATGAAAGTCCATTCACAGGAATCCGACGCCAGTCACTTGCCAACAGCACAGAATAAGTACTAGTACTAAGTATGCATTCGTACGGATTATGACGTCAGTGTTTTCACGCTGTCGTCATTGTGACGTCATGTGCTCGGTCGATTCTTTCATAGTTTAATCTTGATTATTCATTTACTTCGCGGGTACTGAGGTAAATAGGTTCTTAAAGGATCTACCACGCTGCAGGTATTACGGTGTTATCACACAAGAATAGAATTTGATCAAGTCGCGAGTAAAATTACATGGGGTTTGTAACTACGTTTTGTGTACAGTTTGTAAGATGCACACATTTTGGTTGCTTTTCAAAAGATAGAAAGTCTTCTATATTGTTTGGATATAAATTATTTAGGTACTTTACATACTTTTTGTTGGCATACCTACATTGGATTGAAATACATTTGTTTGTGCACCTAGGAGCGCTTGGGATTTCGTTAGTTGGTCTTTTCATCTTTCTTTCCTTTTCGTTTGTCTATAATTGTTATTGTTACTAACAAATTTTATGGATCTTCGTAATCTGAATTAAAATAAATAATAAAATAAACCTTTCAGGTAAGTTAGGTACCTACTCTTTATTGCACATCGTATACATAAGAGATTTGCAAAGATATGGGGAGGGAGGGATAGATAGGGAGTTGAAAACTAAATTTAGGCGGTTTTATTGCTATGTTTATTTTATCCGGTTTTCCACTTTTGACTGATTTAATTTCGGAGCCTTATCCTCTAAACAAAGTTATCTGGAGGTCGTCGGTTCTGATACAATCTCTGTGATTTCTTTAATTAAATATAAAGCCGAGTTAATATCAGATTGTTAAGATTCTCGGGCGGTGCTAAGTTTGTTAAACGAGAGATGCAAACCATGCAGCAAATCATGATGCAGCTTCCGCCCTAAAACCTAAAACAATAATTCTTAGTTACCGTTTACTACACGTAAACTTAATAAAATGCCTTTATAATTTGTTAAGTATATTCTGAGAAACAAATTCTTCCTGTTCGATTCCTTATCAAACATCTGAAAAATTGGCAACTCCTTCTTGCAATTAGATGAACAGCTCACAACTACGTACAGAACCAACAAGCAAAGTTTATTGGATAAGTAGATAGGTAGATAGATAACTCTTTATTGCACACCATAAAAGTAACAACAATACAATTTACAAAGAAATATGTACAAATTAGATGGTCTTAGTAGTACCTAGATAAAACCTTTACATAGTAGGTTATATGTGAACAAACAATAGCTTTGTAAATATCAAAAGGGGTTTCTAACCTAGAGCACTGAGTGAATGTCGTGCTCGTAGCCGATCCTATTCAGATAAACTATGATAAAATAATATAGATTACCAAAGGGTAGCATGGAGGTTATTATAAGGTTAGTGAACTCTGAAGTTAGATTATTATAAAGTGTTTTGGTTATTTTTTTTTTACCTGTGACTTGAATTTGACCTATAAAGTGTTCTATGCTGAAATACCTTTTATGTTATTTTAAGTTTATCGCATTACTAGCGACTCACTCCAGCTCCAGCTTCGGGTGTCTTTAAAAAATAAGCTGAAAAAAAATATGTAGCTGTCTACGTAAGATAAAAAATAATATTCACGTACCTACTTATTATACAGACTTTACAATATTAAAACTGTGAAAAGTATAGCTCTAACCGTCTGCAGACTTAGGCATCTTATATTCTGTGGCATCTTGTTTATGTTTCTTCGAGCCTAGGCGATTAATGATTCGGTATGCATGTCTGAGTGACTCCATAATTCACAACTATTGAGCTAATGTAAGTAGGTATTATAAATATTATAAAGAGGAAAAGTTTGTGTTTGTATTGAATACGCTCCGAAACTACTGAACAGATTCAAATAAAATTTGGTAAAAATATAATTTGAGACCCTGGGAAGGACATAGACTATTTTTGTCGCGATATAAAATCATTAATTGGGTGAAATAGGGGAAGAAAGATTGTATGGAAAATTCGACTTTTGGCGCGGGCTAACTCGCTGCTAGTAATAAACTAACTTAACAGTGTGAGTCAAAGGACCTCACAAGACGAAAGGTTACGTAAATCGAGAAAAGTGTTAACTCACCTCACGTGCTACACGAATGGATTATTAATGATAAATGTAACATTGACACTAATCAATTTAAATTATATTATTATAATACTTTCTGTTCATATTCGATGAGGCAATTAATAATAAGACGCATATTTCTAAATTTTTACGCTTAGGCTGACTGATAGTAGGTTAGGTACTTATAGAATAGATTTATAAACATGCAAACATATTTTTTGAAAAAAAAAAAAACACCCGAGTGGTAAAATTTTTATATTTTTGAAATGGTCTTTTTACTGGCTTTCATTTGATAACCGTATATAGTCTATGTCACTCTTAAAAAAATTTACACAATCAACGACACCTCATGTGTCAAAAACTGTCCAACCGTTTGGGCTGTAGGGCGTGCCAAACTATTATACATACATGTATATGTATGTATATATACATAATACATACTCATACATATGTATGTATGAGTATGTATTATGTATATGTTTGACATAATAAGATAGGTAAGAGTACGAATTTAATTTAATATAAATAAATTTGTGACATGTTTAAATAATATGACTGAATGCTTGTAAAATATGAATAATTTAATAATTCAAGTGTGCATGCCGCCTACGCGCTTGTGGCAAAACATGAGGTCAAACGTGAAATTTTGTTACCCATATTTACCATGTTTTACGCAAATAAATTCTATTCTATTTTTCTAAAATTCTATTCTATAATTGTTTAGCACACCTTTCGCAGTCAAGTAAAAAACATGGGTAGATATTTGATTAATTAGACGAAACGATGCCTTTTGTTTACAAAAGTGAGTTTTTGAAAACGAAGGATTTTAAATACGTAAGGTAAATTGTAATTTTAGTTAATTCTGTTTACATTTTTTCAGTCTAACACAACCCACAAAGAACTTGGCACCTAACTTAAACAATGGACATGTTTTATTTCATGCGTCACGAAATTATTCGTTGTGCATTTTGAGTAGAATGTATTTTTGTTGTCTCACACATCCTTCCTTCTACGTCAACTGTATTTGACGCAAATTAAAAAATAATGAATTACCAACGTTTTCACCGGCCTCTTACAAAATTATACTGAGATCGTTAAAAATATATTTAGGAACTCTTTTTTTTAGGGTCCAATTCATACTAATATTATAAATGCGAAAGTGTGTCTGTCTGATACCTCTTGACGCTTAAACCACTGAACCGATTGAGATAAAATTTGGTATGGAGACAGTTCGAGACCCTGGAAAGGACATAGGCTACATTTTGTCGCGATATATAAATATTAAAGGGGTGAAATGGGGGATGAAAGTTTATATGGAAAATCCAACTCTTACGGGCGAAGTCGGAGTCGAAGGGGAACCACTAGTACTTATATAAAACGAATAACGTAACTCCTCTTTACTTACTTCGTTGTCCGTCTGCCTTTATGTCAAGACCCATTTTTTCAGAACCTCGTGTACCTAGTTATCAAGTTGAAATTAACATAAAATAACTAGGTAAGTAGGTATGTCTGCGGTACCTTCTAAAGATATAAAACATCATGCTTCTAAGTCAAATCAATCCAAACTTATGATGATTCTAATTCTAGGTTACCTAGTTATTATCTCGCCTTACTAGAACCAAGTTCACCAATTTTAAACGGCCGGTAAACATAGGTTAACGGTTAGTTTGATAAAATTCCCATACAAAATATGTCAAATAATGGTAAATCGGCTGATTAAAAATTAAACATGTGTTGGTGGACTCCAGGCCATAATAACACGACGGTACATACAGTATTTTATCTTCATACTAGAGCACCCGTATCGACACACACATGCATATACGTCACTTACACGGCCCGTTGAGCAAACTTGGGCAGACAAACCCACGAAGTGACACGCAGGGCGCGAGCCAGTTCGCTGTCAAAGACTGGCTTTTGAAATGCAGATAGATATCATTGAACAAAGTAGGTTATATGAAACATGTACTTCTTCTTCTTCTTCTTTTCTTTTATGGCGAGTGAACATAAGTCTACCAGGTCGGGTAAACTGTTCCGCCAAGGTCACGTGTAAAACATTGACACGTCAAGGGATTGTACAAAAGTTTTGAATTTTTATATTAAACTAAGACTGACAATTTAAGCAAAATTAACCACCTAAAACAAAAAAGACAACACAATTAAGTAAACAAAACACAGTTAAAAGCTAAAATACAACATGCAGTTGGAGAAGGAATGAGGTAAGGAAAGGTGGAAGAAAGGGTATGGTGACAAACATGAAACATGTATAAAATCATCTTTATTTCGGATGACAGCTGTCAAAATTGAAACTGCCATATCTCGGTAACTACCCGCCCTAGACTACTGGTGTGTAGGGACACATTGTAGGGCTCGCCGACATCTTCATTTCGGATGACAGCTGTCAAAATTGAAACGGCAATATCTCGGAAACTATCCACACAAGACTACTGGTGTGTAGGGACAAATCGTAAGGCTCGACGAGATCTTCATTTCGGATGACAGCTGTCAAAATTAAAACGGCCATATCTCGGAAACTATCCGCCCAAGTCTATGGGTGTGTAGGGATAAATCGTAGGGCTCGACGAGATCTTCGTTTCGGATGACAGCTGTCAAAATTAAAACGGCCATATCTCGGAAACTATCCGCCCAAGACTATGGGTGTGTAGGGACAAATCGTAGGGCTCGACGAGATCTTCATTTCGGATGACAGCTGTCAAAATTGAAACGGAAATATCTCGGAAACTATCCACCCAAGACTACGGGAGTGTAGGGACAAATCGTAGGGCTCGACGAGATCTTTATTTCGGATGACAGCTGTCAAAATTGAAACAGCCATAACTCGGTAACTACCCACCCTAGACAACTGGTGTGCGTGTTAAAAAAAAATCTTTTCGCAAAATTTTCAATGCCTCCGAAGATTTCGGGAACTGCAGGGTCTTTGGATATTTTTCATACACATAGGATTTAAATATATTTTTTAAGGCTCAATGATGTGTAGGAGCAAACTCGTAAATTGTACCTGGACTCATCGAACTGACAATGTAAAAACGGGCCTGTTTTACTAGGAGTCCACTGTCCGTCTGTCTGTCACCAGGCTGTATCTCATGACCCGCAATAGCTAGACAGTTTTCACATTACATATTTGAACTATGAAAACAGCCTATATTACGTAGGATATAGAGGTGGTCTTAAGGTCGAATTGGTGTAGTCTGACATAGTGTGCTGTTTATAAACAATAAACTTATTATTATATTTGGTATGATAAATAATCTTTAATAAAAATATGACTCATTCCTAAACCTAAAACAATACACAATGAAGAATAAAAATCTAGACATTTTTTACTTGTTGTGTACCAACCCTAGCGCTCCGCCCATATAGGTTCTAATTTCAAAAATACGGCTGAGTCACACTACAAAACAAATCTTTCTATGGTGATAATAATGATAGCACTGTTCAACACTTGATTAGTTACGAGACAGCTAATTTGACATTCTTTTATTTTTCTTTTACGTTTTGTCAATTCCCAATAAGCTGTCTTATACATATTTAAACAGTGTCATGATTTTGTAAGGTGTTTATGTTTAAATACTTACATGACGTGTTTTATCCTTGGAGCACACAGCTTACAGACCCCTCGCCTCGCGCCTTGACCCACACAGGACGTTATTACGATGATATAGCGATCCCCGCTGTGACATCCCATCCAGACAATGTTTTGCATGCGGTACAAAGTGAGTTCATTTCAACTACTTTGTAAATTTGAATATTTGTAATTCAATTTGATTTCGTAAAAATTTGCAAAATAATTGCGTAAGTTATAAAAATAAATAAGTTAAGCTGATTTCATCTTAACTGATGGTTAAATATTTGTAAAAATACCTATTTTCATCGGATACATGCGGGTACATTCCCCAAGTATTGATGAAATCGAACGCCGGCTCACTGGCGTAGCAAGCACTTACAAAAATTCGTCGGCTGACTAAAGTCCTCCGTAGCTCAGTTAGTAAGAGCACTCGCCCGGATAGCGAAGGGACGTGGGTTCGAGTCCCACCGGATGACAGTCGATTATTTTTTGTGAGCGAAATTCAATTTGATTACTTTGTAAGAGTACTCGCCACAAAATACTTCTAAATAGAAACACTGGCTAAATTAAAAATTATGCTCTGAAAAATACCGATTATAATTTGATGGTAATGATAATAGGTAGTGGAAAAAATAAAATACTAAACTACTACATACTTATACATCTCATTGTTGGCGGCAACACGCTAAAAAGAAAAAGATGTAAAGTAATTCTTCTACAGCTTTTAAAACCGTGGCTAAAGAATCGTATTGACAGCAGAAGTAAAGGCATACCCATCTTTGTGTTCTATAGAAAACAACGAACCCTAATAGTTTCGTCAAGTCCGTCGGTCTGTCTGACCGTTTGTCATAAAGCTTGCCTTAAAACTAGCACAGAATAAATAATAGTACACAGGAAGCATAAATATGCATTTCAGTCACGCTAAGAAAAATGAAGAATAAAACCTTAAAAAATACCTACTATTTTATTTTGGGTAAAACGTGGTGCATCGATAGCTGTAATTTTTTCAAGGCCAGGCACAAACTTGGCCAATTTTTTCTCTGTTAAGTTATAAATGCATGCTTACACGCATGCATCATTACATGATCGTGTAAATGTAGAGTTATGTAAATTAGTGTTTAGCCGGTGACGTGACGTAGGTACTTAAGTGA
The DNA here is from genome assembly GCA_949316185.1 of Pyrausta nigrata. Lineage (NCBI taxonomy): Eukaryota > Metazoa > Arthropoda > Insecta > Lepidoptera > Crambidae > Pyrausta > Pyrausta nigrata. The sequence goes on along the minus strand of OX438955.1, from coordinate 10,973,297 downwards.
CGAAATTCGAAGTTTTTGTTATACCTACTCGTACTTACGAGATTGTTTTTGATTTTGCGAACTTATTTTGATGAGAGACAGATAGATACTCAAGAGCCTTTTACTCAGTCTATATTATCAGGTCTAACTTTATGTACCTATTAATTTAAAGGATTGACTCTGCTGCTCTAATACTACAACTTTTACTAATGGACCAACATCGAAATTTCAAAAAGAAGATTTTGCATAAAGACCGTAACCGCAGATCAGTGATCTAGGATAAAATAAAAATGAGTACTTGTATATCACTTGGTTTTGTTTGTTGTAATTCAGTGGGTTATCAAATACAACAACTTTTATAATAAAATTTGTTGTATTAAATAAATAAAAGTTTTATTACGGGTTAAACATCAAAGTACTGATAATTAATTTACCTACAAAACCACTGAGAAGTGATCAGTTGTTGTTTTTTGTGATTTCGATGTTGGTCCCATATTAAACGTTGTCGAATTAGAGAAGTAGAATCACCCCCTGAAAGGAATACAGTCAGTGAGAATATATGAAACTCATGTGATAGGTACTCAGTACAGTTAATAAAGTTAGACCGAATGATGTAGGTATGTATATCGCAGGCAAATTCTATAATCTGCCCGTATACAAACGGCGTTGTCACCTAGGTCAGTTTGCAAAAAAAAAAAAATTGCTTAATAATGCCTTTCGTAACATAGATTTGTGTCTTGTCTAACTAACTTTGTAGGATGCCCCTTCCATAAGAATATTTACTAACAGCAAACGTCGTCTTTCAATCGTTTCTATTCAAATGTCAATCAAGTAAAAGATAAGCAGGGAATAACATTTTAATTCGTAAGTATTGCATTAATGGAATGAAATTTAATGTTTGTAGTACGATAGACACAATTCGTTTCTACAGTATAAATACAACTTAATAATGTGACCCGATTGTGTCTACTGAGGGTTTTTGAACTTTCGCTTCTACTTCGAGTAAGTTTTAAAATTGGATTTACGTGACTTTGCATCACCTCCAAAAGAATCGTTAAAATATATCGCTCCTAATGCTTTGATATCAAGCTATCGCTAAAACATCGTCTGCTCACGTTACTGCCCCGAATCGTTGTGGATTAGGTTAGGGTCCGTAGTTATAAACCAAGACTGTTGCTTCAGCTTGGTGTTCCTTTAATTTCATATCCCATAACCAAGACATTTTATTCTTCTACTTAAATACAACTACTTTTTCCATAGAATCAATATGGTGCGGTCAAAAAATATATGAGGTCCCCAAATATTTCAATGTTTTATAGCTAGTCTGTTATTCGGATAGGAGACAATTCTAACAAATAAAAATCATGAATATCGGTCTAATTGTTCTTGAGCTACTAAAGAAAGCAAATAAAGAAAGAAAATAAATAGGTACTAATGGTGTAACCTCTATTAACCAAGTTAGTTATTTCTATTACAGAAAATGTTTTCTTCAGACAATATCAGTTTTGCAATGCACTCGAGCAATTCTTCGGAGAATAGCCAATTTTTATTCACAGTACAAATTGCATTGGTGCAACATTAATTTTCTTATTCAAGTCGCGTCGCAGTCGTGCGTCTACCGCAGTTTCGTTACTGGGTCACCCGGTAGCCTGGTGGCTAGTATGTATGTAGGGACAGTTGGGGTACAATGGAACGAAAAAGTTATTTCGATTTTTTTTAAAAAACTTCCTTTTTATTTCTATAACATTTACTTTAAAAATACAAGAACGGTTCTTAAACTATCGATTGATAATAAAAAGGAGATCAAAAATTAACCTTAAACCTATTTTTTATTTTTTTTTGCACAACGCCTCATTTGTTCCGATGTGCCCCAGGGCACATCGGCTTTTTTTTCGTCCCGTAATTTTATCGCGAACGGACGTGTTGCTGTGACTCGGTGATTTTATTCGAAATTATATTTATTCGCAAGTGACTTGGAGCTTCGCCGCTTGGTACCATTTGGACAGTGCGGAGCCGGCTTCGGAGCCCTGCTTTGGATAGAACAAACTGTGAGTTGCAATTTTTGTGCGCGCCACCCCCGTGATTTGAACCTGGTGTTTGCTGCGTGGAAGGCCCGCTCTCGACCGCTGGACCAAGTAGGCTAGGCGCAGTGCGGTCGAAATTAGTAGGTGCAAGCAGCAGCATACAATGATGAGTTGCACGGCGTGCAAAAAAGTTAAGGTGCCGACTATGCCTTGGAAAATTTCATTACCAATGCCTTAATATAGACAGGCAACAATTTGTTGCTATTACTAAAGAGCAGGCGTCGGCATGGATTTGTCCAGCGTGCAGTAATGTTACCCGACGCGCGCGATCAAACGAGAATACCCCAGTTCGACAAGGTCATTTACTTGCACGTCCTGAGGAGTGTCTGAACATGTCATGCGAAACTTCAAACTCTAGCACTAGCTCCCCTCAACCGGTTCCATCTTCGGCTACATTAACTTCAGGCGAAGATGTGACTTTAAAGGAAGAAGTGACGATGGATAAAATAAGAAACTTACTCGACGAGAAACTTAGCGCATCGTTATCAGTCTTCATGGACAGCTTCCGCAAGGCAATAAGAGACGATGTTAAGGAGATGGTGAGGGGCGAAATTGCGTCTGCGTTGAAAACTATCAAGGATGAGTTCAGCGCCACTACGGATTTCATCCCTGCGGAGCAGTCATCGTTGCGATCTGATATCGAAAAATGCACAGATACCATTAAGCGCCTTGAGACAGAGAACATAAAGCTCCAGACTGAAATGAACAGGCTTAGCGCTCGTCTGACTGGAATCGATAAGATCTCGCGCAACTGCAACATTGAAATTCAAGCAGTACCAGAACGCAAGGCTGAGAATGTTCTTGTGATCGAAGAAAGATCTGAAGAATCTTTGCAACGTCGTGAAGGCCCCGGTAGAAGATAGCTGTATCAGCGCATGTCGCAGAGTTGCAAAACTAAACAACGCCTCCGACAGACCTCGTAACATTGTTGTGACCTTCTCTACACCGCGCATAAGAGACTTGGTGCTATCAGCGGCTCACCGTTATAACAAGTCACATCCTGGTTGTGGCCTGAGGTCCACTGATCTCGGCATTCCCGGCGAACCCTTTAGGATATATGTCACCGAGCATCTGTCACCGGAACAGAAGGCTCTACATGCAGCGACAAGAAAAGCAGCTAAAGAGCGTCAGTACCAATACGTATGGATTAAATATGGCCAGATCTACGTGCGAAAGGACGACTCGGCGGGTGCTATTCTTATTCGTAATATGAGCTCCATAAATAACCTGTAATAGGTTTTATCACTCTTAATCATACAGTTTATTATTTTCGAATATAAGATATCTATAAGATGTTAAGTAATTTAAGTATATTCTATCAAAATATTGGAAAAGCTAGATCTAAAGTTAAAGATATATACCTAAGTACCTTGAATAACGATTACGACATTATTTGTTTGGCAGAAACTAACTTTGACAGTAGTGTTTTCGACGGCGAGTCTATAGACGATCGGTACACTGTCTATCGACGAGACCGCGAGAGCTCTTGCTCTCAGAAACAAAGTGGCGGGGGGGTTCTTGTCGCAGTAATGCATAGTATAAATGTTATTCGCCAAACTTAGTGGGAGAGTAGAGATGAAGATGTTTGGCTCACAATTTTGTCACCTAATAGTAAAGAAAATGCTCTGCATATATATGTCTTTGCTACTTGCCGCCGGACTTACCGATCGCCGATGTCCGCGAATTTCACTTTAACACCCAAAAGATTATTAGCTCGACCCCTGGAAATGATTTTCTTATTATAGGCGATTTCAATAGCGCAAACCTTACATGGATTAGACATAACCTTTCATCAGCCTTGACACCATCTAACCCAGAGGATCGCAGAGCAGTTTTACTTTTGGATACAATGCACGTTTGTAATCTTACACAGTTCAACACCATTCCGAATAAAAATAATAGGTATCTTAATTTGGTATTCTCTACAATGCCTTTTAACACCATTTCTATTGAGGAAGCCGAACCTTTATGTAGGTCAGATTCCCATCATCTTGCATACTCTATTAATATCATTAGAATTAAACCAGTTCAACCGTTAAAACCTAAATTTAAAAAACGCTTTAATTTTAATAAATGCAGCTATACTGAGATTAAGACTGAGTTAAATGATCTCAACTGGGCGGAACTTCTTTCGTCAACGGATGTTAACGTGTGTGTCAATCTCTTTTACACCAAGCTTAGATATCCCTCGTGGTATAGCCAGGCACTGATTAGTTGCATAAAAGATAAGAACAAGTACCACAAACGTTTTAAGAGATATTCCAACCCACGCGATTACGATACCTTCTCTTTACTAAGAAGTAGAAGCAAGTCGCTTCTAGCCGATTGTTACAAAACGTACTTGTCCACTATTGAAGATTCCTTGCCTGATGATTCCTGTGTGTTTTGGCGTTATGTAAATAATAAAAAGGAAGTGTGATAATTCCCGATACATTGTCATTTAATAACAAAACCACTTCGGATGCGCAAAAGGCCTGCTAGCTCTTCTCGGAGTACTTTGGATCAGTTTACGACGCTTGTTCGCAATCGAGAGAATTGAAAAACATGCCTGACGTTTTATACTCCGCTCTTAGCAATTTAAACTTTATTATTAATCCGCAAGACATTATTTCAAAAATCAAGCAACTCGACATCCATAAAGGTCCCGGTCCTGGTGGAATCCCGCCCAAATTTATAAAATACTGCGCGGATGAATTGTCCCTTCCTTTGTCCATCATTTTCAATCGGTCTATTTCTACAGGTGTCTTTCCCACTCTCTGGAAGGTTGCACATATTGTACCTATTTTTAAGGCAGGCGATAGAACATTGTGCACTAACTATAGACCAATTAGTATCCTATCGAGTCTGGCAAAATTTTTCGAATCTTTAGTATACTCTCCTCTCTATGACCATTTGATCACTTACATATCAAACAAGCAACATGGCTTTGTAAAAAAACGATCAACACTCACCACTTGCTGGAGTTCAAAAATTATCTATGCCATACATTCGCTTCTAGGGGTCAAGCAGACGCCATTAACTTGGATTTTAGTAAAGCTTTTGACAAGGTCGATTACTCGATACTCGGCTTGAAACTTGCGCATTATGGTATCCACGGATGTCTATTGAGATGGTTGATGTCATACTTGGACAATCGGACTCAAATCGTCTCTCTTAAGGGTTACACATCAGCACCCATACCCGTGACTTCTGGGGTTCCGCAGGGTTCTCATCTGGGTCCACTCTTATTTGTCGTTTTCATTAATGACCTACCCGATCGGCTTTCGTCACGCACCCTCCTTTATGCCGATGACCTTAAGATTTTTACAAGAGTCGATGATATCAGTCAGTGCTTGGCCATTCAAAGTGATCTGAACACCGTAGCTGAATGGTGCTCTGATAATAAGATGTATCTTAACGTAGATAAGTGCTGTATTATTCACTGCAAAAAAAACAGACTTACTCACTCATACCACATACAAGGTCAACCATTATGTAGAAAGGAGGTAGTTCAGGACTTGGGTGTTCTATTTGATGAGCAGTTAACTTTTCGTCCTCAATATGATAGGATTATAAAAAAGGGTAACAGATTACTAGGTTTCATAATGAGGACATCAAAAGATTTTAAAAGACCACAAAGCACTCTATGTCTTTTCTATAGCTTTGTTAGGAGCGTTTTGGAGTACTGTAGTCCGGTTTGGTCACCATACTATAGTGTACATGTGGATAATCTGGAGAGAATCCAAAGAAGATGCTTACGTTATCTGACCCGAAAACATAACTTCGGCCGCTCCCTTAAAGACTACGAGGATCGATTGTCCAAGTTCGACGTTATACCTTTAAAAACCCGTCGCAGAAGATATGACCTTTTGTACCTCCACAAAATTTTACACTCCGCTGTTGATACGCCAAGCCTTATCTCGTCACTTAGTATTAATATTCGGTATAGATCACGCAAACCAAATATATTTCACATAGAGGTGTACAAAAATAACACATCTTATTATAATCCCCTAGTAAGAATGTGCCGTACATAAAATGAATTGATCCACAGTAGCAGTAGCAGAGACATGAGCGTAGACATTTTTAACAGCAACTTCCCACAGTATAAAAAAGCCATATCCAACGCTCTAGAGACGAAGGTGTTCTAGTCTCGCTGCCAAAAAACAATTTTTTTGTGAAAAAATTTAAGTATAGGTATGTGTATTTTCGTTATCGTTGTGCTTGTTGTTGTTACAGTATTATTTCATGTTTTGAGTTGAAAGTAGTCTAAATTTTCTTTTTTATATTTTCCCTGTCCTATTAGCTTTAAAAAAACATTAACATGCTGTGTACACTATTTCTGGGCTACGGTCTAGCTATGTTACATGATATTTTTAATTTAATATGTTATGACTGTTACCTGTCTGTGTACCACAAATAAATAAATAAAATAAATCTGGGGTACTATGGAACTGCGTCTTGTACCACAAAACTACAAAATCAAATTATACATTGAGAAGTGTATATTAACCAAGCTTATAATTGCTTAATATATTTTCTGGAAAAGCCTACTTATTACTTTGGCGCTTTGTCTTGCCTGCCAAGCTGGGACTAGGCAACCAAGCTCTATGTCCAGAATTGACACCTTCGCTTATCTGGTTCCAGTGGAAAATAGAAGCTGTTGTCAATATTTGCACTCCGACGCAAATAAGTAATATCATATTCATTATTTTCGTCTAAATCTGTCAACATTTGGCCAACAAAATATAATTTGCTTTTTTAAACATTGTTCCATAGAACCCCGTCCCACTGTGCCCCATAGGGTCTCGAAAATTTCAAACTAGAAGTGAAAATTTTTAGGTTATCTTTTCCATTAAACACTTTACTTCGTTTAATAGCTAAAATGATCAAGATTTTTTATAAAAAATACCTCTTACCTGCTACTACTACCTTTACTGCAAAATCGAAAACTCTCCGGTACGAAATTCTAACTTTTTACCACAAAAACAATTTTTATCGTCTCAAAAATCTATTGCCGCACACCGGCCATATTGCACTGCGCCGTTAGGTGACACATGGGGTGCCGTAATTGGCCGAAGTCAAAACGCTTGATTTTAAAATTTGAATATTATTGACGGTGTTTCATTGTACCCCTTGTCCCATTGAGCCCCATTGTCCCTACAGCCGGCAGCACGCTAGGTTGCCCATGTGAACTACGAAAAATGCTTTTATTACGTAGGGAATAGAGGTGGTCTCAAGGTCAAAGTGGGGTAGTCTGGCGTGCGGCCGTGTGTACTACCCCACAGAATAAGTACTAGTACTCCGTACAGAAGTTTGACTTTGCAATGAAATTCAAAGAAATATCTACTCAATGTTGTCAACGATATGGTGTAATTCAGTTCGCCTCAGACTCAAGCACATTTTCGTGTAGACACCAACAGAAATACATTGCAAGGTAATTTCATTCTTATAACTCTGGAATATGATTCGTAATACACTAAACCTATTCAGTGACGTACTATCACGCAACGCGATAGGGTTGACTGCCACAAGAAGCTACTTACGCCATCTAGCATCTAGCGCATCTTTCTAGGACTTTATTCATGCTCGTCTATCCAGCAACCTAGTGCTGCGCACCGCCGGTGAATGAAACGCGCGAGCGTGTCGCTGCCGGCTAGCAACACCCAACTTGTTTAGCCCCTTACAAGGGGTCGCCGCGCGTAGGTACGTTTTTGCTACCTACGCGGGAAGATACACAGGCCTGGTACTACTAGCATTTGTATTGTAATTACCACACATACTCGCTCGATGTCCATCCAATAAAATAAAATAAAAATGCTTTTGGGGTTCCTTTTTAAACATTTATTGAAATTGGATAGCCCAATCTTAAAAAAAAAAATGAAATTGATTTGTTGATTGTGCTGCTGAATAAGCCAATGGGAAGATATAAAGGCGGCGAAGATGGATTGATCGTTTCTTTAGAAATGAATACAGATAAGTAGGTTGTGGGCTTATAAGCGCTGTTGCCCTGCCAAAGTTCTTTGGAATGAATGTGGAAGATCCTACCGATTTTCGGGGAAACGATCCGTAATAACAATTTCATACAGCAAACGATCGCGGTGCTCCAGTTATTGGATGTTATAGCCATTTAATACTTAGGTACTTGTTTGGTAAAGTTAACATATCGATGGCGTTATCCACACTGCGCTCAATTTCGCACTGACTGAGACGTCTAAACTTTGAGAAGATATGAACTTAAAGGCTGTCGGGAAAGACTCATGCCCATGGTTGGTGTTATTATTGTGTTAAAGTATTTAAATAACTATTGATAGTAGCCTAGATTACAGGATTTATGTAGCCTACCTATTCTGTCAATACTTACTACTGACAGGCCTGTGTATCTCCCCGCGTAAGTAGCAAAAACGTACCTACGCGCGGCGCCCCTACTTAGGGGCTAAAACAAGTTGCGTGTCTCTACCGGTCAGTGACACGCTCGCACGTTTTATTCACCGGCGGCCGCGCGGCTACGTTGCTGGCTGGACGAGAATGAATAAAGTACTAGAAAGAGGCGCTAGATGGCGTTAGAAGCTTCTCGTAGCAGTCAACCCTATCGCGTCGCGTGATATTACGTCACTGAATAGGTTTAGTGTATTATGAATCATATTCCAGAGCAATAAGTATAAAATTATCTTGCAATGGATTTTTGTAGGTGTCTACACGAAAATGTGCTTGACTCTGAGGCGAACTAAATTACGCCATATTGTTGACGACATTGAGTAGACATTTCTTTGAATATAATTGCTAAGTCATACTTCTGTACGAAGTACTAGTATTCTGTGCTACTGATATTCGAGCAGATGCGTGGTATACTTAGTATTAGTGCTCCTGATTTTGTTATTGATAGATAGTATTAGTTTTATTTTTATTTGTATTACAAAATCCATAGGTCTTAATAGGATAACATAATATACAGACATGTAACATAAAATACAGACATTTAAGACTTACAGCCAATGACGGATGTACATTTTATTTAATATATTTTATTGATAGACTATTAAAGTTCTTAAATGTAAAAAAATATGACTGATGAATTTATCTCCATCCGTATAAGTACAATACAATTCTTGGTATAGATGTAAATACGTGAATATCGCATCTAAATACAAGACTGCAAGCTTATTCCTAGAAGTCTAGTAGCATGTTGTTATTGCAGTTTTTTTAGTAGGACGGTGGCCCAATGAACTGCAATTACCTACGCTTTCTAATGGTCTTTGCATACGTTACGTGTTTTTGCCGGTTAGACGAGAAAAATTGGAACTATCGTTTCACAGAAAATGTAATACGAAAAGGCATACAATATCGCGGATGAACGGAAGGACGGGAACCAGGATATATCACAATTTCAAAAATGACTTCGTATCTCTCAGTACAAATCACTGTAATACAAACTGTAACAGAAAATCTCCAAAGTTATAAATAGGTAGTAAAAAATATTACCTTTTCTTAAGGGTAAAAAGCATCGCTTTTGAAACTCAAAATTTAGAGACATCTATTCCAGAAATGGGATAGTTGCCAAATCCATATAATTTATACTTGAGATAGATCTGCCAAGAAACAGATAATCTTTTCCGAAAAAACTTTAATCGTACTTTTTTCTACAGTGCAATCACACAGAATCATGAAATGCAATTATCTGCGAAAATAGAGTTCCTAATCAAATTCAAGGCACCTATCCCGCTGGGGTATCAATCCCCGGTTTATACAACACGTGACGTCCCGTCCCACTTTAGTCTTCTTGTTACGTTTGCAGAACCCTTAAGTAGTATCCATGCTAGGGTCGATGCTCTATGATGCCCTGCTGAACTAGCTAAGGCAAGCAATTTTGTGTCAAACGAACTTTATGTGCAGCTGAAATATTGTCTGTGGTTAGTATTTTTTGTTGATGACGCTTTTGTCAGCATTACCTCACCTATATAATCTTTTGATAACAAATTCCCTACCGGCTTAAGTAGGTAAGAAGTCTACAAGGAATCCTTAGATTTTACTTTTTTAATGTTCATACATTATTGGTAACGAATTTTTTACAAATTCAAACTAAAAAAACACAAACTATGGATATAATATGGATACCTTTCTACATTGAATCTCCTAATGATTTTTCTGTCTTGAAATAACTCAAAAATAGCTCCGGAGTCAGAGAGATGGTGGTGTTAAAAATTTTAACACCACCATCTCTCTGACTCTCTGAAAACATCAGTGATCCCGTGCACCAGTACCTATATTGCGCGCACGCACACTGTGCACAAAATATCTCCTGCGTGCCTGGTATTCAGTAAGGAGAATAATAATAACATCTCCATCCCTCTCTTTTCCAGGTTCGATGAAAAGGAGAGCATATCTGGGGTGCAGCAGCTGAAGTCCTCCGTTCAGAAGGGGATACGAGCTCGTCTCCTGGAGCTGTACCCTCACTTGGAGAACTATATCGACCAAGTGTTGCCGAAGAAGGACACTTTTAGGATTGTTAAATGGTGGGTAGATGGATTTATTACAGTTTGAGGTACTACAGACTTAATCACACACATTACCACAGAATACTGTCCTCCTAGCTGAATTTTGACTACGGCGCCCAATCGTAACGAAGATTAGCCAACTGCGCGGGGGATATTATAGTGCACAAGTGTGTGCCCAATACACAGGTGCACTCATTAGTCCTTTACTCTCATAGTCCGGTGAGACGGCAATTCGACATGACCGGAGATAGATCAGGCGCAGGACCAACTGCTTAACGTGTTTTCCGAGGCACGGGGATGTTACCACCATCAACTTTCTGACTTTGAGCGGTTTCTCAACTATTTCAAGAGAGAAAACCCAGAAATAAATCTTGGTCCGACACGGGATTCGAACCCGGGACCTCGTGGATAGAAACGAGCGTGCTAACCACTACACCGACTAGGCAGTCAAACATTAAAATTCAGTATCGGGTGACTTATGCTAATTAAGAAGCCGACAAAACTATTGTCCATTTGAAAGTCTGTAGTCTGCGGGGACTTTGCTGAATGACATAAGACGACATTGATACACAAATTGGATTATGAAGTGAGGACTAGAAAATATTATTAATGCATGAATAGGATAAGATCAAAAATAGAATCAAAACCAAAAACTTTCCGTTGGAATGAAACATATTGAAAAAGTTGTCTACTCTTTAGATTCAAAAAAAATGAGCTAAATAAAGATGAGGGAAGCCGAAACCGCGTTTCCATAACTAAAGCAGAATAGTATATTGATTGATAGTGATTGAATACTACGCACTCTTAATAAAACATCGCCTCTAATACAATTCTTTTGTTGTTTCCGCTGACTCATTTCATTCGGTCTGATAATGACACTAATAACATAGCTATACCTACTATACCTTCTGCTATTTTCACTTTACTTATGTGGTATTATCTAACTTATGTAAGAGACGTTTAAAAAACCTCCTAGACTTTAATGACTTGCAATCAATTGCTAGAATACCTATCTTTATCACTTTCCACATAATTCAAGTCCACGTAAGATTTTATGTTTCACATGTCTAAGAAAAGAAAGTGTCATGTAATGTTTCACGTGAATGGATAGGTATTTGCCTGAGTTAAGAATTTACGCTATCTCTTGTTGTTTACTACAATATTTTGATTTGTTTGTGTACCCTATTGATACTACGCCGCGCACACTCACACGCATACCTGCCTTATTTTTATTTGTTTAAAACGTACCGTGAGAACCCCGGAGATCGAGTCGACATCGAGACGTTCCCTATGACACATGTACTAGACTGACCAGAGCGCTTTCGCCGCGTGTGTATCCTGTGAGGCTCCTTACAGACATTTCGAGTGATTGTGGCCTGTGAAGTGATACCTGAACCCAGAAAGCGGATGTGGCAAGTACCTAGCTATAAGTGCTCAGACCTGACTGATTTTCCACCTATCATTGTCCACGTGTAATCCACTGCCTAAACTCTCAAACATTTTGGTAGCAGAGCGTAGTTTTTTATTAGGACCCCTTATTAGTAACGTAATTTGTTTAATTGAAAGTTATTTATTTGCTACTTTCCTTTGTAATTAGAACAAAACGTCTCGTCATATACCTAACTTATTTACAGTAAATTCCTTAATAACATTCGAGTACAACCCCTTTTACATAAGTGTCGATTAAATCGATTAGCGCGTTAATTACCTACCCTTTGAGTGCAAGTGAGGTGCGCGAGCGCTTTATTTCCCTATTGATCACGCCATTACCGCGTGACAGCGTGCGAGTTGTATACGAGTTACGTTTGCTATACCCGGTGCATCTGTGCCGTCCACAGACCATACAACCTAAAGACCACGCTTTTATCAACTCTAATACGAAAACAAAATCGCCAAAAGTTGGTGGGGTGCGGGGAGAGGTCTGCTCGTTCCTATTGGCTAGTACAAGAAGACGTCAAAATTGACAATGGCAGTGATAGCTCACTAGTGATGGGCAAGACATATCTTGATATCGATACCTGAGTTAAAAAAAAGTAAGAAAATATTTAAGAGCTTTAAAATAATTCATTTAAAAAACACACGCACAACCGACTTCCGATTAATAGCAAAAAAAAAAAACTGGAGTGGGCAAAAGTCAATCGCCGGAGATCTCACGTTATTAAGCTACTTTTCATAATTTAGCGGTTTTAGTAACAAGTTACCTATCTCACTCAACATCATTTTGTTAAGTGTACGAAAACTAAGTTTGAAAAAAAATTGCAATCGTACGCAATGTGAGTTTGATATATTTATTTTAAAATGTTTAGTTAAGTTTTTTTATTAGTTAAAGTTTGTTTGTTTAAGCACTTTACACTTATTTCAGTTCATCGTAAGTGCTCTTTTGTAAAGTCACTTTATTAAAATATATATGAAATAACTGAAATTTAGATACCCTTATCACTCGTTTTATAGGATTTGTCGATATTTTGAATTTTAGGTTTACTAGTATGTGTCTCGACACTATTGTACTCCTTGCTTATTGACAAATTGAGACAACATCATTTGAACTAAACTTGCGAGAAAGGGATAGCAAAAAAAAGACATCAACGCGTGCTCTTCGAAATAAAACATTTTATTTCATTTGTGATATTGGAGTATTTCAATTAATTTGATAGGAATAATTACTTACCGGTGAAATGTAATGCTATCTTTCGTGAGACTAGATGTTGTACTACACGTTCCACACCATTTCACTGAACAATACGGCATTATTACCGCTTATTTTTATTTTTTTTCGGGAGCAAGGTCAATGTTGTTACTTTGAGTCTCGGTAGCGGAATGAGGAACGAAAGGGGGCGGGGCCGGCTGTTATGCAGTGATACTGCATAACCTAGGCGAATGTAAGTCCCCCGCAATGCGTGGTCTTTAAGTTGTGTGGTCTGTGGTGCCGTCCCTTACTATTTGTTCCTTTACGCATCCTATTGGAATCTTTTGTGAGTTTAATTTACCTACCTTGTTTCTTGCGATTTAAAGTAAATAAAATGTCGGATACCGAAACCGGCAACGAGACCGTAAGGGCCGTACTTTACACAGATACAGCTGAATACCGTGAAGCTATAGGTGAACTCCTTTATATTAGTGACTGGGTTGATGATTCCCACCGAGTTCTTGAGACCTTTTCCTCCAATCGTATGCGAGCGCGTCTTTCCGATCTGCCACTTATGTGCGATAAGTTTTCTGCCGCTTGTTCCAAGCTGTTAGGTAATCTCGATCCTGCGATTTATGAACAAGAATATGTGCAAGTTAAGAACGAGATGCGCGTAGTAAGGGACAAAGTAGACGTCTTAAAAATTAAGTTAGACGAAATACGACCTCACCAATTTGAGACGTCCCGTACTAGCACCCCCTTCAAGGAGAATAAATCCCTAGCTATTGATAACCCGGCTAGTAAATTGCCTGACCTACCTATACCTAAGTTTGATGGCCGTCCCGATAGTTGGATCAGTTTTATAGACCAGTTTGATAGCGTGGTGGACAACCAGCCTAGCCTTACCCCGACTTTGAAGCTACACTATTTAGTAGGAGCCTTATCGGATGAACCTCGTCGATTGATACAACACCTCAAGATTGAGGCGGGCAATTACCCCGTGGCCCGTGACCTCACGTACCTCACGTTAAAACGTAGGTACCATAACCTTCGTGTTTTAGCGGACACATAGCTCAAATAATGATGCTCCCTATTATAACGCCTAAACTTTCCGGGTTACGTGTGTCGTTCCTGAACCCGCTGCTTTCGACTTATCGATGCTTAGAGAGATTGGAACTTCCTGTTAAACATTGGTCATACCTATTAGCTCACTTATGCCTTGCTAAACTGCCTTCAGAGTTAAAATCGAGATTTGAACGTCGTTATGGCGATAATCCTAATCACCTCCCTACTTTTGATAATCTTCTTACCTTTCTTGAGGATGAATGTAGGCACCACGACAATGTAGGTAGTGCTTCTGTCGTTGAAACTACTACCCCTCCTACTGTGAGCTCCCCTCGTTTGCCTAAACCTAACGCGCGTTCCCCACCTCCTGCGAGGGCCTTTGTTACTTTTGCGACGACGTCTAAATGTCACCTTTGTAATAGTACTTCGCATTACTTACGCGAGTGACCCGATTTTATTCGCCTTCCTACACGTCAACGTGTTACTTTTGTAAAAGAAGCCCGACTGTGCTATCGATGCCTGGATAAACACTCCATATCCCAATGCACGCGAAATTATCGCTGTCGCACGTGCCGCCGTTCCAGTCATCACACGTTACTGTGTTATGATGACTCCTCTCCTGTGAATTACGATCGCAAGCGCACATACCGAGACGTCGCGGCCTTAGCTTCTAACCAACCGCGGAAATCTCCACAAAGTCACTTAACGGACCGTGCGTCACCCCCACGTACTGAATGGCACCGTGTTCACACCCCGCCACCTCGTGATTCCCGTAGAGCATCACCTCCCCGTTCGGGCGGGCGATCCCCACCTGCACCCAGCGGTAACCGTACTTATAATGCCCCTCTAGGTCAAAGAACCCAGGCTGAACGTGCATTTCATCATAAGTACAATGAGGCCCCACAATTCTGACTAGATAGCCCCCCTTCCATACCCGCTTTTACATCTTTACCTCGCAATTCTCTCGTTCTTTTACCTACAGCCTTGATTCATGTTATAACCTCGTCTGGATATTATGTGGAAGCGCGTGCCTTATGTGACACTGGTGCTCAGGGCTGCCTTCTTACTACTGAGCTTGTTGTTGACCACATGAACTTACCTATCATTCCTTCTCCAGTTCCTGTTCGTGGAATAGGTAATGTTCAAGCAATTAATTCCCCGGGCATTGTATCCTTTTCATTTAAGCCAGTTAATTCTGTCTTTCCAGAAATCTCCACCAGTGCAATAGTTGTTGATGTGATTGCTAGTACCCTCCCAGAGGTAGACTTACCTAAAAGTGTAATTACCTGTACTAAGCACCTCCCTCTTGCTGACCCTTTATTTTACAAACCTGGTACTATAAGTGTACTTCTTGGAGCAGACGTCATTGGTCGCCTTTTAAGGTCCGAGTTGTTTGTGTCCCCTGATGGCCTTACTGCTATCTCGACGATATTTGGTTATGTCCTGTGTGGTCCTGTTTATGGAGGATTTACTGATTTGGAACCCCCCATGACTGGAGTCTCGCTGTCCCAAATAGTTGAAAAATTCTGGAAAATCGAAGAGGCCCCCCAATCTCCAGTTGCGAACCCCTTGGATATAGAGTGTGAAACCTTTTTTAAAGCAACTACCACTCGTGAAAGCGATGGTCGATTTATGGTTAGACTCCCTTTTGTTTATGATCGTCCACCTCTCGGTGATTCTAAAACCAATGCCTTACGGCGATTCCACAATCTTGAGAAGCGTTTGCAAGCCTATCCTAATTTTCGAGAGAAATATATTTCCTATATGCGCGAGTACCTTGACCAAAACCATATGTCCCTTTCTTCATATGACTCGACCCGGGAACATTATTTTATCCCTCATCATGGAATTTTTAAGTCCGTTAGTGACAAAATGCGTGTTATGTTAGATGGTAGTAGTCCTACGTCCTCTAAAGTGTCCCTGAATCAATGTTTACATACAGGCCCTAAGCTTCAGCGAGATATTTCTCACATCCTCCTAAATTTCCGCAGGCACGAGGTAGTGTTTGTAACAGATATTCGTATGATGTTTCGTATGACTTGGGTACATCCTGATGATAGAAGGTACCAACTTGTGCTTTGGCGTAAGGATCCTTCTCAGCCACTTCTTGCCTATGAACTTAATACCAATACCTATGGTCTTCGTTCTACTCCATTCATTGCAATTCGTGCCCTTCTTGAGCTCGCTGAACAAGAGAGACTTACCTTCCGTCGAGCTGCTGAAGTCCTTGAGAGAGATATTTATGTCGACGATTGTCTTACTGGTGCTGATACTATTGCGTCTGCCCGGGCTTTGAAAACTGAGCTTACAGGAATAATGGCCTCTGGTGGTTATGAACTCCGTAGGTGGATTAGTAACAGGCCCGAGCTCCTAGATGATATGCCCCCGGATCATTTGCAACTTCCTCATTCATTCTCAGACCCAGATAATCCTCAGACTGTTGCTATTTTAGGTGAGCAATACAATCCTGTGAGTGACTCATTTACCTACAATTATACCTGTGATACCCGTGATACAGTTATTACAAAACGCAAAGTTTTATCTTTGATTGCCCGTATGTATGACCCTTGTGGCTGGATATCTCCCGTCGTATTTAAGGCTAAGGAATTTATCCAACGCTTAT
Organism: Pyrausta nigrata; assembly: GCA_949316185.1. Lineage (NCBI taxonomy): Eukaryota > Metazoa > Arthropoda > Insecta > Lepidoptera > Crambidae > Pyrausta > Pyrausta nigrata. The sequence goes on along the minus strand of OX438955.1, from coordinate 10,956,446 downwards.
GGATGTCAGGCTTATCCTGGGATGATCCTTAAAATGAACCCCTGTCTTTAGAGTGGACTGCATTTGTTCAGGACCTAGCGAAGGTTAGTGAAGTGGCCATTCCTCGACATATTCTTCCCAGAGGTTCCTCCTCCTTATCCCTACATGGGTTCTGTGATGCTTCTGAATTGGGATACGCTGCCGCTGTTTATTTACGTGCGGAACTTCCGTCTGGTGTTTGCTCCGTCCATCTTGTTATGGCTAAATCTAAAGTTGCCGACAGACGGATAGTAAAATCGTGTTGTGTTGGTTAAAAACCACTCCTCACCTCCTTCAGACTTTTGAGGCTAATCGTGTCTCCCAGATTAATAATAGTCCTACATCTAGTGAATGGAGGCACGTCCCAGGCTACATGAACCCTAGTGACTGTGCATCGAGAGGTATGTCAGTCACCCGACTGATCGACCACTCCCTTTGGTTTTCACCTTTGTGGTTGACGCAGTCTCCTGACAACTGGCCCGGTATTTCGGAACCTAACCCAAGTAGTGATCTCCCTGGACTACGTTGTTTAGTAGTCTCTGCCGATGTTCCTACCCCGGATCCCTCATTCTTATTAGAGCGGTATAGTTCTTTGAACAAGCTAATAAACGTGACTTGTTACTTAAGGCGGTTTTTATTTCCTTAATCTTACACGTCCTACCTAGGCCCTGAGGAATGGAGAGATTCCCTTTTGTTTTTGGTGAAAATTGTTTAACTTACCTCCTTTTCTGATGAACTTGATCGCTTACGGCGTGGCGATCCTATCACTAACTCCCTGAGAAAATTACATTTATTTCTGGATGACGGAGACCTAATTCGAGTTGGAGGCCGATTACGAAACTCCGATCTATCCTTTGATGCGCGCCATCCCCTTCTTCTGCCTAAGAATGGTAATTTCGTGAACATCCTTATTTCACATTACCATCGCGAGAATGCTCATGCAGGTGTTAATGCAATTCTTGCCATGTTAAATAGAGAGTTTTGGATCTTGTCTGCAGGCAGAGCTATTCAGCATGTGATTTTTAAATGGCTTCCCTGTTATCGTCTCAAGGTGGCTGTATCTCAACCCTTCATGGGGGACCTACCTAAAGACCGCGTCACGGCTGCTAGACCGTTTGACGGTGTAGGTACCGATTTTGCAGGACCCTTTTTTACCAAAGTCCAGGCCTATAGGAACAAAAGGTTAGTGAAAAGTTACCTGTGTGTATTTGTCTGCCTTTCTACTAAAGCCGTTCACCTTGAGGTTGTGTCGGACCTAACTACTGAAGCCTTTATTGCGGCCTTTTCCCGATTCGTGTCGCGTCGTGGTGTACCTCGCCTAATCCGATCCGATTGCGGTCGAAATTACATCGGTGCCAACAATTACCTGAAAGAGTTAGAGTGTTTCCTGTCTCAAAACCAGGCGGCTATTGGTTCTGAGCTTTTAAAGCGGAACATATCCTGGGTTTTCGATCCTCCTGTTTGCCCTCATTGGGGAGGTCTTTTTGAAGCTGCGGTTAAATCGGCGAAATCGCACCTAAAACGAGTAGTAGGCGATACCCCCCTTACGTTTGAAGAGCTGACCACTGTTTTTGCTAAAATTGAAGCAGTTTTAAATTCACGCCCATTGTGCCCACTTTCTCCGGACCCTAATGATGTCGAAGTGTTAACTCCCGGCCATTTCTTAATTGGACAACCCTTAACTGCACTTCCGGAGTACCCTTATAAAGACGTAAAATTGCATCGCCTTACACGGTTTCAGCTAATCCAACAAATTACCCAGCACTTTTGGTCTCGCTGGCATTTAGAATACTTAAATACATTACAAATTAGAAATAAATGGACCTCTCCTTGTGATCCTCCTAAAGTAGGTGAGCTAGTACTCATAAAAGATGACAACCTCCCCCCTTTGCAGTGGCGTCGTGGACGCATTATTAATTTATACCCTGGCCAAGACCAAGTTGTTCGTGTGGTAGATGTTAAAACTCCTACCGGTAGCCTAAAGAGATCTTTGACGAAATTAGTTCGTCTTCCTGTCCAGTGAACTTCCTTTCCCTTAGCTTCCTAACCTTCTCGTAAACACTTGACGTGTTTAGGGCGGGCGATATGTTTACTACAATATTTTGATTTGTTTGTGTACCCTATTGATACTACGCCGCGCACACTCACACGCATACCTGCCTTATTTTTATTTGTTTAAAACGTACCGTGAGAACCCCGGAGATCGAGTCGACATCGAGACGTTCCCTATGACACATGTACTGGACTGACCAGAGCGCTTTCGCCGCGTGTGTATCCTGTGAAGCTCCTTACAGACATTTCGAGTGATTGTGGCCTGTGAAGTGATACCTGAACCCAGAAAGCGGATGTGGCAAGTACCTAGCTATAAGTGCTCAGACCTGACTGATTTTCCACCTATCATTGTCGCCCTCCACGTGTAATCCACTGCCTAAACTCTCAAACACTTGTAATTTACACGATGATTGTTACCAAAACAATTGTGTAAAATTTTAAACCTGTAGGCGAAGAAACTAGGTACGTACAATATGTATCTACCTAGGTTCTTGGGAATTAGGTCTTTGCCAACCCCTACCCCCTTTACGCGTGACCACTGAATAAAATAATAGTGCGTGACCTAATTTATAGATGATCCTTAGTGTCCATGTTGATTGTAACAGTTTATCAAACTTCAAATTTTGATTTCCCAGCCACGACCACATCGAGATCATGGTGAACAGCGCTGGTGAGCTGCTGTTCTTCCGTCAGCGGGAGGGGCCCTGGATGCCTACTCTCAGGCTGCTACATAAATGTAAGACCGCTGCATTGAAGTTATTAGATACTTAAACTGACGAATGATGCCGGGCGGCGCGGGTACGTGCGCGCAGCGCGGCGTTGCATACAATATGATTAAAAAAATAAATTATTTAAATGCTATAACTTTGTGGCGACATCTTACCACTGTCGCCCACACTAGCAAGCAACTTTCAGACGCGACGCCCTGACTCTGCTCCTACAGGCTAGATGGCGCTGTTAGCCCGCTCCATACAACGCAAACTGCGATAGGTAAGATTTAGCACGAGCTTGACTACATATAGATAAACCAAGACGGTGACAATTGGACCTTGGTCCCCGACCATAACAACCGGTCGGTAGGAAGCGCTTCCATTTGCTTTTCTAACCCAGTTGCGCCAAAACTTCGTGAGGCGAGTAGTGCGGCGCGGATAAATGCGAGTTCACTTTTTTAGTAGTCAATTCAATACAAATGAGGTCCCACATCATCTTATAGTCCAACAAGTTCTTGCGCGACCCTCCTTGCACCCCGCAGAACGTGCGGGGGGCGAGGACGCGCCAATTACACGCGATTGTCAAAGCAAATCCATTGCCCGCAACATCACCCGTCAGCTGCTGACGTCTAGCGTGCTTTGTCGCGCACCTCTGGCGACCGCAGGAAGGTCGCGCTTAAACTTGTCGGACTATACCAACGCTGGGCAGCTGCCGAACGCAGGATTACGCAGCGCTAGCGTTGCGGTTTGCAGTGCGTCAACACAGCGTTGACGCACTGCAAACCGCAACGACAGGCTGGCTTGTCTATGACTATAATTGTGGGATGGTAAATTAATTTGGATAGAAATGGTTGACTTTGACTGAGATTTTTTTTTATCTACCAGTATGTTCTAAGTACAGTCGGTGGCACGTGAGGCTACCCATTCGAATTACGAAAACAGCTTTTATAACGTAGGGAATAGAGGCGGTCTCAAGGTCGAAGGGTAGTCTGGCGTGCGGCTGTGTGTACCACTATTTTGCTATCCCTATATTGATGAGGACCAAGAACATTTATTATTTTAGCATTTCCAAAATAACATCAAACTTTTCCACTCTTTACAGACCCATTTTTCCTGCCGATGCAGCAAGTAGACAAGGGTGCCATCCGCTTCGTTCTCAGCGGTGCCAACATCATGTGCCCTGGCCTCACTTCGCCCGGGGCTAGAATGTCTACAGTCGAGAAGGGGCAGGTGGTTGCAGTCATGGCTGAGGGGAAGGAGCACGCGCTGGCAGTGGGCATGACTTCCTTGTCTACTAATGATATGTGAGTAGATGTAAAGGCTTGGTCATGTCCCTTGGCCTCAGGTCGCCTCAGGCTAGGATGTCGAGAAAAGGCAGATAGTTGCAGTCATAGCTGACAGGAAGGAGCACGCGCTAGCTGTAGTCATGACTTTGTAGTCCACTTATGATATTTTAGTAGATGTAAACTCTTAGCTATATATATGCCCTGGCCTCACGTCACAACTTCAAGGGGTAGGTGGTTGCAGTCACAGCTAAGCGCTGGCCGTGGGGATGACTTCTTTATCCGCTACTGATATGTCAGTAGATGTAAAGTCTTAGTTATATGCCCTGGTCTCATGACATCACGTCAAGGGGTAGGTGGTTGCAGTGCAGTCAGTGCTAAAAAGGCGCGTTCTCCTCGCGTTGGCGGGGATGTCTTCCTTGTCCAAAGTTTTCCACTAATGCATATGTAAGTAGATGTAAAGTCAACATGACTGACTTAGGGCACATGCCCTAGCCTCACGTTACCCGTTGACGCTAGTATGTTAACTAACAATTAAGAAGGGACACATAGTGGTTGTTGTGATAGCAGAAATAGCAATAGCATAGCAATAAGTAGGTGCATATTTACTATTTGTTTATAAAGGATATCTAAGTAAACAATACAGCCTTCATTAACATACCAGCATGTAAAAGAACACTTACCTGCCTGCTTAGAATTAAAAACCGGCCAAGTGCAAGTCGGACTCGTGCACGAAGGGTTCCGTACCATTCTCTACTTCATCTTGGTCACTTTAGTGTATTTATTCTAAGGATTTTGTATTTGGTACAGAATTATACAGGGTGTCCAGTAAGGGTACCGGGTATTTGACAGTTAAATAAAATGAGAAATACAATAAATTAAATATATCCTTTATTTTTAATTCAAAAACTGTTTCTTGGAAATTTATTTGGCGAATATAACATTATCTAAATGTGTACCCCCACGCTGCTGGCACTCCTCTAACCTTGAACGCAGGTTGGCGACGACGCGTTGACAAAGCGAAGTTGGGATTGCCCTCATCTCTGACGTGATGTTCTCCTTCACTTGACTCAGATTTGTTGGGTAGTTATCGTATACCTTATCCTTAAGGTATCCCCATAAAAAATAGTCGAGAGGACTAAGATCTGGACTTCTGGGGGGCCAGTTAATGGTGCCTCTACGCGAGATAACTTTGTTTGGAAACAATTCGTTTACAGCCTCTATTGACGCCCCTGCGGTGTGGCATGTGGCTCCATCTTGCTGAAACCATGTTCTTGAATTAAACCCTGGGAAATCTTGTAATGCTGGCGGCAAAAAAGTCCTTAACATGTCACAATAACGGTCTGTATTAACCGTAACTGCTCGCCCACGTCTGTCTTCATGGAAAAAGGGGCCGATTATGCCTTTACCAGAAAAGGCGGCCCAAACGATAACCTTTGGACTATGAAGTGGCCGTTGATGTTTTGTTTTAGGGTTTTCCTTGGACCAGTAGCGAGAACTCCGTTTGTTAACATGACCGTTTAATCTTTCAGTTCTTGCACTAACTGGATTTTGTAGGCTGTGAGATGCAAATCTTTCTTCAAAATGACCCGCAGTGAAGATTTTTTGATGTTTAGTTCCTGTCCTCGTTTGCGAATTGATAGCGACGGATTTTCACGTACTGAAACTCTCACTTCTTCGATTTTTTCTGCATCTCTAACGCTTCGCGGGCGACCTGTATTTTGAATTTTAACAGTCGACCCGGTATTCTCGAACATTTTAATCTACTTTCGTATGACATCGTTGTTGAAGTTAATATGTTATGCGTTTCAAAAAATAAGTACAAAACTTCAATCTTCAACAATCGTCGCTTGGCGCTGTACGTGTGCGATATTCTCTGCGATATAAACGCTGAGCAGTAACAATGGAATCGTTATTGCGATAATACGCTCGCACGCAAAAAGAGCGATGCGTTCTGGGATACGGCTCCATGGCAACTAAAATTCGCGATGTTGCCCTCCCCGCCCCCTGCTACTTCACTTGACGCCGTAAACCAATAAACAAACTCCCGCTACTCTTACTGGACACCCTGTACAACACCCAAGTTCAAGATTATCGCCAAACTAATAAAGTTATCTTATCCGCTATAGTTTTCCTTTAAAGTTTATGAAATGCACTATTATCATGATTTTTTTTGATTTTTTAAGCCAGCAGCTTAGCTTTTAGATTGCCAATGATTTACTGGACCAAATATAAAATTTGAAAAATTGTCTTAAAAGCCCCTAAGTCATTTTAAAAGACACGATGGGGTAGACGACGAAAAACAATTATCCTCACTTCACATGTAGGGAAGCTACCCTATTTTTTTTTCCAAAATTTTAATCTACTCCTTCGTCGGAGTAGTTCGTACATACACTTAAAAAAATTTAGTACATACACCTACAAAATTACAGCTTTCTATTTACTAACGGTCTCTTAGCAAAACCTCAGACAGAAATACAAACGGACATGACGAAACTATAAAGGTTCCTTGTGAGGATTGCGGAACCCTAAAAAGGAACTCACTCAGGAATTTTTTTTTTATTTTACTTATTTGTTTTCAGAGCAAAGGTGAACAAGGGTGTTGGCATCGAGAACTGCCACTATCTCAATGATGGCCTGTGGCAGATGAAACCCGTGAAATAAACGCACTAATGTAGACTTTATATCTATGTAACTTTTATCTTTAACTTACTGTACCTAAGCTTCTTTTATAAATAAATGTGTACCACAAACCATTTAAGCTTTTTAATTGATCTTAAACTAGTAATGTCTGTACATGTGTCAGTCCAGCAGCACCAGTCCCCTGTGTAGCTCACATTAGTGGGAGCAGTGAGAACTCGATTTAACCTTTAAGGCATCAGATTACCGATATCGGATTCCGCCAAAATAAAATCTATGAAGAAATTAAAATACCTCTTTGTTCAAAGTTTTCCGCCTGTGCGCAGCGATCATCATTTTAGTTTTGCATAGTTTCGTTGCACAGTTACTCATTCAGCTCGGCTGACTTGGAACAAATATATGTGGCTAACAAAATTAATTTAAGTAATAAAATATCTTCTAGAGTCGAGAGAAGATCTTCAGTTCAGATTATACCTTAATCTATCTACTGGCCTATTACAAAATTATTGTGTACAAAAGTACTTGAGCAAAAGCAATCTATGTTTAAAAATTATTAAACTTGAACTTGATTTGATGAAACGGAACGTTACGGTACGTCAGTTTGTCAAAAAAAATGGCGGCGGCACTTGTTAGTTCGGCTCGTCAGGGTAAAAATATTTATTTTATTATCTAGATAAAATAAAATCAGTTGGAAAGTGAACCGGGTTTATCTAAAAATATGTTTCTTTACATTTATTGTGAAAATAGTGAAGTGAGAAGTTTTCAGTCAACTTTGTTGTGACGTTGCATATCAGCTGTTTGCGTTTTTCAACCTGCAAATTTTAACTTTTTCTATCAGAACTGTTTATAAAAGTGTTCTTTTTAGTGCAGAAAAAGTAAAATTAAAATGAACGAGTTTGTTTTGCTAAGTGTTATGCAATGTTCTGTAAATGATTGAGTTCAAAGTTCAAACTTCGAGCAGTCATTTGTTTTGATTTAGTTTTGTTAAAAACCCTGTTGTTTTTTCAGTGGGGAGGCTAACAAATGCCGCTCGAAGGCTTTATTCTGACTATCCTAAGATAACAACACATTATACAATACACCCCAGGGAAAAGGACCCAAGATGGAAAGGTAAAAAAATATAACCTTGTGATTTACCAAAACAATCTGTGTTATCAGTTAACATAACGATAATTTATCTTGTTGCCTGCCAAGTAAATTAAGCCTAATTTGTTCAATAACGATTCCAATATTATATGACCTTGACCTGAAGTAAATATTTCACTCTTTGAATAAAATATTTCATTGATTAGGTAGTGGATGGTACCTACTTATTACTTTATTCTTCTAGGTAATTGTTGTAGCTAAAAAAACTGGTAAAGTTTTTGGATTCTTTCAGCACTAAAACCATATCGGTTTTTACTGTTTCTCTTTTATAATGATCCAGTTTCTTCTCTCTTGTAAATGACTATAAATGCAATTTAATGATACCTGCTTAGATATCAATATGGAGCGTATAGCCGAGGAGACGGACATCCTCATCATAGGTGGAGGACCGGCCGGCATGGCTGCGGCAATCAGGGCTCGCCAGATTGCAGAGGAAAAGGGAGCTGTAAGTAGAAAATTAATTAAAAATCTTTGTCAACACTCTGAATTGAAATGTGACAACAAATAGTTCCTAAGAAATGTTTGCAAGATACTATTATAAATCTCCTTCAAACTTTGTACTGAGCAACTGTTTTAAAATAATTTTCTTTTCTTCTAAGTTATACTTGTACTTACACCAGAAAGCGATAGTCACAAATTTTTAAACTACTTGACTAATTAGACAGAGCTTTTTTTGCTACATGTGCTTAATCCTGCAATTAGATCAGCCTATTCTTATTGGGCTATAAAGAGATGTGCTTAAAACGATTTTGTCAGGTCATTGATGTATGCTATAAACTTAAACTGCTTCTTTGGCAGGAAGTCCGGGTAACGTTACTGGAAAAAGCAGCAGAGGCTGGCGGTCACATACTCTCTGGAGCCTGTGTGGACCCCATTGCCCTTAATGAGCTCATCCCTGACTGGAAAGAGAAGGGGGCTCCCATGAACACTGAAGTCACAGCTGACAAGTTCAGTTTGCTGACAAAGAGTGGAAGGATACCAATACCTGTGTTTCCGGGTAAGAATTTTAATAACAATAAAATGTATCACATAAACATAACATTGTTTATCTACCTCACTCACGACTCAATGTTCTACTTCTTTTCAATCAATCAAATCATTTATTGTAGTATATCATTTAGAGTACCAGTTCAGGCAAATGCAAAATGCACCGCCCTCCCTCCCTCAATACGCATGCACTACAGCTAATGCAGTTGTTAGTTACCCACACCAACGTGCAAAAAACCTCGACGCGTTTCGCCACTCCGTCGGACGGACGACTGTCGTCCTCAGCCGAGGGGACCACATCGCCTGAGGATGCCGCATGGAGTGGTGAAACGCGTCGAGGTTTTTTGCACGTTGGTGTTGGTAACTAACAACTGCATTAGCTGTAGTGTATTTGAGGGAGGGAGGAAGGTGCATTTTGCATTTGCCTGAACTGGTACTCAACGCGGTTGCGGTTGGTGTGGTTTTGGTGCCTGCGCTAGCGTCTCTTAGCGGAAATTTAAAGCAAAATAATTATATTTTATTTTTCCCATCTAATAATGGATTTCCGCAAAGTAACGCCTGATTCTATTAATTACATTTTCTTTAGGTCTGCCAATGTGGAATCATGGCAACTATGTAGTAAGACTGGGTCATTTGGTGCGATGGATGTCAGAGCAAGCTGAGGCTGCTGGTGCTGAGGTAATATAAAACAAAAGCCAAGAAAAATATTTGTAAACCGATTTTGATTAAAACAAGATAAGTGCTTAACATATTAACAAAGTATATGAATGGGGCTTTATAATGAAAATATAAGATAAGAAGATGGGGCTAGCAAAGGGATGACCCTAAAACGTATCATATAATACAAGTTCGCGTAAAGCAGGGTGACAAAATAAAATTCTGTATCCCTATAAGTGTTCCTAGTGTCACATGAACTAGGTATGTGTCAGCAAAAAATAAAAAATAATCTAAGTTGATTAATTTACGAGGTAGTTTTTAAACTATTGATAAATCATAAACGGTAGATAAAGTGTATTTTTTAATCATACATATCTAGCTGTAGTTGCACTGAATAAGTAACTAATATTGCATTTCAATAGTCATTTATAATTTAGTTTTTTTAATTTAGTTTGTAGAAAAATTAACAACAACAAAATCTGTTGTTATTTCCTGGTATCATGTACACTTGTAGTAACTAGATAGATCTACTGTGTATAACTCATTTGAAAATAAGGAGAACATTATTATTTATATTTTGTTGGTGTGTTTTACAATCACGTATCTCTGTTCTGTCCAGATCTGGCCAGGGTGCGCGGGCGCAGATCTGATCTACCGCGACGACGGCTCTCTCAAAGGCGTGGCGACAGGTGACGTGGGCATTGCCAAGGATGGCAGCCCGAAGGACATGTTCGAACGAGGCATGGAGTTCCACTCCAAAGTCACTATCTTTGCTGAAGGTGGGTGATGGATTTTAAAATTTATTTAATATAAATACTTGGCAAGTGCGAGTCGGAATCATGCACTGAGAGTTCCATTTGTGTGATACCAGCAACAGTTTTTTTACAAATAAGAAAAAGCCTGTTCGGTTATGTTACCACGCGGTTTCCCTATTTTATTCTGAATTAAAAATGATATAAAAATGAAATCAAGTGCAATAATATATTTAGATTGCATAGTCTTAGCACTTAAAAACAATAATTATCTTAAAAATGATGTTAGACATCCCTTATTGCTAAATTTCCTAGTATCCTATAGGTTTTGATTCTCTTGCGAATCAAGCAAAATATGCAAAATCCATTGAAAATATGGTTGTATGTTTTAAATGCATTAACTTAAAATCTGTATGTCTTTGTTATTATATTTATATATTAATAGTTTCAAGTTTAATACTCATTTCAAGTGATACCTTTCGGGTTCCTGAAAAAAATGGGGTTGACAGATAGACGGACGGACAACATAGGGTTCCTATAAGCGTACCTTATTTTGCTTTTGAAGTACAGGGTTCCATAAAAATAAGATGGTGATAGATTTTTTAACCCCCAACGCAAAAACGACGGGGTGTTATATAAGTTAGACGTGTCTGTCTGTGGCATCGTGACTCCCGAACGCATAAACCGATTTTTATTTTGTTTTTTTTTGTTAGAAAGATCAATTAGTCGGGAGTGTTCTTAGCTATGTTTGATGAAAATCAGTCTAAGATGGCCGGCGGGGTACCGCTTAGTTAAAGCTCAATAACAACAAATGTTTTGCATTGTTGATAATAAACGTCTGTTTCAGGTTGTCATGGGCATCTCACAAAAATGATCGCCAACAAGTATGATCTGAGGAAAAATAGTGAGCCACAGTCTTATGGTATAGGCCTCAAGGAGCTATGGGAAGTGAAGCCTGAGGTAAACTATTTCATATTATAAAAAGGTAAATAAATAATTGTTTCAACAATAACACTAATTACTACTAAGTTGTTAGTTGTGAAATTAAGTTTCACACCTTTATTTATTTATTACAGGTACACTTACAGATTACAGTCAGACATGCATAGCTTACATTGATATTTGTTACAGTAACAGACTAGACGGCAACCTAAAATTAGTGTACACATCATGATTATCAAACAAACAGACATATTTAATGAAAAGTTAGATACAAGAAAAATAAACTATTTATCTATTATAAGTATTACTCTATTTCATACTGTGTGAGGCTGAGGATACCTCGGCCCCCAGGATCTGTGATATTTCCCTCTTAAATGTGGAGAACCTATTGTTAAACACATCTACATCCCAACACTGATTCAGTTCGTTGTAAGTCCGACACATTCTAGTTATGGGATTATAAGAGATTATTAAGATTATTTATTAAGAGTATTGTACAATTGTTTTGTTTTGTCTTTAATAAAATAAAATAATTACCCAGCCCCAAATTAAACGTTAGCTTGTGCTATAAGGTGACTAAGATAACGGATAGACTTAGATTGTGTTGATATGATAATATAATTATGATTGTAATTCTGTAATGTATGATTTTAAAACTTGTTTCTAGACAACAGAAAATTAATTGTTAGCAACCCTTCCTATGGGGTTTGACAAGTTATTCTATGAATCAATTACTATTATTATTTATTAGTCACCATAGCACAAGCTCACGCTTAGTTTGGGGCTAGGTAATTGGTGTGTTTGTTGAAACTATTTTTTTATATATTTTTTTTATTTTATAAAATTTTTGTGCCAAATACATAATGTTCAGTTCAATTCAAACATACAATAATACTGAGTAAATAATACACGTTTACTTAACAGAACCACAAGCCAGGCCTAGTCGAGCATACAGTTGGGTGGCCTCTCGACAAAAACACATACGGGGGGTCCTTCATCTACCACCTGAAAGTGGAAGAGGGCGAAGCACCCCTAGTGGCGGTGGGGTACGTGATAGGGTTGGACTACTCCAACCCCTACATTAGCCCCTTCCGCGAGTTCCAACGCTTCAAGACGCATCCTTACATCCGAGCTATGTTTGAAGGTAAGTTTTACATGTTTTTTTATTAATATTTTTAATTTTACTAAATTCGCTTACAAAACATAAGGAATCTTAATTTTATTTTGTTCTAAATGTCGTTATTTCAAAATGATTAGTTTAGTTGTGTCACGGAGTTAAGATGGCAGTCGCTCCACTGTAATTACCTGATCTGCCATATCCTTGATCATGGTCAGCGGACCCTGGGCCCTCGCGTGCGAGTGCACAACCGGGATAACACTAGGAGGATGATGATGATGATGTTTGTGTCACGTGTTTTTTTCAAGCGACAGAATTTTGTGAAAAGTTAATAGATAAACACGGTTAGCTTTCGCATTTTTTAAGTAAAGATATGCCATTTTTAATTTATACTATCCATATCCATTCATACTAATATTGTAAATGCAAAAGCGTATCTGCCTCTCAGTTACCTCTTTACGATTAAACATATGTACCGACTTAGATTAAACATGGTATAGATATAGTTTTGAGTACTAGTAAAGGTAGATAATTTTAATCTAAAAAATCATCCTTTAAGGGTTACCCCCTTAAAGGATGATTTTTTAGATTAAAACAGGGAGTAGAACTAGAATATTGTATGGGAGATCAGACATTTGCGTGGGCAAACTCGCGGGCAACAGCAAGTCTACTTTTATATTATAAAGAGCAAATATTTGATTGTTCGTTTGTTTGTATTGACCAGGCTCCGAAATTACTGGACCGATTCAAATGAAATTTGGTACAGAGTTAGTTGGAAACCTTGGGAAGGACATAGGCTACTTTTTTGCGATATAATATCAGGGGGGTAAAATAGGGAATGAAAGCTTTTGGCGTGGGTGAAGAGGGGACCTGCTAGTTATTAATAATTTTGTAACTTCCCCAGGCGGGACCCGGATAGCTTACGGAGCGCGCGCGCTAGTGGAGGGCGGCTGGCAGTGCCTCCCGCAGCCCGTGTTCCCGGGCGGACTGCTGGTGGGGGACACCGCCGGCTTCCTCAACATGCCGCGCATCAAGGGCACGCACAATGCTATGAAGAGTGGTAAGTACGATTGTTGTTGGCTATAGTGTACGTTTTTTTGTTTTTTTAGGGTTCCAGGCACACGTAATGCTATGTAAAGCGGAACGTTAGTGTCTTTTGCTTGCTACCAGAGTATAAGGCCATCGGTTTCTGGGTTTTTAGGGTTACGTAGTCAACGTAAAACGTCAAAGGTAGCCAGTTCCAGGGGTGGAACGCGTGTGCCCAGGGAAGAGTGTTGTTTGGGGATACCTCCGGTTTCGTTAACATGTCACGCATCAAGGGCACCTATAATGCTATGAAGAGTGGTGGTGGTGAATTGATTCCAATTCGGAGTCGCGCCGAAATATGTTTTTGATTTTTATGTTGAAATTGCTCCGGAACAGCTCTGATTACGGTTACTTACTACTGCTATAAAATACTAAAACGATTATTTTTAACAGGCATGCTGGCCGCTGAAGCAGCGATGGATCTCATTATATCGGGCGAGGCGACCCACGAAAAAGGAGTCGTGCCTACGCAGTACGAAGACAAGCTGAAGAGCTCCTATGTTTACAAAGAACTCAAGGTTAGTACATTTCATTTTATTTAGGGGACCTTTAAATATAAATCAAACTTACAGCTTGGAGAAGAGTTGGAAAAGATAGGACTTAATGAAAGGCTATATAGGAGGCCTATGCCAAGAGGCACACTAAAATAAAGGATATCCTATAAATCAGAAAAAATACTCTGTATTGCAGCTAAATCTTTGTTAAGAGAATAAATGCTATTTATTATTATAAATACATGCATACAATATCATACTTGTTTCCGCCCGCCCCGTGGAGTACGGTCTGTTGCTTAAATCTGCTTCGCTCCTAAAGGTCGTAAAGTGATGTTATATAGCCTGTAACTCCTTCTCTTTCCTCAATAAATGGACTAACTAAAACCATAGAGAATTGAAACTATCTATACAAAATATTATCAGAATGTTCAGCGGTTTAGGCGCAAAAAGGTAACAGACAGACATGGGCATTTATAATATTCGGTTCAGCGGTTTAGGCGTCAAGAGGTAAGGTGAGGTCTTCATATTCGTATACCTCATGACCGAGGGTCGTGATCGTGGATAGTCGTGATTATGTGGAATAAAACACACGCGACGACTTTGTTGGCAATGTTATCGTATAATGATCGTGAAGAAACCTCCACACTAGTTGGCTTGTGTGTGCAATGGAGAAGGCAATGGCAAACCACTGCACAGAATAATTACTAGTACTTCGTACAGAAGTTTGACTTTGCAATAAAATTCAAATAAATATTTACTCAATGTCGTCAACGGTATGGTTTAATTTTGTTCGCATCAGAGTCAAGCACATTTTGGGTTAGACCTACAGAAATCCATTGCAAGATAATTTAATTCTTATAACTCTGGAAGTGGAATTCATAATACATTGAACCTATTCAGTGACGTACTATCATGCGACGCGAAAGGGTTGACTGCTGCAAGAAGGTAACGCCATCTAGCGCACCTTTCTAACACTTTATTCATGCTCGTCCAACCAGCTACGTAGTGTCGCGCGCCGCCGGTGAATAAAACGCGCGCGCGTGTCGCTGACCGCTCACAAGACTCACAACACCCAAGTTGATTAGCCCACCACGGTGGGTCGCCGGACGTACGTACGTTTTTGCTACCTACGCGGGGAGTTACACAGGCCTGTTGAGTGCTAGAAGACATTGTCAATACTCTGTAAACGTATGCAAATGCTTTATAACATCAATAACATCCGCCAATCCTACAAGTACTATATCTTCCTAACAAAAACAATAATTTTACAGGAAGTGCGCAACTGCCGTCCTTCGTTCCACACGTCACTCGGTCTGTACGGTGGCATCGCTTATTCTGCCTTCTCGACGCTTGTGCGAGGCAAGGAACCTTGGACCTTGAGCCATGGAGGTAAGGCTTAGATTCGTGTGATTAGTAAAAATTGTCTGCCTTGTCGACCCTTTTGAGAAGCAAGGAACCTTGGACCTTGGGCCATGGAGGTGAGGCTTATATTCGTGTGATTATTATTAATAGAATCAGGCGTTACTTTGCGGAAATCCATTATGAGATGGGAAAAATAAAATACAATTATTTAGCTTTAAATTTCTGCTAAGAGACGCTAGCGCAGGCAACAAACCACACCAACCGCAACCGCGTTGAGTACCAGTTCAGGCAAATGCAGAATGCACCGCCCTCCCTCCCTCAATACGCATGCACTATAGCTAATGCAGTTGTTAGTTACCAACACCAACGAGCAAACAACCTCGACGCGTTTCGCCACTCCACGCGGCATCCTCAGGAGATGTTGTCGCCTCGGCTGAGGACGGACGACTGATTCGTGTGATTAGTAAAAATTGTCCGCCTTTCCAATCCTTTTGAGAGGAAAGGAGCCTTGGACCTTGAGCCACGGAGACAGCTTACGTTTGTGCGATTGGTGTTACGGTACGCAGTTATAGAAATTGAGACGGTCACCGTCTCACCGACCTATGGGGTGAAGGAACAGAGTGCACGTGTCTATTGTGCACACACTTGTGCACTATAATACCTCCCGCGCAGTAGGCTTATTTCTGTTGAGATTGGCCGTCGTAGTCCAAAATTTGTCCAAAAGTACATTATTATTATAGAAATTGAATTTACGATTTATGAAAAGGATTTTCAATTGCTTAAAATATAAAGAAGATAAAAAAGCAAAGACATATATGCGGAAGAGGAAGGCCAAAAAAAACATACACACAGCAGTTGAAGGAAAAAAGCTTTTGTCATAACATATAGTTAAAGGTGCTGGCAGAGTCCAGATAGCGTGGATATTGCTCCACTGACAAGAGCGCAGCTTTTAAGTTATGATTGATTGATTGAAACTATAAAAATAATTGTAACAATTTTAGGTGCGGACCACGCCAAGCTGAAGCCAGCCAAGGAGTGCAAGCCCATCGAATATCCCAAGCCCGATGGCGTCATCACTTTCGATCTTCTGTCATCAGTGGCGTTGACAGGTAAATATTTATCTTACTTTTAAAAATACTTAATATAAATCGTGCACACAAAAAACACACTTTCTTTCTCATTTCTAAGACTGTGAAATCATTGACTTAAGATTCGGTTATGCCCGAAATTAACATCCAAGTTCGAATATTTATATCAAGCTCCGCGCAGATGGGTCACCGGTGGCTGTCGCGCGCCACGCTCTTTTCATCATCATCGTCATATCAGCCTATTGCAGTCCACTGCTGGACAAAGGCCTTTCCAAGACGGCGCCAACTTTCACGGTCCTCCGCTTCTCGCATCCAGCCACTACCGGCCACCTTCCTCAGGTCATCGGTCCACCTAGCAGGGGGGTGTCCAAAACTACGTTTCCCGAGACGTGATCTCCATTCGAGAACCTTCCTACTCCAACGCCCGTCGGTTCTGCGACAGACATGACCAGCCCACTGCCACTTCAGCTTCCTGCACGTCTGAACGATATCTATGACTTTCGTCTTTTGGCGGATGATCTCGTTTCGGATTCTATCCCTTAGCGAGATCCCCAGCATAGACCGTTCCATAGCTCGCTGAGTGACATGCAGTCGGTGGGCCAGCTTGACTGTCAAGTTCCACGTCTCGGCTCTGTAGGTCATGACAGGTAGGACGCACTGCTCTTCAGGCATTGCCCTTTTATTCCGCGCAAACGAAGGTGCTCGTTGGCCGATACAGTTGACGATCCTCTGCTAGATCCTTTGACAGATGTTTTGTCAAAATAGCGAGTGGCCGCCACCGGTGGCGTGTCGCGAATACTGAGTCGCGAGAGTATTAAAAATAATGTAAAATCTTGTCGCTAGCCACCGGTGGCTGTGGTCGGTGGCCCATCTGCGCGAAGCTTAGCGTATATATTGAAACCCTTCAGCCGTGGCTACCGTGCACTGTTCTAATGGCTATACGCAAATAGCCGGGGTTGATATGATTCTTGGATTACAGATGGTTATTAATTTCGGGCGTAGGACGATACTATGATCTGGATTTCTTTAGGAAGATAATGAATAGGCTGTTACGAGTCAGACATGACCCATCTTTGGCCGCACAGTCAGGTGAGATGGCGGTCAAACGTCTGCCTTATAATAAAAAAAATGTATTTTGATTATGACTGCCACAGTGAGCTGGCTTGTGTTTTCAATTAAACTAGAAAACTAATAACACAATATTCGTCGACTGACCAACATCTTCAGCAGGTAGTTGAGAGAGGATTCGCCCGATTAGCAAAGGATTGTGGATTCGAGTCCTACCTGAGGATGGTTGACGAATTTTTGTGTGCAATATTTATAAATACTATTTTTTTTCAGGCACAAACCACGAGGCAGACCAGCCACCGCATCTGACCCTCAAAGATGACTCCATCCCCGTCAAGCGCAATCTCGCCGTCTTTGATGGACCCGAAGCTAGATTCTGCCCTGCAGGTTGGTACCAGGGTTGTGGATGATGCAGGGTTTTTAAATATCAGCGTATGCTGATGATGATGTTGATTTTCTGTCATTAATATCAGCTGATGCTGATGCTGATATGTCACTACTTAAAAAACAGACATACTCTTCTGGGTGCTTAGTCTTTAGGTGATTTTTCAACGATGTATTCGTTCTACCATTGTTTGAGAGTTTAGGCAGTGGATTACACGTGGAGGGCGACAATGATAGGTGGAAAATTGGTCAGGTCGGGTAGGTCGGGCGCTTATAGCTAGGTACTTGCCACATCAGTTTTCCGGGGTTTTTGGTGTCACTTCACAACAGGCCACAATCACTCGAAATGTCTGTAAGGAGCTTCACAGGATACACACGCGGCGAAAGCGCTCTGGTTGGTAGTACATGTGTCATAGGTAACGTCTCGGTGGCAACTGGGGGCTCCGGGGTTCTCACGGTACGTTTTAAACAAATAAAAACTAGGCAGGTACGCGTGCGGGTGCGCGCGGCGCAGTATCAATAGGGTACACAAACAAATCAAAATATTGTAGTAAACAACCATGTTCTACCTTTCCGAGAGTAGTTGTTAGTGCAAATATTACACTGAGCGGTTTTTTTAATTTATGAGTGTAACATACACACATCAACACTGTCTAGGGATATACAAAACATAGTATTATTATATCCAAAATATCCCTAGACAGTGATGATTAGTATATTTCCTAATAAAACACGCGAGTTAGAGGTTTACCACAGACTAAATATATTTTCTTATTTGTGTTGCCAACTTTACAATAAATACAGATGGCGCTAGATGACACAATAATTTTGTTACTTTATAACACCACCCCTTAACAAAATTAAAAAAAGACAAACTATTATGTTACAATCCACCCCTTAACATGAGCAGGGATACATAAAAACACTACTTTGTTTTAGTGTACAAAAAAAACTGTTTCAGCCTATTCAATAGGAAAAATGCCGAGCTTTTTCATAAAATAATAATGTTTAACAGATCCTAAGCTTTTGGTTAGTATATCTGCTGGCATTTCCGCAGTTTCCAAATATTCAATTTTAATGTAATTGTTTGCTACAGCTTCTCTAACAAAATGGTATCTTATGTCAATGTGTTTTGACCTACGGTGAAATACAGCATTTGACACTAATTTCTGAGCACTTTGGCTGTCATTATATAATGTGATTGGTTCTGCTGAATCACCTACAATTTCGCAAAATAAATTATTTAAATAAATAGCTTCCTTACTTGCGTCTGACATAGAGATATACTCGGCTTCGGTAGAGGACAAAGCTACATTTCTCTGTTTTCTACACTCAAAAGAAATTAAACTATTTGACAATTTAAAACAAAAGCCAGAGAAAGATTTCCTGTCATTTACATCTGCACCCCAGTCGGCGTCTACATATGCCTCAATACAAGAATCATCTTTGCAAAATAAAAGACCATAATTTTTAGTTTTCTTTAGATAGCGGAGAATTCTCTTTGCATGCTTCCAGTGAGTCTGATCATGAGAGTTATTAAACTGGCTGAGGTAACTCACGCTATATGCAATATCTGGCCTTGTTAGTACAGCTAGGTACATTAAGCTGCCTATCAGCTGTTGATATGGGTAAGTATCACATGGATTCGGAGACTTATACAATTTTAAATTAGATTCCATAGGGGTTTCAGCAGTTTTACAGTTTGACATATTGAATCTACTTAGCAAGTCATCAACATATTGTGATTGATCAACAGTTATAGAATCCTTATCAATTTTTACTCTCAAGCCTAAGCTTTGTTTCAACTGACCCAGGTTTTTAATCTTAAATTCTAGGCTCAAATGATCTACTAATTTATTTGTTGCACTTGGGGAATTAGAAAACACAAAAAAATCATCGACAAACAGGGCAACAATAACTTTGACATCACCTATAAAATTGGTAAATAAACATGGCTCATACTTTGACTTTTTATAACCTAAATTTATCAAGTAATCATTGACTCTCTGGTACCAAGCCCTAGAGGACTGTTTGAGCCCATAAATGGCACGTTTCAACTTTAACACTTTATTTTCAATATTATTAGGCTCAAACATTACAGGTTTTTTCATATAGACAGTTTCATGCAAGAAACCATTCAAAAAAGCAGTGGTGACGTCCAAATGACTTATGTCAAGGTTTAATTTCGCTGACAGAGCAAATAACAACCTCAGTGTTGAATATCGAAGCACAGGGGAAAAGGTTTCATGAAAATCTATACCTGCCTTTTGGGTGAAGCCCTTAGCCACTAATCTTGCCCGATAACGCACATTATTTGAACTGTCAAACTTCTTTTTAAAAACCCACTTGCACTGCACCACTGAGCCATCTTGAGGGTGATCGACGAGTTCCCAGGCTTCATTTTCTTCAAATGAATGTAGCTCCTCCTTCATAGCTGCTTTCCAGAACTGGGACTCTGGTCCATACAGGGCTTCTTTTAATGTAATTTCTCGATTACTTCTGTCTTCACATTCTGTAATACATAACTGGTTGAATCCATATCTGTCAGGCTTTCTTCGTATTCTCCTAGGTTCACTCTCTTTTGGTATAGTTATGTCTAGTTCTGATATAGTGTCACAGAAACTGTCATCTGAGGTACTCACCGAAGAAGCTTCTGGATCCACAATGAAGGTTTCATCATCACTTCCCTTCTCCTCTGATACCGTACTCTCAGTTACTGTTTCTTCCAGTTCATCAATTGCTGAAGACTTACACTTCACTGGGATATCCACACATACTGTAGGAGTTTCCATGACAACTATATCTCTACTGGTAGTTATAGTGTTATTCTCAGGATCAAAAACTCTGTACCCCTTTACATTATCAGCATAGCCAACCAAAATCAGACTTTTGGCCTTCTTGTCCCATTTAAGACGTTTTTCACATGGGACATGCACCATAACCTTACTACCAAATATACGTAAGTGGCTCAAATTTGGTTTATGTCCTGACCAGATTTCAAAGGGTGTCTTATTGTTCAACCCTGTAACCACAGATCTGTTTCTCAGATAGACCGAGGTATTGGTTGCCTCCGCCCAGAATTTCTTGTCTAAGCCTGCATCAAAAAGCAAACACCGGGCTTTCTCAACTACAGATCTGTTCATTCGCTCACACACTCCATTTTGTTGTGGCGTATAGGCATTAGTTTTTTGATGAACTATTCCTTGCCTTTTCAAATAATTCTCAAATTCTTGGTTGCAGTATTCACCGCCATTGTCTGTTCTCAATACTTTCACTTTTCTGTCTTTCTGGTTCTCTACCATCGACTTAAATTCTTGAAAGTATTTGAATACTTCACTTTTTGCCTTCATGAAATAAACAAATGTCATCTTGCTGTAATCATCCACAAACAAAACATAATATCTGGATCCACCAATAGATAACTCTTCCATTGGGCCACAGACGTCTGAATGAATAACTTCCAGCACATCTTGCGTTTGTGATGTACTCTGCTGAAAGGGTAATCTGGCTTGTTTGCCTTCACAACATACTGTGCACGAGGATTTACTTATGTTTGCTTCTTCTGGGTATGATATTCCATCGACAGCTCCAGTTTTCATTTTATTTAAACTTGTGCTGTTAATGTGCCCTAAGCGTCTATGCCAAGTCTCGCTTGGTGCCATGGCAGAGGCTGCAAACTGTTCTTCTTTAGATGTGTGTAATCTGTACACCCCATCTGTCAACTCTGCTTGTCCAACCAGGTCTTTATTTTTATTGTAAATAGAGCAAGCATTCTCTTTGAAGATCACGCTGTTGCCGTTTTCTATCAATTGGCTAACTGACAGCAAGTTTGTTGTTAAAGTTGGGATGCACAATACATTCGAAACTGTGACGTCGTATTCGTCGTCGTTAACGACGGTCACTATGCTGACGTTTCCTGAACACAGCACTGGGACGCTTGTCTGGTTTGCGATTATCACTTCTTTTATATCAAGTTGATGCGAAGGGTTCTCGATTAACTCTTGTCTCGCCGACATGTGTCTACTAGCCCCACTGTCAATGTACCAGTTATTGCTGTTAAATTTTCCACTCAGGAAAATAGCACTAAATGCATTTGTTGTCTTTTTCTTGCTTATTTCAGAGTTAGGACATTGATTTTTGTAATGCCCTAGCTGTTTACATTTGTAGCATTTTATTGTTTTGACATTGACATTTGACTTTGACGTTTCTTGAGCTTGGTTAAGATGGCCGCTTTTGGTGTTGCCACTTCTCGAGTTCTGTACTCTCTTCGCTATGAATGCATTCTGGGAACCGGAAACACTTCCAGTTTCCGCACACGAGTCTATCAACTTTGTTTTTATGACGTCTGCACTGATTGCAATTCCTGAGTGTTCAATGGCCATAATCATTGGCGCGTACCTTTCTGGTAATCCTGCCAGCATTAATGCACCAACCCATTCATCTGTAATCTCAAATCCCGTTCCTTGTAATCTTTGACTGGTTTCGATGATTTGAGTTACGTAGTGGGTAATCGAGTCGCAAACTTCTAGGCGTATGTTGATAAGATTCCGAAGCAGGCTGATTTTTCTTGTATACCCCGAATCATCGAACATATTCTTCAATTTAGTCCATAGGTCATACGTAGTCGTAGCTTGCCTTATGTGAGCGTAAAGTGATGGATCGATCGTAAGTATAAGTTTCGCCTTTGCTTTGCAATCTTCGGACTTCTGTTCACTAGTAGCGGTCGCCGGTAGCTGTTTCTCAATAGCGGCCGCCATGCCCTCCAACACCAACACATTTTGCGCCGCAAAACACCAATCATCATAGTTCTCGCGGCCTTTCAGTTTTGGAACACTCGCAATATAGTTCGTCGACATTTTTATCACAAAACCGCACAGCACAGTAACGTATTTACATTTATTTTTTACTTAAATGGGTCTGGGCCCATAACCTAATAAAACACGCGAGTTAGAGGTTTACCACAGACTAAATATATTTTCTTATTTGTGTTGCCAACTTTACAATAAATACAGATGGCGCTAGATGACACAATAATTTTGTTACTTTATAACATTTCCAACTTTCGCTTTTCATGGGCGGAGGCATTGTTAACAAATTAATTGATTCACTTTACAACAGTGGTGCACGCAAATTTCGTGTTTGTTTACCAATCAATCAACCGACAAGTGCCGACAAGTAAATATTTTGTCCTCGCGATGAGCATCAGCATTAAAGTCAGCATCTAATGATGCGGATGCAGGTATTGAAAATGATGCGGATAATCAGCTGTTGCTGATGCTGATATTCTCAACATTCTGGTTGGTATAATTATTTTTATAACTTAAGCAATTATTTTGCAAGTTTTTACGAAATTGAATTAAATTTCGCTCACAAAAATTAATCGACTGTGTCATCCGATGGGACTCCGGATAGCAAAGGGACGTGGGTTCGAGTCCCACCGTTGGTATTCAAAGCAATAATGGTACGCACGGCTGCACGTCAGACTACCCACTTTGACCCTGAGACCGCCTCTATTCCCTTTGTAATAAAAACATTTTTCGTAGTTCACATGGGTAAGCTGACGTGCGGCCGACCGTACTACTAACGCTCGAAATGAGTAACCGATCCCACATCGAAGATTAAAATCTATTTTTATTGTTTGCGGAATAGAGATTGATTTAAATCTTGTATTAAGAAATGGTTAGTCATTAACAGGCGTAAGAGTGGATGGGTAAAATGCATCAAAAACATGCATTAGTACTTTATGTTTGAGAGTTTAGGCAGTGGATTACACGTGGAGGGCGACAATGATAGGTGGAAAATTGTTATGTCTTGGCGCTTATAGCTAGGTACTTGCCACATTAGCTTTCGGGTATAACTTCACAGGCCACAATCACTCGAAATGTCTGTAAGGAGCTTCACAGGATACACACGCGGCGAAAGCGCTCTAGTCGGTCTAGTACATGTGTCGTAGGTAACGTCTCGGTGACAACTGGGGGCTCCGTGGTTCTCACGGTACGTTTTAAACAAATAAAAATAAGGCAGGCAGGCGCGCGAGTGCGCGCGGCGTAGTATCAATAGGGTACACAAACAAATCAAAATATTGTAGGAAACACTTTATTATTTAACAGTTTCGGCTAGGAATCGAATATTTAATACAGTGGAAGAGTAAGGCCATTTACAAGTTTCCATTTATAGTTAATGTGTTAGTATTATTATAATTCTAAACATCACCGGTGTGCACAACCCAAAGAACACGTCGCTCAAAGCCTTTTTAACTTGCGTTGTCTGATCTCATACAATAAATCAAAGTTTTGAGGCACTATGGTGGCAGTGGTCTCAGTAGCGTGCATTGGTTTTGTAGTGAGGTAAGCACGTACAAAAAAAATCAAGTCAGTATTGATAAAGATCATATCAAATCAATATTTTCAATACATAGTACCACAAAATCATTTCGCCTAGATCTGTTAAAATACGCAACGGATTTTAATGCAGTTTTCACCTATTGGTGATATAGATAGAATTATCCAAGAGGAACATTAATATGTATAATACATGCACAATTAACCGCAGTTATAGAATTAAGTTATATTGCATAACAAAAACAAGAAAACAAAGTTCAATAATGTCCCGAGTAAATTACCTACTTACCTAAGTTTTTTGAGAACTAGCAAAGAACAGTATTTCTTACCTAGTTTTATTTTTATTGGTACATCTTGTCCTAGTGCGCTGATTTATTAAACCACAACAGTTAATAAGCAAAAGAACGAATTTATAAGACATGCCATTTAACTGATATTAATTTTTATAAACAAACTAAACATTAATTAGGTACACTTGTTATTTCTCCATCTTTTTGATAGTAAACACACTGCTTTGAATCCCGTAAACAATTCAAATCACTCAAAACAGCAAAAGAAATCGCGTAACAATAAAACTACGGTTTAAAATACTCGCGGGATGAAAGCAACTAATTACCTAAAAATTGGCCGGCGTAAACTTTGTGTTAAAACTATTGTTTGAAAAACTTTTTTTCTAAAATACTACTTATTCTTTTTTTCTACTTGTGGAACGATTTAATGTTAAATGATAAATATAATTATGATTTAAGCACTTACCATCACATTCATTTATTTGATAATGTAATGTTTATAATAAAATAATACGCGGCAGTTCGGAACGCACGCCATCTTGTGTCGAGAAACATGCCGCCGCCATACACTTTTTAAGTTGTTTCTTTCTAATATTACTTCGGACAATAATTTATCAATACAATCAATAAGTAAAAATAAAGATATGATTTATTAGTGTCAAAACAAACTTTTAGATAGTTTAAATGTTAAAGTTGTTCGTAATAGTAATAAGACGTGTTTTGATTGCACTCCGAAGTGTTATCACGCCATCATGTGTGAGTACGACAAAAAACTATTTAGTTCGGGATTTGTGCGAGAAAGGTAGATGGTAGGCTTGCCTTTAACCGAAGTACGGCGAATGTCACGGTTTTTAGCTTTACCAATATGAATAGTGTGTCATTTTTAATTTGGTCGGCTTTTATATAGAAATATGCGGCTATGTCGTTAAGGGCTAAAATTGCGTGAGTGGAATCTGATAGGCAGCCGCGAGAATGCCTACTGCTCATACAATGGTGCAAGTTGAGCGGTTTAGCTAAGAGATAGGACTGGACATAGACCGACGACATTTTTCTCACAATTATTTTAATGGCAATCGACAAATTTTGGTGAGGTAGGCACTGCTTAACTGCCTATATGGACTGCACGCCACTGAGTGGTCTTACCATCATCATCCTAGTGTTATCCCGGTTGTGCACTCGCACGCGAGGGCCCAGGGTCCGCTGACCATGATCCAGGATGTGGCAGATCAGGTAATTACAGTGGAGCGACTGCCATCTGACCTCCGTGACCCTGTTAACGGGGGAACCTGACCAGTTTTGGTCTGGAACCATGATCATTCAGTCACCTGAATGTGGAAGAGGTCTAATGTAAGATAAGGGAATGATGTTCAAGGACCGTTTCATAACGTCAAAAAATGTAGTCATGTAGTCGGTAAACTGGCCAAGTATAAGTCGGACTCGCGCACGAAGGGTTTCGTATTAGCCACCCTTATCACTTAGAGCGCATTCACATTTAGGTGACTTTAGCAGCGCGACTATAGATTAGCACGACTTAAAAGTCCAAAATATGGTCATCATTATATGATATGGCTCGGCGCCTTGACTGAATGCAGTGAGCGCATGCAATTGTCGCGCAGCTTCTACCGTTTAAAGTATGAAATCAGTCGCCTAAATGTGAAAGCGCCCTAAGTTAACCACACCGCAAAAAAAATAGACAAAGTATTTGATGTTAATTTCAACTTTATACCTCCACGCGTTCCTAAATAAAACGGTCTTGGCGGACCGACGGACAACAAAGTTATCCTACGAGTATATGTATATCCTATAAGTTATCCTATTTTCCTTTTGAGGTACGGAACCCGGATAGCGAATCGGATATGGTGCGTAAATAACCGTTTGTTTATTTTTTATTTATTTATTTAAACTTTTTGCACACAGTTTATTGTACAAATGGCGGACTTAACGCTAAAAGCATTATCTACCAGTCAACCATAGGTCCAAACAGAGAAATACAGGCGGTGCAAGATATCGTAAATAAGGAAAAAGATGAAACCGAGAAAACCACTGCAAAATACTCTTAAGCATAGCAATTAAGAAAATAAACATAGCAATAGACATACATACTACGTACATAAATAAAATAGATGATATAGGTACATATTGATACATAAACATACATATGATACACATACATAATAGTAATACACAGAACACATTTCTTCCATTAAGACAGAACAGAGAGTTTTTCCTGGTAATGAATTCTCAAAGCCTTCCTGAAGGAAAATTTTGAGGTAGATTCCTGGATATTTGTGGGGAGCCCGTTCCAGAGACGAGTGGCCGTAAGAGTGAAAGAATTGGACATAAAGCCAGAAATATGATGCGGGGTGAGAAGTCGGAGAGAGTTACTAGAGCGGAGGTTTCGATTATGAGAAGTATGGAGGAAAGCAAACTTATCTTTAAGATAAGACGGAGAGTTGAGGTTAAAGAGAATGAAGTATAACATGCATAGTGTCCGAATGTTCCTACGTTGCCGTATAGGAAGCCAGCCGAGCTGAGAGCGAAATTGGGAGATGTGGTCATATTTGCGAAGACCGAAAGTTTGTTGTGTATAATAAACATAATGCTGCTTATTTGCAGGTGTATACGAGTTTGTACCCATGGAATCTGGTGACGGTCAAAGGTTGCAAATCAACGCACAAAACTGCATTCACTGTAAGTATTAATATCCCTCTATAATTTATGTATATTGAATAAACGACTTGTCCTCTTTTTGTATGGAGGCTGGTTTTTTATTCTAAGATATCACCAACCACTAATAACCCTATATTTATATTTAAGCTACAAAAATATAAAACACGTAACCATAGAAATCAGGATTTTAAACGCCTCCATTTTTGAGAAAAAATATATTTTGTAACAGGCATCATCCATTGATCACTTACTTGTATTTCCTGGCTGTATGGCTATGTACCATTGCCTTTCCACTGGTGGATAAATACTACAAGGTACTACCACAGATTATATAATAGGTACTAACTGTCAATGGAATGTCAATTTTTTTTTCATGCGTTAATTGATATAGGCGAAGGTGCGGTTTCTGTACAGACAAAGAGAAAAATTAATTCAATTTTTCTCTAAATCGGAGGCCTTAAAAATATATTAATTATGCAGAAAGGCTAGTTTTTGTGAACTCTTTAATATAATATTTAGTTTATTCTGGTTAGAAATATTGACGAATAAAAAACCATTAATGGACAAGTCCTTTCATTCAAATATATAAACACATTTCATATTTAGGGCGTGTTTTCTACTCTAATATTATAAAGAGGAAAGAGTTGAATTTGAATAGGCTCCGAAACTACTAGACCAATTCAAATGAAATTTGGTACAGAGATAGTTTGAGACCCTGAGACACTACTCCTGTTGACGATGTCCGTATTTTTGAGTCTAGCCATCACACTCGTTCGCGTTGTCATTATGTTGTGAGTGAAAGGGACGGCTACATTCGAAAATACGGATATCGTCAACCGGAGTAAGGCCTCTGGCCTGGGAGCGACATAGGTTAGGCTAGGCTTTTTGTCGCGATATAAAATCATCATGGGGTGAAATGGGGGATGAACGTTTGTATGGAAAATCCGACTTTTGGCGCAAGCGAAGTCGCGGGGAACTGCTATTTTTTTATTGCTTTGACCGAATCTCATCGGCTGGTAAGCGATGACCATGCCTGTCCAGCAATACAAAACTATATAGTAAACTAGAATACTGTTTAGTAATAGCCTATTCACTCTTTTCTTGAAAGCATCCATATCCTAGAGTTTAGTGAACACTTCAGCTGGCAACTAATTCTACTTTGGTAATCGGCATTAAGTCTAAGGTCCAGGTACTAAAGCTCAATTCTATTACCCGTTACCACAGCCAGCTATAGTCTTAAATTGTTTTATATACAGGTAAGACATGCGACATCAAGGATCCTTCGCAGAACATCAACTGGGTGGTGCCTGAGGGAGGCGGCGGTCCCGCCTACAACGGCATGTGAACACACAAACACACACACATAGATTATGTGTACAACATGGCTCTCTACATAAATCTCTGACTAATTCTAAAAAGTATCCAGACTGAAAGTTAATAATACCTCAACGGCAGAATTAATCGCCCATATAAGTATTTTTTTACTTGTGTACCAATGACTTTTTCTAAGTTATGTACGTTAGTTGTTTCACTACGGACCAGGTTTGGATCATGGTTACACGTTTAGTCGTGGTTCCCCTGCTAACAGGGTCACGGAGGTCAGATGGCAGTCGCTCCACTGTAATTACCTGATCTGCAACATCCTGGATCATAGTCAGCGGAACCTGGGCACTCAAAGTCAAAGTGAAAAATAATTTATTCAATTTAGGACAGAAAATGCCACTTATGAACGTCAAAAAATTTAAAATCAGTAATATTGGCACTCGCGTGCAAGTGCACAACCGGGGTAACGCTAGGAAGATGATGATTAGTATTTTTTTACTCATTAAAACACAGTCCCCCTCTGACCACGAACGCTGTAAAGTGTTCGAAACTTCAGGTTTTAAATAAAATGTAAATAAATTGCGAAGTAATCCGTAAAATTGTGTTTTAATGAGTTCAACAATTTGCGTAAACGTATGAAACAAGTATTTTTTTATGCAAACATGCTTACTTCGCAGGGTTACAACGGAAAAAGTACTTACACAACTGGTTAATTAAATATTTATCTTTCAACTATACCTTTTAATTAACTACAGAAATTACTCTATTACCTCAAAAACAATGAAAGAGTAACTCTGATTGCGCGTTCCATGCAACGTTATATGAAAGGTAGAAAGTGAGTGTGTATTTTTAAAGACATGAATAAGTTTATGTAGTCGCTTGGATAGTTTTATTCAGAAATGAACATTTACCTCGTTTATTGTTTTAAACATCAGTATATTTTTACTATTAATTTTTTTCTTGTGACCCTGTGAAGCATGTTTGTATAAAATTACTCGATTGGTGGTTGATTCTGCTGTTAAGTGTAGATTATTCTCCAAGCAGTCAAATTAGTTCTTCTATCCGTTATACTAAACTTTGATTTTTAGTACGAAAAAATGAAAATCGTTTCCCAGCAAATATTTCTTTTGCAAACAATTTGGTTTGACGGGGTTTACGGACTCCTTAAGACTTTTTTTACACCCTGTATTCAAGTACCCAAGAGCTATAGCTATCGATTATTTATTGCACTGATTACCCTTTAGAGAGCCATGTCATACTGTAATATTTAACTGCTGCAGTGGCTTCGTGATATACGTCAAAAGCTGCTATTAGTCTGAGATTCATCTTACGTTAGATATCATCATTATGTTATAGTACGTGTCAGATAAACGTGCATAAAAGGTCGTTCACCTTGACAACTAAAACCTTGTGACACGTATCATTTGTCTCTCTAACTAGCGATTATTACGACTTTTGATTTTTGGGTTCAAGGTCGACCCGTACCGAGGTTCATTTGTTAGACAGATTCGTATCGCTACTCGGCTTATAGTTAGGGTCACCGCACTTCGCATACTGGCGTGCAGTGGTACACGGGTGACGGTCTGCAGGGGTGACGGGTCAATGAATTTTTATGCACCGTTAAATGGCACGAACTATACTCATGTTAGTCATTCAGAAAGGACCAAATTAAAATCAATCAACTAAAAATATATGTCGTTTGATCCAAACATCTGAAATTAAGTTGTGAATATGCTCAAACAAATCCAAATGTAAGTGCATAAGCTTAAATATTTTTACGAATATTTTTGATATTTTGGACAACTTTTTAAAATATTTGTAACTAAATCATGTCGACATATTTTTGTACGAAAATTTCATTCATACATTTTAATCATCGTCCTGGTACATCAGTTACTAACATATTAAAAATATATACAATTTTCCGTCGTGAATGGTAGGTATATGAATTTGTGTGAATGAATCTTGTAAAGTGTGAGAGGGTGTTATTTCATATTAGCAAGTAAGTGTTAATTTTATACAAAGATTTACCTGTAATAAATTATATTTAAAAAAAGATGTGTTTTTTAAAGTTTTGTTCAAACCGCGATCCACAGAAATTACGTCTGTAGGGATTTCATAAGACAGTTGCATGCGATTGGCGCTGCCTCGCCTTCCGCACGAACTTGTCTGATTTAACGTTTCAATACAGAAGTCCAATGATAGTGCATTTAAAAAGAGGTAGAGGAGTCATTAGGGCGCGGAAATTTATTGCCTCAAATTGAGCAAGTTGCTTAATGTTTCAATCAAATTTCGTACTTGTATGACATTTGACACGTAAAAGATCGTGTGCTCAGCGTATCAAAATCGAATCGCCGCCCAGTAGGAGATGACAATGATTTTTAAAATACAATATCAGTGCAGGAGTCAATGATTTAAATACACTGTCCCAAGTCTATAGCTCATTTAGGACAAGTTGCAGTAAATCAAAATGAAATTATTATTTCGTTTTTTATTTCGTTTTATTGTTATTTACATTAAGCGTGCAAGTGATCTACTAATTTAAAATTTCGTCGACTAGGCGTCTGCTGCTTGTATAGAACAACTGGTAGGGTATCCAATGATTTACCACCTTAAGAGTTATGGAACAAGCAAACATAATTTTTGAAAAAACGAAACACCCGACTACTATTTTTTTTATATTTTTGAAATGTTCTTTTTACTGGCTTTCATTTGATACCCATATTGATATGGTAAGGAAGAAATCAATCCCCGCTCCCCCCTTTATTTCATTTTGCGGGCGCCATTTTTTAAATATATATAGCCTATGGTTGAGCCTGTCACTCTCACAATTTTGACCAATTTAACGACACCTCATATGTCAAAAAACTGTCCAGCCGTTTGGGCTGTAGGCCGTGCCAAACAATTATATATACATACATACATACTTAAAAACATACATACATACTCTCGAAAAACATAACCCTCCTTCCGCAGTCGGGTAAAAAAAATTTGAACTACTCCAAGTTTGAATTCAAACAACTGCTTACAGCTTATTTTTCCGTTCTTCTTTATTAGGAAACACAAGATACAACCATTGATTTATTATATGTATATCTATCTTCTATACATATAATAAAACCGTAAAACCAATGCGTCTGTACATTGAGAATTTTTACCAAAAACGAATTAAGGGTGATGTTAAAATAGTAACAGAAAAGGAATCTACAACTTTTATTTTTTTTGTTTGTTTATCTGTTTGTACACGCTAATCTCCGGAACTACTGAACGGATTTGAATGAAACTTTTTTATTGTGTAGCTATTGATTCTGGGCAAATACTAGGCTATAACTTATTTTGAAGATCGGAGTACCTGACGTGGAACCTTAGCAGTACACTTAAACCAAGAGAGATATGAAAGCAGCGCTTTAAAAAAAGTTATTTAGCGTGATGAGCATTTTCTATTGACGTACACAAATTGAAGGTCTGAAGCAACTGATATGGAACCCTAGCAGCTCAGCTCAATTATAAGAGATACGAATAGAGCACCTTAGGGAACATTGTTAAGCGTGATGAGCACTTTCTATTGATGTACACAAATTGAAGGTCTGGAGCAACTGATATAGAAGCCTAGCAGCTCAGCTCAGCTATAATGGATATGAATAGAGCGCCTCAGGGAACATCGTTAAGGGTGATGAGCATTTTCTATTGAGATATGAAAAGAGCGCCTTAGGGATCATTGTTCAGCGTGATGAGCATTTTCTATTGACTAACACAAGCAATTGATATGCTAAATTACTTTAGATTGATTTTCAAACTCTCAAGGTAATCCTACTGTCTCCAAGTTACGATCTGGTGACGGAAACCTGGAGAAATCGAGAGAATCCTTCAGATAATTTAATGGTGCTGACCTTAACGCTAAGTAGTTCGTGGATACTTTCACCACAGACATTTTGTCGAAATTTTGTTAAATTAATGTATTTGTTAATTTAATTAATGAAAGATCAAAGTCAATTGGCACTATTTATTTATACTACTTATCATCTACTAACGGAAATTAAACTATAAGAATAGTCTTACTTTACGATATAGGTAGGGGAAAGGGTAGGTAGGCCTTTGCCCTGCAGTGGACACGACAGAATCCTAATAATAATAACTTTACGATAGTAGTTACTTACAAACCGACCTTTGAGTAGGCTAGGGACACAATAGATAGATGCCACATTCATCTGTTGCGTAGGGAGGTTTGAGTCTGACCTGAACACTAAAACTTAAAGTTACCTATATTTTTTACAAATGAATAAAACTGCCTTCAATATAGTAACCTAAATATTTTAAAAATTACCTTTACACTTTTACTAACAAAAGATATAGTTACGACAATATTTAGTTTTGGAGTCAGTGTCACTGCCATGCAAAATTTTCTTACCAGAGTCGGATGGCGAGGTGATAGTAACCTATCAAAAAAGAGTGCCTATTTACCTTGATTTTTCATTTCTCTCGTCTCCATACGACATGGTAGACTAAGAGATCATGATAGCTGGATGGCGGCGGGAGTATAAAATATTTTGTATCATCGAGTCCACGCGTACGAAGTCGCGGGCAACAGCTAGTAATAATAAATCAATGGATACAACCTTATCATAACTTAACAGCTGATTGATAACCATGACCATACAAAGGAATAGCTAATCTGTGATCATGACAGAAGTCAGAAGTTGACAAAATCAATAATGTCAATGATCTACAAACTTTGGATAAAGCCCGATTTTAACGAAAAATTCACGTGAAATGATTTCGATAAGCATACCATTCGTCTTTTTATGGATTTCGGTGAGTAGTAGACTTTGTATTTTCAGAGATATTCTTAATAGTTAGTGGATGTGAGGACATCCTGCAGGTAGGTACTCTTCTTCTTGGAGGAGATCAGTAGATAGTAACTTTCAATTCTTCTATCTTTGCGAGGATAAGGTAGGCATTAGGGCATTTAGTACTTTCGCAGTAGTCTCCACTTATAAGTAGCAAACAAGGGCTAGATTCCATTAAAGTGGAGAGGCGAGATATGCAATGTTACCACAGATGAATACCTAATGGAAACGAGCCGCATATTTTTCTCCTTCGGTTCGTGAAAACGACCCCTAAGGTTCCGCGCAGATGGGCCACCGGCCATAGGTCTCCGTTGGCTGTAGCGCGTCACGCCCTTTGGTCCCGCGCAATAGATCCTTTGACAGATGTTTATAAAAAATATGTATTTTAAATAAAAAAAATAGTTTCGAATACCTATCCCAGATATGTATATCACGCTGACACGCTCTCTTTTTTCCTAAGGCTGTAAATGTTAACCCATTACCACCGAGCCATATTGTCTGAAAAAATAACGCCCATCTTCATCATCAACTTCCGCGCACCTTCTCTCGGGACATAATAATAAACTATACACGATAGTTTCCTAAACGGCTCGGCAGATGTAGGCCAGTTTAATTTTTCGCATCATAAAATTGGCTCGTGACGCGATTTCGGAGGGTCCATTATGGCACTACGTCATGCCAGGCGGGGCCTAAATTACTCAGGTTGCACGGTTCAGTGGGCGAGCGGGGTTTACACGGTAGAGATTGCGCGTGACCACAGATTATATAATAGGCGTGACTTGATACCACTGAGGGCTTAGTGCGAGTTTTTTCATGCTCTCACCTTCGTCCATGTGACGAAAATTTTTATGGAAATTTGGTCAGCGCCTCTTTGCGAACAGAAGCACGTTTGCGAAACCTGTTTTTTTCTATGACACTCAGTCGATCGTGAGCGCGTGTGAGTTTCAAATGAAAACTCGCTCTAGGCCCTCGGAAGAATTAGATATTTACAAAGCATGGACTGTGATGACTGAAGACTTATTTTTAACCCCAGACGCAAAAAGAGCGGTGTTAAGTTTGAACGCTATGTGAGTCTGTTTGTGGCACCGTAACTTTTAAGCGGGTGCACTTATTTGGATGCATTATTTTATACAAAAAAAACTAACTAACGCGTTACATATTTGAAAGTAGGTTTTCTACCGGTTGTAACGCTTAGTGATCGAATGAGCATTAGGACTTGGACTTCGTACCTATTAAATTTCAATCTTAGTAGATATCTAGTGAGCTGTGACATCACCCAAAATAACAATTGGACTCTAAGTAAGCATATCAAAGTCTAACTTTGTCCAGACATTGGACTCAATTCCAATGTCCTCCGTCTAAGATTTCATTTCGGTACAGTCTCTCTCTTTCTCCGCTAAACAAACAAAAGAGATAGACTACAATAATTTAGAAACATCAAATTAAGTGACCCGATTTCTTCCGAATTTTTATAAGATTTTGCGTGTTTTTATCTAACTTACCCTACCTACTGTCCTACCTGCTAACCTACTGTCTACTGTCTATGGATTTAAATCAAATTTCACTTACAAAAATTAGTCGACTGTGTCATCCGGTGGGACTCGAACCCACGTCCCTCCGCTATCCGGGCGAGTGCTCTTACCAACTAAGCTACGGAGGACGTTAGTCAGTCGACGAATTTTTGTAAGTGCTTGCTACGCCAGTGAGCCGGCGTTCGATTTCATCAATACTTGGGGAATATACCCGCATGTATCCAATGGAAATATTTTTACAAATATTTAACCATCAGTTAAGATGAAATCAGTTTAACGTTTTATATTTTTATAACTTAAGCAATTATTTTGAAAGTTTTTACGAAATTAAATCTTTCACTTACAAAAATTAATCGACTGTCTATGGATTCTTTAACTTCCTTAGCAACTGACAGTTAAGTTGTTTTCGTAGTTCAAAATTTAAATAGTAAACTAACGTGCTGCCGACTGTACTTAATACTCTGTGCTACGACTAGCGATGGGCAAGGGAAAGAAAAAATTGGGATGGAAAAGAAAAATACGGGAAATTATGGGAAAAAACGGAAAGATTGGGAAATATTCCAATTCGGCGGGAAAATACTCAAAAGTGGACCTAAATTAATGAAATGCGGGAATTTAACTATTGTAACAATGGTTTTACGCCTATAGCACACCCTTACATAAAACCACAACAGTGGGACCACGCTACATTTGCCTGTTTGTCAGTTTTATTACACCAAACGTAAACTGCATGTTCTAATGCTTAGATTTATCTGAGTCTTTTTGTCTTTGAGATTCGACGATCCTGTAGTATACTTCCTATTACTGCCCACAATGTCGCGAATGGGTGCAGAAACGTAGACGTTTGAGAAGGATTGGAGAAATCTCGACGTAAAGAAACTGAGTCATAGTAAAATCTCTACATTAGAAACGGCAGTTTGGCTTCTGTTAAGTTTGAATATTTGAGACAAATGATAATAAAGTTAAATCTTCGTTATTAAAAACAAGAAATTCCGAAAACAAATTGGTAGGTTTGTTTTCTTCGAGGTGTCTGGGTGAACATACTTAATGTCCCGAGTGTGGTAAGTGAGCTATCAACGGAATCGTGAAAGAAAAGCGCCTCTTTTGTTTATATTTTTTTGCTTGTAAACTCGAAAACTGCTTATTTTATTTTAAGACACATTCATTTAGATTTTTTTTTCTGTAGGGCCAAAAGTTAACAAGATATTACAAAGTATCTGATTTGATAACAAGTTCAAAAACTTAATTTCAACTGCGGACAAATCTCGCAATACAATTTTTTTGATAAAGAAAACACTTCTAAAGTGGTAAAATAAAAATTAAAATGTAAAAAAAAAACTAAATTGGTAAATTCGGTAGAGTTTTTAAATACACACATCAAAAAGAGTTTACGATCACTGAAAAATCGAAATCTTTTTTGTAACGGTAGATTATAATTAATATGATTTCTTCTTCTTTTAAGATTCTTTATTTAAAAATATACAATTAGAATTCAAGACAATAAAACAGTTCAATTCTTTTTCCATATAAAAAGGCTTTCAGTCATAGCTTACGCTCACTCAGAAATCTGATTAAGTCAATTTTGACGGATTTTAAATATTTTTTCGCAAAAAGTTGTGATTGAAAAAATGCTAAAAAGATATTCAGAAGTTTTACGAGCAAGAATAGTAACTTTGAGGGAAGAAGAATACAGCACGCAGACTTGCTATATCCCAATCCTGTGTCGTGACCACGTTGCAGAGGTACCACGGGATGGGTAATTTAGCTGACCGACCGGTTCGGGCCACCTCTGGGCTTGAAGTTAGCACTCAGACCATTCGGAATTGCTTGCACCAGGCTGGAATTTCAAGCACAGAGGTCTTGGCGAGCGCCTCTGAATTCTCGGCAACGTCAACGACAGAGATTGGAGTGGGCTAGGCTTCGGCAGAATAAAGAAGATAAAGAAGAAACCATTTGGCAAAACTGTCTCTTCGTTGACGAATCGCGAATCAGTATCATTCAGATAACCGACGTGTCCGTGTCTGGAGAAGACCAGGAGACCGTGAAAGGCAAAGAACTGCTACAGGAAGGTATCGAGGCTTCATGACAGCAGACATGTATAAAGCAGTTGCTATTAATGGAATTGTCAGACCATTCCGAATAAACCATGGGCATCAATTTGTACTGGTCGATGATAATGCGCCCGCACATCGAGCTCAACGAGTCAATGCTGCTCTCCGAGAATACGACATCACAAGGTTAGACTGGCCTACTGGCTCGCTTGACTTAAACCCAATAGAGCACGCGTGGGATGCTCTTAAACGAGCTGTTTGGAACCGTCAGCCACGTCCCCAGACAGTGCCAGACCTCAGGGAAGCCGCTATCCAAGAATGGGACAGGTTACCCCAAGAAATGCTGGATAACTTGATCCTCAGCATGCCCAGGAGGATCTCCGCATGTGTACGAGCCAGAGGAGTAGTTATATTATATTGAATAAAAACGTTTTAATCATAAATTGTCGTTAAGTTTGGTTAAACAGTATTTTACTTTATATCAAATTTCTCTTACAATTGTGCTATGGTTAATTACTCTATTTTTGTTCTTAAAAAATTAAAATTAGTTTTTTTTCTTAATTTCAAAGGGTTTTTCTGTTTAAAGAAAACACACAACAAAAGATTTTTCTTGATAAAATTAAATTTAAAGAATGATATCAGTTTATGCTAGTGATCTCAAACTTTTTTTGATGTTATTCATACAAACACTAAAAAAAAAAACTTGCAATTCTCTTTAATTAAATCTATTACATGTGCAAAATCGCCTTTATTTGTTCGAAACATTAAATTAGTATTGCGCGATTTATCCGCATATGGAATAAAGTTTTTGAACTTGTCAACAAATCAGATACTTTGTAATATCTTGTTCACTTTTGGACCTATAGAAAAATAATCTAAATGAAATGAATCTAAATGAATGTGTCCTAAAATAAAACAAGCAATTTTCGAGTTGACAAGCAAAAAAATATAAACAAAAGAGGCGCCTTTCTTTTACTATTCCGTTGATAGCTCACTTACCACACTCGGGACTTTAAGTATGTTCACCTAGACACCTCGAAGAAAACAGACCTACCCATTTTGTTTCCTGAATTTCTTGTTTTTAATAACGAAGATTTAACTTTATTATCATTTGTCTCAAATATTCAAACTTAACAGAAGCCAAACTGCCGTTTCTAATGTAGAGATTTTACTATGACCCCGTTAACAAACGGGGTCTTAAACATAAGTCGAGATTTCTCCAATCCTTCTCAAACTTCTACATTTCTGCACCAATTCGCGACATCGTGGACACAGTAGTAGGAAGTATACTACAGGATCGTCGAATCTCAAAGAAAGAGAGACTCAGATAAACCTAAGCATTAGAACATGCCGTTTACGTTTGGTGTAATAAAACTGACAAACAGGCAAAAATAGCGTGGTCCCGCTGTTATGGTTTTATGTGAAGGTGTGCTACAGGCGTAAAACCATTATCAAAATAGCAAAATTCTCGCATTTTATTATTTCAAGTGCACTTTTGAGTATTTTCCCTATTTTCCCGACGAATTAGAAATATTCCGCATACTTTCCCCGAATTTGGGAATAAACCCAACAGTTGGAAATATTCCGGGGAGTAAACCCAACGCTAGCTACGACGTAAAGTCGTGTCGTATAAATCTGAATTGAATTCAGAGCAGCTTTTACGCTGCTTTGGATGGAATTAGCAGCGGATGTAAAATCAGCATTAAGTAGCAACAGCTAAATCTGGGGCGAGATTTGGGCTTTGCTTGCTCGAAGTGCACCTGGAAATTGTATTTTGGCTAAATACTAGTAATAACACGATAAGCGCAATTTAGCCATGGTTAGATACCTTGATTAAAGCTGCGGTTTCTGTGAGATGTGCCTAGCGAGGGATGTATTAAGAAAAAACCAATAAAATAGCTTCATTTGCTATTTTATCGAAGTTAGGCTAGTAGATAGAGGTTCTGGATAAGCGATAGCCCTTCTCAGGGCTGGTTTCTTCAGTGTTTCTTGTTAAGAGGGCTTGCTGTGGTAGCCACTCTATTATGCAATGACAGCTTCATTAATTACGCAATAAAAAATCGACAAGAGCTTGCAGTTAAACCAAGGCTCAGTAATTTGACAAACAAGGTTTCCTCTCAACAATGCAATGCATAAATAACCAACACACCCTCATTTTCAGTCCTCCCGCATCGCATCCCACATAATTATCTGCAAAAATTTCCTGTTCGGTTTTATGGCGGCCATAAACGTTGGTCGCGATAGATTGCCCATTAAAATCATTTTTCGTAGCGTAAAACTTGAGCCTCGACCCCATAACCGAAGCAGACTGGCACCTGCCCCATACATAAAAATAATACATAATAGAAAAATAAATAAAGTTAAACATTTTTAAGCGCATGAATCCGTCAAACCGTTATTGGTTTGTGGCGTGGACACTTCGTAGGTTTTGCGATTGCTCGATGAACCACCGCAAAACTGGCAGAATCCTCTCTCGTAAATGCGTGTGACTAAGCAATAATGATTAAGCACATAATAAATAAGTTCAGAGTGAAACATAATTATTGAAAAAACAAAACACGCGTCTGCAAAAATTATAATATTTTTGAAATGGTCTTTTTACTGGCTTTCATTTGATACCCATATTGATATGGTAAGAGGGAAAACATCAATCCCCCTCCCCCTTTGTTTCTATTTGCGGACGCCATTTTTTAAATGTAATATAGCTTAAGTCACTACTAAAACTTTGACGAATTCAACGAAACCTCACATGTCAAAAATTGTCTAGTCGTTTGGGCTGTAGGGCGTGCCAAACAATCATACATACCTACATACTCTCGAAAAACATAACCCTCCTTTCGCAGTCAGGTAAAAAAAGCTTACAATACTAGGTGTAAAAACCTATTTGATTGGTAGAGGTTGATTAGTAAACATCTTTTACTTGTATAAGTCATAAAACCGACGGCAAAGAGCAGTCTGCAGTAGAGAAATCTGAATGATAATTGGTGACACTAAAATTTGGAGAACTAAGCTGCAAAGCCTTGAACATAGGCGTACAGTGGCGTGCCGTTCTGTGTTGAACAAGCTACGTTTCGGCGAGTGTGCGAAGGCATCACACGAAATGACCCCATTTTACTATAGGGACAAAGACACGGGCGGAATTTCCACCCTCATGTCGTTGACATACCACTACTACGCACCAAACTTTTTAAATCTACGTTCCTCTTGCGTCTAAAGACTGGATTTGGTTGCCAGCTGAAGTGTTTCCTGATCACTATGATCTGGATTCCTTTAAAAAAAAGTGAATTTTAGCTGTTACTAGTCAGACTCAGACATGATCCATCCTCGACCGCGACTTCGCTTACCATCAGGTGAGATTGCAGTCAAAATTCTGCCTAATAATAAAAATGATAAAAGCTTGTAAAATCAATAATATTGGCTCATTTCCTTCGGGACGAAATACGAAATGGTCTGGATCACATGACTTGAACCTATATGATTTGAATTTGGAAATAGGGTGACGGACCCAAACGCCAGCACTGCACCAGTTACCAGCATACCGTAATTTACCGTAGAAAATATAAGATAAATGATTATGATTTCAAGGTTGCAAGGGTTAAATACACGTTCAGATAGTTTTAAATTATAGTACTAGCAACACTGTGTATAGTTTACATTTATCATAGCGCGGTATTCTTGAGGAGAAGTGAACTTTGTGTGATTAGAAGTGATTATCGGGCATTCTGACACATCAAGGTTAAGATTTGTCTTACGTTTATTAGTCATTTATTAATTAAATTAAAGCACTATTTAGAAATACTGGTATTTAAACACATTCTTAAAGTTTTGCGCATCTTACATTTAGTTAATTTTGAAGTATTATTTTTAATTATAATAGATATTTAGGGTTCCAATAACAGGATACTGAAATTTTAAGTTCTCCAATTACCAGCACACCTGCTAATACTTAGATAAAATAGACATAGTTTTCTTTTTAACGGACTTTGTTACTACAAGAATTGTAACATTCTCTATAAACATTTATGTAAATTGATACTGTGTGTGGTGTGCAATAAAGAGTATCTATCTATCTAAAAATGGTTGATTGTTGTGTAAAAAGTGATTAGCCTTGTTTTCCAAATCCAGCCCCATACTGAAAATCAATAAAATTTGTAAAAAAAAAGAATTAAATTATTTCTGCGTGTTTCACATCTCTTAAGATGAACCTATAAAAAAAACCCTTATAAAAAAGCCGGCCAAGTGCGAGTCGGACTCGCGCACGAAGGGTTCCGTACTATTATTTATTTCATCTTACTGCCGTACTCAGAGACGTCTATTAAAGTTAATCCTTAATTACCTAAGTCTCATGCAGTCCTTTTCCATTTCATTGACAAAGAAAGTGACAGAACAAGACTTTATTATAGATGTCATTCAATTGACGTCTTTGAGTGCGGAAATCAGCCACATTAAATAATTTATCCTAAAGGTTTTGTATTTAGTTCAAAATTATCCAACACCCAAGTTCTCTCCAGCACTGGAGTAATCCCAAAACACCTAATCAGCGCCCTTCGCAACCTTAATATACCAGAGAATACTTATATGACTAGGCAGAAAATGGTTGACTAGTAGAGACAGATTTTGGCATTAAGTCCGCCATTTGTACATTGTTTTTAATTTGTGCAGAAAAGTATAAATAAATAAAACTGGGTAAGCATATAACAGAAAAGATATTGACTGAAGGCTAAACTAATGACTGAGAGAAACATTTTTTATGTAGGTAAAACTATTTTTAAGGTTCAGTTTGTATTTGCATTTACTAATTACTAGTTTAATAAACCAAAAAAATATGTTTGTTACTTATTTACCTAGATTTATTTAAATAGTTTTCTGGTTTTTCTTTAAGAATAATTATTTTAAAGTTTATCTTACTAGTTCAAAGGTAATGTTCCTACTCTTCCAAAGATCTGTCCATTATAATTGACTGGAGTTGACAAGTAAGATGTTACGGTACTTTTTTTTACGTGCTTTAATTAGTAGAAATTTAAAAAGACTGATAATGACTAATAAAAAAATAAACAGCAAATTTTTCTTGAGGATATTTTATTTTTCCGCCCTTTAAAATGTGTAACAATTCGCTGTGCTGATAACTGGGTAAGTAAGTGACCATAATTGGTGATGACTGCTGATAAATGGAGATAGGCTTGTTTTTTTATATATTGTGATTTTAACTCAATAATGTTTAATAATAATTTAAAAGCCTTACTTTACACAACAGGTGATTATATTATCTATATTAATAACGCAACACAATAGTTATAGAACATTGTAATATATGAAATATTTAGAGTTGAAATTTAATGACCTCTTAAAGTGCTGATAATTGGGTCCGTCACCCTACTTAAAGATTGTTTTTTACCTCGCTTCTTCCAGGATTCTAGTCGTATTTGGAATCTCGGTACCATAGAATCTTTCGTTACGCTCAGGATTCAATATGACGCCCGTGTCGTAATATTCTAATATTCTGACTGCCTCGTTGATCTAGTGGTCAGCACGCTAGGTACTATCCACGAGGTTCCGGGTTCGAATCCGGGTCGGGCCGAGAGTGTTTGGGTTTTTCTGTCTTGAAATTATTTAGACACAGTTCCGGAGTCAGGAAGTCGGTGGTGTTAACACCCCCGTGCCTCGGAAAGCACGTTAAGTCGTTGGTCCTGCGCCTGATCTCTCTACGGTCATGTCGGACTGCCGTCTCACCGAATTATGAGAGCGAAGGAACAGAGAGTGCACCTGTGT
This sequence comes from Pyrausta nigrata, assembly GCA_949316185.1. Classification (NCBI taxonomy): domain Eukaryota; kingdom Metazoa; phylum Arthropoda; class Insecta; order Lepidoptera; family Crambidae; genus Pyrausta; species Pyrausta nigrata. Next base: position 10,913,837 of record OX438955.1, on the reverse strand, counting down.
ATATATATCACACACTTGTGCCCTATAATATGTCCCGCGCAGTTGGCTAATCTCTAGGCCGCCGTGGTCGAAATTCGGCTAGGAGTACATTATTAATATTCTACCATTACTTACCTACCTTAGTTGTAAGCACTGAACACACTGTATTTAAGCTCATTGTGTTAGTGGGACAAGGGGATAATGGGGGGTATGTGACTCGTTAGGGATCTTCATTTATAGTTTTATTAAAACATAAATTAAAAATGGCCTGATGAGCCTTATCCAAAGCCATTGTAGGAATTTATTAGTAGATATGTGTGTGTATTCAAATCTATAGCAATCGAAAATGTTACAAGTAATTCGTAGAGTAGAGAAGTAAGTAGAAGGTGACATTTCGTCATTGCTCCATAATAAACTAACCGCATCAATAAACTTGTATTTTTTCTGTAGGTTTCTGACGCAACTACGGAACACTATACTTGGCCGAGGCCCGATACACACTTGGCCAATATTTATTATTTATCGAGTCTTGTTTTTCAGAGTCAATAAAAATTCGTATTGGCCATTCAATGAACCCTTAAACGCACCCAGATGGGGCACGCGATACATTTTTGTGAATAAATATTGCTTACATGCTTATAAATAATTTATATCTATCATACCGTACCCCAAATTCGTGTTTGTTATTTATATTATGGAAGATACTCGCCTGTCAAACAATTTGTTATACTCATATAAACTCGGTTTATTCCAAAATCGTCTTGGAGCAACATTTCTCTACTTACAACGTCAGTTCCCTGATAAATACTTTATGCAAATTTAAATTGTGTTATTAAAAACTTAGTTTAATAAACAAAGAGAAAGCTATACTTGAATTTCTACAAGGAGAAAGCTATACTTGAATCAAGCTAAGCTTGAATTTGTGCGAATTTAAGCCCTAATAAACTAGAGACCCTAGGGTCTTGTTTTCAGTAAAGGGACTAACATGGCTTTCACAATTAGTATGCTCTGTAAAAAATAACTACGGCATTATGCGTATTATACTTAATAATAATAAGACTTATAAATAAAATAAATACGTCCATATGAGGAACGTGATTTTAACAATTTGCATAATACTTCAAAGGAAAATTTATACATTAAGGCTGTTACGAATGCTCTGCTTTAAAATAATAATAAATGGAGGTTCTTTATTGATTTATTAAAGAGTAAACGAGTGGCATAATTAAAAAAAACGCACAATAGCTTAAGCACACAGATTTAATCGCCGAATCGCACACTTACAAAGAATAATGATTATAGTTACTCAAACTGGCAGAACTTTAGCTTACTCAGTGGCTGCTGTGTACAAGTCTTGGCTTGGGTGGCTTGGCTGGGTTTGGCTGGCTTTGGCTATGAGTGGCGCTAGTGTCGAGTGGAGTTTCCGGTAGCGTTGTTAATAAATGAAATATATTCCCCGGTTGTGACGTAACGGTGCCTGAAGCGGATGTAACAAAAGTATACCAACAGCACAATGTACACATCAATTCCTTAAAACTAGTTATGGTTATATTCTTATACATTTGCTAATTAAAGATACACATAGCATTGGTCAATTAATAGTGAGAAGGAATGTTAAGCGCCTCGTTAGCACGGCACCTTTACATAATAAAATAGTTTAAACTTAATTAAGGGTTTGACATACAAGGCTTCTTATGAAAGCGTGTTTAAAACATTATAATTTTATTAATGTAATACTAGCAGTTCCCCGCGACTTCACCCGCGCTAAAAGTCGTATTTTCCATACAAATTTTCATCCCCCATTTCACCCCCCTGATGATTTTATATCGCGACAAAAAGTAGCCTATGTCCTTCCCAGTGTCTCAAACTATCTCTGTGCCAAATTTCATTTAATTCGGTCCAGTAGTTTCGGAGCCTATTCGATGCATATAAACAAACAAACAAATCTTTTCTCTTTATAATATTAGTATAATTATGTAATATAATTACAGAAAAGGACACCATGTTGTATAATTTAAACGTACCTAATTTCGTACACTTAATTAAATTTTAAGGGTATTGTGTCTCGGGCGATGCGAAAAAATAAGATGTAAAGAGCAAAATTTATACGAGTAATAAAGTAGCGGGTAGCTAACACCCTATTCCCGGCTGATGGGCTATTAAGCATTTTTACGATGTAAATTTGTTTAGACCTCAACCCTTAACCTTGGGGCGGCTATTCTCCGGACAGTGTAACGCGGTCACTCAGGTTCCATCGCTTCAGGGCCCGTCGACAAGACAAGATACAATCTATTCTAAAGCGAAGTTCGCTATTGCTAACAAAATGTATGAAACTGACATAAGCCATCGAAACATCGCGTGACTTTTGGATACATATTTTGAAATTTTCTTTTCTTTAGCGAAGTTAGGTGTAAAATAGATTGCATCTTGTATAAGGTACCAGGGCCAATAACATATCAAGTGGTTTTTGTAGGTACTAACACCGATATGAACTGTAATTTTGTGTAATTTATTTTATGGAAAAGTGTTCGCAATAAATTCATTTTTATTATTAAAATTGTCCTGCATGCTAGTTTCGTCAGGTTGTAGGTTACAGTTATCTGTTGCTCTCGTCTTTTATGTATTCCACTTTTTTAACAGTGCTATTTATAAAACACTAATACGACTACCCGACTAAGCCAAATAAATGAAAAAACATCGTAAGCATTTCATTTTAATGGTAACAAACAACATTGCTTTTTAACTGCCTTCGGTATTTTCGTTGTATTTTGTCGTTTGACATTCGTCTTGTTGGCTCGGTCGTCGGGTAGTATTTTTAAAATTACCCTGTATTATCTGGACCTCGATCGACAGTATTAAGGTAGTCGTGTAACAGTAGTCCAGTGAACATAATTTAGCTTTATTCCCGGAGACCCCGCAGGTAATTTGCGCCGAAAAGTAGTATATTAAAGTAGTAGTAGCTGTATGTAGTCGTTGTCCGTATCAAGTTGTCGACAATATATTTATTTTTGCGTGCGTTGCTATGTTTTTTACTGGAGAAAATAAAGAACGTAATGTTTAACATATTTGAAGGGGCTATCTCAAATTGTTGACAGATAAGCGAGTTTTTTTAAAAATCTTTGTTTCAACAAGAAATCTAAAATCGGCGACCTTAATAGGTATACGATTTTGTATAAGGTTAATTAGGGTACGGCTACACTGTTACTTTTTAGGGTGACGGGACGGGACCCTATTAGTGTCTGTCACCAGGTTGTATCTCATGAACCGTGATAGCTAGATAGCTAGCAAAAAAGTGCCGCAATGGGATCCAAATTTGAAAAGTTTATCCTATTACGGAGATATCATCCGTATAAGGAGAAATACTGTGATATATTTATCTGGGTATAACTTTTATACCTACGTAACAACAAAAATAGCAAGTGCTAAGATGAATTGAAACCACTGATGATCCTTATGACTAAAACCTTTTTCTGTGGTATATTTTATTCACTAGAAATTCTATTTTTAAATGAGACAAGTAAGTGTTTCATGAGCAGTTTCTTAGGAAGGTTTATACTCGGCCCGGCGAACCTTGATCCCTATGACATTGACAGTTATTCCTACGACACAACATTGAAGTGGCGTTACCGTTACATTAGACTAGAATCGGAGGCTTCTAAAAATCCCATTTATTAGGGTAAGGTAGATATATGCCATTACAATGATATTCCGTCGGAATTATAACAATTCTTAACATTTACAAGAAATTATCTCAATCAAACATTACGTTTAAGTCCTGCAAAAGTTACTTCGTTCGGAAGATATCGACTAGTGTAAAATATCGATAAACAAATCGCACGCCCAGAACAACACTGCATTATCTCGAAAAATATCAAAATCGACTTATTTATCAATTTAAATAGCCAAAAATTTTCCGCGCGTGGCACGAATACAGGCGTATTCGTAGGTAATTATAGGTAAAAAAATGGTCAATAGATGGCGCGCTAACTCTCTATTGCTTACGCCGCGCTGCCACAGTCACACCGCAAATACGAATCTATTTCCATTTGCAACTTGTCGGCCGCTTGAACAACCTGTTAATCTTTTACGCAACAGTGTATTATTTCGTGATAATGCGGTGTTGTTAAATGTAATAATAAAATTACAGTGAATTATTTAGTTTTAACGCAGTGTTGGTTGAATCTGAATTAAAAAAACAGTACAATAATAGTGCATTATTTCAGAATTCATCAGCAAAAAGCACGTAACTCGAAATAATCTATTTTTCTTTCGATATTTTTGCCTCAACAGTGGATTAAGTCAAAAATGCATAATTATGCTTAACTAAGGGATTTAGAAAAGACGTATAAAGTATGAAATTCAGTTAAGGATGGTATTTTTCATATACAATGTTCAAAACATTTGTGATAACTATGATGTAGCTTAAGATAACGGTTTTTCGTCGATTCTGAAAAATGAGCTATTTTGAAATAGTGCAGTGTTGATCTGGGTGTGCCAAATTTCGATAATGGAAACGAGTGTACATGATTTATAATCATTTAAGTTATAGGTGCTGAATGTTAAAAAGTTGCATGAAATTGTTTTTATTTCACTCAAATTTATAAAATATTTCTGGGGACACCAGGTTTTGTTTTATTTAAGATTAGATTTTATTAGTATCAGTTTTAATGTGTGCCATAATTAAGTGATAAATTATGAGTGTCATTACTTTTTCAAACTTAAGAATTAGTACATTTTCTATTGAATAGAACGGAGCGCGGCATACATGCACTCACGATTGTATACCCAACAGAATTAAAAAAATAACTGTAGGACAAAACCATATAAAACAAAAGCTGTTCAGCGATCATTTATTTATATATTTTAATCTGAATCTGATAATGACATTAGGGTTTGTGTCACGAACTCGGAATCTGAACTGCAGTTGCTGTCGCCTACGTTTATCAAAAACGGCTCATCTACAATGCTGTCGTATCGCACGTCTCGATCCCGATCATCAAAACAAAGTTTTAAAGCATTATATTGGCAGTGGTAGGGCGGTAGCCAAATCACTACGTGACCTTTGGATTTTGCCATTTCATCCATAAAATATGTCCACTTTGTTTGCTGTTTCTGCAGGTTCAACAGTCTGACCAATTCTTTTTTGAACATTTGAATGTTAGCTGCCACACCATTGCGTTGCAACCACTCTAGGATTTACCCTTTATTATTGTTGCTGGTAGTGCTTTATTCACTTGGACGGACTGGTATGGGGCGTTGTCCATCAAAATATGGTGGGGCTCATTTGAATTATCCATCATCACTATGTGATCATTGTTCATTTTAACTGATTTGAAGGCCCAAAAAGCAATTAGGCGCAAAACCTTTGGCTGTATCAGCGTGGCAGATACTCAAACGCTGACCCTTGCCTGCTGGCGCTTTGGTACAGGATTTTGCTGTGTCGTCTGTCCATATTTTGGGGACTGTGTGATTGGCGTTGAGCCACGTTTCGTCCGGGTAAACCACATTGTCCCAGTTCTCAATAGTCATCGGTCGTCATCGGTCGTTTTAACTGATTTGAAGGCCCACAAGCAATTAGGCGCAAAACCTTTGGCTGTAGCAGCGTGGCAGATAGTTTGTTGTACATCGTATCATCGATATGTCCTTTCTCGGTACTCAGACTATCAAATCCATCGTTTCAGCGGTAAGAGTTAATTGATTTCTTGCAGTAATTATATATTTCTTCAAGTAATTATATATTTTTATTGTTGGGGGCGGGAGGGAGTGGTTAGGAGGGGGGGAGGGAAGAGGATTGAGCTGCGCCTTTGACTTTGTTTTGTTAGCATCCTATACTGTACCTGACAAAACATCTTGTGTTTTAATTACTAAACTCCAAATTTTTAAGGAGTTGCACCATCAGCTCAGCTCCATATAATGACTATCAGACGTAACAACATGTCAACATTAAGATACTAGTACGAAAACACTATACGTGCCTTCAAAATTTGAGGGTTTTCCTCGATTACACCAAGATCCCATCATCAGATCTCGATGGGCCAAAATGGGACCAACTAGAAGGTATAGCCTCTAGGTAAACATATTTTTTTCAAAATGGTCCACAGCTGGCTGAAATATGCGGTATCATAGCCACAAAAAAAAACATACAGTCGAATTTATAACCTCCTCCGTTTTTGAAGTCAGTTAATAAAAAAACACATACAGTCGAATTGATAACCTCCTCCTTTTTTGAAGTCGGTTAAAAAAGTTAAGTTTCATCGACACGACCCATCACAAAAATGAACTGTTATAGGGATCAAGGTTCGCCGGGCCGGGTATAAATTGTAATGTGTATTTTAAGTTACCAAAAACTAATTATCTTGTAAAGCTATTTGATTGAAATTTACGAATCTCAACCAAAAGTATGTTGTTGTCTGAGTAAGTAACTTACATTGTTCAGGTATCATACTTTTGATGCATCCGAATTAAGATTATGAGGCGTGACATGTTTTCTTAAATCAGAGGTATGAATATTTTGGTACCTCTGAAATAGATGCTATGATCTCTTATTGCGGTGGATACGTTTTCGTAAAAAAAATGAGTAGAATAAAATAGATAGTTAAATCCATATTGTAGGGTTTTCTAAAAACAATAGGTTTAACTTAATTAATAAATCGCCAAATAAACAAGCTGATATAAAATAAATATACGTCTGGATTTTTACTGATATTTCTCACAAAACCCTTGTAGGGGATGAGATTTAGTTGTGATGGAAGATGAAGAGCTTATTTCTGTTCATGTGAGGAAGCTATTTGTTTTCGTGCCGGGTCTCTAGTCCGGCTAGTCTAGAAGGGTCTCCGAGTGGTAAATAGGGAAATGTCCTCCAGGTATTATCTCTCAGGTTATAGCTTCGGCCGACGCAAACTAAAACGGAGAGGAAGTCCAGTCTCCCACACCTTTGATGCATTTGCCTGGATCGTGCGGAGACCTGAAGACTGTATTACTCAGACTGCCTCTCCTCGGATGAGCAGACTAGACTAGCAGTAACTTGACCGGAAAAGGTGAAGTGTCCAGAGCCGCCGGAGCCCTAGACACATTGCTCCAGGGGTGAAGATTTAGGTGTGGCGCCAACACCCCATCAACGGGGCAAGGCGGCAATAGCGTGAGAATAAACGGTGGAAAAGCAAAGCATGTAGCAACGCCCCAGAATCTGGTGTTTTTACTGTTTTTAAATGAGCTAAATCAGCTCCGTGACACCGTGACACCATCCAATGATCGAGAATAAGTTAGTCGACTCTGAACCACTGGGTTGGCTGGTCTAGCGTCATTAGAACAGTACACGATCTTTCATAGGTCTTACATGGAAATCACCAACGGATATTGCTCTCATAAAGCGATAAGATACGAGCAACAAGATCCGTCGAAACATAAACGGAGGCCAAAACATTGAGGTCCGGACGCAGATAGTCTTTCTCGCGCCGTCTTTGCCTCGTTGTTGGGGTGTTACGTCACAGCTGAGCTGCTGCTCTGACTTTGAGCTTTCACCCCTGAAGCGCTGTACAGAGCGTCGGGCGGCCCCAGACACTGAACTTCCCCACTCGTCGGTGTTCGAGTCCGGACCACAGAATAAGTACTAGTACTTCGTACAGAAGTATGACTTAGCAATTGTATTCAAAAAAATGACTACTCAATGTCGTCAACAATATGGCGTAATTTAGTTCGCCTCAGTCAAGCACATTTTCGTGTAGACACCTACAAAAATCCATTGCAAGATAATTTCATACTTATTACTCTGGAATATGATTCATAATACACTAAACCTATTCAGTGACGTAATATCATGCGACGCGATAGGGTTGACTGCTACGAGAAGCTTCTAACGCCATCTAGCGCCTCTTTCTAGTACTTTATTCATTCTCGTACAGCCAGCAACGTAGCCGCGCGGCCGCCGGTGGATAAAACGCGCGAGCGTGTCGCTGGCCGGTAGCGACACGCAACTTGTTTTAGCCCCTAAGTAAGGGTCGCCGCGCGTAGGTACGTTTTTGCTACCTACGCGGGGAGATACACAGGCCTGTCCGGACTTCTGGCTTTGGTCTGATTTGGGGTGGCGTTTCTCTATCCACTACCAGGGCCCTATTTCACCAAACGTGACAGGCGCGACAATTGTCACAAATAATTTTTAAAGTTATTTCATTTATTACATATTCCACAGTGGTTTTACTTATTCTATATTTTTCTTTAAATACAAAGTTACTGATATCAATCAAAATATTTATCCATTCTCTATTTTTTCTTCTGTATAAGAATCCGTCCAAATCGCTATCACATCCGTGCCTTTTGTTTGCACGGCGAAAACACTACAATTTCCGACAATTCGACAAATATGTCGAGTTGTAAAAAATATCCCTGTTTCACAACTGTACTGATACTGACAATTGTCACATAAATGCTAGGAATATTTACAATTTTTAGCCGACATATGTCACTGAAAATTGTCGGCTTGGTGAAATAGGGTCCTGGTGACGCGCCCGATACGGGATCAGAAATCCGACACGAGAGGCCGGAAAGCTACTAGACTAACATCCTGAAACCGGCCTTGATGTCTGTGTCATATCAGGTAAGGTCGCCTGACAATATTGCACATTGTTGAACTTAACTTTACATTAAGTATCGCAACTAAATATCAATTAGGAGTAGGAAGAAATGACTGTTTCCTACCCTCCGTATCAGGAACCGAATAAATCTGTAATAGGCTCTGGTATCAAACATGCCACCGTATTAGGGGAAATCGACTTGACCATTAAATATTTTCTTTCAATAATAAACCCCTTTTAAAAAAAGGAATCTTATAAGCAATATAAAATGGAATGTCAGTTTTTGCCGAAAACATTTTTTTAGCTTATCCGGATACTTCCATATGCTTATTTTTCAGCCTTACTTTCGAATGTCACGAAATGCCTCCGTAATAGGGAATTTTACCTTACTAAAAACAGACTAAAATAAATATTTAAGGGGGGCTTTCATACAACAGACGTGATTTTTTCGCTGTTTTTGCTTGATGTTACTAATAGCAACAGGCAGACGCTTGAAATATTCACAGAATGTTAAGTTGTATATTTAATTTAAATATAAGTGATTATATTAAAATGATAAAATATTAAGGGGGGCTCCCATACAAACGTGTTTTTTTTCAAGTTACAATTAGTGACTAGTTGTAATAGACAATGGTACTGTAATTTAGATTGTTTATAATTTGAATAATTTGTTTTTACAACGTAATTAAATGTTTTGAAGCGTAATTAACTATATATACAACTTATTAATAAAAATTAAGATAAATAACTTAATACAACACAAAAACAAAAATTATAAAAAGGGTCCTTGTGGTAAGGTTCCTAGGATGCTGGCAGCATTACCGCGCTGGATAGCGATGCTTATACGCAAGGTAGCTGCCAGCTCTTAGGTCACCACTGATGTCAACTAGCCTCTTGGAAATCTCTTTGAAAAAAGAGATAGCGTTGGGACCCCACGAACCCAGTGTTTCGACTCCAAAAACAAAAACAAGGTACAAAGTGGTACCGGGAGTCGATCTGCCTGTACTTGTTCTTTTTAAAGTTTTCGGCACCTTTCGCAGCCAAACCAGCATCACGGCTTGTCCCGGGCAGATGAGAGGCTGCAAGTGTGTCGACACAGGTAGCGTCCCACACAAGAGCCCGACCCATCCGCCAAGGAACAAGTGACATCCCGTCTGGTCTCTTGCCATCATCACGCGCGATACCGTTCGGCTCGAGTAAAGCCGGCACGTTGATAGAGGCAAGAGATCGACGGATGATGTCGTTGATGCTGGCATGACGCGAAAAGCGGCCTGCACTTTTAATACAGGAGAGTCCGTGATGTCCCAACGAGCTGACATCAGAACCACAAGGACATCTGTGTGGAAGGCAAACCTCAGCACCAACACGCAGACCTATCGCGACTCGTAGAGTTTCTGAGTCCAAAAGGGTTCCCAAATTGGCCGAAGGATTGGCCTGAAGCCAGTATCCTGCTTCCTTGGTGGAAACTGCACTTAGTCTGGCTAGATCCGCGTTGTCAGTGCTACTGTCAATAAGACTTTTCAAAATAGACTCACAAGAAATTTGGTCCCAACTCCTTTGAATTTTAAGATCTGAAGGGAATTTATTCGCATATGCTATATCCCAAGCATTTCTAGCCTCGTCCAGGCACGCCACTTCGAAGTTTGCAGTAGAAGGCTGCAGGATACTTGCAACGAGAGTGGACGTGCTGTAAGATGAGGATAGAAAGGCAGGTAAGGAGACAGTGGAAATTTTGCGCGTCCCAATCCCACCAAAACGGATAGGAAGGGACGCTTGATCCCAAGACCGTTCCAAAAGACGAATGTTCAGAATCTTTTCCAAATGTGTTTTAACAAGATTGTCTAAATTATTAGTCAAATTTTGGAATTTCCAAATAGGACAGCATCGAATAAGATACTTAAATTTAGGAACTAAAAGACAGGATTTAAGTATAAAGAGAGCCGAATGAGCGTTGATTTCCAAAAGACGGTCTGAACATTAAAACATTATGCTACTGTATAGATATACAATGGTTGTAATAGACGTGTGCGAGTCTGACTCGCACTTGGCCGGTTTTTAAGCGTAAGCAAGTAAGCATCTAAAATTCTGTTGTAAGTAGGTACCTAACTTAATAAAAGTTAAAACTATGATTCGTAATAATATGACTATGCACGGTTATTTTGTTCAATAATAGTAAAGGTTTGTATGGCGAAGTCGTAAATTCTTTGGATCTATAAAAATAAAAGTTCCTCTGACAATTTCGGTGCTAAATCCTTGTATTTAAATAAAAATGATACGGCCAAATGAATGTTAAATATGCTCAAACCCTGTATCCTTGCGATTTATACATTTTATTCCAAGACGTCTTCACCTGCCAGCATTTCGTCTTATGAGGGTGAATTTTTATAAACTCATTTATTCTAGTCATTCCGCATCTCAAAGAAGGGAATTGAAAAAGTTTGCCGAATTTAATTCGAGTTTGAAACAATGCGAGCTGGCTTCTGATGTGTTTTGTTTATTTACTTTGAACTGTGCCTCTTTGACTTTCTCAGTAATTAGATACTTGGTTATTATCTTATGGAATAGTCGTGTTTCGCTTCGTGTTTGTCACGGTTTTGTTATATGAGGCTTTTATGTTAATGTCACTGGGCGTAAAATAAAATAGAAACTTGGTTTATTAGTTCCCATTTATCGAGCACGTTACCTAGGTTATGTGCTCGGTGTCCCTATTAAATAAGTTTCATTCGGCCTCAAGGGCTGCTTTCGCTGTTTTTTATGACACTTAAAACAGCTGTCACAAAGTTCTGTTTGAGGCACAGTATAATATATCTGTAAAAAAAGTTAAAAAAGCGTCGAGCTTTTACCAAAGATACTAAGAAGAACATAATTATTTTAATAATGATATCAGGCTAAATGTAACGTTTCTATCATTGCCGACGTAGCTGAATTCCGGTATAAAATTAAAATTCATTTATTTCTGTAGCTAGGCTCGCAAGGAGCACTTATACACGTCCTAATATAAATAGAACCCTACCACTGCTTCGCAAGCGTGACAATGGTGGGCTAGTTCTGAGAAGAACAGCAAAGATACTATGTAGTATCTTTGCTCTGACTTTTGCTGTGACTAGTCACAGCTTCCTAAAAGCAGTGAAAGCTAAGATGATAGAGTAATCCCGATCAAAGCATTACCAGCATATTATCAGAAGAAATTATACTGTTGAACTGCTTTCCAAAATTAATCCATTCTCTTAGACCAGAGTTCAGCAATAAGTTGTTATTGTTTGATAAGTAATGGCTAGTTAGACGAGAGTGAGAAAGAGCTTATATTCAGAGTCTATTTTATAATTTGATATTTTAATATAATAAGGAATGCATCGTTAAAGTCATACTTATGATATGTTAAGGCCTCCTAAACATTTCCATTTGAACCTAAGATTCAATGGATGCGCAAACCGGGATTGATTTGAATCTTTTGACGGATTATTCCAGAGATTCTCAAACTTATTTCGTCTAACGCCCACTTTGAAAATCAGTTATTAGAGAGCAATATAATGCAACTTTACAATACTAAATCGCATCAGCACCCCAAAGTTTTTTTGGGCCCCTTACCTTACACTAGCTCTCTAGCGTTCACAAGGGGACGGTATCATCGCCCAATTTGGGAAAAACTGTTAATCATTAATTTCGGGTGTTTTCTATGTGCAGTGCTCAGCCGATGATTACTACTACTACCCCCTCAACGTGACCCGCACCACGCTGTCCCGAATAGCTGAGTACCGGTCCGCTTTGACCCTGGACTGGTTGGCAGCCGAGGACTCCCGACAGAGGGAGCTGGCGGCTGCCTTCGAGACGGAGGCTGCTCCTCCATCGAGGATCCTCACGACGGAATGCATAGCCTACGCCAGGCCGTCTACTGGCAAAGTGGCTAGGCTGATGCTAGAATTGTTAAAGTACGTGGTTTTGTAGAAATTGATTAGGTAATTTTTTTGTAAGTCCATGGCAACTTTTATTTGGTGGTTCAAATGAACAATCGATGTTCAGACGTTCTAATGCTAGAAGCTAGAGAGAGAGCTTCTATCAGTGGTAGTTATGACTTGCAGACGCACTTTGTTATCTCGTTCAATATGATAAACGATATAAAAGTTTGTAGGAAAAATCCGACTTTTGGCGCGGGCGAAATCGCGGGGAACTGTTATTCGCTATAAATTCAAAGTTAAATATAAAATCATTTAACCAATCCATTGATGAATGTCAATAATAAATGACAACTGGCCCATATGGGGCCACGCTTTATTTGACAAACTTGAAAATCCTCAGAAATCTCGAAGGAGATGACGCAAAAATAGTACCAGAGCTGATCCAAGTGCTCCTACGTGCCAAACTGCTGGTGGAGACATCTGCCTTAGATGCGGAACCAGATCTGGAGGCGTTGGTGAAGACGCCCGGTGTGATGATGGGAGAGCCCCACGTCACTTTCCCGAGGATCCTGGCCATGATGTGGATGATTGTGACTGACCCTGGCACGACGAAGAAGTTCGGATGGTGTCCTATCAATAAGGTTGGTGATTTCTCTGTTTTGGACTCAGATTGAAAATTCTCTTATATTGATTATAGCTTAGGTTTTTGTTGTCAGTTTGATTTGTGTGTCTTCTCTTATGCAATGAAAAATTCCCCAAGATAGTTTCAATTTGCTTGTTTGGATAGGAGAATGTGAGAGTATTTTTATTTGTAGTCTATTTATTTTATAAGTGTTAGTATGAGAAGGAACACATCTTTGTTTTATATATGTTCTGTAACGGCCACCAAAAATTTTTAGTTTAACCTAAGATTTGAGATCGTCGTTTGTTTTGAACTTTAATACAATTCACTTGGTAAATCTTAAAAGTAAAGATTATGGTAAATAAGTATGTAATAAACGTAAAGAAATATTGGACAAGCATCACGTACGTTGCTCTGATCCCAAAGTACCTAAGTAGCTGTATTTAAATAAAGTAGCAGACGAGCTCGCCAGAAAAGGAGCCGACGACCCTCAAATCGGCCCAGAACCGTTCTGTGGTATAACTAAACAAAGAGCCACTTACACTTCTTACTACTCTTTGTAAACAAAAGGCTACGAGTTGTGGAAGTCCGTACCAGGACAAGAACACTCTAAAGTGCTCATACAAGGGTATAATAACAAAGTATCTAAAGAGCTGCTAAAGCTCAAAAGATACAAAACATGTGCAGTGACCAGAATATTGACGGGTCACTGCAAACTCGACAAACACATGACAACCATGAAGTTGACCGAGGACGCAATGTGCTGTTTCTGCCACTTAGCAGAACAAACGGCTATACACATACTCTGCTTGTGCGGACTGCTAAAGAAGTATCCATTTAGGGCAGCATATAATGCACCAGGAAGAGATAACAGAACTCACTCCCTGAAAAATCTGGCGCTTCCTGGACCAACAGGTATAATTAGTGATTATAATCAAAAGGGCTGCCACAATAGACCAATCACTGGTCGAGATGGCTTGGCCTAAAATTTTCAATAATACAGTAGCTAAAGAACTTGTGTTAAGGAAATCAGAAAAAACGGTGGTATCAGTACACCCAAAGTCGATACAACATGTAAATATGGATTTCCATATCGAACCCGGGACCTCAAGAGATGCCAATTCCAATGACTCCTTAGAAATATTTTTTAACACTTACAGTGTTCTTTCTTAATTATATAAGATAGATAGATACTCTTTATGGCACACCACACACAGTATCAATTTACATAAATGTTCATTGAGAATGGTACAATTTAGGCGGTTTTTGCTGAAAGCAATTTCTTCCAGACAACCTTCGGGTAGAGGACAGTCCAAAATTAAATTGAATAAGTTTAAATAAGAAACCAAAAAAAATCGCACACGGGTAGGACCAAGAATTTCGCACGGGTGCAGTGGATGAACTGCACGGTAGCTCAGTTGGTAAGAGCGTTGGCCCGGTTAGCTAAAAGTCGGGGAGGCAAATCATGCCCGTGTGCGAATTTTTGGTTTCTTATTTAAACTTATGCCAATGACTCCTATCAAATTATTCAATATATGCATAACCAGGTGAACAAATACATAGCAGTGAGCAAATCCACGGAGATAGCGAAGCACATGCGCGCCCTCGACCCGATCGTTGCGCGCGCGCGTTTCATCATGGAGGAGTTCATACAGAATGTCACCCCGCTAAATATGTACAAGAAGAGTACGCCGGAGTTCACAGAGAGAGTATGGAACTTTATATTATTCATTTTTAGGAACATCAAATGCTTCAATATTACAGCAAATTGACGACTGCCTCGTTAGTCTAGTTTTTAAGCACGCTGGTGTCTATCCACGAAGTCCCGGGTTCGAATCCCAGGTCGGGGCGATAAAGTTGGGTTTTTCTGTCTTGAAACAAGACACAGCTCCAGGGTCAGGAAGTTGGTGGTGTTAACACACCCGTGCCTCGGAAAGCACGTTAAGCCGTTGGTCCTGCACCTGATCTCCCTACGGTCATGTCGGACTGCCGTCTCACCGAATAATGAGAGTGAAGGAACAGAGATTGCACTTGTATATTGTGCACTATATCTCCCGCGCAGTCGGCTAATCTCTGTTGAGATTGGCCACTGTAGTCGAAATTCGGCTAGGAGGACATAAAAATTTATGGTAATTTTATTTTATGGTAATTTATTATTCATTATTAATTTGCCTGAATATGTTATTATGAGCCCTGTGTAGCTTGAAATAAATGATTTGAATTTGAATAAAAATAATATGTGTAACAACTGTGGTTCTATGATAACTACAAATCTCCGCATATTATGAGTAATCTTAAAGCATAGGGCTTACCGAGGCAACTAAAAGCAACATTAACTAAGTTAATACGAGTAAAATAGAGAAGGCTGTCATCAATGTTCGAGAATCTTAAAATATATTTTAGTAATTGTACAGTTCGACTATTAGCTCAGATTATTTTTTAATCTTTATCTTGCAGCCAACAAGAGTACGACAAAATATGAAAATGAAACAAGGTGTGAAGAGACCACTCAGATACTATGCTACAGTAAGTCAAACTATTGTCTAACAATTTCATTAAGTACTCAGGTTTACCTGCTCCTTTAAAAAACCCTAATGTTTCAGTTGTAATAATTAAAGGTAACGTAGCTTGGCGTAGCGTAATTATTTCTTAGTAAGAAACTTTTCGTGACTTCTGAAAAGACTCCTGTATTTTTAGATTTCTTTGAAAACAATAACAAGTTTAAAACAATAGCAACATTCGTAAGAGGAAATTCACGTGGTGGAAGAAACACGTACCTAGTCCTTTACGTTTTGGACAAAACAATACAGCGATTACAAAAACTTACAAACTTACACGTGCTCGTTTTAATGAATTTAGGAATTTTTCAGTAACTTAAAAGTAATGTACGAGTAGGTAAGCCATCTTAGAACATGATGGTGCTTAGAAAATTCATATCACTTTGCCAAATCATATGACAGTAGATATTTGATTCATCTAAAGGTGCGCTTACACGGGCAACTAAAATTGCTTAATTACTGGGGTTCGGTCTATCTTGGTGTAACAAAGACAGCTTTATTAAGTGAAGTACAGTGAAAAGAAAAAGGCTTTTTAATTTTAAAGTTTTGGGGGCTAGGTATGCCACCCAGTTATAATGCAGAAGGAGTATCGGGAAGAAATGATAACGCACAGTTTGTTGATAAATTCGCGTGAGCCGATAGGTATAGCGGTCGGGCGAGCGAGTCACCTCTATCAAACACTTTGTACGGCCCTGTATATGCAGGCTGTAAAGTGCCCTGAACAGTGTCATCACGCAAAAATACATGGGTACAGGTAGATAAATCCTTAAAAATAAAAATTTTGTTTGAACTGTGTCGGGAGGCTGGACAAGGTTTGAGTTTTTGAGCGAACGATTTGAGTCTAGCAATAAAGTCAGTCATGTCAGTGGTACCAGATAAGTCAGGCTGAAAAAAGTCTCCTGGAAGTCTTAACGGCTCACCATAAACGAGTTCAGCTGGTGAAGCTTGAAGATCTTCCTTGAGAGCACTGCGTATACCTAAGAGTACCAGCGGTAAGGATTATGTCCAGTTACTTTTAGCATGGCAGACTATGGCGGCTTTCAACTGTCGGTGAAATCGTTCAACGAGACCGTTGCACGCAGGGTGATAGGCTGTGGTCCTACGATGCTGAAATCCGACTCGTTGAGACAGAGAGGTAAATAACGCCGACTTAAACTGCCTACCACGGTCTGTGACTATGATTGCTGGACAACCGAAACGTGCTATCCATACGTCTATAAATGCCTTTGCGACTGTCTCCGCAGAAATATCAGTTATAGGTATTGCTTCAGGCCATCGCGAAAAACGATCGACTGCCGTGAGGCAATACCGGTAACCATTGGATACGGAGAATGGACCTATGAGGTCAATATGGACATGCTTAAATCTGGCGCGTGGTAAGTCGAATGTGCCCCATGGTGCAGACACATGACGGCTCACTTTTGCGCGTTGGCAGTTTAGACAAGCTCGTGCCCACTCCCTACAATCCTTGCGGATACTCGGCCAAACGTACCTCTGAGCTACAAGCTTGGCGGTGGCATTGGGTCCAGGGTGACTTAACGAGTGTAAGCAATCGAACACTTGACGACGCATCATTTTGGGTACGAATGGTCTGGGAGCCGGTGTACTGATATCGCAAAACAGTTCATGACGACTACCAGGTATTTTCATTTTTACCAACCGGAGTGAAGTACCGCCGTTAATAATATTTTTCAACTCGCTGTCCACGTCCTGAGCTTTGGCGAGAGAATCATGATCTACAGGGGCTTCTAACTCTTCAATACGCGAAAGTGTGTCTGCGACTACATTGTCCTTGCCAGATATGTGCTGTATGTCGGTAGAAAATTGCGAGATGAAATCTAAATGACGGTACTGACGGGGCGAACAGTTAGACTTTCGCGTATGAAAGGCAAAACTGAGCGGCTTGTGGTCAGTGTAGATCGTGAATTCTCTCGCTTCCAGCATATGGCGAAAATATTTAATAGCCTGGTAAATTGCAAGGAGTTCGCGATCGTACGGAGAATACTTACGTTGCGCGGGACTCAACTTGCATGAGTAAAATGCTAACAGCTGCCAAGCGCCTTCAATTCGCTGCTGAAGAACAGCGCCTACGGCCACGTCTGAAGCATCAGCTGTAACTGCCAATTTAGCCTGACAATCTGGGTATGCTAAAAGTGCTGCATTGCATAAACTGTCTTTGCTGTCATTAAAAGCTTTTAGTGCGTCCCCTGTCAGGTCTATGGGTTGGTTTCCTTTGACTGAGCCAGTTAAAAGAGCGTTAAGAGGTGCCTGGGTTTCTGCAGCGCGAGGGATAAACCGTCTGTAAAAATTGATCATGCCGAGGAACCTCCTAAGCTGTTTGATAGTAACTGGCTTAGGAAAGTCTTTAACGGATACCGTCTGCCGAAATGCTATTCCCCAAAAACGTTACCTTTGACTCGCCAAATACGCATTTTGAGGTGTTCAACAAAATGCCATAGTCGGACATCTTCACGAACAGCTGACGGAGGTGTTTTTGGTGCGTCAAAGGGTCAGACGAATAGACCAAAAAGTCGTCCAAGTATGGATAGATGAAATCCATGTCCCGTGTCAGCTCATCTACGAACCGCTGAAAAGTTTGACCTGCGTTACGCAAGCCAAATGTCATAAATGGGAATTCGTAGAGGCCGAAAGGTGTAGTGATCGCCGTTTTAGGGATATCGTCATTATTGATAGGTATCTGGTTGAAAGTTTTCACGAGGTCTATGGTCGAAAAGATAGTGCAACCTGAAACGTTGTGTGTAAAATCGTGTATGTGCCTAACCGGATACCTATCAGGAATGGTGCGTGCATTTAACCTGCGATAATCGCCACACGGACGCCAGCCATCTTTCTTGGGAGCTAAATGCAACGGAGCTGACCAAGGACTATCAGAAGGTCGAGCTGTCCCCTCCTGAAGCATGATGTCGAACTCTCGTTTGGCTATTTTTAATTTATCGGGAGCAAGTCGACGAGGTGTGCTAGCCACAGGTGGTCCCGGAGTAGTTTTTATGTAGTGTATCGTGTTGTGTTTTGTGATGCGTGGTGAGCCAGCAGGTCGAATCAAGTCTGGAAATTCTTTTAATATATCATGATATATTGAATTACCGGTCGAGATTTTAACAGACGAAATGCTACTATGTCTATCAGCTGACACGACTGAAACATTTAATGATGTAGTATTGTCAATCAAACGCTTGTTCCTTACATCTACTACAAGGTTATAGTAAGATAAAAAGTCTACACCGATAATAGCTTTGTTCACGTCAGCTATAACGAAACGCCACACAAAGTCTCGACGCAAACCTAGATCCAACCGGAGGCTTGCGTAACCGTATGTATGAATCACGGTTCCATTCGCGGCACTTAGGTCGTAACTAGTCTTAGGACGTCGTTCTTTGAACGCTGAACGTGGAAACACACACAAATCACTACCAGTGTCTACAAGAAACTGGGTTTTACTGTTCCGGTCTGTGACAAATAGGCGACCGTGACTATTTGGGTAATCGTCTGTCGCCATTACCGACCACCCTGATTGTTTTCCGCCTTGTAGTCGCAGGGCTTGATGCACGAATGAGCCTTGGTGCCAAACTTCCAGTGGTACCAGCATGTTGGGTACTTGCGGTAGCTGGATTGGGATCTGCTGCGACTACGTTGCCGATTATTGTCCTTAGGTCTTGAAGTGGTTCTGGATCTGCTAGGACGCGTGCTGAGTGCGTAAACTTGTTGTGTCAGCTTCTCTATTTGTGCCGCCATCATGTCCAACCTGTCATCTGTGCTGCGGCGATGTGATGACGTTGACGCTGAGGTTGAAGCTACGCACGGAGATGCTGGTACGATGTCCTGGATGCGGTCAGCGAGGTCAGCAATAGCTTCTAAAGATGAAGTGGCTTGGGATGCAATAATCGTTTGCATGCTACTGGGCAGTCTGCTGGTCCAGATAGTGCGTATGAAATCCTGTGGTACATTAGGGCCAGCTAGATGTTGCAGGTGTCGAAGGAATTGGGAAGGCTTACGATCACCTAGCTGTTCATGGTCCAGTAGCTGCTTCACCTTTCGCTCCTTGGATGCCGACAGACGCTTTATTAGCTCAGTTTTTAATTTGTCGTACTTATCTGTAGGCGGTGGGGACTTGATGACATCCTCCACTTCAATTGCGTACTGATGGTCGAGCATAGCAATCGTGTGGTAGAATTTTGTGTTGTCGCTTGTAATATTAGCTAAAACAAACTGACCTTCTAGCATCGCGAACCACAGTGCTGGCTTGTCCGGATAAAATGGTATATTCCTTACACCAACACGAAAAACATCACTCGCATCGCTTCTAGTGGAGGCTTGCCCTTTCGCCGCGCCATCGTTGCTGTTACCCTCCATCGCCTCAGAAAACCTGTCGTCGTTGCTATCTTCCATCGACGTGTGCAAAACGGGTCACCAGTTTGGGGGCTAGGTATGCCACCCAGTTATAATGCAGAAGGAGTATCGGGAAGAAATGATAACGCACAGAGTTTGTTGATAAATTCGCGTGAGCCGATAGGTATAGCAGTCGGGCGAGCGAGCGTGCGCTCCGCGTAGTAACTATGTTCGCACTGATGACGGGAGACGAATGCGCGCTCGCGGCGGCTCGCCGTGTCCAGTTTAGGCCGCCGCTGTGACGTAGTAAAGAGCACGGCAGGCGACCGGTCCATTGCATCGCGCCGCGATAGATATGCACGCGCGATAATATGTTATGCTATGATTTCGACTTGATGGCTATTACGCGTAGTGAATAAGTATAGTTAGTAAGTGTAGTGTAGTATAGTTAGTTAGTTAATTATATTATGTAAATAATGTTAATCTATGAAATATACAGAACCGTATGAACTTTAAATTAATAGCTATGTTTATTATTTATTTCTAATCTAACTAAGTTTATGCATTTGTAAATAATATAAAAGACAATTTGTAAATAATAATTATTATTCCTAATGGTAGCCTACAAAGTTCAATATTATTATATTGAACTTTATATTGAACTTTATACAAAATGCATTTGATTACAAACACCCCCAAACATAAAATCAGCCAAAAAAATTCTATATTCTTGACCACTGATCAGCTGGTACACATTTTTTTTCGAAAATCGTTGGGTATATTTTTCGAGATACCTAGCGCCTTGAACGCATCTGTAAGTTGCTATGGCATTTGGCGAGTGTTCATGGATAGGGGTGATAGTAAATGATTTAAGAGGAACGTAGTTTATAAAGTTAGACCTTATAATTTCGCAGGAAGGCAGAATACTATCTATGGACAATGCAATACCCACCCGCACTCCTGAGCCAGAGCTGGACCCAATCCCGCACATCATCGATGGCAGCGCCGAGTTGGTACGCAATGCTGCTGCAAAAAATGAGTTGTACAAATTGATCTTGATCGTCGCCTTGTTCTGTTGGTAATAAAGCGTTTTGTGACCTTTACTTGTCAATTTTTTATTATTTAGTGGCGAGCCTCTGGTCGAGCAAATAATTAATCAGACCCATTGTCGTTCCTCATATGAATTGATTTGACTTTTATCGAATTAAAAAAAAAAAATTATTTCTGCACGTAAATAGACTTACAAGGAGCTTATAGGTACATCCGTTTTGGGACGTTGAACTAGTTAGGATACTGATCTAAAGGTATTACTGATTTAAGCGCAGAAAAACTCGGAAGTAGTTAACGAAATACTCAATACTTAAGCGCCAATGTACACACATCAACACTGTCTAGGGATATACAAAACACAGTATTATTATATCTAAAATATCCCTAGACAGTGTTGATTAGTATAGTTAGTCCACCTGAACCCTTGATAGGGTTTTCTCTTGATAGGGTTTTGGTCTAGAAGTAGGTATGGTCTATAGGGTCTTTGTATGGGGTTTCTAGGTGCACAAATTTCGTAATGTCGTAACAAAACCTATTTTGACATCATAATTCATAAAGAATGAAAATAAATGTCTTCTAAACGTCACCGTGACGAAATCTTTTTTGACAGACAATTCTGACGGAACGTAAATAAAGATGTGTGGCCTAAAATAGCTTGAATGTAAAATTGTGAAGTAATTTGTTTATTATAATCAAAATAACATGATTGAACTTGGAGTCCGGTAATGGGATCGAAAGTGTTATGTCCTGTATTGTTGTGGTTTGTTCTTGTGGTAAGTGTAATACTGTACTTACTTTATTCCTGTTTTCGACCTTCAATACCATCTGTTATAGTATACGGTCGGGTACGGTCGTGATTTATGATGCATAACACGATGAAGATCTTGCACATCTGCAACGGAAAGATTTTCCCCAAATTAGAATAGCCAAATTCTAAGTCCTGGATAGTAGTCAAAAGGAGAAATATTCTTGACCATCTACGCAACTACCAGCTTAGAATAACCAACGTAGAAACATACATTCCTGTTTCTTTGTTTCTCTTTCTTTGTTTTATGCTTTATTTCATCAATTGAGTAGACATTTGACAGCAATTTTACTTGATGGTAAGCAACGATGCGCCAGGGATGGCTCATGTCTGAGAAGTAACAGTCTTTTCAGTTTTTGTAAAAGTATCCAGATGATAGTTTTTAGGGACCACTTCAGCCAGCAATTCTACTTCCCTGCTAACCAGATTCCAAACCCTCAGACGTCAGTGTCTCCGGATATGGACCTGGAGTCGGAGCTCATTTCCAACGAGGACAAGTGGGTGCTCAGATACAAGAAGCCGGAGGGGCTGGATTCCCCCTGCGCCAACATCAAACCCGCTGCCAAAGCCATCGTCAAGAGGTTCTATGCGATACTGCCTTAGTAAGTTAACCTTCTTCTAAGCTTGATGGTGGAATAGCGACTATTAAAAATAATAAAGCCTTTTATTACGAAACATAGTTACAATAAATAATTTGTAAGTTCACAGTATATCCCTTGTTTCGGTGTGCCTATTGGCATAGGCCTCCGCCAACTATTTCCACTGTTGCCGGTCTTCTGCCACTCTTGTCCTGAGTGGACCTAGAGTAGTTTTAAGGTCGTCTTACCATCTTCTCGGAGGGCGGCCTCTTTTCCTTTTGCCATCTCTCGGGTACAAGTTAATTACTTCCTTACTCCATTTGTCTAGCTTGCCCCGCAACATGTAGCCAGTCTACCTCCACCTCCAGTGGAGAATAAAGACTACTTTATTTGATCGCAATCTCACCAGATGGTAAGCGACAATGCGGCTGAGATGGGTCGTGTCTAGTAATAGCGTATTCAGTTTCTTGAAAGTATCCAGATCATGTTTTAGGGAACACTTCTATTAGTTCATCATCATGAACTAAACCAAAGACCCGGTTGGGCACTCGCACGCGAGGGCCCAGGGTCCGCTTTGGACCACATATTGTGGCAGATCAGGTAATTACAGTGGAGCGACTGCCATCTGACCTCCGTGACCCTGTTACCAGGGGAACCTGACCAGTTTGGATCATGAACACTTCTATTAGTTACATATTAAAATTAAAATCAGTTGAGCCTAGAGGAGACGACTTCACTACTCATCTCTGAGGTTGTGAGTTCAATCCCCGGCCTGAACCACTAAGATTGTACAAAACTGAAGTACAGTCTTTTCAAAGATAACGCTGCCTTACGGTAAAGGCATACATCGGAAACCTGCACTCTAGTGGTTGACAAACAGTTTATTGTGTACAATGGGGCAGGCAATGGCAAAGTACACCATTTAAATTGCCAAGAAAGTCGTTGTGTTTTATTATTGATTGCGACCCTCAGTCATGAGGTATACAAAGATATCGGTTGAGCCAACAATTTTTGCCATTTCATTGGCACAAATTACCTTCTCCCGTGAACTCGAGTTGCGATTCCTGGACAACAGGTGAGACTGGGTCTTGTCTGGGCGAAGTCACAGATGCAGCCTAGATCGATCCCATCCCATCAGAAAGTAAAAGATGTATCATATTTTACTTCGCAGTTTTGTGCGTCCATCTTCGTCCAGAAAACTTATTCTGAGTTCTTGTGAAGATGGATTCTTGAGCATGTAGTTTATGTTTTTGTTTCTTACGTTTACGCGTTAAACTCATTAAAACACAATTTTACGGATTACTTTGCGATTTATTTTAACATCACATTTTATTTAAAACCTGACGTTTCGAACACTGTGGCCTCTCCTAACATCGGGCAAACAAAGCGAAGTATAGGCGTGCGGATAAAAGAACATATAGCTGACGTTAAACATAGACGGAACACGCAATCTGCAGTGTGTGAACATGCCTTAGACAAACCCAACCACTTCATTCGTTTCGACAAACCAAAAATACTTGCTAAAGAACGGCGTTTTATTCCTCGAATGCTACGTGAAGCCATTGAAATTAGAAAACATCCAAATTTCAATAGGGAAGATGGTTGGAAAGTTCCACCGGCATGGGATCCTATTCTAGCAAAAACCAAAACAACACCTCGCAGAGCAAGATCTCAAGACACGGTTAGCTCTTTCTGCGTAAATAGGAACGTAAATTAATATTAATGAGTGACGATAGTTTAATTTTTCAAAACTTTGTAATTGACAAATAATACCTTAGTCTCCCTGTGACACCCTGTGACCACGAACGCTGTAAAGTGTTCGAAACGTCAGGTTTTAAACAAAATGTAAATAAATCGCGAAGTAATCCGTAAAATTGTGTTTTAATGATTTAGTTTATGTTGTGAAATTGGATTAGACGTGAGAGTAAAATTTCAATTATTCATATTACGAGTAAAAGCCTTCGTACTAATAAACGTTCGTTGCAATTATTCAAAACTCTCGTTTACAAAACGTATAGTACTTGTTTATTTTGCATTTAATTTTCCTATTTTGTTGTTTTTGTCATGAAATAACCTATATACAACACAAAACTTAATTTAATTATATTTTGTTCATAACAGTTACAATAACCATGTTTATGTTCAAATTGGTGGCCAGTGGTTCGTTATTATGCCGTCCTGAATAATTTGCAACATTTGTTATTATTTTGCAGTGACACAAATCTGTGTAAAATGCGGCATAGTGGACATTATTTATGAGGTTAGATGTAATTGCCATTTTAAATTATGTGTGATAGCAGATTCTGGTATGGAAATTATATGTAAGGTTATGTATAACTTTTAGTACAAAAATTATTAAATATGCTGTTGGGTCCGGACTTAAGTTATTTGTTTACAAAACCTTTTCCTTAGTACAGGCACAGAATACTAGTACTTCGTACAGAAGTATGACTTAGCAATTGTATTCAAAGAAATGTCTACTCAATGTCGTCAACAATATGACGTAATTTAGTTCGCCTCAGAGTCAAGCACATTTTCGTGTAGACACCTACAAAAATCCATTGCAAGATAATTTCATACTTATTGCTCTGAAATATGATTCATAATACACTAAACCCATTCAGTGACGTAATATCACGCGACGCGATAGGGTTGACTGCTACGAGAAGCTTCTAACGCCATCTAGCGCCTCTTTCTAGTACTTTATTCATTCTCGTCCAGCCAGCAACGTAGCCGCACGGCCGCCGGTGAATAAAACGCGCGAGCGTGGCTCTGGCCGGTAGCGACACGCAACTTGTTTTAGCACCTACGTAGGTGCGCCGCGCGTAGGTACGTTTTTGCTACCTCCGCGGGGAGATACACAGGCCTGGTACAGGTGACACTAATCAATCCTGCTGTAGAAAACTATCAGAGCTACCTATAAGGTTATTCCTACTTTTATCAAAGAATGAGTAAATCAACACCAGACTAAATTTTAGAATTGGTTTTGAGAACCTGATAAAATCGTTTGACGACGACCTCCGTAGCGGAGTTGCTCGTGAATCGGTTTTCAAGGTGTCGCCATCTCTGAAGTCCCGGGTTCGATCCCCGGTCGGCTTTATAATAGAAATTCACATTTTCTATATTGTCTCAGGTCTAGGTGTTGTGATACTACAGTTGTGTCAGATTTCCATAACACAAGTACTTAAGCTACTTACTTTGTGATCTGAGCAATGTATGTGATGATGTCCAATATTTTTTATTTGTTTCTTTATCTTTGCTTTTAGCTTTGATAAGGAGCACTCAAACACGGCATTCCTTCACAAGCTCCGGAGTACCATCTATGGCATGTCGGAGGGAGAAGACGTGCTAGACAGAGAGGCCGCATACTACGCCACCGTCGTCATTCCCTTGGTCTTCCTTCAGCAGTACCGGGATACTTGGTGTCTTTTAGAAAGGGTAATGTCTCCGTTAGCATAATCTATTGATAATTGATATTAGAAGCCGATTCTGGTGCCTAAATATATCAACCTTCTCGATGAGACCAACATCGAAATGGATACAAACAGATACTCGTAAGGTGACGATTTAATGTGGAAGTACTGTTTCGATGTTGGTCTTTACCATGTATATTTGAGCACCAGAATCGGCCCGTACCCATAGTAGGATAGTGTATTACAAATAAACCTCTAGAAAATAAGGATCGATATCGATCTATATCGAATCGACTGGGGATCGAACCCGGGATCTCAGAGCAACTAGATAGCTTTGGAAACCGGTGTGTCAATCGACCAAGGAGGCTTTCGGCTTTACACATATAGTCGACGCACAGGCGTCGACTATATGTGTACTAGATAGCTTTGGAAACCGGTGTGTCAATCGACCAAGGAGGCTTTCGGCTTTACACATATAGTCGACGCACAGGCGTCGACTATATGTGTAAAGCCGATCCGAGTGTAGACCACAGGGTCTACATGAAGGTCTTGATCATCCTGGTAGTGCTTAACCTGAGCCCGTAGACAAGATGCTATCGCTAACATAATGTATAAAACTGACATAAGCCATCGAAATATCACGTGACTTTAGCATTTGTTGGCGATAGCGAAGTTCGCTATAGAAAGATTGCATCTTGTCTAAGGGCACAGATCTAATCTCTGTATCTTCGGGTGGGTGGCCAGAACCTTCTGGGTGAGATTCACCGTTGAGGCGTCGACTCTGTCTACGCCAGAGATTCTCAAACTTATTTCGTCCCACGCCCACTTTGAAAATCAGTTCTTGAGTCTTACTTGTTTTTTACCTTAAAACCTCAACAATATATTAGTTTTCACCTGGAGTTTAATCCATACTAATATTATAAATGCGAAAGTGTGTCTGTCTGTCTGTCTGTCTGTTACCTCTTGGACGCTTTTAAACCACTAAACCGATTGAGATGAAATTTGGTATGGAGACAGTTCGAGACCCTGGAAAGGACGTAGGCTACATTTTGTCGCGATATAAAAACTTTAAGAGGGTGAAATGGGGGATGAAAATTTATATGGAAAATCCAACATTTTGCAGGCGAAGTCGCGGGGAACCACTAGTTAGACATATATTCTAAACGAGACTTTTCTTACCAGAGAGAGCAATAGTAATGCAACTTTTAAATACTTATTAAATCACATTGGCACCCCCATTTTTTTCTGGGCCTCTTACCGCTTCCTCTTGGCCACCAGCGCCCACAAGGGGCGTTATCACCCACTCTGGGAAAGACTGGTCTACGCCATGTCTGGTTTATTCTAGACTCAGGGTCAAAAAGCAAACTCAAAAAAAAACTTCTGCTTCATTTTATTCATAGTCAGGGCATACACACTTGACTGGGATGTACTTAGTTTTTTTTATTCTTTCAGTTTCACAGAGCAATTCGTTTGTATCAAATTTCACATCCAACAGAGAAGAGATCCGCCTTGAAGATACTACAAAATCTTAGGGCTGTAAATGTTAAGGTAACTTTCTTATTCACGTAAGAAACATACACTTTACCTACATTCCTGTTGTGTACGCCTAGCGAGTGCCAGCTGAGGTGTTTTATAAACACAATGATATTGTTCACTTCAGAAGCTTACGCACTTTACCTACGTTCCTGTAGCTTAGGGAGTGCCGGCTTAAGTGTTTTATAAACACAATGATCTGAATTCCTTTAAGAAAAGAGTTTATAGGCTGTCGTAAAAAATAATTTGTTACTAGTCACACATGACCCATCCTTGGCCTCATCGTCGCTTACCATCATGTGAAACTGCCTTCAAATATCTGCCTATTAATAAAAAAACCTAAAATACAAGTCAAAACTAACTGCCTGACTAGGTACGTTTGCATTGAGGAACTTTTATTAAAATAAATAACAAAAAAATACCTGTATTTCCTGTAGCGACACTGCCGTATAATCTCTCAATCTTTAAGAATACTAATCTTTCCATCCATACTAATATTTTAAATGTGAAAATGTGTCTATCTGACTGTTACTTCTTAACAAATAAACCCCTCGATTTAAATAAAATTGGGCAGGTATAGAGATAGTTTGAGTCATGGAAAATGACATAGTATAGCTTTTTATTTCAGGAATCATGCTTTAAGTAGTGAAAGGGGTAAAAAGTGTGCAATTCTTTTTACATTTGCGCAAGCGAAGTTGCTAAAAAACTCCAGTTTATAAAATCCTAACATCTGATGAACGAATTTCTTAAACCTGCGACTGAATGTGTAACCATGATCCAACTGGTCAGGTTCCCCTGTTAACAGGGTCACGGAGGTCAGATGGCAGTCGCTCCTCTGTAATTACCTTATGATCTGCCATGTGCTGGATCATGGTCCAAAGCAGACCCTGAGCCCTCGCGTGCGATTGCACTACTGGGATAACGCTAGGATTATGATGATGATGATCTGATGAACTTATATATAATTTGTACATCTTTCTATGTAAATTGTATTGTTGTTACTTTTATGGTGTGCAATAAAGAGTTATCTATCTTATTTCAGATTCGTACGTTCATCTCTGACCTGCCAGGCCCCACCACCGCGACGAGGACCCCGGCGCCACAAGATTACGATGAAGATGAGATTCATGATAAGAAAGACATCAAATATCTGAGGGAGCTAATTAAAAACCTTGGTTGATCAGAAGCATTTTATTTCTGCTAGTAAAGTAGAATAATATATACTTGCGTGACTTAACCTAATTTAAAACAAATATTGCTAATTATTTAAAAATAAAAAACCCGACTGCAAAACTAATGATGTTTTTGAAATGGTCTTTTTACTAGCTTTCAAATGATACCCATATTCTTATTCTTACCCTGTTTTACCTTACCCTCCCCCCCTTTTTTGATTTGCGGACGCCATTTTTAAAATTTATATAGCCTATGTCACTACCACAATTCTGACAAATTCTTTCCAAAAAACGAAGATTTAACACCACCAATTTCCTCCGAACTATTCCAGAGTTATATCTTAGAGTAATATAATATAGGATTTTCCAAAAAAAATACGAAAATGGACAAAACCGAAACGGAACAGTCGCGGTAAAATGCCAGTACATACATTTAAAAAGTTTGTGATCACCCCAGTATAACTGGATATATTTTTGAAACTTATCAAGATAAATACTGTTTTATTGTTTTGATATCTAATTCCACATTTCAGCTGTGTGTACATCAACAGTACATCAACCTACCCCGAGCTGTCAAAGGTCAACCTTATGTTGATCACAGAGTTCAATATTATTTGAGATATTTTGACAGATTTGGGTAACTTGATGTGGGGCCTACTGTACATAATTTATATTAACTTATTGAGTTTATTAAGATAGTCCCTTGTTTTTCACAGGCCTATTTTCACATCACATTCACGGGACTCTCAGACACTTTGGTAAGCTTCTAACTTACAAGTGCCTATAAAATCAGAATTCAGAGATCGAGCCTAAGCAAATCTATTATAATAACGACTATAGCGGTACTTATTAAAACACACAATAATAAGAAGCAAAGCGAAAGCAAACACGATCCAGACCCCCACCAAGAGGAGCAGCTTCCCATGGTCACAGGGCTTGAAGTAATCGTTGCTTCGTACTATGCACTTCTGAGAGGAGTCGGGAATGATTATTTTTTCTTCGCTGGTGAAGTTAGTCGAGGCAATGTCTCCTCTTTCGAAAGTCATTACCGATAGTAAAGTTGGTTCTGCGTGCGTAAGTATTCTGGTAATGTAAGCGTTGGTCTTGAAGGGCCGTGGTAGGAATATTTCTTCTGGGACCATGGCAAAGAAACTGTAAAAAGTAATGTGATTGTAGCGGTTGTCAGTGTTGCTAACTCTTTTAAAGCTAAAAAGCAGCAATTGACCACTAAATAGTAGACCATAGGGAATTCTCCATTTAAAAAAAAATCCTGCTTGCCAAATTATGGACGTATCTTTGGATTGCGTCGGCAGACATTAGTTTTTCAAGTTAATCTCAATTTGATACCATCATACGTTCCTGAGAAAAAGGGTCATCGCGATGACTGACCGACGGGCACACAGACGGGCAACAAAGTGATCATAATAAAAAGGGGTTCCTTTAAGGCACTGAACCGTAAAAAATAATTTGCCTCTGATGGTCATCGAGGTATTCACCTCGTAGGTATATACGTATCCGCAAAAAGCATAGCTCCATCTGATCAAGATTTCGTTCTTCTGGTCAGCAGTTATAAATATAATTACTTATATTGGAAGTTTAAGAATGACAACACCACGTTAAAACTAAATAAACATGTTTAGCCCCCCTGATTCTGCTACTGACTACTGCAGGCGTACCGCCTAACTAAAGCAATAATAGCCTCCTAACTGACGTCTTAAATGCAATAGCAGCTTTAAAATGCCGTATACTTCACTATTTCAAAAGTTTTTCGGTTTACTGTTCCAGTCTAGTTCTGGACTCTATTGCTGGATGCGCTACTGGCTCAATGGAGACCAGCACTGAAATTAATACTGGCATTCCAGTGCTTTTGTTCCAGTAGTACAACCAGCAACCAAGTCCAGCGCTGGACTGGAATGATGTAAACTAGGCATAATGTTTATTCCGACCGCTTATCTGAGACCTCGCCATAGGGGTTTAGGGATGTGGGAGTAGACGATAGCTGTGCTCATTTGGACCTTTCAGCGACTGTCTTACCTTTGGAACCGTTCTGTATCACCAAGAGCAAGTTTGTAGATGCTATCAATCATTTGAATTCCTTTTTTGACGCTGCTCAGATGAGGATAGAATTTGTCTTCTTCTGTGTCCACGGCTGAGATCGTCAGTGAAAATACGTCTGTCATTGGCTGTAAATAAATGTATGGTGCATGTGCCCAACCCAGTGTTTTAGATACACTCGCAGTAAGTAAGTAGTAAGTATTTATTTTCATAAAACATAATGCCAAAATACATCAAAAACTTCCAGTCGCTGCTCTAAGCTATGCGTGTCGCGCAGGGATTAGGTTGCACTTAATTATTAAAGTATTGACACTCGGCTAAAGGACGCGTTAATTCAATGTTCAGGGATTTTTGTCGACATTGAGTAGACGTTTTTTTGAATACCACTGCAGAGTAATACTTCTGTATGTAGTACTAGTATTTATTATGTGCCTAAGTAGTGAACTGCGATTACATCTTCCTATTTTCTAAGTAGGATGCTACACAAATACTACCATGTTCTACTAACCATTGCTAGTTCTTCAAAGGGCCATTCCCGCACGACCCACGTCACTCCCCGTAGTTGAAGATTGTCTGGGAGACTGTTTATCGTGTCCACCAGTTTCTTGCTGTTTTCCTTGCACACATTCACGATTACTATCCTTGGATCGTGCTCCATTAGGTAATTCAGTGGCTGAAAAAGAAACATTTGTTCTATTGTTAAATTTGACTATTCTGCTACTTTTGTGTAATATTTCTTTTTATCAAAAATAATTTTAAAATAAAAAATCCTAGCCGAATTTCGACTACAGTGGCCAAACTGAACTGAGATAAGCCCACTGCGCGGGGGATATTATAGTGCACAAGTGTGTGTGCAATACACAGGTGCACTTTCTGTTTCTTCACTCTCATAATTCAGTGAGACGGCAGTCCGACATGACCGTAGAGAGATCAGGCGCAGGACCAATGGCTTAACGTAGTTTCTGAGGTACAGGGTTGTCAACACCACCAACTTCCTGAATCTGGAGCTGTCTGAGGTATTTCAAGACAGAAAAACCTAATACTTTCTGCCCGATCCGGGATTCAAACCCGGGACCTTGTGGACCCAGCGTGCTGACCAACTAGACTAACGAGGCAATAAAAAATAATTTATTAGAGCAATGACGCTTAGTTGAGTGTTCGGAGATGTTCTCGGATGGCTCGCGATATTTGAGCTCCTGAAGTGTTGTGGATCCCGAACTGAGCCTACTTGAGCAGGGACGGAAATAGGTAAATTCTCCTAAAAATCAACCATTAAGTACTTTCCTTAGAGAAATGATTTTTGACACATTGGTTTATGAGTTTTGTGTGATGTGGAAAACGATATGCATAAATGCCATTCCTTTCCTATGGGATTTCATCCCCCGATGGGCTCTCTTTTTCGTTCCAAAATACTTCAGAAGCTCATATACCCAGAGCCATTTGCGAATCTCTCGTCATTCCAAGTTATTGTCATAGAACAGATCATGAAAACTAACTAATTATTCCCAACTACCAGAAATAACAAAAAGAAGATAATACGAGGGTCAAACTGAAAGTTCTTAGAACTGGCCACTTATAAACAATATAATAAAAAAAATATTCTAAAATTTGAAAATAGAACTCTTTGCCAATATTACTGAGTATATATTTCATTCATTTGTCATTTGTTTTACGACTTGGCGGCAAATTGAAAATTGTCTGTGTCACGTCAAAATGAATTTAACACGAGAAAATTTTCGTGCAATGATTTTTTATGACTTTCGATGTCATTTAAGTCAACAAGTAAGTTATGATAGACTACGATTGGCCTTTCACGATGAAGCCCAATCTCGTGCGACTGTTTACAACTGGTTTAATGAGTTTAAACGTGGTCGCACTAATCTCACTGATGATGTACGTGAGGGACGGCCTTCTACGGCGACGACTGAAAATAACATCTGTGTTGTGCGGCGTATGATAGAGACTGACAAAAGAGTGACCTATCAGCAGATTCGGACAAGCTTAGGCATCGGTATGAGTCAAGTGCACAAAATCCTCCACGAACATTTAGCGGTCAGGAAGCTTTGCGCCCGGTGGATACCTCATAATTTGACTAAGGCTCAAAAACTCCATCGTGTGGATTGGTGCCGTAAAATGATTGAAAGATTTAACGGAGGTGACTCAAATGCTGTGTTCGACATACTAACAGGTGACGAAAGCTGGATTTACTGTTATGATCCTGAAACCAAAAGACAATCTGCTCAGTGGGTGTTTCCTTTCGAGGAGTTGCCAACTAAAGTGAAGAGAGATCGAAGTGCGGGAAAAAAAATGGTGGCCTCGTTCTTTGGAAGGATAGGTCATTTCGCAACAATTGTGTTAGAGGATCAAAAAACAGTTTCTGCAGAATGGTACACTACCAATTGTTTGCCACTTGTCTTGGAAAAAGTTCGAGAGAAACGACCTCGCAGTAGGATCCTCCTTCACCACGACAACGCCTCGTCGCACACCGCCAAGCGAACGATCGACTATTTGGCGACATCAAACGTTGAATTACTGGGTCACCCGCCGTATAGCCCCGACCTCGCGCCTTGTGATTTTTATTTATTTCCAAAAATTAAAGAAAAACTTAAAGGAAAGCGGTTTATGAATGCTGAAGAAGCGGTGGCTGCGTATCGCGATGCCATTGAAGAGACCCCTAAGGACGAGTGGGCAAAGTGCTTTTCCCAGTGGTTCCATCGCATGCAGCGGTGTATTGACGTCAATGGACAATATTTTGAAAAGATATAATAAAACTAATAACTGGCTAATGTAATCAGTTTTTGATTTTCTAAGAACTTTCAGTTTGACCCTCGTACAATGATGTAACTAGCATTAGACTTTTCTCAACTACAAATAAATAAATAAATTGTTCCAACAAACAGACCAATTACCTAGCCCCAAACTAAGAGTGGGCTTGTGCTATGGCGACTAGGATTACGGATAGACATACTTATATATATTTATACATCCATGACAGGTACAAATGTTCGTGCTCATTACACAAACATTTGCACCATGCCGGATTCGAACCCACAACCTTTGGTTTTGTAGTCCTGAGCGCGAACCACTCCACCAAACGGTCGTCAGCAAATACGCCAAAATGACTACACCAAATTGTTAGGTATAAGCTACGACAGATTGAATTACATGAGTTAATTACACAGTTTAATAAGCTTTACATAATAACTAAATGTGGAAGAAACTGAAGGTACGTACACGGTGAAAGTCGCAATGTCTGCCAGCACATCTTTGGTCGGTATAAATAATTCTTTCCTGGACAAACAATGGAGTTAGATCTTGCAGAAATTTCTGACTGTGCTCTGTATCATCCGATAATATTGCAACACGGTACCACCCCATGTGTACAAATAACTCCTTGAAGGCATACTTAAGGTATTGCCACGTAAAGGATGGAGCTATGGACCATGGATATCTGACCCTTACTTTCGTGTTATACGGAGGTTGGTAGAAAATCGTTGGCACTCGAGACTGAGTATCAGATGGCACGTGGGTTATCAAAGCTATCATGTTATTGCTGTAAGTTATATCGCCAATACAGTTATCCACCACAATTTTGATGGGCCACCGAATATTTTCAGTAAATAAATCTCTCGGTATCTTGGGTATATTCGTTGGTAGACATATTTGTATGTAGTCTTCATCGAAGTCCTCTGTTTCGAGTATTTGTAATAAACGGGGTTGGTATAAGATATCTATGATTACCAGGCGAGTGTACGTTACGTTTTCATTCTCACAATCAGTAGCGCATAGCAGAGGGGAGAGAAGAAATTTTTGATAGTACGTATCATAGTCACTACGTAAATCTTTGATAGATATTTTTAGATTTATAACGTTCCTGCAAAGTTTGTAAATTAAATTTTCACACTACCTACTCGGCAATGTTCGATTACACATCAAGTAAACCTGACTAAAAATGAGTCACTGCATCCCTAGGGACGTAATGTTGTATGAAATTTCATTACGCCCCTAGGAAGGCAAAGTGATTTGAATTTCGAATAAGAGTTCGCAGGCATGATCACACTAGCCCGTCCCGCACCAAAGAGAACATATTTGAAATTTGAACCTGGCAGCCAAGAACTTTAGCACGAATGGAATGAAAAAAAAGCGCACGCTTCTAAAAAAATAAAGAAAAAAAACATAAGTATTTTAAGAAATTACAAACAAGGTTTTCGTAAAACTGTCGAGTGACGAAGTATGTGACACCGAAATCTATTAGATGAAAAGTATTGTTAATATTAATAATTAACTGCTAGAAAAGTCACAGGATATATACTTATAGATAAAATAAGTTTTTTGTAGTACATTTTTTTATTGCCTCGTAGGAAGTGTGAAAAGCAGAGTATTCTCCTCGGGGATAAAGATGTCTTCGTCTTGGGCGAGCTTAAATCCCTCGCTACACTCAGGATTCTACTTTTAACTTCCTCGCTGCGCTCGGGAGTTGAACTCTCGAATCCTTCGTTACGCTCGAGATTCAAGATGACGCCCGTGACGTAAGACATCACTTTACCCCCTTGGTGAATAATCTACTATTAAACATTCAGCCATTTTCATACTTATTAACAAAAAGAAATTGAAAGTTCTGCTCTCTTTTAAGTTTGTCGTCGTTAATTTTTACAAGTCCAATATTATTACAATAAATATATTTACTGAAAATTGATGAGGAAAGCTGTGTTATGTGCATTTTTATGGTACACTCGAGTTCATTAATATATGAACATTTCCAAGGCTTCATGTAGGCATGGTATAACACTATCTATCCTTCCATATGTGCATTTTTATGTATTTGAAGCCTTGGAAATGCTAATATATTAATGAACTCTACTGTACATGATTAAACTATTTATCATTCTTACAGCTGTTCTTCGGACAATTGTATAGTTTGATTGATTTCATTTCCGAAGATGAAATAGGAACGAACAGTGAATCCCATCCCTTGGGCTATTCTCTCGAATTCTTTGTTGATGGATATATGATAGTCATCAAGTGTAGCGACTAAGGTAATGGTTGGAGAAAAAATATTTTGACTTGAAACTGAAAGAGAAAATAAAAAAATAAAGTTTCCATTTAGCCAGATATTCGATTCGGACTATTATAACTCACCTGTATTTAAATCCCTAGGTTAATACCAATCTCACATGTTAACCTAACAAAGCATATAACCATAGTTGTATAATTGATGCAATTATGAATTCATTCAGAGGATTACGAGCAAATATTAATTAGGTATTTCTATCGTAACAACCGATGTCTAGTCTACATATTATGATTAATCTGTCTGAGGCTAGATGACATCAGTGGTGACCTAAGAACTGGCAGCTACCTTGCTCAGCGTGTAAGCATCGCTATCCAGCGCGGTAATGCTGCCAGCATCCTGGGAACCGTACCACAAGGACCCTTTTTATAATTTTGGTTTTTGTGTTGTATTAAGTAATTTATCTTAATTTTTATTAATAAGTTGTATAAATATTACTAATGTACATTGATGTATCTGTGGTTACTTCCTCCTAAAAGTCATCCTAACATGGAATGTAACTTTATCACTTCAAAAAGGGTTCAAAATTCTTGTAAATGGTTGAAGTATGAAAGCAAAAGAAGAAGAAGTTAAAAAGTTCATTGCCTAGCCCTAGACAGACAGTCGCAATTACCTACATTGATAATAATAAATGTTGTGTTGTATTTGGCATCGGAATAAACATCCCTATTGTTTGTTACAAAGCGTGTAACTTGTAGTAACTTCAAAACAATACCTTCATCAGAATCATGTCCTTGAACGGTAACTACAATGAAAATTATGAAGATAGATGGTTTCATTATGAACTGATAAGTTTCTACATCACACAATTTTGTAAGCCACACGTATAAACTGGTCTAAATATGCTAAAACACTGGATAGAGTTACAGGAAAGTCATTTTTATTACACAATTTCCTTGTTTATTGTATCATTATTGATATAAATTAAAAGCCCCTTTAGTAACAGTAGGTAAATTTGTTTCAGCTACCAAATAAGGTTAATTATTTTATATTCATATTTAGAGTTGGCTGACTCTATCTTATTTTAAATTATGCAAGCCCTTGGGCTTGTTACTAGTAGCGAGTATCAAGATAAGTATTGCGGCATTAAACGTAGTTGTAATAGCGGCTATGATTGCCTCGTTGGTCTAGTGGTCAGCACGCTGGGTACTATCCACGAGGGCCCAGGTTCGAATCCCGGGTCGGGCCGAGAGTGTTTGAGTTTTTCTGTCTTGAAATTACTCAGACACAGCTCCGGAGTCAGGAAGTTGGTGGTGTTAACACCCCCGTGCCTCGGAAAGCCGTTAAGCCGTTGGTCCTGCGCCTGATCTCTCTACGGTCATGTCGGACCGCCGTCTCACCGAATTATGAAAGTGAAGGAACAGAGAGTGCACCTGTGTATTGCGCACATACTTGTGCACTATAATATGTCCTGCGCAGTTGGCTAATCTCTGTTGAGATAGGCCGCCGTGGTCAAAATTCGGCTAGGAGGACATTATTATTATTAATAGCGGCTATTTTGCAACGATGCAGCGATGTATAGTCTGATGTGCTAGTATGGCCACTGTACCTACATTTTGTTAACGAGAATATTTTTATGTTTTAACTTCATAAATAAAAACACACTATTGCAATACAGTGGATACATCTTTATTAAAAGTAATCATTCGTTATCCAAATGAAAGCCAAGTCGTTGTGGTTTTGTATAAAACGTATATTTACATAATAATATAGCAGTTTACTTGTCCAAAGTTGTATATGAATTCAATTTAAATACTATAGAGAAATGGTGTTTTGTTAAGATGGAATCGTGAAGGGGAGGTTGGGGTATGTTGATAGATAGATACTATACGAATGGTCTCGTCTCCGATTGGTCAGATTTAAAATTGGACGTTGTTTCCAGCTTGGATGAGAGCAGTCTTCGCTCTGCCAGCGAGGGAACCTGGGTTGGCTCCGTTAGCGATAGCCTTCAGGAACTGTAGAAAAACAATAAAAAAATGATATCAGGCGATGGACGCAAAATCATAGTTATCTATTATTTATCACGAAAATTGATTGTCAACCTAAGATAATTCAACTAAACGTTAAACGTAACTATGCATTTATAAAAACCCTGCTTTTCTGTCATGGGTTCGTAGAATGACCTTTTTGCTATTAAAGTAAGCAAACAGAAAAATCCCAGGTAAAAAAAGGGGTGAACCTTTTAAGTAATATTTGAATACGGACTGCCTTATACAAATCCATCTAATAATATGGGTTTCAAAAAGTGCTTTATACCAAAAGCTTTTTAAAACATGCAAAACAGAGTTGCACCGGCGACTTCTCTTGGGTGTACTTTAAGTTTGGCAGTGAACTACGCTGCCTTTTATCGACTGCCACATTTGATTCTTAGTAAGAATCAAAAGAGTCTTAGTAAGAATTAGTAAGAATTTCTTACTATACAGCAGTATATACCACAGAACTGAAAAAACTATTAGAAATAGCATCCTCGCCTGTTAGTATGAAAACCAGTGTAACCAAACTAACACATTTGTAAGAATATCACATTATGATCCACACAAAAAATATTAAGTTGTGATTGGTGCCTGCCGCTCATTTTCCTTGCTTTTGAATACCAAATAGTTTTGCCACCCAACGCCAGATGGAGACACAAACTAAAGAAGTTTCCTGTCAAAATTAAGGATGGGGTGTACACAAAAAACTGAACAAAAAGTATCGATCTAGCTAGACATCAAATTATGTCCCGGAAATAAAATGTATGCCCACTTCTTACTATCTTTATGTTTATAAAACGAAGTAATGTTCGTTAAACGAGTTATAAAGAAACGGAAACTTTTGCAATAATTTTGATTTGTCCTCCATACAATATAGGTATCAAAAGAAAAGGCTTGTCTAGTAAAATACTATACGATATTATTAATTACAAAGAAGCCGCAATGGCCGCCACCACGAAATGGCGAATTGATTTTTTTTTCACAACTCTTTCAATATTTGTTTCAAATGATATAGGGCTTGATAAGTAAGGTGCAATATAAAAAAGTCCGGTCTGGCGATTAAAAAAAATTTTTTATAATTTTTTTAAAAACCCCATCGCAACAAAGAAGCGATTGAGATAACTTTATTAATTTGGCAGTAATAATTGTAGAACTTGTTTGTTGAATAATTTTGTACTAAATACAAAACCCTTAAATTCTCTAAAGTGACTAAGACGAAGTAGATAGCGTTAATTC
Source organism: Pyrausta nigrata (assembly GCA_949316185.1). NCBI lineage: Eukaryota > Metazoa > Arthropoda > Insecta > Lepidoptera > Crambidae > Pyrausta > Pyrausta nigrata. The sequence continues at coordinate 10,874,979 of OX438955.1, read as the reverse complement.
GATTCGCACGTGGCCGGTTTTTTCTTATTACGGGATTAAGTTCATTATAATTTAACGATATACGGATTAATTTTACAATTTATATTAAACATTTTAATGATGACGTTGCGAATCCTTTGATAATTAATTAGGTACCTAGCAGTAAAGTAATCCGTGAATTGTGTTGAAAGTAGTGAGTAGTATGAAAATAGTTCCAATTTCGGTTAAAATAAACTTATCGATATTTTATCGAGCGCACGTTAAAATATCGCATCCCTAAATGAGTAGCGTGTGGAATTAATACGGAATAAGGTAACGGTACAAATGAAGTTTAGACCTTATCACTTTTGTGGTGGATTGGTTTTAGATTGTAATTTTAACCAATTGCTATGAACTGAAAATTTTCAAATTTCTTTTAAAATAACGCGATAAATTACCTAATTATGGTATATTACTCCTCTTTTTGATAAATTTATTGTTTCACTGTTGTTTTTCCGTACAAAAATTGTACAATTAAGCATTTTTTAAGATTTTCGTCAATATTTGAAGGCGTCAGCATCCTGTCGCAACTGTCGCCGACTAAAGCGCGTGAAAGGGGGCGGGAACATTACATGCGCTAAGCTCATCGCACTTGAGATACGCGGATCACGCCCACTTAGGATTTCTACTCGTTTTTTCTGTTCTGTGGTATATACATAAAAAATGTCTCCTAAAATATGGTCGAAAGCGTGTTGGAGTGCTTGTGTGAGGGGTTGGCGCACTGGCGCGATTTTGGCAACTACCGCAATCACTCTTGTCATTTAGTACTGTATTTCCTCCGTAAAAATGTCTCCTAAACTTGTTACGCTTGATTGTTTTCTGACGGCGTGGTGCACTGGCACGCTTTTGATAAGTACCACAATTGCTTAGTAGTGTTTTTACTCCATATAAAGCAGCATTTCCTTTGTTTACTCACGCTTGAGAGTAAGGCGAGAGATTACGGCTTGGTGCACTGGCGCGATTTCACAAGTACAGCATCTGCTAAGTAGTATATTTAACCCACATCTTCTTCTTAAGGCGCCATCTTGAGTCTAAGTTCGGCGACCATCACAGAACCTTACCTCCTTGATACCACGGCTCTAAGCAATGATCGAGTACTCCTTCTAAACCATTGGAGTAGGTTCTTCAGCCAAAATATCTTCCTACGTCCGACAATTCTCTTTGCCTTGAATCTTTCCCTGTATAATTAATTGCAGAGGTTCATATTTTGGGTTGCGCATAACGTGTCTAAGATAATCCAGATTTCTTTTCTTAAAGGTGTTTTATACTCTGTGTCCGTCACCTATATAAAAAAACGGGCAAGTGCGAGTCAGACTCGCGCACTGAGGGTTCCATACAAACAAAGGTTTTTTTCTACGATGTAATCACAAATTCGCGGTTTTCGGACTTTTTCCTTTACTTGTACTGTAAGACCTCCCTTCTTTCAAATTTCATGGTTCTAGGTCCACGGGAAGTACCCCATAGGTTTTGATTCCCCTGAAAAATGATAGAAAACAGGGCAAAATGGCCGTACCTCTTGATTGCGTTGACTTAAAAGCTTGATTTTTGTACAGCTTCAAGGGACTATAGACATAAGTATTTGATGTTAATTTCAACTTTATTTGATGTTAACTTTGTTTCTGAGAAAAAGGTTCTTGACAGACAGACGGACAACAAAGTGGTCCTATAAGGGTTTCTTTTTTCCTTTGAGGTACGGAACCCTAAAAAACGTAAACAACTCACGCTCGAGAGTGGGTTGAGAGCTTGTCTGACGGCTTGGCGCAATGGCGCGACTGCGGCGGCGGTGACGGCGGCTCCGACGTTGTTGCTGCGGCTGTTGAATGCGTTGTAAAGACGCTTGGCGGCACAGTACTCCTCGTTGACGAGTCTGGAACAAAAGAAGACTGGCATGAGTCGACCCAATAAATAGAGAAACCGTACTAAGTGAGACATATGAAATACAAATATCATATTATTGGCGGGCTTTGGTATGATTTTATGGTAATTTACAAAGCAGAGAATCAAAAATTATAATTTTCAAGGATTCAAACCACGCACGATGTGAACTTTGACGTGTCAGTCAAATACTCGTATGAAGTTTATGTTTTATATCCAATGTCAATGTTAACAGGATCATATGTTGTTTGAATTTCAGTTCCACATAATGCACTAGATAAATGTCGCTCAGTGTCAGTTATTTTATATTTTTCTTTTGAGTTTTAGGCTTTTCACCAAAAACTAAAACATGCCAGTATTTGGGGCTGAGCATCAAAGAACTTTGCCGTTCTTCTTTGGTTATTTACTGTACTGTACGAATGGCCCCAGCGTCCTCTTTGTATGATTTTAGTCATTAATTAGGTAAGTAGTCAAAAAGAAAAACAAACTTGAATTTGGATTGAACACTTGAAGGTAAAATTACTAAGTCTCTAAAAACAAGATGAAATTAGGAAAATAATTTAATAATGAATTTGTGAAATGTACGTTTTTTGCTGATTTTTGGCAGTTCCCAATTGATCTAAATGCTTGCTTATTAAGTAAGCATTTATCAATGATCATGTAGGTCAAATGCTTATATGATAAATTGGTTTTTATGATAAAATAGTAAAACAAAGTCCCTAATTCCTGAAATGTATTAACATCAGTGAATTGAAGTCTTTTTACTGGTATTTTTTTGTATTTGGTAGTTATTTATTTTATCTATGCTTACTAGTTTATTGATGACCTTCGTGGTCGTGTGACTTGCACGCCGACGTTCCGGGTTCGATCCCCGGTTGGGCCAATTTAGAAAATCATATTTTCTATTCATGTCTGACGCTGAACCGACGGGGGTTGGAGTAGGAAGGTTCTAGAATGGAGACCACGAGTGTTGGACGCCCCCCTGCTAGGTGGACCGATGACCTGAGGAAGGTGGCCGGTGGTGGCTGGATGCGAGAAGCGGAGGACCGTGAAAGTTGGCGCAGTCTTGGAGTGGCCTATATCCAGCAGTGCACCACAATAGGCTGGTATGATGATGATAATGATTATATTCCACGGATATTTTTGAATTCCATAACACAATGTGCTTAAGCTACTTACTTTGATCAGAGCAATGTAGGTGGTGGTGTCCAATTTTTTTTTTGAGTCCATTCGTAGAGCAAGAGACTCACCCGATTTGGTATGGGTTGGCGCTGTTTAGGACGGCGTCCCAAGCTGCTTCGAATTGGTAGGACCTGCCGGCGCCGGCGCAGTTGCCCTTGGCGCCAGTCTGAAATAAACAATAACAGTAACATTATAAGGCATTTTTTACATTACTTCGTACAGGAAGTTACGTTAGTATTTGAACTGCTTCTCGAGATTTTGCTGTGCATATTTTAAAATAGGAATATTAAAAAATGGCTAAGCGTGCGGCCTAAGTATAGGGTTCCGCAGTTGCCTATTAAAAAAAATACAGACTTGTTTATGCAGTTCGTTTTCAATGGCGATTCTACGAAAATTCCTTTTATTCAGCTTTAATAATCTTTAACCATGTCTAAAAATATTTTAAAGAGTTTTATTTTTCATTTTAGTTATATATTTGTGCCAATTGATGGCGTTCTTATAGTACGAGTCTCAGACAGGCATTATAATACAGAAGAACATGGCGAAACTAGGTTCATTGTTGACTACAGAAAGAAAGATATACCCTCTACTCAACTGAACCAGAAAATAGGCATATTTTGTTTTGTACCTACCTTTAAATCAATGTAATGAATTGAATGTTTTCTTCAAAATGAGGTTTCTGAACGTAATGAAGACTATTACAATAATTGAGTACAGATGCCAGCATATTCATCTACACATTTCGTTCCAAAATCACTCCTATTACGACTTCATAAGAGTTTCTAATGCATTGAAGCATCAGTGTTTAGCTGGACATTCGTACCAAACTAAAAAAAATGTCGCTCGCTTGTAAAACTAGACTAGTTTGAGCTGGGATAATAAAACGTTATAAATAACTACTGTTGTGCACATCTATGCTCTGAACTATTAATCATAGACAACGCGAGAGAAAAATCATTAATATCAATACCAGTCGAAGGATGGTCGAATGGTTTAGCCAGAGACAATGTTAGGGCAATTTGCTGTACTCTGATGATGGATCGCTACTCTGCACAGATAACTTAGCGTAGTAGATGCCCCATTTATGATAGCGACCGGTCGTGATCTATCATAATTGCTAGACTAATGTAACTGTCATTCGATATGCTACTAAACAAATCATCTAGTTTGAATCTATCTGTCTCCCTAGCTAAATGGAGCTATTAGTACCTCTTAGAAGTTTCTTAACCAAAATAGCAGTAGTTAATGTGTATTAAATTAACATTACCCCTTACTTACGAATCGAATTAATTAAAAGTTCTATAGAGAACTCTTGTGGCTATGTGGTATGTGTCTCTTGATACATTATTCAATGTGTTGTGAAGGTGGGCTATTGTCATACCTTATTGAAGTATCTACGTTTCATGTGGTCTGTGCTATAACATGATTTATGATGGCAGACAGACCAATGCATGGATCGTTAATACTAGATGTGAGTTCGCACGGGTGCGGTGTAATAATAGTCATTGGATGCCTAATTAAAACGGCAAAAATGGTTCTTCATGAATTAATTACCATTAATCAGTCTGATTTTCCACGTTGCTAGAATACTCCCTCCAAAACACTTAGGTACAATGAGCCAGAGAGAGACAGAATAGACAAAGAGACAGAAACAGAGATAAAGTCCGGTTTGACGAGATGAGATAAAAAACCTGAAGATAATTCGTCCCATCCAGACAACAGCACTAGCGCTGGTTTGTCAGCTTCGGGCAATCAGGTGGATGATGCTGGCAGGTCAGTCAAATCACAAAATTGAGCCGTTTAAATCATTACAATGTAAGAGCTGGCTCATCACTCCAGAGCTGGATACTAGGCCAGAACGGTTGTAAGAATGCCCAGAACACTTCGCCAAGAACGTCAGACTGAGACGTCTAGAAAGCAACGTACTCAGTTTAAAAGTCAGTCAGTCAAGGTTGGTGCCAGTTGCCATAGGTGGGTTGTCAATGGAAAAACAGAAGTGTGTATTAACAAGAATGTACCTGCTTATTTTAACGGAATACTTACAGCAGAGCGGAGTGAGCCTGGGTTGGTGGCCAGACGGGCGATGAGGTCGATGTTGTTGGCGAGGCGGCCGATGTACCTGCTCAGCGCTGAGCGGACTCCGGAGTTGTTACCGGTGCGAACAGCGTTGGCGTAAGCGTCAACGAGCTGGTGGTGGAAAAAGAATGTTATTAAAATGGTGATGTGGTTTAGATATGTTCCGTCAAGACAAGTCGTCTTTAAAATCAGGTTTGTTTAATAAATCAGGTAAGGTAACTACTGGATCAATCATACAGGTTTTTAGCTGAAGCCAGAACGGTGGCAGATGAGTGAATTTGGTGATTCCAACTAACTTTATACAAACCACAATTCAGTTAGAAGTAATCACGTTCTAACACTACATACATACATACATATAGGTAGAAGGTAAGTCAAGAAATTTCACTACTCAAAATCATTAAAAAAATGGGTGTTATTTATTTATTTATTGGCGAACACAGCCGAGTAACACCGATTAACTCTAATGTGATCAACATTAGGTTGAAATATGGTTGCGGAGATTTGACAGATCAGGTTGATGTGGGGCCCGCCCGTGGAGGACACGTACTCGTCTGTATTTGCCGATTGTGTGGAGGAGCCATTGAAAATAATTGGAAGACTTACAGCAGCAGCATCGCAAGCATCCCCTGGGTTGCCAGTGGCGAGTTCTCCGAGAACTGCAATGGTCTGGCCGACGGCCAGAGATTGGCTGAGGGGGTCTGGCTGGTTGGCTAAGTCACTCAGGATTTGCTGAATGGTCAGGATGTAGATGTTGGTGTCACCACCGTCCACGATTTCGAATGAGCGGTCGGTTAAGAAGCTGAAAGCGATGGAGTTTTATAATGTCTGTAGATCCAAGACAAAGTTTTCTCCTAGATTTCTGAGGTTTTCACTCTTTAGAGTTTCCATTGTAGCTAAGATACAATACAGGAGAACAGTGATGACGCAAGTGTGGTCGGAAGTGTCCCGTTTGTTGTCTTTGCTTCCGTTGTCTAAAGTTTTGTGAGCTGGACAGGTCAGAGCGACTTCATATGCGCAGGAATAATGTAGCTTTTTTGCGGTGTAAGATTTTTTTAAATCTGCTCAGTAGTTCCAGAGATTTTTTGTTTATCATAGCAATGTGGGTATCAAATGAACACCGACGAAAAGACCATTTCAAAAAAAAAAATTAAAATAAAATTTTAGAGACGGGTGTTTTGTTTTTACCTCTAAAGAATAATAGTAGGCGGGTGATAAAGTCCTGGTGCACTAACCTGGAGACAGGTTTGCCATTGTCAACGACTGGAGCAAGTTCGTTGATGTTGTACTGGCTGACTTGCACTGTGGGCAGCGCGAGCGCGCTCTATGGACAAACAGACAGATCAGTCTAGCATAAAGTTCTTGAAAAACAATTATTGAAGTATTTTTTTGACGCCTCGAAGATCATAAAACCGCATGCGGTACATTTTTTTCTGTTGTGTCTGGAAACATGATACCTGAAAGATTAAGGACAAGCAACAAATCATATACTCTATATTCACGCAAATAAAATTGACAGCATAATTTAAGGTACCTTTCTAATAATTTATACTTGCTATTGGAGATATAACATGAACAATACATCTAGCATTGTTCATCTTATATAACATCATAGTATATATTTATTACTAACTTAATACTAAACATTGACAACATCTTTATATTTTTACAACAAGCTAATATTGTTTTTATCCGCGCTATTTGTTAGCAAAATAAAGGCTCTGATATGGATTATGATATTTCGATTATTATTTTGTTTACGTGTCCTCCCAACCAAGTGCTTTCTAAAAGCATTGTATAATTTTGTCCTGGCCGCTGCAATAAAAGCTATGCAGTGCAGATACCGCCAATATTTGTGACGTGTTCACGAACACATTAAACATATAACAAAATCTTTGCATACAACAAATGGCTGTCTGAAATCATATCGTTAAAGGAGATTGATTTTATATAAAACTAGCAGTTCCCCGCGACTTCGCCCGCGCCAAAAGTCGGATTTTCCATACAAATTTTCATCCCCCATTTCACCGCCCTGATGATTTTATATCGCGACAAAAAGTAGCCTATGTTCTTCTCAGTGTCTCAAACTATCACTGTGCCAAATTTCATTTGATTCGATCCAGTAGTTTCGGAGCCTATTCAATGCAAATAAACAAACAAACAAACAAATCTTTCCTCTTTATAGTATTAAATATAGAATACTAAAGTTGCTACTTTAAATCTTTGCATTTTTTTAAATTACTAGGCAGACATTTGACCGCAATCTCACTGACGGTAAGTGACCATGCGACCGAAGATGGGTCAAGTCTGACTAGTAATAACCTATTCGCTTTTTTCTTAAAGAAATCCAGATCATCCGAAATGTAGCATGTATAACAATGAAACGCATGCCCCCTTACACCTTTGTTCGAGGTTTTGCAGCTTAGTTTCAAGAGTTCAGGGTCGCTTCTTTAAAAATTAGCTGCTTCAAATAATCGTGGCTTAACCAAAAGTTTCACATTTCATGTGTTAATCGGCAAGACTCCGAAATTTGAACCTTAATACTTTTGAAAGTAAACCAAGACTATTCAAAGCTTTTATGGCTTAAAAAAGGTACGTATTCATTACTCGTTTGCCTTTGTTAAGTCAAAATTACTTTTCTGAGTAAGATTAAAAGTCTTTTTAATAAACTAGAACTTTTTTTAAACTTGGCTGAATTAAGTTTGATTTTAGGACAGAGTTAGGTATAACAATATTAAAGCTTGTTCTATTAGAAAACCTTTATTTTACTATGAAAACCATTTTGAAATAATTTTAAAACCGCTGTGGATAGTTAATTTTGATCTGAATGTTTGATTAAAAATTATTACAACTTTTCGAACTCAAAACATTTGTACGGATAACATTGCAACGATTTTATTGAAATAGTTGCTTTATAAAAGGTAACAATTTGCTTTTAAATAGATAATATTGAGAAAGTTCTTAATATAATTATACACGAGAGAATTAAAATCGATGCATTAACTTGCCAATGTGTTAAATTAATGGATGCATCATGCGCAAGAGAATTTAATTATGATTATTAATACAAAAGTTTTGTTCAAATTAATAATTAATACTATCGCATATTACCAGCACGTCCTATCAGTTTCATCGGATAATTAATAGCTACTTTATTCGACGAACGAATTTTTTGCATTTCTTTTTAAATAAACATATGTAAAAAAACGGTCGATCACTAATACTCGTTAGTATTCCCTAAACACTACGATTTGGATTTCTTTAAGAAAAGTGAATAGGCTGCTCCGAGACAGACATGTCCCATCATCGGCCGCATCGTCGCTTACCATCAGGTGAGATTGCGGTCAAATGTCTGCCTATTAAATTAATAAAAAGTATCCTGGTGCTCAAATACAGGTAACTATGTCTTAACAGAACAGAAATGTCGAACTCATAAAAAAAACACTAGTATACAAAATTAACGATTAATTGTTTAAATTTTGTATGGAAGACGTGAATTATTTTTCGGATTTATATGTTAGTTATGAGCACTAGAATCCACTGCTTTTACATTGGAAAGGGTTTTTTTACACAGTTATATTATAATGTTGATAACTCATTATTTATTTTTTCATGTATCTTACATTATCTACATTTAAATCAAGCCTACTAAGTATTGATTTATTATTATTATATGTACTCATGTAAGTTATCATGCTTAAAGTATGTATGTAGGTAAGTACCTATAACATATAATATTGTATGTTTAGGACCCGAGTTCACCATTTTTAAACAGCCAGTAAACCTCAATTGACGGTTTATTTGACAAAATTCCCGTACAAAATATGTCAAATAATCTTTAAATCGCTGATTAAAAATTAAACATTTGTTGGTGAACTCCAGCCGTTGGATTGTTTTGATTGTAGAATTATAGCATAGATAAATAAAAATAAATAAATTATAACGTTTATATTGATTACAATAAAAGTTTTTTAAAAACACTTTATTTACTGTTAATATGAGTAATATATTCTCTGGCCTAAAACTCGAGTTATGAAAACTAGTGGCGGCTGAAATCCCTCCGGATCGAATACTGAATAACTGTCACTGTGTAAGCCCACTGAAGTTGTTTCAGGGTTCAGTTTTGTTAACTTGCTTTGTTTGCTGGTTTACTTGCTTTGAAATTATTGGTTGAAATGTTTCAAGGTATGTTTGATAGCTAGAGCTAAACTGTAAAATGTATTAAAAGGTACAGGTACAGCCATTCGATTAGGCTATCTGCTATCGTAATCGTAGGTACAGTATTCAACTTCGGTAATATAGGTAATATTGAATTACTCGTACTACGGTAAATTATTTTTGAATTGTTTTTATTTAGAGTAGGTAAATATAGTTTGTTTTCAGTTTATACTTTTATGCGCATGTCGAGGCAATCTATGATTAAGGCAACACTGTAAGTTATGTAATTCATATTTTTATTTATGCATTGTTGGTTGTCCATAAATAAATAAATTTGACCCACCTACAGAAATACATTGCAAAATAATTTCATTCTTACACTCTGGAATATGTTTCATAATACACTAAACCTATTCAGTGACTTGCTATCATGTGACGCGATAGGATTTACTGTAACAAGAAGCTACTAAAGCCATCTAGCATCTCTCATCTTTCTAGCACTTTATTCATGCTCGTCCAGCGAGCAACGTAGTGCCACACGCCGCCGGTGAATAAAACGCGTGCACGTGTCGCTGCTCGTTTGCGACACCCAACTTGATTAGCCTACCACGGTGGGTCGCCGCGCGTAGGTACGTTTTTGCTACCTATGCGAAGAGTTACACAGGTCTGTCCAAATCTAAGCGTGAGTTTGTGCTAGGCGACTAGGATAACGGATGGACAGACTTATATACGTTTATAACATCCATGACTTGGGTGAAAATGCTCGTGCTCATTACACAAACATTTGTCCCATGCGGGATTCGAATCCGCCCCTCTTGTTTTGTAGTCTGGACCGCGAATCACTACACAAAGACGGTCGTCAATATTGCTGATGATGTTCTGCGAATTTCCTAAGTTTTAGGAGATAACATTATTTGTATTAAATTTCGCTCACAAAAATTAATCGACTGTGTCATCCGGTGGGACTCGAGCCGACGTCCCTTCGCTATCCGGGCGAATGCTCTTACCAACTGAGCTACGGACATCTACGGAGGACGTTACTAAGTCGAAAATTTTTTGTTCGAGTCTCACCGGATCACACGGTCGATTAATTTTTGTGAGCGAAATTTAATATAAATCCGTGAAAAAACTTGCAAAATAATTGCTTAAGTTATAAAAATTATTACAAGTTGAGCTGATTTCATCTTAACTGGTGGTCAAATATTTGTAAAAATATTTCCATCGGATACATGTGGGTACATTCCCCAAATATTAATGAAATCGAACGCCGGCTCACTGTCGTAGCAAGCACTTACAGAAAAATTCGTCGGCTGACTAACGTCCTCCATAGCTCAGTTGGTAAGAGCATTCGCCCGGATAGCGAAGGGACGTGGGTTCGAGTCCCACCGGATGACACAGTCGATTAATTTTCGTGAGCGAAATTTAATATAATTTCGTTAAAAACTTGCAATATAATTGCTTTAGTTATAAAAATAATTAAAGATTATTTGTGTAAAATATCTACATACAGACAGACATTTTATTATTTTGTCAGCCTAGATTTGTACACTCGCAGATTACAATTGGGGTCAATTTGTGAAGTTTCTTTTCCCCCGAGGCTATGATTTAGTGCTAATGGCACGAGTATTGAATATAAGTCAGCCTATTAGATCCCACTGCTGGGAAAAGGCCTCACCTCAACTATGAGGAGGAACGAGCCATACTTCACCACGCGGGCTCAGTGCGGATTGGTGGAGGGGTGTATGTAAGGCAAGTGACAAACCTTACTGTCAGAAGTTATCAAGCCGCCCTAGGGCCTCTGACTAGGCTTAACGACTAATACCACAGATATTAGCCGGGACCAACTGCTTAACGTGCCTTCCGAAGCACGGAGATGCTTGTCATGGACGTCACTTAAATGGTCGGAATGGTCACCCATCCAATCACGACCGCGCCGTGGGTTGCTTAACTTTTGGTATCACTACCAAAGCGCTGCCGCCACTGCGCCACAAGCATCTCCGAGTATTGAATAATAAGTTTTAATTACCGTTGTGGCTTGTGGCAACTAGCTTTCGTTAACATAACGTATAATTATTAGTAGCAAATTTTGTATTACAACTGATGGTAATTAATCAAGTTTAGGTTTTTTTTACTATCTGTGAAGGATAATTGGCCGCAATCTCAAATGAAATGATGGCACCTAAAATTTTGTAATTTCTGAAATAAAATTATTATTATTATATATTTTTTTAAATATTTTTATAACTTAATCAATTATTTTGCAAGTTTCTACGAAATTAAATCAAATTTCACTTACAAATATTAATCGACTGTGTCATCCGGTGGGACTCGAACCCACGTCCCTTCACTATCCGGGCGAGTGCTGTTATTATTATTATTAAAAGCGACGATACGGCCGAGAATAGATCACGTCTGATCATTCTTCTTTTTATTTATTAAAGATTATAGTCAATCAATACTTAGCTACCCATCCCTTTATATGAAATCATAATTCAAGTGGTAAATCTGCCACCACTCAGATTTAGTGACTTAAAAAACGCCACAAATTCGCTATGAAATATTCCAGCGCTATTTTCCATGGAAATCCCGCATTTGCTTGTCACGGCAAACGAGCCGTCATCCGCATAGCGCAAGTGACGTCGCGGTGAACCTGTGTCCACAACTAATGGCGGTACGATTATTTTGGCACCAAATAAAAAAAAAGAAATTAATTTAAATTTCGTAAAAACTTGCAAAATAACTGCTTAAGTTATAAGAATAATTATACAAAAAAAAACCGGCTAAGTTTAGTTTTTTTTTTGTGTTTTTTAGTGTGTAGTTTAGTGTAGTACTCGCTCGCGTACGAGGGGTTCCGTACCATTAACTTACAACATCAGATAGTATAGGCAGAAAAACAAGTTTGTGTGGACCCTTAAATATTTTTTATGTATTTTAATGTAATTATTTATTTTTGAAGTGAACATACAAATTTATATTCTGTGAATATTTCAAGCGTCTACCTGTTGCCGTTATAAATATCGAGCAAAAAACGCCAAAAATGTCTTGTTTGTTGTATGGGAGCCCCCCTTAAATATTTGTAATCTGTTGTTGTTTTAGTAGTGGCTGACAGACAGCGGAGGTCCCGCTTTTGTCTTTTGGGTTAGAACCCTATAAATGTTCTCCATTTTCAACGTTTGCTTCGTAGTTGAAGTTCACTAGACATTCAAGAGCAAAAAATACATAGTTGATGTATAATCCTGCGAAATTTTGGTTAGAGAAGCTTATAGGGTAGGCTTTGGTAGTATTTTACTCGCTTTGTATAGTCTATACAATGTGATATGTAACGAAGAACGATGTTTTTATATCTTAGGAACGTATTTAAAAGAGAATTTACAATAACCTTTATAATTAGATCTACTTCGAAATTAGCGTTTCATACCAAAGTCGTAGGGATTCCGCATATTTTAGTATGAAAACGAGATTCTGTTTAATATTTTGAAGTACATAATTATGTCTATTAGTAATAAGTAGTTGTTGTAGTATGCTTTAAAATACCTTCCTAAAACATTAGAACTTTGTTAACATCACATTGTATAAGGCGTCCGATAAACGACTTTTACTCGGTTATGATTTGATAATGGGAATGAGGACACACGCCTGATTCACATGCAAATCCGTTTGACGTAGGTATTGGCTACCTCTAAACAGCAATTTTGAAGCAACTGTTTTTAGTGATATTAGAGGAACAGTGTTTAAAATAATTGCGAGGACGTACTGAGTAATGTAGTATTACATGCTAGTTACTAGCTACGAGTAAAATGCACAGAAAACGAAGTTACTTAAGTAGGTATATGTTTTGTTGGTAGGCGCGGGATGAATTGTAACATTTTGTATTTTAATCCTAGATAACACGTCAAAAATGTGAATTTACCATTTGTAAGGTAACCCACTATTTAATGGATTAACAACGATATCGTCAAAAAAATTCAGAGAAAATTATTTATACATGATGGGTATTTTCGTGATTACAGACTTCAAATTAAATTAAATTAATCGTTTATTTGCGGGTCACATTTACAAATATGCGGTGTTAGGTTTTTATAAGTATGTATACATTAATTTTATTCGTGTTTAAATTTTGATGTCAAATTCAATGAAAAATCACACAATTGGCACACTATGAACTTGCTGAATATTCATAAACTACCAGAAAAATACTCAACCAACAATTGCATAAAACTAATTAATTCGTAAAAAGAAAACTTACCGAAACGAACAGCGATACCAAAACGAAAGGCAGCATTTTGCTGGTCTTTTATTGACCAATACGGTATATACTATACACGACAGCCCGTATTTTTGACCCTTTTTATACATTTTTGTTTCAATAATTTGCACTTGATCAAACAAATTCTCTATTGACATCTCTGTCACCCAGTGTACCATCTGTGTCGAGAGAATTTCCACCGAAACACGTGTAGATAGAGTTGAAATTTAACTGGCAAAAAGTTCACTGATAGGTTGTACACTTGCAAACAAAATACTGAGAACAAAGAGTTTAATTGATACATTTGTACAGTTTAATTGTTTCGTGGTGAGCATTAACGCAGATTGTCTTTATTCAGAACAATGTGGAATTAAGTTATTTTCAATCAGTTTGAACGTCATCTGTTAAGCAAATCGCGTTGAAGGACTTATATAAAGGCACCCACACACTCCTTTTGCTATTTTGAGAAATTCGAAGTTGCTTTTAAATACTTAATGCAGATTGCGTTCATCACATCGATAGTGTAAATAAACGGCAAAGTGAAAATTTTATCATAGCACAAATTTATTCATTAAAAGCATGAGCAACACGGCTACTGCTCATGAAATGGCGTTCTCTTACTATAAAGTAAAAATCTAATTGAATATTCTTGCGTAGCTTTCAGAACTTACCCTCTTTTAACCCAAGCTCCCGAACTAAAAGAGGTTTTAACTGGCTCTGAAAGTGTTCTTGGTGTACTACAGTGGATGTCAAAAGTTTTAAAATACAGCCCTTTTTAATCCTTACATAAAATCAAAAAGGGAAGACACGACATAAGCGCCCAATAAATGATGTACTATATTCTTCATAACTCCAATCATCATCATCAGCCAATAGTCGTCCACTGCTGAACATAGGCCTCCCCCATAGATGTCCAAAGTGATCTGTTACAAGCGACCTGCATCCAGTGCGTTGCCGCGACCTTTATTAGGTCGTCTGTCCATCTTTCCGGTGGACGCCCTACGCTACGCTTTTGATCAAATGGTCTCCAATCAAGAACCTTTCTGCCCCAGCGGCCATCAGTTCTTCGCGCAATGTGCCCTGTCCACTGCCACTTTAGCTTGCTGACTGCATAACTCCAATACGGTACATAAACTACTAACTTCGTGGAACGATCTGAATGCCCAAAGCAGCAGGCATACCGCCTTATTCTAAAATATCGCTAAAACGATTTCAATTCCAAACAGTGACGTACACATTAACATTTTCTCATTATTTTAAAAACTACAGATAGCATAGAACTATTTGATGGAAACAATCGAGTTTGACGGTAACGGTCTGAACTTATCGTGTATCGTATGTAAGCGTTCGTATATCGTGTAAGGCTAACTGGACACGACAGTATGCCAGACTACCTTTATGTACGAGTATAAAGTTATAGTTAGTATTGTGATACATATTAATGTAATATTACAATGTATAGTAATAATAATGTCCTCCTAACCGAATTTCGACTACGGCGGCCTATCTCAACAGAGATTAGCCAACTGCGCGGGACATATTATAGTGCACAAGTGTGTGCGCAATACACAGGTGCACTCTCTGTTCCTTCACTCTCATAATTCGGTGAGACGGCAGTTCGACATGACCGTAGAGAGATCAGGCGTAGGATCAACGGCTTTTAACGTGCTTTCCGAGGCACGGGGGTGTTAACACCACCAACTTTCTGACTCCGGTGTCTGAGTAATTTGTTTTATACCCGTGCCCTTTACGTTGTCTGTTTTCGTGTGTTATGTGATGTCTATTCATTTATAAATGTATTTTTTATCTTTCTTTCTTTCTAATTTCAAGACAGAAAAACCCAATCACTCTCGGCCCGTCCCGGGATTCGAACCCGGGACCTCGTGGATAGTACCTATCGTGCTGACCACTAGACCAACGAGGCAGTCACAATGTATAGTAACATAGTAGCCAAAGAGATACAGTGTGGGATATCTACACATTCAGTCCTCTGAATAGGAATAAACGTAATACAATTCCGGTCAGGTTCCCCTGTTAACAGGGTCGCTAAGATCCGACCGACAGTCGCTCTACTGTAATTACCTGATCTGCCATATCCTGGATCTTGGTAAAAGGCTGTACAACCGGAAAATTTTAAGCATGAAAAAGATATATGAAAAGCCGTCATGATAGCGCGAGGCAATTTACATCCAGCGCCATCTCTTGGTGATATTAGGAACTTCACCTAAGATGTTTTTTTTTATATATTTTTTCAACGTTTAATAGGCAGACATTTTACCGCAATCTCACCTGATGGTAAGCGAAGATGCAGTCGAGGATGTGACATGTCTGTCTAGAAGCAGTCTATTCACTCTTTTCTTAAAGGAATCCAAATCTTAGTGTTTAGGCAACACTTCAGCCGGCAACGAATTTCACTCTCTAGCCGTACGCAAGAGGAAAAAGATTTAAAAACGTTTGGTGCGTATTGGTGGTATGTCAACGACAAAAAGGTGGAACCCCCGCCTGCTTCTTATATTGTTACACGTTTAATATTTTAAGTTTTTACGAAATTGAATCAAATTTCACTTACAAAAATTAATCGACTGTGTCATCCGGTGGGACTCGAACCCACGTCCCTTCGCTATCCGGGCGAGTGCTCTTACCAACTAAGCTACGGAGGACGTTAGTCAGTCGACGAATTTTTGCAAGTGCTTGCTATGCCAGTGAGCCGGCGTTCGATTTCATCAATACTTGGGGAATGTACCTGCATGTATCCAATAGTACTCGCCCGGATAGCGAAGGGACGTGGGTTCGAGTCCCACCGGATGACACAGTCGATTAATTTTTGTAAGTGAAATTTGATTTAATTTTGTTACACTTTATTTGCAGTTCTTCAGAAGCAGTCGTGATGTGGTATTAATAATGTTGAGAACCACTGCCTATGATTCGCCGGACCGAGATGTTAAAGACTAAATACTTTTCGATAGGTACCTAGCCAGCTAGCCATTATGGTACGCTTGTATAGGAATTTTCTTGGTTCGTTTTCCTCTACCTAAGTACTAAGTACATACTTTATTCAGGTGGTACGTACTAGAAACGTGGGAACTAGACTTTTATGGGGCGATTACAAGTTGTTCATAGTGCAGTTTTGGTTCACACAAACCACAGGAATTAAAGTATAATTAACTTTTGTGTTTACATGTTTTAAGTATTGGATGATAAGGCAAAAATTTGGAAAAATGGTTTTGCTTTACTATTGGTAAGTATAAGTAGAAAGATAATAATATGTGTGGTGGAAAACTAATAAAGAATATTATATTCCAACATGGATCAACTGAGAAATGAAAAAAAAATACTTGACCAAACTATAATTGTGTTGTGAATTTAGGTAATCTGTGGTGTTACCTATCTACTCTACTAATTCCTATGCGCTTCAATAATATAATACACTACTGCTATAAGACTTAAATAAATATAAAACACCTAATTTGGAATAAATGACTGTTATGTGTCATAATAGAAGACCAACTTTTCCAAGATTGGTATATTTATTATGAGTAATGCGGTTATGGCTATATACTTGCGCTATGGCGACTAGGATACAGAAACGAATAGACATACTTATGTCAATTTAAATATTCGTGACTTAGGTACAAATGCCCGTGCTTATCACACAAACATTTGCTTCTTGCGGAAGTTCAACCCGCTATCTCTGGTTTTGAAGTCCGGAGCGCAGACCACTAGGGACGGTCGTCAATCAACCCATTATGCTTGGGTAGTGTGATTTTCATGAATCATTTTTATTCTCGCTACTATATAAAGCATAACCTTAGTTATACAAATAAAAAAAATATTTCTTTATTACTCAATAAATTTACAAGTGGTTTGGTGAGACAGGTCCAGGAAGTAATTGGATACTTGTGTCGGAGTGACTCGCTCTTGAGTTAGTGCTAGTACCTAGTTATTGAGTTATTACAAAACAATTGCATTTACTTAAACTCAATAACAGTAACTTTTAAAGAATTTTACTTATTTATTATGTGTTAATTTTACTTAGTAGGTAAGCAACATAGGTATTTTACAATAAGCTTTGGATATTTTATATTATATTAAACATATGTATACGTGTGTTTGTGTGTGTGTGTGTGTGGTACGATGAAAGATGCACCAATACATATATTTATTTGCACATTTGTAGGGTACAATACAGGAAAATTATTATTGTTTGTATCTATATATATAAAAGAAAGTCGTGTTAGTTACTTCACTTATAACTCAAGAACGGCTGAACCGATTTAGCTGAAAATTGGCAGGGAGGTAGTTTAGAGCCAGGAGAAGGACATAGGATACTTTTTATCCCGTTCGACATCATTCCCGTGTGACTTGACATGTAACGTCAGTCACTATAAAACGTGGTATAACAAAAAAGAATCAGACTTGGAATAACAAAATTGACGTATAATGACAGCTATGTAATGACGTATGGATGACTATTTGATATTTGTAAGAAATCAATAATATAACTATTTCTATTAAATAAATAATTAACATTATTGCCCAATTGCCCATTCGTATAAACAGTGAAGTGAACTATAAAACTCGGTATGGTTAAAAATTTAAGTTTTTAGGTGAAGTGAAGTTTAATTAATAATGCCGCGACCAAGACGATCGAATCTTTCCCGACAAAGCCGTGATGCAAGAAGAATACGAAATACTGCAAATGAAAGGACTGAAGAAGAACAAGAAATTGCACGTGAACAGCGCCGCGATAGTATGGCTCGACTTCGTGCTTCTCAATCACGAGAGCAAAGTGAAGCAGCCCGTGAAACAGCTCGGTTGGCAATGCAGAATCGTCGAGCGAACAACAGAGGTCAACAAATAGATAATTTGCGACGCAGAACAAGATATTTATCAAGTGCTGATTTGAATCGAGCAGCGTTTCAATACGATTGCAGCAATGATTACAGCTTGCATCCTAGCGTTTGCATTGGGCAAATGGACGTAGTTTGCGAGTATTGTGGTGCATTAAAGTTTTCCGGAGAAACGCCTGGATTATGCTGCCTTAATGGTAAAGTGAAATTGCCATTGTTGACTCCGCCACCTGAGCCATTGTATTCATTGCTTTGTGGCGAAACACAAGAATCACGCCACTTTCTTGCAAATACTCAAAAATACAATGGTTGTTTCCAGATGACGTCATTTGGGGCAGATATTATCGAAGAACGGGGATTTAATCCGACATTTAAGGTATTTATTTTTGTACTTATATAGAATGTAGTTAAAGAATAACTTACTTTATCTATTGGTACCTATGTAGTATATTTGCTAATTCTGAACTCTACTCTCCCACCGAAAAAAGTGTTTATAACCCAGTTAATACTGTCTGGTTTTTATTTTGTAGATACAAGGACAGATTCATCATCGAATTGGATCATTACTACCTTTCGAAGATACACAGAATAAATTTTTACAAATATATTTCATGGGCAACATGGAAGAACAACTTGATCGACGCCTAGAGATCAATGCAGGAATGAAGCGAGCAATTCTTCAAGACTTGCAGTGTCTGCTTCATGAACATCATGCGTTGGTCAGGTTGTTTAAGAGTGCTTTAGAGCGCATGCCAAGTGATGACTATAAAGTTGTTATCAAAGCAGATAAACGACCATCTGGAACACACGAAAGGACATTTAATGCTCCAACAGTAGACGAAGTTGCCATCCTGATTGTTGGTGAACAATTGGAAAAACGCGATATTGTGCTTACACGTCGCGATACTGGGCAACTGCAACAAATATCTGAAACTCATCGATCATATGACACATTGCAATACCCGCTGATGTTTTGGCAAGGAGAAGATGGATATTATTTTAATATTAAAATGAAAAATCCATTGAATGGTGAGTATCAGTATCATAATTTATTTCATTTATTTGTGAAAGACACTGATTTAAAATAATGCTTATTAAAAAAATGGTTAATGTCTGTATTGTTTGCCTTTAAAATTTGCTTTTGAAATAGTTAATTATCAAATTTTTAATTTCAGGTGAAGAAACTACAAAGAAAGTTAGCTCAATGAATTATTACGCATATCGTTTGATGATTCGTCAAAATGCTGACAACTATTTGCTGCGGTTTCGTCGATTGTTTCAGCAGTATTGCGTTGACATGTATGTAAAAATAGAAACGGAACGTTTAACATTCATTAGGTTGAACCAAGCCAAACTGCGTTCTGAGGAGTACATCCATTTACGTGATGCAGTTAATACTGAAGGAAATGCAGCTAATATTGGTCGATTAACTATTCTGCCGGCGACATACATTGGTAGTCCACGTCATATGCATGAATATGCACAAGATGCAATGACATATGTTCGTCATTACGGTCGGCCCGATCTCTTTATTACTTTTACCTGTAATCCAAAATGGATAGAAATTACTCAATTGCTGCTTCCCGGACAAACATCAAGTGATAGACACGACATCACAGCACGTATATTCAGGCAAAAAATTCGGTCCCTGATGAACTTTATTGTTAAACAACGCGTCTTTGGAGATACTCGATGCTGGATGTATTCAATCGAATGGCAAAAGCGAGGCCTGCCGCACGCACACATTCTTATTTGGTTAGTGGAAAGAATTCAGCCTGACCAAATAGATGATATCATATGTGCTGAGATTCCTGATTATGAAGTCGATCCAGACCTACATGATGTTGTTACTACTAATATGATTCATGGACCGTGTGGTGCCATCAATCCCCAATCACCTTGCATGGTCGATGGAAAGTGCTCTAAACGATATCCACGGAAATTAACGGCGGAGACTGTCACTGGCAATGATGGTTATCCGCTGTATCGGCGTCGATCACCAGATGACAACGGTCGAACTGTCACAACGAAAGTGAAAAGAATGGATTTCGTTGTCGACAACAGTTGGATTGTTCCATATTCGCCACTTATTTCTAAATCGTTCAAGACACATTGCAACGTTGAATACTGCAATTCAGTTAAGTCCATAAAATATATTTGCAAATATGTCACGAAAGGCAGTGATATGGCGGTTTTTGGATTGCAATCCTCGAATACCAACGATGAAATTTCACGCTATCAAGTTGGTCGTTATGTGAACTGTAATGAAGCGATTTGGCGTATATTCGCATTTCCCATTCACGAACGTCATCCTACTGTTACGCATTTGGCGGTGCATCTGGAGAATGGTCAACGAGTATATTTCACGGCTTCGAATGCTACGCAACGTGCTGAAACACCTCCAGCAACTACATTGACCAGTTTTTTTGCAATCTGCCAAAGCGATCAGTTTGCACGAACTTTGCTTTACTCGGAGATGCCACGTTATTATACTTGGAATGCTTCATCGAAGAATTTTCAAAGACGGAAGCAAGGCGATGCGGTTCCTGGGTATCCAGATGTGCGTTCTACTGATGCTCTTGGTCGTATGTATACAGTTCATCCAAAGAATAATGAATGTTTCTATTTGCGGTTGTTGCTGGTAAATGTGCGTGGGCCAACGTCATTTGAGTCACTACGAACTGTTAATGGTGTAATATTCCCAACATATCGTGCTGCATGTGAAGAATTGAAGTTATTAGAAAACGATAGTCATTGGGATACGACAATCGCTGAAGCCATTATCTGTGCATCTCCAAGTCAGATACGCACATTATTCGCTATCATAATTTCGACATGTTTTCCATCAAACCCATGTAACCTGTGGCACAAATACAAGGATAATATGTCAGAAGATATTTTACATCAAATTCGTGTCAGTTCCAGAAATCACGATATTGAGATGAATGAGGAGATACATAATCGTGCTTTACTCTTGATCGAAGATATGTGTTACCTCATGTGCGGTAATTTATTAATCAGGTTAGGAATGCCAGCACCATATCGTGAAATGAATGACGCATTTAATCGAGAATTGGAACGGGAACGTGAATATGATCACCAGGAATTAGATTTAGTAGTTCAAACCAATGTACCCCTGTTGAATTACCAACAAAAGAAAGTTTATGATACTTTAATGAAGGCAATCGATGATGAAAATGGTGGTTTATATTTCCTAGATGCCCCTGGTGGAACTGGCAAGACATTCCTCATGTCATTAGTTTTAGCAACTGTTCGGGCGAGATCTAACATAGCGGTTGCAGTTGCTTCTTCTGGAATAGCAGCCACATTGTTAGAAGGATGCCGTACGGCTCATTCAGCATTCAAATTACCGTTAAATCTTCAAACTATTGAAGAACCAACGTGTAATATTGCAAAACACTCAGCAATGGCCAAAGTTTTAGCGGTATCGAAAATCATCATCTGGGACGAATGCACAATGGCGCATAAACGTGCATTAGAAGCACTTAACCGAACATTAAAAGATTTACGCAATGACTCGAGATGTTTTGGAGGAGCAATGATTTTACTTTCTGGTGATTTCCGCCAAATACTGCCAGTAATTCCAAGATCTACGGCTGCCGACGAAATAAACGCTTGCCTCAAATCGTCAAATCTATGGCGCCATGTGAAGAAACTGCAACTGACAACAAACATGAGAGTTGCATTGCTTAATGATACATCTGCTGAAGATTTCTCGGAGCAATTGCTGACTATCGGTAATGGTCAAGTACCTGTCGATGAATCGAGCGGATTAATATCATTTCCAAATAATTTCTGTAATTTTGTCTCATCAAAAGACGAACTTATCAACAATGTATTTCCAGAAATTATTTCTAACTACAAAAATTATGAATGGATGAGTGAGCGAGCAATTTTAGCGGCTAAGAATAAAGATGTAGATGACCTAAACAACATAATTCAAAATAAGATCATTGGAACAATGCATTCATTCAAATCTATTGACTGCGTCACAAATGAAGATGAAGCCACCAACTATCCAATTGAATTTTTAAACTCTTTGGACGTGCCTGGCTTACCACCGCACAATTTACGCCTAAAGGTTGGCTCCGTAGTAATCATGCTTCGAAACATAAACCAACCAAAACTGTGCAACGGTACGCGTTTGGTGGTTAGAAAATTGATGAACAATGTAATTTACGCTACGATAATGATAGGAAAATTCAAAGGTGAGCAAGTTCTCATTCCGAGGATACCGATGATCCCAACCGATATGCCGTTTGAATTTAAAAGACTTCAATTTCCGATACGTCTTGCATTTGCCATGACCATCAACAAATCACAAGGCCAATCCTTAAAAGTTTGTGGTTTAAATCTAGAACATTCATGTTTTTCCCATGGTCAATTATACGTGGCATGTTCACGGGTCGGAAGACCATCTGCGTTGTTTGTTTTTGCGCCTGATAATAAAACAAAAAATGTCGTGTATCACAAGGTACTTAAATGAAGAGCAACCTATGTACTAAAATACAGAAATAATTATGAATGATTGATGTAGAAATTTAATTTTTTTTGTATTTTTTCCAATAAAAAAAAAATCTCCTTATTTATTGACATTAAGGCGGAACAAAGTTCGCCGGGTCAGCTAGTTATAAAATAAATAATAAAAAAGTTTATTGGGAATAAAAAACATTTTGTACGTTTCAAATTGTTTAAACTGAGACACCAAATTACCTAGCCCCAAACTAAGCGTGAGCTTGTGCTATGGTAACTAGGATGACAGATAGACATACTTATATACATTTATAAACATCCATAACTTAGGTACAAATGCTTGTGCTCATCACACAAACATTTGCCCCTTGCGGGATTCGAACCCGCAACCGCCTGGTTTAGAAGTCCGTGGCGCGAAGTGCACTACACCAAGACGGTCGTCATCGTATTTGTATAGATACTTGCTGTCTGTTCATATACTGCATCAGCGGCTATCTTAAGTACAAATTTCACACTTACTTGTAAAGTAAGCGAATGCTTTCTCTCTCTCACCTGGGCATTATTAATCCCATCTGATGGTGGGGTCTGCCTTCTTAATTTTTCTTTTCCACTTTACCCTATCGGACGCATCGTCTACGGGGACATTGCAGTCTCAGGTCTTTCTTGACCACATCTGCCAATCTTATTTTAGGTCGCCCTGAGTCTGGGCCCAATCAAGCGTATGCTTTATAGTTCCATAACATGTTTGTAAGTTTACTCAACACTATAATAGAGCTTTAACCCCTAAATACAGTGTTGCCAACAGCCAACCGGAGACCGCTATAAAACTGTCATAACGCTCTTATATAGCGCAGTCGACAGACCAGCAGCGATGCGCAGTTTGTGTTTTGTGCTGATTAGTTTTCAGATTGCAACGCGAGTGGGGTGACAATGACATCGAAGCACGCAGAGACATCTGGGAAACCCTCAAGCCAAGAACTACAAAATATGCCCAGGGCGTAGCATAATGCCCTCATTGCGGACGCGGGCGGGAGTTTAAGGCCAAGATCGGCTGTATCAGCCATCTTCGGGCGCACCAGCGGCGCCAACAATCCAACTAGGAGACGCCCCTTGCGGGATTCGAACCAGCAACCTCTGGTTTTGTAGTACGGAGCGCGGACCACTACACCAAGACGTTTGGAATTGTAATCGCGATTGCCATAGCTTTAAACTAGGCAGTAGGCCTGGCGTTAAGCTGCTTTTGTCAAGTTGACTTTTGATTGACAAGGAAATACGCATTTTGGTTTACAAGATAAAATATATCTTCTAAAGTCTTATACACACAACATAACGCCTCAACACAGTTTTAAGGAGACTATTGGCTATGTGCTTCAGCTACTTACTATTATCTGAGCAATGTATGCGATGTTGTCCAATTTTTATTTATTATATTGGCGATTTTTAAAGGGAATTCCTAAAACAGTATAGAATAATAGTCACCCAGCCCACAGGTGGGGTCTGGAATGAGTTACCGTTTTATGTCCGACAAATAACTGGAAACACCTACGAACTTTATTTAATGGAATATCATTTGCCAACATTTTATGCGCAATGGAATGTTTAAACAAAACGCGAACTAGTTTCTTACTGTTAGACAAAGCAGTTAGATAAAACTGCGAGTAGATAAACTCGTTTGAGTAAATTAAAGAGGAGTACTCAAATATTCAATTGTACTCTGCAGAAGGAATTCAGCAGACTACGCCAAAAAATTACCAAGAGCCGTAGTGTGTTTTTTTCCATCCAATGGTCATGAATGACCCTCAATCATGAATAGGTATACGATTATGTACTACACACCTTGTAATAAGTGATTTTAAGGTGTACTTAAGTATACAGGATGTAAAAAAAGTCCAAAACAAGGGGGTGGTTAAGAGTCGAGTCTAGAATACAGGAAATAATTTTGGTTTCTTATTTAAACTTATATAAATAAGAAAGAACACTGTGAGTGTCAAAAAATTATAAAAACTATATTATAGTATACTAGCTGACCCGGCGAACTTTGTTCCGCCTTAATGTCAATAAATAAGGAGATTTTTTTTTTATTGGAAAAAATACAAAAAAAATTAAATTTCTACATCAATCATTCATAATTATTTCTGTATTTTAGTACATAGGTTGCTCTTCATTTAAGTACCTTGTGATACACGACATTTTTTGTTTTATTATCAGGCGCAAAAACAAACAACGCAGATGGTCTTCCGACCCGTGAACATGCCACGTATAATTGACCATGGGAAAAACATGAATGTTCTAGATTTAAACCACAAACTTTTAAGGATTGGCCTTGTGATTTGTTGATGGTCATGGCAAATGCAAGACGTATCGGAAATTGAAGTCTTTTAAATTCAAACGGCATATCGGTTGGGATCATCGGTATCCTCGGAATGAGAACTTGCTCACCTTTGAATTTTCCTATCATTATCGTAGCGTAAATTACATTGTTCATCAATTTTCTAACCACCAAACGCGTACCGTTGCACAGTTTTGGTTGGTTTATGTTTCGAAGCATGATTACTACGGAGCCAACCTTTAGGCGTAAATTGTGCGGTGGTAAGCCAGGCACGTCCAAAGAGTTTAAAAATTCAATTGGATAGTTGGTGGCTTCATCTTCATTTGTGACGCAGTCAATAGATTTGAATGAATGCATTGTTCCAATGATCTTATTTTGAATTATGTTGTTTAGGTCATCTACATCTTTATTCTTAGCCGCTAAAATTGCTCGCTCACTCATCCATTCATAATTTTTGTAGTTAGAAATAATTTCTGGAAATACATTGTTGATAAGTTCGTCTTTTGATGAGACAAAATTACAGAAATTATTTGGAAATGATATTAATCCGCTCGATTCATCGACAGGTACTTGACCATTACCGATAGTCAGCAATTGCTCCGAGAAATCTTCAGCAGATGTATCATTAAGCAATGCAACTCTCATGTTTGTTGTCAGTTGCAGTTTCTTCACATGGCGCCATAGATTTGACGATTTGAGGCAAGCGTTTATTTCGTCGGCAGCCGTAGATCTTGGAATTACTGGCAGTATTTGGCGGAAATCACCAGAAAGTAAAATCATTGCTCCTCCAAAACATCTCGAGTCATTGCGTAAATCTTTTAATGTTCGGTTAAGTGCTTCTAATGCACGTTTATGCGCCATTGTGCATTCGTCCCAGATGATGATTTTCGATACCGCTAAAACTTTGGCCATTGCTGAGTGTTTTGCAATATTACACGTTGGTTCTTCAATAGTTTGAAGATTTAACGGTAATTTGAATGCTGAATGAGCCGTACGGCATCCTTCTAACAATGTGGCTGCTATTCCAGAAGAAGCAACTGCAACCGCTATGTTAGATCTCGCCCGAACAGTTGCTAAAACTAATGACATGAGGAATGTCTTGCCAGTTCCACCAGGGGCATCTAGGAAATATAAACCACCATTTTCATCATCGATTGCCTTCATTAAAGTATCATAAACTTTCTTTTGTTGGTAATTCAACAGGGGTACATTCGTTTGAACTACTAAATCTAATTCCTGGTGATCATATTCACGTTCCCGTTCCAATTCTCGATTAAATGCGTCATTCATTTCACGATATGGTGCTGGCATTCCTAACCTGATTAATAAATTACCGCACATGAGGTAACACATATCTTCGATCAAGAGTAAAGCACGATTATGTATCTCCTCATTCATCTCAATATCGTGATTTCTGGAACTGACACGAATTTGATGTAAAATATCTTCTGACATATTATCCTTGTATTTGTGCCACAGGTTACATGGGTTTGATGGAAAACATGTCGAAATTATGATAGCGAATAATGTGCGTATCTGACTTGGAGATGCACAGATAATGGCTTCAGCGATTGTCGTATCCCAATGACTATCGTTTTCTAATAACTTCAATTCTTCACATGCAGCACGATATGTTGGGAATATTACACCATTAACAGTTCGTAGTGACTCAAATGACGTTGGCCCACGCACATTTACCAGCAACAACCGCAAATAGAAACATTCATTATTCTTTGGATGAACTGTATACATACGACCAAGAGCATCAGTAGAACGCACATCTGGATACCCAGGAACCGCATCGCCTTGCTTCCGTCTTTGAAAATTCTTCGATGAAGCATTCCAAGTATAATAACGTGGCATCTCCGAGTAAAGCAAAGTTCGTGCAAACTGATCGCTTTGGCAGATTGCAAAAAAACTGGTCAATGTAGTTGCTGGAGGTGTTTCAGCACGTTGCGTAGCATTCGAAGCCGTGAAATATACTCGTTGACCATTCTCCAGATGCACCGCCAAATGCGTAACAGTAGGATGACGTTCGTGAATGGGAAATGCGAATATACGCCAAATCGCTTCATTACAGTTCACATAACGACCAACTTGATAGCGTGAAATTTCATCGTTGGTATTCGAGGATTGCAATCCAAAAACCGCCATATCACTGCCTTTCGTGACATATTTGCAAATATATTTTATGGACTTAACTGAATTGCAGTATTCAACGTTGCAATGTGTCTTGAACGATTTAGAAATAAGTGGCGAATATGGAACAATCCAACTGTTGTCGACAACGAAATCCATTCTTTTCACTTTCGTTGTGACAGTTCGACCGTTGTCATCTGGTGATCGACGCCGATACAGCGGATAACCATCATTGCCAGTGACAGTCTCCGCCGTTAATTTCCGTGGATATCGTTTAGAGCACTTTCCATCGACCATGCAAGGTGATTGGGGATTGATGGCACCACACGGTCCATGAATCATATTAGTAGTAACAACATCATGTAGGTCTGGATCGACTTCATAATCAGGAATCTCAGCACATATGATATCATCTATTTGGTCAGGCTGAATTCTTTCCACTAACCAAATAAGAATGTGTGCGTGCGGCAGGCCTCGCTTTTGCCATTCGATTGAATACATCCAGCATCGAGTATCTCCAAAGACGCGTTGTTTAACAATAAAGTTCATCAGGGACCGAATTTTTTGCCTGAATATACGTGCTGTGATGTCGTGTCTATCACTTGATGTTTGTCCGGGAAGCAGCAATTGAGTAATTTCTATCCATTTTGGATTACAGGTAAAAGTAATAAAGAGATCGGGCCGACCGTAATGACGAACATATGTCATTGCATCTTGTGCATATTCATGCATATGACGTGGACTACCAATGTATGTCGCCGGCAGAATAGTTAATCGACCAATATTAGCTGCATTTCCTTCAGTATTAACTGCATCACGTAAATGGATGTACTCCTCAGAACGCAGTTTGGCTTGGTTCAACCTAATGAATGTTAAACGTTCCGTTTCTATTTTTACATACATGTCAACGCAATACTGCTGAAACAATCGACGAAACCGCAGCAAATAGTTGTCAGCATTTTGACGAATCATCAAACGATATGCGTAATAATTCATTGAGCTAACTTTCTTTGTAGTTTCTTCACCTGAAATTAAAAATTTGATAATTAACTATTTCAAAAGCAAATTTTAAAGGCAAACAATACAGACATTAACCATTTTTTTAATAAGCATTATTTTAAATCAGTGTCTTTCACAAATAAATGAAATAAATTATGATACTGATACTCACCATTCAATGGATTTTTCATTTTAATATTAAAATAATATCCATCTTCTCCTTGCCAAAACATCAGCGGGTATTGCAATGTGTCATATGATCGATGAGTTTCAGATATTTGTTGCAGTTGCCCAGTATCGCGACGTGTAAGCACAATATCGCGTTTTTCCAATTGTTCACCAACAATCAGGATGGCAACTTCGTCTACTGTTGGAGCATTAAATGTCCTTTCGTGTGTTCCAGATGGTCGTTTATCTGCTTTGATAACAACTTTATAGTCATCACTTGGCATGCGCTCTAAAGCACTCTTAAACAACCTGACCAACGCATGATGTTCATGAAGCAGACACTGCAAGTCTTGAAGAATTGCTCGCTTCATTCCTGCATTGATCTCTAGGCGTCGATCAAGTTGTTCTTCCATGTTGCCCATGAAATATATTTGTAAAAATTTATTCTGTGTATCTTCGAAAGGTAGTAATGATCCAATTCGATGATGAATCTGTCCTTGTATCTACAAAATAAAAACCAGACAGTATTAACTGGGTTATAAACACTTTTTTCGGTGGGAGAGTAGAGTTCAGAATTAGCAAATATACTACATAGGTACCAATAGATAAAGTAAGTTATTCTTTAACTACATTCTATATAAGTACAAAAATAAATACCTTAAATGTCGGATTAAATCCCCGTTCTTCGATAATATCTGCCCCAAATGACGTCATCTGGAAACAACCATTGTATTTTTGAGTATTTGCAAGAAAGTGGCGTGATTCTTGTGTTTCGCCACAAAGCAATGAATACAATGGCTCAGGTGGCGGAGTCAACAATGGCAATTTCACTTTACCATTAAGGCAGCATAATCCAGGCGTTTCTCCGGAAAACTTTAATGCACCACAATACTCGCAAACTACGTCCATTTGCCCAATGCAAACGCTAGGATGCAAGCTGTAATCATTGCTGCAATCGTATTGAAACGCTGCTCGATTCAAATCAGCACTTGATAAATATCTTGTTCTGCGTCGCAAATTATCTATTTGTTGACCTCTGTTGTTCGCTCGACGATTCTGCATTGCCAACCGAGCTGTTTCACGGGCTGCTTCACTTTGCTCTCGTGATTGAGAAGCACGAAGTCGAGCCATACTATCGCGGCGCTGTTCACGTGCAATTTCTTGTTCTTCTTCAGTCCTTTCATTTGCAGTATTTCGTATTCTTCTTGCATCACGGCTTTGTCGGGAAAGATTCGATCGTCTTGGTCGCGGCATTATTAATTAAACTTCACTTCACCTAAAAACTTAAATTTTTAACCATACCGAGTTTTATAGTTCACTTCACTGTTTATACGAATGGGCAATTGGGCAATAATGTTAATTATTTATTTAATAGAAATAGTTATATTATTGATTTCTTACAAATATCAAATAGTCATCCATACGTCATTACATAGCTGTCATTATACGTCAATTTTGTTATTCCAAGTCTGATTCTTTTTTGTTATACCACGTTTTATAGTGACTGACGTTACATGTCAAGTCACACGGGAATGATGTCGAACGGGATAAAAAGTATCCTATGTCCTTCTCCTGGCTCTAAACTACCTCCCTGCCAATTTTCAGCTAAATCGGTTCAGCCGTTCTTGAGTTATAAGTGAAGTAACTAACACGACTTTCTTTTATATATATAGATTATGAAACAAGTGAGTAAAGTTACTCATTGTACACTAACCGGTCATAGACTTAAATCTCACGTTAACAACTGCCGAACTTATTCGCATTGTCTGTGTCCCGATCTGTTCCACTGCACCACAGTCAAGTACTTAGGCGTGTCTCTTGATCAACATTTAAATTTCAGCAACCATCTCGATCTCGTATCTGGGTGAATTTCCCAACAGCAAATTTTACGCGGCATGAGTGAAATCGGCAGTGCAGGGTGATACAATGAGGCTTATTTTTTTAAAATTGATAGAAGGCATTATCCCTTATACGAGACTATAACTATTTTTTAATTAGAACTGCGTCAAATTTGGAACAAAAAATGATAAAGCACCATATTTTTCATTTCGGTTGCGCGGTCAAATCCATTTTCTGTTTAATTTACCTTATATAGTAAAAACTTTTTGTTATTTATTATTATTGCTTATTTCATTTAAATCGTGAATAGTAATAGTACTATCACATAACAATTTCATAATTAAATCTATTTAATTAAATGACTTATAAGTAAAAATGCATGTGGTCATATAAGACTTTTCATATCGGTGAATTTTAGTTTGCCGTGAATATTTTTGCGTGGGACTACTCTAGTTCCTTCCCCCCGTGCTATAACGCTACATACCAGTGACACCTAAGTGCTTAAAGTGAATAGTCGTGGGCCGCTTGCTCCGTGTTCCCGCCAAAAAAAGTAAGTAGTTGGTTTTGGTGACATGGGGATTTTTTTTTTCATTTCCGCAGGTTGGAATATATTGTCATCCAATGCGCCATAAAATGTATGAAATATTTATTAGTGTCCTTCCTGAAGTACGTTTATTAGAATGGTATTAAAAATCGTTTGATGATTCGTCAAAATGCTGACAACTATTTGCTGCGGTTTCGTCGATTGTTTCAGCAGTATTGCGTTGACATGTATGTAAAAATAGAAACGGAACGTTTAACATTCATTAGGTTGAACCAAGCCAAACTGCGTTCTGAGGAGTACATCCATTTACGTGATGCAGTTAATACTGAAGGAAATGCAGCTAATATTGGTCGATTAACTATTCTGCCGGCGACATACATTGGTAGTCCACGTCATATGCATGAATATGCACAAGATGCAATGACATATGTTCGTCATTACGGTCGGCCCGATCTCTTTATTACTTTTACCTGTAATCCAAAATGGATAGAAATTACTCAATTGCTGCTTCCCGGACAAACATCAAGTGATAGACACGACATCACAGCACGTATATTCAGGCAAAAAATTCGGTCCCTGATGAACTTTATTGTTAAACAACGCGTCTTTGGAGATACTCGATGCTGGATGTATTCAATCGAATGGCAAAAGCGAGGCCTGCCGCACGCACACATTCTTATTTGGTTAGTGGAAAGAATTCAGCCTGACCAAATAGATGATATCATATGTGCTGAGATTCCTGATTATGAAGTCGATCCAGACCTACATGATGTTGTTACTACTAATATGATTCATGGACCGTGTGGTGCCATCAATCCCCAATCACCTTGCATGGTCGATGGAAAGTGCTCTAAACGATATCCACGGAAATTAACGGCGGAGACTGTCACTGGCAATGATGGTTATCCGCTGTATCGGCGTCGATCACCAGATGACAACGGTCGAACTGTCACAACGAAAGTGAAAAGAATGGATTTCGTTGTCGACAACAGTTGGATTGTTCCATATTCGCCACTTATTTCTAAATCGTTCAAGACACATTGCAACGTTGAATACTGCAATTCAGTTAAGTCCATAAAATATATTTGCAAATATGTCACGAAAGGCAGTGATATGGCGGTTTTTGGATTGCAATCCTCGAATACCAACGATGAAATTTCACGCTATCAAGTTGGTCGTTATGTGAACTGTAATGAAGCGATTTGGCGTATATTCGCATTTCCCATTCACGAACGTCATCCTACTGTTACGCATTTGGCGGTGCATCTGGAGAATGGTCAACGAGTATATTTCACGGCTTCGAATGCTACGCAACGTGCTGAAACACCTCCAGCAACTACATTGACCAGTTTTTTTGCAATCTGCCAAAGCGATCAGTTTGCACGAACTTTGCTTTACTCGGAGATGCCACGTTATTATACTTGGAATGCTTCATCGAAGAATTTTCAAAGACGGAAGCAAGGCGATGCGGTTCCTGGGTATCCAGATGTGCGTTCTACTGATGCTCTTGGTCGTATGTATACAGTTCATCCAAAGAATAATGAATGTTTCTATTTGCGGTTGTTGCTGGTAAATGTGCGTGGGCCAACGTCATTTGAGTCACTACGAACTGTTAATGGTGTAATATTCCCAACATATCGTGCTGCATGTGAAGAATTGAAGTTATTAGAAAACGATAGTCATTGGGATACGACAATCGCTGAAGCCATTATCTGTGCATCTCCAAGTCAGATACGCACATTATTCGCTATCATAATTTCGACATGTTTTCCATCAAACCCATGTAACCTGTGGCACAAATACAAGGATAATATGTCAGAAGATATTTTACATCAAATTCGTGTCAGTTCCAGAAATCACGATATTGAGATGAATGAGGAGATACATAATCGTGCTTTACTCTTGATCGAAGATATGTGTTACCTCATGTGCGGTAATTTATTAATCAGGTTAGGAATGCCAGCACCATATCGTGAAATGAATGACGCATTTAATCGAGAATTGGAACGGGAACGTGAATATGATCACCAGGAATTAGATTTAGTAGTTCAAACGAATGTACCCCTGTTGAATTACCAACAAAAGAAAGTTTATGATACTTTAATGAAGGCAATCGATGATGAAAATGGTGGTTTATATTTCCTAGATGCCCCTGGTGGAACTGGCAAGACATTCCTCATGTCATTAGTTTTAGCAACTGTTCGGGCGAGATCTAACATAGCGGTTGCAGTTGCTTCTTCTGGAATAGCAGCCACATTGTTAGAAGGATGCCGTACGGCTCATTCAGCATTCAAATTACCGTTAAATCTTCAAACTATTGAAGAACCAACGTGTAATATTGCAAAACACTCAGCAATGGCCAAAGTTTTAGCGGTATCGAAAATCATCATCTGGGACGAATGCACAATGGCGCATAAACGTGCATTAGAAGCACTTAACCGAACATTAAAAGATTTACGCAATGACTCGAGATGTTTTGGAGGAGCAATGATTTTACTTTCTGGTGATTTCCGCCAAATACTGCCAGTAATTCCAAGATCTACGGCTGCCGACGAAATAAACGCTTGCCTCAAATCGTCAAATCTATGGCGCCATGTGAAGAAACTGCAACTGACAACAAACATGAGAGTTGCATTGCTTAATGATACATCTGCTGAAGATTTCTCGGAGCAATTGCTGACTATCGGTAATGGTCAAGTACCTGTCGATGAATCGAGCGGATTAATATCATTTCCAAATAATTTCTGTAATTTTGTCTCATCAAAAGACGAACTTATCAACAATGTATTTCCAGAAATTATTTCTAACTACAAAAATTATGAATGGATGAGTGAGCGAGCAATTTTAGCGGCTAAGAATAAAGATGTAGATGACCTAAACAACATAATTCAAAATAAGATCATTGGAACAATGCATTCATTCAAATCTATTGACTGCGTCACAAATGAAGATGAAGCCACCAACTATCCAATTGAATTTTTAAACTCTTTGGACGTGCCTGGCTTACCACCGCACAATTTACGCCTAAAGGTTGGCTCCGTAGTAATCATGCTTCGAAACATAAACCAACCAAAACTGTGCAACGGTACGCGTTTGGTGGTTAGAAAATTGATGAACAATGTAATTTACGCTACGATAATGATAGGAAAATTCAAAGGTGAGCAAGTTCTCATTCCGAGGATACCGATGATCCCAACCGATATGCCGTTTGAATTTAAAAGACTTCAATTTCCGATACGTCTTGCATTTGCCATGACCATCAACAAATCACAAGGCCAATCCTTAAAAGTTTGTGGTTTAAATCTAGAACATTCATGTTTTTCCCATGGTCAATTATACGTGGCATGTTCACGGGTCGGAAGACCATCTGCGTTGTTTGTTTTTGCGCCTGATAATAAAACAAAAAATGTCGTGTATCACAAGGTACTTAAATGAAGAGCAACCTATGTACTAAAATACAGAAATAATTATGAATGATTGATGTAGAAATTTAATTTTTTTTGTATTTTTTCCAATAAAAAAAAAATCTCCTTATTTATTGACATTAAGGCGGAACAAAGTTCGCCGGGTCAGCTAGTTATAAAATAAATAATAAAAAAGTTTATTGGGAATAAAAAACATTTTGTACGTTTCAAATTGTTTAAACTGAGACACCAAATTACCTAGCCCCAAACTAAGCGTGAGCTTGTGCTATGGTAACTAGGATGACAGATAGACATACTTATATACATTTATAAACATCCATAACTTAGGTACAAATGCTTGTGCTCATCACACAAACATTTGCCCCTTGCGGGATTCGAACCCGCAACCGCCTGGTTTAGAAGTCCGTGGCGCGAAGTGCACTACACCAAGACGGTCGTCATCGTATTTGTATAGATACTTGCTGTCTGTTCATATACTGCATCAGCGGCTATCTTAAGTACAAATTTCACACTTACTTGTAAAGTAAGCGAATGCTTTCTCTCTCTCACCTGGGCATTATTAATCCCATCTGATGGTGGGGTCTGCCTTCTTAATTTTTCTTTTCCACTTTACCCTATCGGACGCATCGTCTACGGGGACATTGCAGTCTCAGGTCTTTCTTGACCACATCTGCCAATCTTATTTTAGGTCGCCCTGAGTCTGGGCCCAATCAAGCGTATGCTTTATAGTTCCATAACATGTTTGTAAGTTTACTCAACACTATAATAGAGCTTTAACCCCTAAATACAGTGTTGCCAACAGCCAACCGGAGACCGCTATAAAACTGTCATAACGCTCTTATATAGCGCAGTCGACAGACCAGCAGCGATGCGCAGTTTGTGTTTTGTGCTGATTAGTTTTCAGATTGCAACGCGAGTGGGGTGACAATGACATCGAAGCACGCAGAGACATCTGGGAAACCCTCAAGCCAAGAACTACAAAATATGCCCAGGGCGTAGCATAATGCCCTCATTGCGGACGCGGGCGGGAGTTTAAGGCCAAGATCGGCTGTATCAGCCATCTTCGGGCGCACCAGCGGCGCCAACAATCCAACTAGGAGACGCCCCTTGCGGGATTCGAACCAGCAACCTCTGGTTTTGTAGTACGGAGCGCGGACCACTACACCAAGACGTTTGGAATTGTAATCGCGATTGCCATAGCTTTAAACTAGGCAGTAGGCCTGGCGTTAAGCTGCTTTTGTCAAGTTGACTTTTGATTGACAAGGAAATACGCATTTTGGTTTACAAGATAAAATATATCTTCTAAAGTCTTATACACACAACATAACGCCTCAACACAGTTTTAAGGAGACTATTGGCTATGTGCTTCAGCTACTTACTATTATCTGAGCAATGTATGCGATGTTGTCCAATTTTTATTTATTATATTGGCGATTTTTAAAGGGAATTCCTAAAACAGTATAGAATAATAGTCACCCAGCCCACAGGTGGGGTCTGGAATGAGTTACCGTTTTATGTCCGACAAATAACTGGAAACACCTACGAACTTTATTTAATGGAATATCATTTGCCAACATTTTATGCGCAATGGAATGTTTAAACAAAACGCGAACTAGTTTCTTACTGTTAGACAAAGCAGTTAGATAAAACTGCGAGTAGATAAACTCGTTTGAGTAAATTAAAGAGGAGTACTCAAATATTCAATTGTACTCTGCAGAAGGAATTCAGCAGACTACGCCAAAAAATTACCAAGAGCCGTAGTGTGTTTTTTTCCATCCAATGGTCATGAATGACCCTCAATCATGAATAGGTATACGATTATGTACTACACACCTTGTAATAAGTGATTTTAAGGTGTACTTAAGTATACAGGATGTAAAAAAAGTCCAAAACAAGGGGGTGGTTAAGAGTCGAGTCTAGAATACAGGAAATAATTTTGGTTTCTTATTTAAACTTATATAAATAAGAAAGAACACTGTGAGTGTCAAAAAATTATAAAAACTATATTATAGTATATTATGAAACAAGTGAGTAAAGTTACTCATTGTACACTAACCGGTCATAGACTTAAATCTCACGTTAACAACTGCCGAACTTATTCGCATTGTCTGTGTCCCGATCTGTTCCACTGCACCACAGTCAAGTACTTAGGCGTGTCTCTTGATCAACATTTAAATTTCAGCAACCATCTCGATCTCGTATCTGGGTGAATTTCCCAACAGCAAATTTTACGCGGCATGAGTGAAATCGGCAGTGCAGGGTGATACAATGAGGCTTATTTTTTTAAAATTGATAGAAGGCATTATCCCTTATACGAGACTACAACTATTTTTTAATTAGAACTGCGTCAAATTTGGAACAAAAAATGATAAAGCACCATATTTTTCATTTCGGTTGCGCGGTCAAATCCATTTTCTGTTTAATTTACCTTATATAGTAAAAACTTTTTGTTATTTATTATTATTGCTTATTTCATTTAAATCGTGAATAGTAATAGTACTATCACATAACAATTTCATAATTAAATCTATTTAATTAAATGACTTATAAGTAAAAATGCATGTGGTCATATAAGACTTTTCATATCGGTGAATTTTAGTTTGCCGTGAATATTTTTGCGTGGGACTACTCTAGTTCCTTCCCCCCGTGCTATAACGCTACATACCAGTGACACCTAAGTGCTTAAAGTGAATAGTCGTGGGCCGCTTGCTCCGTGTTCCCGCCAAAAAAAGTAAGTAGTTGGTTTTGGTGACATGGGGATTTTTTTTTTCATTTCCGCAGGTTGGAATATATTGTCATCCAATGCGCCATAAAATGTATGAAATATTTATTAGTGTCCTTCCTGAAGTACGTTTATTAGAATGGTATTAAAAACGTTATGACTTTAAAACTTTTATTGTTATAATTAATTTTGTTATTGATTTTAATATCGGTTTTTTCATTTCGGTTGATTCGGTGGCCTAGATTGACCACCGAAATGATAAAAAAGATCATTTCCGTGAATATCATTAATTTCGGTGCAGAATTGTTCATATCGGTGATTGTTTTTCTCATTTCAATGGCTTCATTATATCATTTCGGTGAAATCTATGCACCTCAAAAGGAAAAAAAAACTTATGTAGAAACATTTTGGTTGTTCGTTATTTTGTTTGACCTAAAATTATAAATCTTGGCAAAAACCAATATCTTACAGCACACTTAAATGATAAAATCTGAAAACAGTACAATAACTCATTTACTTCGTTACATAAACTTGTACGTACCCCCAGGGCACGAGTTTACCTTGCACCAGATCGGCTTTATAATATTAATAATGATTTATTGCAGATACAGGATCCATATTTATAATTACAATTAAAGATATAGAAAAAGTAATAAAATTTTTAAAAAATAAATTTAAAATAAAATTAAGGATAGGTTGCTGGTGGACCATATCCAATACTAAATGCCGTTAGCGGCCTTTACTTAGGTGGCGGTAGCCAACCAGTTTCCATATGGTTCCGACTAACCTGTCTTTTAGCTCCCTGATAATTGTGTTCTTACACATACCAACTCTGTCCATGAAAAACGCTATCCTATGCCTCATGATTGCATCAAATGAGTTAACTGCAGCAGTTGTAAACATCTCTGAGGCACTGCAACAACGCCTCAACCCTATGAGCTGCCTGAAGATGTTGTTATACTGCACTCGCATGCAAT
The DNA here is from genome assembly GCA_949316185.1 of Pyrausta nigrata. Taxonomy (NCBI): domain Eukaryota; kingdom Metazoa; phylum Arthropoda; class Insecta; order Lepidoptera; family Crambidae; genus Pyrausta; species Pyrausta nigrata. The sequence continues at coordinate 10,836,938 of OX438955.1, read as the reverse complement.
CACGCGACTTCCGCGTGTAGCTTGTCAGAGCTGACAGGTGTAAAACGATTGACAATACGTTTTGAACAATAGGGTTTTAACTTCAATATTACTTGAAGAACCGTCTCAAAATCAGGTAACCGACCACACATAGTGCTCTTCTTTGTCGCTCAATATCGACATCGTCTTTTTGATCTGATGTAAGAATGTGGCCAAGGTACTTAAAAGTATTCGTTATTTTAACTGCTTGTCCTCCCAAAGAAACCCCGGGAATTTTTTCTGGACCCTTTCCCGACTTAAAAACTTCTTCTTGACATTATAAATCAAGTTATGTTTGGAGGCATACTGTTCACAAATGGAAAGCAGTTGTCTCAACCCTTTGATCGAGGGACTAATCAGCACCATATCGTCAGCGTAGCTCAGATTATCAACATATTTGTTTCCTAATCTGAGTATCCCTACACAGGTACTGCTCAGTTCCTCGATCAAACCGTTGATATACAAGTTAAAAAGGTCAGGGGATGTCAGCCCCTCTGTCTCACTCCACAAGACAGGGTATAGCTATCCGATAGGGTAAAGCCCCATTTGACATGATTCCTCTGGGTACTATTACCAGTATGACAAAAGGTCAACAACTGTACTGCTGACCCCGGTCCTACGCAACTTTTTCCACAAAAGGTCATGCTGAAGAGTATCAAATGCGCGACTCAGGTCAAGGAAACATGCATAGACAGTAGTATAATTTTTTACATAATAGTTTACTACCTGTTTGAGTGAAAAAACAGCTAAGTCAGTAGACATTTGCGGCTTGAATCCAAATTGGGCATCATCTATTTTCAGATAAGGGGCCATTTTTTGTTGCAATATTCTTTCAAGTACCTTAGCCCCAACCGTAGCCAGAGATATTGGTCGGTAATTGGCAACACTCGATAAATTACCTGTCTTGTTTTTTACAATAGGGACAACGATTGTTTTGAGAGGTCATCTGGTAGGTAAGAATGCCGCAAACAGAGACCAAAAAATCGAGCAAGCACATCACCGACAAGCGGGCCCGCACACAGAAGGTGCTCAATACTGAGGCCGTCGTGACCCGGGGACCTGCCACGTTTCATCCTTCTTAATATTATTATCATAATATCATCGGAGGAGACGCCGCAACCCCCCGTTTCACGACAATCCTGTTTTGAATTATTGTCATTTACAAAACGATTTTCATTCGGGTTAGAAATAGGGGCTTCTATTTTAAAAAATGTACCAAAAACATTGGCAATGTTTTTTGGGTCCATTTCTCCCGCAACAGACACGTGTAAACTAGTTTTAGAATTTACATTTTAATTGATTTCCAAAATTTTTAACACACATTCACTGAGAACTTGATATTTTTATTTTTTATATTGGGACAAAAACATTCAAAGTAACTTTTACATAAACTTTATAGTGTATAGAAGTAATTTTGTTGAAGGTTTTTGGTGGGTGGATAAGTGTTTTCATTTCGGTGGCGAGTTATTTCATTTCGGCGAATCGTGTTTTTAATTTCGGTGGCATCAAAACTTTGAGCTACTGTATCTTTTTATTTTAATAAGATATTTTGATGGCGTTACGTATGGATATAAACAACATCAAGAAGTATCATAAACCATGGTTTGAATTCGAAAATTGTTAAAAATAAAAAAGTTCACCGAAATGATAAAAAAATCAACCTTGTTGAAATTCACCCATCTACAAGAGTAAGGAAGCTGATTTACATTTTCAAAACTTTGCGTCATCTTACTGATCATAAGACCATAAAAATGGTTTATCAGTCCCTATGTCAGTCTCTCTTGGCATACTGCATCTCCTCCTGGGGTGGTGCCTCCAAAACTCACTTATTAAGAATTGAAAGAGCCCAAAGAGCTGTCCTAAAAATTTATGCATTCTTGCCTTTATTACATCCCACTACCAACGTCTATAACTTCTGGAAGGTGCTCACTGTTAGACAACTATTCATAGTATCTATAACGCTTCGTAAACACTCTTCAATCCAGTATGATCCCAAACTAATGCTCAATCGACGGAGGAAAGTGTTGGCTCGTAATAATTTTCCACCATTCAGGACGGCTTTTGCCAGGAGGTTCTATTGCTTTCTGGGTGACTACCTTTACTCTAAGCTCAACTCTAATCTCAACATATACCCTTTACCCAAATATAACTGTAAGAAAAAAATTGAACTGTGGCTCTTAGACCAGGACTATGAGAGAACTGAAGACTTCATTACTATCATAACAAACAACGCAAGCATGCACTCTCACAAACTCACACACACACACACACACACACACACACACACACACACACACACACATTGTCTAATTGTCTATCATCAACTACATCATTATCTACTATAATCTTTTGTTACTTTAATTCAAACATTCAAACTAAGTTACTTTTGAATAACCTACGGCTGTTCGAAGTAGTGGGAGGCTGGTGACCTGTAACACAGGTATTTTACCTAGCATAGGCACCAGTCTCACACATACACTGGCCCTTAGTATTAAGCCCTATGTTCATTCAATTGTCTTTGTATGTGTTGAGAAAAAAAAAAGATTATTATTATGATACACGAAGCTGTGGGTTGCAGCTCGAGCCGCAGGCGAGGGCGTAAATCAGCCGAGTGTTTATTGAGCAAGTTGCTTACGAGATTCATACGAACTTTTTCAACACACTTGCGAGGAAAATATAAACATATATTGTACACATCCTTTAATTAACAAAACAATTGGTGAATGTACAATTTTCAAAACGATATTGGATTGTTGGTTTTCACTAGATATAACAGGTATTAGGCTTTCCTTTGCATTTTGTGGTGCATTTAGTATTTCTGGCGGGAATAAAACTATCACTGTTCATCTTCTGCACTAAAAATTGTCATTTTTACAATAAAATACCACACAATAACAAATGCGATACAAACAAAATATGAAAATTATGGCAAATGGCGCGCATGTCTTTTTCTCACGTGCCAAATGTATGGTGGTTGATAATGATTACTAGCCATACAGCCCACTTCGAAATTGTGATTTTAGTGATAAAATGCAAATATTTTGTAACAAATTATTGCGTATTGTAAATATTTTAATAATAATACTTGTTTTTTTTTTAATTGGGGACACATTTATTTACTCCAAAAATGTAAATGTATTTTCAGCGGCATAAAACCTCTTTGATGTTACGAAAGAAAGGTATTACCCGGATAAATTGAAAATGCTCTGTTTACGCCATAAAGTTAATATTCCTAACGGAATAGAGGAACAAACACGAGCTGTCAAACAAAACCTAAATTGGATGACATTTGTGTGTGTAAAATTGTTCATAAATGTGTATCAGTGATGTTTGTCGTGTCGCTTGTTACATTAGTATCGATATCGATAAAATTAATTAGTAAGATTAACAGTAGGTATTAATAAAACTAAAATAGGATGAAAATATGCTTGTGGAGTGAAATAGAAACATTTAAGAAAAACTCAGAAGATACGGTTGTTCCAAAAATAATTAGTGAAATAAAAAATGTTGTTGTTTAAATCGTTTATTTAAAAAACTTATAGAGATTATATGACCCTTACATCTGCCAGACTGCATAGCAGTTTGTCAGCAGTAGTTCTCGTCTTATTTTTAGGCACTGAAATAAGAAAGTAAAAACACTCCAAATTATTTTTTATTTATTACATTACCATTTAGTCTATTACTACGACTATATTGTCAGTGCGAAGGAAAATTGCCAAAGTATGAAATCAATTTTAAAGAAAAATGACAAACCAATTTTGATAAAAATCAATTTGATAAGACGGTTCTAGATATCATTCGTCACATTTATTTGATAAACCATTTTGATTCATGTGAATGCCTCTGGTACAATATCTCTGTAAACATAGGACGAACTGTGCGTCTAGGCTTTATCTTGACCAGTGAAAAAGAAATATAGAACATATAATCTAGTCCCAAACAGTAACTATTATATAATCTGTGCCCAAACTAATTAAACTATATAATATGTAGACACAACCATAAGTAGACATTGGTATAAATAAATAAAATAAATAAATTGTTTCAACAAACACACCAATTACCTAGCCCCAAACTAAGCGTGAGCTTGTGCTGTGGTGACTAGGATAACGGATAGACATACTTATATACATTAATAAACATCCATGACTTAGGTACAAATTCTCGTGCTCATCACACAACACAGAACCCGCAACCGCCTGGTTTAGAAATCCGTGGCGCGAACCACTACACCAAGACGATCGTCTAATCCAATATAACATCAGCAGAAGAATAGTATTATTTTATTTAAGCGTACCGGAAAAAAAAATTGTTGGAATTGCAGATTTCTTTAAATTTAGTTTTGCTCCTCGCGTCTTGAAATATTTTTGTTCGAAGTGCTTACTGCAAATACTTAATTTTTTGTTTAGAACCCAATTTAGACGATTTATTAATTTTACCCATGTATTTTTTTTCCAAGTTAGTCGGAAATCTCAAAGATACATTTATTACGACTATTCTATTATTAAAACTATTCTAACAATTAAAAACTGCATGGATCGGCTAAGTGTCTTAAATAGTAATTACATTCCCAGCTGATTCATATCTAAACGTCATATAGGTACTTTAAAAACAGTAATACATATTATTCGTTTATTGCGTGATAGACATTGGAAACGAAATATCGATAACTTGATACAGCCCTAGTGTGAATCGAAAATTATTTCTTTACACAAAATATTCGTAAATTCTGCATTATGTGTATTGGATCTTTGCTTCTTACATTAATAATTGTTTAAAGAAGAGAATTATCATACTAAGCACTTAAAATTCAAAAAGCATTGGCAAAAATAAACCTTAAATAGGTGGTGTCGATTTGGAATAATTTACCTGTGAAATGAACCTTTTTCGGGGTTATTTCGCTGTGTCGTACAACAATCAATTACTAAACAAGTCACCACGTTTCACCAAGAAATATTTCAAAAAAAAAAAACACGATTTCATGTATATACAATATTTGAAAAATTCAAATAGCTGAAATTCTCAGCGTGCCGAAAAGTGCCGACAAACCGTTTGACGTTTCAAAAAACGGTTCTGTTACGTCTGATCACACATCTCTTTTTATCATACAGTGTTGCTGCTAGAGACATCTCGCTCGCTGAGCCCTTTGTTTCTCTATACCGCTAGGTATATTAACTTTATGGTGTACGCACATGTAATTTGCATTACTACCTTAATTGTTTCGGGATAATTCTATGCACGCCTGTGTTATAGTTCGGTTTATGGCCCAAAAAACGTTGTAAAAAGACTCACTTTACAAGCAAGTGTGTTGAAAAATAAAAAAAATTAATGCATTGGTTGGACGCCCTTGCACCTTGGTCCAACATTAATTATTCTTTAATACATTAAATTAAATATTCTCTGTATTCATTAAAATGAAGATAAGAGGGTATGACTGGTAGAGGGTGCCATTTGGCATTAAGTCCGCTTTATGTTGGCCAAAATTTTAGTTGTGCAATATAACTTAAATGAATGAATAAAATTAACCAACCACCAACTTGTTTTGTTGTATATAATTACAAAGTTACAGACTATACTAACCGTTTACCTTGTAAGTTCCGAATCGCTTTCGAAAACTTTGCCTCAAGCTTACAGTGTTGCTGCAGTTGACCTGCAGTTATGATTGCACTCCAGCTGCAGAATACTGCAACTCCGGGTTTACTGCGCTTTTAAAATCGAATGGGCAGACATTTGGATTTATAGTAATCTATATATACCCTCCTGACTGCGCTCAATTTCAACAAAGATTGACGTACGCAGAAATATAGCAATATTTTTATATTATAATACATGCTTGTAGGCACGTACAGTGGGTAATTTGACAACCGTCTTGGTGTAGTAGTTAGGGCCTCGGACTTCTAAACCAGGTGGTTGCGGGTTCGAATCCCGCAAGGGGCTAATGTTTGTGTGATGAGCACGAGCATTTGTCCCTAAGTCATGGACGTTTATAAATGTATATAAGTATGTCTTCCGTTATCCTAGTCACCATAGCACAAGCTCATGCTTAGTTTGGGGCTAGGTTATTGGTCTGTTTGTTGAAAAAAAAACCTGATCTGCCACATCCTGGATCATGGTTCCAAGCGGACCCTGAGCCCTCGCATGGGAGTGCATAACTGGAATAACACTAGGATTATGATGATGATGATGAGGCATGTACAGTGGGTCACACATCAACTAACCCAAATCTGTCGAATATCTCAAATGATATGGAACTCTATGTTATCAACATAAGGTTGCGGAAATTTGCCAGAAGGGTAGGTTGATGTGAGGCCCACTGGGCAGTCGCTTGAGATAAGTTTTACCAACTTCTGACCAAGCTTTAGCAAGATTTAGATTTGGACAGTAAAATGTGCAAAATTACTTTAATTGATGGTACCCAAAAATTATGACCTGGGTCTCTTTAAGGCAAGAGTGAATAGGTTTTTACTAGGCAGATATTATGAACTACCCTAGACCTTGTCTACGCCTCGCACCAATAATGTGTGATAAGAGTGGCTACGGTCAAATACCTGCTTAGAAAATAATAAAAAAGTAGGTACTATCGATACTGAAAACCTCTTTGTGTTTTTTCAGCTTCAAAGATACACCCTGCATGTGCACAAAACACAGGTGCACTATCTGTTCCTTCACTCTCATAGTCCGCAATTAACATTGCTGGAGAGAGATCAGGCGCAGGACCAACGGCAGTTTAGAGGCATTTTCGAAAATAAAGGGAATCGAGTGAGAATCTTTTAATCCTGTTTCTCAAACTTGTTATGTTATATAAGTTTAAATAAGAAACCAAAAATTCGTACACAAGTAGGATTTGAACCCACGTCCTTTGTCTAACCGGGTCAACGCTCTTACCAACTGAGCTACTGTGCAGTCTATCCTATATATTTCATATTTAAACTTATACTCGTATAAATAAGAAAGAACACTAAGTGTTAAAAATATTAAAAACTATTGTTATGTTAGTTAAAATAAAACCTACGACGAGTTGGAGATTTTACTGGTGAAATTATCATTGATTCATTATACCGGGTACAAAAAATATTTGACTATAATAAAAGCATAGACAAAAGAACTGCTATTGCGTAACAGAATATTTATTTATCGAATGACGCGTGACAAAGCACTCGGCTAAGTGTGATGTAGTGCCGTGTTGGTTCGGTATCGGTGACAAATCAATTTGGCCCAGAAATTCGTCGCGCAAACCATAAATATTAAATTTACAATAACCGAAATTATATTTACCTGTAAAAGTGCTAATTTAGGAGGCAGCGTTCATAATTGCAAGAAATACCTTCTCATCTTGTACTAATTACCTTATGGTTGTTTTCAGAACGGATAAGACGTTATTTCGTTGTAATAGGGGTGATTTTGCATCCAAAAACGTATAGTCCGATGAGCTGGCCACTGTACATCCGACTATACTGCGTACGACGGGGAATAAATAGCTATACCTACTTGAATAAAAAGATTTTCTAGCTAACCTAATTAATATATTTATCATCGAATGAAGACCTTTATTTAGTAAGTAATTTGAAAAGAGTCGTGAAAGTAAGAAGTCTCATGTTTGATACTATTACAACACGGCAGCCATCAAACTTTTAGTTCCCATTCCAGCCACCGGTTCAGATAATTCGTGGCGCTGTAATCGTGTTTTATGCCGCCGAGGTTGCAACATCACAGTCAAGTGTCTATTACAGACTTCACTGCTGCAGTTTAGTGCAAACTCTACTAGAGTGCTACATTACAGTGTTGCCTGGCAGTGTTGATAATTTTGATAGAGTTGAGCAAAAGTGTTTTGGAAATGCTTACCTTTGAAAGTAAATATTCAGCGGTCTCGATTTCGTCCGCTCACTAATAGTCTTTCCAGAATAAAACTTTCTATTCAGTTTTATTTTTGCGACAAAAGGTTACCTAGAAAGTCTCAAAGCACTAGTAGGGCCCAAAAGACAAGGAGACATGTTCGGGCCCAATAAGGGACAATATTACTGATTTTTGAATTTGACGTTCCTAAGTGGAATTTTCTATCCTAAATTGAATAAATTATTTTTGATTTGACTTGAGTTTGACTTACGTGGGATTGTTTGTCCTTCTTTAACTATTACTTTAGTAATATAAAAACATTTTGGTATAATGTTTTCATAACATAATCTCAATAGAGATGAGCTTGCGCACTAAATATTGATGTAGTAATCTCCTGAGATTATTACTACCGCAAGTGTGTGCACAATACACAGAACAGATGCACTCTCTCTGGCTTTCTCTCTTATTTTATTCAAATACATTCTCAATAACAGTGCAATCTGTAACTACTGCATCTTCATTATCGTATACCTTATTACTGAGGGTCGTGATTCTGGGTCGTCATTATGTGGAACGAAACAACACACAACGACTTTCTAGGCAATGTTTAATGGAGTGGTTTGCAAATGCCTTCTCCATTTCACACACTAGCCAACTAGTGAGCAGGTTTCCTCACGATGTTGGTACAAACTTGGTGGTATAGGCGGGGATCGAACTCTCGACCTCACGAGTAAGAAGTGAAGTTTTCTCCGCTCGGATATCGCGCTTTAATACCTAATCTATGTACATCACAGTTATTAAATTAGCAAACATATTTTTGTACGTCACCGCTTGTATAAGTTAGACCTAAGCTGACACCTTATTATGCAGAGTATTTCATAAAGTCAAATACTTTCCAGATTACGAGTGAATAGGTAGGCTTTCGAAATGTGTAATTTAAGGAGATGAACTTTTTATTAATTCTTAAAAATTGCCTTTTACTTTGTTGCTTTTTTACTACGATAACTTTGAAGAGAAGGTTGATAAAACGTCTTAAAAACATCTTGACGATTTTTAATTAACTGGGTTTGTTACTTTGTTGTAATCGCCAAGTATGCCGACTAAACTAACTAGGAATTTTAGGGCTTGACGACGGCTTCTTAAACGACGTCAAGAAAATTCAGAGTTAGCACACACTCATGTAGGGTTCATTGTACAATGCGTCCCGGTACCGGTGTTGGAGCCTTCATGTGGTGACTAAGAAGCGAAATTGCTACCACTTTCTTAATAGGATCTACTTTGGAATCCCAAATATTTTTTTACTTTCCCATACTTTTTAGTAAATCGGCTAGATACATTTGTATGGAAAGGTGATATTTTTTGGTCTGTTTTCGAGGTTCTTTTAATAAAGAAAAATGTTGCAGGGAAACTCATCTATCACCTCTTGAAGGCTCCGACATCGGGGACTGTATAAATGTGATATTACGTGATAGTTTGCTATCTACACGTTTTATTATTTGCATTTGTTAACCATAACCAGTAAACAAACCTCAAAGCTAACACCAATCAGATTCTAATGGATTCTAAGCAATAATCCGACCAAGTAGTTTCATAACAACAGAATTTCCCAGAGATTTCGTATCCGTCAGATTTATGAAACAACAGTACACGGGAAGTATTATTGAAGTCTTACGAAGTCAAATTCTGCAAGTAAAGGCGGGGCTTCATATAAAGCAGTCTACATACTCGCATTTATCGGATTTCAAGTACAAACTCTCGACCCCATTATCACCTCCTTTAGGAATGATTTCCAAAATCAAACTATCCTCTATTCTTTTCAGAGGTTTAAACTATTTTTACTTATAGGCGTAAAAAAGTAACAGGCAGTGTTAATTTAATGCATTTCTATTTTTCAGTACGGATGATAAATAAAAAGTCTGTTTTGCTTGCTGTGCTTTTTAGGTGAGCCTTCTTAGCTTCCTTGTAACTTACTCATAAAAAAAAAAATTCTTTGCGTAGCTAACTCATAACCAAGCCGTTGGTCCTGCGCCTGATCTTTATCCGGTCATGTCGGATTGCCGAACTTTGAAAATCAAGTAACAGATAATGCACCTGTGTTTGCTCACATCGCTGCGAAGGTTGCGAATTTCTGTTGAGATTGGTCACCTGGGTCGAGATTCGGTTTCAGATTTAAAACTGCCGGGGTTTCATATAACGCTCCCCCATTTTTCACTCCCTACTCTATTAAAAGAAGGATGGTGCAGAATTTCTAAACCTAGTAGTTTGGGTTGTGCGTTAATTTGCCAGTCAGTCAATAAGTTAGTTTTTACTTTTTATACTTTAAAACCCGCTCTCAGACAAGCTGCACCTCTACACAGTCAAAGTCCCGGGCTAAAGCCGCAGATAATCCGGTCTCTCCTGTGGGATCTTCTTCGTGATTGCAAACGGGAACAAACAAAGAAACTAAAAGGTACAACAGTAGTTCGCTTTGATCACGACTGAGTTTCTATTCTTCCGTATTTGGCGGGCTTGTGAAAACAATGTTCTTTTTTAATTCTTAGGTGAAGTACTCGTACTACGGAATACAAGAAAACAAACTTGTCATAACTATCAACTAACACTTCAAAACGGTTAGTTATCCATGACTGGTTAGGTGGCAGTGGGCTGGTCATGTCTGTCGCAGAACCGACGGGCACTGGAGTAGAAAGGTTCTCGAATGGAAACCACTTCTCGGAAAACGTAGTGTTGGACGCCCCCCTGCTAGGTGGACCGATGACCTGAGGAAGGTGGCCGGTGGTGGCATGTTGCGAGAAGCGGAGGACCGTGAAAGTTGGCGCAGTCTTGGAGAGGTCTATGTCCAACAGTGGACTGCAATAGGCTGATATGATGAAGAGATGATATTTGAAAACATTGAAATTTTAGCCACAATACGCATAATTGTATCTTCCCCAAATATTTTCAACTAGGAACTTGAAAATGTACCGCGGCTGTCAGTTGTACACAATATCCCCATCCCCAGGTATGGTTGATCTATCATCATTATTATCACTTATCAGTCACAGGACGTCCACAGACGACATATTATGCCTCCCCATAGATTTACATATGGCCCGCATCCAGCGCGATCTTGCGACTTTTATAAGGTGGTCCGTCCATCTGCCGGTGGACACCCTACGCCAGGCTTTTGATCAAATGGTCTCAAATTAAAAACCTTTCTGCCCCAACGACCGTCGTGGTGACCTATGTTTAAAATATTTTTTGCAGCTCGCTGTCGTTCAATAATCTATTTTCTATCTTATATTAGTGTGACAATATCATGTTTGTGTTTTTTTTGCTATTTCTTTTAAGTATAGTGTAAAGTTATTTTTTTTTCTGCTGAGCACCGGCAATAAAAATCATGGCACGCGGTGTGCACCTATTAGTGATACTGCAATTAGTTTTTAAATATTGTTAGTCTTAAGTTAGCATCTTTGTTATTATCGTTGGTGTACCTTATACATAAATAAATCTTATATTTAGGGTCAGTTGGACCAAAAGTGTTCATGTTAGTAGTTATAAGTATTTAACTCTCAGCTAAGATGATCACCTGACGTGTGTGATTGATGTAGAAAAGAAGAAAGTTTGTGAGTCTGTTAATATTATATAGGAAGCAGTCACCAGAACCACTGAACCGACGTCGATAATTTTGTTAATCAGTAGAATGTTACGTTATTATTACTAACGTACATAGGTCTAATAAATAAATGTTTGACCCTTCGCCAGTAATATTCAAGGTATAAAATATATTGTAATCGGGCAAACAGGAAAATGTTAAAAGTCAAATCTACAGAATCTAATACCAGCCTAACTCAAACAAGATCTTACAACTTACTGAATATAAATTAATATCAAATCATAAACCGTTTCAAAAAGTAGCAGCCTGTAGATGCAGATAAGCTTCTCTATAAATTATTTATCAACCGCCGTCTGCCGCCCGCGACGGAATTCTATATTTCTAAGAACTTGAGCAGATTTGCTTAAATAAAGGTCGGTTAACGTGCTGATTTTCATTTTGGGCTGTACTTACCGACAGGCCTATCGATTGCTATCAAATTGCAACGGTTATAGCTTTCGGTAAAGCAATGGTAGCGTTGGAGCTAAACGTCTGAAAAATAATGATAGCTTTTAAAATAATAAGAAAATGACAACTCAATAGTCATGATTGCTTATGATAGCTTTAAAATCCGTCCGTAGGTCTGCTGCTAGTAAATAGTAGATTCATAGTGTAAAGTATCGACACTAAATAGTGATTTATTTTTTCTAGAAATTGCCAAGAAAGTATTTACTTACCATTTACCAAGCCTAAAATAATCTTTACATCAATAACAAAGAATAATTAATAATTCAATTTTAAAACTTCTAATAAAGTAAGTATATTATTGATAAATAATATTTGTATTAAGCCAGGGACTTCAATATCGCAAAATTTACATGAGGCTGAGGATCCTGTAATGGAAAATGCAATAACAGTCGCTAACCGGTAACCGGTACACACGTACAAACTATTTTAGTTTTCCTTTGTCCATTCACAGAATTTGTAACATATCCAAAAAAGATACTGTAATTAAACCCATTCTACGTAAAATAATACAGAATTGGCATTAAATAGAATCGTTCCGACGTATGCATATTATTAAAAAAAACTTAGTTCATATTATGATATTTCTTCTTCCTTTTGTTTAATTAACTTGGCAGAAGCAGTGTTACAAAACGTAGTGTCTGCAGTGCAAACGTACGGCACTACTTTGGTGGAATATATTTTCAGCATTTTGGTGAGACGGGTGAATAATAGGCATGTAGGTACCTTTCGCTCGATAGATACATAAATATACGGCCATACTAGCTGTCAGCTCGCTTCGCAACGTGTGATGCTCGTAGAAGTTGAGTGACGGTTTGCTGCTACTTGCCTTAGGCCAACGAGATCAGTAAGACATAGTTGTTGTCAGCAACTACCTTTGCGCTAAACGTGGTCAACTGGTGTCATGAGCATCCAAATTGGTTCAGCGGATTTTGAAAAGGTATCTAGAAAAGCTACGTAACATTACATACATGCAGACAAATATTTCAAACCTTCATTTTAGTAGTCCACTTGCTTGGGGTGTTTTTGACCTTTTTCAATGTACCTACAGATTTTTTTAAAATTGAAAATTAAGCTTTGGCTAGCTTAAACGTTAGAGGTGCTTGTGGCGCAGTGGCGGCAGCGCTTTAGTAGTGATACCAAAGTTAAGCAACCCGCGGCGCGGTCGTGATTGGATGGGTGACCATTACGACCATTTAAGTGACGTCCATGACAAGCATCTCCGTGCTTCGGAAGGCACGTTAAGCAGTTGATCCCGGCTAATATCTGTGGTATTAGTCGTTAAGCCTAGTCAGAGGCCCTAGGGCGGCTTGATAACTTCTGACAGTAAGGTTTGTCACTTGCCTTACATACACCACTCCACCAATCTGCATTGAGCCCGCGTGGTGGAGTTTGGCTCGTACCTCCTCATAGTTGAGGTGAGGTCTTTTCCCAGCAGTGGGATATAATAGGCTGACTTTTTAAACGTAAACTTTTCGACGTCACTTTTTGGACCACCCTGTATGTATTGATTATTTTTACAGGATAAATTGAGAAAACAGATTATGAACACAACAGCATATTTCTCAGGAAATTTGAATTGAAGTGTTTTTAAATGCTCGAGTTGTCATCATAATTCGCTGATCAGCATCATATTAAAAATAAAGTAAATTGATTTTAACACTCTGCAATCTCAGGTCACTTTTACATTTTCATTTATCGATAGACATATTTTCTCACTGGTCGATACGATAAATGCTCCCTAAGACCTAAGACTTTCAAGAAAACAGCGAATACCATCAGGTGTGATTGCAGTCAAATGTCCGACTATTAATAAAAATATAAAAAAACTGGCTGTTCTACCGCAGCTGTGTGGCACAGCGCAATGAAACCCGATTCGGTCGCCTATCTAGCTTTGACTGCAGCGGACATTTATTACCGAGTGATTTATCGTTGCACGCGCGACACTGCGCCACCAAAATTACCTGTTGTGGCCGTTCTGAATCACGCTTTGACAGCGCCCGCCACGCGCCGCTTATATTGCAGATAAGGCTGTCATTTGTTTTGTTATTTATTACTTACTTGGTATTTTACTTAGCAATGTATTTACAGATCATAGAAATACCGAAAAGAAAAGAGTAAAAGAATAAGACGTAGATTTGTTACAAGGTTAGGCCGACTAGCACCGTTAATAATTTTATTCAGGCTACTACTAAATCCGCACTGAGCCCGCGTGGTGGAGTATGGGTCGTACCTCCTCACAGTTGAGGTGAGGCCTTTGCCCAGCAGTGGGATCTATATTGGCTATAAATTGTTGTTTTTAAGTGATAAGCATTTACTTTGCAATCTAAATATATTATTGCACTTGAAAAAAATATCCGATCCGGTGTAATCCCAATAACATTGATGAAAGCAACGCGGCATTACAGCGTTAAGAAGCACTTGAAAATTTCGACAGGCTCTGCCAACGCCAGGGTGGCCGAGAGGTTAGGCAATCGCCCGGCATGCGAGGAACGCGGGTTCGATTCCCGCCTCTGGCGGTCATTTTTTCAAGTGCAATTATATATCTATATAGGCTAACTTTACTTTTACTACTTAATCGGATTAATTTTTAAATTCTGTTAATTTTGACATTAAGAAAATATCAATGATGCTTCTTAAATCTCTTGAAACTAAAGATTAGATATTGCGCTTGAATAATTACCATCTGTGGTGGAAATGAACCTGCGTACCTCGCATGCTGGGTGATTGCCAAACCACTTGGCCACCCAGGCGTTGGCAAAGCCTGTCGAAATTATCAAGTGCTTTTTAACGCTAAATGCCGCGTTGCTTTCGTCAGTGTTAGTGTGATTATACCTACAACACTCGAAAGAAAAACTTTTGCAAGTATTTGACGATAAGTATTGTTTATATGATAAGCATTGTAATCTAAACATTGTAATCTATTAGATAAACTCTTTAAACTACTTTATCTTTATTTATGGTAACTCACAAAACTTGCGCACAAAGTAGCCATATTTGGCGTTAGCAAGTTTTGTAAGATAAACAAAGAAAGAAAAGTAATTTATAGAGATTAAATTAATATTATAAGTATTTTCTTCATCCTCAAGTAGCCAAATTTTTCAAAATTGGTCTGATTTAGTAGTAACATGAATACAATCAATGGTAGCATTAGTTAGCCTCTTCTTCGTCTCGTCTATTCCAGCCACGATAAAAGACAGACAGAATAATAAATAATTATCGTAAGAATACTAATTATGTAGATAGTTCTTCTGTTATATAGGCAGTTTCCTAAACAATAGGTTAAATAGTAACCTCAACATATATCCACTTCCAAAGCGAGAATGTTAAAGGATTCTGACTTACTTCCTAAAAACATTGGACCATCAGGAAACCGAAGAACTACTTATATCCCCAAAATAATATAGTCGACGAATGGGATTATCTCTCCTACATAGAACCACATAAATATAATCGCACCAACCCTCGGCCACTCACCCTCATTCCCACAAACTCACCCATACCCATGCCCATACACACATTTGCACACACAACGCACACATATACACACACACACACACAAATACAGCCTTGCCGTTACTGTTTTATTTATTTATACAAAGAATACATTTTTGTTAGTAAATAGTGTCTTAAAGCCTATGTTAGGTTTATCTAGACACTACTAGTTATCTTTATACAATTACAATAAGCATTGATTGTTATTGAGCGAGCTCGACGTTCGATACCTACTAAAACTTAAAACTTCACTTGTGTGTACTTTACCGGTGTACTCAAAAGTTAGGCTATTTATTCTCTGAGCAGTTAAGTGACATAATATTAAGCCAACCGAAGGATACCTTCCTTATTGTTGGCGACTTCAATCTCAGTCATATAGTTTGGTTACCTAATGAAACAGGTTCTTTTTCACCATCAAATTACAACACTCTAGAGGAGCGACTATTGATAGACGAACTTAACACTAACAACCTTAGCCAATACAACGGTGTACATAATATACAGAATAGGACACTCAGGCTTTCAATGTTTTTTCCAGGTTTTGGTTTTCTTAGGCCATCTCCATTTATGCGATACCGTTATGATAAAGGTAAATATGAATCTATAAATGATGACTTATCACATATTGACTGGAATAAGGAGTTCTTGAACCAGTCACTTGAATGCTCTGTATTTTTTTTTTATTCTACACTGTATGATCTTCGAGACAAATACATTCCTCATAGTCTAGTCAAAAATAATTCTAACCCTAAGTGGTATTCGCCAGACTTAATCAAAGTTATTAAAGAAAAGCGAAAGTATGAAAGGAAATACAAAACATACAAGAATAGGTCTGATCTTGAATCTTACAATATACTACGTAAACGAGTTAAACATCTGGAATCACTGTGCTATAAAAGGTATATCTCGTCTGTTGACGATTCCATACGATACAATCCTAAACGTTTCTGGTCTTATATAAAATCACGGAGAAACTACAATTCTATTCCTAGTAACATGAAATACGACGGTAAAGTGGTAAATTCTGGGGTGGATATTTGTAATGCCTTCTCTGAATACTTTCATTCCACACTCATAAACCACGACACATCGTCTTCCCTGAGTCAACCGGAGGACGTTTCCTGCAATACAGCCTATGACATCTCTGCTATTGAGATCGACCAATCTGTCGTTCTTGAGCTGCTTCTAAAATTAGACCCCACAAAATCAGCCGGACCTGACAACCTCCCCACCCATATCTTAATTAACTGTGCCGAGGTTTTGGCGTTCCCTATTTCTCTTTTATTTAAGAAATCGCTTAAAGAATGCACAGTACCCCAAATCTGGAAAGCAGCCTTTATTACCCCAGTACATAAGAAAGGATCCAAGGTAGATGTACTGAACTACAGGCCGATCTCAAAACTATGCATAGTTTCATAGGTATTCGAGAAAATTATTTATGATCAGATTTATTGTGCGCTGAAAAATTCCTTTAGTGATTTTCAGCACGGCTTTCTAAAGGAACGGTCCACGGTATCGAACCTAGTGATCCTCAACGACTTCGTTACTGAAGCCATGGACGAAGGCAAACAAGTAGATGTTATTTACACAGATTATAGCAAATGTTTTGACAGAATTAATCACAATCTCCTCCTCTTGAAGTTACAAAAAATAGGCATAAGGGGTGACCTGTTTAGATGGTTATCATCATACATATCAAACCGATCACAGGCAGTAGTAGTGAGCAATTATATTTCCGGCTGGATATAAACTCCAAGTGGTGTCCCTCAAGGTTCGCTGCTTGGCCCATTGTTATTTGTTATTTTCGTCAATGACATTGGTTCCTGTCTTGCTTCATCCCATCTTTTATGTTTTGCTGATGGCATGAAGATATTCTCCGCAATTTCATCTAGCGAAGATGTGAATTATCTGCAGGCAGACCTTTCACGACTAGAACACTATTGTAATAGCAATCAGCTCGATCTTAACCCTGCAAAATGCTTCACAATCACCTTAATCGGAAGCGGTTCCCTCATCAATCAGCGTACAGGCTCAAGGGTATAGAACTAGAACGCAAAACTTACATTAAAGACCTTGGCGTCACTCACGATTCTGACTTAATATTGATTATGTCCACATTAACAGCATCGTAAAAAAGGCCTACCAGGCTCTCGGTTTTGTGATGCGTAGCTCTGTTGACTTCAACAAAGCTAAACCGCTTAAAATACTGTACTGTACCTTTGTTCGCAGCCTGGAGTACGCTTCTCAGATATGGAATCCTAGGTATCAAGTCTACATTTCTCGTTTAGAGAGTATTCAGATGAAATTCATCAGATTTCTTTGCTTGCGTTTGAAAGATCGATATGTGTCCTCCGAATATCTTAACCTGTGTAGGCAACACCACTTACTTCCACTTGAGTTACGACGTAAAATAGCCGATATGACATTTTTGCTTAAGATTACCACTGGTATATTAGACTGTCCACAACTTCTAGCTAAACTCTTCTTTAACCTATTAGATTTAACCCACTTTCACATCTACCGAAGGCTTCAACTAACTATAGGCAAAATAGTTATCTCTGGCGGTCATGCGACAATTTTAACAAACTGTGCAAAGAGTTCGATCTCGATCTCTTTTGTACTAGTATATCGACAATTAGGCGGCTGCTGGGTGGGCGTTTTTTCAAGCATGATTTATAGTAGTAATGTACATAAGCATAAGTAGATATTATTCAGTTACTAAATATCTTGTAGTATGTAAGTAATAGGGATTTATACAATGTTCTCATTTATTTATTTTTTGTCCTGTTTGTGCTTTATATTGAATTTCCTATTTGTGAGGACCTATAAGTGGTTTTTTTCATTGCTACTGTTAATAGTTACTTTTAGATTAGAAACCTTGGTCTTCCTAATATAAATAAATAAATAAATAACCGGTTGGCCGGTGCATATTGCACGTAAACAAGCTACCCGTCCAGTCATCGCACGCCGAGCGCGCGTGCTCCCTATATAGGATGCTCAAATTCAGTACACGCTGATCAAATGAACATTATGTTACTCGTACACAAGTAAAAAATATTTTTTATATTCCTTTTTTGTGCTGAGAAAATAAACGATATATTGTATTATTTTAGTAGCGAGAAATAGTTGTTACACAAGTAGTACAGTGTGTGATTGGAATAAATAATTATCGTAAGAATTTTATTAATAATGTCCTCCTAGCCGAATTTCGACTACGGCGGCCTATCTCAACAGAGATTAGCCAACTGCGCGGGACATATTATAGTGCACAAGTGTGTGCGCAATATTCAGGTGCACTCTCTGTTCCTCCACTCTTATAATTCGGTGAGACGGCAGTCCGACATGACCGTAGAGAGATTAGGCGCAGGATCAACGGCTTAACGTGCTTTCCGAGGCACAGGGGTGTTAACACCACCAACTTCCTGACTCCGGAGCTGTGTCTGAGTAATTTCAAGACAGATTCGAACCCGGGACCTCGTGGATAGTACCCAGCGTGCTAACCACAAGACCAACGAGGCAGTCAAGAATTATATTAATCATAGTTGCTAGTAGCTACAAATAGCTAGTTGCTAGTAGCTACAAATAGTTGTTACCTACAATAACTTAAATGTGTAATTCGATAAGGCAACTTACTTAAATAAAATAGGTACTGCTGAGTATCAATCAATGACGATAACTTAGTTCAAAAGGCAATGTCGGATGTCGGATCATTACCAAGCAAGTTTGTGTGTGCTAAGTGACAACTTCACTTGAAAGTTCACCAATACTCGAGAGAAGAGCTTCCGTGCCATTGTGTAAGTTATGACTCCCTTGGCTGAGTACTTGGAGGCATATTGATGCATAAGGTTTATTGTAATACATAGGAGTGCGTGCTCAGTGCGGATTGGTGGAGGGGTGTCCTGTAAGGCAAGTGACAAACCTTACTGTCAGATGTTATCAAGCCTCCCTAGGGCCTCAGACTAGGCTTAACGACTAGTATCAACAGATATTAGCCGGACCAACTGCTTAACGTGCCTTCCGAAGCACGGAGATGCTTGTCATGGACGTTTTTAAATTGTGAGAATGGTCACCCATCCAATCACGACCGTGCCGTGGGTTGCCTTACTTTGGTATGACTACCAAAGCGCTGCCACCACTGCGCCACAAGCATCTCACAAAAAACGGGTTGTTCTCAAAGGTCCATAGTCTATTGTTCTCCAAATATGAAAATTCATACTAGAGTTCCCAAACGGGTCCACGACTATTTAATAGTAAATTTTTTCAAGTGCAATAATATATTTAGTAAATTTTTCTTTCCCTTTGGGTCCATGAGAATGTTTCATACAGTCAGCAATAAAAGCTTGGCTAAGGGATAAATGTATAGTATTTCTATGAAATAAAAGAATACACAATCTGTCTTGGGGACCACTGTACAAACTTTAGAAGCAAATTTTACACCTGATTTTATCGAAAAAAAAGCTAACAAATGTGTTTACTTTTAATTAGTTTAGTAAGAAAAACATGATAGCAGAGCTGTTTTATGTACAAAGACAGGAAAAACCATTAAAAATCTTGAAAATTTTACCTAAAACAGAGAATTTTATTAAAATATTGTTCTTTCTGATAAGAATTTGTTTCTACTGACTGTATTTTTGAAAAATCTCATGGACCCGTTGAGAATTCATGTATGAACATTTAAAACATTATTGATAATGTTCGTGGACCCGGTAGGAAAAGAAGAACAATAGAATCGTGGACCTCTGGGAACAACTCACAAAAAAACAACCTACTTCACCAAAAAAATATGTTTGTCGGAAAATCCGTTGCCATCACAATCGAACAGCGGTACATAACTGTTTTTTTTTTAAATAATTGGCATTTACAGCAATCTTAGTAAGCGACGATGCCACTGAGGATCATCATAATCAAAATAACTAGGTTTCCTCCGAAGCAGCATCTAAGTTGCCTTGCCATGACGTCAAGCTTGAGTTTTAGGTTGTCAAATTATGATCTTTTTTACAGTTTTTAAGTATTTTTAAAATAATTATGTACATTTTATTCAAACAATATTTCAAAAAGTAACTTAATAAACTTATTTACAAAAAAAAGATCAAAAATACAACAGAAATTACCACTTAAACTAAGCACAAATATAACTAAAAATTATAAACTAAATACAAACTAACAAACAAAAACAAAAAAAAAAACCTAAATCCTAATCTATTTACAAAAGGGCGGTTTCCCCACTCTGCAACCTAACTGATTCAAAGGTCCCCATTATGCCAGCCGCATTGCCACGCTGAATGGCAACAGAGACCTATTGAACCAACCAGGATCCAGAGCGGGGTTCGTTCCCTTTCTCTCTTAGGCGAGGCCCCAGTGCTCTAAAAAGGTCACGAGCCTCATCGCCCCATGGACCTTCCGTCTCCACAGCGACCGGTACGAAATCGTAAATCGATTCCAAGGCGGAGTATTTGGCGTGTTTGGACTTAGCGGCGTTTTCTGCAGCTGAATCTGCCGAACACACAGTATGTCTCAAGTGAGACGCAGCAAACGCGCTAACGCAAGTCGCGTCCCACAAGAGACATCGGCCTCGCCGCCAAGGAATCAATGTAAGACCATCCGGTCTCTTGCCGTCCGTACGAGACAAACCCGGCGGCTCCAGGACACATGGGACATTTACAGCAAATGTCTTTTGCAACAATCACCTCCTTCCTGTGTTTAAGTATTTCCTATACCCAAAGAGAAGATGATGGAAGAGATAACTCTTAGCGATAAGACCGCCTATGTATATCTTTCTATATAAATTGTATTGTTGTTACTTTTATGGTGCAATGAAGTGTTATCTATCTATCAAAAATTAGTTGAGCTGGGCCCTATTTTACAAAGCATACAAGTCTTGTAATGCGAGTGTGTGACCATAGTAACGTCAATTTCTATTATGGGTTACAATATGTGTTTCTATAGTTACAAACTTGTATTACAAGACTTGTGCGCTTTCTAAAACATGGCACTAGTATATAATTAATAAAAAAATAATTCTATGATATTAAGTAAAAGAATGTACTTTTTCTGAGTTACGTACATACATCACTTGTTTTACTAACCGATGCTCTTACGGTGAGGGAAAACATCGTGAGGACATTCAGGCAACTGAAAGTGTAACCATGATCCAAACTGGTCAGGTTCCCCTGTTAACAGGATCACGGAGGTCAGATATCAGTCGCTCCATAGTAATTACCTGATCTACCACATTCTGGCTGGGCCCTCGCGTGCGAGTGCACAACCGGGATAAAGCTAGGATGATGATGATGATGATGTGAAGGAATGTACGCATTACGAAGCAAAAATACAATATTCTGAATCATCGAACTACATATTACAATGGAAAACTCACGTTTTCCTCGATATATTATTACTTATCGTTACTTCGAAAAGTTATTACCGTGAATTGTATTTAAATATATTATCAAAATAATCGATTACCTTTGTTAGGACACGGTATTATTGAACTTGATACCCGTGCGATGTAAACTGGAACCGAATATAATGGTTTATCGCAGATGGTTTTAAGTTAGTCTAAGTGAGCACTGCCACGATGTTTCGACGGCTATTTTGTGTGTTTCTAGCTGTGCTGTTAGTTGTAAGTAAAGATAAATAAATAAACATCATTTTGTAAGGCAAACATAACCGTCATTTGAAAGTAAAAGAAAGATAAAAGCGGTGATTCCAAAATTGCATCAAAGCAGCATGGCGACTTCTAATAACTTTGAAATTGGATAAAATGTAACCGCGAAATGACTTTGAAATTCGTTAAAATGTAATTAATGTCTCTGTACTGATTGCGTCTTGGTCATTATGTTTTAAGCTTAAATTATTAGCGATTGTTTTCTTCTCGTATTAGACAATAAAAACTTGGTTTCAATTTATAAATTTACTATCCGTCAAATTAGTTTAGTTTTGTAACAAAAATACTTACAAGTGAAATTAGGACTTATTTTAATGTAATAAAATAAGATTAAAGACATGCATGAAATGAAAATAAATAAATTTAAAACTTACTTATTGTTCACTTGGTAATACAATTTTTGGAAGCGACGCAGTTAAATGCTATATACCGTGATCTTGCAGCCCTACCACCAAACACGAAACCAATTATCCAAGAATGAAAGATGACAATGATGAAAAAATGAAATCTATCGCGATTACTTTCAAATGTAGTGGTAGGCATCTCAAGACCAGAAAAAAGTTGTATAGCACAGAAAGAGAAGGGTCTTCACCGATCTCCTTTCCTTTTCTTTCCCAGGTGGAGTTAGTCTACGCAGACGACGGTGCAGTTGCCCACGATGTCTCCCGCACAGCTGATGACAACCGGCGAGCAGGGAACCCCGTAGGGGGTTTCATAGAGCAGCTGATGGGTCTACCTCAACAGTTCATTAAGAGCGTAGGGGTCCAGAATCATTAAATAAAAATGCCAGTTAGCAAATATGTCACCATTTTTTACGTCGTCATAAATTAGGCAGAGGCATTACTTGGTAAGACGTCAAAAGGAGTTGTCCCTTCCTCGGTTAGGTATTTGTACGGCACCCCAAAACTATTATTGATAGATATATCAAATACTTGTGGTAAAAATTACAAACCTATTTTGTACACCGGTTTATTTTAATCGGGTTAGATGACAACAGTAGTTTTTTTTAAAATTTGGAATTCTAGGAACCTAAAACGGCTGACATAGAGCGTCAAAATATCGTCCTTCTTTATACTTGTTTAACAAAAAAAAACTTTTTATGGAAAAAAGTGTGTTGGAAAGTGTTTTACCACATGTGTGAATAACTTATATTTAGGTGTGGTGTACATGGACCTGGCCAAGGCTCCTAAATTCATGGGACATCTCCTTTTTAGTTTTATCTATCTTGTTCATTCGCACTGCCATGATAGTATGAACGACAGAGACGGATAGAGTCATAAATACGTCGTCTTACAAAGTAGGATCTCAGAGATAATTTTTTTAAAAATTTTTGTTATTCATGACAGTGATAAAATTTTTGTATATACGACTTTGTGTAACTAATGATATCATAGCAAGATTTTCTTCTAAAATATCGTTATGTGTAAAAATTTCATAACGATTCATAAAAAAATAAATATTATTATGTTTAAATGTACAGAATTGGAAACCAAATGATAATAAAAATATTGTAACCTTGGAAAAGCTATGATTACCACTCAAAAATATGTTTTGAATTAAATGAACATGCTAGATTTTTACGCATGATCCCATTACGTCATCTCCTTTTTTGTTTGGCACTAGCAAGTGCCAGAACAGTTCAATTCTTTGCTGATTACGCGATTGGCATGTTAAATGCTGTTGTGATTAGGGTTGGGTTGGTGAGTGACCTGAACTAATCACATTAGTTAGCTTGATACAACGTTCACTTTTTGATATTGTTGTCTCGATTCTTTACAAATGTATGAGAAGACTGCCTCGTTGGTCTAGTGGTCAGCACGCTGGGTACTATCCACGAGGTCCCGGGTTCGAATCCCGGGTCGAGAGTGTTTGGGTTTTTCTGTCTTGAAATAACTCACTTCCGCATGTGCTTGACACCTTTCAAGGAACAACCTGTAGGTATAATAGTACTGTCAGCAAGACATTGGCCAACATTTTTTCTTTGTTTAAGGCCTTTATGGCGACATGTTAATTACTTTCTTTCCGCTGTGTATTCAAAAGAGCTGTCTTAATGATTCCCTCATTAAAATGTTTAAGAAGTTTTTCTTTTTTCCGAAGTAACCAAGTGCTTCATTGACATTGTTTGTCGTTTGTCGATCGCCGACTCAATAATAACTCTCTCAAGCTTTATTATCTTAATCGAAAAAGCCGATAATTTTATGATAAATGTGATTTTGTTATAAAAAATTAAGTTCAAATATTATCATTAAATACAACTCCTCAAGACTTTTTGATTAGAGTAAAAAAACTGTAGATTTCTCCCGGGAAATCTAAAGTTCTGGTTGAGGTTTTCATTGCCAAATATAGATCATGTCAATTACATGGTCCAACTGCTTAATAATCTCGGCAAATAAAACGGGAATATCATGATT
Organism: Pyrausta nigrata; assembly: GCA_949316185.1. Lineage (NCBI taxonomy): Eukaryota > Metazoa > Arthropoda > Insecta > Lepidoptera > Crambidae > Pyrausta > Pyrausta nigrata. The sequence continues at coordinate 10,812,418 of OX438955.1, read as the reverse complement.
TGCACAATTTTTAAAGTCCGCCGTACAATATCACAAAATGGCAGCGCATGCCTTTTTATATTCTTTTTTTTGTGCAACAATGTTTAAAAAAATAAATCGTAGCGCTTGGAAGACAGAATACGGACTACAAATCATATGGACCGGCGTGAGTGCTACGCGGCTACGAGACCTCTGTAGCATTTGGTGCTACGGTTACGTACTTAGGACTATGCTACGAACCGGTTGACAACGAAAACTAATAATTGTGAAGTCCGCTTTTCTTTACTAGAAAAACATTGTAAACAACTTGACATTTCTTTTTTCACGAAATTGTTTATAAAGATAAAAAGATAGGCACAAAAATAACAAGCTAGGATGGTACCTTATTTATTTATTAATTTTCACACTACCTACTCGGCAATGTTCAATTACACGTCATGCAAACCTGACTTAAAGTGAGTCATTGCATCCCAAGACACGTAATGTTGTATGAAATTTCATTACGCCCCTAGGGACGCGAAGTGATTTGAATTTCGAATAATAATTCGTAGGCATGATCGCACCAGCCCGTCCCGTACCAAAGAGAACATCATTGAATTTGAACCTGGCAGCCAAGAACTTTAGCACGAATGGAATGAAAAAAAAAGCGCGCGCTTAAAAAAATAAATAAATAAAGACAAAAACCTACATAGGTTTTTTTCTTTATTTATTTCTTTAAAAAAAGAAAAAAAATTCTCTCGTTATCGCAATCACCATAACTTCATCACAATAGGTTATCGGTCTATGTGCTCGTGTATACGGCACCGCAGCTTGGTAGGTACTCTATATTTAAAATAATGCATAATTATATTTTCACACTACCTACTCGGCAAACAGCAAATATGACTCAAACTGAGTCATTGCATCACATGGGACGTAATGTTGTATGAAATTTCATTACGCCCCTAAGGAGGTAAAGTGGTTTGAATTTGGAGTAAGGGTTTGTCAGCCCGTCCCGCACCTAAAAGAACATACTTATTTGAAATTTGAAGCTGGCAGCCAAGAATTTTACACGTATGGAACGAAAAAAAAAGCACGTGTATCTAAAATCACCACCAGTATTTTAAATTACAACCTAACCAATGATTATGTAAAACTGTCGAGGGACAATAGTAGATTATTCACCAAGGGGGTAAAGTGAGGTCGTCATATTGAATCTCGAGCGTAGAAATAAGGATTCGAGAGTTAACTCCCGAACGCAGCGAGGGAGTTTAGTGTTTACTCCCAAGCATAGCGAGGGAGTTTAAAGTAGAATGCTGAGTGGAGCGAGAGATTTAAGCTCACCCAAGACGAAGACATCTTTATCCCCGAGGAGAATACTCTACTTTTCTCACTTCCTACGAGGCAATAAAAAGAGATTGTACTACAATAAACTTATTTTAACTATATCTATCTTATGACTTTTCTGGCAATTAACAATACCAGCGGCTATATATCTAATGGACGCCGGTGTCCTCGTTAAGACATTGGTCCTGTGCCTGATCTCTCTACGGTCATGTAGGACTGCCGTCTCACCGAATTATGAGAGTGAAGGAACAGAAAGTGCACCCGTGTCTTGCGCACACACTTATGCACTATAATGTCTCCTGCGCAGTTGGCTAATATCTATTGAGATAGGCTACTGGAAATTCGGCTAGGAGGACATTATTATTAATAGCATAAAAATCATCAGTGTGTTCATCAGCAAACATACCAGACAATTGACAGAGCCGGGGCAACCTAAACAAAGATTTCAAGATGTTATTTATACTGCACCCGCAGGGCACTAAGGCCCACTTGTGAAGTCCAGATTAGCAAATCCGGACTTATTCAATGCCTATTATCTGAGTTAAAAGCCTAAATGCTCAAGTCGCGATTAGCAAATTAGGTCCGTTGCGCCAGTTCGGAATAGCTTATCCGGACTAGCGCAAGGCCTATAATCTGAGTTGCAAGCCCATTTCTGGATTAGCTTATCCAAACGTGGGCAAGTGGGCCTGTGATCGACGCCTAATCCCGCGTCAGACATCACAAAGACCCAATTACCTCGGCTAAAACATCCATACATTGATAATACGCGGCTTAACGTATGTGTAGCATACCGCGGCTTAGTGTATGTTTAGTATGTGATTGATTAATCATTTTAATAGGAATTAATAAAGGTCAGAGCTCATGACACGATACCGTGCCATGTCCTTGACTTGCGCAAGTCCGGATTAGCTCATCCGGACTTTTTTAATACCTATTATCTGAGTTGAAAGCCTACTTGCAAAGTCTGGATTAACTATATACGAGTAGACAGTGCTAGGATCGTATGAGGCATGGACACAAAATACACTTTTCAAGATCAATTTATTTTCGACTTTCAACTTAGGAGTTAAAGTGTAAACCATTTAAGTGCGTAAGTAGAGAAAATAATCTCTTAGCGGACATCGTCTCATATCATAATTTTCAATACAAAGAAACTCCATTGTCTAATACGTTAAAAATAAATTATTACCTGCTTCTAAGCGTGAGCTTGTGCTGTACATATCATGTTCATAGTATTTTACGGTGTAGTGGGCACAAACCCTAATAAGGTTGACTAATGATCAGGTCGAGGGTAATTAGCGAATTGAGATATTGCTGTTTTGGGATGACATGTTGACAGTGTTCAGTCAATATTCATGTGCTTGTCAACGGCGTTATGAGGTCTCGCCTATCGGTGGGAACTTGCAACTTACATAATCTTTACTTTGATACGTTTAGGTTTTGTAGGCATTTCTCAATCCGTACACATTATTAAGACAAGTTACGCTTAGACAGCTTATAAAAAAGTTAACCTTTGGTCATATAAGTAAAGAAAACCCAGTCTGATCAAAATTACTCTCACGATAATGGTTATTAATTCAAATTCAACAACGTTGGGTTATTTTTGATTCATTTATTTATTCTTTATGCCATAAGGCATTCTCTACCAGTGTTGGCCCATCGTCAAAATCATTTTAAATGACACGTCTTACATTCATAGTGATAGCAATAGTTTCGTATGACGAAGTGACTCTTTTAAGGTTTCTCTACCCAGGGTAAGAATGGGACCCTATTACTAAGACTCGACTGTCCGTCTGTCTGTCTGTCACCAGGATATATCACATAAAGCGTGATAATTAGACAGTTGAAATATTCACAGATAATGTATTTTTCTTGCCACTTTAACTAAAAATACTAATAAAATACAACAAAATAACTATTTGAGGTGGGTTTCCATACAACAAAAATGACTTTTTTGCCGTTTTTAAAACAAACAAAAGAGGTTATATCTAGGTGTATAATAATGTCCTAGCTAACGGACGTACGGAACCCTTCGTGCGCATTTGGCTTGGATTTTTTAATTCGATGTACGTTCTTTATCAACTATTGTTGTATTTGAGTACCAGAAACCCCCTTTTTAATTAGTCAAGGTTTTTTTCACTCTTACATATCTTAATGTTCATAATTACACACAAGGACGATTCGTGTTTTTGAAGTAACGTCTTTTTTCACGTCTCTCCTTTTTTAGACAGTAATATTTGAATGCACGTTTACACGCATCACAGATCGTGAAATTTTGGTGACGGATTCGCTTGTTCGTGTTCGGAAGTTCATCCAAGACTGAACTCTGATCATAAATTCGGATATTTAACGGATTGTGAAAAATCGCGATTCCTTGCATATTGAATTTCATCCATCCGTCAAGACGTACCGTGTTTTTCGTCAATTCAATGACGGATCCCGTGTGAATGAGCCCTTATATGGAGATCAAACTTAAAACCGTCCCACCTATTTTACCTAACAAAATCATCCGTTTATTGAAGTACTCGTATTTGCGTTAATCTCATTACGCGCTAAACTCACAGCCGATGGCGAGTATTCATCGATTACAACAACTGTGTATTTATTCAGTCGGTTACAAGCGCCGAACAATGTGTGCAAATGAGGGAAAACTATTTTGATGACACTGCTACAGAATCCATACTAATATTATGAATGCGAATGTGTGGTTGTTTGTCTATCTGTGTACCTGTTCACACTTAAATCGCTGAACCAATTTAAATGAAATTTAGTAAGCAGATTGTTCGAGTCCCGGGAAAGGACATATGATAGTTTTTATCCCAGATTTAAAATCATACTTCAAGAGGGTGTTTGTGTAGGAAATGTTGTGTGGGCGAAGTCGCCGAAAATCAGTAGTTTCAAATATTACAAGTATTTCTGACACAGTACAGGGTAAAACATTCATTTAGTATATAATTTAAATAGTAATATAATAATATAAATTATATATAATAAAGCCCTTACTCATAAACAAACACTAGGTCAATTTAGGACAGAAATTGCCACTTATGAACGTCAAAAATTTAAGAATCAGTAATATTGGTCCTTAGGGGGCCCGAAAATGTCTCCTTATCTTTTGGGCCCTACTAGTGCTTGGAGACAAGACACAGACAATCAGGCAAGTGCTGAGAAGAAGCACCGGAACAAACTCAGTCACCACTAGCTGCCATAAAAAAGTGAAAAAGTTACAATAAAAAGGTAGGAACATCAGTTTGGTGCAGGCTGGACTGTCCATACATTCTCGTCATAAAGATAGTATTGAATTTTATAATACCCTTAAGACATGAGGGTAGTTAAATTTGTGTTGACAAATTGTTTACTTAAGTACTCACGCTATAATCTAACCCCCTACGATTGATGAATTTGCCGATTATGTAGGCTAGTTTGAAATTAATGACAGATAGGCACAGATAGGTGATATGACATAGTGGAGACGAACATTTTAAATTAAAAAAAAGTCTCATATTAAAGGGTGTTCCAAAAAGAGCATGCCAAATTAGACATGCGCAAAATCGTTTACTGAAGTGAAATGAGTGATATAGTTCAGTGGGAGCTAAAGATATGTATCACTCATCTAGTTCAATTAGTTCATTTAGTTCAGCAGATCTGCTATCAAAATCTCACTCACTACTTTATTCAGTTTAAATGTATCGTGTACTACAGAGAATTCTAATGACTAAAAAATAACATTTATAATATTTAGGCAGTCTAGAATTACGAATTAATAACATTTTCATTAATTTCGAAGATATTGTTACACGCATTAACAAAGGGTGTAAAGTGTTAATCGTGTGAGTGATTCTCCGAGGGCCGTTTTTTGGCGGTCACACGTTCATAATTCCTAACCTATTCAATAAACAGCTTTGGAATTAACTTTAAATGATTCTCTGTTTATTCATCTACACAGACATAGTTTTAATCATAAAATAGGGCTTACAGGTATTTTTCAAATAATATTTTACCGCCAAAAACGGGAGCAAAACCGTTGTTCTCCGCGCGTCCCAACGACCTCGCGCTCAGTTCAACCACTAATATCTTTATTGTTTGTTGTGTTAAGTACACATACTATATAACAAAAAAATTGTAAATAAGTCAAGATTCATCACTCAAAAAACCAAAATTGATATCGTTTAAACAGAAAGAGTTAGAAAGTATTTTGTCTCGGTCACACGATCGTGGTAGATTTGTGAACGCGACATAAAAAGATCCATAGCTTCAAAGAGCCTCAACTTTTAGACACTCTTAATGGCCCTACGGAAAGTTTAGCTTCATTACAGCATCATTGGAGGACAAATGCCTTTCTTATCGCTATGATACAGAAAATATAGGCACACAAATTCATCAACTTTTTTCTGGCAACCTTTTGACGAAACCCTTCATGGTTAAATTTTAAAGACAATATAATTATTTAGATGTAAGTGTTGAATATTTAGTATAAAACCCCTTTTCAGTCCGCTTTTTAGTTTTTATATTTGTTAAGAAACAACTAGTAAATTTTTGAAAATGTAAAATTTCCGTAACTTTCGTGGCATGGTTTTCGTGGACATTTGACCACGAAGGTTATCTTTTACTCCACGTAAGGTTACGAAGGTCAATTTATGCAGTCTTAATTTACTTCTCTATCGGTCTGTAAATGTTTTAAAATAACCATGTTAACGTTTTCTCCCAAAATTATTAACAAACGATTACTTTGAGAAGTTATAAGCATGAGTTTTTCTTGTATTTATCTATTTTAGTCAAATATGGTTAATATGTCTAATTGATTGAACCCTCATGTTCTACTAACTAAATAAATGGTTAGCTTATCAATTTATCGACGTCAATGTTCAAAGTTCTCCATAGAGTTCATATACGAATAAATTGATAAAACACTGCCCTTGATTGAATGTATGCACATGTAGACTAAAAAGGATTTGGCATAACCAATACATCACACGGAAACTATGATCTACAGTTTTAGACGACAGGAGTTCGTTTACCTGGTACAAGTGTTTTTTTTTAGGTAGATTCTCCGGATAGAGTCCGACAAACTGCGCGAGAACATTTATTATATAAAATTTTGGGCCAAGTATAAGCCACCTCGACCAGTGATTAGACTATTGTGGCAGAACTTTTGATTATAGCTCACTACTTATACCCGTTGAATCCAGGAATTATCTCTTCCGGGTGCATTATATGCTGCTCTAAATGGATACTTCTTTTGCTCATAAGCGGTCCGCACGAGCTAAGTATGTGCATAGCCGTTTCTTCTGCTGAGTGGCAGAAAACGGCATATTACGTCCTCGGTCAACTTCATTGTTGTCATGTGTTTGTTGAGTTTGCAGTGACCCGTTAGTATTCAGGTCACAACACATGTTTTGTATCTTTTGAGGTGAAGCAGTTCTTTAGATACTTTGTTGGTATACCCTGGTATGAGTGCTTTAGAGAGTTCTTGTCTTGGTACGGACTTCCACAACTCAATAGCCTCTTGTTTACAAAGGGTAGTAAGAAGTGTAGTGGCTCTTTGTTTGGGAATACCACAGAACGGTTCTCGCCCAATTTGAGGGTCGTCAGCTCCTTTTCTGCCGAGCTTGTCTGCTACTTCATTACCGTATATGTTAGAATGCCCTGGCACCCATGTAAGTGTTACTTTATTGGAGTTACCCAGGGCATTCAGGTTTCTGTTGCACGTTTGAACTAGTTTTGAGTTTAGTTCAAAGGATTCTAGAGCCAGCAGTGCCGCTTGGCTATCCGAGTTGATGTAGATGTGTTGGTTACGAAGCCTCCTTTCCAAATTTACCTCCGCGCATTTGTTGATTGCAAAGACTTCGGATTGGAAGATAGAGGACTCCGTGCCCAGGTTAACGCTAATCTTGAGCTTTGGCCTCTCTCCGTATACCCCACACCCTACATCTAATCTAATCCTTTCTTGGATCCATCTGTGTACCAGACGTGGCTTAAATTCCTTCTTCGGAGATCATTTGGCCCTTTTTTAGCCATTTGTCCTTTGAAGGAATGTTTACTGAATACATCTTATGGAAGTTGTATTCTGTGTGCATGTCGTCACTGGGCATGCTAAGGTGTATGGGTAAAAGGACTGATTCCTTAAGTTTTGTTAGTGTCTGGGAGGTCCATCCGGTTTTTGTGTGGGCGCATATTCTGTATATGAACTGCTTGGGGAAACCAAGCAGTACATGCATATATAGTGGTTAAAGGTCCAGCAGTGCATTCAGAGCTGGCCATGGTGTTGTTGGCAGAGCTCCTCGCGAGGGCGTTATGACCCAAATACTTCAGTGCTTGGAAACGAGCGTTTACAACCAATCCGAAACATGGTCTCTTACTATGGGCGTTATAAAAAAGTTTAAGGACAAACAACAAGCTATGTTCCACTGGATTAAATTGAAGAGATACGTAGAAGAACTAAGGTTACAGTAAGAAACATAGCCCTGTAGACCACTACGCTCAAGTGGCAATGGGCAAGGCACAGTGCAGAAAGGTTCTTGATTAGATACCATTTGGACAAGAACGTAGCGTAAGGCGTCCACCAGCAAGATTGACAGACGACCGTCCAAAGGTTGTATGATGTCACTGGATACAGGCCGTTTGTAACCGGTCACGTTGGAAGTATTTGGGGTAGGCATATGTTTATCAGTGGACGTCCTGCGTCATATTATGTTGTTGATATGCATGTGTGTAAAAGCATTTAGTACATAAGCTACCAAAAATCAAGCTTACTTCGTCGTCAAAACAGAACTTTTTACTATACAAAAGGTTAAGAGATTTAATTATTAATGCTCTTTACTATAAAAAAACTGTAAATTTTCGTAAAAGTATGTATTTTTTTTGGTTTTATTTAAAATATTTTGATGTAATAAAATAGAACTTCAGTATGAAAAATACGTTTCGTAACTTTCGTGGAGTCATAAATAACTTTCGTGGCTACCAAAATTTCAAAATTAAATATCGGAATGAATAACGAACCGATTTGTTTGATTCCAACATAATTTGATATAATTTTAGGCCTTCTTTAGTGTAGTATTTTTCTATTTTCTAAAAAACTTAAACTAAAAATCGCCACAAAGGTGACGTGGAGAATGCTTTCCGGAGAATCACTCATGTACGTACGTTACGTATTAATTAATACCGAAAATTTTACATAGGAAAATGCAGTGCAGTAGCAGAATACTGCAGTCTCGCTCTTGCAGTATTAACAAATATATCCGTACGTTTTACTCTCATATCACTGAGTTACTGAACTAAATGAACTGCTTTGGACTATAGTGAGTAAGTGATACATATGAACTAGATAGGTGAAGTAGTTCAATTGTATCATTCATTCAGGAACTACACATGTCTATGCCAAATTACACTGAAGATAGCTATTGGTTTGGGAGAGAATGCCGGTTTTTGTCTAAAAATGTACTAATGACACCCCGTATAACCAAGTGTTATAGCAATGTTAACATCATTATTACGAGTAGTAAAAGGGTTTAATTATAACAATTAAATACGCCGATATGTATTTTATCATGAAGTTATTGGATAGTAAATAGGCACATGCTAGAAATCGTTATTTATAAATTCTTGATTTATGCATTAGAAAATGTGTTGATAATAAAAATTGTGTTAAAATTCGTAATGCATTGCAGAAACACGCCATTGCAGTAAAAATGTGGCTAAAGGAATGTGTGGAAAATAAATGAATTCGTTCCAAACGTTGATTGAAGTTAAATAAATACCTAGCTTATAATAATAAACTATGCTCGGTGGGGATTTGAAGAAAACACAATAATTTAATAGTTCACTGTTTCTATGTATTTATTGCAAATACAAGTTCTTAAAATTTTAAATATTAAAAGACACATTATACCTAATTTGACTTGTTCATCTAGATCTCTATCTATGCATATGAAAATAATAGTATTAGGATATTTTTACTTTGTTCAATTTTTTTGGAAGTTTTTACATCATAAAGTACTCGAACCCACGACCCTTCGCTATACGGGCGAATGCTCCCAACGGAGCTACGTTAGTCACTAGACAAATTTTTGTTATGTGCTTGCTACGGCAATGCGCTGACGAAAACTTTAAATACTTGTAATAAAAAAAACACCCGACTGCAAAACTTATTATATTTTTAAAATGGTATTTTTACTGGCTTTCCCATATTGCTATGGTAAAGAAAAAATAAATCTCCCCTCCCCCCTTATTTCCATTAACAGGCGTCATTTTTAGAATGTATATAGCCTATGTCACTCTCACAGTTTTAACAAATTCAACGACAGCTCATATGTCAGAAACTTTCCAGCCGTTTGGGCTATAGGGCGTGTCAAACAATTATACATACATACATTCTGTAAGGGATTTCCGAACGCAATCCATTGCTACTGTGCGCGCGCATTCGCGCCAAATGTTTGACATTTATGTTCGCGGCGCGTCGCGGCGTCATATTTATTGTGAATTATTGAAAATGTGAAAATCGCATTATGATTTATTAATTAAAATGTGTTTTAACTGAGCTCCCGTACAATACATACTCTCGAAAAACATAACCCACCTTCTGCAGTCGGGTAAAAACAAGTTGTGTTCCGGAAAGTTTTCAAAACCAAGAGCTCAGTATGTATAACAGCAGGGGTGTGCCAACGTGAGTTGTACAAAAACGTGCACACTTTTTACGTAAGTTGTAGTTGTTATGTGCTGACTGAAATATTTCAAAAGTAAAGTACCTATTTTAAGAACAATGGTTCTCGTTAGCAAGGTTACTTTGTTTCAATCGTAGAAGCCGTTGAGTTCAGCAGTTTATAACATTTATCGAAATGGTTTTACTTTTTGTCAAGTTTCGGGATATGGTGTTTTTTAAGGCTTTTCCCAAGTTAAATATAAAGTTTCTATAACGGTTTTTCAAACCTGTTCTCAATAAAAATATTTATAGCATAACAATATTTGAAAAGTTTCTGTAACGCGGCATTGCATTTTTTTGACGACCGTCTTGGTGTAGTCGTTCACGTACCGGACTTCCAAACCAGGCGGTTGCAGGTTCGAATCCCGCAAGGGGCAAATGTTTGTGTGATGAGCACGAGCATTTGTACCTAAGTCATGGATGTTTATATGTATTTAAGTATTTCTATCCGTTATGCTAGCCACCATAGCACAAGCTCACGCTTAGTTTGGGGCTAGGTAATTGGTGTGTTTGTTGAAACAATTTATTTATTTATTATTATTTATTTTTATTTGTCGTCTGTTTCATGATCTTTATCATACATCTTCCAACGTGGAGGTTATGTATTCATATGTTAGATTTTAACCGACACTGTGTATCTTGTTTGTTGTCGCAAACAAATAAAAGTCTTAACTTGTCCAAATTCTGAAAGTTCAAGGTGCCAACTACCCCAGAAGGAGTTTCTATGTTTTTCCCTTAAGGATTCCTTGGTACATACTAAACTTGGGACTAATAAGCATAAACGATAATTGGAGACATTTCAAAGTTCGTCCCTCTGAGCGTGCTAGTTGAGGAGAGTACTGAGGGAGTACAGTGTCATACAAATCTGTCAAATTGTCTCAAATGATTTGGAACTCTATGTGATCAACATAAGATTAATATATGTTTGCGGAAATTTGGCAGATCAGGGTAGGTTGATGTGGTGTACGTACACTATGACCACTAACTGTCATGGAAGTAATTCTTGTGGTTTCCTTAGTTTGTTTAGTTTTAACGAACTTACAGTTGACAGATTCATCTTTAGACTTGTCCAACTCGTATCTAAGATCAGAATAAGAAGCGACCTTCATCGATTTGTTTAATAGATTAATGTATGCTTTATTTAATTTATTAGATGCACAAAACAGGTAACAGCCAAAAAAATACATAATTAAATAATCACTTTAATTTATGGTATAGGTTGAAGCCCTTAACATGCACATACTTTTACAAAACATTATTAAAGCAGATTACAATCATATACACACATCAACACTGTCTAGGGATATACAAACATAGTATTATTATATCCAATATATCCCTAGACAGTGTTGATTAGTATACTTTATTCTTAAAATATCATGCATCATAGGTAACATTAACTAAAAAAGATAATACAATAGGAACAGGAATAATAGGCTAAAAATATATCGCAAGAAAGTTGCCTAAAAGTATTTAAAGTAAAAAGATTTCAAATAAAAAGTGACCACAACTGAGTGATTCTCCGAGGGCCGGTTTTAGGTGGTCACACGTTCTTAATTCCCAACCCATTTAATAAACAGCTTCGGAATTAATTTTAAATGATTCTCTGTTTATTCATCTACACGAACATAGTTTTAAACATAAAATAGGGCTTACAGTTATTTTTAAAATAATACTTAACCGCCAAAAACGGGAGCAAAACCGATGTTCTCCGCGCGTCCGCACGACCTCGCGCTCAGTTCAACCACTAATATCTTTATTGTTTGTTGTGTTATGTACACATACTATATGTCAAAAAAAAGTTAATAAGTCAAGATTAATTAATTATAAAAACAATAATGATATCGTTTAAACAGAAAGAGTTAGAAAATATTTTGCCTCGGTCACACGATTGAAGTAGATTCGTGAACGCGACATATAAGCCTCATAGCATCAAATAGCCTCAACTTTCTGACAAGCTTAAGGGCCCTACGGAAACTTTAGTTCCATTACAGCATCATTGGAGGAGAAATGCCTTTCTTATCGCTTTGATACAGAAAATACAGGCACATAAATTCATCAACTTTTTTCTGGCAACCTTTTGAAGAAACCCTTCATGGTAAATTCTAAATCATTCTATTATCTTTAAAATTTTAAAGATAATAGAATGATTTAGATGTAAGTGTTGAATATTCAGTATAAAACCCCTTTTCAATTTCTTCGTCCGCTATTTAGTTTTTATATTTATCAAGAAACAACTTGTAAATTTTTGAAAACGTAAAATTTCCGTAACTTTCGTGACATGGTTTTCGTGGTCATTTGACCACGAAGGTTATTTTTCACTCCACGTGAGGTTACGAAGGTCTCTTTATGAAATCTTAATTTTCTTCTCTTAATCTTCTCTATCGGTTTTAAATAACCGTGTTATCGTTTTCTCCCAAAGGTATTAGCAAACTATAGTTTGTCTAGGTAGAAGCATGAGTTTTTCTCGTATTTATCCATTTTAGTCAAATATGGTTGATATGCCTATTTGATTGAACCTTGATGTTCTACTCACTAAATAAATGGTTGGCTTATTAATTTATCGACGTCAATAAGGAAAGTTCTCCATAGAATTCATATACGAATAACTTGATAAAACACTGTCCTTGATTGAATGTGTGCCCATATGGAATAAAAAGGATTTGGCATAACCAATACATCACACACCTTTGATTAATAGCATCACACACACAGTTGGGGCAAAAAAGCTCAAGGATCTTGGCACTATGCTTGTCTCCCAACAAGTGAGCCTTAAAATTAACTTGGGCCAGACGAATTTTAGTCGAATTCCCGTGTTCAAGTGGCACTCTCTCCTATATCTATTAGAAACGAAAACTGTGATCTACTGTTTTAGACGACAGAAGTACGTGTACCTGGGACAAGTGATTTAATTAGGTACTCGTAGGTTCACCTTGGCTGGACAGAGTCCGAAAAACTACGCGAGGGCATCATTTGACCCAAATACTTCAGTGCTTAAAAATGAACGTCTAGAACTAACCCGAAACATGGTCTTTTTCTATGGGCGTAATAAAAAGTTTAAGAACGAATTGAATTAAAGAGATACGTAGAAGAACTACGGTAACAGACCTATGTCTGAATGATCTACGAGACTATCTTGTAGATCACCAAGCTCAAGTGGCAGTAAGCAGGGTGCAGTGCAGAAAGGTTCTTGATTGGATTCTATTTGGTCAAGAGCGTAGCGTAGGGCGTCTACCAGAAAGATTGACGAACGACCCTGCAAAGGTCGCATGATCGCACTGGATGCAGGTCGCATGATCGCACTGGATGCAGGTCGCATGTAACCAGTCTTGTACTGGACTAGAGGCTCTTTACTTTATATCTACTAATTGTCATTAAAATATTACACATTTTATGCCGTTACTGTCCGATAGCTGGGCATTGGCCTCCCCTAAGTGTGTCCATTTATCTCTATTGTTGTTTTTAGAAAAATCCGCAGCAAAATGAAACATCTAAACAATGAATTGTTTTGAATTAATGTAAAAACCATAATCACTAGTCAGCGGTCAGCGCATAAGATGAAACAAGAATCGCTATCTCAGTGTAAATATAATGGCTTTTTGTATCTCATATTAAATTAAGAGAAAACATCTAATAACCCATAAGATAATACAATAATAATTAAGATGAAGGTGCTGCAGTGAGCAGCAAAAGTGATCTGACTCGTTAAATGACGTTACTATAACGTAAAGAATAAAAGTCTGGTTCACTAGACTTTTTCAAAGTGGCTCCTGTTGCGAAAAAGATGGTTCAAAGCTAACTGAGATAGATTGGGCATGTGTAACGAAGAAATGAAAAATACGCTAAATAAAAACGAGTGAGTGAAAAGTAAGACTTTGTAGACAATAAAGAAGACTGCTGGCTACATGGTGAACAATCATTGACAAAGTCATGTAACAAGAACAGCCGACCAAATGAACAAAAGACAAAATGATCTGGCCCACAGTTAATAACAGCTAGCAGATATTATATTATCAGTCATTTGCCTGCTGGTACATGAAATTTATTTTATGTTTTAAGTAGTTTTATCTATTAACTTTAGCTATAGTTATCTGCTAATAAAACATTTATTTCTACTTCATCGTCAAATCGGAACCTTTTACTATATTAAAGGTAAGGAGATTTATTTATTAATGCTTTTCACGCTTTTAACTTCAAAAAAACTATATTTAAAAAAAAAAACAGGTATAATATTAGTTATTTTGGTTTTATTTTAAATATTTTTATGTAATAAAATAGGACTACGCTATGAAAAATACGTTTCAAAACTTTCGTGGAATCAGAAATAACTTTCGTGGGTACCGAAATTTCAAAATTAAATATCGGAGGGAATAACAAACCGATTTGTTTGATTCCAACAGGATTCATTATAATTTTAGGCCTTTTTTAGTGTAGTATTTTTTTCTTGTCATAAAAACTTTAACTAAAAATCGCCACGAAGGTGACGCGGAGAATGCTTTCCGGAGAATCACTCAACTAATAGTAAGCGACGATGTGGCCGAAGATGGCTCGTCGGACTATTAACAGCCTCTAACACACTTGCAACATTCTCCAACACAGCCGAGTGCACTCGAGAACTAGCAACCCTCAAATCTGTTCAGTTAATCAGCGTCGGAGGATAATTTGGCCATTCCTACAGAAGTTTCCAAGTCTCCTGAGTGCTAACTTGGTCGGCAGATTAGTACTATTCGAGACAGTTGTAATTGCCCGAAAGACGTCATCTTTCGGCTGCCTCGTTACGAGATTTGTGGTTGCCCTATGTGTGCTAGCTACCTAATTTGGAGATAAAATAATAATTTAGATAGACCCCTACTACCTCAATAATCCACATGCATACTAATATTATAAATGCGAAAGTGTGTCTGTCTGTCTGTTACCTCTTGACGCTTAAACCACTGAACCGATTGAGATGAAATTTGGTATAGAGACAGTCCGAGACCTTGGAAAGGACATAGGCTACATTTTTCGCAATATAAAAACATTAAGGGGGTGAAATGGGGGATGAAAGTTTATATGGAAAATCGAACTCTTGCGGGCGAAGTCGCGGGGAACCACTAGTTGAATTATAAAAAGTAAAGCGGTTGTTATTATGGAAAATGAGAAATACTTCCGTTATCATTAGGTACAAGTAGTACTTTTCGTGGGGTCCCAACGCTATCTCTTTTTTCAAAGCGATTTCCAAGAGGCTAGTTGACATCAGTGGTGACCTAAGAGCTGGCAGCTACCTTGCTCAGCGTATAAGCATAGCTATCCAGCGTGGTAATGCTGCCAATATCCTGGGAATTTTGGTTTTTGTGTTGTATTAAGTAATTTATCTTAATTTTTATTAATAAATTGTATATATATTACTAATGTACATTGATGTACTTTCAACTTTTGTTGACCTCTTCAGGGACGCTGGGATAGAGGCTGGAGTGAGTACAATTACTAGAGTTGATATACTAACTTTCAGAGTTAGGGCCTATGAGCTTATTCTCAATCGATCACAATTGAAGCCAAGATACATTAATATACCTAATTTATGCTTACGTGTCTGAAATGATCCACTTGATCTTTACTCCCTCTTGACAGTTATTATTAGTTTGCAACTAACTCACACAACGATCGATCAATATTGATGAGTTAAACTAATAGTAACTATCAACCAACTTGATCTATGGGTCATCGTTCTTATCATACTGGCTGGGGCATATCATTGCAGTTTTTGATGTTGTGTCTCTGTCACATTTGCGTTAGAGAATGGGAGGAAAATACCATTGCATAATTTAATTAGCTGCAGGTATTTTAAAAAAATAAAAAAATACAAATTGTATTTTTATTTTAAATATTGTAATGTTGTCAGGGACATGATGATGTATGGACGATTCTTTATTTTACCAAAACTTGAAACGCTGAAGAAACTTTAGAATCCTTTCACCATCCCGGGTAACAAAGAAACATTCTTTGTTACTTTTAACATGTTTGTTAATTAAATTAAAATTGAAATAACAACAATGGAAAAATGACAGTCCTATATTTTAAAATTTTAGTTTAATAGTTTTAACAATAGTCGTGCTTTTTAAATATAATCAAGGGACTTGTTAGGCACGGGTATCACGAAAAATGAATCGGAAAATTATGTGGAAGAGTTTAAGAACTGGGAAATTAATTCTATGTTATTTCCACATATTAGTTTGAAAGGTTCTAGATAATGTTACCTCAAGTGCAGTTTCTCTAGAGAAGGCATCCCTTTGTTGGATTTTAGATTAGGATAAGAGCCCCTATGGAGCTAAAATACTTTCAAATAATCCCATTTAGTTCTTACAAAGTCGTATTATTGCCTGGAGAATAGGTTGGATAATGTTTTAAGTGAATTTAAAATGGGAATCATTGATATATAGGTACTTACATAAAACAAGGAACAAAGGAAGCAAGCTCATAGATTGCAATCCTCTTTAAAAAAAAAATAGGGAATTTTCAGGGTTTCGTACCCGAAAGGTTAAAACGTGACCCTATTACTAAGCCTCCGCTGTCTGTCTGTTTGTCACCAGGCTGTATCTTATGAACAGTGATAGCTAGACAGTTAAAATTTTCACAAATGATGTATTTCTGTTGCCGCTATAACAACAAATACTAAAAACAGAAAAAAATAAATATTTTAGAGTAGCTCCCATACAACAAACGTGTTTTTTTAGCGTTTTTTGCTCGCTATTTATAACGGCCACAGGTAGACGCTTGAAATATTCAGGGATTATAAAGTTGTATATTTACTTTGAAAATAAATAGTTAAATTATAATAATAATAATTTTGAGAGGGGCTCCCCTACAAAAAACATGCATTTTTGGCAATTTTTTGCTTGAAATTTATAATGGCAATAAGTAGAGGCTTAACATATTCCCACAATAATATGTTGTATTTTACTTTAAAATAAAATAATTAAATTAAAAAATAATATTTGAGGGGGCTCCCATACAAACGTGTTTTTTTGCCTATACTGTCTAATATTGTAAGTTAATGGTACGGAACCCTTCGTGCAAGAGTTCGACTCGCACTTGGCCAGTTTTTTTAATGTGCCGTACTTTTGGAAACACAGAAGGTCGCGTATGACCTTTGTAAGTCTTTTACTATAGATTGCATTATAGCAAAATTAAATAATTGTTATTGTGTAAATAATAGAAGGGATTGCCCCTAATTGTTTTGCACTAAATATTTGCACTAGGTATTTTAATACAACCGCAATAGAAATATTAGCTGACCAAGTGTCAGTTTCAATTAGAATAATTACTGAAATTTTAACGTGATATTGATCTAGGAGGCGTTAAACCCTACGCAACGTGCGTAGGGTTTAACGCCGTATTGTTGCAAAACTGATTTTATCTTTAAGTAAATAAATATTATGTGCCACTCCAAGACTGCGCCAACTTGCACGGTCCTCCGCTTCTCGCATCCAGCCACCACCGGCCACCTTCATCAGGTCATCGGTCCACCTAGCAAGGGGGCGTCCAACACTACGTTTCCCGAGACGTGGTCTCCATTCGTGAACCTTCCTACTCCAGCGCCCGTCGGTTATGTGACAGACATGACCACCATGAATAGTATGTGCATTTTAACGCAATTAATTTATGGCGAACACGAATTTATTTCCAATTACCGTTTTTGATTACCTTCTAATTTGTGATTCCAAATCAATTAACTGACTATTTTTTCTTACTTACTGTGAATTTGCGATTCCATGTTATTTGACTGTTGATTTTTGTGAGCGTTTTACCACCACATTTACTAGTTTTAGTCTTATTTATTAAAACTCCCTTTTCATATTTAGTGATGTACAGATTACTACTACTAGTAAGTGTGTATATATTAAAAAAATACGATGGCAAAAAAGTTCAAATTGTGTATTTTGTAATTTCTCATTCAGTTCACAGTGTGTACAGCGATTGAAGATGATTTTGCTGATTACTGGTACTCTAATGATGATGGTACGTACGTAAATGGTTTTACTTTAAGGTCCACTTGCGCATGTCCGGATTAGCTGATCCGGACTTGTTCAAGGACTATTATCTGAGTTGAAAGCCCACTTGCGCAAGACTGGATCAGCTAATCCGGAATGTCCACTTGCGCCAGACAACAATAGCTAATCCTATGATTTGAGTTGAAAGCATATTTGCGTAAGTCCGGATTTGCTATTTCAGACTTGTGCAAGCGGACCTAAGTAAATTAAGCAGTGAATGAAGCCTGACTGAGCGCCAGAGACGTTCTATTAGGTTAGGGTCTAGATACTAAAACCAGTAACAGTAAAAGAAGCGTAATACACAATGAAAACCATCTAACCAACCGCTAGCGCGAGGCAATATACACGCAGCCCCATCTCGTGGCGAATTTAGCAACTTCTCTAATGAAGGTTGTTATATACATACCTAATTTCCCATCCAATTTATTCAGGTATGATTGATGATGGAGACACATCAGACACAATAAGATATGATGACGTAGATGAACCCGAAAGTCGACCTAAAACTTTAAGAACTCGCAACCAAATAAAAATCGAATATAAAAGAGAAAGAGACAGCAGATCACTTCCGACCAATAGTAATCAAGTGTTGAAACTGCTAGGGAAAGTCTTTAAAGAGAGCAAATGTGACAGCTCAAATGCAGAATGTAAAGCTGAGGAGTTGGACAAAGGTGTTGATATAATAATGGACAGTCAATCGATTAGTGGGATTCTGTCAAACATTCAAGGTAATTTAAATGTATTATTATCATCAACTTCAGCAACAAAGCAAGTAGAACACTTCACTACTCGTGAGTTTGTAAGTTCGGTCCCCGGCTTGTACCACTGAGTTTGTATGAAACTGAAGTCCAGTCTTTTTGAAGATATCGCAGCGATTAACGTCATCCCGAGAAAAGCTGCACACCAGTGCACAGTGTTCCAAAAACCACAAATTTATATTCCCAAACTGGTCATTTTAGACTGACTCGGCAGATTGACGTAGTCACTTAAGTTGGTCAATTAACTAGTAGAAGTAGGTAACCCCTATTCAAATATGGACAGTTTACGACAAAAACATAATTAAAGCTTACAGTTTACTCGTAAGACAAAAACTATGCTATTTCGCAGGTGTCAGAATATTTAAAAGTTGAACACTATGCAGTGTTTGGATGTTAGCTACTTACTAACTGTGTAAAAATAGAGTAGGCGCTTCATTAATTTGCCAAGAAATCCATACTTAATATTATAAATGCGAAAGTGTGTCTGTCTGTCTGTCTGTTACCCCTTGACGCTTAAACCACTGAACCGATTGAGATGAAATTTGGTATGGAGACAGTTCGAGACCCTGGAAAGGACATAGGCTACATTTTGTTGCGATATAAAAATATTAAGGGGGTGAAATGGGGGATGAAAGTTTATATGGGAAATCCAACTCTTGCGGGCAAAGTCGCGGGGAACCACTAGTATACATATATTTTTAAATTCCTATGAAAGTATAAAGATACAAAAA
Organism: Pyrausta nigrata; assembly: GCA_949316185.1. Classification (NCBI taxonomy): domain Eukaryota; kingdom Metazoa; phylum Arthropoda; class Insecta; order Lepidoptera; family Crambidae; genus Pyrausta; species Pyrausta nigrata. Next base: position 10,792,896 of record OX438955.1, on the reverse strand, counting down.
TAGAATAAGATCTAAGAGTAAGAACTTTTTACATTGTTATCAAACCGATCATTGATTATTTTTTTGTGTTTCAGATCTCATTAATAATAATTATTCTGAGTTAGTAGAAGACCAGGTCCTAGAAGCAATTTTTGACCTAAACGAGGACGACCAGGAGCTGTTGTTGGAAGCTTTGACGCGATAATTAAAGACACATGCATAAAGCTTTTTGACATAAAATTATCTTGTCATAATTGTCTGATAATTTGTCTGAACTGTCTGTGCGTCAGTTAGCGGTCCGTATTTTAAGAACTATGTATTTCTATCCCCGCTGCAATAACATATCGTAAATCTAAAATAAAGTTAAAACTTATAGGATCCAAATAAAGGCATGGAACCATTCGATTGCAGTCCGTATTTCAAAAACTGTAATAACTAGGGAACTTTCAAAGATTATGCATTTCTATTCTCGCTACAACAATATATCGTAAACTTAAAAGACCCGTATAAGGGGGAAACATTAATGTGCGATGCCAACTTGTGCTTGCCCAATTCTTTCATATACTCCAAAGTACCTACTTCAAACTATACTTCAGGCAGGCAGACCAGGAAATTATAAACTACACATTACTGTAGCGCCGGTGTAGCTGTAAAAGTTCTCAATTTATGAGGCGACTCGTTAAAGTAGGAGAAAATGGCGAAAGGTCACGGAGCTACTTCGCTAGCCTCTGAATTCTTACAGGTGCTGCCATTTGCACAGAGTAGTATGCATGTAGATTTTGCAGACATTTGTTTTGGATTGCTCAATTTTGGTATCTTCCCCATACAAGATGCAGTTAAAAAATACAACATTTTGGTGCTATCATCATTTTGACAGTTATTAAAATTGGTTTTAAAATTGAAAGTGGTGTTGACAAGCAGTCCCTAATTTACAGCTTTAGGACAAAGATTCAAATACTTAAGTATTACATTAATTATGTGCTATAAAAATGTATCACCGTTGGATTCTCATACGCATCGTACAATTTCACGTCAGTGCGCCGTTGCGATCAGTTGTGTGTATATTTGTTATCAACTACCCACAATGGTGTTAGTGAAGTGTGGTCACTGTAAGAAAAATATTACCAAAAAAGTGCCAGGTCTTGTATGTAGCAGGAGCAACATTACTGTCCATTCGGATCCGTCCTGCGCCAAGCTGTCTAATAAACAGATTAATACTCTTCGCAATTCGCCGAGCATCGAGTGGAGCTGCGAGGAATGTATGAAAAACGTTTCCCGTAGATCTTCTTTTTTCACTCCAGACAAGGAGGCTGATGATGATGATTCCGTGGTTGGGAGTCCTTTAAATACCCAGATTGACGCCCAGAAGCTTATCAAGGACATCAGCCGGGAGTTAAAGTAAACTTTCCGGGAAGAAATCGGAAATCTAGAGACTTCAATTGATTTCCTGAGTGAGCAGCTGAGTACCATTGATCAAAGCCTAAAAAAACACGACATCAAAATCAAAGAACTCGAAAATAAAAACCAAGACTTACAAAATAAAAACAAAAACCTTGAACTTAGAGTGAGCATATTAGAGCAAGAAGTGAAAACGTTTCAGCAGAAATCCTTATCAAATATGGTGGAAATCGCAGGCTTGCCGGAGGCTTCCCTCAAAGACGTCGATAAGGTCCTGGAAACGCTGGCTTTAGAGCTGAATACTGATGTGAGCGACATTCAATCCTCGCAACGCTTGCCCGGCTCTAAGGACCGGCCTAGTCCAATACTTGTTGAGATGAAAAAAAAGGTAGCTCAAAAAAATGGATTGAAGCTGGTAAAGAGAAATGTCTCTCCGTGGGAACTATCCTACCAGACTCGCCGAAGGAAGTAGCTAAACAGCGAGTGTACATCAGGGAGGCCCTCACCAAGCACTTGAAAACTTTATTATATAACACCAAAACAAAACTTAATAAAATAGCCCAATACATTTGGTGTAGGGACGGTAAAGTACTTGTCAGGAATGGTCCTTATACTAAAATTTACTATGTTCGATCAGATAATGATATTGAATTACTCTTAAAACAACTAGATAGCCCTAAAACCTCTTAATCATATTGTTTTCTTTTTTTTCATTGTTCGAATATACCTACCTATTTATTAACTACTCTTCAAACTTTATATGGCTATAAACATTAAAGAATTTGTCAACTGTAACGATATAAATTTCTATTTTCAACAATTACTTAAAAAACGTCATGCATTATTTACTAGCCTACATTTTAATATACGATCACTCATAAAGAATTTTACGAAGCTTCAACAAGTTATTCATAGTTCTAAATACCCACTAGATTTGATTATTCTGACCGAAGTTGGCATAACAGATATGATTGTTAACCTTTTTAATGTACCGGGTTATAACATGTACTACCAATTACGATCTACGCAACGGGGAGGCGGTATCATTGTTTACGTTTAAAACCATCTTAAGTTTACCTTAACACCACATAAAAGTATCATGTTCGAAAACCTAACGGGTATCCTAAAACTGACCCCGAACGTAGATTTAATTGTGTGTGCAATTTATAAACCTCCTAAGAGAAACAGGGATTTGTTTGTAAAAGAGCTTGGCAGGTATATCTCAAATTACGATGCTAAAACAAACCTTTTACTAATCGGCGACTTCATCATTGACCTAAAAACCATTTCATCTCAAAGGGACACTTATTTGCAAACACTTAGCGAGCGCGGATTGATGTGCGGAATATCTAATTATACTAGAATTGAAACAAGAAATAATAAAATCACTAAATCTTGTATAGATCACATATTTGCGAGGTTCCCCACATTTGATCCGTACTCGGCTGTGTTAGACGTTGCAATGGCCGACCACCGGGGCATAGTGTTTGCGTGCCTTGATGACTAGCCACCTCCGCGACGCGTACAGGATGTTACACAAAAAACTACTTTCGATCGTACCGTTTTTAGTAATGAGGTGAGCGTTATAGACTGGGAACAGACAAATAAAATGAGTTCGTCCAATGATATACTTTCATTTATAAAAAAATCTTTCCTAACAGCTATAAAGTCCACAACTATTAGTAAGTCTGTTAGGTATTCTAAAAACCGTGGGAACCTGCCTGTGGCCCCTTGGATCAATGGTAATGTTACCCGATTATGTGAAAAAAGGGATTACTTGTTTAAGCTTTGGAAAAATAGTTCTTTTGATCCTAAAATTAGACTAGAATACAACAAAACTAGAAATAAACTTCATAAATTAATAGAATCAAAACGAAATACATATAATCTTAAGGAAATTCATAATAACTTTAAAGATACAAAAAAAGTTTATAAAATTATTGACCAGATGTTAGGACGAGTAACATTATCCATTGACGAGGCGATACTGAAGGCTTTTGACGGACAGGGCCTTACCACCAAGGAGATAGCTGACAACTTTGCAAATGGCTTTGAAAAGGCAGTTAAAGACATTGTCCCTCGATGCAGCTTGAAACTAACTAATTCACAAAGTTACCGGAGACCCGTCGATTCTAGTATTCGGTTCCAAAAAGTTTCTCAGGACAAAGTAAATCAAGTAATTAAAAGACTAAACTCAAATAAGGCTCCTGGAATAGACAGTATTAGAGTGGCTGATCTAAAAGTGGTCGATAAACACATATCCTTACCCATTGCGAATTTAATCAACCGCAGTATTGTATCTGGAGAGTACCCTGACGACCTCAAAATAGGCTGTGTGAGACCTGTTTTCAAAAAGGGTAAACACGACGATTACTCCAACTATCGACCGATCACTCTGCTTTCTAGTGTTGATAAAATAGTTGAAAAAGTTGTCTGTGAGCAGATTCATGATTTTTATCTAAAGCACGAAGTAATAAATAGGAACCAATTCGGTTTTTAAGCGGGTAAAGGTACTACGGACCTTCTAAGTAAGTTTTCAGATGAGGTAAACGAGCATTTAAACCATAAAAAAATTGTACTGGCCTTGTTTATTGATTTTTCTCGTGCCTTCGATACGCTGCAACATCAACTCTTAGTCAATAAACTGGATGATTGTGGTATCCGCGGTTCTTTGCTCAATTGGTGTAAAGATTACCTTCAGAATCGCACATTTACAGTTAAATTAAATAACTCGTTCAGTAATTCTAAGAGTGTGACAGAAGGCACGGCCCAAGGATCGGTCCTTGGCCCGTTGCACTTTTTATCTTATGTCTCGTTGATGGGTAACTGTCTAAAACACAGTTCCTGTTACCAATTCGCAGACGATACGTGTCTTCTAGTTTCGGGTAAGGATGTGTCATATGTGTGTAATGCTCTTCAGGCCGATTTGGATATGTTGATACGATGTTGCCATGACGTTGGTCAAGTGTTAAACGCCGATAAAACCAAACTTATGGTTATCAAATCCCCATACATGAGGTATCCTACTCCGAAACCATTAATTGCTCATAACCACGACTGCCTCCATCAATTAGGAACTTGCCAATGTTCTACAATTGAAGTAGTGGCCACACAAAAATACCTCGGTCTTATAATTGACTCAAAGTTTAACTGGTCCTACCACATTGAACATGTGTGCAATAAGTTGCGTCAGTTCCTAGCCAATATCAAAATCTTATAAAATCGCATACCCTTCAAAGTAAGACTTATGCTTTATAACTCCTTGGCTGAATCTTATATTCAGTATGGCCTAACAAGCTATGGTCGGACGTACAAATCATATTTAAAACAAATCTATGATCTTCAATTTAGAATTCTTTAAAATATTATATCCCCAAATATGCGCGTCCAACTTGATAATGAAGAAACTGCAATTTTTAAGCATTGTAAAATCTTACCAGTTTATGACCAAATTAAATTCATGTTATTAAAGCAATACTTCTTTTGCGATAATATAAAAACTTATATAGAACATACTGTACGTACGCGCGCCATGTCATAAAACCGGCTTCGGCTCAACACTGCTAACAATGTGTACGGGCAGCGGACGCCCGCTTATCAGGTACCGCGTTTAATAAATGATTTACCTTTTGATGTACGTGAAAAAATTACACAACAAAACATTAAAACTAAACTCAAAAACTTTTTCCTTTCTAAAATATGATTTCCTTCTATCTTCTATATTGCAATATATATATCTACTTACACAGAATAAAAATAATTGTCTACTTACTTAATAATAACGTACCTACCTGCCTAGTTCTTACTTATACCTTGCTACTACTGACTGCAACAAAGTTGTTAACTTACATTATTTGCATGTATTTTCTTACTTTACTGTCTAATCACTACTTATATTTTACCTAACAACTTACTTATGCTGACTTGAACTTAATTATTTAGCATCAAGTCAAACCTCCGTGGTTTTTAAATGTTAAATATACCTATATATGTATGCTACTGTTTAATCTGATAAATAAATAAAAAAAATAATAATAATAAATGCGAACATTAGTTCTATTATATTACCTGAACCAGTCTCTGTGTCCACCTACTTACTCTATGCACAGTGGTTCGTCCGTCAGGGCACGTGGCCGCAGTTTTATTAAATTTGTAAAATTGCCTCCAACGGGCGCGCACCTGCCGCTCGCCACCTCAATTATGCGCCCACTGCAAGTCTACACAGCATTTGGGGTGTTAGGTTTACATTTTAGATCCTGTCTACATGAACGATGTTTTAAAATATAATAAACCAATCATATGAAAGCTGAAACAAAAAATCTTTGTCATTGTTGTACTTAGAATAAAGGTTGGTACGTTATTTCGTCAATTAGCTTAAAAACTTTTATATCCATTTGTATTAAGAAACACTTTAGTCCTCTAGTTAAACGTTTCTTACATCAATTTTGAGAAAATTAGTTTCTATTTTGTTTGATATTATAATAATATTGTCATTGTGACACATTTAAAATCGTTTTACACTCCTTTGTCAAAAACCATCTAATATAACTTTGATTCCTTGCCAAACATATTATTATAGCATAGTCAAAAGCTATTTGTCAGCAAAAGCAATAAAAATGCCTGCTAGTAAAGCAAGCATCACGGTTTCAAGCGTGATTCATCTCGATGGTTTTGCCGCGTACTACGAAATATTGCTTTACCGAAATAATTGATGTCCGAAGAAAATTGTAAGCGAATCACTGTGCAGAAGAAAGAAGAATAATATAATCATAAAAAAACAATACAACAGTACAGGATTATAATCACTAATTACATGATGATGTCCTCCAAGCCGATTTCGACTACGGCGGCCTATCTCAACAGAGATTAGCCAACTGCGCGGGACATATTATAGTGCACAAGTGTGTGCGCAATACACAGGTGCACTCACTGTTCCTTCACTCTCATAATTCGGTGAGACGGCAGTCCGACATGACCGTAGAGAGATCAGGCGCAGGACCAACGGCTTAACGTGCTTTCCGAGGCACGGGGGTGTTAACACCACCAACTTCCTGACTCCGGAGCTGTGTCTGAGTAATTTCAAGACAGAAAAATCCAAACACTCTCAGCCCGACCCGGGATTCGAACCCGGGACCTCGTGGATAGTACCCAGCGTGCTGACCACTAGACCAACGAGGCAGTCAATCACTAAATACATGTTACGCTGTTAATTCAAAACGCTCAGCTGTAATATATTTTTGAACAGAATAATAATTAAAGGGGTTTAAAAGAAGGTTTTAAAAATGTATTTATTGTTCTCGTTTCTTTTGATAAAAAAATTAGATCTATATGTGAAGTATCCTTGAACCAAGTTACATGCAAATCAGTCCATAAACGTAAAAGATATTCTGCTGTAACAGACTAGGACGGACGGACGGACGGACTGAACGATCTTATAAGGGTTCCTTGTGGACTACGGAACCCTAAAAAGGATGTTGTATTGCTTTCGCCTTTTAACCAAATTATCTCGTACAATATGATGCATTATGCCGAAAACACTACCAGTAAAAGGCATCAATATAATATCGTAATGGCTCTTGTTCAGCAGACAGCGCGAAACGAACGCGAGCTAACAAAGCGAACACGGTTTTCATGCGTGATTAATGGCGATAGCCAACGCATCGCCGAGTCCTACGAAATATCGCGCCAAAAGTGTTTTCCGAAAATCATTCTGTGTCCGAAGTACTTTTTATGGCGCACCACTATGCACTGGGTAAAATGACTACTTGTAACGTGCAGAACCAGGGGCATATTTTTAACGGAAATACTAGGAAATGTCCCAACTACAACTTAATTTGATGGGGTTAAGTTTTTTTGGATGAACACTACTTACAAGCGGTCATTTTCAAAGACGATGGGCTGGGCTGTTATTTGAAAAATGACCATTTATTTCCAATACATTTTTGTTATATGTATTTGTGTTCCTCATAGCCAATACAAAATGCTGTTTTGGGCATGCATAGTAATCTAAAGACAGATAGATATTCTATATACCATAAAACACATTGCAAACACATAAGTTTCACAGCATATTAATTCAATGTAGGCGGTCTTATCACTAGGAGCGATCTCTCTTTTAGACAACTTTTCTGTAAAGGAGAATACTGATCATAGTAAAAAGGGGGTAACGGCGCAAGATAAATAAATAAATACATTGTTTCAACAAACACACCAATTACCTAGCCCTAAACTAAGCGAGAGTTTGTGCTATAGTGACTAGGATAATGGATAGACATACTTATATACATTTTATAAACATTCATGACTTAGGTACAAATGCTTGTGCTCATCACACAACACTTGCCCCTTGCGGGACTCGAACCCGCAACCGCCTGGTTTAGAAGTCCGGGGTGCGAACGACTACACCAAGACGGTTGTCAAAGATATGTAGGTACTAAAACGTTTGGACTGTGAAAGGCTGTAAATTCTATTGTAAAAAAAAACAGGTGCTACAAAAGCGTTCAGTTTACTTACATAATAGCACTAATGTATCCTTTTTAATGCGGAAACTATCCAAGGAGTAATTTGAGCAGTCAGGGTTGCCAGCTACATATTGTAAACAATTAACGTTAACATTTAAGGAGAGTATATATGTGTCCTTTTACCAAACTCATTAAACAATAAAGATGGTTTTTAGTCTTGACCTCGTAGTTTTTGGGCAAGATGGAATGGAAATAAAAAAATATCTTCTAATTTCAATTCAACATTAAAACACAATCTTTTGATTTATTTATTTTGTGTTGCGTGCACGTAGACCAAAGTGCCATAAAAAGTATTTTTTAGATTTACAACAAGTTAAGTTTTCATATTTCACTGTACTAAATATTTCGTGTAAAGTGTCAACCCTATTGGTGGTGCATGCGCCAAAGTGCGGTCATCACTAGCATATTTCACTTTTATCGTGCGCGGAAAAAACGTGTCGAAATGTATGGCCGATGTGGTTTAGCGGTGTCTGCATAGTGCTGAAACAAAAAAAGCTAAAGAAGGACAATAAAACCGCTAATATATGTATATTATGTTGATGGTGACGTAAAGGCACATATAATACCAGAAGCCATGACAATTTTTTTTTTAATAATCTGTCCAATCTTATGTAGACAAATACTTGAGTTTATAAAAGTCACAGTGCTCATATAGCACTGTGACTTTTTATATTATTTCTGGAAATGTGATTAATATTATTGTTGTTTCCATTCATAATGTAATTTGTCTTCTAATCATAATTATTAGGGCTACAACAAAATCCAGGAAATACAAATAAAGTCCGTTTTTCTGTACTTGTAAAACATTGTGAACAATCTTTTCGTGACTTTTAAAAGTAATAACAAAATACTTTAGATATAAAAAGTTGTGTGTATTAAATGATAAATAACCATAGTAGATTGTTATTTTTGTGTGTATCTTATTTTAAACTGAATAATTTTTATTAAAAAGGAATGTCAAGTATGTTTACAATGTTTGCCAAGCAAAAAACGGACTTTAAGACAAATATAACTCGACACTAAACCGCATACTTTTTGTTCAAATAGTTTCCAACGAAATTAAATGCACAATAGTGGTAATGGATCAAGATAAATAGGGTGATATACTATTAATTAAAAGTGCAAATACTGCACAGTGGTTTGCGAGCGAAAAGGCGAGAGAGCAACGATCGTGCAGTTAATTCGCGCTCTCATCAGGCGCTGGATTTACGGCCAGCTCGCGAGACTGTGCCGTGTGATGTACGGGCACCCGCCCCACTGTGCATCGAGTGCCTTTAGTTAGCTCACTATTGGAAATATACTGAGGGAAGATAGTCACTTGCTAAATCCTGTTGGTGTTACTTTTGAAAAACCGGCCAAGTGCCAGTCGTACTCGCGCGCGAAGGGTTCCGTACTATTAACTTAAAACATTAGACAGTATAGGCAAAAAAGTATATATTTTTATTTTATTTATAATTTCAAAAGAATTTATCACAGGATACCCGAAATAATTTTAAATAAGAGATTCCGCGCCTGTTTCTTTACGTAAGTGATTTAAAGTTTATAGGTCCAAGACTTTAGAAATTACAGGGGGGGGGGACGACACTGTGTAAACGACTTTGGCGGGCTATATCGCAAATGGTAAAGCACATAAAAAAGTGTTGTATGGAAACCCTACCTTATTTTCATAGTCCTTTTCAACGATATCCCACACAAGAGGGTGCACTCAAAAAAATAATTCACCCCCCCCCTTTACATGTACGGGGAGGTACCCTTAAAAAGGGGTAATTTTAATTTTTTGTGTTTTAAAAAATGAGATCTATATGTGAAGTATCCTCGAACCAAGTTACATGTAAATCAGTCCATATACGTAGAAGATATTCTGCTGTGACAGACTTGGACGGACGGACTGAACGATCTTATAAGGGTTCCTTGTCGGACTACGGAACCCTAAAAATTAGGACACGTGGTAAATTTTAATTCATTGCAGTGAAATACCAATTAGAATGTTTTTTTAGGTAGGTAAGCGTTACCAAAATTTACTGTACATAATATGTAGTTCCAATAAACTTAACCACAAAATGCACTTTTATATGTTAACTTTTTTATCAACGGTCTGTTAGGCATAATAATTTCTGCAATGTCAATAATAGTGCAGAGACGGATTTGGTAATAGAATACCAATAGATTTCATGACAAACAGACTGTATTTAACCTGTCTGTCTTTTTACCTTAAATAAAGTACCTAAAAATGTGGTGGCTAATTTACACAAAGTGCATGTTTTTCGTATTGGCGAATCTAATTCATATAAATATAATTTATAGCTTGGCATCAAGAGCAAACTGTAAAACAATGCACCGACTACAAACCGACATTCAGTGCCTTTTTAAAATAATTTACATTTTCATTCGCAAATTCATTTTATTTTGCATATGCCTTCCAGGCATTAATTTGTTTGGAATATTCCATAGGTTTTTGTTAGCAAACATTTGATCGTTTTGCGACTAGACATGTCGGAATTGTAACACAGTGCGCTGCAGTCGCGGTGGCTGGAGAAAAATGTATATTTATCTGTTGCCATTTGTTTCAGCTATATTTATTTTACGGACCTCACTGCTATCAGAAAAGATGTTTATAAATTCCCTTTTTTTAATTATCTGGTGATCGGATTTTAGCAATCATGTAGAGATTTCATTTAGCTAGTGACTGGTTCGAGTGCATTATTAAAGAAAAAAAATATATTTTTTATATTTTATTTCATCTCATGCTTACTCGATTTTGCATAGCTTACTTTGCTGGTATAAAAGTTATAAAACAAAACTTACACCTATCCTAACAAATGCAGACAAACATACACGAAATTCTAACCGAGTTTAGCATGTGTAAAAGGATTAAACATTTTTTTACGGCATCTCAAAGGTCTTTCGACAAATCTTAAAAACGCCATAAGAGCTCATTCACACGGGATCCGTCATTGACGATTCGTCAAATACAGGATACGTCATGACGGATGGACGTTCACATTTCATACGGAATCGGGTTTTTTCACGATTCGTCAAAACATCCTAATTGAATTTGGTCAAAATTCCGTGTATTTTGATGAACGTGGTTTTTAAAAACACGATACTAGATTTAAGACGTATTCGTAATTTTTTACGATTCGTAATCCGTGTGGACATGGACATTCAAAAATCATTGGCGCCATTAAAAAAAGAACGAATCGTGAAAAATTACAAATCGTAAAAAACACGAATCATCCTCGTGTGGATGAGCTTTAATAGGTCCTGACTTCAACACACTGTGCTGATCCAAAGAAAAGGAACAAGAAAATGATGATGATAAGCAAAGCACATTTAATTGACTAGGTTTTGATCATGATGGTCATGATTAAAAGTTGTTGGTGTTGATGGCCATATATTGGCCACATATGCAGTTTTTTTTATTATGAGTACTTTAAGTTATTGAACCATCAAAAAGTTGTTAATTCTGTCGTTTCCATTGATCACGACCCCAGTGGGACGGAATACCTCAAAATGAAATAATCAAGTTTATAATTTTCGCGCGGTTTTTATTCGAAATTCGCATAAATTTTGTTTGCGGACCGTACCTTCGTTAACCTCAAAGCGAATTTCGAGTCGACACATTTGATCTTGTTGCCTGCTGAAAAAACATATTTCACCCCTTTGTGGGGTTCGTCTGAAAAAAGTACTTTGCATAATTTTATTTCGTATAAAAGGCAAATGCTCTACCTATTTTTTATATTTTCTTATTCCTCAATGAGAACTAGGCTTTTGCAAAGGTCAGTGAATAGACAAATTGGAACTAATAATTAAGGGCAGGCTAATTTGGAATTAATGACATAATAAACAAACATTTAAAAGTAGCAGTGACAAATTTATTAGTGTTACTCGTATAACAGTGGTATTGTAATTATTTGCAACGGCTTGAGTATGTACAGTAGGCAGCACGTTATCCATTTAAACTACAAAAACAGGTTTTATTTCGTAGGGAATAGAGGAGGTCTTAAGGGGGTGCAGCGCGATGCAAGTCGAGTAAGTCGAAACGATCTTCAAACAGAATCGAACTTATTGATATTAGTAATTAGATCCATTTGCTTTAAAGTTTTAGACTTGATGATTTAATAAGAACAATAGTTTTATTCTGCGCAATGCGCAAAACCATCAGACATTTGTGTTAAAAACTGAAAAGTGTTCATATTTTCTTATTTATATTTTATTCGTATATATTAAAAAGATGGGGACCTGCGGAATATCAATACAATCATTTTCATGTGCAAATTATCGTTTTATGCGTAAAAATCACCAAGTTTTCGAAAAAAATGCTCTTATCATAAAGAATTTGTTTCAAATTTCAACAAGACCAGGACCTTGTGCAATGATTAGGCTAACGTAAATAAGTTGTTTTGATGTATTTAACAAATTCAGCTCTTCGTACAAACAAGTGATTTAGAAATACGTTAATTTTCTCAATTTCGTGCAGGACCCCCTTAAGGTCAAAGTGTGGTAGTCTGATGTGCCGGCTGCGGTTGTGTGTACCTACATATTAATTATGTTTTTAGTATAACTTATAGTTTCTATTATAAAATACCTACAGTAGGTCATCGGAAAAAATGTTTGAAACACACAATTTCCGTTTCTTATTGTTGGGCAAAAGTTAAAAGAAAAAAAGAAAAAGTTAAAGTTACTATAGAGTATCCATACTAATATTATAAATGTGAAAGTGTGTCTGTCTGTCTGTCTATTACCTCTTGACGCTTAAACCACTGAACCGATTGAGATGACATTTGGTATGGATACAGTTCGAGACCCTGGAAAGGACATAGGCTAAATTTAGTCGCGATATAAAAACATTAAGGGGGTGAAATGGGGTATGAAAGTGTATATGGAAAATCCAACTCTTGCGGGCGAAGTCGCGGGGTATAAAGTACCTACAATTTTTTTTTTCTTTTACACCGTAATAATTTACATTTGGAAACCCTAAGAAATGAAAGGATGTTTAGCAACATTGGCATTTTATGTTATTGAAATACCTTTGTCAGATATTACAAGCTTTTATTTAGCTTGCAATGTAACTATGTATGTTTGTTCGGGTGAAATCTTGCAAATCAATTTTGAAGCAGATATCTTCAACCGATTGAGCTGAAATTTTGTAGACACGTTTAGTTTGGATGACAATGCATGGTAAGATGCATGACATCATTCTAAATTCAACATGGCGGACCATCCAAGATGGCGGACCCGTTATTTTCAATGCACTTCTACAATATTAGTATCAAATGAAAGGGCTTGCTGAGAGTAACTCAAAAAATAAAGTGACGTTCCTAAAAAAAACAAAATGGCCGACTTGTGAACCCAATCCATTAATATGGGTATCAAATGAAAGGGCTTGCTGAGATCAACTTGATAAATAAGGTGTCGTCATTCCAAATACAATATGGCGGCCTTCTAAAGATAGCAGACTAAGTTTTTTTTGCTTTCTTACAATGTGGGTATCAATTGAACGGGCTTGCTGAAAATAACTCGATAAATAACGTGACGTCACTCTAAATCTAATATGGCGGACTTTTAAAGATAACGGACAAACATAGTAATGTAAAGGAAAACACCATGAGGAAAAACCTGCACACTAGTGTACTAGCCACTAGTGTGTGAGATGGAAAAGGCAATGGCAAACCATTCCATTAAATATTGCCTAGAAGTCGTTGTGTGTATTTCATTCCACATAATGATTATGACCCTCAGTCATGAGGTATACGACTGTGGCAACATCTTACCACTGTCGCCCACACTAGCAAGGAACTTCAAGATGCGACGCCCTGACTCGGCTCCTACAGGCTAGATGGCGCAGTTAGCCCGCTCCATACAACACAAACCGCGATATGTAAGATTTAGCAAGTGGTGACCTCGACGCGATCAACACTGGAGCATGGAGCCTCACCGTCATCATCATCAGCGTCGCCTTCTTCCTTGCCAACAGCACCCAGCCAGCAGCATCCAGCCAGCAGTCTTCTGCAAGTTAGCTCACCAGCCCTAAGGACACCACTGCAGACCGCACCGGTTCTACCTGGTTTCTCGGCAGCCTCATCCAGCTCATCATCCCGACTCACTGTGGACTTCGAGCACTCCCGCACGCAGCGTGGACATCACATATGCTCATCTCGACTCACTGTGGACATCACGCATGTACATCCCGACTCACCGTGGACATCGCGCATCCGGACTCGCCGTGGACATTACGCAAGCCCATCCTGACTCACCGTGGACATCGCGCATGCTCATCCCGGCACATCGTGAACTCATCAAGCACTGGCACTTGCAAACTCACTACGCACAGACTGCTGAGCTCTCAACCACCCTGGCTCAATCAACCTCCGGTTCTTCGGGGGGAGTGGTGTGGCGACATCTTACCACTGTCGCCCATACTAGCAAGGAACTTCAAGATGCGACGCCCTGACTCGGCTCCTACAGGCTAGATGGCGCTGTTAGCCCGCTCCATACAACACAAACCACGATATGTAAGATTTAGCACGAGCTTGACTACATATAGATAAACCAAGACGGTGCCCATTGGACCTTGGTCCCCGACCATAACAATCGGTCGGTAGGAAGTGCTTTCATTTGCCTTCCTAATCCAGTTGCGCCAAACGACTGTTAAAAGGGGTTTTCTTTGAGTCTTCGATTATAATTATTGAGGTTTAATTTTTTTGAGTCTGTAGCATCGATAGGTAAACTTTAATTAAATAAAGTTTAACTTTAGTGAGATATGCGTCAACAGCATTGGTTTGCCTGTCTAGTAGAAGGATAACTTCAAACCAAACTGGAATTATGTTTACGCTGCGTAAGGCTTAGCTTGAAGCTTACTTATGCCTTACGCGGCGCATTTCTCCTAACACCAAGACAAGGTGTTGTACTCGTACCTAGTTGGGTGATAAGTTTTGTCACAAATACTTATTGCAGCTCAATTTTAAAGCAAATATCTTCAACCGATTGAGCTGAATTTTTGTATACAGGTTGTTTAGATGACAATGCATGGTAAGCTGTGTAAGTCGTCTAAGATTTTTGTGTATTGATTGTACTGACCTTAAAAGTAAAAAGTAAAATCGAATTGTTGTATTCCGTAGCATCGATTGTTTAACTTTGATTTGTGTGATTTCGCGAGAGGCGTCAACAGCATTAGTTTACAACTTGCAAGTGGCATACAAACATTAAGCCTTAAATTGTTCAACATAAAAGCAAGTATTAGGATGCTCTCCCTTCGCGCCTTCGGCCTTTAAACTGCATTGTTTATTGGGCAGACTAGTACCACAGCGAAGGACCACGGTGAGTCGAGATTAAAATAATTGGTTTACCTATTTGCTGTATTTTTGAAGGAATTTCAATACTTCGGGGTAATAATTAGTGGTCTTTAAATCTTTGGCTTACATCAAATTCGTAGCCAAGCTATTTTACTCGTCGCCTAGTCATTATGTAAGTCGCCAAGCCGTTATTTGTTGTTCTTTACTTACCTATGTCTTAAGCGAGCTTAAAACTTTCGCCACCTTTAAGTCACTATCGTTCAATTTTTAAAATAGCCCTTTTTTCAACGAAATAATATTTTGATAAACTGATACCTAGGTATGTTAGATATTAGTTGCACATAGTTAGTTACTCTCTCAATTTTTAGTTGATCGAAAAATAATAAGCCCATCGAATTTAACCGCCAAACGCCCTTGCCTCAATGATGCGTTGATTGAGATAAACAGTGAGATATGCCTACAGACTAAAAAATTTGTCCAGCTGTAGCTAAAAAGTAAAAAATAAATTATAAGTAAAAAACCGTTTTTTAAAACAAGCTTTTATGTTAATGCGCTAAAAATTATAAAATAAATTTTCCTTTAAAACTTTTACGATCAAATAATAACATCATTACACAATTTATATTATATAAAAGCTTGTCGCGAGATTTAAGTACTCACTTGGCGTGTTTAGTAGTTTGATTTTAAGAAAATTTAGTCAATCATATCAAGTAATGTATATAAATTACTTGTTTATCTTAACAGGTAAAATCTCGCGACAAGCTTTTATATAATATAAATTGTGTAATGATGTTAATATTTGATCGTAAAAGTTTAAAGGAAAATTTATTTTATACTTTTTAGCGCATTAACATAAAAGCTTGTTTTTAAAAACTGTTTTTTACTTATAATTTATTTTTAATTTACTTCAAAAATAGATCTCGAGACGAGCAGGCTTTTGGCTTCTGAATCATTAGTAATGTAATATTAATTGTCTTTAATTTTCCAAAAAAACAACAACAATATCACAGCAGACGTAAAAATACAAAAGAAAAACAAATAAAGCAATTTTTAGAATAGAAAAAAAGATTGTAAGACTCTTACATTAATTTACTTTCTTTGGTTAGACTATGTTCAGGTGTACATCAATAAAAAATGTAATCTTAATGTACATAATAGCGTGTACATACTAGCTGAAAAAACACTGACCTGCAAAAGTACTACACTATTAAAATTACAATATAAGTAGGCACATAAGTTGTTAAGTATACGGGAGAGATTTGCAATTGTAAAATTAGTGTAGTAGATACTACCTACCTACCTACTTACTTTTGCAGGCCAATGTAGTTAAAAAATTAGTATTGTCGATAGATCAACCTAACCCTTGTTATTACAAAAACTTAGTAGCTAGCCAATTAGAAAAGCGTTTCTCTTTGGGTTATGTCACGAATGTGTCATTCATTCCTCATTTGTCGGCTAATATTTAGACCTAATTTAAACCTAGTCTATTTTTTTTTGTAATAACACCGTAACCCCGTTATTCCAAAAACTTAGTATTGGTTTATGCCAGGACTAAGCTATTAGCTAGTCAATTAGAAAAGCGTTTCTCTATTGGGTTATGTCACGAATGTGTCATTCATTCCTCTGTTGTCGGCTAATATTTAGACCTATTTTAAACCTGTTCTATTCTATGAACTGACAGCCGCGCAACATTTTCAAGTCTCCCTTTGACAACAATTGGGAAACTTGAAATCCAATTACGTATGTCACAATATGACGTTGTTACTAGTACCCAGGTAATTAGGTTTCACGCTGGTTTTACGTGACTACCACGTTGGTCTAGTAGCCAGCAAACTAAGTACTATCCACGAGGTCCCTGGTTCGAATCCTGGGTCGGGTCGAAAGTGTTAGGTTTTCCATTTTTAAATAACTCAGACACTGCTCCGGATCAGGAAGTTGGCGGTGTTAACACCCACGTGCCTCGAAAAGCGCGTAACGCCGTTGGTCCTGATCTCTCTACGGTCATGTCGGACTGTCTACTGTCTCACCAAATTATGAGAGTGAAGGAACAGAGAGTGCATCTGTGTATTGCGCACACACTTGTGCAGTATAATATCTCCCGCGCAGTTGGCTATCCCTGTTCAGATTGGCCGCTGTAGTCGAAATTTTACTAGGAGGACATTATATTATCACTTAAAGTGTCAAGCACGTTGGTGTTGATTTTACAAGCCGTAGTATAACCTAGTGTAATTCATCTAAGTTTCTGACTATTGAATTCTGCCGCCATTATGCAATGTTTTCAAAAAATTATAAGGTCCCAATCCAACAACCTAATATAAAGTTTCCGGGAAAATTTTCGGATATTTGCCGACTATTTTAAAAATTCCCTGTGCACGTTTCCAGTGCATTTTTCATCAACTACTCAAACAGGCGGAGTGCGTGGTTCTCAGTAAGTGCACTGGGCCCTTTTTTGCACCTAGCAGGGTTCCTTGGGGATCGCGTAAAACCCAACTTTGTTTGTGGTCATAGTGTATATTGGAAGAAACAGTATTTCAGCCGCATTTTATGTTAGAACGGTAAGTATTAAACAATTCACTAATGTTAAACCTACTAGGTGATAATAAGGTGTTATTCCGCATCAGAGACGTGTAGTTAAATAGCGCGACTATATTGTAAAATTGTGCTTATTCATTTATCGGCATTTGCTTTCTGCATGTATTATAATACCTGTGCTGCATCCAACTTTTGAATAACCTCAAATTTGGCAAATTGTTCGTAATATTTACGTATTTACTATTTTCAAATTGGGTTTCGATAGTTTTTAGTAAGTATTTTTTACACAGTGTTATTTCTTATTTATATATTTTTTTTTATTTGAAATGGGTTTGCTCTTGACTCTAGACTAAGCCAGACGTAAGCCAGACATATCGCACCTTCAGAATTATTGAGACCTAATCGAAAATTTTAAGATTTCGACTTTTATACATAGAATGACTTAAAACGAACACATCTATCGACTTTTAATAAAATATAGGCATTTTTTCGCGTAAACTGAGCTACGCGTATATTTCGGTCTCTTTCACACCGCCCCTACCCCCGCGTGTGTTCGGCTTAAGAGCGACGTAAGCAGTGTTGCGCCGCAAGTGTTTCGAGCAGGTCGTTGCGTGTTTGTAAATATGGAGACCTAATCCGAATTTTGTCGGAACAATACTAAACAAGGTCCCACAAATAGAAGACCCAATGGCTATTTGGTCTGTGTTGTATTATAAGTAATGTTTATAATAGTTTATATTTATTAATTTGTCTACCTTGTATTAAATACGAATGCAATAGCACCGACCTTTTCAGAAATAAGTCTTACATGATTTAAAAATGTTTTGTGGTCTTGATGACTTGTTACATAATTCACATACAAAGTTTACATGTTTTTTAAGTTAAATAAGCGAAAGTATGGTATGAACAAATATTAATTCAGAATCGTTTTACTTGAAACATTTTTAGAATAACACATAAAAAAATACTATTTCACTGTTACGAAAGTACCGATAAAATATTTTTTTTAAACCCGATGTACCAAATTTTTTGTGAAGTAAGTAATTCACACTGTTACTTATTATTTTCTTAATTATTTAATTCTCTAAGTTTACATATTAATTTATACTTTATTATGATGTTTTAAAGCACGCCTAGAAAAGAACTAGGTACACAAATAATATCAAATTAATAGAAAATTCTCCGAGATCCATTCTGCGCATGAACGCGGCGAGTTATGATATTCATTATTTTTTAAAGTTTTTGTTTATCAGCGGTTTGATAAAGGTATCGCTACAGGTCATAATGGATACATCGGACTATAAACTTAAAATGTCGCAGTTACTGTCGGACGGAACCACCTACAAACGCATGAAATCAGATCAAACAAACAAAATCTTGAAGAAAACCAGCGACTTAGTACGAAAACACAGTGACAATTTAAGTTTAGATGTTCAGCAATTAGTACCTACCCGAACCACCGAAATTGTATAGGTTGCCAAAAATTCATAAGTCATCGCTACGTCCCATTGTTAGTCAAATTGATAGCCCAACCTACCAATTTGCTTAGCATTTAGCCAGAAAACTATCAAAGCTACGGGAAGGAACAACGGCATATGTGAAGGATTCCTACTATTTCATTAGCGAAACTAAGAACTTACAATTAGCAGATGATGAAACTATGGTTGGTTTTGAGTTCAGACCCTATCCACAAGTTTACCAGTACAGGACTGCATTAAAATTAACAAAAGGAAGCTGGTTCAACTAGACATGCCAATAGAATATGGAGAAGTATTGGAACACAGCCGCACGAGTACATCTGGCTATTTACTGTAGGATAATGAGTTTTATCTGCAAACCGATGGTGTAGCAATGGGTTCTCCGTTATCCCCAGTTGTTGCTGATATATTCATGAAGGATTGTGAGGATCGAGCTCTGAGCACATCACCTGCATCACCAAGTTTTATAACCGGTACGTAGATGATACTTTTACGATTTTACCTACCATTAGTGTTTCTGCTTTTGTTAATCATCTAAATTCAATACATCCAAAAATCAAATTTACTATAGAAATTTAGGCAGACAGTAAACTAGCTTTCTTAGAGATTTTACTAAGCAGGAATTCGGATCATACCCTTAGCCACACAGTCTTTAGAAAAGCCACCCATACCGATAAATATCTCAATGGTGCGTCTCACCATCATCCTTCACAGTTACCGTGGCCAAAACTTTGTTTCAATGAGCGAGGGGCATCTGTGACAACTGACACCTGGCTGCTGAGCTTCAGCATGTAAAGAAGATACTACAGGACCACTAGCTTCCAGTACCACGTCGTTGCAAACCCCGTGCCAAGCCTACGACAGTTAAACGCCAACCTGCAGTACTACCATACATGAAGGGAATCACTAACAAGATTGGGAATATCTTGAAGCGTGCTTCAAGTAAAACTTACTTATAGCCGCAAAAGAAGATTAAACAATTCCTACCACCTGTCAATTGCAACATACCTCTTCAAAATGAAGGGGTGTGCAGAATGGAGTGTGACTGTGGCATCTTCTATATCGGGCAAACAAAGCGAAGTATAGGCGTGCGGATCAAAGAATACATTGCTGACATTAAACATAGACGTAACACGAAATCTGCAGTGTGTGAACATGCCTTAGACAAACCCAACCACTTCATTCGTTTTGACCAACCCAAAATACTTGCAAAAGAACTGCGTTTTATTCCTCGAATGCTACGTAAAGTCATTGAAATTAGAAAACATCCAAATTTAAATAGAGAAGATGGTTGGAAAGTTCCACCGGCATGGGATCCTATTCTAGCAAAAACCTAAGCAACACCTCGCACTGCAAGATCTCAAGACACGGCTAGCTCTTTCTGCGTCCCTACACGGGAACGTAAATTAATATTTATGAGTGACGGTAGTTCAGTATTTCAAAGCTATGCCCTACTCAAGACTTACTTATGACCACGAACGCTGTAACGTGTTCAAAACGTCAGGTTTTCAATAAAATGTAAATAAACCGCGAAGTAATCCGTAAAATTATGTATTGATGAGTCCTACTATTCGCAAAGATGACTTTTTGTATTAAAATATATTCCACAAATTCTCCAGACTCTAAACTTAAAAAAGTAGCACTGAATAAGCTACTTTTGGCTAAAATCGGCCTTCAAACACATCGTGGTAGAAAATTCTTAACAATTTGCTAATGATCATTTAAAGGTATAAGATAAGAAAAAAAACTTGCGTGATATCATAACAAAAACATAATTCCTAGTATATATATTTTTAGTGTTTAGATACAATGTTACACTTTGATTTTGTCTAAGGTTTGTTGTCCAATAAATATTTTGATTTAAGTAATACTATAGTCTTAAATATATAGATTTTCATTAACAGTAAATAGAAAATAAGATATAGAAATTCTCCCTTTATAGTAAGAAATTCAGTATTATAGAGACTAGACTAGAAATGAAACGAAGTTTTTAACAAATGTTCAGAATTACAAAGACCTAAGCAAAAAAAGGTCTTTTTAAAAATATATGGATTTAGACAAAAAAAGACCTAAATTGCTACTGTTAAAATAAAACGAATATAATTATTTATTTATACATTACTTTTGTTTGTTTAACTTTGTAATGTGTAGAGAAATGATTATATTATGATATGCAACTGTCAATATTTATTATTTTGTTAACAATATCCAATTATCATCCATTTTAGTTAAAAAGTCGTGATCTACGAATCTTTATTCGCTGTTTCCCTAAAACTATAATTTTTGCATTAGGTCTCAATAATTCTAAAGGTGCGATATAATCTTTGGTTTCAATATCATAAGTTTATGAAGCTTTCGTAGCTGAAACGTTTGTAATAATGACACCTTCTTAAAATTGTTATAAATAGCTTTGTCAGCACTAAGGAATAATGGCCCCAAGAATAGATCCAATCAATTCTACAGTGAACTTCGCTATCGCTAACAAAATGTGTCAAACTACGAGTATCTCAACATATTGTAACTGTTGCACACATAATATTTAGTAGACATGCGCAAAATCGTTCACTGAAGTGAAATGAGTGATATAGTTCAGTAGGAGCTAAAGATATGTATCACTCATCTAGTTCAATTAGTTAATTTAGTTCAGCAGATCTACTATCAAAATCTCACTCACTACTTCATTCAGTTTAAATGTATTGTGTACTACAGAGAATTCTAATGACTAAAAAATAACATTTATAATATTTAGGCAGTCTAGAATTACGAATTAAAAACATTTTCATTAATTTCGAAGATATTGTTACACGCATTAACAAAGGATGTAAAGTGTTATTTATGTACGTAATATACGTACGTTACGTATTAAAAACGTATTAATTAGTACCGAAAATTTTACATAGAAAACTGCAGTGCAGTAGCAGAATACTGCAGTCTCGCTCTTGCAGTATTAACAAATATATATCCGTACGTTTTACTCTCATATCACTGAGTTACTGAACTAAATGAACTACTTTGGACTATAGTGAGTGAGTGATACATATGAACTAGATAGGTAAAGTAGTTCAATTATATCATTCATTCAGGAACTACCCATGTCTAATATTTAGTTGACTGTCGAATAAATTGCATATAGGGCATCTAGGGACCCATATAACTATGGCAGTCTGTATAACAAAGAATTCATCTCAGTTGAGCTACTGTAAAATAAAGTTTGCCATAGTGCGGCGTTACAAAATTAGGTGGATAATAAGGTGTCACTGGCGTAATGCCAGAGTCCTTACTCCGGTTGATAATGTCCGTGTTTTCAAATGCAGCCGTCCCCTTCACTCACGACCAAATGTCAATGCGAACGAGCGTGATGGCTAGACTCGACAACATGGCCATCGTTAACAGGAGTAGGCCCTGGCCTACCTCTACGGACTAAAGTATTTTCGGCCAATGTTACAGTTACAAGAATTTAAAGTAAAGTTAAACTACAGAATTTTGCGGAATTTGGCTGATGTTGCCAACAAAACACTGCGGAGGCTTTTATGTTTAATTTAAAAAATGCTGGCATTAAACGTTTTTTTGGTACAGTTTCTGCCAAATGCAAGGATAAGTGTCTTAGTTAATCAATTCGCTTTTTAATCCAGATATCGCTACCTTATTTCTGTTGTAAAAGTATTATTGTATGAATAGTCCACGTCACGGTCACGGCACGGCATGCTAGATGTCAGCGGGGACGGCTGCTGGTGTTTGCGGGGAATAGGATTTTGAAAGAAAGAAAGAAAATATACTATTATTATTAATTGACATCACATAACACACGAAAATGACTACATAAAAGGCACGAATACAAAACAAAGAACATAGTAAAATGTAATTTATTTGTCCTATTATACTTTAATTTAAATCAATGTACATTAGTAATATATATACAACTTATTAATAAAAATTAAGATAAAGTACCTAATACAACACAAAAACAAAAATTATAAAAAGGGTCCTTGTGCTAAGGTTCCCAGGATGCTGGCAGCATTACCGCGCTGGATAGCGATGCTTATACGCTGAGCAAGGTAGCTGCCAGCTCTTAGGTCACCATTGATGTCAACTGGAAATCTCTTTGAAAAAAGAGATAGCGTTGGGACCCCACGAACCCAGTGTTTCGACTCCAAACGGTACAAAGTGGTACCGGGAGTCGATCTGCCTGTACTTGTTCTTTTTAAAGTTTTCGGCACTTGTCGCAGCCAAACCAACATCACGGCTTGTCCCGGGCAGATGAGAGGCTGCAAGTGTGTCGACACAGGTAGCGTCCCACACAAGAGCCCGACCCATCCGCCAAGGAACAAGTGACATCCCATCTGGTCTCTTGCCATCATCACGCGCGATATCGTTCGGCTCGAGTAAAGCCGGCACGTTGATAGAGGCAAGAGACCGACGAATGATGTCGTTGATACTGGCATGACGCGAAAAGCGGCCTGCACTTTTAATGCAGGAGAGTCCGTGATGCCCCAACGAGCCGACATCAGTACCACAAGGACATCTGTGTGGAAGGCAAACCTCAGCACCAACACGCAGACCTATCGCGACTCGTAGAGTTTCTGAGTCCAAAAGGGTTCCCACTTTGGCCGAAGGATAGGCCTGAAGCCAGTATCCTGCTTCCTTGGTGGAAACTGCTTTTAGTCTGGCTAGATCCGCGTTGTCAGTGCTACTGTCAATAAGACTTTTCAAAATAGACTCACAAGAAATTTGGTCCCCACTCCTTTGAATTTTAAGATCTGAAGGGAATTTATTCGGATATGCTATATCCCAAGCATTTCTAGCCTCGTCCAGGCACGCCACTTCGAAGTTTGCAGTAGAAGGCTGCAGGATACTTACAACGAGAGTGGACGTGCTGTAAGATGAGGATAGAAAGGCAGGTAAGGAGACAGTGGAAATTTTGCGTGTCCCAATCCCACCAAAACGGATAGGAAGGGACGCTTGATCCCAAGACCGTTCCAAAAGACGAATGTTCAGAATCTTTTCCAAATGTGTTTTAACAAGATTGTCTAAATTATTAGTCAAATTTTGGAATTTCCAAATAGGAAAATTACAATTTAGGTAACACTGTAACACCAGACGGACTGTGCAGTTGTGCGCCTGTGATGCACACATTAAAAGGGCCACTCAGCTTAGGTCATGACCCGCTAGGGTCCACGGCGCTGGTTTTCAGTGGGCCCTAGCCGAGTAAGGTCACGGACAGATACGATAAGTAATGTATGTGTAGTCACGTGCGATTGGTGCTTCCTCGCCCCCCACATGTCTCTGGAGTTTCGTATATGAACTTGACGGACTATAGGTTCGCCCTCTAAAGCTGAACGCGCACTTATACCTACGCGTCGCAGTCATCGCAAATTAGGAATATTTGCACGAAATTGCCAACCTGCATTTTAGTAAAAAGCGATGAATGGCGCGGATGACGTCTTCAAATATGATGCATGCGATGCGTTCGGCGCATATTATGCGTTTACTGTACTGTACTAATGTACAGTGGGCTTCACATCAACTTTCCCAAGTCTGTCAAAATATCTCAAGTGATATGAAACTCCATGCGATCATAAGGTTTGAAATTTGACAGATCAGGGTAGGTTGTGTGGCACACTGTACAGCTGCTGCAGCAGCTGACGTGCTGCCGCGTCAGGTTACCCATATGGACTACGAAAACAGATTTTATTACGTAGGGAATAGAAGCGGTCATAAGGTCAAAGTGGGGTATTCTAACGTGCGGCGTGCGTACTTTAGATATTTTATTGCACCTGCAAACCTACCGGACTGATGTCTCATTTATTGCGGTCTGACATCTCATTGCTTTCCAGATGTCCAGTCAAAAGCCATGTTCAAAGCCATCGAGTAGACCAGCTGGTATAAATATTGTTTATGTACGGAACTAACTTTATATTCGAGGTGTTCTGTGTCCGCGTTCTTTCGACGCCATATTTTGCATATTGTTTGAAGCGCTGCGATCCTCTCATCTTGTTAGCGATAGTTTGAATTGTTAATGCTTCCACTCTACGCATTTTTTATCGCGCTCATAATTCCTCCTCCTCCTCCTGCTCCTGAGAATTTTCCAGAAGGAAAAACAGAACGCCTTCGCATCACTTAGGTAGGTTGTGTTTTTTCTTTGAATTGGCAAGGTGGTTTGCCTATTATTATTATAGTACGGTATGGCACTCCCGTATCGTCAAATGGATGGCTATACAAAAACAAAGAAGTTACGAATTTAAGACCCGAGTTCACCATTTTTTTAAACAGCTGGTAAACCATGACGGTTAACTTGACAGGATTCCCATACAAGATATGTCAAATAATGCTGAACCGGCTGAATTTAAAATTAAACGTGTGTTGGTGAACTCCAGGCTTAATGAAACTTACTGAATATAAGAACAGGGTTTTGAAAAACATTTATAACCTTTTAGGGCTGGCTCTGGGGCACGAATACAACTACTTTCTCAATGGAACGGTCATCAACATCACCAGAATCTGCTATTATGAGGTTATTTTTTAAGGTATAAGAAAGAAAGAAAGAAAAGTAATTCATTTGGTTCACTGACAGCAAAAAATGAACCCAAAAATGAAAACGTTATATTATGAATAGTGAAACCAATTTGGTTTCCACTCAGCTTTATTGCCATGGCAAGCCATGGCGCTGGTTTTCAGTGGAGACCATTGAGGTTGAAATGTCACCACCAAACCATATTAAAATTAAAATAAAGAAAAACTTAAACAATCACAAAATCCAATGTTATACATACATACTAGCACTAGGTATTATTAAATAACAAATCAGACTCAAGACAATCGTAACGCATGCGTGTGTGTGTCTGCCTCTGTGTGTGTGTCTGTCTCTGTGTGTGTGTCTGTCTCTCTCTCTCTCTCTCTCTCTCTCTGTGTGTGTGTGTGTGTGTGTGTGTGTGTGTGTGTGTGTGTGTGTGTGTGTGTGTGTGTGTGTGTGTGTGTGTGTGTGTGTGTGTGTATGTGTGTGTGTGTATGTGTGTGTGTGTGTGCAAAACGGCTGTTTAACTTTTGACCTTTTTTTTTTAATTTATTGTTACTAAGAATGAATACAAAAAAAAATTGTTTATTCAAGAAAACATCGTTACATTTTTACGCCGAGATTTCTAAGTGAAGTGACCAATGATAGGTACTTGTGACGGGAATGTCTCGCTGCTTCCCAGACGGTGAATAACACTATTTATTAAGTAATACATACAAACAGTTTAACAGTGAGTGCTTAATCTAATCTAGCTATAAATTTTAGATTTTATTTATATTATATTTTTAAGGTTTTTAGTTGAGTGTTAGTTCTAGTATTTATTATTTTTGTAGTAGTAGTAGTATTATTATAAGTTACGTATTTTTATCAATTAGTGACAATGACAGGTAATTAATTTATCTAGCTTTAAGTATCTAGCGTGAGTGTCCTTGTGTGTGTGTGTGTATATGATGTGTGTGTGTATATGTATATTATCCTGTTTTTTTTTGCAAACTAAATAGGTAGTAAACGTTAACATTATTTTACATAGAATGTAACTAACTTGATAGGTACTACGCTTAATGATAATTATTAAACATTTTGGCTCTTGATTAGAAAAACTCTGAGACGGTGTTTAAAGGAAACTAAAGAGATTATTACCGACCAAGCCAATTTGACCAATGTCAAACGACTTACGACGACAGATACAACAAAAATACCGATTAAAATTATACAGCAATGGTGATAAAATAAACTTAGGCATTTGTATCTAAATTAAAACAATATTGCTTTTGCAATGAGACTTTGAAGAAGGAAATGAGATGATTTCGTCTTGGAAATGGAACTCACATGGGGTGAAATGTTGGTAAAAGAACAGAATAAGTACTAGTACTCCGTACAGAAGTATGACTTTGCAATGAAATTTAAAGAAATATCTACTCAATGTTGTTAATGATATGGTGTAATTCAGTTCGCCTCTGACTCAAGAACATTTTCGTGTTAAGACACCTACAGAAATACATAATTTCATTCTTATAACTCTGGAATATGATTCATAATACACTAAACCTATTCAATGACGTACTATCACACAACGCGATAGGGTTGACTGCCACAAGAAGCTACTTACGCCATCTAGTGCATCTTTCTAGGTCTTTTTTCACGCTCGTCCAACCAGCAACCTAGTGTCGCGCACCGCCGGTGAATAAAACGCGGGAGCGTGTCGCTGCCGGCTAGCGACACCCAACTTGTTTAGTCCCTTACCAAGGGGTCGCCGCGCGTAGGTACGTTTGTGCTATCTACGCGGGAAGATACACAGGCCTGGTAAAAGGTTGTTAGAAATTTGGCTTTTGCGCGGGAACCGCTAGTATTTTTACAGATGTGAGACTTTGGAGTCATGTACAGGGTACAGGGAAATAAAGAGATTATCTACTTTGTGATACGAGTATGACTAACCCAGTATTATTTTATTATATAAAATTTTAAAACCCTCGCTCGCGCATCCATGCTCTGTATAAGGGCTATCTCTCACCAGTTACCACAAACGTAGTAGGAAACGTCTTAAGACCAACTCTTTATAAGTAGATACGTATATTTTGAGAAACTTTCAAGTGTCCATAAGTTACCAAGAAGATTAAAACTTAATTAAAATTGAATCAAATAAATAAACTGAAACAAAATAAATAAATAGTGGAGCGAAAAATGAAGAATTTTTAATTTTAGACATTTATTAATAAGATTTTTATTTAAATTAACACTAAAATCAACTTTAAAATATCCAGATATTTTAAAGTTGATTTTAGTGAAATTACTTAGCATCTAATGTTTTGTACTACACAATTGAACAATGGACGTTCAAAACATAAGAGCAATAATTAGTGAGACGACAAAAGTGCATTCAATATTTTGAAATGAATAAACTGAAAATAATAACAAATTGTTTCATTAATCATACCTTTTAGCGTTATTTTCTACAGCGACTAGGATAACGGATAGACATACTTAAATATACATTTATGACTGAGGTATAAAAGAGCTCGTGCCTATCACAAAAAAACTTTGCTCCTTGTGAATTTTAATCCGCAACGGCAGGCAATGAATGATTTTTTTTAATGATTAATTTTAATATATTCATTATTACATTATACGAGTATTATTATTATAATAAGCAAGGTCGAATTGTTTATTTCCTGTTCCCATTATATTTAGGGGCGGTGCAG
Organism: Pyrausta nigrata; assembly: GCA_949316185.1. Lineage (NCBI taxonomy): Eukaryota > Metazoa > Arthropoda > Insecta > Lepidoptera > Crambidae > Pyrausta > Pyrausta nigrata. Next base: position 10,764,483 of record OX438955.1, on the reverse strand, counting down.
TATATTTATGTATTGGTATTTAGCAGGATTAAATAAGTAACTTTATATTTGACTTATATTCAATTGACAAAATATGTACAATGTGTCCCGTCACCGGTGTCGGAGCCTTCATTTGGTGACTAAGAAGAAAAATTGCTACTACTTTCTTTATAGGATTAACTGTAAAATCCTAAATTATTTTTTCACTTCCCTATACTATTTAGTAAATCGGCTAGGTACATTTGTATGGAAAGGTGATATTTTTGAGTCTGTTTTCGAGGTTCTTGTAACAGAGAAAAATGTTGCAGGGGAACCCATCTATCAACTGTTGAAGTCTCCGACATCCCGGACACACTGTATGTATACTATTAGTGGCATGTGTTTATGGGGAATTGATTTTATTGAAATTATTTTTAATTTTTTAAATTTAGCGTTATTCCGGTTGTGCACTCGCACGCCGCAGGGTTCGCTGACCATGATCTAGGATTTGGCAGATCAGGTAATTACAGTGGAGCGACTGCCATCTGACCTACGTTAAGGGGAACCTGACATGTGACCAGTGACACATTCAGTTGGCTGAATGTGCAGGTTTCCTCACGATGTTTTCCCTCACCGTAACAGCGTCCGTTAGTAAAAGAACTGATTAATGTATGTAGGTACAGAACTTAGACAAAGTCATTGGTACATGGCGGCACGTGGGATCGAACCCTGTTATGTTATATTATGAATGAATGTGAATATAATCCGGGGCGCTGACGACTACACACCAACACGGTCGTCTTTTAAATATTCATTATTTGACATTTAAACTACCTCTTTGAAATATTTAGCACGCCTTTGAGTGTATATCCAGCCTTATCACTACAGTCGTTTCTCTTAAGAAAGACGCATACATTATAGAGTAACTTGGATGTCGACGTCTTAAAAGCGCCTGGACCATTTTATTATTTTCATTTCTCCTGGCAAATGTATCTTGTAGTATGCTTCCAGGTGCTCCTAGAAGGAAAAGTGCGCTTTTCAAGGAATGGACTTGTATTTTTAGGGTTAAAAGTTTCTGTATAACAAGAATTGTTGGTGACCTATCTTTTAGGTGCTTTCGGCCAATAAAATAAAAATGATTGGGAAAGTAGAGTTGATTGAATTCACATCGTGTCCCTAGACTAAAATTCTATAATAATATCCGGTGAAAACAGTCGTATACATTACAATTAATAAACAATAACAATAAATTGTTCAAATTAAGCGTGAACTTGTGCTATGGTGACTAGGATAACGGATAGACATACAAGTAATATATTTGTAGTATATTAATGGAAGTGAATAAAACACTGCCACTTTAATAGATACCTACAATAAGTTATCCTTGAAACTTTGATAGTAACGTTCTATCCACTGTGATTGCTTTGCTACGATTTATTCTGCGAAAACTTATTCACTTTAGATATTTTTCATCAGGTTAGCGCCCGTTAAGTAATAAGTAGTCCCACTTATAAGGAGGTGTCACATTTCCTGTTGTGTGCGTAAAATTTTCTTGAGTGCTGCATAAGTTTAACTGCTGTATTCTGTGCTGCTGTTGTATTTATTTCACCTCCTTTCGAATTCCGAATAGTCGAGTATCTTAATCATACTGTTCTCGTCCAAAACTGTGTAAGACGTTTCGGTTCTGTCTGGTTTTAAAATTCAACTCGCGAGCTGAAGTGTAAGCGGCACGTGCATCGGCCGTATGTTATACTTACCCGTGAATAAGTAACGCGGGCCTGGTACCACTTGTTTTACATTTTGAGAACACGGACCATTGGAAACTGTTGGATAAGTTTACTTTTTGCTATTGAGTTAGCGCTTAACTTCACTGGCCTAATTGGAAAGTTTTAATTATTTACGTCGATTTAATTAGACGTCAGGCTGAAAGCCTTTGGTACATTTCTGCTAATTAAAGCTATAACTATGTAATTTAATTGAGAGATAGGCCTGCAGAGAAGACTTCGTACCTTACATATGACAATCATGACTTCCCCCCTTTTTGTTAGGAATTGAATAAAATTTAGGGTTTTCATTTATTACACCAATATCGTTTTCAGTTTCTTGACTTTAAATCTAGATAACAACAAAGAATGGGCAATGGAAAGACATTGGTGGTACGTAAACATTGCACTATTTCAACTTTTCTGTCTCGAGAAAATAACATAAGAAGATTTACGTAACGTATGTGGATAAAACAGATTAATACGTGACAGTCCGCAAAAATAAGTACCTTATGGCCGGTTGCCACATAATGACAATTTATTTATTTATTCGTTTTAGTTATGCAGTGGACGAACAAAACGCCGTAAGTGACAATCGTCATTAGAGTAACTTTTTCTGTGGACTGTCACTTGTAATAAAATACATTTGAAAATTTTGTCAATTTTTTTAAGCGTGTCCACGCTAATCCATTGTTCCCGGATAGTGCAGCATCCAACAAATATTTGATATCGGCGTAACTGCCATCTTGCGACGGACGCTTTACACAACCTGCAGTCCCGATGCAAGCGTGTTGCAGTCGGCAGCACGTCAGGTTACTCATTTGAAATACGAAAACAATTTTTATTACGTAGGCAATAGAGGCGGTCTCAAGTCAAAGTTGGGTAGTCTGACGTGCGACCGTGTGTAGGCCTTGCACTAAATGTAGGCAAATGTAGACGACAGACATGGAGGTGGATTTTATAGTGCGATCAGATAAAATATTCCGTCATTGGGAGCTAAAAAGTAGGGAAACGTCTTCTATAGCAGCAGTGGATCTTTGTTCCTGTCCTGCGACTACATTAAGACTAAGTTGTTCGCTCACCTTTTAACAGGTTGTCCCCGTTTTGACTCAAAACGCTACGACCATCTCGCTACATCAAATACTCACAATTCATCACCTTACAGTCTATTTCTGATGTCATTACGATACAGTATACATTAAATTCCTTCAACATATATAATATAATTAAACTAAAACAATTTAACAACACATATACCAGACGCAAACAAACACACCCGAAATTAACTCACATCTGAAATACTGCAGTGTAAACCTGCAGTGATAGCACTGCAGATTCAGTGGAACACCACATGGAATCATTAAAAAAACATATAGTTATACTGTGACAGATTTGATATTGCACTTGAAAAAATTAGCACTGAGGCGGGAATGGAACCTGTGTTCACCACATACCAGATTGCCTATATAGATAACTCGTCCATCCAGACGTTGGCACACCAACTTTTTAAGTGGTTCTTTACGCTGTAATGCCGCGTTGCTTTAATCAATTTTAAAGGGTTTACACCCTCAATACCTGGAGCTTAAGGGCTCTTTCAATTTATGCGTTTCTTGACGGCCGGCTGCGGTGCGTTTATCGTACCGCATACGGACGGTCGTTTGTTTTCATACAAAACGCGCGGTGCGGCAACAGTGCGGCGTCGGTACCGAAAACTCGGTTCTCTACTCGGTTCTAAATTACACTTGCAAAATTGTTACCTACTGAATCGTAATAGAATAATCTGATTATGACATGTAGCCTATACTAGAACTGTCAGTCATGATATTTGATTACGATTCCATTACAGTTTTGCTAATGTAATTTAGCAGATTTAAGTTCTTGGGCGATTGCAGCGATGAATGTGCGGGTTCGATTCCCATCTCAAGCGGTCATATTTAAAAAGCACTATGTTAATTTTTAGATTGCATAGTTAAAGGTTAAAGCCAACAAAAAATAATTTTATTTTGATACCTGTCTAAAAATGAAAAGTCTACTAAATGCTGCTATTGTGCAGTGCTAGTATTTCTAATATTTAGACAATGCTAGTCTATCAAGGGGGCTTGGCAAAGTTGCTTGGCTTTAGCATCTGCGCTTGGTCGCAGTTGAATAGGGATTCCTAATTTATAGAGCCAGGGGAATGATATTGTGTGAAGTTATTTTCGGTGCCAGCGGCCTATTCAGGGCATTTTGCTGCAGTGCTGCTGTAGTAGTCACATTTTTGGTAACTAGGCTGTTTAAGACACATAACAAATCGTTGCCCGAACGTTTATCTCAATAGCACACTATCTCATAAACAGATGACGATAAGGTATGTATTCAGTGGCCTCCAGGCTACTGAAAGGAGAATGTTCATTCAGGTAGGTAATTAAAAGGCGTGGGTTCGATTGCCAACCGGTTAATCATGATCATCATCATTACTAGCTACAGGACGTCCACTGCTGAACATTGGCATCAGGCCTGCCTCATATATTTCCAAAATGACTCGTTACATGTGGCCTGAATCCAGCGCGATCCTGCAACCTTTGGTCGTCTGTCCATCTTGCCGGTGGACGCCCTATGCTACGCTTTTGTTTTTTTTCCAATCACGAACCTATTAAAAACTTCTGTGCCGCTTAGAAGCTACCATCCTCCCACCAGAGCCTGGCGCCAGTGTTCTATGTGTTCCGTCGGTGAGTGGGAGTTCCAGAACCTTCTGGGTGAGCTCGCTCCACCGCCGACTCTGTCTACGCCACGTCGGAGTCAAGAGTAAACCCATTCCAAATAAAAAACACCTGTCTGCTCCAACAGTTCCTCTTGCAATGCGCCCTGGCCACTACCACTTTAGCATGAGCTTAACCAATTCGGTATGTAAAGTAAATAACAACCTTTGGTCATTTCAAAACCATTTAGAGATTTTATGCCCATAATCACTATACACAGTTACTTAAACCACCTCAAATTGAAAGACGGGGCTTATTTTTACGAAAATACGTAGTATAATTTATCCTTCATATACCCTCTAAACACACCGGAAACCGACATATGATGTTACTATTTGCATGTGAGAGAGTTTCCAATCGAGAAAAAAGTTTGCTTCTAAAGACAATCCTGTTAATATCGGCGGAAGTCGTCATATGCATGCTTATGACGACACAAATTAAATTTTTCTATATCTAATTACAAAATAACTACTGAATAAAAAGTCAAAATACTCAAATTACTTTCTTAATTTAGTCTTTACTTCAAGGAAAACATATAAAACATATACCTTTAAAAATTACTTGACATACCTAAATTCGGTAAGTAAGGAATACGTAAGAATGTATTGTGATCATAGTGATTAAGTATGTTCCATTCATACAGATGATACAGAATGAAGATAATTATATACTTAATTTGATAACGCTATTTATGTCGGTGATAGTATGAGTGTCCTATCTGGAAAGTATACAATTTAATCGATAAGTCAGTAATAACCTCTTCTGTGTTACCAAGGCAATGTAACACAAGTACACCTTTTTCTTACAATAACGAAATTGAAACAAATTTTAAAATATTCGTAACAAAGACATTTTTCCTCGAACATTACAAAAGCAAGTATAAGATGCTCTTTTCATTTGTTGGACTTCAGTTGGTACTCCTGCTGATTACACAAAGTCTTCTTAGTACTTTAGTACTCTTTGACATCCCACTATAGAGGTTATAGTGCAGCATCGGGATCAAAGACCCTCGGACATGATTCCGGTATAATAAGAAAATCTGGTAAAGATAATAATATATATAATATAATAATAAATAAATTGTTTCAACAAAGACACCAATTACCTAGCCCCAAACTAAGCGTGAGCTTGTGCTATGGTGACTAGGATAACGGATAGAAATACTTAAATACATATAAACATCCATGACATAGGTACAAATGCCCTTGCTCATCACACTAACATTTGCCCCTTGCGGGATTCGAACCCGTAACCGCCTGGTTTAGTAATGCGGTGCGCGAACGACTACACTAAGACGGTCGTCGGTCAGATTATAATGATCTGAATTCGATAGTTTATTACGACCCACTAAACCAAAACAAGTCATATATATATTATTATTATATGACATGACGGATGTTATTCTCCTATTGAAGAAGATGATGAACTTTTTTCATCGACTGCAAAAATGTGAACAAATAAAAATATTTTTTATTACACTTAAGTATATGTATTTGCAGTGAATATATTTAGACCCACTTGTTCACATACGGAGCAGCGAATCTGGATTTGTTAAAGGCCTATTTCTGAGTTGAAAGCCCACATGCACCGGTCCGGATTAGCTTTTTCGGATAAGCGCAAGTGGAACTTCCGGATTAGCTAATCCAGAATTGTGCAAGAGGGCTTTCAACTCAGATAATAGGTCTTGAATAAGTCCGGAATAGCTTATCCAGACGTGGCGCAAGTGGGCGTTACATTAGTTAAGTTGTGTTAAGAGGAGCTGGAGGTGCAAAAGAATTACCCTAATCGACAATCAACACAAAAAATTATCAAGTAGTTGTACCGCCAAATCAATAACTCATTATCTACATGATACGTTATCTGCTGGCATGTGGGACCAATAGCAATTCAAATTTATTGCGATTGCAAAGGGATAATATTTTGAAACGGTGCGTTAAATTTTTTAGTTTATTTTATTTGGGACAACAACAGTTTACACAGTTAAACAAAGTATAAATAAAGATAATAAAAATATAAAAAGCCAAAGATCGTAGGTTTAAATCCTACTCGTGTGCGAATTTCCGGTTTCTTATTTAAACTTATACAAATAGGAAATAACACTGTGCGTGTTAAAAATATATATTAAAAACTAAAAATAATAAAAATGAGATAGGTCATTGTGAAACCCACACCATTATCCACGCATCGACGCGAAAAACGTCTTTTTCTTTTCATCCATGTATCTACGTGTTGTTATCTCGCTTACTCAACGCATAACAGTTTATTGGAACTAGTTATATACCCACATATAAGTATTGGGCAAGCTTGAGTTTCCTTACTTTATAATCACTGTAGAAATACTGTAAGATCTTAGTAGAGTGCGAGTAATTGGTGGTTACATTTGTGCCTTCTGACTCATCAGCGATTACGACCTTAAAAAAAATGTCTCATATAATAGTAAATAATTTTATGATGAAATGTGATATTTCAAGTTTCAGTGCAGGCTTGGGTTTCCATATTTTATATTATAATAACTGTGTCGTGTCCGACAGCTCTTACAACGGCCTACCCACAGGCCAGAGCTGCGGCTTGCAACGTTCCCGCATTAATAAAGATTACCCGGTATTAATATTCTCAAGAACATTTCCGAGAACGGATTACGGGATGCAATCTCCTTACAAAAATCTTGCTCAACCGTAAAACGCTTACGGTTGAGCAAGATTTTTGTAAGGAGATTGCATCCCGGCCTTATTCTTTTAGTCATCCGTATTTAAAAACCCTGTTCGATTAAAAAGAAAGTGATAACTGTGCTCAAATAAACAATTAAATGATGTGGTTTTTACGCCCTTTCATTTGATATGTGGCCTAAGGTGCTACAAGGGTGGGGACGCTTTTTCCTAATGTTCTTTAAACATCTCGACTACTCTTTTAAAGTAGGTACTTTGATAAAATAATTAAGTAGTCCACTACAAAATTTTAATAACTTCCTCATAGCTGACTACATCAACTATAATAATAATATGTACTAACTTAGCCACCACGATTTGACTACATATAAGTCCGTGTCATTTAACAGTGCATAAAAAGTCATTGACCCGTCACCTGCAGACCGTCATCCGTGTACCACTGCACGCCAGTATGTGAAGCGCGGCGGACCTAACTATAAGCTGTAGCGATACGAATCTATCTAACAAATGAACATCGGTACGGGTCGACCTTGAACCCAAAAATTGGCATGTGTCACCAACTTTTTTTAATAGCTGTTAGTAAGATAAATGATACGTATCACAAGGTTTCAGCGGTCAGGGTGAACGACCTTTTATGACGTACAGTCGACCAAATTGAATCATGACCCACCTTATGGTCATTTTTCTACTGTCATTCTATACAAGTAGGTTGAAATTCGCTTGAACATACATTTCCTAGAAACGAACCTGTTATCATTTTATTAGACACTGACAGTTACTGACAAGGCTATGATCGCTATATGTACAAATAAGTTTGTATGAAAATCGGCGAGAACTTAGGTAAGGGTTGCAATGCAACACACAGGTAGGTAGGTAGATATTTGGGATTCGGCACAGCCGGGCGCCAAGTCTGTATCGGGAACCAGTTTCTTCATAAAAGTTCCACTGGAACTTGTGTTAGCCATGATGAAATAAAACAGTATACTTAGTTGAAGACTATAATATTTATTTTAGGTATATATTTAACAAGTGGCATTAAATTGGTAAAGTGAAAAGTGACCCAATTAGACGACTACAAATGTCACTTCCCCATCCAAACCCCACAAATTTTCTATTGGATTAAGATCTGGGTACCTAGACGGCCATGGTATACGAGTGAATTCATCTTCATGCTGGGTAAACCAATTCGAGACAATTCTGGCAATATGCACTGGACAGTTATCATGAACAAAGGAGAATACTGGCACTTCTTCACGCAAGTAAGCTGTTCACAAAGTCGATAACATTGATTCTTCCAATAAATTGACATAGTTTATAGTGTTATGACGAGGAGAAATTTGAACAAGTTCTCCGACATTTCCGGCATCCATCCAGGCACACATGTTAGCTGAAATTCAGCCGGATAATTGGTTGGGCACTACGTGATCCTCTGTGTATCGCGTGTTATCGTAACGCCACGAAGTTAAGCGACCATGTTGAGAAGAGCGAAATGATTTCTCGTCTGTAAAGATGTTATTCGTAATAGTGTTGCATTTCCGCTCTCTGTTGGTTCGTGATTCAATGAACGCCATAATTATGTCGTCGTTTGTCTTCGAGGGTACCCTTTTTAGCATGCCGTCTGATCCAGGTTCTGACTGTGTTCCGACTTATTCTTAGCTCTTTTTTCTGCCGAAATGGCCATTATACGATTTGTTTGTAGATATTGACTTAGATTTTTATAAAATTTCAGACTTACTAGATATATTTGACATCTGTCACACGACGTTTTTTATTTCTTAAATTATAATACATTTTTCTTCGTAGTGAAAAGAGTTTGGATTATGGACTTATTTTAAATTCATATTAAGACTGGTTTATCTAAAACATGTCTAGTGCAGTGATAATAAAGGTTAAACTTGCATAGATCTCTGACCCATAATGACGCATTTTTATTCATGTTTAAAACGTACATGTGCAACATGCATGACAGCGAAGAAAACTTTACTACATTAATGAATACAAAGGAATAATCGGCAAAGTGGGTCATGATTCAATTTTGTCGACTGTACATACATAGCTTTATGTTGTAGTGACAGTTAAATAAATGGTTTCATAAAGCCAATTATTTCAGGTTCGCAGATATTATACAACAGTGAGTTTCCATGACATAAATCAAAAGGGTTGTTATGTACATATCCTACAATCATCGTTTGTGCTATTCTGTTCCAAATTACAGCTTTTTTACGCCGAAAGAGCCTGAAATTCATTCAACAACACGAGTTTTGCCAAAAAGCTTTTCTTTAAAAGGCATCGGTGATTCGGCACCGTTGCCAACTCCCATAATATTACATGAATCTGGAATTAGCATCGAAACAGCTGCGCGAGCTGTAAAAAACATCGGCCATAATTCGGTCACTTAATAACCGGTTCTCACTGGTTTGGACCGGTTCTCGCCAGTATAAAGTGATTCAGTACCTACTCCGGAAGATAGCCGTGCTCTCTGCCAAATCTACTTAAACTAAGAGCACTTTGCGATCTTTTTTTTCAGCGCTGTGGGCAAAGACTAATCGGCCGGTTTAAGGCTGAACAGATTAATGCTTCGCAGTGATTTTCGGTATTATTCTGAGTTATGTACATTAGTTGTTTCACTAACCGATGCTCTTACGGTGAGGGAAAACATCGTGAGGAAACCCGCACATTCAGGCAACTGAATGTATAACCATGATCCAAAACTGGTCAGGTTTTCCTGGTAACAGGGTCACGAAGTTCAGATGGCAGTCGCTCCATTGTAATTACCTGATCTGCCACAACCTTGATCATGGTCAGCGGACCCTGGGCCCTCGCATAAGAGAGCACAACCGGGATAACGCTAGGATGATGGAAGTAATTTTCGGTATTCAAATTCGAGAGGGATGAAGGTCTTTATTGTAATGTTAAGGGTACTTTAGCAGTGTTAGACCTGAGTTCACCAATTTTTAAACAGCTAAACGTAGTAGTTTGAAGGTTTATTTGACACAATTGCCATCCATACTAATATTATAAATGCGAAAGTGTGTCTGTCTGTTTGTCTGTTATCTCTTGACGCTTAAACCACTGAACCGATTGAGATGAAATTTGGTGAGGAGACAGTTCGAGACCCTGGAAAGGACATAGGTTACATTTAGTCGCGGTATAAAAACATTAAGGGGGTGAAATGGGGGGTGAAAGTTTATATGGGAAATCAAACTCTTGCGGGCGAAGTTGCGGGGAACCACTAGTACCAAATATGTCAAACTATATTATAACGGCTGTTTTAAAATTAAACCTTTGTGAACTTGACCCATTATCAACTACGATGTTACATGTTACTAACCATAGTTATGATTACCAAATGATTTTGCAATGCAAGAATCATACATGTTGATGCAATAGACTTTTCGAGCAGATTTATTGTGAATGGATTTTCTCGAATCTTAAACAGCAAAATTTTGTATTCAGTTAAGTGCTAATAACAGAATCTTGAAGATTAGAATTACCTAGTAATAAACTTGTGTGTAAGATTAATAGTACTAGCTTCTGCCACGTAAAGAACTTGGTATCAATTAATACTACTTAAGGACTAATTTACTTTAATATTCTAAACATTCTATGTATATCTACTCGATCTGGCAATGACATTCTAAAAGGAAAGGGAAAGACGAAACATTTGATTTTTTCATTACATTTTCATAACATGAATAGGTAGCTAATGTTTCCTTCTATAACCGATATCACTTCTTTTTTCGTCTCGATTCTGCCGTTAAATATATTTTTGAGGTCCAATACTCAGCGACTAAAAGAACATCAGTACCTAAATCACGTGGAAGGATCTGCCTACCCCGGGCAACGACATCACAAACTCTAGTTTGTGATGGCGGCTCAACGATCTTATCAGCTTAAGTAATAAAAAAATAATTATAAGTTAAGCTGATTTCATCTTAACTGAAATATTTGTAAAAATATTTCCATCGGATACATGCGGGTACGTTCCCCAAGTATTGATGAAATCGAACGCCGGCTCACTGGCGTAGCAAGCACTCGCGAAAATTCGTCAGCTGACTAACGTCCTCCGTAGCTTAGTTGGTAAGAGCACTCGCCCGGATAGCGAAGGGACGTGGGTTCGAGTCCCACCGGATGACAAAGTCGATTAATTTTTGTGAGCGAAATTCAATTTGATCTTAATCAGCTATGGTAGGTATATGGTAGGCTCCGTATATAATCTGTGGCTTCGTTAGGTGCCGCCTGGTAGCTACCACCCTTCCACCGGAGCCCGGTGCCAAGCAGCTTGGTGTGTTCCGTCGGTGAAAGGGAGTGCCAGAACCTGGCTTAGTCTAGAGTCAAGAAAAAACGCATTTCAAATGCTTAAAAAAACTTGCTGCTGACTCTGCGGTATAAACTACTCTGTGCAACTAAAATCAAGGATCCTAGAAGTGAAAGGAGACACTAACACTAAAAAAAGGACCGTGCCCGGCAAATTGATTGCTTTCAGCTCTTTAACGGTCGCTATAGGTACTACTTTTTATGTGTACATTCTTTTTACTTTTTTTTTGTGCCTATTATGTGTTGTAAGTGTACACGTATTGAGATTTTGACTAAACTCTTCTTTAGATGATACGATATACCTACTATGCCCTTAGACAATTTAAAAAAGTTATAAATTATCTAAGACCCGAGTTTATCAATTTTCAAACAGCCGAGAAACCTTGATGGACGGATATTATGACATAACTCCCATCCATACTAATATTATAAATGCGAAAGTGTGTCTGTCTGTCTGTCTGTTACCTCTTGACGCTTAAACCACTAAACCGATTGATGAAATTTGGTATGGAGACAGTTGGAGACCCTGAAAAGGACATAGGCTACATTTAGTCGCGATATGAAAACATGGTGGTGAAATGGGGGATGAAAGTTTACATGGAAAATCCAACTCTTGCGGGTGAAGTCGCGGGGAACCACTAGTACAAAATATGTCAAATAATATTATAACGGGTGTTTAAAAGTTAAACATGTTTTGGTGTACTCGAACCTAAGACTATGCCTAATAACTAGTAACACGTATCACAAATCCACAACTAACCTTGACGTTGTCTGTTTTTAAAACTCTTAATATTTTGCCAAAAGTTATGATAAGCAATTTCAACGGAAGTAGTGAGTATTCTTCGTCCGTCCATCGGAAATAAAGTCAGAATCTAAACCAATTTCCTCCACAAAGGAACAAGATGCTAAGCTGCTACAGTTCTAGACAGAAAGATGGCTGGCGTTAGATCAATTTTAGATAAAAACCATCTTAGCTCTCTTTCTCTTTATGCAAAATAGACAATGCTTTTGTTTGCAAAGCAATAGAGCAAAACGTAGAGGGATCACTTCTGTGTGGATCTAGTCCTATTTAGGGATAGATTTAAATTGAGATGATAAATCCCGAGGTACGGGCTGTAGGACTGTTTTTCTAACACGGCCAAGTTGCGTAGCGAGAAAAGTGAATTAAATAAATAAGATAGCTACATTTCATGTTTTTTAAAAACCGGCCAAGTGCGTGTTGGACTCGCGCACAAAGGGTTTCCGTACCATTATCTATACAACATTAGACACTATTTTACGACTTTTAAAAATCACGTTTGTATGGGAGCAGCCTTTGACTGTGTTAGATAGTCAAAGGAAAGCACCCCTAATTTTTTAAAATTGATTATACAACCTAATATTCTGTGAATTGGTCAAGCGTCTACCTGTTGCCGTCATTGATATAAAGCAAAAAACGCCAAAAACTCGTTTGTTATATGTCTCCGAATTTCGACTCCAGTGGCCAGTCTCAATCAACAGAGATTAGCCGACTGCGCGGGAGATATTATAGTGCACAATTGTTGACTGCCTTGTTGGTCTAGTGGTCAGCTCGCTGGGTACTATCCACGAGGACCAGGGTTTGAATCCCGGGTCGGACCGAAAAGTGTTTGGTTTTTCTGTCTTGAAATAACTCAGACACAGCTCCGGAGTCAGGAAGTTGGTGGTGTTAACACCCCCGTGCCTCGGAAAGCACGTTAAGCCGTTGGTCCTGCGCCTGATCTCTCTACGGTCATGTCGGACTGCTGTCTCCCCTAATTATGAGAGTAAAGGAACAAGAGTGCACCTGTGTATTGTTATATTGGAGCACCGTTAAATATTTTATTTATTCTATTTTTAGTAGTATTTGTTGTTATATCGGCAACAGAAAAATATCATCTGTGAAAATTTAAACTATCTAGCTATCACGGTTAATGAGATGCAGCCTGGTGACAGACAGACATACAGCGGAGGCACAGTACCTAATAGGGTCCCGTTTTTACCCTTTGGGTACGGAACCCTAAAAATCAAACGGCTAAAAGGCATTTAACATGATAAGCTTTCTAATTCGTAAGTAATTTGTCATTTTCGATCAAAATTCATTGGGAGTTATTTTTTTAAAACCAACCATAGACGGCACTCTTAAATGATCTTTAGGTACAATTTAATGCTAAAAAACTTTTAAAAAGGTAAATATGTATTTACTTACCTCGCGACCACGCTTAGTGCAGATAGATCGAAACGTGCTCTTACATTCTGGGTGAGAAAAAAGGAAATATTAGCTTCTACTTTGACAAATGTGCATTGAAAGCAAAAGTATTATAACTTTTTGGAATGACGTGTTCTGAAAAGAATGAAAAAATACATGACTGGCAGGTTTTTTAATTGAAGTGATTTTATGCGTGACTTCCTTCATGCATCAATGAAAACTTCCTACAATCCTGTTGAATTCCGTTCTGACAAAAGCACTTCTCGAATGCAGACTTTTAAATGTTATCAGTGTTATTACAAAAAAAAAAATAGACCAGGTTTAAAATAGGTCTGAATATTAGCCGACAACAGAGGAATGAATGACAGCACATTCGTGACATAACCTAATAGAGAAACGCTATTCTAATTGGCTAGCTAATAGCTTAATCCTGGCTTAAACCCGGTACTAAGTTTTTTGTAATAACGGGGTAATATGTCTTAAAATAGAAATACCTTTCTGTACCTGCATTTATTCACACTTTGAAAAAGAAAAATTTGTAGCATATTATGTGGTTGTTAAACATAGACTTGTCTTATTTTAATTAAGCATTTTGAAAATACTTATTTTGTATTTTAAATTAGAAATAGGTAATAAGAAAATTCTTGATTTTGAAATCCATTTGCGAAATTCAAAGCTTTAAATTGCAAAATATTATTATGTACCTACTTAATAATAATGTTGCACATACGTGTAATAAAATTAAAATTTTAATTATCACGGTTACGAAGGCTTAATTTTTTGAGTGGCATTTATTATCATATTTCTTGATTAATATAAATCGTATAAAATTCTCCCACTCTTTTAGCTGACTCACTACACGTCGATGATTTTTGCAATACTTATTGGTACTAATTTCCAATGATAATGTGTGTAATAATAAGATAGGTAACAAGTAAGTAGATAGCTACGTGTATTCATATCCACATTGATTGTACATTATCTTGTAAAATAAACTCAATTTGCAATTTTAGAAGCAGCAATACAACAGCAAATTATAATAAATTTTATAACCAAAGTTTTTACTATTATATGTTATACTAATATTTTTTTTACACATTAAAATTATAACACACGTATTAATTACCCAATTAGTACTATGTAATTAAACAAAATAAAAAACTTGCTATTGACTAAATAAAAAAACCGTTATAATAATAAATAATGAACTGCACTTACCTATGTACGTACCTGTAAACTCATGGTACCGAGTTTACGGCGGTTTTACTCGCTAGCAGGACGTAAAAAAGTGTATGGAAAATTGCACAGCGCCTCTAGTAGTTACTTGAAAAACTAAAATTTTCAATACACTTTTTTTACGTCGTCGCTAGCGAGTAAAACCACCGTAAACTCATGGTAACGGTACAGTACCTTCTTATTTTGTGAAATATTCGCACTTCAGACACATTCGTGGTTTTGAAACATCCAACTTCAATATTCGTGGACTTGAACGCACAATACCGATTGTGACATCATTGGCTGTCTCGCTTACACCCATGAGTGAGAGGGACGGTAATACTATTCAATATTGAGGTCATGCGTACTACACCGCTCGAGCGTTATGAACGGTTCTTTCGCCAAACCTCTCGTCGGTCCCATGGTGTAATGGTTAGCACTTTGGACTCTGAATCCAACGATCCGAGTTCAAATCTCGGTGGGACCTATCATTTTGGAACTTCCTTTTTTTTTCTTTTTTTTTTGCACGGCCTACAGCACAAACGGCTCGACAGTTTTTGACATATTATGTGTGTCGTTGAATTTGTCAAAATTGTGAGAGAGTGACATAGGCTATATACATTTTAAAAATGACGCACGCAAATAGTAATAAAGGGGGAGGGAGGATTTCCTTAGCATAGCAATATGGGTATCAAATGAAAGCCAGTAAAGAGATCATTTCTAAAATAAAAATTTTTTTGCAGTCTGGTATTTTGTTTTGAATAATAAATCTAAAAATAATAAAATAAAAAACGGTAACTTAAAAAACTAAAAAACAAAAAAATTGTAGCAGTCGGTACCTATGTTAGAAAGTCAGCCGTCTCGTTAGTAGATTGGAGTAATTTGCAATGTAATATGAAGGTAGGTATGTGCTCTAAATTCACTAAGCCTCCATTTCTACAATGGGTCCCGACTGCTACAATTTTTAATATGGGTACCAATTTAACCCGGGTATGTCCTCTATCTTGTTTTAGGGTTTTTTAATTTCCAATTGCAAAGAAAAGCAGTCGGGTTTTTTAGTTTTTTAAATTACCGTTTTTTATTGTAGGTATTCATAAAACATACCAAAAGCCTTATAACCTAGGTATAACTGGGTATAACTAAATATAGTACGAGTACTGACTACTTATTATGGAATATGTACCTGTATGTGTGTTGTGTATGCCAAAAAATGAAGAGGTTTGATAGTAAAGACATTATTAACACATGTGTATAAACATAATTGAATACTATCGTTTATCAGCAAAGTTATTAAGGTTTGTGTTTATCCCAAAAAATCTATAAATTTATGGACATAATATGAAGTTTATAGTGGCATTATTGAATACCTACTAGGTATCTTACTCTGGCATAGGAAAAAAATATTATAAAGATAGATATCACGTACGGATTTATTAAATGAAGTTCTAAAATTATTTACCATGAATGATACATTTCAATAATAACTAATTGTTTTTTGCAATAACATCCTTAGATAGGTTATCTTTTGAAAAATAACTTACGGTTTTGAATGTATGACTTATGCCATTAAAAATATAATAATTTGTTTCACATGTTCCCTATAATATATTAAATCTCCGTAACCTTTCGTTACTCAAAAATTAATTGATGGAAATAAATTTTACAATGTTATGACGTCCCATTTGTTGGAATAACGTCACTGACGTGTGTTGAGTTTCCTTATTTCAAAATTTTGTATAAATTTTCAAATCAAAGAAGTTTTATGTTAATAATTTTATTTACTCGTACTATGTTTGATTTACCCTCAGGATTTACCAATAATTATGGAATTTTGTAGATTGATTTTGGATTTTTATTTTTAATGTTTTGACTATGCACATATCATAAGTATCTCGTACTGGCAGCCTTATTTTTTTTTGCCATTAATAAAAAAACCGTTGTATATTTGGAGACCACGGCTAACATATTGAGTTTCAAGGTGGTCACCGGACCCACAATCAATATATTTTCTATTGTGTCTACTAATAGTGTCGTCGTGGCAGTCAAAGACATTCATTTTAAAAAACATTCCTCTAACAAGAGGCCCTATCCGTAACGTGCCTAAAATAACTATTGAGATAGCTCCTGAATGAATAGGTAATTTTTTTGGTTCGTCCAATAGTGCCTTAATTGTAATCATATTATGAGCCAATATTGATTGATTTATTGACTTTCATAAGTGACATTTTGTGTCCTAAGTTGAATAAATTAATTTATGACTTTTGACAGCTTTAAAATACTTTCATTCAAGGATGGCCACACATGGGTACTTGCTATTGTTTAAATATTATTTCTGCTATTTTAAGTGGAACACAAAAAAAAAGGAAAATATATGGATGGCCCAATTTCGCCCAAAAAAATAATCGACTGTGTCATCCACAGTCGATTAATTTTTGTGGGCGAAATTCAATTTGATTTCGTAAAAATGTATGGAGTGATAATTTTTTTATAAGTATAGGCTGATAAGCTTTAGTATAAGAAGCTGCATGAAGAAACATCGGCGATTTTTTCTAGTAAAAAATATAAAATATTTGACATCAAACAACTAAGGAAAAGCCTATTTGGGGAAGCCTAGCCAAACAAATAAAATGATAAGTCGTCGCTACTATCTATTTGCACAGACTTTCATTAAACTTCATAAATCAAAATTAATCTTGTAAGGACACGCCTCAGTTAACAGATCTTTAAGACAAAGCTCTATTACTCAAACTTAAGTAACACTTAAGACTTCGATCAACTATAGGTACGTGTAGATATTGCATAAAACATTTGGGAGACTTTAAATCTAGGTATGCTTTTTCTCGCAAAAACTTCAATGTTACCTATAATTATCATTTGTTGTTATGTATAGCTCACTGCCACGTAAAACGACAGGTAAAAAAGTTGTGTCATGTTAATTTTGCAAGGCGTAAAGACAGATTTTTTTTTGGTGGCTACAGTAAATCATCTTTTTATATCTTTTAAAAAAATATCTTCGATAAAAATACCAGATAGAAAATATCTATCGGTTAGGTAATTTTTATACTTAAAATGTTACATGTGTAAAAAGGGTCAGTCAACTTTTCGTTGTTTCTTAATATTTTCCAAATTACAAGTTAATCTGGTTCTTGTGTGAAGGTAAAAATATTTTATATTTTAATTAACCCTTAAATAGGTATGGTCACGTCTATCATATCATTAAAACAATACTAAAACAAAGAAAAAAGTGGTGACCACCGGATCACCAAAACAAAGTACCTATGTAAAAAATGATTTGTCCACTGGGACAAACCATTTTTTCCATACACAATTAAGTTCCCTGAGTCACTAACTTTGCAGATAGGTTATCAAATATAAATGATGTCAAAGTGTTGTAAATGGTAGGTTAATAATCTGAAGACTTGAATGCAAGGGTTAGTTATTAAATTTATTTCGGGTCTTATCATGATAAAACGTTTTTTGAGAAAGGGTCGAAAACAGGTTACAACGAAAAGTTGATTGACCCAAAAAGATAAATTACCATAGCAGGTTGTAATATATGTTGTTATCTTATTAAATTATTAATTTCGATGAAAGGAATGACAAGATTGTTTACAATTATTACCATGTAACAAAAAAAAATGGCGACAAAAGCGTAGGATATCCTCGTGTTAATCATCTAAGATTGAAGTACTTTAATCGCGTTGAGGGTGACGAAATTGACTTTTTTGAGAGTGCCCAATACCTTAATTTATGTACCCTCGTCTTGATGCTGAAAAAGGTCTTGGGTTCGGGAACTGGAAATTAAAGATCGCAGTTTTAGATGAGCTCATGAGTGACATCAATGGACCGATGTTACGGTTTTTAACCTATCTAACGTCATGAATTTAGTTTTTTTTTTTATTTAGATTGCAAAGTGAATGCTGAAAAAAAAATGGCAATCTAAATCAAAAAACCAAATTTATGGCATTAGCACATAATAAGTACTTTAAGACATTGGGCTCAATTCCAATGCGCCCTGTCTAAGAATTAATTTAGGTTTAGTCTCTCTCTTTCACTATCAAATAAGCGAAAAGAGACAGACTACAATAATTTAGAAACGTCAAATTAAGTAATGCGATTTCTTACGTATTTGTACAAGTTTTTGCGGGTTTTTGTCTAACTTTAGTCGTCATCGAATGACATCCCTACTAAATTGTCTATGGGTTCTCTAATTTTCTTAGCAGCGGACAGCTAGTTTAGTTTGTTTAGTCTGACGTTTCTAATTTAATAAAGTCTGTCTTTTTTAGTTTGTTTGGCAGAGAAAGAGAGTGACTGAACCTAAATTTAATCTTAGACAGGGCGCATTGGAATTGAGCCCAAGCAATTACTTTGAGGTGCTTGTGGCGCAGTGGCGGCAGCGCTTTGGTAGTGATACCAAAAGTTAAGCAACCCACGGCGCGGTCGTGATTGGATGGGTGACCATTCCGACCATTTAAGTGACGTCCATGACAAGCATCTCCGTGCTTCGGAAGGCACGTTAAGCAGTTGGTCCCGGCTAATATCTGTGGTATTAGTCGTTAAGCCTAGTCAGAGGCCCTAGGGCGGCTTGATAACTTCTGACAGTAAAGTTTGTCACTTGCCTAACATACACCCCTCCACCAATCGGCACTGAGCCCGCGTGGTGAAGTATGGCTCGTTCCTCCTCATAGTTGAGGTGAGGCCTTTTCCCAGCAGTGGGATCTAATAGGCTGACTTATATAATTACTTTGCAATGAAAAGATTAGATATTGCGTTTGCAGCGTTAAGAAGCACTTTAACATTTAGACAGGCTTTGCTAACGTCTGGATGGCGAAGTGGTTTGGCAATCGCCTGGTATGCGATGCACGCGGGTTCAATTCCTGCTTCAAACGATTTTTTTTAAAATGCTTCTTATATTTGCTCTAATAAACATTTAAAATACACTTCCATCCTTGTACTAACTGTTATTTTAAAGGTACACATCTGTAGCGACCGAAGACTGCAAGCGTGTAGGCCGCACTGCTCTAAACACGTGTACAGCAGCAGCACGTTAGGTTACCCATTCAAACTACAAAAATTGCTTTTAGTACGTAGGGAATAGAGGCGGTCTCTAGATCAAAGTGGGGTGGTCTGACGCGAACGTGCGGCCGTGTATAAAGTGGCTCACTCAGACTATACTTTTATTGTAAAACCACCCCTATGACAATAATATAAAGTACCGCAGTGTTTAGCGTATGTGCTGACATCAATGGATTTAAACGAATACCTTGTTATTCCAAAAACTTAGTACCGGGTTTAAGACAGGACTAAGCTATTAGCTATACAATTAGAAAAACGCTTCTCTATTAGGTTATACCATAACGGTGTTAATACATAAAAGTTGACCAGGTTTAAAATGGGTCTGAATATAAGCCGACAACAGAGGAATGAATGACACATTTGTGACATAACGTATTGGAGAAACAATTTTCTAATTGGCTAGCTTATAGCTTAGTCCTGGTTTAAGCCCGGTACACTGAAAAAAAATATTGGTTAACAGTAACCAAAATTTGGCTTACTAGTAGCCAAATCTAGTGACTTGCGAACTTCTGTATTATCAGTAACAAACAAGTTTTGTTACTGATAGCCAAAAGATTGTTTACATGTAACAAACATTTACTTCCCTACAACGAAACCTTCAACTAACAAAACTAGTTTGGTTGATCCTTTTTTCCAGTGTAGGTACGTTAAGGTAGGTAGGTAGGTACGGTAAGTTTTTGTAATAACGGGGTTACGGTTTTTATGCGAGATTTTTTTAATTTTATGGCCCAACTGTCCTATTGCGTCGTCGCTGCGCAGAATTCACACATGAAATGGGTTTTTAGAAATTTCACGTATGAAAATTCAAACAACACGTTTGTGTATTTCTATAGTATTTATTTTGTGTACTGAGGAACAAAACACAAGAGAAGGCTCCGAAAGAGCAAAAAGACCAAACTTCGGTAGGAATTTCTATTAAACCAAATTGCTCTAATCTGCTAATAACTTTTAAAATCCATTGATATTGATCTTAACCGTTTAGTTTCTGGTACAACTTAGAATTGAAACTGACACAGGAATCCTTATAATTAAAAAACAATTTCGACGCTCCTTCCCGACTCATACATTTGCTAGACATCGAGGATATTTCTCCTAAACTTTAATACTTACTTATAATACGTGTTTACCATCACCCCATTTCCGCGGTTGGTCACGTGCCACCACTTTTTCTCACATTATTGAGCTGGGAACCAAACCCCTCCCGTGTGAATACTCAACGGACTTTTTGGGATGAAAACTATTCTCATGGATCTTAGTTCTAGGGTTGCTTAAAGTAAAAAATCATTTATTTATGTATGAATTTCAACAGGGGGCACTTATACACGTCCCAACATATATTTTTTAAGCCCTACCACTGCTTCGGGACAAATTGTGGGCTAGTGCTGAGAAACTTAGGTTGACATTGTACATCGTTCTGAGTAAATCGCTGTACCTACTGTATTTTTTTGTTATGGTGTGCAATAAAGAGTTATCTATCGTGTGACGTGTATAAGCGCCCCCTGTGGGCCTACATACATAAAACTTAAAAAATATACATATATTTTTAAGCCCTACCACTGCTTAAAAAATATACATATATTTTTTAAGCCCTACCACTGCTTCGGGACAAATTGTGGGCTAGTGCTGAGAAACTTAGGTTGACATTGTACATCTTTCTGTGTAAATCGCTGTACCAACCTACTGTATTTTTCTGTTATAGTGTGCAATAAAGAGTTATCTATCTATCTATCTTACTTTATTATTGACAAAAAAAATATAAAATGTAATCTGTTAGTAGCTTTAACGGAATAATCAAATAAATACTTAGAATTGTAACTGTAAACCGATGAATTGGTTTGATTGATGAATGTGAGTATTTTTTAAAAATATTTTAATTGTCTCTAAATCTAATTGGTAGAATTACCGAGTCATGTAAGTAATAAATAATAATAACAATAAGGCAATAAAAGCCTTTTTTTGACAAAATTAACTTTTTTAACGCGCTCCTTCCAAACTTTTCATATATTTGCTAGGCATCGAAGATATTTCGCCTAAACTTTAATACTTACGTGTTTACAGTATCACCCCATTTCCGCGGTTGGTCGCGTGCCGCCTCCTTTTCTCACATTATTGAGCTGGGAACCAAACCCCTCCCGTGTGAATACTCAACGGACTTTTTGTAATGCAACCTCACCTACTATTCTCACGGAACTTAGTTCTAGGGTTGTCCAAGTTGATGGGAAAAAACAAAATGCAATTTGTTTTCGCTCATGTGTCAGTTATTTTTTTATTGCCAAGATAATAATAAATAACGTAAACAAATAAATATTTAGAATTTTAACTTTTAAACGATGAATTGGTTTGATTGGTGAATACGTGTATTTTTTTAAATGTCTCCAAATGGAGACATTTAAAAAAATACACGTATTCACCAATAAGCGGGTGATATTATGAGTCACGTAATAAATATTAATACTAACAAAAAGTACTTGAAACCCTATTTTTTGACAATTTTTTATAAGTTACGTAATGTCTACTAAAATTCTCAGTAATTAAAAAAACCGGCCAAGTGCGAGTCGGATTCGCGCACGAAGGGTTCCGTACCTATACAACATTCGTTTCTATAATTATAATCTTGTTTAGTTTTAAAACGGTAAAAAATCGCGTTTGAATGGGAGCCCCTCTTAAATATATATTTTTATTAAATAATTTATATTTAAAGTTTATACGCGAATTAATATTCTGTGAATATTTCAAGCGTCTGCCTATTGCCCTTATTAATACTGAGCAAAAATACGTTTGTTGTATAGGAGCCCGCCCCCCTTAAATATTATTTTTATTCTGTTTTTGTTGTATTTATTGTTATAGCAGCAAGAGAAATACATAATCTGTGAAAGTTTTAACTATCTAGCTATTACGGTTCATGAGACGCGGCCTGGTGACAGACAGACAGCGGAGGCTTAGTAATAGGGTCCCGTTTTTACCCTTTGGGTACGGCATCCTAAAAACTTTGTATTATTATTTACTCTTCCAATTAGAGACTATCATAATACGCTTAGTTTGGGGCTAGGTAATTGGTGTGTTTTTTGAAACAATTTATTCATTTATAATACTTTTCCTGTCACCCCATTATTAGGTTGGGCACGCGTCGCTCTGTATTCTCACGACTACCTGAGAACCGAATCCATCCCGTGTGATATTTAACGGATTTCCTAACAGACTACCTATAAAAGGCCTCTTTCGGCTTTTTTCTTTTGACTAAAGAAATGTTCTGTTATTTTCAAGCCATTTATTTATGTTTTATATTAAACGATAACAAATAAGATTTTTACCTTTTATTTCGATAGTTTAGGACTTTTTGCTAAATAAATATTTTACGCACAATATTTTTTATGCATGATCGCTTACCATAGTGAAATTGCGGTTAAATGTCTGCTAAATAATTTAAAAAAAAAAACATTTTTTCCTTATAAAAAGGCTTTGTCACAGTCAAACCACTATGTCACGGTCAATAGTAACTAACTACTTGTGGTGGTAGGTGCGCGGTGATATGTACAGAATTGTGTTGAGACAAAGTAAACAATCCTTCTTGATAACAACACGAACAGTTTATTATGTACACAAAATTCGCACCAATCAGTACAACACACGAAATAGAAGGAGTAGTAGCAAGTATGGACGGACAGACGATATTAGAACTTAAAACACGAACGAGATCGCAATTATTATTATGGTGATTAGGTAAAAGTATTCTGTGGTAAAAGCATCTATGCGACTGTGTTGGCGCGCGGCGGCCGGCCGCGGCATGGCTGCGCGCGCTCCGTTTGTTCGTTGATACAAAATATGACATTATAATTTATTTTAACTAATGTGATTTAAACAATGTAAATAATGTGTTTTAATTTGTACTAAGTGATATTTCTTATGATAATTAATTGAGGTAGTAGAATTAAGTTAGTTTCACAATTTAGATATTAGTTATTTATAGTTGTTAGTTGTACATTATATTTTATATTTCTATTTAATGTTGTTTTAGTTTTTTCGAGTTTACTAATTACAATTTGTATTGAAATAGTTACATTTCCTTTAATACAAATTGTAGGTATTTAATTTAATAATGAAAATATTATGAAATTAAATGTGGTAGCACGCCACATACTTAACATTTAAATCGCCCCATTCTGTGGTTCGGCACGTGTCACCCTCTTTTCTCACGTTCAGCTGGGAACCGCCTTCGGCCCGTGTGAAAAATAAAAGTCAGTTTTAACTAGTAGGTATTTCCTAATTATATGGTGGTCAGCACGCAAGTCTCGGGTTCGAATACCGGTTCAGCCAAAAGTGTTGGGTTTTTCTGTCTTGAAATAACGCAAACACAGCTCCGGAGTCAGGAAGTGGTGGTGTTAACACCCCCGTGCCTCGGAAAGCACGTTAAGACGTTGGTCCTGCGCCTGATCTCTCTACGGTCATGTCGGACTACCGTCTCACCGAATTATGCGAGTGAAGGAACAGAGAGTGCACCTGTGTATTGCGTACACAAGTTTGCACTATAATATATCCCGCGTAGTCGGCTAATCTCTGTTGAGATTGGCCACTGTAGTCCAAATTCGGCTTGAAGGACATTATTATTATTAAGTGATACTAAATATAAACCTTTTATTTAGGTAATTTAGAAATGAAATCTGGTCTAAATAAATATTTTACGCACAATATTTTTACTAGCAGCATTGTAGCTTGACGCTTACCATGGTGATATTGCGGTCTAATGTCGTCTAATAATAAACAAATATCTGAAATATCAAAACTTTCTTAACGAATCGCTTCCTTGAAAAAAGTATTTGTAACGGTAAGGTTCCTGCTGTCATTGCCATTAAGCCTATGACTGCCACGGAACTACACAATAGAATTATATTGTTTGGGGGTCATCGCCTCACCGGTAACCACCATGGCGCTCAATGTGTTAAGCTACACTAATCGACCATTAGCCGACTCTGAGAGTGAATATTTTCAAATCTTTACTAAGGAACGGATTCAATGACCATTAAACGTCTCTGAGTGCGGCTGTAAAGTCTTTTTAGACCATGACAGGGGCTTCTTTTTAGGGATGCGATTTGTAAAGTTTTTTTTATGTCACGGTTAATAGTAACTAACTGCTTAACATTTAAGTCACCCCAATTTGTGGTTTGGCACATGTCACCCTCTATTCTCACGGTCAGTTGGGAACCACATTCGTCCCGTGTGAACAATAAAAGACAGTTTTAACTAGTAGGTGTAGTGGTTCGCGCCCCGGACTTCTAAACCAGGCGGTTGCGGGTTCGAATCCCGCAAGGAGCAAAGGGTTTGTGATCAGCACGAGCATTTGTACCTAATTCATGGTAAACGTATATAAGTAAGTACGTCTATCCGTTATCCTAGTCACCATAGCACACCATAACATACCACCATACATACCATAGCACAAGCTCGCGCTTAGTTTGGGGCTAGGTAATTGGTGTGTTCGTTGAAACAATGTATTGTTATTATTTCCCAATTTCTTAAAAAGGTTTCATTGATTTTGACCCTTGTGGTGGAGTGGGGCTAACACACCGGTTTGTTTATTAACCTTTATTGCACAACTGTTTTTTTTTTTCAAAAGGCAGACTTAATACCAAGCGGCGTTCTCTACCAGTCATACCTTTGGGCTAAGCAGAAATGAATAGTAAGCGGTGTTTAATTTTTTTTAAATTTACAGCCAAAATAACTCTTATTTAAATGCATAATAAACAATATATTTTAGGTATCGGTAATATATGCTTGTTTATACTCCTATCGGCCAGATATGACGTCATATTTTTGCCATGTTGTATGGTGAAGTGCGTTCACCCTGTTTCTCTGTACATAAGGATACGTTTTTGTCCATTGCTTGGCAAATGCATCCTCTAAGCTTCTCCCTCTTCTCCCTCTAACCTGGTGGTTCATATGGACCCATCCATTTTGGACATGGGCCTGTAGTTTTAATACATAGATGAACAAAAATGTCAGTAACATGATACCCTAAAGGTTCAGTGTACAGAGAGAGATATTTGAAGGTAAATATCGACATATTTTATTTGAAACCTACGTTGTCTACCGCATGAACAGGCAGTCTACCATAATCTACCGTAGTCTGCCGTCAACGCATTGGTAGGCTACGGTTGATTTACAACTCTATTTCCGCAACTGAGGGTATGTAAGACGGAGATAGCTAGGTTGATCAGACTAAACGTATCACTTCAGAGAGTTCTACGGCTGCTCCACAGGTGAACAAATTACACAATTTAATTCATTTTACTAGTCAGCTTCCGGAAACTAGTCTCGCGACACTGGGGAGGTCGTGGTGTGGGGCCACTAAACCAGCGGGTGTTTGTATGATTGTTTTTTTTCATATTACTTGGGGTGGAGAAGTATCTACCTCATAGTGGTCCACCTCACGTGGTCCACCCTGCGCAACGACATCAGAAATTTCCATGGTTGTGATGGCGGTTGAATGCTCCTAACCGCGGTGGTAAGCTCCGTTAGGTGCCGCCTGGTAGCCACCACCGGAGTCACGCCAAGCAGCTTGCTGTGTTCCGTCAGTGAGTGGACGTGCCAGAACCTTCTGTGTATCGTTCCACTGTCGACTCTGTCTACACCACGTTTGGTATAGTCTAGAGTCAAGGGCAAACCTATTCAAAAAAAAACTCTTCCGACCAGTACCTACTAGTACACAGGCATACATATTAAATATACCGCGGTTTCGATTGCTATTTCGAAGCGATGCCATATGAACCGCATTTTTTCATTAGTTTGATAGCAATCATTGCTGTAAACATACCGTAAAGCATTCGAGTTCGGCAGTCTGATGGAAGTCTGCTGTAAGAGTTTTGTGGATATTTTTAGGGTAGATGTTTATTTAATGTTTTTACATAGTTTTGCTGTGAAACTGTGGCTTTACGTTTTGTTAAGTTTCATGTGTTATGATGTATTATATATTTATCTATATATTCATAAATGTATGTGTGTTTTTCTTTCTTTCTAGTGCTGTCAACGATAGTAAGTTAATCTTTGTTCCTAACTAAAAATTAAAATTATTTACTTTCGCCCACCTCATGGCCCGTCAGTAAAGTGCATCCGACATTAGGTGAGTGAGGGCGGGAGAACGCGTTGAAACACTACTCGTGTAATTACAAAAGGCCAGGGGTGACCAACGAGCCCAGGGCTGACGAAAGCCGCAATATAATAAGTTTCGTTAAAACTTTCCGTCCTAACCACAGATATACGAGGGTCAAACTGAAAGTTCTTAGAAAATCAAAAACTGATTACATTAGCCAGTTATTAGTTTTATTATATCTTTTCAAAATATTGTCCATTGACGTCAATACACCGCTGCATGCGATGGAACCACTGGGAAAAGCACTTTGCCCACTCGTCCTTAGGGGTCTCTTCAATGGCACCGCGATACGCAGCCACCGCTTCTTCAGCATTCATAAACCGCTTTCCTTTAAGTTTTTCTTTAATTTTTGGAAATAAATAAAAATCACAAGGCGCGAGGTCGGGGCTATACGGCGGGTGACCCAGTAATTCAACGTTTGATGTCGCCAAATAGTCGATCGTTCGCTTGGCGGTGTGCGACGAGGCGTTGTCGTGGTGAAGGAGGATCCTACTGCGAGGTCGTTTCTCTCGAACTTTTTCCAAGACAAGTGGCAAACAATTGGTAGTGTACCATTCTGCAGAAACTGTTTTTTGATCCTCTAACACAATTGTTGCGAAATGACCTATCCTTCCAAAGAACGAGGCCACCATTTTTTTTCCCGCACTTTGATCTCTCTTCACTTTAGTTGGCAACTCCTCGAAAGGAAACACCCACTGAGCAGATTGTCTTTTGGTTTCAGGATCATAACAGTAAATCCAGCTTTCGTCACCTGTTAGTATGTCGAACACAGCATTTGAGTCACCTCCGTTAAATCTTTCAATCATTTTACGGCACCAATCCACACGATGGAGTTTTTGAGCCTTAGTCAAATTATGAGGTATCCACCGGGCGCAAAGCTTCCTGACCGCTAAATGTTCGTGGAGGATTTTGTGCACTTGACTCATACCGATGCCTAAGCTTGTCCGAATCTGCTGATAGGTCACTCTTTTGTCAGTCTCTATCATACGCCGCACAACACAGATGTTATTTTCAGTCGTCGCCGTAGAAGGCCGTCCCTCACGTACATCATCAGTGAGATTAGTGCGACCACGTTTAAACTCATTAAACCAGTTGTAAACAGTCGCACGAGGTGGGGCTTCATCGTGAAAGGCCAATCGTAGTCTATCATAACTTTCTTGTTGACTTAAATGACATCGAAAGTCATAAAAAATCATTGCACGAAAATTTTCTCGTGTTAAATTCATTTTGACGTGACACAGACAATTTTCAATTTGCCGCCAAGTCGTAAAACAAATGACAAATGAATGAAATATATACTCAGTAATATTGGCAAAGAGTTCTATTTTCAAATTTTAGAATATTTTTTTTATTATATTGTTTATAAGTGGCCAGTTCTAAGAACTTTCAGTTTGACCCTCGTAATGTTAAGACGAAAGAATAGCACCATTTCTCCATACAAACGTAGTCCCCTGTTTCCTCCCTGGATATACACAAAGGTCGAATAATGTTTTTGCAATAATATTTGCATTTACTACGGCTATGCTCCTATGTTTCGTTTTTTTTTCGATATTCGAATTAACACAGGAAATATGGGCCTTCAAACACTAAGAAAATTGCCAAATTTCAACCTCAAACTTTAGACGCTCGCCAAATAAAATCTACGCACATTAAGACAAAAACCAAAACATAGGAGCATAGTCCCATCCTTTATTTATTTATTTTTGAAAACAATATTATCATTGGTAAAGTTTTCGTCAAGAAAACAGGGGACTACGAAATGCTGTTTTGGTCAGTTTTATGAAGCGAATTTGGGTCTGAGCTGCATTTGTCCCTTTTTTGCTTTAAGAGGAGAGGTTTGGGGGGTGGGTAATGTTATAACAAATACGTATACGTACAGTGATGCTTTATAGTCGTTAATTATATCGATATGCCATTGTTGGCCTAATCGACATCGATGCATTAGGTTATTATATTGTCTTGATAATTTATCTTAATATTTTATATCATTAGCTTTCATCACTTTGGCTTTTAAAGGTCTACTACTCCTACTCCTCAGTGGTGTTTCTATAGAAGAAAAAAGCAGTTCCGTTGCTGACTCCTAGAATTACTGTGCACATACATGTAAGCACTTACTGAGGACGTAACGTAAGTCGATTAATTTAAATTCGATAGTCTGTAGCCTAGCTGATTTCTAATGTCGGTGGAAGCTAATTATAAGAAATGGATTTTACTAGCGGTTGCCCACGACTTCGTCCGTGCACATGTCGAATTTACCATACAAACTTCCACTCCCTTTTTCACGTCCTTAGAGGATAAGTTTTCAAAAATCCTGTTACTTACGTCATTCCTAATTTCTAACCAAAAAGCTAAATACAACATTTTATCGATTTAGCTCCATAACTGACGGAGTTTCATACAAACTTGCCCCTCCTTTTTTATCCCGTTAGGAAATGAATTTCCAAAAAACCTTTCTTAGTGCACCCCTAGACCTCTTATGGAACCTTTAATTTGGAGTCTCTAGACCCAGCAGTTTGGGCTGTGGTTGATATGTCAGTCAGTCATTAAGTCAGTTTTCATTTTTATGTAAATATTTAAAAGATTAGGTGAGTGAAGGCTTGTTGGAATATCCACCAAGACGTCTAATAAATTACATTATCTATTGTATGGTTTATAAGCACACTTAGCACACTCACACATCTGCAGATACAGATCACTAAATCTTATAGCAAAAATACCTATTTTTACTTTCTACAGGAGGGACACACTTATGCAAGCTTCAGCTTAACCAATTAAACAAATTGTTTCATAATATAGTTTTTATTGCGCCAATTGCGAACCACTTGTTAGTAGATATTTACAATCATATTTAAAACTAAGGTAAGCAACAAAGAAAGAAAAACGATTTTTTTATTACAATAACCTGAATTTGAATAACTTGGTCCTCTTTGTTTTTAGTTTTAGGAAATTTTCCACCAAAAAGAATTGTGTATACATAGGCTTTTTTTTGTATTGCGTACTGTATCATTGGTTATAGTTTATCAAAGAGTAAATCATGTTTCTTGAAAATATTTTATTTTAAAGAGTTTTGCGCGAGGTCCAGTGCGCACACACACTAACTTACGTTACTCACACATGGATAAAGCAGTGCGGGGTGCGGGGGCGGCCGCCAGAGCATGCATCGAGACAGCAACATTTTATTCAAAAACCCATTTTGCAAATGTCTCTTAGACCGCGTTTCCTCTTAAACAACGCACATTTTTGTGCTGGAGAAAATACGTCTCGTCATAGCTTGATTATTACTAAGACCCCAACCCATTTAACTTATGTTATGTTTAGTATATAGTATGTATGTATATAGCATCATTATAATTTGTATGTATAATTATTATTGTATGTTTATGTAACTCAGAATATTTATTAGTATAATTAACATTTAATAGCCTTAGTAATTTATGTATATGTATGCTTATATCGTGTCTTTTTTTTAAATTCTTTACCCATTTCCCTTTATTCTGTTAGTTTTCACCGTCGACCTAATTTAATCTTGGACTGTCCTCTACCCGAAGGTTGTCTGGAAGAAATTGCTTAAGCTTAAATTGAACCATTCTCTATAAACATTTATGTAAATTGATACTGTGTGTGGTGTGCAATAAAGTGTATCTTCTATCTATCTATTTTTCAACAGCCGGTAATTATAAATTTACTCTGAAAACTAGGTGGACTTGACACTAAATAACATGTTACTGGCATTGATTATTAGGATGTAGGTAGAAAAAAGATCTTCAAAAAAATTATTTCAACAGACAAATATAAGAACAATATTGAATTTTGATGGACTATGCTAGGCTTGACCCTACCTCACTAGGATATCATAGCGGCACCAGATACGCGCTACTAATCAAACGTACATATAAAACTGTATTGCAGGGTATCTATTTTACACTTGTATCTATTATCTAGTGCTTCTAAAAGACGTACACACATCAAAAAAAGTTTACGATCACTTTGAAAAATCGAAATATTTTTTGATACGGTAGATAATATTATGATTTCTTCTTTATTTAAAAATATACAGTTAGCATACAAAACAGTTCAATTGTTTTCCATATAAAAAGGCTTTCAGTCATAGCTTACGCTCACTCAGAAACCTGATTGAGTCAATTTTGACGGATTTTAAATACTTTTTCGCAAAAAGTTGTGATTGAAAAAATGCCAAGAAGATTGTCAGAAGCAAGAATAGTAACTTTCAGGGAAGAAGGATACAGCACGAGAGATATAGCACGCAGACTTGCTATATCCCAATCCTGTATATCGAATTCCTCTTACAATTTCATTATGGTTCCTTACTCAATTTTTGTTATAAAAATTAGTTTTTTTTCTTAATTTCAAACAGGGATTTTTATTTAAAGAAAACACACAACAAAACATTTGTACAACTTACAGTGCAATAAAGTTTAAATAAATAAATAAATAAAAAAACATTTAGCTTGATAAAGTTAAATTTCTTTATAAAGTTAATATCAGTTTATGCTAGTGATCTCAAACTTTTTTTGATGTGTGTATGTCCTTAATCGTCCATGGTGATGTGTGACAGAAAGCCGGACGAAATGAATAGTCCTGTCACCTGTCACGTTTACGGCCTCCGTAGCCGAGTGGCTAGCACACTCTCTGAGGTCCCGAATTCGATCCCCGGTCGAGTCAATTTAGAAATTCATATTTTATATATTTTCTCAGGTCTGGGTGTTGTGGTACCACCGTTGTTTCAGATTTCCATAACACAAGTGCTTTAGCTACTTACTTTGGGATCAGAACAATGTATTTGATGTTGTAATACATATTTATTGATACATTTACGACGAAAAAGGTTACCGTTTGCTTTTGTAAAATTGGTATAGATCTTCCAATTTATATACTAATTAGTGGTTCCCCGCGACTTCGCTCGCAAAAAGTTGGATTTTCCATATAAACTTTCATCCCCCATTTCACCCCCTTAATGTAATATCGTAACAAAATGTAGCCTATGTCCTTTCCAGGGTCTTGAACTATCTCCACACCAAATTTCATCTCAATCGGTTCAGTGGTTTAAGCGTCAAGAGGTAACAGACAGACAGACAGACAGATACACTTTCGCATTTATAATATTAGTATGTATGTGGTTACGGCGAGTAAGGCTCTTTAAGACTTCGGTTTTCGTATAAAATTCCAAGATCTGTAACAATTAAATCAAATTTCACTTACAAAAATTAATCGACTGTGTCATCCGGTGGGACTCGAACCCACGTCCCTTCGCTATCCGGGCGAGTGCTCTTACCAACTAAGCTACGGAGGACGTTAGTCAGTCGACGAATTTTTGCAAGTGCTTGCTACGCCAGTAAGCCGGCGTTCGATTTCATCAATACTTGGGGAATGTACCCGCATGTATCCAATGGAAATATTTTTACAAATATTTAACCATCTAACGTCCTCCGTAGCTTAGTTGGTAAGAGCACTCGCCCGGATAGCGAAGGGACGTGGGTTCGAGTCCCACCGGATGACACAGTCAATTAAATTTTGTAAGTGAAATTTGATTTAATTTCGTAAAAACTTGCAAAATAATTGCTTAAGTTATAAAAATATAATAAGTTAACCTGATTTCATCTTAACTGATGGTTAAATATTTGTAAAAATATTTCCATTGGATACATGCGGGTACATTCCCCAAGTATTGATGAAATCGAACGCCGGCTCACTGGCGTAGCAAGCACTTGCAAAAATTCGTCGACTGACTAACGTCCTCCGTAGCTTAGTTGGTAAGAGCACTCGCCCGGATAGCGAAGGGACGTGGGTTGGAGTCCCACCGGATGACACAGTCAATTAATTTTTGTAAGTGAAATTTGATTTAATTTCGTAAAAACTTGCAAAATAATTGCTTAAGTTATAAAAATATAATAAGTTAACCTGATTTCATCTTAACTGATGGTTAAATATTTGTAAAAATATTTCCATTGGATACATGCGGGTACATTCCCCAAGTATTGATGAAATCGAACGCTGGCTCACTGGCGTAGCAAGCACTTGCAAAAATTCGTCGACTGACTAACGTCCTCCGTAGCTTAGTTGGTAAGAGCACTCGCCCGGATAGCGAAGGGACGTGGGTTCGAGTCCCACCGGATGACACAGTCGATTAATTTTTGTAAGTGAAATTTGATTTAATTTCGTAAAAACTTGCAAAATAATTGCTTAAGTTATAAAAATATTATCTGTAACAATTTCACAAAGGCAGACGGTAACCTTTTTCGTAATTATTTAAATTACGAAAAAGGTTACAGTCTGCCTGCCCACAGGTGAGAGTCCTAAACAAAAAGAACATATTATAGATCATACCTTTTTTGTTACATCCATTGATCCATACGATTCAATGCTCAACTTTATGATACAAATAAACATCTCAAAGCTAATACCACACCTGCTATATATTTTTACTACTGAATATATGGGAAAAACTATGAAACCACGGCTCCTTACGATAGCATGCCCCAGGGGGCAATGCTTTGTCCGAGTTGCCATATTATTTGTGCCACTAAGATTAACAAAAATACCCTCTACACACCTATACATAAGATCGCTGAACTTTTTTTTTGTGATAAAATTAGTTTGTTTCGGAAGTAATGGAGGTGCAACAGAAGCATGCTAGTAAAATCCCGTAAAACCATAAGAGTTATTGGTTTATAGGCATCTGGTAGTTAGGGGTTCTTCCGAGTTCTATGACATGGGTATCGCCTGTGGCTCAGATCAGAATCAATAATAAAAATGATGTCCTCCTAGCCGAATTTCGACTACAGCGGCCTATCTCAACAGAGGTTAGCGCGGGACATATTATAGTACACAAGTGTGTGCCCAATACACAGGTGCACTCTCTGTTCCTTTACTCTCATAATTCGGTGAGACGGCAGTCCAACATGACCGTAGAGAGATCAGGCGCAGGACCAACGGCTTAACGTGCTTTCGAGGCACGGGGGTGTTAACACAACCAACTTCCTGCTGGGTGCTTGCGAGTTTGCTCGTTTGATTTGGGCAATACAAGGTTTGCGAGGCAAACGCATTGCGAGGCTGAGCGAGCCTTGCAATGTCGATACACCCCTTAATAATATTAATAATAGTTTATATTACACTTTCAGCTCATATAATTAGTAACAATATTCTTACGCTAGTATTTGTAAAACAGACAAAAGATAAAATAAGAAGATTCATTACTATATTTTTGAAGAAGGGTTATGACTTTATGGCATCCGTACATCATCTTCTATATCACATTTATAGAAGATGGCGCACGGATCTTAACTTGTCAAGTTAGTAACATTTCATTTTTAACCTTAAGCAGGCCTGTGTATCTCCTCGCGTAGGTAGCAAAAACGTATCTACGCGCGGCGACCCTTACTTAGCGGCTAAAACAAGTTGCGTGTCGCTACCGGCCAGCGACACGCTCGCGCGTTTTATTCACCGGCGGCCGCGCGGCTACGTTGCTGGCTGGACGAGAATGAATAAAGTACTAGAAAGAGGCGCTAGATGGCGTTAGAAGCTTCTCGTAGCAGTCAACCCTATGGCGTCGCGTGATATTACGTCACGGAATAGGTTTAGTGTATTATGAATCATATTCCAGAGCAATAAGTATGAAATTATCTTGCAATGGATTTTTGTAGGTGTCTACACGAAAATGTGCTTGACTCTGAGGCGAACTAAATTACGCCATATTGTTGACGATTCATTTCTTTGAATACAATTGCTAAGTCATACTTCTGTACGAAGTACTAGTACTTATTCTGTGCCTTAAGCACTTATTACACCATTATTCTTAGGATCCTTACTATTAGCTATGTGTCATAGCTACCAAATATAGCTCTGGAACCTTGACTAAAGTCTGGAAAACTAAGCTATCTTCGACATGATCTGTTACTTCTTAGAGTATTGGTAAAAAACAATTTCATTTTACATTATCATGTTTCGTCGGTGACTTTTATTTGTTTGTTAACAATAACTATACTTATCTCCTTAAATTGTATTATCTTCGATAATTTTTATTGTATATTTCCACTATTATGCTTATTTCATATGATTCGGCAAAATTACTATTGGCACGTGTTACGGCTTACATCTGTAATATTCTTTAATAGAAGATATTTGCCGAGAACACACCTATAGTTTTTGAATAAAATGCCAAGTCACTGTGATATTATGATATCATTTATTTATTTTATAAATTTTATTTTGGATATAATTTAGATAAAATATTAGATACTATCTGGCATTTAATGTTACTCAGAAAGACAAAATGCAAGTAATAATGAGAACAAGAAAAAATTAATAAGATTTAATTTTAGACGAAAATGAACAGAAAAATGAATATCCAAAAAGTATCGTTTGAAATCTTAGAATGACAGATAGCAGTCACTTTATTGTCATTACCTGATCTGCCAAATCGTGGATCATGGTCCAAAGCAGACCCTGGGCCCTCGCGTGCGATTGCTAAACCGGGGTAACGGTAACGGTAACGGGGATGATGATATTAGATTGACGTTAATGCAACTAGTGCAACGGAGGCTAAATGTGGCGCTGTGCTGTGGTAACTTGGTCCCAATTTCCACGCATTTTTTTTTCCTGGTAATAAAGCAATTTAATAGGTGAGGTCGAGGTGCTTGTGGCGCAGTGGCGGCAGCGGTTTGGTAGTGATACCTAAAGTTAGGCAACCCACAGCGCGTTCGTGATTGGATGGGTGACCATTCCGACCATTTAAGTGACAGTGTCCATGACAAGCATCTCCGTGCTTCGAAAGGCACGTTAAGCAGTTGGCCCCGGCTAATATCTGTTGGTATTAGTCGTTAAGCCTAGTCAGAGGCCCTCGGGCGGCTTGATAACATCTGACAGTAAGGTTTGTCACTTACCTTACAGATACCCCTCCACCAATCCGCACTGAGCCCGCGTGGTGGAGTATGGCTCGTGGCCTCGCCTCATAGTCGAGGTGAGGCCTTTTCCCAGCAGTGGGATCTACATAGGCTGACTTAACTTTTTTTTAAAGCAATTTAAAACTTCTATATCAGAATAAGAGATAAATAAACTAACAGAATATCTATAATCGAAAGGTGGACTGTCAAAATACATTATTTAGGTCAAGATCTAGGCCCTATTTCATAAACGATATAATTGTAAAATATTTTAACCACAATTTGATGTTCATTGCGTAACAATTATGAAGCTACGTCACCAAATGCAATGTACACCGGTTTACCGCTGTCATTTACAAATGTCCTGTATATGAAATAGGCCCCTACATTAATGTTAGGAAATAATGTTTGTAAATTGTACTGATGAGTCTACAATATTTGACAGTGATAACAAATGCGCCACAGCATAATGAAATAGCTGCTATAAAATCTTTTATAAAATTCTGCCAATAAATATTTTTAAAGTTATTTTTTTATGATGACAATTCATATAAATTTTTTATGTTCCATTCTTAAAATTCTTAGTAATTCAATTCAATTTAGGATGCTATTTAGTCAATAAACTGGTTATTAGTGTTACTATAGGATCGAATAGTACTTAACTACCTAAAAACCACATGTTCCATGCGCAGGTATAAATATGAAGAAACCTCATTAGAAATTTTTTAGACAAACTCCTGATAAGAATTAGCATTTTTTAGACACTCCTGATAACAAAGATCAACTTTGTTATCAATATAAAAACTGAAGGAGTTGATTGACTTATTAATGTCCAGCCCAAACCCTTGGATCTGGGATACTAATAATTATATGAATATTTTTCGTATTATGTAAGCAACCACTAAAAAATGAATTTTTAAAGCTTACCCTCTGAAAGAGTTAAAAAAAGTTTGTATGAAACTCAGTTTTAAAGCTAAATAGATAAAAATGGTATTTAAATATTTCGTTGGAAATTCAGAATGTTGGGTTTCGGGATTTTCCGAAGATTCTTCAAGGGACTGAAAAGAAGGTTAGGTTAATTTGGGAAATTATTTGGGAATTAACAATTTTGCGAAAAACCAATTAGTCAAATCACAAATTAAATGTTAAATCACGAACTAAAAGAAAAATTTTGTTAAAAGAATTTAATATACATTTAACAAGGAAAATAATTTATTTTTCACATAATTCTACACAGAATTTACTCTCAGTGCCTTCTTTCACAAGTGATACATTAACTTATTAAAATATAAATACAGGACTATTACACCATTCCATTTAAAACGCATAGCACCATTGAAATGTAAATACTCTGTGGCGACTAGGAAACTAAAATAAAACTTGCTTAGTTTATCTTCAACGTTTATCAAACCCGATTAAGGTTATATCACACAAAAATAAATGAGATAAAAAATCCTTGTATATAAGCTACTAAAAAACAATTAAAAGTCTGTATGAACATAACATTGATGATAAAATGGCGTCGCTACAATTTGAAGGTGTTCTCGGGGGCTTGAGTGAAGAACAAGACCAATTTATTAGAGAAGTACTCGAAAAACGGGGGTTTAAGAAAAACAAAGTGTTATTTGAACCAGCCAGCAAAGCAGGTGATAATTTCCTTGCTCAAGTTTTGAGAATAACTGTTGAAGTCGAAGAAGATGATGACTTTGTTATGATTGGTAAATTCGCACCTCGTAACGAAGACCTACGAGACACGCAACACACAACCTTTTTGTTTAGAAACGAGGCCATAATTTATGATGAACTCCTTCCTAAATTCACGAGGCTACAAATAGAAGCTGGTATTCCAGAAAGTGAGAGATTGAGATACGCTCGAACTTACGGCTGCTTAGTTGAAGAGCCAAACGAAGTAGTTTTACTTGAAGACTTGAAACAGCTCGATTACACCATGCTTAATAGACTCGAGCCAATGACCGAAAACGCTGTGCTGTTGGTTCTTAAGAACTTTGCTAAACTACATGCCATGTCATTTGTCTTTAAGCACATTGAACCAGAAACCTATAAAAAATGTAGTAGTAGACTGACAAAAATGTGGGACCGTATAAACCAAGGAAGTATGCACATAGCCTTAATGGAACAAGTAGAACTTAGTACTCTTGGTATATTAACAGATGAATTTTATAAAAAGGCAATCCGTGGTATTTCTAAAAAACACTTACTTATAGACAAGACAAATGCGGAAAATAATCCCAAGTATTTGGTAATTCAACAAGGCGACGCTTGGACAAATAATATCATGTTCAAAGTAAAGGTAAGTTACAAGTTTCTTGCTTTCTTTTTTATTTTTAATACTTTTTTAATGTATTGTACTAAGTATGACATTGTATAGTAACGATGAGCAAAGCTTACCTATATTATTTTACGACAGCGAATCCGTAAGTGGTTGTAGCTCGGTGGTCAGTTTTCAAAGCATTGAAAACATTATTTATTACATGTGAAATTGCGCCCTCCGTGGTTTACTTATCAAGTGGCTTGTATGCTTGTTGTTCATAGTGTCAAATTCCATCTCTAAGGTCCCAGGTTAGATCCCGGATTGGGTCAATTTGGAGAATCGTTAATTATTGATTTAAGTGATAAGCATTCACTATGCAATCTAAATATATTATTGCACTTGAAAAAAACGACCATCAGAGACGGGAATCGAACTCGCGTTACCAGGCGATTGCCTAACCTCTAGCCAGCCAGCCAGGGTGGCCGTGCAATTTATATTTGGAGAATCGTATTTCCTATTATTGTCTGGGGAGTTGGTACCATAACACAAGTGCTTCTGCGACTTGTTTTGGGATCAGAACACTGTACATATGTAATGTTGTCCAATTTCAAAAAATGCTACCTAAATAAAGTTGAGAATCAAGAAGAAATTGGAGAATACAGAAATACGGTTTTTAAAAAAGTGGGTTTATATTATGGAACGAGTTGTTTTCGATCGTAGAATAAATGAGCATTGTAAAAGAGTGCGTTGAATTATGAAATAATTTTAGAAGTAATATTCGCAAATTTAAGTTGTACAGTGATTCAAGTTATTAGCATTCTGTCACTATTTTCAAACAGGAAATAGCTGTTAACACGTACAATGTCGTTAAATTTCAGGAAGGAAAACCAGTGGATGCAATCATGATTGACTACCAGCTAGCCTCGGAAAGCAGTCCAGCCGCGGACATCATTTACTTTATATTCAACTGCACCAACTATGACGCCAGATCTAAGAACTATTTCAAATGGATCGACAGCTACCACGAAGAACTTGACAAATGCCTGTCCTTTTTCAACTTAAAAGCTAGTTTTGTTTATCCTAAAAGTGAACTACATTAAGATCTTAAGAGATATGCATATG
Source organism: Pyrausta nigrata (assembly GCA_949316185.1). NCBI lineage: Eukaryota > Metazoa > Arthropoda > Insecta > Lepidoptera > Crambidae > Pyrausta > Pyrausta nigrata. The sequence continues at coordinate 10,725,106 of OX438955.1, read as the reverse complement.
CGTTCTTTGGTATTACCGTCTTATTAAATAGTGTTCTGGCTAGATCGCCAGAAGAAGCAGCTGCTTTGCACGAAGCAATGTCCAGTCAGGATCAGGAAACCATGTTGAGTATGCAAGTGAATAGTTTTAGTGAGAGTACGATTATTAAATACAAATCGAGGATAGAAGAGTTAATAGACAGTTATCGTGATTTCGGATATTTACAGCTGGACTAGAATCTACACTTAACGAATCATTTTAGAATCTTCTTCAGACCTACTAGTTTTAATGTACGGTGACAGCGGATATTTCATAAAATAAATTAAATGCCCATTTGCATCTCGCTACTGGACAAAGAACTTACCTCAAATATGGGTATACTAATTCTTACCACACATCTCACCACAATTCTTAAAATTGATATCGAATGCACTTACTATTGGCTCATGTTGCTTACAGCTTATGGACTATAACGCTAAAAAAAGTATTGAGAGTCTTTCAAACCCAGCAAATGGGGAAAGAAATTGAGCAATTGTGTGGGCATATGAATTAACATCCCGTCTCACCGTGGTCTTTCGCTATGGTACTAGTCTGTCTAGTGTAATTTAAAACTATTCACCCATACGAGCTGAAGCGGCTGAGGGCCTGCGGCTGGTAGCTGGAGGAGATTAGCAAGCTGAAGATGCGGAAGCGAGAGTGGGTGACTGCGATTTGCTACGCAAGGGCACAGAATAAGTACTAGTACTTCGTACAGAAGTTTGACTTTGCAATTAAATTACTCAATGTCGTCAACGATATGGTGTATTTTAATATAATATCCATACTAATATTATAAATGCGAAAGTTTGTCTGTCTGTCTATTACCTCTTGACGCCTTAACCACTGAACCGATTGAGATGGAATTTGGTATGGAGACATTTCGAGACACTGGAAAGGACATTGGCTACATTTTGTCGCGATATAAAAACATTAAGGGGGTGAAATGGGGGTTAAAAGCTTATGTGGAAAATCCAACTCTTGCGGGCGAAGTCGCGGGGAACCACTAGTAATATAATAATTGTGTAATTTAGTTCGCCTCAGAGTCAAGCATATTCTCGTTTAAACACCTACAGAAATCCATTGCAAGATAATTTCATTCTTATAACTCTGGAATATGAATCATAATACACTTAACCCATTCAGTGACGTATGTACCATTACAGCATGTTAAAAAAAATTTTCCTAAAAGTTTGTTTGCCACTGACAATAGGGGTTAAAAATTTAGCGATCTAATATTCTATTTAAGATCTTGTTCATATTTACTTCCTATCCAATGAATTTTAAATGTAATTTCAGTAAAGTATATTTTTGTACGTCTAATTTCAACCTTTTTTTATCTGCCACAAAAGTACTGCTATAAAATAAAAGTTTATTAAATTAAATCGCAGCTTTTAACTGACATGAGTGAACTTTTTAAATTGTGTAAATAAGAAACCTATAATATTCCCACACGGCTTACCGGATCAACAGATGGTAGAGCGCTCGCTTAGCATGCGAGAGGTACCGGGATCGATACCCGGCGCCTCCAATGATTACAATCAAGATTTTGTAGGCTCTTTCTTGATTCGGTGGGTGGTGGTGTATGGCCGTTCTTAGTTGGTGGAGCGATTTGTCTGGTTAATTCCGGTAACGAACGAGACTAACGCTCTTACCATCCGAGAATTGACGTCAGTGACATCTACCCGAGCTGCATAACAGAGAACCAAGTAGTTATTTATTGCATAATAAATTCAACATAAAAATTGATGACGCTTTAACTATTTTAACTCACAGACTCACTCACAGAGATAATATTACCACGTAGGTTCGCACATTGTTCACGCAAGTTGAAAAGCTCGCTGTTTTTTGTTTGTACGTACGTACAAAAATATACACGTGCAACCTGTGAAAAAATTACACCAGGAAAAGGTGTGCGCGTCTAGTATATCAATGCCTTTCAAGGTATTTGTTGGATCTGCTCTGGCGCTTTAATGCCTCAGGAATGCTTGCCGTTTGGACCACTAACTTTCCAGGAGCTCTATTTTTGGATTCACTTGCATGACATTATGTTGGCGAATGCGACATAATTTCACTCAACACTTTAATATTGATGTTTATTCTATCGCTCGCCTAATATGACGAGTGGGTAGGAGAACTCGTTGCGGTTTCGAGCGGTCGAGTGCAGTCGAGTGATTCAAGGATGCGGAGGATTAGATGACGAACGAAAATCAGTAGAAATTTGCACGCGATTGATTCAATATAAAGCTTCTGGCTTCCCTGTAGGAGCGAGTACAGGGTGACATCAACCCTCTTCTGAAAGCGGTTGTGAATAGGATGAACAGCCTTATTTTCACACATTGGATGTCCATTCATATCCAGTCCGACTACACTTTTGATTTTACACACTACACACACACCTTTCTGAAATAAACGATTCCATTCAATCATTGAAAAAGAAATTTAGATGACGTTTGTTTTTATTAGTTATCTGAAGAAATCCTTTGTTTTCAATATCTCATCGTTTTAATAATGCATTTATTTATTAATATTGCTCATCAATAATCAAAACATAATTCCCTATTACCTAACAAGACGATTTTTGTATTTAGCAGTAGTTTTGCAAGAGTATTTTGTATCTTAAATAACGAAGCCTATAATGTTGTGATCTATGACATACAGAATGGCTAGTTTATAAGGTTCCGTACCCAAAGGGTGAAAGAGTCCCATACAACAAACACTTTTATTTGCACTTTTTATATAAACAAAAAAGGTTGTAATCGTATAGTGTCTAATGTAATACAGATAGGAATCCTTCGTGCGGGAGTCCGAATCGCACTTCGACCATTTTTGATGTGATCTCTGCTGGATGGTGCTTGATTAAACGTATTTTATATCGTTTATCGTAAGCTCAATCAGTCACAATTGATAACAATAGATTGGTACACAATAATCATGATAAAATCAAGTCTTAAATAAGCATTATATGATAACTTAATCTGTAAGAGGACAATATGGCGGCGCTACAATTTGAAGGTAATCTGGAAGGCATCAGTCATAAACAACAACAGCTTATTCAAAAAGTGCTTAAAAAGCGAGGTTTTGAAACTAACAAGGTAACCTTTGAGCCCACTGCTCAAGCAGGAGACAATTATGTGGCCAACGTCGTCAGAATTACCGTGGTAGTAGACGGAGGCGATGACTTCAAAATAATCGCGAAAATAGCAAGCCCTAATGAATTTCTGCGAAATGTTATGAACACAAACATATTGTTTAAGAACGAAACCAATATCTACAAGCAAGTCCTTCCAAAATTCACCAGTCTACAAAAAGAAGCTGGTGTTCCAGAAACTGAAAGATTTCAGTACGCTCAATGTTACGGCTGTCAATTAGAAGAATTCAATGAAGTGATTTTATTGGAAGATTTGAAGCCTACAGACTATGTTATGTTAGATAGACTTGCACCTATGAATCATGACGCCGTGTTATTGGTTCTTAAAAACGTTGGTAACCTGCATGCCATGTCATACGTACTTAAACACATGGAACCTGAAACTTATGACGAATTCCGTATACACTTGGTTCAGATTTGGATTGTAGAAATGACAAGTTGAAAGGAACAGATAGCTTTTATGGAACAAATCGAAAAAAGTGCTCTTGATATATTGGACGAAGAAAATTATAAAGTGGCTATACGTGATATTGTTTCCAAAACATATTTGTATTTAGAAAAAGCCAAAAGACATGAAAACCCCAAACACTTGGTGATTCAACAAGGCGATGCTTGGACTAATAATATTCTGTTTAAATTTAATGTAAGTAAAATATGACAACGCATTTACTGTTTTTTTTTTTAATTTTTAATAGGTACGTACACTCAGTTTTATGTCAGTAATTAATCAAACTTTAAATAATAAATGATAATGTGTTTATTAAAATAATATTTCGCGCTAATCTGTCAATTTGTCGGAGCAGATAATTTGCCAAATAAGGTGCCATTGGTCTAGGAAAATGGGTAATATCATCATCATGACTTTTAAATTTTTTGGAGGAAATATTAAGGTTAATTCGGACGTGCACGGCTTTGACTTTGTAAAATTATTGTTTTTAAGTGATAAGCATTCACTTTGCAATCGCAATCTAAATATATTTAAATATTTTTTTGGGTTCGATTCTCGCCTCTGGTGGTTAATTTTTTCAAGTTCAAAAATATATTTGACTTTGTAATTGTAGTCCTAAAAACATAGTATTACAGTCATAGCACACTTATATCAACTCTAAAATGGAACTTCGCCGTAACAACTCGAGCTTTTTACGTATTATTTGTATTTTGTATTCACCTCGCCTTGCAATAAAAATAGGTCTGGCTTGCTTTCTACTACAATACTTTTTGATTTGGTTACAAAAATGTTTTTTAACATTCTTCTCGTTAAAAAAGACAAACCCATGGATGCAATTATGATTGACTACCAATCAGCATTCAAACAAGTCCAGTAGCAGATCTTTTATATGTACATTTTCAACAGCACTGATTATATATCTAGGTCGAAATACTACCATGAATGGATAAGCTATTATCACGACCAACTTGACAATATGTTGTCATATTTCGGTTTGAAAGCAAACTTATTATACCCGAAAGAACAATTCAAGAAAACAAGGAGATACTCCCAGCTGTTTTTTGGTACAACTGTGATGTTGCTTAATATTATCTCTAGAACTACAGAAGAAGCAGCCGATATGCAAGATTCAAGCATGCAAGTGCAAACGCTTAGCCTAAGTACGCTTAACATTAATAGTATCGATACTATCAGTAATAACTATAAATTATTGCTTTGACAAACACACCAATACCTAGCCCTAAACAAAGCGTGAGCTCTATGCTATGACGACTAGGATAATGGATAGATATACGTTTATGAACATCCATGACTCAGGTACAAATGCTCGTGCATAAATATTTTCCCTTGCGGGATTTGAGCACGAACTAGTACACCAAGATAGTTATCATACAAACGTACATACGTCAATACAAATACTATCGGTAATCAATATTGATACTAAAGATAGTATACGTGTCGATACTTCGATAGTATTGGTCGGTGTACTATTGATATTGTTTGAGAGTTTAGGCAGTGGATTACACGTGGAGGGCGACAATGATAGGTGGAAAATTCGTCAGGTCTTAGCACTTATAGCTAGGTACTTGCCACATCAGCTTTCAGGTATCACTTCACAGGCCACAATCACTCGAAATGTCTGTAAGGAGCTTCACAGGATACACACGCGGCGAAAGCGCTCTGGTCGTATTCAACTCGGTCTCGATGTCGACTTGTCGTCGGGGTTGTCACGGTACGTTTTTAAACAAATAAAAACTAGGCAGGTACGCGTGCGAGTGCGCGCGGCGCAGTATCAATAGGGTACACAAACAAATCAAAATATTGTAGTAAACATATCGCCCGCCCTAAACACGTCAAGTGTTTACGAGAAGGTTAGAAAGCTAAGGGAAAGAAGTTCACTGGACAGGAAGACGAACTAATTTCGTCAAAGATCTCTTTAGGCTACCGGTAGGAGTTTTAACATCTACCACACGAACAACTTGGTCTTGGCCAGGGTATAAATTAATAATGCGTCCACGACGCCACTGCAAAGGGGGAAGGTTGTCATCTTTTATGAGTACTAGCTCACCTACTTTAGGAGGATCACAAGGAGAGGTCCATTTATTTCTAATTTGTAATGTATTTAAGTATTCTAAATGCCAGCGAGACCAAAAGTGCTGGGTAATTTTTTGGGATTAGCTGAAACCGTGTAAGGCGATGTAATTTTACGTCTTTATAAGGGTACTCCGGAAGTGCAGTTAAGGTTGTCCAATTAAGAAATGGCCGGGAGTTAACACTTCGACATCATTAGGGTCCGGAGAAAGTGGGCACAATGGGCGTGAATTTAAAACTGCTTCAATTTTAGCAAAAACAGTGGTCAGCTCTTCAAACGTAAGGGGGGTATCGCCTACTACTCGTTTTAGGTGCAAATTCGCCGATTTAACCGCAGCTTCAGAAAGACCTCCCCAATGAGGGCAAACAGGAGGATCGAAAACCCAGGATATGTTCCGCTTTGAAAGCTCAGAACCAATAGCCGCCTGGTTTTGAGACAGGAAACACTCTAACTCTTTAAGGTAATTGTTGGCACCGATGTAATTTCGACCGCAATCGGATCGGATTAGGCGAGGTACACCACAACGCGACACGAATCGGGAAAAGGCCGCAATAAAGGCTTCAGTAGTTAGGTCCGACACAACCTCAAGGTGAACGGCTTTAGTAGAAAGGCAGACAAATACACACAGGTATCTTTTCACTAACCTTTTGTTCCTATAGGCCTGGACTTTGGTAAAAAAGGGTCCTGCAAAATCGGTACCTACACCGTCAAACGGTCTAGCAGCCGTGACGCGGTCTTTAGGTAGGTCCCCCATGAAGGGTTGAGATACAGCCGCTTGGAGACGATAACAGGGAAGGCATTTAAAAATCACATGCTGAATAGCTCTGCGTGCCGACAAGATCCAAAACTCTCTATTTAAAATGGCAAGAATTGCATTAACACCAGCATGAGCATTCTCGCGAAGGTAATGTGAAATAAGGATGTTCACGAAATTACCATTCTTAGGTAGAAGAAGGGGATGGCGCACATCAAAGGATAGATCGGAGTTTCGTAATCGACCTCCAACTCGAATCAGGCCTCTGTCATCTAGAAATAAATTCAACTTTCTCAGGGAGTTAGTGATAGGATCGCCACGCCGTAAGCGATCAAGTTCATCAGAAAAGGAGGTAAATTGAACGATTTTCACTAAAAACAAAAGGGAATCTCTCCGTTCCCCAGGGCTCAGGTAGGACGAGTAAGATTTAGGAAATAAAACCGCTTTAGGTAACAAGTCACGTTTATTAGCTTGTTGAAAGAACTATACCGCTCTAATAAGAATGAGGGATCCGGGTTAGGAACATCGGCAGAGACTACTAAACAACGTAGTCCAGGGAGATCACTACTTGGGTTAGGTTCCGAAATACCGGGCCAGTTGTCAGGAGACTGCGTCAACCACAAAGGTGAAAACCAAAGGGAGTGGTCGATCAGTCGGGTGACTGACATACCTCTCGATGCACAGTCACTAGGGTTCATGTAGCCTGGGACGTGCCTCCATTCACTAGATGTAGGACTATTATTAATCTGGGAGACACGATTAGCCTCAAAAGTCTGAAGGAGGTGAGGAGTGGTTTTTAACCAACACAACACGATTTTACTATCCGTCCAACTATGGATTGAAGTCAACACAGACGACCTTTGCAGACAAAGAGCGACGTGATGAAGTAATCTAGAGAGAAGGGTAGCTCCCAACAATTCCAACTTGGGAATTGTTAGACGGGTCCGAACAGGGGCAACTATAGATTTAGCCATAACAAGATGGACGGAGCAAACACCAGACGGAAGTTCCGCACGTAAATAAACAGCGGCAGCATATCCCAATTCAAAAGCATCACAGAACCCATGTAGGGATAAGGAGGAGGAACCTCTGGGAAGAATATGTCGGGAAATGGCCACTTCACTAACCTTCGCTAGGTCCTGAACAAATGCAGTCCACTCTAAAGACAGGGGTTCACAACTGGAGATTGGGGGGCCTCTTCGATTTTCCAGAATTTTCCAACTATTTGGGACAGCGAGACTCCACTCAGGGGGGGGTCCCAAATCAGTAAATCCTCCATAAACAGGACCACACAGGACATAACCAAATATCGTCGAGATAGCAGTAAGGCCATCAGGGGACACAAACAATTCGGACCTTAAAAGGCGACCAACGACGTCAGCTCCAAGAAGTACACTTATAGTACCAGGTTTGTAAAATAAAGGGTCAGCAAGAGGGAGGTGCCTAGTACAGGTAATCACACTTTTAAGTAAGTCTACCTCTGGGAGGGTACCAGCAATCACATCAACAACTATTGCACTGGTAGAGATTCCTGGAAAGGCAGAATTAACTGGCTTAAATGAAAAGGATACAATGCCCGGGGAATTAATTGCTTGAACATTACCTATTCCACGAACAGGAACTGGAGAAGGAATGATAGGTAAGTTCATGTGGTCAACAACAAGCTCAGTAGTAAGAAGGCAGCCCTGAGCACCAGTGTCACATAAGGCACGCGCTTCCACATAATATCCAGACGAGGTTTTAACATGAATCAAGGCCGTAGGTAAAAGAACGAGAGAATTGCGAGGTAAAGATGTAAAAGCGGGTATGGAAGGGAGGGGGCTGCTATCTAGTCAGAATTGTGGGGCCTCATTGTACTTATGATGAAATGCACGTTCATCCTGGGTTCTTTGACCTAGAGGGGCATTATAAGTACGGTTACCGCTGGGTGCAGGTGGGGATCGCCCGCCCGAACGGGGAGGTGATGCTCTACGGGAATCACGAGGGGGCGGGGTACGAACACGGTGCCATTCAGTACGTGGGGGTGACACACGGTCCGTTATGTGACTTTGTGGGGATTGCCGCGGTTGGTTGGAAGCTAAGGCCAGGACGTCTCGGTATGAGCGCTCGCGATCGTAATTCACAGGAAAGGAGTCATTATAACACAGTGACGTGTGATGACTGGAACGGCGGCACGTGCGACAGCGATAATTTCGCGTGCATTGGGATATGGAGTGTCTATCCAGGCATCGATAGCACAGTCGGGCTTCTTTTACAAAGGTAACACGTTGACGTGTAGGAAGGCGAATAAAATCGGGACACTCGCGTAAGTAATGCGAAGTACTATTACAAAGATGACATTTAGATGTCGTCGCAAACGTAACAAAGGCTCTTGTAGGAGGTGGGGAACGCGCGTTAGATTTAGGCAAACGAGGGGAGCTCACAGTAGGGGGGGTAGTAGTGTCAACGACAGAAGCACTACCTACATTGTCGTGGTGCCTACATTCATCCTCAAGAAAGGTAATAAGATGATCAAAAGTAGGGAGGTGATTAGGATTATCGCCATAACGACGTTCAAATCTCGATTTTAACTCTGAAGGCAGTTTAGCAAGGCATAAGTGAACTAATAGGTACGACCAATGTTTAACAGGAAGTTCCAATCTTTCTAAGCATCGATATCTCGAAAGCAGGGGGTTCAGGAACGACACACGTAACCCGGAAAGTTTAGGCGTTATAATAGGGAGCATCATTATTTGAGCTATGTGGGTATCCGCTAAAACACGAAGGTTATGGTACCTACGTTTTAGGAGGTCACGGGCCACGGTGTAATTGCCCGCCTCAATCTTGAGGTGTTGTATCAATCGACGAGGTTCATCCGATAAGGCTCCTACTAAATAGTGTAGCTTCAATGTCGGGGTAAGGCTAGGCTGGTTGTCCACCACGCTATCGAACTGGTCTATAAAACTGATCCAACTATCGGGACGGCCATCAAACTTAGGTATAGGTAGGTCAGGCAATTTACTAGCCGGGCTATCAATAGCCAGGGATTTATTCTCCTTGAAGGGGGTGCTAGTACGGGACGTCTCAAATTGGTGAGGTCGTATTTCGTCTAACTTAATTTTTAAGTCGTCTACTTTGTCCCTTACTACGCGCATCTCGTTCTTAACTTGCACATATTCTTGTTCATAAATCGCAGGATCGAGATTACCTAACAGCTTGGAACAAGCGGCAGAAAACTTATCGCACATAAGTGGCAGGTCGGAAAGACGCGCTCGCATACGATTGGAGGAAAAGGTCTCAAGAACTCGGTGGGAATCATCAACCAAGTCACTAATATAACGGAGTTCACCTATAGCTTCACGGTATTCAGCTGTATCCGTGTAAAGTACGGCCCTTACGGTTTCGTTGCCGGTTTCGGTATCCGACATTTTATTTACTTTAAATCGCAAGAAACAAGGTAGGTAAATTAAACTCTCAAAAGATTTCAATACGATGCGTAAAGGAACAAATAGTAAGGGACGGGACAGATGCACCGGGTATAGCAAACGTAACTCGTAAACAACTTGCACGCAGTCACGCGGTAATGGCGTGATCAATAGGGAAACAAAGCGCTCGCGCACCTCACTTGCACTCAAAGGGTAGGTAATTAACGCGCTAATCGATTTTATCGACACTTATGTAAAAGGGGTTGTACTCGAATGTTATTAAGGAATTTACTGTAAATAGGTTAGGTATATGACGAGACGTTTTCTTCAAATTACAAAGGAAGGTAGCAAATAAATAACTCTCAATTAAACAAATTACGTTACTAATAAGGGGTCCTAATAAGAAACTACGCTCTGCTACCAAAATGTTTGAGAGTTTAGGCAGTGGATTACACGTGGAGGGCGACAATGATAGGTTGAAAATTCGTCAGGTCTTAGCACTTATAGCTAGGTACTTGCCACATCAGCTTTCAGGTATCACTTCACAGGCCACAATCACTCGAAATGTCTGTAAGGAGCTTCACAGGATACACACGCGGCGAAAGCGCTCTGGTCGGTCTAGTACATGTGTCATAGGTAACGTCTCGATGTCGACTTGTCGTCGGGGTTCTCACGGTACGTTTTTAAACAAATAAAAACAAGACAGGTACGCGTGCGAGTGCGCGCGGCGCAGTATCAATAGGGTACACAAACAAATCAAAATATTGTAGTAAACAGATATGAATTATGTTCTCCAAGCCGAATTTCGACTACAGCGGCCTTTCTCAAAAGAGATCAGCCAATTGCGCGAGAGATATTATAGTACACAAGTGTGTGCGCAATATACAGGTCCACTCTCACTATTCGGTGAGACGGCAGTCCGACATGACCGTAGAGACCGTAGAGATCAGGCGCAGGACCAACGGCTTAACGTGCTTGATGTGGCATATGGGTGTTAACACCATCAATTTCTGTGTTAACACCCCTGTGCCACGGCAAGAACGTTAAGAAGCCCGGAGCTGCGTTTGAATTATTCCAAGATCGAAAAATCCAACACTCTCGGCCTGACCCGGGATTCAAACACACTTAACACACACACACAACACAACGTGGGAAACACACTTATGAAAGGACTAACATAATATCTGTATCTCCGTAAATCAAAGTGCTGTTAATACAATATAACTGATTATACCTGCACGAAAAAGGGGTGGACAGCCTAGTGACTGTCCATCTGTTACATCGGGTGGACAGCGCCCTGCGTTCCCGCTCGATATCTATTTATCACTCCTCAGTGACGCAGTGGTTTAAATACTTACTTAAACTGTCATACAAGTCTTAGTGGTTAGTTCAGAGACCTTCAGTGCTCTGCGGACTCCAGTATGGAATGAAGTACCGCATTTTATAAGTTGTTGGGCTCTGCACTGACGCTGCAGTACTTTGGGAATGTTCGCCACCTGTAACACAGACGGCTTCCAGGGCCCTATTTCACCAAACGAAGAAACCAAGAAATGTCAAGCGACAATTTTGCAAATTATTTTATATGGAAATTGTCAACATTCTTAGCATTTATGTGACAATTGTCAGTATCAGGTTAGTATAAAAAAATTGTGCCAATTGACTTTTGACAACAACGTTTTGACAGACTGTCTGTGGTGAAAGTATACACGAACTACGTAACGTTAAGGTCAGCACCATAAAATTATGATTCCTGAATGTAAACGCTTAAATATCTAAATTAATGCTGTAGCATATATGGTATACATGCCTATAAATTCTGAAGGATTCTCTCGATTTCTCCAAGTTTCCGACATCAGATCGTAACTTGGAGACAGTAGGATTACCTTGAGAGTTTTAAAATCAGTCTAAAGTAATTTGCAAGTGTAAGTCAAAAGAAAATGCCCATCACGCTGAACACTGTTCCCTTAGGCGCTCTACTCATATCTCTAATAGTTGATATGAGCTGCTAGGGTTCCATATCGGTTGCTCCAGACCTTCAATTTGTGTACGTCAATAGAAAGTGCTCATCACGCTGAACAATGTTTCCTAAGGCGCTCTATTCGTAACTCTTATAGTCAAGCTGAGCTGCTAGGGTTTCATATCAGTTGCTCCAGACCTTCAATTTGTGTACATCAGTAGAAAATGCTCATCACGCTGAACAATGTTCCCTAAGGCGCTCTATTCATATCTCTTATAGTTGACCTGAGCTGCTAGGGTTCTATATCAGTTGCTCCAGACCTTCAATATTTGTCCGTCAATTGAAAATGCTCATTATGTTGAATAACTTTTCTTAAGGCGCTACTTTCATATCTCTCTTAGTTTAAGTGTACTGGCCACAATAATTAGATGCTAAACTGTCTGACATTTATCTGAACACTAAAACCTAAAATTACCTATATTTTTTTACAAACGAATAAAACTGCCTATAATAAAGTTAACTAAAAAGTTAAAAAAATCCATTACACTTTTACTAAGTAAGATATACAACAAAATTTTGTCTTTGAGTCGGTGTCACTGCCATGCGAAATTATCTTACAAGAGGACAATGGCGAGGTGATAGTAACCTATCTAAAAAGAGTGCTTATTAACCTTGACTTTTCATTCCTCTCTTTTCCTTACGACATGGTAGACTAAGAGATCATGATAGCTGGATGACGACGGGAGTATAAAATATTTTGTATCATCGAGTCCACGCGTACGATGTCGCGGGCAACCGCTAGTTATATCTATCAATTGTTATTAAATAGAATTGATCTTACTACAAATGACTGCAAAGCGCAGCACCCATTAGCGGTGGTACTGGAAATATTCCAAAGCAAGAATTTTGTGATCTTTGAGTTGCTATGATCCATGTCACATAGAGACCAGCAAATTCTTTCGTGTGTTCTGTACTTTATTGACGGCGCTATTATTTTGTATCGTTTATCTTAAATCAAGAAGTCACAATTGATAACAACAAATTGGCACACGACAATATGATAAAAACCCACTCTTATATACGCAGCCATTTAACAATAATACTAAATTAGTGATAGTGATTCGGAACGCAACATGGCATCGCTACAGTTTATAGGTGCTCTGGAAGGCATTAGTGATAAACAACAACAGTTTATTCGAGAAGTGCTTGAAAAGCGAGGATTTGAAACAAACAAAGTTATTTTTGAGCCAGCTGCTAAAGCAGGTGACAATTACGTTGCACACGTTGTCAGAATTACCGTCGTGGTAGAAGATGGCAATGACTTCAAGATTATTGCAAAAGTAGCAACATCTAACGAAACCCTGCGAAATTTGATGAGCACAGCACTATTGTTTAACAACGAAATTATAATCTATGATCAGGTCTTACCAAAATTCAACAGTCTGCAAATAGAGGCCGGTGTTCCAGAAACTAAAAGATTTAAGTACGCACAATGTTACGGCTCTCTATCAGAAGAACCAAATGAAGTGATTTTATTGGAAGATTTGAAGCCACAAGACTATGTCATGCTAGACAGACTTGAACCTATGAGTCATGAAGCTGTGTTATTGGTTCTTAACAACTTTGCTAACCTGCATGCCATGTCCTATGTACTAAAACGCTTGGAACAAGAAACCTATGACAAATTCAGTACCGATTTGTTTAAAACTTGGAATTTTATTTTGAATAGGAAGGAACAGATAGATGCTATGGAACAAATCGAAAACAGTGCTCTTGAAGTGTTGGATGATGAAAATTATAAAGTAGCTATTCGTGGTATTGTTTCTAAAACATATACATGTATAGAAAAAGCCAAAAAGCATGAAAACCCCAAACATTTGGTAATTCAACAAGGCGATTCTTGGACTAATAATATTCTGTTCAAATTAAATGTAAGTAAATTATGCTAGGGTATTTTCCATTTATAATAGGGACACTTAGTTTATACTAAGTGTATCAATAAATCTAATCTAAATTACTTACAAAATTACTGATGATGTGTTTATCTAATTGAATATTTTTCACACTTATCTGTAAATTAATATCAATGCACATTGGTTAGTAAAAATAGGTGTTAGTTCAAATAAAAGACAAAATTTAAAGTGAATGTTATTAAAACTAAAACAAAATAATACTTGTTAATATCGAATATGCATAGATCTGGTAAAAATCACAAAGGTGAACATTGCACAACATTTAAAAAATATTAGTCAGAAATAAAGTTCGCGGCAGTTTTAAACTCATGAATCTGGCCAAAATTGAAAAAAAATGTCTTCTTTATTTACATTTTTTAATAGTTTTGAAATTAAAGTTAGTAAGGAAAAAATAGATACATTTTGATTTTGTTTCGTTAAGGAATGCTGCTTGTTAGTGTTCAAATAGAGATTTGTAATATTTATGCTGAAGATGCTTTGTCAAAAACTGCAAAAATGGTTCAACAGATTCTTGTATTTTTGATGTTAAAGTTGACGCCCTACCAAAGTGTTGATGCTATTATTGAAAAAAAAAAAAAACTAAAAAGATCGTTACATAAACCTTCACCGAATTGCAGAAGAGCTTGTAATTCACCACTCAAAAGTTTTGGATCACTTGCATAAACATGGTTATAGTGAAAAAGGTGAACAGGATTTTTAGTCAATCACCTATGATCATACGATAATAATGTTCGAAAACGATCCTGCTCTAAGCGAGGTGAACCAATGAAAATAGTCCAAAAGCCACTCTGAACAAAGTCATGTTTTGCGTATATGACTGGACTGGAAAGGCATTGTGTTTGTGTATAATGAGCTTTTACCACAAGACTAAACGATTACTTATTTCTCATATCTGCTGTTAGAAATTAGATAATCTGAAACAGTATATTATGTCGTAATGAGAAGAGAGGAATGAAAAATCAGTCTAAAGTAATTAAGCTGACCTGCTATTGTTCCATATCAGTCGCTCCAAACCTTCAATTTGTGTACGTCAATAGAAAATGCTCATCACGCTGAACAATGTTTCCTAAGGCGCTCTATTAATATCTCTTATAGTTGAGCTGTGCTGCTAGGGTTTCATATCATTTGCTCCAGACCTTCAATTTGTGTATGTCAATAAAAAATGCTCATCACGCTGAATAACTTTTTTTAAGGCGCTATTTTGATATCTCTCTTAGTTTAAGTGTTTTGCTAAGGTTTCACGTCAGGTACTTCGATCTTTAAAATTAATTATAGCCCAGACCTAATAGCTACACAGTAAAAAAAGTTCATTCAAATCCGTTCAGTAGTTCCGGAGATTAGCGTGTACAAACAGACAAACAGATAAAAAATTTAAAAGTTGTAGATTCCTATTCTGTTACTATTTTAACATCACCCTCAATTACTTTTTTGTAAAAATACTCAATGTACAGACATTGGTTTTACAGTTTTATTATACGTATAATTTTCTTTGTGTTTTTTTTGCAAACTTACGTTTTTTTAATTTCAGAGAGACAAACCCGTAGATGCAGTTATGATTGACTACCAAATGTCATCCGAAACAAGTCCAGTTGCAGATCTCTTGTATTTCATTTTCAACAGCACTAATTATATATCTAGGTCCAAACACTACCATGAATGGATTAGCTATTATCACGACCAGCTTGACAATATGTTGTCATATTTCGGTTTGAAAGCAAACCTAATATACCCGAAACAACAATTAGATGCAGATCTTAAGAGATACTCCCAGTTGTTCTTTGGTATTACCGTGATGTTGCTTAGTATGCTTTCTAGAAATGCAGAAGAAGCAGCCGAAATGCATGATGCAGTGACTAATTATGATGAAGAAAAACTTGAAAGCATGCAAGTGCAAACTCTAAGCCAGAGTACAATTACGAAATACAAGCTTAGACTTCAAGAGGTAATAGACAGTTACCGTGACCTGGGATATTTCGGATAGAAGATTATAATATGGCTTTCATTTCCTTAGTGACTACTTGGATATTTTTTATTGTGTTTGCAAATAAAATTTAAAATCTCGATGTTTTTTTTTACGTAGATATAACCAACAAAATGTTGTACACTGTATCTTAAACCTACTTCAAAAATGGTTTCGATTTCTTTGCATTTTTGTTAAAAACCTTCTTAGTTTGTTCAACGATATCTATATAGATATCGTGTAGAAGTGATGATAAGAAGATAAGAAGTGATGATGAGAAGGATAGTGAGACTTCTCAAGCGACAGATGACAATAATTGACACTAATTATTGAAAATTGGCGGAACAAATGTCGTACCCTGTGGGAAAACATTAAGTTCGGACGCCACAAACAAAGAAGATATAAATATAAAAAGCTCATAGTAGGTAGTATAGTTATTGAAAGATAGAAAGTCTAAGAAACAATATAGCGTAGGTATATTTCATTACTATAAGTTTCATTCTCCATTATTTGTGTACTTTGGCAAGATCCAAGGTCTTACAACACTAGTAAATGATTATTTTAATGCATTAATAAATAATTTGTTGTTACATCACCAAAATATTTCATTTCAATCATACATGGCATGAAAAACTGATGGCTGCTTTTGTTATTTAATGCTAAGTAAAGTACGAGTAAAGTCAGCCTATATAGATCCCACTGCTGGAAAAAGGCCTCACCTCAACTATGAGGAGGAACGAGCCATACTCCACCACGCGGGCTCAGTGCGGATTTGTTGGAGCGGTGTTTGTAAGGCAAGTGACAAACCTTACTGTCAGATGTTATCAAGCCGCCCTAAGGCCTCTGACTAGGCTTAACGACTAATATCAACATATATTAGCCGGGACCAACTGCTTAACGTGCCTTCCGAAGCACGAAGATGCTCGTCATGGACGTCACTTAAATGGTCGGAATGGTCACCCATCCAATCACGACCGCGCCGTGGGTTCCTTAACTTTTGGTATCACTACCAAAGCGCTGCCGCCACTGCGCTACAAGCACCTCAAGATAATGCACCTAAAGCAAGTAATGCTAAGTGCCAATAAATTAATTTCTATTCTATTCGAAGCTTAGCAGTGGATGTCCTGCGGCTAATATGATGATGACCCAAGTTTGTGTGAAACCCTCAGTGCGCGAATCCATCTCGCACTTGCCCGATTTTTAATCTTTATTTTAGGGTATAATAAATGGGAATGGTGATTGTGCGATGATTGGCTACATGGATATGGCTTGGAAGCTAAGCCATAAAATCCTCGTCGATAACGATCGACTGCTTCCTTAGTTGTCAGCGCGCTGGCGCTTGTTTAAGGGGTCTCGAGTTTGAATCCCAGGTATCTCTAAGATAAGGATACCTATATAACGATATCTATATAGATACCGTTGAATTAGTAAAATAGTGTATTATGCCTTTCAAGATTAATAGTTAGTTTTCCTTTCCGAAGTAAAATTCTCTGATATCACAAATACTGTTTTATAACATTATTTTTATGTAAAGTAACATTTCTAATACAGCTACTTTTATTTTAAATCTGTAATCTCATAATAACTAATAATAAACTACCCTATTACCGAATCGCAAACCCTCGACGGAATACCTAACTTGTGCTAAGAAGATTGGCAGCATTACTCCGTTGTATGGCCAAACTAATGCATTGGCAAAGGTAGCTTGTTTTCGTGTCAACAGTCACACGAATCAACCGAGTAGACCACTCGGCAAACATTTTCTTGGCCTCTGGGCCCCAGTGTTCCAATATCTGAACCCCGAAAGCTCCGAAACGGTAACAGCTGTCCGAAGCAGAGTACTTTCTTCTTTTCAAAGACACCGCGAGTTCGAAGATAAGTGGGAAGGAACTGACGTGACAAAACATGTCGAATCCCAAACCAAAGCATGACCATTGCTCCAGGAGATAATAGATATCCCATCAGGTTCTTTACCATCTTCCCGGCAAATTCTAAATAGTTCTAATACATCCGGGACTCTAGCAAGTCTCTCTGATGCCATGACGTTGGCGTGGTGTGGAATGCGACATGCGCTTCTGGCACAAAAAAGTGCGTGCAACCCAAAGTTGTTTACAACGGTAGACACCACAGCGATAGTGTGATAAAATATGCGATATGTAAATTTGACCAAGACGTTTGGAGGTAATTAAAGAAAGAGCTACTATAAGCATTGGCTCTGTTTTGGAAATTTCTCCTCTCTCTCGATTTATAATTGTATTTTAGATGATTCGCTAACAATTTCAGCGTCACGGTAACTGAATAACAATCAAGTGTGTCAAAACATTCTATTCATAAAGTTACTGTATAATAATTTATGAGTAATACGTTTTTATCGGAAATAAGATAAACTAAATATCAGCTATTACTTGGAAAATCTAACACGTGCCAGATGATACGTACGTACAGATATTTATTCAATAAATTATATTGATTAGATTATTTTAAAAATCGTTATAAAGTTGATGACTAAGTAAAGGATGTTTTCTGTATGAACTTAGATTCGAGAGGTTAGTTTCAAATTTAGATTTTTGAAATGTTTGTCTAGTGTATAATAAAGTCACTTTTAAAACGTCACTTTGGATTCTTAATACCATGCATACTTTGCTTAACGGATGGGTGCAGCTGCTGTAGCTCTAACATCAAGGCCAAAAACGGTAAAGGAACTGAAACTAAGAACTTGTTCCAACTCCTACTGTTAGTTTAGTAGGCGATATGTACTCATTTATTGATTTTATTTTTTATTAAAAACAGATCTATCTGTCTATGTGCTAGTCATCGTCATGCGCGAACATCGTCGCTTACCATCAAGTGAGATTGCGGCCAAATGTCTTAAAAAAAACCTATTAAAAAAACTCACCTGATAGTAAGCGACGATGCGGCTGAGAATAGATAATGTCTAGCTTGTAATAGCCTATTCATTCATTTGGGTAACGTATTAAATTTGCAAGAGCTATGTATGTAGCTAGTTTAGTGTCAAACGTTGTGATGACTGAGACAGCCCCTTATCTTAGAGACTGGAATTCAAACCTGAGACCCCTTCGACAGGCGCCAGCGCGACCACTAGACTAAGGAGGCAGTCGCAGATCGTTATCGACGAGGATTTTATTGTTTAACTTCCAAGCCTAGTATCCATGTAGCCAATCATCGCACAATCAGCATTCCCATTTATTATATCCTAAATAAAGATTAAAAAACCGGCCAAGTGCGAGTTGGACCCGCGCACTGAGGGTTCCACACAAACATGTGCCATCATCATATTACTTATTCACTGCTAAACTTAGAAAAGAATAGAAATTAATTTATTGGCACTTAGCATTACTTGCTTTAGGTGCATTATCTTGAGGTACTTGTAGCGCAGTGGCGGCAGCGCTTTGGTAGTGATACCAAGCAACCCACGGCGCGGTCGTGATTGGATGGGTGACCATTCCGACCATTGAAGTGGTGTCCATGACAAGCATCTCCGTGCTTTGGAAGGCACGTTAAGCAGTTGGTCCCGGCTAATATCTGTTGGTATTAGTCGTTAAGCCTACACCGAAAAATATGATTGGTTAACAGTAACCAAAATGTGGCTACTAGTAGGCCGTAATCCAGTGGCTTGCGAACTTCTTGTTACTAAGTAAGGTAAGGTAATATAAGTTTTGTTACTGATAAACAGAAGATTTTTTATATTTAACAAAAATTTACTTCCCTACAACCAAAACTAGTTTGGTTGATCCTTTTTTTCAGTGTAGTCAGAGGCCCTAGGGCGGCTTGATAACATCTGACAGTAAGGTTTGTCACTTGCCTTAAAAACACCCCTTCACCAATCCGCACTGGCTCGTGGCCTCGCCTCATAGTCGAGGTGAGGCCTTTTCCCAGCAGTGGGATCTATATAGGCTGACTTTACTCGTACGTTACTTAGCATTAAATTACAAAAGCAGCCATCAGTTTTTAATGCCATGTATGATTGAAATGAAATATTTTTTGTGATGTAACAAAAAAATGTTTATTGCATTAAGAAAACCTTTACTGGTGCTGTAAGACCTTGGATCTTGCCAAAGTACACAAATAATGGAGAATGAAACTTATAGTAATGAAATATACCTACGTTTAATTGTTTCTTAGACTCTCTACCTCTAGATAACAATACTACTATTAGCTTTTTACATCTATATCGAAGAATCATAAACCTTGTGGTGTATTTACCATCACTTTACATTGGCAAAAGTTACCTATCTGGTTTTTAAACGGTTTTTTAAACTGTTTTATTTAGCTCACCCCGTTTGTTTTATTTATTATTCTTGGGTCAAATTTAGTAATTCAAATTTCACCCTCTTCCTGTCAACCGATTAATCTGAAATTTTGTATACACTTTGGATTTTGGTGACAATACAATTATGTTTATTCATTATCATTATAAATTCAAGAAGGCCGCCGCTACAAAATGGCGGATAATTTATGTTGTATTAATCCCATCAATATGGGTATCAAATGAAAGGGCTCAACAAGCAGAATACAATATACTATAAAAAATTGAAATCCAAGATGGCAGCCGCTACAAAATGGCGGATAACGTAGGTTTTATCAATCCCATCAATATGGATATCAAATGAAAGGGCTCAACAAGCAAAATACAATATACTATAAAAAATTGAAATACAAGATGGCGGCCGCTACAAAATGGCGGATAACGTAGGTTTTATCGATCCCATCAATATGGGTATCAAATGAAAGTGCTCAACCAGTATAATACAATGTACTATATAAAATTAAAATCCAAGATGGCGGACTCTACAAAATGGCGGATAACTTAGGTTTTATCAATCCCATCAAATGAAAGGTCTCAACAAGTAGAATACAATTTACTATGCAAAATTGAAATCTAAGATGGCCGCCGCTACCAAACGATCTTTGCAGGGACTACGTATGGAGGAGTTGGACTGCAATAAACTACCGGGCAAGAAACCTTGCAATAATGAAGCACTAAATGAATTAAACAGAATGCGAAATAAAAACTAAAAACTAGAATATAAAAATAGGTAAAAAAACTTTTTAAGTTAAACGGTTTTATGTTAAACATACATTGCAATGTTTAAGATAAATGTACTAAAAACCAAAAAATAATAAAATAGATACAGTCGTGGGAATTATAAACATATGCATAGACTAGACTAAAATAAAACCGTGGGGCACGTCAATTGTCTACAAATTATCGACTTAATGTGCGATAGAAGAATCGTTTAATTCGTCGTTAAAATAGGCAGTTGGCCCGCAGACGGTGAGGAAATTACTTACTATTTTCTTGCTCATGGAAATTCCAATAGTTATACACTCCATGTAAATAAAAGAGATGTTTCAACTAGTTTATCGTTGGACATTCAAACTGCTGGCTGGCGAGGAATCGTTTCACTGCTCGTAGTTTGTCTTTAATCGACAAAACATATGATAAAAGTACTACTCGCTCACCACTATGAAACCCTAAAACTCGCTTATAATCGAGCTTGCTAGCTTGTTTCCACATTCTAGCCCTACTTATCACACGTCCATCGTTGTCGGTTGAACAACTGCCTAATTATAGTGTAACATTACAAAACAAACATTTTAATCAACGATTGTAGACAATTGACGTGCCCCACGGTTTTATTTTAGTCTAGTCTATGCATATGTTTATAATTCCCACGACTGTATCTATTTTATTATTTTTTGGTTATTAGTACATTTATCTTAAACATTGCAATGTATGTTTAACATAAAACCGTTTAACTTAAAAAGTTTTTTTACCTATTTCTTAAAATTATTCGATATTCCGGTTCTAGAATATTATAAAGCGAATATTTCTATGGTTTTCTAAAGAGTCTATGGAACAGTTTCACGTATGTTTCGTTAATATACGTTACGAACTACGGTAGACATTCATTCGTCTAGTTCTATTACACAATACCTTAGCACAAAACACAACAAAAACAAGTTTATTGAAAGTCAATATAATGACTGACTTTAAATCCGGTGAAATGAAATGAAATTTATTGTGAACAGGAATTTGGGTACAATGTCAGCAGTTACAGTTGCATTTGGGGTATTTCCGCCAAACTTTTCAGGTGTATTCACATCATACTTAAAACTAACACTGATTTAATTGGCTCAATTTTATCTTAAAATTAATCGTTATCAAGAAAATCTTAAACCCAATAGTAGTAGTAGTAAATAGCCTATATATAGGTTTTGATTTTCCTGCAAAATGTATAAAAATTACCGTATCTTTGGATTGCGTTACAAAATGAAGCTTCTTTTACACAATCAAGGGATTACAAACATGTGTATTTGATGTTAATTTCAACTTGATAATACCTCCATGCTTCTTCAAGAAAAAGGGTATTCTTAATATTCAGATGGTTATCAACTTGGTAATCCTAAGGGTGTTATTTTGAGGTACGGATCCCTAAAAGAGATTAATGGGCATCAAATTACGATTAATCTTGAATGCCACACAGATAAGCCTAGTAAGTATAAAAGAAAATTTGTGCACTTCAAACAATTGTGTTGCAACAATTTATTCATACGATATGGTGTCTTTGCAATTCGAAGGTGATATTAGTGGTTTAAGTGAGAGACAAGTGCAATTCATTAAGGAGGTTATTGAAAAGCAAGGTTATGATAATAATACGGTTTTGTTTGATCCAGTTGGCAAAATAGGTGATAACTATGTCGCTAGTGTTAAAAGAATAACGGTCATTGCTAGCGGAGAAGATGACTTCAAAATGATAGTGAAAATAGCTCCCAAAGCCGAATTAACAAGAAATGTTATGCAAGCAGGAGTAATGTTCCGTAACGAAATAACAATGTATGAAAAAGTGCTACCGAAGTTCACTAGTTTAGAAAAATCTGTTGGAATACCAGAAAGTGAAAGGTTCAAGTACGCAAAATGCTATGGTTGTTTATCAGAAGAGCTAGATGAACTAATCTTGCTTGAAGACTTGAAGCAATCAGATTACACTATATTGGATAGATTTGTTCCATTAGAATCAGACGCTGTGAAATTGGCAATCAAAAACTTCTCCAAATTGCACTCTTTGGGGTTCGTTTTAAAACAATTAGAACCTGCGACTTTTGATGATTACAAAAACAGTTTCGTTGATACTATGGCACTTACGGAAAACGCCGAAGCCCTAAAATATATGTTTAGGCAAATTGAAGATACCACACTTGCTGTAATAGATGATGAAACCTATAAAAAAGCTATTAGAGGTACAGTGTCCGAGTATTTTAATATAATGACCAGAACCCTAAAATATCAAAACGACAAATATTTGGTAATCCAGCAAGGCGATGCTTGGACTAATAACATTATGTTTCAGAAGGAAGTAAGTATTTTTGTATATTACAGTTGTTTGTTTGTTATTTTTTTTTTAATATTCAAAAGCTAGGCTTAAGCTTCAATCTTGAATATTTAATACTTTAGGTAATGCGAGCTTGATTGAAATTACAAAAACAGTCTTTCCGTACAAAAGGCAAAGTGTAGATTTGTACGAAAAGGCATATTTTTAGCCAATAAAAATTCCCAACCTAAAAAAAATTAAAACAGTTCTTTCACTCCATAAAATTTCACATAAAATTGTGACCAAATTTTGTTGTCTTAAGTAGAAGTACAGAATCAATATCATCATTCAGTTATTGTAACTCTTACGCTGAAATAGGTATATCTAATAATTACAAATTCAATTCCGCGCCTCTATAAGTTCAATTTTTTCTAGCAGCACCATGTTAGCACCACTTTTAAAAGCGCCCTTTTTCTTCCAGGATGAAAAGGTAGTAGATGCCATTATGATTGACTACCAACTATCTAAAGCGGGCAACCCGGCATGCGACCTGCACTACATGATCTTCAATTGCACAGACCATGACAACAGAACTAAAAACTATCTCGAATGGATCGACTACTATCATACAGAACTTGACAGATCACTCTCGAACTTTGGTCTTAAAGCAAGTTTCATTTACCCCAGAGACCAGCTCGATACTGACCTGAAAGTGTACTCCAAGATGTTTTTCTGTATAACAATCCTACTATCCAGTACGTTGACAAGGAATGAAGAGGAAGCAGCAATGGCGAAAGACGCTATGAAAACTGATGATTTAGAGACTCTAGGAGCTAATTTAAGTGTTGCTAATTTAAGTTCAGACAGTATAAATATGTTCAAAACAAAAGTCGTAGATTTAATACGTAGCTGTCGTCAATTCGGTTATCTTGCATAATAAATTGCATGTGATAAGGCAAAGCTTTATACTTAACAAATAACGTTGTGTAACATATTATTATTAATCTACAAAGACGATTACTTGGCAACCTCTGTAGCTAGTGTGGTAGGGGCTTGCACACCGGTTTTTAAGGTGCTGCCATCTCTGAAGTCCCCGGGTTTGAACCCCGGTCGGGTCAATATAGAAATTCACATTTTCTATTTTGTCTCGGGTCTGGGTTTTGTGATACCACGGTTGTTTCAGATCAGTATGTGATGTTGTCTAATATTTATTTATTTGTTATTATTAAAAATATTTTTACATTTGAAAGCTACTGACTTTGCATGTCTTTAGAATTTAGTACCATCCCGTAAAAAATAATAATATTTTTTTATTTTATTTCAGAAATTGCTTACCATATGGGTTAGTAGTTACAGAAAATACTTACAAGCTAGGGTTAGTTAGTGGATTCAAATTTAAAAATAACTTAAAATTGCCTACTTAATATTCACTAGAACAGGTTTCGAGCCGACATGGACGTTGTTCCAGTGTCTCAAGATAGGACAGCAATAGCGACTCCCTATCGCCGCCAGGAGACTGTTGGGGCTGCCCCGGACGCGGCGCCACGCGGAGGCCACCCGCTTGCGAACAATGACAGGGAAGCTGTCTATGTGCGACTCAGCAAACATTGCCGACGCGCTGCAGTACCGGGGCAGACCCATCAGCATCCTGAACCCGTTATTATATTGGACGCGCAGGGCTGCGAGCGTCCTCTGCGTATACTCAACCCATAGGTAAAGGTAGATATTCAAATTATTAGAAAGGGCAAAAAGTTTATTTGTTTATAAAATTTTTCCAGACAAAAAAAACTAAATATGAAATATAAAAACTTTAATAATACGGGAATTCATGCAACGTACCTTTCTAAGCATTTTGCTTTTTTTCCTGAGGCCCAGTAGGGCCCGCACGCAAGTCTAGACATCACGCTCGTTCGCGTAAGTGAAAGGGACGGCTACATTCGAAAATACGGACATCGTCAAACGGAGTAAGGCCTCTGACGTGTCTGCCCGTGTCCGAAACTTCGGGATGAAAAGCAAAATGCTTAGATAGGTACGTTGCATGAATTCCCGTATTCATTGTGTTGTGATAGTGATAAACAATGTAAAAAAACCAAGAAAGTTTAAAAGCTATAAATATCAAATTTGTACAAAAAACATAAAATATCAACGGATCCACGGGACGATGACGAGACGCCGAGTACAAACCACGTTCCGTTCGTGATATCCTCGGCCCGTAGCCCAATGGCAATTTATTCTCAAGCGAAGTTTGTTATCACCAACAAAATGTATGAAATTGACATAAGCCATCGAAACATTACGGGACTTTTGCATACAAATTTTGACATTTCGTTGGCGATAGCGAAGTTCTCTCCAGAAAGATTTCCATTTGGCTACGGGCCCTGGTACGTTTGAAGATATCGAAAATGTCTTAAAAAACATTATGCGAACACAACAATTGTAAATATTTGAACAAAGGTGGACATTCACAGTAGTGACTCTGTTTGTTGGTTGATATTTTTTCTTAGCATAAAATTTCAGAAAAAAGTGGCTATGTGAGCAATGCTCAACGCAATATCCACTGAGCATGAGGCGGAACATGAATACTTTTTGTCTGAAGATGCAAGTAAGAAGATTAGAAGTAATCCTTCCTGTGTCCTTCCTTCAAATCCCGACTCGCACAGAATTCTGACAGAATTGCGCTTAGTATAGAAAACACTTATTATTTAAACGAATAATAAGAAATCGGAGCTGTTATGTCGTGTGATCTGACTAGACTTAAATCTATGACATAGTATTACCACATTACTCTTGAGTTCTTGGTAAACCACAAAAAAGGTAATATCTTCGTAAGTGCAAACAAAAATGATACAGGCGCTCGTTTCGGATTTTACATTTTCAATATTCTCGATCGATTAGCCAATTTTAATGTGTTTCTCGCACGTTCACTGCTGCGGTGGTTATTCCGAGCTTAAGACACTCACCAGTAGAATTTCGATGAAGCCGAGGATGGGTCATTTCTGGCTAGCACAGACCACACAACCTAAAGACCACGCTTTTATCAACTCTAATACGAAAACAAAATCGCCAAAAGTTGGTGGGGTGCGGGTAGAGGACTCCTAGTTCTTATTGGCTCGTACAAGGAGACGTCAAAATTAACAATGGCAGTGATAGTTCACTAGTGATGGGCAAGACATCTTTTGATATCGATACCTGAGTTAAAAAAAGTAAGAAAATATTAAGGAGCTTTAAATTAATTCATTTAAAAAACACACACACAACCGACTTCCGATAAAAAGCAATTTAAAAAAAAACTGGAGTGGGCAAAGGTCAATCGCCGGAGATCTCACGTTATTTAGCTGATGATGTTGTACTACACTTGCCACACCATTTCACTGAACAATACGGCATTATTACCGCTTATTGTTATTTTTATTCGGGAGCAAGGTCAATGTTGTTACTTTGAGTCTCGGTAGCGGAATGAGGAACGAAAGGGGGCGGGGCCGGCTGTTATGCAGTGATACTGCATAACCTAGGCGAATGCAAGTCCCCCGCAATGCGTGGTCTTTAGATTGTGTTCTGTGCTGGCTAGTAACAGCCAATAGTGTTTAGGAATCACTGCAGCCTCGGAAGTTTAAGTGAAAAAATAAAGACCTAAATAGGTATCAGATTTGATTAGCAGTTGTCAGGAGCTTGGGTAACTTATTTAGAGCGTTATAATAAACATTCTGGGGCCAAGTACCGGGCTCATATTGAAAGCATTGAATTTCTAAGGTTTTTATGAATCTATTACAGGAAACCTAGCCCTATGTAACACAATGCGAATTTAGATTGCGATTCACAGTCAGTGTACTATTGCAAATATAGCGATGATATCGTGTCAACGTCATTTTAGCTTCAAATCAACGAGTTGTCTCTAGGGGAAGCTGTAGGGAAACCGTCACAAATGAAATTTTGGAGACGAAAATTTTGCTAGAATTTCATATAAAAACGTATCTTATTCCGGTTAGTTTAAGGCGCAAAACAAGTTAACATGTTTTAAGTTATTTCACTCAACGGTAAAATTAAGGTTAGCAAAAGGAAATTTAACAGTAAAATAACATACGAAAAAATTCAAAAAACGCACTAAAAGTTGGGTTTTTTTAACGACAAGTGAAAGAAACGTGTAAGCTAGTGCCAGCATAGACTTACATGCGACATGCGGCAAAAGTATGAATACTCACGTTGGAACTGACTTCCTTCCACTTTTTTCACTTGAAGATAAAAAAAAAATTTTTCAACATATCAGTGTATTTTTTAAGCATGTAGTATTTTAGGGATAGGCACACTAGTTGCCCGTCTTCCTTGTTCCTTCCTTCCTTAATTGTGTTAACAATACTAATACAGTACAGAAAAATACTGTGGTGAAAGTATCCACGAATACCTGAAGCGTTAAGGATAATCATCAGGCCAGCACCATAAAACTATGACTCCTGGATGTAATGGTTGAATGCCTAACTCTACTGCAGCAAAAATGGTATACGTGCCTACAAAATCTAAAGATTTTCCTCGATTTGGTCTCCAGGATTCTATCGTCAGATCCTGACTTAGTGACAAAGGGTTATACCCTTTCTTATAAAAAATAATTATCAAAATCGGACAATGTAAAAAGTTATGTTTGGTGATCTACTCGTACATACAATATATTAATGCGACGACTTAAGAACCTCCTCCATTTTTGAAGTTGGTTAAAAAGTGTAGCTTCAGAACTTAAAAGATCCTTAGTCGTCATCAAACACTTACATTAAGTATTTTGTGCCACTATAAAAAAACAACGTGCAGTTTTCAATTAACACTATCACACCGCAACAGGGCCTGACAAATGAATGCTTGATCCTGGCCATTCAATAAATTACTACAAAAAAACTAACCCAATTTAAAGCTTCAAACTCAGTACAAATTTCCTATATCGACAAAAACAACCGTCCCCGTGAACGATCGAAGCTAAAATGCCAAGTTTAACCGCTGCGCGCACATTTCTCACGGTCCCCGTGAATTTTCCCACGCGCCATTCCCATGGCTAAATAATTCGGAATACAGTGATAATGTGGTTACACGGGACCATTGCTATCCTGGGGGACACAGTATGGGAACGACCTTGATGGTTGTTTGTTTTTCCCATCCCATTGCCCTTTTAATTTTACATAATATGTGGAATAAAACGTATGCATGATATTTATTTTGTATTAGTTTTTTTTCGTTTATTTAGCATTAAAAAAAACTTAAAACTACTGTAACATTTTAATAGACATTGACAAAAACCACTGAGGTTTGTCTGCAATGCCGCATCAGTCTTACATCTCTAAAAATATTTAATACATTATATAGCTAACACAAATTCACATTATTCATTAAATAGCTAATGTAGCTTCTTTGATTAGCATTAGGTAACTCTCATTAAAATTAATAACAGAAATATTGCAGGTGCATTCTGTATGTTAAGTAAAAAGATTGAAGATTCGTTTTGATATTCTTTTTTGTTAAGTGTTGTAATATATATAGATATTGGATATGAGATGAGTATACAAAAAAATCATAAGTACTTACACAGAAAGATGTATCATTATATTATGAAAAAAAAACGGCCAAGAGTGAGTGGAACAGGAAGTTTTTAACATGGCAAAATAATTAGTTATAAATGCTTGTTGTAAATATTTTTTAAAAATGATTATATATAACTAAATATTTTGTGAATATTTGAAGCCTCTACTTGTTGCTGTTATATATATCGAGCAAAAAATCGTTTTCGTTTGTTGTATGGGTAGCTAGCTATCACGGTTCATGAGATACAG
The DNA here is from genome assembly GCA_949316185.1 of Pyrausta nigrata. NCBI lineage: Eukaryota > Metazoa > Arthropoda > Insecta > Lepidoptera > Crambidae > Pyrausta > Pyrausta nigrata. Next base: position 10,696,211 of record OX438955.1, on the reverse strand, counting down.
CTTGGTGACATACATACAGACGGATAATGGAGTCTTAGTAATACTCGGAACCCTTAAAATGTATTAGAATAAAAACATACCTAGTCTTGCATTGTATTAACATCATAATTGAACCATCAGAAATTCATTATCTTTCCTTTTTACGGTGCACGATCATCACGCATGGATTACTGTTGTGTTTTCTCACGGTCACCACTGCTTTTCCCATGGGATCCCCTAGTTCACACAGGAATACGGACATGGTGGCTACGCCCCACTCACCCCAATGACTTGACTTCCACGTTCCGTCATGGGAGTAAGTGTAAGCCTTTGACGTAAGTGTCCTTGCCATTTGCTTGTATAGTCTCAGACAAGTAGATAATATTTACAATAATATAAGTATACTACTTTATTTTGTGGTATAAATAGGCTTTAAGATAAATTATCGCATTGGATATTACATGTAAGAATAGTTGTAAGAAAGTAAATAAATAAATAAAAAACACGTCATCTGTCATACTTGTAATATAATGAAGCTATAATGTTGTGTAATATTCCAAAGATTTTTTTTTCTTTAATATTTCTTTCCTATTTTAAACTAGATGTTGCCCGCGACTTCGTACGCGTGGACTCGATGATACAAAATATTTTTTACTCCCATCCAGCTATCATAAACTCTTAGTCTACCATGTCGTAAGGAGAAGAGAAGAATGAATAATGAAGGTCAATAGGCACTCTTTTTAAATAGGTTACTATCACCTCGCCACCCTCCTCTGGTAAGGAAATTTCGCATGGCAGTGATACCGACTCCAAAACTAAATTTTGTCATATATCTTTTTTAGTAAAAGTGTAAAGGTTTTTTAACTTTTTAGTTTAATTTATTGAAAGTTTATTTGTTTGTAAAAAAATATAGGTCACTTTAGTTTTAGTATTCAGATAAAAGTCAGACTCAAACCTACCGCAATAGATGAATACGGTTTGGCATTTATTTTATAAATTATAGCCTAGTATTTGCCCAGACTCAATAGCTATACAATAAAAAAGTTTCATTCAAATCCATTCCGTAGTTCCGGAGATTAGCGTGTACAAACAGATAAACAGACAAAAAAAATTAAAAGTTTTAGACTCCTATTCTGGTACTACGAGTATTTTAACATCACCCTCAGTTAGTTTTTAGACGCATCGCTTTTACTGTTTTATTATATGTATAGATAGGTCGCTGTATGATTCGACCAGTAACTTTTTCTCCAAGCAGTTAGAAAATTGGCACAAAAGGTGTTTTTTATCTCACCTAAAAACAGTGTATCACCTATCCTCACTTGACATTGGTGAATGTGCAAACACAGAAGCCATTTATAAGAAAAAGAAGATATTCTATTTGCGCAGTAACTGGTGAAATGTTCTTTGACATCACAGATTATATTATGTAGCTCTATCCCGCGTGCGTGATCAAATCCTAAAAAAAAAACATTAAAAACGCCCTAAGGCTAAAGCAACAGAACTGAAAATATAGACATCAGCGCGGAGTAAGATCCCAAAGTGTTTTATTGGTCATTCCCACGACCAAGGCAACTCTTCCCACGATAACACCGTGAGATGACCTTGACATTTATATTTCTTCGTAGTTTTCATTGTTTTTGTGCTATTTTGTACTACATTTAAATGCCAAGAAAATATAAAAATGTCAATAAAATATATATTATATTGTGTCATTATTTACATTTGAACAAACGGATTGTGTACATTAGACGACCACATTTTGTTCTTTAGGCTAGAAAAAGGCACTTTTCGTTTGATCGTTACACAATGCACTTATGGTGCGTGCATATTTTTCTATGGATGACCGTCACATACGCTGCCAAACTCGAGACACAATAGAAAATCTATTGTTATCACGCACTGGTGTTTGCTGTGGCAGCGAATGGGTTAAATTATCCACGTGTACGATTTTTAATAGCTGATAGTAATAACTAAAATATAAAAAAAAAAATGTTTTTCTTGGCATAGTTCGATTAAGTTACTAATTCTGAAAATGCACTCCAGAAAACGTAACACCCCGTTGCAATGTAACCGTATATTTCTTAGGAATAGATATCATAAGTGGTCTAAACGCATTGCAGATTCGTTAAAAATCTAAGCTTAGGCAACTGAGAATATTATCTTTCCAAAAAAAAAACAACTGGTTAGTAACAACCTGCGAAGTTTACAAGTGACATCCCGATGTTATCTTATTACTCCTATATTCCACGCTATCGTAGGAATGACCTTGCCATAAAATTATCTTGTTTACCTGCGCGATATTAACAATATTTTCCAACCTAACTTCAGCTACGGCCATCAATTCTAATGGAGATCAACCTGGTACGCCAGAAGATATTATAGTGTACATGTGTGTCCAAAATGCCCAGGTACACTCTCTGTTCCTTCACTGTCATAGTTGAGACGGCAGTTTAACATGATCGGAGAAAGATCAGGCGCAGGACCAACGGCTTAACGTGCTTACCGAGGCTCGGGGGTGTAACACAACTAACTGTACAATCAAATGTAAGGACTAATGTTTACCAGATAACCTAGCATGTTAGATAAAAGGAAGACCTTGAAATTTAACACTGGTATGATTTATCATCGCCAACTGTTTTAATCACGGGATGTAAGTTTTATGATATTTTTAATAGCAATAGACTTCAAGATAAGAGTTTTTATATAAAAAAGAAATGCTTAAACAAAACGTATTTATTTGTATCTGCTTTATATGTATTAGACGACATGGCAACTGCGCAGTTGGAAGGTGATCTTTCTGGTCTAAGTGAGAGACAAAAGGAGTTCATTTGTGAAGTGGCTGAGAAACACGGGTTTATTCAAGACAGAATTTTGATAGAACCTTTTGGAAAGGCGTCCGACAACCTCGCAGCCAACGTTAAAGCAATCACTGTTATTCGAGAAGGAAAAAATGACATTCGGATTATAGCAAAAATAGCTCTACAAAATGAAGCTGTAAGGAAAATTATGTATATGCCACTCCTGTTCAATGCCGAAATGTTGATGTATGAAAAAGTTTTCCCAAAATTCACTAGTTTAGAAGAATCGGCTAATGTACCTAAAAATGAGAGATTGAAGTATGCCAAATGCTATGGCTGCTTAACAGAAGCTCCTCATGAGATTATTCTGCTCGAAGACTTAAAACTTAAGGATTACGTCATGTTTGATAAATTAAACCCGCTAGAAGATGACGCAATTAGGCTGTTCATCAAAAATCTAGCTGTCTTTCACTCGTTGTCGTATGTCCTCAAGCATTTTGAACCCGAAACATTCGCAAGTTTCAGCAACAAGTTGACTGACATTACAGTTTGTATGCTTGAAACTCAGTTTGAAAAGGTATTCGAACAAACCGAGGAAATTGCTGTCGCGGCTTTAGACGACGACAACTACAAAAGGGCCATTCGAGGTGTAGTCTCCCAGTATTTTAATATTCACGAGAAACTCTATCAGTTCGAAACATCTAAACATATGGTACTCCAACAAGGCGATCCTTGGACTAACAACGTAATGTTCAAAGTGGAGGTAAGTGTTTTTTTTTAATTTAGTGATCTTAGATAATATTGTTTGGGCGTCTGTGGTGTGGTGTCTAGCGGGTTGCCTTCATGCGGGAGGAGCTGGGTTTGATTCCACGTGACGCCATGTACCAATGACTTTTTCTGAGTTACGTACATTAGTTGTTTCACTAACCGATGCTCTTACGGTAAGGGAAAACATCGTGAGGAAACCAGCACATTCAGGCCACTGAATGTGTAACCATGATCCAGAACTGGTCAGGTTCCCCTGTTACCAGAAACACGGAGGTCAGATGACAGTCTTTCTAATGTAATTACCTGATCTGCAACATCCTGGATCATGGTCAGCGGACTCTGGGCCCTCGCATGCAAGTGCACAACCGGGGTAACGCTAGGATGATGATGATCTTAGTTCATATTATTTGTGGCGATCGTAGCTACGTTGTAAATTAAAATTGAACATGTAATGTTCATATTTTATCGTTTATCAATACAAATAATCTTAAAATAACGTAATCGGTAGTGTAAAATTTGTTATACGCAAGTTTTTTCTCGTTCTAGAATGGCAAACCAGTTGATGCTATTATGATTGACTACCAAATGTCCAAAGCAAACAACCCAGTGTGTGATCTCCATTACATGATCAACAACTGCAGCGATTATGCCACCAGATCGAAATACTATCATGAATGGATCGACTACTATCACAATGAGCTTGACAAGTCACTCTCAAACTTTGGCTTGAAGGCAAGTCTCATTTACCCGAGAAAGCAACTGAAAAGTGATCTAAAAAGATACTCAAAGCTGATCTTCTGTATGTCTGTACTCGTTTTAGGCATGACGACACGGAATGATGAAGAAGCAAATCTGGTAAAAAATGCTATGCAATCTGAAAGTATGGAAGTCTTCGGTGATAAAATGACCGTAGATAGTTTGAGTAGAGATACTGTTCAACTATTTAAAACTAAGCTGACTGATTTAATTGATACGTATCGTGACTTAGGGTATTTTTCTTAGAAACGTAGCTTAAGATATGTGTAATAACAGCAAATGTCTTTTTTATCATCTGTATTTTATGTTATCATATTAAGAGCCGTGGATTTTGTAATAAAAATTAAATAAAATAAAAATAAAATCAAAGACTTTTTCTGGAAGACGAAACAGCTTATTCTTTGTCACTCATCTAGTTCTATTATTGTAATCATAAAAATTTGAAATAACGCGACTGCTTTCATTTCATTACAAAGTTTTATTAACTGCCTCGTTGGTCTAGTGGTCAGCACGCTGGGTACTATCTACGAGGTCCCAGGTTCGAATCCCGGGTCGGGCCGAGAGTGTTTGGGTTTTTCTGTCTTGAAATTACTCAGACACAGCTCCGGAGTCAGGAAGTTGGGTGTGTTAACACCCCCGTGCCTCGGAAAGTACGTTAAGCCGTCCTGTGCCTGATCTCTCTACGGTCATGTCGGACTGCTGTCTCACCGAATTATGAGAGTGAAGGAACAGAGAGTGCACCTGTGTATTGCGCACACACTTGTGCACTATAATATGTCCCGCGCAGTTGGCTAATCTCTATTATTATTATTTGACATAGGTACGTACAATACAATATTGTCTTGTTCTGTAGTGTAGTGTAGTCTTTAGTTTTTAGATTATTTTTGCCTCGCCGAATGTTGACTGGTAGATAATGCCTTAAGGTATTGATAGATAAAAAGATAACTCATGCACACCATAAAATCAACAACAAAACAATTTACAAGTACAAACTATAACATTAATAATGTATGGTAATAATAATATGTATAAGTAATAATAATATGGTATAATGTCCGAAACTTGTACTACTTTGTTTGTACGATAAAAAATAAATAAACAAGGCAATAAATATTGTATTTAAGTGATGAGCATTCACTTTACAATGTAAATACGAGGGTCAAACTGAAAGTTCTTAGAAAATCAAAAACTGATTACATTAGCCAGTTATTAGTTTTATTATATCTTTTCAAAATATTGTCCATTGACGTCAATACACCGCTGCATGCGATGGAACCACTGGGAAAAGCACTTTGCCCACTCGTCCTTAGGGGTCTCTTCAATGGCATCGCGATACGCAGCCACCGCTTCTTCAGCATTCATAAACCGCTTTCCTTTAAGTTTTTCTTTAATTTTTGGAAATAAATAAAAATCACAAGGCGCGAGGTCGGGGCTATACGGCGGGTGACCCAGTAATTCAACGTTTGATGTCGCCAAATAGTCGATCGTTCGCTTGGCGGTGTGCGACGAGGCGTTGTCGTGGTGAAGGAGGATCCTACTGCGAGGTCGTTTCTCTCGAACTTTTTCCAAGACAAGTGGCAAACAATTGGTAATGTACCATTCTGCAGAAACTGTTTTTTGATCCTCTAACACAATTGTTGCGAAATGACCTATCCTTCCAAAGAACGAGGCCACCATTTTTTTTCCCGCACTTCGATCTCTCTTCACTTTAGTTGGCAACTCCTCGAAAGGAAACACCCACTGAGCAGATTGTCTTTTGGTTTCAGGATCATAACAGTAAATCCAGCTTTCGTCACCTGTTAGTATGTCGAACACAGCATTTGAGTCACCTCCGTTAAATCTTTCAATCATTTTACGGCACCAATCCACACGATGGAGTTTTTGAGCCTTAGTCAAATTATGAGGTATCCACCGGGCGCAAAGCTTCCTGACCGCTAAATGTTCGTGGAGGATTTTGTGCACTTGACTCATACCGATGCCTAAGCTTGTCCGAATCTGCTGATAGGTCACTCTTTTGTCAGTCTCTATCATACGCCGCACAACACAGATGTTATTTTCAGTCGTCGCCGTAGAAGGCCGTCCCTCACGTACATCATCAGTGAGATTAGTGCGACCACGTTTAAACTCATTAAACCAGTTGTAAACAGTCGCACGAGATGGGGCTTCATCGCGAAAGGCCAATCGTAGTCTATCATAACTTTCTTGTTGACTTAAATGACATCGAAAGTCATAAAAAATCATTGCACGAAAATTTTCTCGTGTTAAATTCATTTTGACGTGACACAGACAATTTTCAATTTGCCGCCAAGTCGTAAAACAAATGACAAATGAATGAAATATATACTCAGTAATATTGGCAAAGAGTTCTATTTTCAAATTTTAGAATATTTTTTTTATTATATTGTTTATAAGTGGCCAGTTCTAAGAACTTTCAGTTTGACCCTCGTATTAGATATTATTGCACTTGAAGAAATTAACACCCGCATCTGGTGGTCCAACCCACGTTCCTCGCATACTGGGCGATTGCCTAACCTCTACGGTACTCGTATGGTTGACATTGCCAAACATCTCGGCCACTCAGATATGGGCAAAGTCTGTCAGTAACGCCGCGTTTTGCCCAGTTTATGAACGGGTTCAATGCCTGTCCCATAAGGTCATCTAATCTTTAGGTTGTAAAGGGAATAATTATCACTTAAAACATTAAATAGTAGCTTAAACGAACTTACTTAGTGGCATGGTACTAAATCGTGAATACAAGTTAAAAACCGTTTCTTAAAGGAAGGAAATGCGTATAATTTAACACAGGATCGAAGTGTTGTTTCTACAGTCTCGAATGGTAGAGTATTTGATCACTAGTATAAAACAGTAACCAGTATAAACCACTGAACCCTAGCCATATTGCAGCAGCGTTGTTGTTTGCTTTGAACTTCAGCCTAGACTGTCGCTCTGATTGTAGGGAAAATATTGCACAGTAAAACTGAGGCAATGGATTGAATGTTTGATTTATAATCAGAATCGACATATCAACCCCGTTATTCCAAAAAAAATAGTACCGGGTTTAAAACAGCACTAAGCTATTAGCTAGCCAATTAGAAAAGCGCTTCTCTATTAGGTTGTGTCACGAATGTGTCATTCATTCCTCTGTTGTCGGCTAATATTTAGACCCATTTTAAACCTGGTCTAAGTTTTTTGTAATAACACCGCAAGAGTTTGCTGATGGGGTGCAACTAACATTTACAGTAAATCTTAAAATGTTTTGACAGTTAAGTCAATGACCTTTATAGTCTGACAAGTTTGTACGCGACCTTCCTGCGGTCGCCAGAGGTGCGGGGGGCGAGGTACGCTAGACATCAGCAGGTGACGGGTGATGTTGCGGGGAATGTCAATGACAGGCCGCAGGCCTGCGGGCTACTTTCTTTCAAAATAATGTTTTTGGGGTGGTGAAGTATCTACCTCCTAGTGTTCCACAGGGTAATGACATCACAAACTACAGTGATCGATCCTATCAGCGGTGGTAGGCTCCGATAGGTGCGTAGATAGCTACCACCCTCCCACCGGAGCCCGGCGCCAAGCAGCTTGCTGTGTTCGTCGGTGAGTGCGAGTGCCAGAACTGAGTGAGCTCGCTCCACCGTCGACTCTATCTACGCCTCATCAAGAGCAAACACGTTCCAAAAAATATATATTTGGAATTCATGTAAATTTCACTTTAACGTAACTTAAAATCTGTTCAATTGACAAAAACTTGATCACATTTTAGCATTTTGAGGGATGAATCTTGCCTATCATGATAATGCAATCATTCTTGACTCAGAGAGAACTTTAAGGATAATTGGATTCAGTCTATTTATTTTTATTATTCGTTTCATTGTGCTTACGACATTGTAGAATTAAGAAGCTCCACCTTTCTTAAGTTTATGTTGGTTTTAAGATAAAAATTTGAGCTACATAACAAAGTTTGTTATTTTAGCTTTAGATAACTTCGTTAGCTAGCTAGATGAATGCCCGCAACTTGCTTCGCTAGCTATAATTATTATTGTTTGTAAACATATGTACAGAAAATAAAAATAAGTTGTTCCAACAATCACACCAATTACCTAGCCTCAAACTAAGCGTGAGCTTGTGCTATGGCGACTAGGGTAACGGATAGACTTTATAATACGTTTATAAACATCCATGACTTAGGTACAAATGCTCGTGCTCATCACAAAAACATTTGCCCCTTGCGGGATCCGAAATTCGGGAGCGCCAACTACTACACCAAGATGGTCGTCAAGAGTGTATCCATCATTGTATTATGTAGTACGAGTCACTCCAAGTGCTGGACCTGTTTTAGGCACTCATTACAATATCATATTTGTAGAAATTAGAAAATTTAAATATGCGATCGAAGTTAGAAACAAATTGAAACTGATTTAGTTATCATTTTAATTCCCGGCCGCGCTTCTTCCCAAACTGTCTTATTTTTCCTACAAATCGGATAGTGTTTTAAATGCTTAAGGCTCAGTTTTAGTAACAACTAGCAGTTCCCCGCGACTTCGCCCGCGCCAAAAGTCGGATTTTCCATACAAATTTTCATCCCCCATTTTACCCCCTGATGATTTGATATCGCGACAAAAAGTAGCCTCTGTCCTTCCCAGTGTCTCAAAATATCTCTGTGCCAAATTTCATTTGATTCGGTCCAGTAGTTTCGGAGCCTATTCGATGCAAATACACAAACAAACAAACAAACAAATCTTTCCTCTTTATAATATTATAGTATAGATGGCCACAGATATTATAATACATGAGTACAATGACATTGCTAATTTACCGGTTAAGTTAACGATATTGTTAAAATTAGGCTCTCACTTTCATTTTACCGTGATCAAACATTAAGAATTATTTTTAATGGAGTTTGAGTTATTTTTATAGATAAATAATTATGCATGTAACGTAATTATAACCGTAAACTTAACTAAAACAATAAACCGAAATAATAAATAATGTATGCCGTTTATATTTGTCTCACACCGACGACATTTCTATTGACATCAATTAACCCATTAACCGGCAAAAAACACATTCGGATGAGAATTTTTCAAATTGTAAAATCCGTTCGACATTCACACGGGACGATATCGTTTCACAGGTAGCGTGAGAAACTGAGGGTGGCGCGTGCCGAAGCGTTAAATGGGGTTGTATTGTGTGAAGTTGCCTTTACACATAAGAGGTGCGGGAACTATCTATTACAGTTTAAGCTATGTTTGTTAAGAGGCTCACACGAAACTTTGAAAGTCATATGTTTTTTTACAAACAAGTTATCCAATATTTGATTCCGCTGTACGATATCTTTCAACACATAATTAGGCAAGTGCCTGCCAAATATCAGTTTCCTTTTCTACAAACACTTAATTTTAATCATTCGTGATGTAAAAAAAAAAAAAAATTGATCAAAAACCTGTCCACACTGCTCGTATATTATATTTCATTGTCTTTACAATCCTTAATTGTGACATTAATAGAAAATATTCTGTCATTTACTTCAATCGCTATAATCATAATATACCTACCGACCAAATACAAACTACATAACCAGATCATCTTACTTAGCAATGCCCGTAAATAATCTTTTAAAATACCAGCCCCTGAACTGAGAAAAAAACAAAGAAACTAAAAATAATAATAATTTTATTTCAAATTAAAAATTAATACATTGTAGAGTTACTATTACTTTATTAGAACACTACATTCTTTGTCCGTGCATGTGTGTGTATTTGTCAAAGAAGTACTCATATACTCTCACGTTGCTGGGATCTATTTCCGAAAATCGGTTTAAAATTCTCACGGGACTGAATGTTTCTCACAATAAGGCACATTAGACTACCTATTTTCGTTGCCTAAATGACCTTATTACAACTGCATAAGATGCTACAGCGTTTAGCTGATGTGCTGTCGTCCGTCACTTGAGAGGGAACAGGGTTGACGCGTGCCGTGGCGTTAACCGTGCTAAATAGGGTGTCGTTGTATTAATTCAAGCAAAAAAAATGTTAGATGGCTGAATAAAGGCACTTAGTACTTAGAAAACATTAAAGGGAAAAGTACCCTGAATGTTGATCTTGGCGAGAATAAATAAATAAATATGGAATACCATTACGTACTTTGCTGTGAAAATTACATACCTAGTGCACTGAAAAGTTACCACCTAAGGCGAGAAATGAACCCGCCCGTTTCTTGATTATCAAACCATCTGATCTTTAGATCGCAAAATGAATGCTTATCACTTAAAAATAACAACTTATACATTGCTCTGATCCCAAAATAAGTTGGTAAAGCACTTACGGCACGGAAACCAGAAGTATAATAGTGATACCACAACACCCAGACGCGACCTCAAAGGTGGCGATACCGTAAAACCAACGAGTGAGACAAACCACCGACCACGGAGATGGTAAAGAATGTATACAGTTTAAAAAAATAGTTTTATTAAGTTATCATCATCGATCCACGGAAGAAACCAACGGAAATCTACACTGTAGATAATATTATAGTTATAAAATATTCAGTGTAAATAAAATAAAAATTATGAATAAGCCTAGTCATTTCACTGTTATGCGTCCTTCACACTTAATTTTTGTACAATCTTTCCTACCATCTGAATAGGATTGTAAAGTCGTAATATTATCAACTATTTTTTTATCACCTGGAAATAATCAACAATAATATTGTTGAATAATCTTGACTTGAGATTATTCGTTATTTCACTTGGATGAATAGTCTAAGGTATTTCAGATACCCACGATATTATTTGCTACTACAAGTTTGCAATTTTTCAATATGCGATTAAGTTTGACTTATTATTTTATGAGGTTTCGTTAAGTTTCGTTAAAAGATGAACCTACAGTAGATAATTTTAATAAAAAAGTTAATATACGTTATCGGCGGAAAATAAGTAACAATCACTGAATAAAATTATAATATTATGTATTTTGATAAAACACTGATTACGTTACCATCATGATCGTTCTTGTTATCGAGGTAAAAAAATAAAAATCGTTGGAGAGACCCCAAATTCTCACTGGAATGGTCTTGACCTTGGTCATTGGCTAATAAGAATGATAAAATACCCGTGGGAATCTTCATTATCGGTGGGACTGGGAACCGTTTTCAAATTGGTCTATTTGAAATAGCACATCTTATTTAAATGTTCCGTTTCACAGAATAAAAAAGCGATATTTCATTTTTTTTGTTGCGTGTAATATTTTGGTCCTCATATCCGAATACGAGTATCGACTACGGTGGCGAATCTTAACAGAGATTAGCTAACTGCGCGGTAGATACCTATATAAATATGCTGAACTAATATTATAAACAAAAAGATTTGATTGTTTGTTTGTATTGAAAACGCTCCGAAACTACTGGACCGATTCAAATGAAATTTGGTACAGAGATAGTTTGAGACTCTGGAAAGGACATGGGCTACTTTTGTCGCGATATTAAACCATTAGGGGGGTAAAAGGGGGGATTTGTTTAACGTTCGTATGAAGAATCCGAATTTTAGCGCGGGTAAAATCGCGGGGAACTGCTAGAAGTACATAAATGTGTGAACATTACATATTAATGTGCACTCTCTGTTCCTTTACAGTTCAGCGAGACGGTAATCCGACATGACCAGAGAGAGATCAGGTGTAGGACCAACGACTTATCGTGCTTTCCGGACACTGTGGCACGGAGGTGTTAACCAACGATTTCCTGACTTCGGAGCTGAGTTATTTCAAGACAAAAAAAACCATCACTTTCGGCCCAACCCGGGATTAAAACCCGGGACCTCGCGGATAGTACCCAGCGTGCCTGCCACTATACAAACGAGGCAGTCACAATCTCAACAGAGATTAACTACACCAAGTTTTTAAAATCTTTAACACTCACAGTGTTTTTTCTTATTTGTATATTGTAGATTTGTTAGTACGAGTAATAAATATGTGAGTAAGACATCACTAAACGCAGGTATTTATTGCTCGGCTTTTTTACCTGAGCCATTATTATTCGGAGCTAGGCTTGGAAAGACATCATTCCAGCCTAGCTCAGAATTTTGATTAGTAGGCGGGACATCGTGTCCCTACCTGCAAAGGGGTCTTCATGGCATTTTGGATGTACAGATTAGATAGCAAACAGCTTATACAATATTCTATTGTGTAGAAAGTTAAGACTGAAATGATGCAATCGCTTACATTAAACCGTCTGTATTATTTTACTACAGTACTTCGTTATCAGTTTCGATAAGATAATTTATCATATAACTAGCAGTTCCCCGCGACTTCGCCCGCGCCACAAGTCGGATTTTCCATACAAATTTTCATCCCCCATTTTACCCCCCTTATGATTTTATATCGCGACAAAAAGTAGCCTATGTCCTTCCCAGTGTCTCAACTATCTCTGTGCCAAATATCATTTGATTCGGTCCAGTAGTTTCGAAACCTATTCGATGCAAATAAACAAACAAACAAATCTTTCCTCTTTATAATATTAAGTATAGAAATTTAATTAAACTACTTTACTATTTTACTACAATACTTCGTTATCAGTTTCGATAAGATAATTTATCATATTATTTTATTAAACTCAATGATGTCAGCGATATAATTTTTATCAAGCATAGTTATCCAATGCTAAACATAATTACTTATGCTAGTTCTATCGATTTCCAAAGTTGTGGGCAGTTTTCATACAGCGTTATTTTGCGACCCTTCAAGTCGTCTGTCCTTTTTGCTGGTAAAAAAAACCTTGCACTTTTTACCTGTCTTCAAAAAAGAGAAGGCGCCTTGAAAAGGCTCGGTAAAAAATTTACGTTCCACTGTTGCTGCACTGCAAATACCCAATGATTACCTACCCAAGCCCTTAACTATGGGTACATACATGTTCATTCACACAGGAATGAGAGTACCTATGACCGTGAGAATTTGCGGTCAGCTAGGTACATTACCACAGTTATTTTTTGCAGTAAATGTTTACTATTCAGGGTGTTCTATAAGTCAAGGTATAGCCGAAATTGGGTGCTGGGCCAAGGGTTACCAGTCCAGGTTCCAGTAAATATTTGTAGTCGTGGTGCCCAAAATAGCAGCACAAGGATGTTTGTTTTTAGACTTTTAGTAAAATAAGTAAATAGTTAAAATATGTGACATAGATGGGTTATGTATTTGGAGAGTATATATGTATGTATGTATAATTGTTTGGCACGCACGCCCTACATCCCAAACGGCTAAACAGTTTTTGACATATGAGGTGTCGTTGAATTTGTCAAAATTGTGAGAGTGACATAGGCTCATTATAAGTTTAAAAAATGGCGCCCGCAAATGGAAATAAAGGGGGGGGGAGGGGAATTGATTTTTCCTTTCCATAGCAATATGGGTATCAAATAAAAAACCAGTAAAAAGTCCATTTCAAAAATATAAAAATTTTTGCAGTCGGGTGTTTTTTTTTTCTAAAATTATGTTTACTTGTTTCCATATTTATTATACCGTTATAGCTAGGCAGTTGAAATTTTCACAGATGATGTATTTCTGTAGCCGCTATAACAAGAAATACTAAAAACAGAATAAATATAATATTTAAGGGGCTCCCATACAACAAACGTGTTTTTTAAACTGTTTTTTGCACAATATTAATAAACGGCGAAATACAGACGCTTGAAATATTCACAGAATATTAAGTTGTATATAAACATTAAAAATAAATGATATATATATATACCACACAAATACAAACACTTCCATACAAACGTGTTTTTATAACCTTTTTCAAACTAAAAAAGATCATAATTATAGTATAGTGTCTAATGTTGTAAAGGTACGGTGTGCGCTTTGTGCGCGAGTCCGACTCGCACTTGGCCGATTTTTGTACTCCACTGACCAAATATAACGCAGGCATATTTTTTGAAAGAAAGCAATGTACAGAATTCAATTTTCTATACCTACTTTTATAACAGAAGAAGAAGATCAAGAAACGATAAAAGTTTAAAATTACATACATATTGAGTGTAGGTTTCTCTCAATAAGACCTGATAATAGGTAGTATTTGTTTTTTATTATGAGTGAGTATAAATGTACATTTTTGCTGATTGAATGATCTCAACAGGTTTAGTAGGAACTATAAGATATTCGTTTATTAAGTTAAAAAGATAGTATTCTAACACAAAAGAATAATATACACGTCACGGGTTTTCTTTTGAAGCCTGTATGTTTTTGTCATATTCAGTCAATTTCATCACTGTATTCTTTTTCTTGCAGTTTATCTGAAAATAATAAAAGTTATTTTGAGAACATAGGTATTTGTCAGGTACTAACTAACCACCTTAACCTACTTAGCTTACGTAAATACGAGTAGAGTAATGCACCCTAAAATTCATCGACCACATTCGGATGGGACTCGAACCCACGAACTTTCGGTATGCGGTCGACTGTATGGTAAGAGTTGAACTTAGTTTTTGGCATATTGCAGGACATGGTGTGACTAACCTGTGGTTTTTTTTTCAACAAACAAACTAATTACCTAGCCCCAAACTAAGCGTGAGCTTGTGCTATGGTGACTAGGATAACGGATAGAAATACTTTAATACATATAAACATCCATGACTTAGGTACAAAAGCTCGTTCTCATCACTTAAACATTTGCCCCTTGCAGGATTCGAGCCCGCAACCGCCTGGTTTAGAAGTCCGGTGCGCGAACGACTACACCAAGACGGTCGTCAATTCAAGTTATAGAATGACCCTTACTTACTCGACACCTGTATAATGTACTTAAGTTTTGAGAACCTATACCATAAGCTAACTGACCATCTCCTTTGGCAGAGCATATCATCTTGGTGCAGTAAGGCACCCCTTCGGCTGAACAGACGCACTTGTTGCATTCCATCATGTATGTCGTGAATGGACTGCAAGCCTCTGAGTTAGCTGAAATCAAAACAAACAATGGGTTAAAACCAGCTGACTTCTATAGTACAAATACGCTGGACTAAACGCTCTCTAAGAAATGACAGATAAATATTGTGCCGAATCAAAGCGCCCTTACCGATTGTACGGGGAACTAAAATAGAGTAACTTCCATATGATTATGTCAATTCTCATTAGTTCCGTGGATGGTCACCACACGCTTACTATAGCCGTCAGCGCCAAAATGGCGATAATCAAATGGCTTTATTGTTAGGTTGACAGTATGCAGTCCAGCGTACTTGTATTATAGAGGTCAGTGGTTAGAACCGATTTACAACGGAGGCGACTTTTTGAAAAGCGCAATTTGCAAGTGGTAAAGACTGGGAAAACCTTGAAGGCACTCCGACTTTTTACGAGCCTCACCGCTAGTGAGTTTTGAAAAAAAAAACGTTTTAAAAAGTTTATGCCTTAAAAACTAGTAGATTGTAACCTCCTTTTAAGCAAATAATGCCTGTTGGAGGGTCCGCCCTTTCATCGCTATATCTGTGTTATACCAAGGCAGTATGGGTATATTCTTACTCGTATATGGTCTTGGGATCTAAATTCATTTATTTATGCATGTACACCCACAGGGGGTACTTACGCGTATACATACACGTCCCAACATATTATAAGCCCTAGTACTTAACTGTGAGGGTAGGAGGTCAATGTCAAGGCCATCAAAGGCTGAAGTCAACAAAGGTCAAGGTTACTTAGGGCCTCCCTTAGCTCTCCCCTAACTCACTCTTTCCCCCGGTTTCCGGTATTTTTACCTATCCTAGTGTGCGCACGATTTAACGCTATCTATACTAATATTATAAAGAGGAAAGATTTGTTTGTTTGTTTGTTTATTTGCATCGAATAGGCTCCGAAACTACTGAACCGATTTGAAAAATTCTTTCACCATTAGAATCCTGCATTATCCGCGATGGACATAGGCTATATTACATTATCAAAATAGTTAGGGTTCCGTATGAAAACTTCGATTATGTAACCAAAGGTGTAAAAGGAAAATCATTAAATTGCGAACGCTGCGAAAACTATTGACAATAGAGCAAAGTAATGTTCTACAGTTTTGTAGAAGACATCATTATCTACAATAAAGTCCGCGATAACATATGTCTAACTATAACAGTTAAGTCACAATAACTCCTTTTTTAGGTAAAAATATGAATTTTTTTCGGCGGCAAAAAGAAAGCCACAGTTTCAGTATGTCGGTTTTAATCCTTCTCCAAATAAATCACGTCATATTCAAGGCTATATCAGTACTTGTAAATTACTTTTTGAATTATTCAAATCGGACATACCATTAAAAAATTATCACGAGTAATATAATATTGTATCGAAGTTAGGACGGCAGCAAAGTTGGCCTTTTGCTATATCGGCAATAGATTTATTTTATTATTTAAAAACTTTATTGCACTTAGAACAGTGTACAAAAGGTGGACTCAATGCTAAAAGTATTCTCCCCCAGTCATACCTATAAGTCATGCAGAAAAATTGTAATGGGTGCAGGATAATGTAGTCGAATTAGTCGAATATACATTAAAAGATGTAACAAAATATTATAATGTAGATATAGATGGCGCTGTACGTATTTAACTCGCGTGTTTCAGCACGGGAGTGTTTAACTTCCCTGACCTCCGGGGTTGTGTCTAAGTTATTTCAAGACGTAAAAACTCGGAATCGATCCGGCATTCGAACCCGGGACCTCGCGAAAAGTACCTGCATGCTGACCACTAGACCAACGAGGCTGATGGATGAATAAATTGTGTACATCTTCTATACATATAATAAAACTGTAAAACCGATGCGTCTGTACATTGAGTATTTTTATCAAAAACTAATTGAGGGTGATGTTAAAATAGCAACAGAATAGGAATCTACAACTTTTTTTTTTTTTTGTCTGTTTGTCTGTTTGTACACGCTAATCTCCGGAACTACTTAACGGATTTGAATGAATTTTTATTGTGTAAGCTATTGAGTCTGGGCAAATACTAGGCTATAACTTATTTTGAAGATTGGAGTACCTGACGTGGAACCTTAGCAGTACACTTAAACTAAGAGAGATATGAAAGCAGCGCCATAAGAAAAGTTAGTAAACGTGATGAGCATTTTCTATTGACGTACACAAAATGAAGGTCTGGAGTAAGTGATATCGAACCCTAGCAGCTCAGCTTAACTATAAGAGATATGAATAGAGCGCCTCAAGGGACATTTTTCAGCGCGATAAGCACTTTCTATTGACGTACACAAATTGAAGGTCTGGAGCAACTGATATAGAACCCTAGCAGCTCGGCTCAACTATAAGAGATATAAATAGAGCGCCTTAGGAAACATTGTTCAGCGTGATGAGCATTTTCTATTGACTTACACAAATTGAAAGTCTGGAGCAATTGATATGCTAAATTACTTTAGACTGATTTTCAAACTCCCAAGGTAATCCTACTGTCTCCAAGGTACGATCTAGTGACGGAAACCTGGAGAAATCGAGAGAGTCCTTCAGATTTTATTGGCATGTTTAGCATATATATGCTACAGCATTAATTTAGGTATTAAAGCGTTTATATTCAGGAGTCATAATTTCATGGTGCTGACCTTAACGCTTATTAGTTCGTGGATACTTTCACCACAGGCAGTTTGTTGAAATTTTGTTGAATTACTGTATTATGAATGAAAGATCACAGTGAATTGGCACTATTTTTTATACTACTTATCACTAAGGAAAAGGTAGGAAGGCCTTTGCCCTGCAGTGGGACACGACAGGCTCCACAATAATAACTTTACGAGAGTAGTAACTTACAAACCTACCTTTGAGTAGGCTAGGGACACAATAAATAAATGCTAAACCGCATTCACCTATTGCGGTAGGGAGGTTTAAGTCTGACTTTTTTCTGAACACTTAAACTAAAGTTACCTATATTTTTTTACAAACAAATAAAACTGCCTTAAATAAAGTAAACTAAAAGGTAAAAAAAATCCTTTACACTTTTACTAAGAAAGATATGTACAACAAAATTTAGTTTTGTAATCGGTGTCATTGTCATGCGAAATTTTCTTACCAGAGGAGGATGGCCAGGTAATAGTAACCTATTTTAAAAAAGAGTGCCTATGGACCTCGATTTTTCATTCCTCTCTTTTCCTTACGACATGGTAGACTAAGAGATCATAATAGCTGGATGGCGACGAAAGTATAAAATATTTTGTATCATCGAGTCCACGCGTACGAAGTCGCGGGCAACAGCTAGTATCAAATAATTATAGCGGCTGTTTAAACAGTACACATGTGTTGGTGAACACCAGGCTAATTCGATCTTAATATCAAAATACTGTTTAAGAGCAGTAAATCTCTAAATGCTATCTGAATTACGAATAACATAGGTTATATTTTACTTTAATACTCGTGTGTAATAGGCGTCTCCTAAAATTAGAAGAAACCTATCATAAGTTGGTACAGCAGGCCATTTTTGATCCAGACTCCGAAAATTTTCTCAGTTCACGATTCTCTCTCTCTCTCTCTCTTCCTGGCTATATATCCCATAAGGTGGTGGGGTCATCCTTCTTTATTTCTCTCTTCCACTTCGTCCTGTCCTCTACATTTTCAGTGGAAACTCCGCACTCCCTCATATCGTTTAGCACTACATCTCTCCATCTTTTTTTGGGTCTGCCTCTGGGTCTTCGACCAGTGATGCAGAGATGCAGTGCCGCACTTCCGGCGTAGTCTAGTGGCCTTCTTTACGTGACGATACCATCGCAGCCTGCTCTCCTGCATTTGCATCAGTTGACATGTTCCATCTGTCTAAAGAAGCTTTTAAAAAGGGTATTTTAAGCGTGCTTGAGCCATTGTCTGGTCTTCAAAATGACCCAGTCTTGGTGTTTTTGATGCGCTGACTTTGTTTCTTCTTCTTATTTTATTAATTGTTTTAGTTAAGTAGTAAAAACTGTTTAGATTACTTTATATTTCGCGCACACACGCACTTACAAAGTTTAATATTAAGAAAGAGCTGTGAATTTTATTAATAAAAAAAAAAGTCGGCGATGCGCGTACTCCCAGGCTTCCACGCACGTACTCGTTGCGGATTTTGTCGAGTCTGGTGACGCCGCACATCCACCTTAGCATCTTCATTTCTGCGACTTGAATGGCATGGATATGCTTTTGGGTCACTGCTCATGTCTCACTGCCATACAGTTGGACTGGTCTTATGATGGTCTTGTATACTAGGCCTTTGAGTTTTACTGGCATTCTCCTGTCACATGTGACACCAGTTACTTCACGCCATTTTAGCCACGCTGCAGCTATTATTATTTCAGTTCACGATTGTATTTACTAGATTATTACATCTGTGGAATTACAGAGAATCTGTTATATGTATACAGACGGCTGCATGTCAGACTACCCACTATGACTTTGAGACCGCCTCTATTCCCTACGTAATAAAACCTTTTTTCGTACTTCAATGGGTAACTTGACGTGCTGCCGTGTGTACAGTAAGTATGTGTTTGTTTACTGTTTTTGCGCTAAAATGTACGCTGAAACAATTTCTTGTTGTCACTCGATTGTGTTTGGAATTATTCTTGGAAACTTTGGAATGGATTATGAATTTCAAACAGGTTTATTTCACTTGCTATATCGATCAACTTAATGATTAAAAGTTCCTATAACTGTAAAGTGTAATGTAAATAACATATCATATAGGTATTACACAAGCGTTCTAGGCATTACATTAAATAAATAAATACATTGTTTCAACAAACACGCCAATTACCTAGTCCCAAACTAAGCGTAAACTTGTGCTATGGCGACTAGAATAACGGATAGACATACTTATATACGTATAAATTCATGACTTAGGTACAAATGCTCGTGCTCATCACACAAACATTCGTCCCTTGCGGGATTCAAACCCGCAACCTCTGGTTTTGTAGTCCGTAGCGCGAATCACTACACCAAGAGGGGTTACAAGAGGCCGTCGAACATTGTCTAGTTATTGCATACAATACCTATCTGTGTGGTTGTCTGAAATAGATCGCTTTTTACGATAAGACCACCTAATTTGTACATATTTTTGTGTAAATTGGATTGTTGTTACTTTAATGGTGTGCAATAAAGATTTATCTATCTAATACTCGATTATACAGTTCGCCGGTAACGTTATAGGCACATAAGAATGATTTTGATATCATATTACCTATAACTAATGTATACACTATTATATTCTATACAGAATTAAATTATAGTTACTGACTCAATAAAATAAAGAATAATAGTAGATTACGAGTATTCACCACGGGGGTAAAGTGATGTCTTACGTCACGGGCGTCATCTTATATCTCGAGCGAGCTTAGCGAAGGATTCGGGAGTCTGTGTTTACTCCCGAGCAAAGCGAGGGAGTTTAAAGTAGAATCCTGAGTGTAGCGAGGAATTTAAGCTCGCCCAAGACGAAGACATCTTTATCTCTGCTTTTCACACTTCCTACGTGGCAATAAAAAATGTACTACAAAAAACTTATTTTATCTATTTATATCCTTTGACTTTTCTGGCAGTAAATTATTATTATTATCAATACCAGCGTTACACCTAATGGACACCGTAGTTAAATAAATATCGTCACTCGACAGTTTTACGAAAACATTGTTTGTAATTTCCTAAAATACATAGTTTTTTTTTAAATAATTTATTTCTTTTTTTAAAAGCGCGCATTTTTTTAATCATTCCAAGTGTGCTAAAATTCTTGGCTGCCTGGTTCAAATTTTAAATATGTTCTCTTTGGTGCGGGCCGGACCAGTGTGATCATCATGCCTACGAACTCTTATTCGAAATTCGAATCACTTAGCCTCCCTAGGGGCGTAATGAAATTTCATACAACATTACGTCTCTTGGAATGCAATGACTCACTTTGAGTCAGGTTTACTTGATGTGTAATTGAACATTGCCGAGTAGGTAGTGTGATACATAGGTTTCAGCTCTGGGTCAGTAACTATAGTAGGTATACTTAAGTAGGTATAGTTAAATCAATCTTTCCTATTTACTTTATCTATTGTTAATAAAATATCTTAGAGATATCAAATTTATAAGTTTGTGAGGTTGTCTGTAGGAAGTAGTCACTGGAACTACTGAACCGCAGTTTATCATGTTTTAATTTAAAATATGATTAATTGTCTGACTAGGCAAACTACGTATCACTTGATTACAACAGATTTAATTTTTTTTCTATTTTCTCGCAATTTTTATTTTTATATACTTTTTGTATATATTCTGTAACTGTAAAATCCTTTCACACGCATCCAAAAATTTTTGAAACTAAAAATTTGTCGATTTGGTTTGCCTTTGTCAAGTTACAGCGAATCCAATAAAATAGGGACTCATTTTTATATTTAAAAAGTATATAGAAGAATAGGTACTTACATCTTCGCCAAAATAAAAGCATGTCATCATCAAGTGGTTTCGATAATGCTATGGTCACCTAAAATAAAATCGAAACAATTAAAATATGGAAAGTTAAGTTTCTGTCACTTTTTTATTTCAGCCTACTCTCCTTTTTTTGATTTTCAGTACATTTTTTTTCTATTAAAGTTTTTTTTAAATACTCACAAGCAACAAAACGACCGTTAGTACCGAGAGCATGTCGATAAGAAACTACTCGTACAGTCGGACTAACAATGAGAGAAATCAATTTTATGGGCTGATGATTACAACACGTTTAATTGGAAAGTTTGTTAGTTTCGATTTAATTATAAATTTATTCTTTTTTGTAGACTGAATAACACTTAGGTACGTCAATTTATTGAACACCCGTAGCCAGTCTTGCAAAGATTTGTTAATACACATAACTGAAAATTACGTTATTATAAAAAAATGCCTCGGAAAGCACGTTAAGCCGTTGGTCCTGCGCCTGATCTCTCTACGGTCATGTCGGACTGCCGTCTCACCGAATTATGAGAGTGAAGGAACAGAGAGTGCACCTGCTTAATACGCACACACTTGTGCACTATAATATCTGTTGAGATTGGCCACTGTAGTCGAAATTCGACCAGAAGGACATTATTATTATTATAAAAAAAGATATTAATGAAAGTGTTACCTAGCCTACCACTATCGTAAAATATAATAAAATATTTTTATTCTTATTTTTAGAATGATTAAAATTATAGTTTTGAGTGAAAATAAACTAATTATTTATTGAATGGAAATAATCATTGCCAGTCTTATTATTATTACAAACATAATTAATAGGGTACAAATGTTTGTAGACAAATTACTGAGATTTATTTTTATTATTTAAACTTTTTGCACAGTTTATTGTACAAATGGCGGGCTTAACGCTAAAAGCATTCTCTACCAGTCAACCATAAGTCCAAAACGAGAAATACAGGCGGTGCAAGATATCGTGAATTAGGAAAATTTACGCTATTGTAAAAATAAATAAATAATATTGCAATGTTACCTAGTCGATCGATAGCTATCGTAAATATTTAATAAAATATTAAAATTATCGTACTTAACCACGACCGTGGACAATCTTATAAGAATCTGCATTATTTATAAAATATGCGTGACCAAATGTGATAAGTTTTAAAAACGTATTTTCTCTGTTTATTTGGGACAACAAACAATTCCATTTTTAGCTTATTCTGAAACTATACTAATTAAAATTACCTAAAATGGCACTGTTGTCCACAAATAAGTAATTACATTATGTAAGTTCTATTTACTTATAATAATGTCCTCCTAGTCGAATTTCGACTACAGTGGCCAATCTCAACAGAGATTAGCCGACTGCGCGGGAGATATTATAGTGCACAAGTGTGTGCGTAATACACAGGTGCACTCTCTGTTCCTTCACTCTCAGAATTCGGTGAGAGGGCAGTCCGACATGGCCGTAGAGAGATCAGGCGCAGGACCAACGGCTTAACTTGCTTTCCGAGGCATGGGGGTGTTAACCACCACCAACTTCCTAACTCCGGAGCTGTGTCTGAGTTATTTCAAGACAGAAAAACTCAACAGTCCCGGCCCGACCCGGGATTCGAACCCGGGACCTCGTGGATAGTACCCAGCGTGCTGACCACTAGACCAACGAGGCAGTCAAATGTTTTCATATAGCTCTGTTGTGGAAATTGCAAAACGCTTTAATTATTCTAGTATTGCCTGTCTGTCATCTGGAATAATCCATTTGTTCCGGAAATCACATTGATTGGATGTCAAATAGGAATTTGTTACGAAATGGATTTCAATTTCGAAACGTACCATATTTAGGCGTTGCATGTTGTATAGTTTGTGCGGATGCAGTTTTCGAACAATTAATTTATATCTGGAACACAATGATGCAATGTTTATCTTATAATTTTGGCGCTACAGTGCCGAGGCAACCTGAACAGAGTTCTGAAGATGTTATGTATACTGCACCCGCAGGGCATTATGTGATCGACAAGGGAAACTAGTCCACAGACCGTGGGGTTTTTACAGGTTACAAAAATCGATTTGTTTAATGGGTCCATCTTGAAAGCCAAAAAAAGCAATGTCCGGGGGCAAAAACTACCCATAACGTTTAAAATTTAATATAAGATATTTTTTTCTGTTACTTTAATGTTTAAATTAAATGGGGCACAACAAAAACGGTGTTTATTTTAGCTTAAAACATCCGAAAAAAATCTTCGAAGCCTTGATATTTGATTCCCCTGGGCTGTCCCTTAGTCATTTTTTGAACAAACCATTAAAAATTTACTTATCTATATATCATCATAATAAATCATATTATGATGATATATAGATAAGTAAATTTAGGATTTTTTGTAATTTAAGAGTTAAAGGGTGAGTTGTTTAATGATTTATTAAATACACAAAGTCGGTGCCAATTACTGTTTTTTTTTTTAATACTTTGTGTTTGTCCGAGCTCAACAATTGATTCCCTTGGCGCGTCACTAAATGCCACCTGCCTTACTATTATAAATGTCTCGACGTTTCCAAGCCGGATTTACGAAGGAAAACATTTGATTTTTTTTGTTTCACTAGGTCATTGATTACCCTGGCCACTTTTAAAAATGATTTTTGATGATTAAGAATTTCCTTACTAGGATTAACATTAGGGTATATAAGACTATTAATAGTTTTTAAAATAATCATTGGCAAAAATCAATCCATTTAAACAAAATCGAAAGAAGATTAACTTTTCTTGACTCCCCTGGCTTTTTGCCAGGGGAATCAAAGCTTCCTTAATATCATACTTTCATATTATGATTATGGGTCGAAAATCTGTAACCATTAATATAGCAAAATGAACTTAATAAAACATAGATTAATATGGTAATAAAGTTTATTCAAAATGACCCCCGCGATTTTAAATACAGGTCTTCAATCTGCGCGGCCAGTCGTCTATCGCAGCACGAACGAGGTTCATGTCAATATCGGCGGCTGCCTTAATCAAGGATGCCTTGAGTGACTCCAAATCAGGATGCGGCTTTGAGCAGGCCTTTTCCTCCAAGTGTTGCCATATCTTGTAATCTAACGGACTCAAATCTGGACTGGAGAAGGACCAGTCTTCGTGCCGGATGAAGTCGATTTTACGCGCCGCCAGCCAGTCTTGTGTGCTTTTCGCTCTATGAGCTGGCGCAGAATCTTGTTGGAATACCCAGTGCCTGTTATTAAGCATGGTATGAGAAACAGGTTCCACAAGGTTCTTGAGGGCTGTATTTTGATACACAACTGCATTCGTTTTTACGCATTTCACACAAAAATGTACCTCAGTTAAGCCCTAATAAGAGACTCCCAACCAAACCATGAGCGAGGATGGAAAATGACCTCGTTGGACACGCGGAATACGGTTGCTCACTTATTCTCATTTTGTTTGTTGTAGCTCTCTTCCACAGTGAAAATTTTTTCATCCGAAAAAAGAATTTCCTGATGCGTTTTTCCCGCATACCGCTTCTACAAATCGCGGCATCTCTTCAGTCTCAGGTCCATTAAACGAGCGTCCAAACGATGTCTTGTTTTTCTTCGATATGCCCTAAGCCCTAAGTCTTCTTTTAACACCCTTTTCACCGTGATCCTGCTTAACCCCATCTGAAGGGCCAACAGTTTCTGCTTACGTAAGGGATTTCTTTGAATGCGCGCCTTCACAGCTTTTATCACTTTTGGAGTCCTAACAGAGCGAGGGCGACCACTTCTTGACCTGTCATCTACACTAGAGTCTTCATTGTATCGTTTTATGGTACGATAAACGAATCTTTTGTTTATATCCAAAAATTTTCAGTAAGTCGAAAATCTGAATTGGCGCGTAACCGCAACGATGCAACGCCAAAAACCGCGACACGGTCTTCTTTAAGTGTCCACTCCATATTTAAAAATGAGGAAAATTCTAAAAAGTACACAAGCTTTTTTTTTATGAAAAATTCTTAACTCGAATTCAATAAACTTTTTTGTGTCCAGCATTCTAAATTTAAAAGCTTTTATTGTGTGAGAGAACTTATGACCTGACTATGCATATTATCCTAGCGGCCGCCAGCGAATTCGACCGCGTAGTCTCTCGAGGTGGAATTTAAAAAAATCCTCACTTAGTTCTTCCTTACACTCTCAAAGTAACATGAATGCCAGATTTTATCTTCTTGCATCTTCAGTAGTTTCGGCTGTGCATTGTCTGTCAGTCAGTCACTCAGTATCGGAAGAGTTTTATAATGTAGATATTTGATTAAAATTGAATTAAAATAAACGATTATTCTATACAACATGTTTTATTTTGATTCCCCTGGCATCTTATATTGATTCCCCTGGCATCAAAATGTTAAAGTCATATATCTTTATATCTAAACATGTGACAGTGATGCCTATTTGTGAAATATGTTTACAATGATGTGATATTTAGCCTTTTGTTAGTAATAGTTTAAGCTCTTAAGTTTTAAAAAGTGCCAGGGGAATCAACCGAATACGCCTAATTTCAAGATTGACCCTAATATTCGATTCTTACGTTTACCTAAATATTCAAACACAACATTCATTGTAGATTATAGTTTAATTTTTCAAAACTTTGTAATGACAAACTGTGACCACGGACGCTGTAAAGTGTTTGAAACGTCAGGTTTAAAATAAAATGTTAATAAATAGCGAAGTAATACGTAAAATTGTGTTTTAATGAGTTTTTTTTATGAAAATCAAATTTTTGCTTATAACATGGATTGGTACAACACATGGCAACATTTAAGGTATCTGCAACAATAAAAAAAACTATCACCCATATCATAAAATTGAGTCACCGAATTATCAAGGTCAATTAATGCGAGTCATGATGATCAAAAGATTACACCAAATGATAGGAAAGGCTGGAAATCCTTCGACAACTTTTCGTAACAAATAAATCCTGTATAATCGTCGATCCAAGTCTGAGGCGCCTCATTGAAAATCAATCCTCTATTCTCTATCTCCGGGGTAATCGTGGCATAATCCAGTGTACGAATGTTTGGACAACTGAAAGGCGGGAGCGCACAGTGGGCAGGCTACTAATGCATGGGTATAAAATTTTAAATCCCAATTTTCCAGTGTTTACTCAACATAATGTAATGTGTTTTTTAGGCACATGTTTTATAGATTTTCTTGAAGTAAACACTAAATTAAGAAAGTGATTTAGTATTTTTACTTTCTATTAAGTAGTTGTTTTGTAATTAATTATTGAAAATTTACACTTGTGACGTCATAAGCATGCCGCCTATGACGACTTTCTCTCATATTTACAGGATTGTCTTTAGAAGCAAACTTTTTCTCGATTAGAAACTCTCACACATGCAAATAGTAACGTCAAATGTCGGTTTTCGGTGCGTTAAGAGGGCATATAAAGGACAAAATATACTCCGTATTTTCGTAAAAAATAAGCCCCCATGTCACAGAATAAGTACTAGTACTTCGTACAGAAGTATGACTTAGCAATTGTATTCAAAGAAATGTCTACTCAATGTCGTCAACAATATGGCGTAATTTAGTTCGCCTCAGAGTCAAACACATTTTCGTGTAGACACCTACAAAAATCCATTGCAAGATAATTTCATACTTATTGCTCTGGAATATGATTCATAATACACTAAACCTATTCAGTGACGTAATATCACGCGACGCGATAGGGTTGACTGCTACGAGAAGCTTCTAACGCCATCTAGCGCCTCTTTCTAGTACTTTATTCATTCTCGTCCAGCCAGCAACGTAGCCGCGCGGCCGCCAGTGAATAAAACGCGCGAGCGTGTCGCTGGCCGGTAGCGACACGCAACTTGTTTTAGCCCCTAAGTAAGGGTCGCCGCGCGTAGGTACGTTTTTGCTACCTACGCGGGGAGATACACAAGCCTGCCCATGTTTCAATTTCAGGTAGTATAAGTAAAACAGTAGTGATAGTGATTATGGGCCTAAAATCTCTAAATGGTTTTGAAATTACCTTAAGTTGTTTTTCACTTTACATACCGAATTAAATGGACAAGACAAAGGTAGGACTACCTTTAGTGACGTCTCATCATTCGAGTGTGTTCAGCTGGTTTATGTTGCGCTGTAAATAGCTTATTGTAAATTATCCAGTTAATGGTTTACTCCACATAATTAAATGGACAATCCTACCTTTAGTGACGTCTCTTCATTCGAGTGTATTCAGCTGGTTTATGTGAATAGCTCATTGGAATTTTTAAGTATTTGTAATTTCCTGAAATGAATAAATAATTTAAAATTTAAAAACACTTCTACAATAGCATACTTTATTTATATACTTTAGCTATAAAAATACCCAAATATTAATTAACAAGAAATGACTGTTAGTGTTAACTTTATTGTCAGAAAATTCATTAATACATAAATTTTAAAGCCCATTTCACATTGAACCAAATAATGATTAGTACCTGGGCGACTAAGCTTTGCTCGGTTATTACTATTTAATTAAATAAATAAATTGTTTCAACAAACACACCAATTACCTAGCCCCAAACTAAGCGTGAGTTTGTGCTGTGGTGACTAGAATAACGGATAGAAATATTTAAATACATATAAACATCCATGACTTAGGTACAAATGCTGGTGCTCATCACACAAACATTTGCACCTTGCGGGATTCGAACCCGCAACCGCCTGGTTTAGAAGTCCTGTGCGCAAACGACTACACCAAAACGGTCGTTTTTTAATAAAAAAAGATTTATGATTAGTTGATCATAAAGCTTTTTAATTTTTTTTAAACTCCCCGGTTGCAGTATAGGCTAGTATGTATCCACTCTACCTTCCTACTGAATGAAGTATTTTCAACACTTGACAGATACCTATACCTCCCTACTCTTATAACTTTCATTGATTAAATTTTCCACGACAGCTATATCTTTACCTACATTTAATAAAACAGTTTAACCAATATGTCTGTACATTAAGTATTTTTACCACAAACTAATTAAGGATGATGTTAAATTAGTAACAGAATAGGAATCTACAACTTTTAAATTTTTTGACAGTTTTTCTGTTTGTCCGTGTGTTTGTACTAGCTAATCTCCTGTGAATAGAGCGTCTTAGGAAAAATTTTTCAGCGTGATGAGCATTCGTATTGACTTACACAAAGTGAGAGGCTGCAGCAACTGATATGGATTCATATCAGCTCAGCTAAAATATAAAGGATATGAGTAGTATGCCTTAAAGAAAATTGTTTGTTATATTTTTTTAAGTTTTCATATTAAGTCTTTGTTATAAGCACTTTCTGTTATGTTGTATAAAATGTAAGTTCTGAAAATTCTTGAATACTTTATGTAGAAGAATAACCAACCAGTTAAACTATAAGAAATATGAAAAAGGCAATAAATAAATAAAAAAATGTTACTTCTGATAAGCATTTTCTTTTAACTTGACCACAAACTGTACTAACCTATATATATAAACATAAGCTAGTAGTACCTAAAATGTAATCAAACTGTAAAAAGTCGAATTCTATACATCGTTTTAAAAAATAAAAATTAATACTCCCCAGGCCTTAGCTTACCAAAAAGTAGCTTAGTAGCTTAAAAGATACTTTTTGGTACTCCATTGACCTAAACTAAGGCCTAAGGCCAGATACGAGGGTCAAACTGAAAGTTCTTAGAACTGGCCACTTATAAACAATATAATAAAAAAAATATTCTAAAATTTGAAAATAGAACTCTTTGCCAATATTACTGAGTATATATTTCATTCATTTGTCATTTGTTTTACGACTTGGCGGCAAATTGAAAATTGTCTGTGTCACGTCAAAATGAATTTAACACGAGAAAATTTTCGTGCAATGATTTTTTATGACTTTCGATGTCATTTAAGTCAACAAGAAAGTTATGATAGACTACGATTGGCCTTTCACGATGAAGCCCCATCTCGTGCGACTGTTTACAACTGGTTTAATGAGTTTAAACGTGGTCGCACTAATCTCACTGATGATGTACGTGAGGGACGGCCTTCTACGGCGACGACTGAAAATAACATCTGTGTTGTGCGGCGTATGATAGAGACTGACAAAAGAGTGACCTATCAGCAGATTCGGACAAGCTTAGGCATCGGTATGAGTCAAGTGCACAAAATCCTCCACGAACATTTAGCGGTCAGGAAGCTTTGCGCCCGGTGGATACCTCATAATTTGACTAAGGCTCAAAAACTCCATCGTGTGGATTGGTGCCGTAAAATGATTGAAAGATTTAACGGAGGTGACTCAAATGCTGTGTTCGACATACTAACAGGTGACGAAAGCTGGATTTACTGTTATGATCCTGAAACCAAAAGACAATCTGCTCAGTGGGTGTTTCCTTTCGAGGAGTTGCCAACTAAAGTGAAGAGAGATCGAAGTGCGGGAAAAAAAATGGTGGCCTCGTTCTTTGGAAGGATAGGTCATTTCGCAACAATTGTGTTAGAGGATCAAAAAACAGTTTCTGCAGAATGGTACACTACCAATTGTTTGCCACTTGTCTTGGAAAAAGTTCGAGAGAAACGACCTCGCAGTAGGATCCTCCTTCACCACGACAACGCCTCGTCGCACACCGCCAAGCGAACGATCGACTATTTGGCGACATCAAACGTTGAATTACTGGGTCACCCGCCGTATAGCCCCGACCTCGCGCCTTGTGATTTTTATTTATTTCCAAAAATTAAAGAAAAACTTAAAGGAAAGCGGTTTATGAATGCTGAAGAAGCGGTGGCTGCGTATCGCGATGCCATTGAAGAGACCCCTAAGGACGAGTGGGCAAAGTGCTTTTCCCAGTGGTTCCATCGCATGCAGCGGTGTATTGACGTCAATGGACAATATTTTGAAAAGATATAATAAAACTAATAACTGGCTAATGTAATCAGTTTTTGATTTTCTAAGAACTTTCAGTTTGACCCTCGTATTAAGTAAGTAGTAAAAAAGAACATGCATAGTAAACAAACAAAAATTACATAATTCTATACATCGCTTTAAAAAATAAATACTCTTATTTTTTAAAGCGTGTGTATAGAATTATATACTATACTCAATATCTGCTGAATTAATTTTATTGCGCTTACTATCGTTAGAGCGCAACCTAGGCTGTGTTTTATCTCAATTCGAATGGTTCATCCAGAAATACTGGGTGACCTCTCTTTTCCTTACGACATGGTAGAAAGAAGAGATCATGATAGCTGGATGGTGACGGGAGTATAAATGATTTTGTATCATCGAGACACGTCCACGCGGACGAAGTCGCGGGCATTAGCTAGTGAGTAATAGTTCAGGGTGACTTTTAGATATTAAAGAATCTATAAATTCTGTAAGAAACAATGATTTTATAAGGTATTTTATTAGTCTTATCTAATCTCGTACATTTCAATACATTATAATTATTTGAATGCTTTTTGCTACGGAATACTCGACGCTTAGTGCATTTATTATATTATACAAATGAATGAGTACGCTTGATAAGAAAATTTCTCAATTTATTCATGATTTAAATGAGCGTTATTTAAATCGCGTTATAAACAAAATGTTGTAAGAAAGTAACCATACATCTTTTCCTTACTTCTTCTTCTCAAAACAAATGTTATTTGCGCCCGAAAAAAGGCGGTGTTCAACCCACTGTGCCTTACATGAAAGTTTCATACCGCGCCCACCCCCTACTGTGTTGAGCTGACTGTCTCTTTTAGCGTTTCCGTTTAAGAGGAAATAAGGATAGAAGACCCACTAGTTAAGGTCAGAGAAAACCTAAGCATAAATGTTATTTTAGGTTAGTCCGCCTCTGTGGCAGTCGAACGAAGAAACAGTTTTCCTGACGGTCAAATACCTACCTAACCAAAGTAAATAACACCCAAGTACTGGCGATCCCTTAGATTTTGAAAATTCAAAAAGTGATCACGGGCAGTTTGGCAATACGCGGTCGTACAAGTAACGAAAATATCATTTATAATATTGCTTGGGTTCCCCAAAATTGTAAAATTTTTGTGTTTAAATTGGCATCTTCTTATTATAACCATAAGTACTGTTAGGCTTTGATTTAGTAAGGAGGATTATTGGTACCCGCGGGCCGGGCTGGCATTCAAGCCGTTGTTTGGAGACCTTTGTCCTAGCACAGAGTGAATAATAATATCCTAATAGTATACAAATACATTATATCTGGACACCATGTTCAGGTGGTGATTCTCCGATGGAACCGATCTGTCCTGTGTCTGCAGGTTCACTCCACAAGACATGTCCCATCTCTTGTCTTGTTCTGATTCTGCTCTCTAGAAGACCTTATGTGTGGAAACGACAAGGCAATCCGCGTCGCCAATTACTGAGCACAACAAATTTAAGTCGCTTTACCATCGACACGATAAGAAGAAGAATACAGTATATCTTAATAATTTTAAGGGCACTTCAATAAATTGGACTAGTTAGGTTTGGTAAAGACAATGCAGTAACTACATACGTTAGCCCACTGGTGTCACTTCCATTGTGCTTACTGTAGCAAGGTTATATCCTCCATGCCCTTTGACTGGGAGACGTTTTATTCAAATCCAAGTTCACTTGATACCATAGCGTTTTGTTTCTGGGTCATGTTATATTCAGCGGTAATTTTGATCGAAAGCAACAAAATTTATTTATTTAAACTTTATTGCACCAAAAAAGAAAGTACAATTGACTTAATGCCTTAAGGCATTCTCTACCAGTCAACCAATACCAGTACAATTGTGTGTGTGTACACATTTTGAAGGGGTAAAAAGAATTAAACAAAAAAATAAAAGATCATACTTTCATTAAAAGAACATTTTACTAATTTTAAGCGCTTTTTTTCATAAACTAAAAAGTTTCGATTTTATGATTTTTTTTGTGATTAAAAAAATCCATTCGGACATGAGCGACGCCTAAGCTCATATGAGTAGCAAACAATGTCAAATCAGTTTTGTTACTATTCCAAAAGTTGTAGGCGCTTCAGAATTGTATTGCAGTTTTAATGTTGTTTCTGAAGAAAATTACTTATGAAAACTAAATATATCCTAAATAGGAGACGAATGGGTTATCTTAGGCAAGCTTTAATATAGTAAACTTAAAAAATAGTTACACTTTTGTACGAATGAAAGACCACTAACTTCTTTTTTTGTTTTTGTGAAACTTAGTAAAATAAATGTTTACAATATGTTATGTTTATTCCTTATAAGTACCTACCTATGTTAAAATACTACGGTACCTACCTATAGAATGTTTGCCTCCTGAAACTACTTCTTCAATAAAACACTCAGTCCAATTATGAATTCTGAAACCAGGCATACCCAAGTTATCCGAACTCTAGATGGCTAGTTCTTATGTTAAAGGAATTTTGGTGCGCTCAAGTCATAGCTCCTTAGTTTTTTAATATTTCTGATATATTTTAAATCTAGAGTACGGAACTGATTGGCTTCTATATGGGCACTGAAATTCAGGTAGGTACAAAAATAGCTTCTTGGAGAAAAATGCCTAAACATGAGCAAAATTGTCATTTTCCTGTGGGGCGATTTTGCAAAACGCAAGTTTTCTGCTGACATAATACGTAAAGTAAATACACAGATAAAAAAAAATATACCTAATCACAGTAACAGTCACTAAAACTTCGCTATGACATAAAATAAAATTGCGTTTCTTCTTAATTTTAGTCGATTTTTCATCATAGAATAGGGGGACACGAATTGTGTATCACATTCCTGTCAACTAAAAACAAGTCAAGAATACCTACAAATTAAATATTGAGCGCTGATGCCACACTTCCGTGACAAAGTACGTAGTAAAGTAAGCTCACTGCCGCTTGTGATTCCGCGTAACAGCCAATCAGAGTGTCGCTACGGAGATCTCGTTGACCGCAGACGCTTTCGGGTCAGACAACTTCTCACTTGTATGGTATGTATTTACGTAAACAATATTTAGATTTCTTAAATATTTTTTATTGTTTTAAATAACATATCTGGTGTAAATATACTATGGAACATTAACATAAATACAGCGTTTTTGTGTTATTTATGAATAACCTCAAAATTATTACTTTCTTGTGTAGCACTTGTCTGGATCTTTTAGACAGGAAAGTGATAACGTAAAGTGATAAACGTGATTGTTTAGATTTCTAGTAATGTTTTATGCATTAACCCGTTGAGGCCTTTTTTCACAGAAACCAAAATGCCACAACCTAAGAAAAAAAGACCAGGGAAAAAGTACTAGCACGAAAGCGAGAAAATTAAAGAAAACGTTATGAGCGAATAAAAAGTGGTCCAGCCAAGTTAGCTACTTTAAAAGAAACGAAAAACAGTATTATTTGCGGGCAAGGTCTACAGGAAAAATACAAACAATATCTGAAATGACTTACAGGCTGCTGTTTATTTTTTTACTTAAGTATATCGTATCGTATTCACTTTATAGAATACATTAAGTTTGTTGATTACATGATCTCTTTAAAATAGATTTAGACTATTAAGCTACAAAGACTTGTTTTTATAAAGACTGTCATTATTCCTAGTGCCTTACTATTTAAATTTTGTAATTCATTGTTTCAAAATATATAATAAAAATTAGAATTTGAGTTTTATTATTCTCACTTTCTTGGTTATTTCTCACTTTTCGGCCAGTAATATAACATTCACACCATAATATTTTCTAACTTTTTTAAATCAATGCTAAATTATAAAACATCTTGTATATACACGCCATTTATTATGAATGTTTATACATATTTCAAGTTAATTTTCATTTTCCTGTGCCATATCACTTGCCTGTCTTCAAAAAAAATTAAATGGTATAGGCCATTTAATTTTTTTTGAAGACAGGCATTTACCAATATTTTGTCTGACCCGCAAAACTTTTGCTTATTTAAGTTAAAATCTTGACTTCTGGCCACTTTGCATACTATATTTAGAAAAAAAAGTATGGGACTAACAAGTTCCGTTAATATTCCTTCATAATAAGAACTACCCAGATCTCAGTTAAACTAAGAATAATAGCTCGGGGCTAAAACCTTGGAGTTCTAATTAGTTAATTCTTGAAAAATTATACTACAACTTCAATACTGGAGCAGCCACTAACCGCGCGGTGCATGCAGACGCTCGAATATCGTATAGAGATGATACAACCAAACAGACGCGATAGCTGGGAAAACGTCACACTCGTCCGTGAGGTCATAAATTCGATTGTACAAAACTTAAGTATATACTTTTATGAAGATATTGCTGTCTAACGCTAAAGGCAATTGTATAATCATTTATTCAATAAAGAAAAACAAAGACATGCATAAAATAAAAATAAATAAACTTAAAAGCTACTTAATCAAAAATAAACCCGTGTCCTTGAGGCAAGGAGGCGTGGATGCTGGCTGCAAAGAAAATCATGCCAGCCAACTTGCTGAATAGTGTGTGCATTGGAAAAGGCAATGAACAACCACTCCATTATAATTTCCGAAGAAGTCGTCGTGTGTTTATCATTCTACTTGATGATCACAACCTTCAGGCTCACTTGCGGTAGTCCGGATTAGCTAATCCTGACATATTTAAGGCCTATTATCTAAGATGAAACACACTTGCTCAAGTCTGGATCAGCTAATCCGGAAGGTCTACTTCCGTGAGTCCAGATTAGCTAATCCAGACTAGCGCAAGGCCTATGATCTGAGTAGAAAGCCTATTTGCACAAGTCTGGATTAGCTAATCTGGACTGGCGCAAGTGGATCTCAGTCATGAGGCATACGACGAGCTTAGGTATGCAGAGTATAAGTACTTACCTTAGAGAGTACTTACCTCGTTAAAACCAGGGTCTGTAGCCAAAGGGCAATCTTTCTGGAGCGAACTTCGCCATCGCCAACGTAATGTCAAAATACAGGGTGACTGGTACTGAACCCGCCATAGCAAAAGCGCATATAGAGGAGGTCATAGGCTAATTATTAAACACTACTTTCCCGAACTAAAGTTTCATGGTTTGGGAGACATGTAAATTTTTATACTTTATTCATTTTTTCCCAAAATTTACTTTCAAACAATCTTAACTTTTTTTTCTTTTATTATTACAGAACTTTTTACTATTTGTTGGTAGTCATAAACATTCGTGATAAAAACAAGTCAGGGCTTATCACGAACTAGGCTAAAAAGAATCAGATATTCCGTTATATTTTTTTGAGCAATGGTACCCTAAAAATATTTTAACGATGAAAAATCGACGATAGTAAAAGATATCGACGATAGTAATGTGACCTCATCTATATGCGCTTTTGCTATGGCGGGTTCAGTACCAGTCACCCTGTATATATGTAAAAGTCACGTGATGTTTCGATAGCTTATTATTAAACTGACCCAGTGGTGTTAAAACAGCTCTGTACAGATGCCAATTAGTGCCGCCCATTATCGAAGTTCTCGACATCGCCGCTATGTGTTGTAATTGCCTTCCAGCGTCCTGCTGACTCCAGCTATCATCCGATATACCATATACCTAACGTATATGATTAATTGATTATAGTGTTGCGGCGACACCACACCAGAACCATGGAAATATCGCGCGACGCAGATCCGATGCCATTGGTTGCACATAACGTGATATCTGGCAGCGCACCAATCAAGACAGCGTCGACACACGAAGAAGTATTGGAGCATTTTATTTTAATGTTAATGTTAAAACTCTATTAACGTCCTAATAGCGTAGTTAATATAAAGCAGGCTATGTATACTGTTAAGGATTGCGGTCCAGCTTAATTTCTCTGTATTTATTTAATTTAGTAACGTATAGACTGTAACCCGTTTGTATACTATAAAAAAGTCAGCCTATATACATCCCACTGCTGGGAAAAGGCCTCGCCTTAACTATGAGGAGGTACAAGCCAAACTCCACCACGCGGGCTCAGTGCGGATTGGTAGAGGGGTGTCTGTAAGGTGAGTGACAAACCTTACTGCGCTAGGGCCTCTGACTAGGCTTAACCACAGATTATATAATAGTTACTATGTAACAGATAAATCACTCCAAGGAAAATCGTCCATACCTACTCTTATTCCTCTGCAGCTACGCGACCTTGGAGTAAAACTAATAAAGTCAGGGTTGCTTCTTTCGATACAAGGCCTATTTTATTAGTAGCTTGGTTTGAAATGTTTTACAATGTAATAGTGTTTTACAGTTTTAATAAGTGGTAATGTGGAAAACAAGATCTAAGATGTTGTTCTGTGCTAAATTATTTTCAAAAATGTACTCATACATAGTTATAAAAAGCATCTGTGGGAACTTTATGTCTGCCGTAAAATTATGATGACTTATTAAAAGATTTAAAAAGTTCAAACGTTCGAGACTCTGATAAGTCCAGAATTTTATTTAAATCGGAGACTAATTCAGGACATATTATGCTTCTGGTTGCATTTGTACAGTAAATACCAGATTATAAATCATATTACTTAATTAGTTTGCATAAAAACGAATCGACCGTAACACAAATTATTCAACATTGCGTACGCGCGCGTCTGTCGGCTGTTGGCAGCCTACTGATTTACGCACCGCCGTCGGTGCACTCGAGAGTATTATTATTTTAGGCTATTAACGCGCGCAAGTACATTGAGTGAGAGATGCCTGGCTTAACGACTAATACCAACAGATATAAGCCGAGACCGACTGCTTAACGTGCCTTCCGGAGCACGGAGATGCTTGTCCCGCGCCGTGGGTTGCTTAACTTTGGTATCACTACCAAAGCGCTGCCGCCACTGCGCCACAAGCCCCTCTTTACCCACTTTTTATACCTCTTATTGATAGATCGTCCGACCCCGTGTCCTGCTGGAAGCGCTTCCGGAAGTACGTCCGATTTTTTCAAGAAGTCCTGCTTGAAGACGGACCTTGAGTCCTGCTGGAAGTACGCGGTTTGTATGAAATCTGCTCCTGGTCCTTCCGGCAGTACGGTGACCTTGATCTTGACCGTTCGTATCGCCACGGGTTATAAACATTGGTTTGCTTTTATAAAATACTAGATTACCCCGTGAACTTTTTATCGCCCACCTAAGAAATTCAATATAGTACCTACTAATTTGCATTGAGAATGATCCAGACCATGCGAGGGTGTAAAAAAACCACGCAGACGTATTTTATATTGTATTTATTAAAGTATAAACTTCAAACACTAACACAACATTTCTTTTTACCTAAAGGTATAAAAATAAGTAATTTGGATTTTGTCTTAGGAACAAAGTTATTTGTTTTAGGAACTATGAAGCTAAAAGTAATATTATAATTCTCGCCACAATGTTGGCGACTCCAGGCGTGATCGGTGCCGGGCAGGTCGAAACACGTCGCCGGCGCGCGAACGCGCTGCCCGCGTCTACATCCGTGCGCCATCGCTTGCCAATTGAATAGCGGTACCGATTAGTAAAAAATATCATATACAGACGAAAGAGAAAGAAATACACTATGTTTTCATGCAAATTTTAAGTTTGAATTATAATTATTTAAGGAACTGTGACCCAATAAAAATGCGTCCTTCCGGAAGTACAAAAAATCCTGCTAGCAGGACGCTGGACGATCTATCATTATAAATGCGGGATCGCTCGCGACACGCACATCATATTTTTGTGTATTTTTCATTTTGATTTCGGTCTGTGACCGCCTAATAGGTACGATCTGCAACCTGACTGCTGTTTTAATTATCCACCACCTCAACAACTGTTGCAGGCTGCAACATAGCCTACTAGCAGTTCCCCGCGACTTCGCCCGCGCCGAATTCGGATTTTCCATACAAACATTCATCCCCCCATTTCACCCCCCTGATGTTTTTATGTCGCGACAAAAAGTAGCCTATATCCTTTCGAAGGTCTCAAACAATCTCTGAACCAAATTTCATTTGAATCGGTCAAGTTGTTTCGGAACCAATCCAATACAAGCAAACTATTAAATCTTTTCTCTTTATAATATTTATATAGTGTAAATGACTAACTGCCTCGTTGGACTAGTGGTCAGCACGCTGGGTACTATCCAAAAGGTCCCGGGTTTGAATCCCGGGTCGGGCCGAGAGTGTTTGGGGTTTTCTGTCTTGAAATTACTCAGACACAGCTCCGGAGTCGGGAAGTTGGTGGTGTTAACACCCCCGTGCCACGGAAAGCACGTTAAGCCGTTGGTCCTGCGCCTGATCTCTCTCCGGTCATGTCGGACTGCCGTCTCACCGAATTATGAGAGTGAAGGAACAGAGAGTGCACCTGTGTATTGCGCACACACTTGTGCACTATAATATGTCCTGCGCAGTTGGCTAATCTCTGTTGAGATAGGCTGCCGTAGTCGAAATCGGCTAGGAGGACATTATTATTATTATAATAGTGTAAATGACTCACCCCAGTGACAGGTATTGCATAATTGGTACTTGACTGCATTGTAAAAGATCCCTGCGGAATTGAAGTTTCTGTATGTTGTAGTTAATTAGGTTTTCCTCCCTGGCGGAATTATAATTCAATGGTAAGGGGTATAAATGTACCCAAAGTATTTTTGCGGTTTTACGGTTATATCTCGTAAATCACATACCTACTACTGAAAATGTTTCTTCATATAAGTTGTAGGACATTCTGCGGATTAAATTGTAAGCTCACGTGGGAGTAGGCAAGCGCATACCGCGAAGAATTGATGGCTGTTGAGGCAGAAAAGTTCTAGATTCAAAACCGTTGGATAAAACGCGCACCATAGGCCAGGGCGTCTACCGACAAGAAGGACAGAAGACCTTGTAAAAGTTTTGGAATCGTACTGAATGGTAGGCCGTGTCAATCTTCAGTGGAAATCTTCCGTCCAAATATGTCGGCCATAAGATCAGCCTGATCATTTAACGGGGTAATGTAGCCAGCCTTATTTATACCTTCCCGCGGGACAGCGATCTAATTCAGGTATTTTATTTATAGGTTTTTTTCCTATTATTAAAATACCCGACATATACCTACTGGCATGTTAATAGTTTCGTTTGAAGTTTTTATTTTTAAATTTAGGTGTATATATTTTAAATAATAATAATTTATACTTTATTTGAGTAAACAGTATCATTGTTCCAGAAAATTATTATTTTGATATACCTCCAGTAATGTGCATTCACATTAACGACTAAACCGCATGCATCCTGCATTAAAACCACGCCCACCCTAATCCATCAGAACTTTAAGACTTTATTTGTTTTGTTCAGATGTAATATGCCTTTCCATTTACGTCCGAATGGCCGCTAAAAGAACTGTTCCACTAACAGTTTATGGCAAATAAAAGTTTTACAACCCCGATAATACTATGGGCATAACATACGAAAGACCAGAAGACGCGATATGTATCAAATTCTAAGTGGATGCGGCTCGAAGACTAATGTCTTCGGTCGGAACGCTGGTCACACGCAAGAGGTTAGCTGATCGCATAGATGATTCATCCTGGTGCACTTTCTTATCAGTCCGAAGACACTATCATCACCATCTTAGCGTTATCCAGGTTATGCACTCGCACGCGAGGGCCCAGGGTCCGCTTTAAGCCATCATCCAGGATATGGCAGATCAGGTGATTACAGTGGAGCGACTGCCATCTGACCTCTGGAAACTGATAACAGGTGAACCTAACCAGTTTGGATCATGGTTACACATTCAGTCGCCTGAATGTGCAGGTTTCATTACGATGTTTTCCTTCACCGCAAAAGCATCGGTTAGTGTAACAACTAATGTACATAACTCAGAAAAAGTCATTGGTACATGGCGACACGTGAGATCGAACCGGTACCTCCTGCATGAGAGGCAACCCGCTAGCCACTACGCCACAGACGCTTAGCCCTTAGGCACTATACTAAACTTTTAATTTAAGCTCTAATCCGCGAAGTAGATATCGCGAGCGCCATTACTGAGGGTTATGTGGCATGGCATTTTCGCAGCTGTCAGAAAACCGCGTTGAACAACACGTTATTCGTTCACCCATTGGGATATCTCTACCAGCAGCGGTTAGCGGATACCGCTGAGATCTGATTATGCCAGTAGCCGTAAAACCATTTGAAGGATAGTTTACGCAGTACGTCCACTGTCCAGTTTTCCCAGACCAAAAAATCAAATTCACATTTTACCAGCTTCAGATCGGATCCGGGTCGGATGTAGCGCGTGACCCTAGTCTTAAGGTGATATAAAGGCACTTTTTATCAGGTACAAATTTCAATGATGCAGCTAATCACTGATGCTGTTGCGTTTGCACCTTTTGAAATAAATTAATAAATACTTTTACACAATATAATATGGGACTACATTACATACATTGCTCAGATCCCAAAGTAAGTAGCTAAAGCACTTGTCATATGAAAATCTCAAACAACGGTGATACTACAACGTCCAGACCCGAGGCAATATAGAAAATATGAATTTCTTTATTGACCCGACTGAGGATCGAACCCAGACCCTCAGTGATGGTGACATTGAAAACCAGTGTGCTAGCCACTCGGCTACAGAAGTCGTCAACATACAGAGCTTTCTGTTTCTATTTAAACTATAGACCCCAGAATGATATCAAAGAAAAGCGCACATTTTGATGCGAGTCCGAATGTGGCCATGTCAGTAATATCATAAAATATAGTGGGTTTAAAGCCGATTCTGTCATTCCGAACAATGTGGCTGGAATGTTGGTAGCAGTAAAATCGACTTTTCAGTTTTCATTAACTGAATATGTGACTGAATGCGGTTTGCTGGAATTGAATTGTGTACCATGTTATTTTATTAAGTTTGTTATAAAAAATAACTTCAAGGAGTCTAACTAAAAGTGACAAAAAAGTAAAATTAGCCTACATAGATCCTACTGCTGGGCAAAGGCCTCACCTCAATTATGAGGAGGTACGAGCTCACGGGCTCAGTGCGGATTGGTGGAGGGATGTCTGTAAGGCAAGTGACAAACCTGACTGTCAGATATTATCAAGCCGCCCTAGGGCTTCTGACTAGGCTTAACGACTAATATCAACAGATATTTAGCCGGGACCAACTGCTTAACGCGCCTTTCGAAGCACGGAGATGCTTGTCATGGACGTCACTTAAATGGTTGGAATGGTCACCCATCCAATCACGACCGCGCCGTGGGTTGTTTAACTTTTGGTATCACTACCAAAGCGCTGCCGCCACGCTTAGGTTATATGATTACCTTTTAAATAATAACAAACAAAACAATTGACGTAAGTTATCTCCCCATTCTAATTGTCGTACAAAATACAAACACACACAGCGGGGAAAATATATCAACCAAATCTCTAAAAGTAGCCCACCAAATTTATAGAAACTTCTTGTTTACAAACACTAGCAAAGTACAATCTAGTCTCGACAGAAATAGCAGATAGTTATTGATTCATATAGTCTGTTTATAAACATAGATTCACTCTCGTATGCACTTTCGCCTGTACCGAATATAGAATAGTACTTCAGGAGCGTCAATTTTTACGTTTGAATCGGTAAGAGTGCAAGAGGCGCGACAGCCGAGCGGAAAAAAATTTACTTCCTATCCGTAAGATCGTGATGAATTATTGTTTTTTAAGTGATAAGCATTCACTTTGCAATCTAAATATAATTTTGCACTTGAAAAAATGACCGCCAGAGGCGGGCGTAAGATCGTGAATTCGATGCACCCACCCCTATACCACTGAATTTGTACAAAAACTTAAGTTAACAGTCTTTTCGAAGATATTGATAAAACACCGAGAAAAAACCTGCACAATGGTTGAATAGTGTGTGAAAAGTGAGAAGGAAGAAGGCAATGGCAAACCACTGAAAGTCGTGTTCCACATAATGATCACGACCCCAGTTAGAAAGTGTACGAATACGAAGAAAGAGGAAAGAGTGAAGCTTGTGCTAAATTGTAAGCTCGTTGTATTTATTATAAGAAACACCTTTTTAAAAATTTGTGAAAATAATAATAAATAATAAATTGTTTCACCAAACACACCAATTACCTAGCCCCACACTAAGCGTGAGCTCCCCTTGTGCTATGGAGGCTAGGATAATGGATAGACATAACAATAACTCCCGCTATGAGCCTTTTTGATATGATCATACTTCCAAGGACATTCTGCCTTCCTTGGGTGTCAGGGCTGCATCGGTTGGTGCGGATTACCGCTGGGGTAATATAGCGCATGCGAAAAGCGATCGTCCATCGTCCTGCTAATAGCGGCTTGTGGGAGTCCGCGGAGGTTTTAGTGGGTATACTTGACGGGTCTGCAGCGGTTTCGTTGCCATCCGTCAAGGGAGTCCCACATAACCTGCTGCCATCCTTAGGGCAGTTGGTTTGCGTAAAGCATTTCCTTCGCGTTAAAAAAAGGACAACCTAGGTTTAACATAAGGTTTAATGTCAAA
This sequence comes from Pyrausta nigrata, assembly GCA_949316185.1. Classification (NCBI taxonomy): domain Eukaryota; kingdom Metazoa; phylum Arthropoda; class Insecta; order Lepidoptera; family Crambidae; genus Pyrausta; species Pyrausta nigrata. The sequence goes on along the minus strand of OX438955.1, from coordinate 10,653,234 downwards.
TAGGTTTTTCTTTCTGCCCGTCTTTTATAACTCTTCGTATAAACAACTAGTGAACTCGGGCGGAGAAAAATACTGGATAAATCCAATTGGAAACTATTTTGCATTCTACATTTCTATCCGTAATCCGTTTGACGGACGCTTCACTAGAAACGAATAATATTATTTTTGAAATATTGAGCGGTCCACGGAAATGCAATGTTGGGAAATTCCAGACAGTGAGATTGGAGACAAGCGAGTTTTCTTTGAAACTGTTTTCTGGTTGGGGCTGGCTACTTTTTTCGAGTGGTAGTAATGTATTCTCCTATTGCATTTAGTCTGACAAGATCGTGTGCGCTTGCTACGGCGGTCAATCCTAACTAGATCAAAAATAAAAAATAACATCCCAATCTTAACCCTACCACTGCTTCGAGACAATTGTGGACTAGTGCTGAGAAGATCAGCAAGAAACTCAGTCACTATTGTCATAGCCTATTTTCAAAGTTACACAATTGTTTGTTGTTTAATTCCATACAATTTTATCTATTTTATAATAACCTTTCGACATTAAAGTATTCTTAGCAACTGATTTAAATGTATCTATAGGTAATCCATACTATAATTATAAATGCGAAAGTGTGTCTGTCTGTCTGTCTGTTACCTCTTGACGCTTAAACCACTGAACCGATTGAGATAAAATTTGGTATGGAGACAGTTCGAGACCCTGGAAAGGACATAGGCTACATTCTGTCGCAATATAAAAAACATTAAGGGGGTGAAATGGGAGATGAAAGTTTATATGGAAAACCAACTTGCGGGCAAAGTCGCGGGGAACCACTAGTTCTACAATATAACAAAATAATGTAGCTAGTACCTAACTAGCTACATTATAGTGCACAAGTGTGTGCGCGATATACAGGTGCACTCGGTTCCTTTATCCTCTTAGTACGGTGATAAACTTCAAGACGCCAATTTGACATCCGGAGAGAGATCAGGCAGGATCAACGGTGTGACTTGTAATTTGTGTATGACAGTGATTTCAATGTATACCTGGGTATTAAATCGTAAACCGTCAGTCATCGTTCGACACATACCGAAAAACTTAGATCATGGAGGCAATGATGTGATGTTTAAGACATATTAGTGACATCCCTAAGTGAAACTAGATGGGAGATCTAATTATCATTTCATCACAAAGAACCACCCCTAATTTGAAAAAGGTTTCGAGTACCATTGTTTTTTGCATCGTATCGCTTTGTGTAAGTAAATTGACTTTAAAATTTACTAGTTTCCGCTGTGAGCGGGCTCAATTTGCTTCGTTTCACGGCCGACCGGAAACCTGACGACTGGCGACGTATTCAGTAAACAGATAGCAAGCTATTGAATACTATATGAAAAATATTGATTTTGTATTAAAAATGCCACCATTAATTCATCATTTTAGTACTGTAGAAGATACACGAAGACATAATTTTAAGGGTTCCGTAGTCCTGATATACCCTTATAGTTTCGTCATGTCGTTCTGTCTTTTGTCTGTCTGTCCGAGGTTTTGCAATGAGACCGTTACTACCAGAAAGCTGTAATTTTATAGGAGTTTACGGTAGCTCCCCTACATGTGATGTGGGGATGATTTTTTTTTCGACACGTACCCCATTGTGTGGGGTATCGTTGAATAGGTCTTTTTAAATAACTTCAGGGTTTTTAAAACATATTCTAGATTTAATGCTTCGTTTACGAAATATTAAACTTTAAGGAGCCCCAATTTTTTTTCCAAGCTATCAATTGTTTCGATATGTAGCTATACAAAACAATGACTTTGATAAGTCAGGGACATAGAAATTAGTCTCTATGGAAATATGTAACATGTAGTGGTTTCTGCGAAATGTTTCATATTACTTACAGAGATCGAAATGAAAACCGAACAAAGTCTTGTAGCTGGGACTTGGTAATTTGATTTTCTTCTCCTTTACTTATACTGCCTGCACTTTGCCAGTTTGCTATATTATTTGGCTATTTTTCTATTGTCTTCACTCGCTTCTCTTAAAACTGCTATTTGAAATCATCTTAGTACTTCTGTTATTTTTTGACACGCAAGATGTGGCAAAAAAGGCCTACCTGATCTTTCACCCGTTAAATTTGACCGTCGTCTCACCGGACTACGAGAGCGAAGGAACAGAGAGGGCACCTGTGTATTGAGCACACACTTGTGCACATGATGTCCTGCGTACTAATGAACACTATTCTTTAAGCTTAGCCGCCGTAGCTATGATAATTCTCCTAGTTTTTAAACATGATGCCTGTAATTTTCCCAAAATTTTACGAGCCAGTACTGCGTAGTAATTAAAAATTTTCCCGAACCAGCACACCTCATTACCCAGTCCGCAGGTAATGAAATAACAAAGCGGCAATATAGCGAACAACAACTAACTAGTTGTGTCGCCGTGAATGCGTCGCGACCCACCGTTTGTATCAAACATTTAACGTCCACGCACTTGGCTGGGAAAACGTGCGGTTGTCTCGAAAGAAAAAAAATGGGTAACCAAAAAAAAAATAAGGGCATCCATAGGTGGTATTTAATGCCTGTTCTAAATGGATTTAATGATTTTTGATTTGATTTTGCACTATTGGGAAGAATGTCGACATTTTAGCATAGCAATAAACTGTAAACCAAACACTGACTGGCGGACCACTTCCCTTATTTTAATAGGTTTGGCTTTACGGTTTCCATCTTTGAAACCGGTTGATCATGATGGTAGTGTAAATAGAATTAGGACCAAACTGCAAAAACTTCGGAACTTAAGTAATTGTTTGATTTTTGGTATTTTTTTTTCATTCAAGAGGCTACTTGACATAACTAACTTTGTCTTAATCGTTGAGGTACTTTAAAGGAACGGCCAAACGCTCTTGTATGGGAACAGTAGACAGTGACGTCACAATTTACTGTAGGTACTCAACTTATTTTTTTCCGAATTAAGCATACATAATACACATAAAATATTGTAGTTGATTAAAAAAATACGAATCACCGCGAGTTCAAAATATGCTGCGATTTTTAAAAAATAGGGTTTTAGAATTATTCTTGAATAATATCAACGTCCTTCGTGGTGTTTAAACGCGACGTTTTATAAGACCAGTGCGTGCGCGACGTATATTTACCGCAAAATGCTCGTTTGAAGCTCGGTGGACTTTAGCGCTATATAATTCAGGGCTCGGCTAGCAACCACGAGAGACAAAACACCGGAATTTATTGGACCGCAACAAAACTATGATTAAGTTTATTAATGAACAGATTAAAGTAAAAAAGTAAAGTCAGCCTATATAGATCCCACTGCTGGGCAAATACGTCATCAACTATGAGGAGGTACGAGCCATACTCCACCACGTACATCACCACGGTGTCTGTAAGGCAAGTCACAAACCTTACTGTCAGATGTTATCAAGCCGCCCAAGGGCTCTGACTAGGCTTAACGACTAATGCCAACAGATATTAGCCGGGACCAACTGCTTAACGTGCTTTCCGAAGCACGGAGATGCTTGTCATGGACGTCACTTAAATGGTCAGAACGGTCACCCATCCCATCACGACCGCGCCGTGGGTTGCTTAACTTTGGTACCACTATAAAAGCGCTGCCGCCACTGCGCCACAAGCACCTCTTTGTTAAAAAACGAACAGATAGGTAGATTATTTTGAAATTTTAAGAGAGTTTTGGTTTTGCAAGCAATATCGAACTATTAGTTATATTCGTCACCTAAAATGACAAGTCATTTATCATAGCTTTGGAATTGCAATCGTTATCGCGATAGCTTTTAAATTAGGTGGTAAGGCTGCCAAAGCTAGGGACACATTATTTATAATCATCATCCTCCTAGCGTTATCCTATCGACCATGATCCAGGATGTGGCAGATCAGGTAATTAGAGTAGAGCGACTGCCATCTGACCTCCGTGAACCTGTTAAGAGGGGAACCTGACCAGTTTGAATCATCGTTACACATGCAGTCGCCTGAATGTGCAGGTTTTCAAGAGCATCGGTTAGTGAAACAACTAATGAACATAACTCAGAAAAAGTCATTGGTACATGATGGCACGAGGGATTGAACCGGTACCTCCCGCATGAGAGGCAACCCGCTAGCCACTACGCTACCGACGCTCCATAGGGACGCATTATAAATGGATTAAAAAGATACCAAGTGCGAGCTATATAAATCAGTTTTTCATTCAATGCTTTCCAGCCACGAGTAATTCATGAATCATCTTTACTTTTCTCTGAAGAGACATGGGTACTTCCCAAAACAGCTAATAATATGAGTAATGCTGCGTCAGCCAAACCGTAACTTAGGCTTTACTGAGTCACCGTATGGTTTAATAAAGGTAGGAGCGGACTAGGGGTCAGAGGGAAACCCGGTGACTCACCGAGTGCGGCCCTGTCAACGGGGAAACTATGTGGGAGGTCACATTGATGAGAGGGAGCGGGACAGCAGATTTTTAGTTGTATATGATTTACGAATTTGGACGCACATTGCATCTCCTCTTAAGGGATCAATAAGAAAAATTAATTCAGCCAATTTTGGGTCTATAGTTACACTCTGCCGGACATTAACCTACCCTGATCTGTCTTTCCGTAATCATATGTCCACCTTATGTTAATCATATAGAGTTCCATATCATTTGAGATATTTTGACAGATTTGGGTAAGTTGATGCGGGGCTTATACCATAGACAATAATTTCAATAACGATATCTTTGTCCTCTACTGGCCTTAACTAACGTCTGTTTTTGTATTTTAATTTATTAATTAATGTTCAGAAGGAAATAATGTCTTTTTTTTGTATTATTAATGTATAGAATACCTGACTGTAGTGCAACTAATTAGTAATGTGTAAAATAGTAAAAAAATTATGGTCAGAGAAATAAAGGCTTATTTTATTTATTTTAATGTATAGAATGGAGATTTGTATTTCAGGACTAGGATTAAGATTTACAAATCTAGATTACAAATTAAGATTTACAAATCTTAATCCTAGTCTAGTATCTTAAACCTACAGTTTAGATGGCAGTTGACCGCTGCACAGCGAAAATATGGCCGCACTGAATGCAGGCCTCTTGTAACAGGTCACTTTGGAAATCAATGGGAAGGCATTTTTTGTTTTAAGATGAGGTCGCTTTTGACTCTAGTCTAAGCCAGACGTTGCGTAAACAGAGTTGACGGCAGAGCGAGCTCACCCAGAAGTTCCGATACGAAACTGGAGTTTGTGATGTCGTTGTTTTGGACTACTAGCAGGTAGATATTTAACTACCTCAAACGTAACACATTTGTGCATTCTCAGAACTTCACAATCGAAATTGTTAGATCATATCACCCGAAAGCAACGAGCGGTAAGGACCATTCGAAGTCGAAGTTTATAGATGACAAGCTGTCAAAATTGTAAACGGAGCTGTGTGATTTGGGGTTATTTTGCCTGAGGTTTTCCTTATTAAAATCTGTCTGTTTGGTGTTATTTATAAAGAATGAGGTTGAGAAAGAATTTGTTGCGGACCTCTTTGCCAAATTGGTGTTAGAGTTAGAGGCAGCAGGTATAGAGCCGTCGCGACGAAGGGTAGTCGTAAACCACGAACCATTTGAATTGAGCGATGCGGAGTTCATCAAACATTTTCAGTGCGTTGGTTGCAAAAACTGTCCGCTCTCAGCAGTAATGTGTGAACACCCGCTATATGTCTAAGAAGCGGTTGACGTAAATTGGATGGGAGAATGAAGACGGAACGGGAACCGATAACTAGATATTTTGAGCTACGAAATACGTGATGAGATTAGACCCAACGAGGGCTATTACTGAAAGAACATGTTTACCAGTTTTTCTGCCAAAGAAAAAGGCACTGAGCAAATGAGGAAACTATAAGTTTTTATATACAGGTTGAGGTTTTAGTTACTCGCCATATTAATAGGTTTCTTTTTCTTTGGTGTCATGGTCGAATATTCTTGAAGAAAGAATAGATACCTACTTCTTAGAAATTTAAAAGACGTTAAAAAGTGTTTAACAAAAATACAGGACGATTGTAGTCGGTGGTTCAAGAAGATACCCGTGGAAGTTATCTGTTCCTGTAGCAGATACAGTATGTCTTGCCAGAAACAGCCACAGATGTGCGTCCGTCTATTTAATTTGCTACCGAACCACATTCAAAAATTGTCATTTAATATTTTTAAAAGAATTAGTTTTAAAGTGCTGGTTGAGAACTGTTTCTATGACATAGATGAGTTCAATTCTGTCGTGATGGCCATCTTAAACGAATTGTTATCACCTAATACCTGACATGTTATATATTTCTGTTTATTTTTGACAACTTGACATCATACCTGTTATTTTATGACATTTACGTTATTATTAATATTTTAATTTTATTGATTATCTGAATTTCAAACTCCTACCTATCTCAATGCTGGACATAAATATTTTCGTTACTGTATTGTTGCTTATTAGTTAATATTGCATGACGACGAAATGTTTGCCTATCGTTACATCGATGAAACATGATTGTTCACTTTTACTAATATTAAGACCTATACTTACCATTTTTAATGCAAATAAATAATAATTTATTCATTCATTCAAAATTTTGTACGTAGGATTACAGAATAAAAGCAAAATAAAATAACAAATAAAACCTTTTTTTATATTTCACATGCAGATTGTATTGTTAGTCATAAATAATCCGTACAGTATGGTACAGGAATAAAAAAAAACTGTATATGTGGCTTTCGTTTTCTCGCTTGGCGCAGTTACCTACTCATCACTTAGAGTAGTTGTTTGCTGGGATAATCACTGTCTATTCTGTCCCTTTTATGGGTTAAGGGACCATAACAAAATGTGCAAGGATATATACAAAACATTTTATTTTATTTCATTTGCCCGTTTCACGGCAACGATTCTATGTACGTCAGAGGTTGAGTTAACACTTTTCAAACCCTCTGATTCTCACAATTTCCCATAGATAGATAGATACTCTTTATTGCACACCACACCCAGTATCAATTTACATAAATGTTCATAGAGAATGGTACAATTTAGGCGGCCTTATTACTAAGAACAATTTCTTCCAGACAACCTTACTAAAAAAAAATGACCGATGATGTATAAGATACGTGTTTTTTTGATATTTAGATGCTACTCCGTCTCAAAAAGTTTTTGTAAGGGGTCTTTAGGTGTTCCGCATCACTAGAGTGTCGGACCGCGGTGCAAAACACCCAAGAGCTCTTTTTAGGGTTTCGTAGCCCGACAAGGAACCCTTATAAGATCGTTCAGTCCGTCCGTCCTAGTCTGTCACAGTAGAATATCTTCTACGTTTATGGACTGTTTTGCATGTAACTTGGTTCGAGGATACTTCACATATAGATCTCATTTTTAAAAATACAAAAAAATATAATTACCCCTTTTTAAGGGTACCTCCCCATACATGTAAAGGGGGGGTTGAATTATTTTTTTGAGTACACCCCCTTGTGTGGGGTATCGTTGAAAATGACTATGAAAATAAGGTAGGGTTTCGTCGATACAACACTTTTTTATCAGCTTTACCATTTGCGAGATATAGCCCGCCAAAGTCATTTTGGTATTTCATACATGGTGTCCCGCCCCCCTGTAATTTCTAAAGTCTTGGACCTATAAACTTCAAATAACTCACGTAAAGAAACAGGCGCGGAAACTCTTATTTAAAATTATTTCGGGTATCCTGTGATGAATACTATTAAAATTGTAAATAAAATAAAAATATATACTTTTTTTGCCTACACTGTATAATGTTTTAAGTTAATGCTACGGAACCCTTCGCGCTCGAGTCCAACTCGCACTTGGCTGGTTTTTGAGTGAGTCCTTTGGCACCGTGAGACCCAGAATGACAAACTATCGAAACCATAAAAAAGACATCGCATTTTCATACTTAAATATGCGGTATTTACCCTCTACAACATTAGTATGTAAGTAAACGCGATTTCTCTACGCGATCCATCTAGAATATTAGAACATCGGAACACATCTCATTGTATAAATAACACAACGTCTAACCGCCCTCGCGCTGTCAAATACCAACTCCCAAGTGACGAGTAAAAGATGGAACCGAATTTCCTTATTACCAAAGCAATTCCTCCCCGGACTGAACATTGAATATGAGATGTCCTCTCCGAGTCGCCGCAGGCGAATACATGAATACATCCGAGTGTTAAGGGATATGGGGCTCTATTATTGAATCACTCGCGTGCAGTATTGAAACGTTAGCCTATACTATAGATCACACTGCTGGGCAAAAGCCTCACCTCAACTATGAGGAGGTACGAGCCATACTTCACCACCCAGGCTCAGTGGGGATTGGTGGAGTGGTGTCTGTAAGGCACGCGATCAATCTTATTTCAGATGCTATCAAGCCGCCCTTCGGCCCCTGACTAGGTTTAACGACTAATATCAACCGATATTAGCCGGGACTAAACTGCTAAACGTGCCTTCCGAAGCACGGAGATGCTTGTCTTGGACGTCCCTTATATGGTCGGAATGGTCACCCATCCAATTACGACTGCGCCGTGGTTGACTTAACTTTGGTATCACTAGCGAAGCGCTGCCGCCACTGCGCCACAAGCAACTCGCTTGCAGATTTCTACTGATTTTCGTTCGTCATCTAAAACTCCGCGTCTTTGAATCACTCGATCGACTGCACTCGACCGCTCGAAACCGCAAAGAGTGCCCTTACCCACTCGTTACTGAAGGCGAGCGATAGAATAAACGCTAAAATCAAATGTATTATGTCGCATTCGCCAACAGTATGTCATACGAGTGATTCAAAAATAGGGACCATGGTAATTCTGTAGAGAAATCCTCGAGATATGGTGGATATTTTTATCGGAAATGAAGTGGAGGAAAAGGTGTCTAAAATTCTACGATGATACGGGCTGACATACTTGTATTTTGTTAGGCATGACTATGGTCATTGATCTAAGCTACAGATTTTAAATAATGGTTACGCCGGTGCTACGTCTAAATTTGTTTCCTAAAAATTTGGATTCCCTTGCCACGGCATATACGAGTACCATTGATTTGTCATATTATAAATCAATGGCATAAATAGTCGTTGTTTTTTCCATTATTTCAAGGTATCTCTTTTTCTGGTCGTTCCCTCAATGCTAAGGAACACCCGTGCCTCGGAAAGCACATTAAGCCGTTGGTCCTGCGCCTGATCTCTCTACGGTCATGTCGGACTGCCGTCTCACCGAATTATAAGAGTGAAGGAACAGAGAGTGCACCTGTGTATGGCGCACACACTCGTGCGCTAATATGTCCTGCGCAGTTGGCTAATCTCTGTTGAGATAGGCCGCCGTAGTCGAAATCGACTAGGAGGAAATCAACATCATTAGATTTGCTTTAACACCTTTAGACAGACAGCAGTGCTCCTATCAGGGTTTTTTTCTTTTGGAAGCCTAAAAACCTAAGTTACTTATTTATCTGCAGAGTTCGATCTTGAATTTAGCTACGATATTTCCCTTATATTTCTTTCTTCGCGTCTTCTTCGTTTATTAATAGAAGACTCGTATTTCTCAGGTATGAAACTGACCATTCCAATACCTGTACTATAGATACCAATACCTGTACTAGAGGTACCAAGTATTCCAGTCTTGCGTCGGCGGAGCATAAATATTTGCCATCACGTTCCCATCTTTTGAGCGCGCTCGCTCTTTCGGAAACATGCTTCGATGCAGTTCTATACGTATCCAAATGGAAGTTTACTCTGGAATCACTCGATAATTTTCCGGAGCGTCAATATTTGTATTTAAAAATTAACAACCACAACACACACACACAGACCATAAAGGCCTAATTACAAACAACTTAATTTAGACTTAGACTAAATATTAGCAGACAAGTTAGAAATGAATGACACATTCGTGACATTACCTGATAGAGAAACGCTTTTCTGATTGTTCGGCTAATATTTGGTCCTGATTTAAACCTGGTACTAAGTTTTTTGTAATAAACTTAGGCTTACTTGCGCTCGTCCGAATTAGCTAATCCGGACTTGTTCAAGGCCTATGATCTGAGTTAAAAGCCCATTTGCGCGAGTCTGGGTTAGCTCATCGGGACATGCGCAAGTGGGTCTTGTAGGTAGTATTCTTTCAATATATGTGTAAATGCTCTTCGATAGTAGAGGTGGTGGAAATTAAAAGCGGACTGTATTTTATATGAAAGTTATTATTCAAGACGACTAGGTTTATAACGCAGAAACAGTGACCGCTCACTTAGGTGCTATGGAGAGGAGTGTTTTTGCGGGCATCGATGTTCGCCGGCGAGCCGAACATCGCTCGGTTCGATGTTCTTCGCCGGTGCTCGGAGGTCCTCGTCCCGTGCGTGTCGTACGTAACATATCACGAGGCTAGTGCGTGAACATGCTCCCCAGGTTGAAGTGGAAACTTCAAGAAATTGGGAGGAGGCAGATGTTGTTGAACCGGCGCCGAATGGTCCCCTTCTTGGTCTTCAGCTCGGCGACCCTCACGATGCCGTCGGAGCCTGGGTAGACCTGTACGACGCGACCCAGCAGCCAGCAAAGAGGTGGAAGTGCCTTATCCTTCACCAGGACAAGGCTCCCCACTGTGATATTTCCCTTAGATGAGGACCACTTGGTTTTTTGCTGCAGCAAAGATATATATTCTGTATTAAAGCGTTTCCAGAAATGCTGCTTTATAAATTCCACCCTTTGGAATCGCTCGAGTCGACTTATGTTTCCGCTATCAGCCACCTGTGGATTTTAGAAGGATTGAAATTTGAGTGGTTTGCAACTTAGACTATTTTGTGCCCAAGAAGGGTCTAAAATAAGAGTTACAATAACGAGTCTACTATTTGAAAATTCATATCTAAAATATCCTTACCTTAAAATGTCGCATGCTCTTAAAATACAACCCCACACACGTTATCATTTTTACTACCTTTATGTGGGCGCGCTGACTCGATCAAATCTTTGAAGAATGTAGGCGGGCCCGATTCCACCCGTAAATGGGTAGATTTTTTATAAAGGCCTCGCTACACTCGAATCGTCAAGGATAACGAACCCAGGGAAAATACCTACAAAAAGGAGTTTGTAGCAATTTCACAGCAAGTCTTATCCTATTTATGTGGCGGCTTAACGACTCGGGTAAGTCCTGGGTTTTTGGGGACATCTTAAGCGGATCAAATACGAATAAGTTGTGTTGCGTATGTTCAATTTGGGAAGTGAAACGGTCGAAGTTTTTTTTAAATGTCATAGTGTACTGTGGTCAGAACTTCAGACTACACCTTTTTGTTAAAAGCTCCTATTACCTTAACGTAGTGTTGTCCGTACCGTCGTATCTAACCACAGTAGTGTCATTCAGCCCAGACTAATTTTCAAGTTGTTTTTATATGTCCTTTCCAGGGTCTCAAACTGTCTCCATATCAAATTTCATCTCAATTGGTTCAGTGGTTTAAGCGTCAAGAGGTAACAGACAGACAGACACACTTTCGCATTTATAATATTAGTATGGATTTTTTACTATCAATATACCTGTCCATCGCCTGTTAGTCTTACAACATTGCATAGTACAAGCAAAAACTGTAGATCAAACAAAAGCTTAAAAAACACTTATGTTATTTATTTATTTGGAATAGGTTTGCTCTTGACTAGGCTAAACCAGACGTGGCATAGACAGACACGACGGTGGAGCGAGCTCACCCAAAATGTTCTGGTACTCCCACTTTCTGACGGAACACAGCGAGCATGGCGCCGGGCTCCGGAGGGTGGTAGGTGGCACCCAGTGGCACCTAACGGAGCCTACCACCGCTGATAAGATCGTTCAGGCGCCATTACAAACTGAATTTTGTTATGTCGTTGCGCGGAGTGGGCCACTAGGAGGTAGATCCTTCACCACCAGTTTTAAACGTATTCCTTCAGTGTTATTATTCGTGGCTCTTATTGTGTTACAAATAAGAAGGAAAATATACACTAGATTTTTATAACCGAAAGAAAATAATATTTAGAACTACTGAACGTTTACCAGTAAATAGCCGTATATGTGTCATATATTTGAATTTGGCCATGTTTTTGTTACTATCACCGTAAATGATTGTTCGTCAATGTTTTTTTGTGTTGTAAAAACGTATGTTCGTGTGATATACCCTGAATTAAAAGGAACGCTAAAGATATTGGATATAAATATACAAATGAACATTATCGATAGTTGAAACATCACAATCGTATATTTATGGAACGGAAGTAACCGGCCTCCGTACAGCCGGAAGTAATCTGAAGAGTGCCCGGTGAACCGGAAACGAAGTGATCCACTTCATCCGGGAATGAGATTTGTGTGTCTGTGAAATCGTGTTACATGAGTATGCTTATATTGACAGTAGCAAATAGATTGTCCACTATAGTCCGATAAAATCATGTGCGACATTCTTCCGGTGGCCTGAAGTGCGGGGGGCGAGGCATTCTAGATGTCAGCGGGGACGGGTGGTGTTGCGGGGAAAGGGCTATCCAATGAGAATCACGTAGCGATGGGCGATTATTACTAAATTAATCGAATTATTCGATTGGTCTCTGTAATCGAATGTATTTGATAAGCAACCGCCGTCATTCGATTATGCGGCGAGCAATACCGGACCACGCGGTGCGCAGGCCGTACTACCAGGCCTGTGTATCTCCCCGCGGAGGTAGCAAAAACGTACCTACGCGCGGCGCACCTACGTAGGTGCTAAAACAAGTTGCGTGTCGCTACCGGCCAGAGCCACGCTCGCGCGTTTTATTCACCGGCGGCCGCGCGGCTACGTTGCTGGCTGGACGAGAATGAATAAAGTACTATAAAGAGGCGCTAGATGGCGTTAGAAGCTTCTCGTAGCAGTCAACCCTATTGCGTCGCGTGATATTACGTCACTGAATAGGTTTAGTGTATTATGAATCATATTCCAGAGCAATAAGTATGAAATTATCTTGCAATGGATTTTTGTAGGTGTCTACACGAAAATGTGCTTGACTCTGAGGCCAACTAAATTACGCCATATTGTTGACGACATTGAGTAGACATTTCTTTGAATACAATTGCTAACTCATACTTCTGTACGAAGTACTAGTATTCTGTGGTACTACTAACTAGGTACTAACGAATGAATCGTCATTCGACGCGTCGATTAATCGTTCGTTCGCTGCTTGTCGTGCGCTCATTCGCGACAATTCGACGTAATGCACCGAAGAAGGGCCGAGTTTAAGGCGTAAGTAATAGTTGTTATAGATTATCATTCGATTGTCAATTCATTCGATTATATTTTTCGGGTCGGACTATAGAATAAGTATTTGATATGAAACTATGTAATCAACATAATTTACCTACATAAATAGTAATTTTACTGTGTTTTTGTTTTATTACCGTGCCCTTTACGGTGCTTATTTTCGTGTGTTGTGATGTACTTATTCTTCTTTTTAAGGTGCCATCTACTGTCGAAGTTCAGCGACCATCATAGCAACTTGCACCCTTGATACCGCCGCTTTACACAATGATCGGGTACTCCATTTGCGTAGGTTCTTCAGCCAGGATATCTTCCTACGACACTTCTCTTGCCTTGAATCTTTCCTTGAATGATTAATTGCAAAAATTCATATTTCGGGTTGCGCATAATGTGTCCAAGATATTTCAGCTTTGTCTTCTTTTGATGTACATTCTTTAGTAAATGTGTTTTTTTTCTTTCTCTCTAATTTTATTTTATTTTGCAGGAAAACGAACAGCTTTTGCCAATGCAATATAGGTTACATAACAATGAACATTTAGCCTATACTTTTCACAGATATGTAGCTAAAATAAAATAAAATTATATGTGACTAGATCAACAAGTAAAGGTTATAAGGTTGAATTAAGGTTCCGAAAATATATAAGATCAGGGCCCGTAGCCAAATGGCAATCATTCAGTACCGTTACCATGAGTTTACGGTGATTTTACTCGCTAGCGACGACGTAAAAAAAGTGTATGGAAAATTTTAGTTCTCTAAGAAACCGCTAGAGGCGCTGTGCGATTTTCCATAAACTTTTTTTACGTCGTCGCTAGCGAGTAAAACCGCCGTAAACTCGTGGTAACGGTACTGGAGCGAATTACGCTATCGCCAATGAAATGTCAAATATGTATGCGAAAGTCACGTGATGTTTCGATGGCTTATGTCAGTTTCATACATTTTGTTAGCGATAACGAACTTCGCTTGACAATAAATTGCCACTTGGCTACGGGCCCAGGGTAGGTTGATGTGTGACTCACTGTGTCACTGTACATCCTAAATAGCATAGAGAAGGTGTCCAACAAGGCGCCAGCCAACTTGGCGAGTTCTATAAAGCAATTTCTGGAATAAATTAAAACTTCAAAATGGCTATTCGAAACATTTTACATAACAATGAGTACACTATTATTCGATGTAAAGTGTCGCCTAACAAGTTTTACGTTGTTTTACAAAGAAAGTTAAGACTTGTTTGTTTCAAAAAGCAATTTGAAAAATTGGATTCACGGTTTTACAAATTTTATCAAAAGTAAGTACCTACACTAACTTATATTTAAATGATTAAATTTATGAATATTTTTTTTTGTAATTCAAAGTTACGATTAATTGTAAAAAATATTTTATTATAAGTATTGCACGACCGAAACGAACAAAAGGAGCTTAAACTACACCTGCACCAATTTTTGGATTTTACCTAAAATTACTATAATAATAAAGAACCTAAAATTGAATCGTGGGCCCTTACCATTCCGCCTCACCGCCTAGAGGAGTTTTGCTGGGTTACACCATCTTCCTAAAACTATTACAATCTGTCAAACTCCATGCTAAAAACACCGTTTAGTTTTTCTTACTTTTTTTACAAAAAATACAACCGTCATCAAAAGAAACACGCAATAAAAAGTTTGAAATAACTTCTTTTTCGCCAAGTGAAAAAGAAACGTGGAAGGAAGTCGGTTGGCGGAATTAATACCAAAATCAATGTCTACCAGTGACTACTTATTATTATAACTTTATTACCATATGAATCTATGTTTACTATACATAAACACTATTTAATAAAAGAAAAGAAAAACAAAGACATGCATGAAATAAAAATAAATAACCTTAAAACCTACTTTATCAAAATTAAACCTGTGTCCTTGAGGCAAGGAGGCGAGGATGCTGGCTGCGTTACCAACCAACCATAGGTCTAAAACAGAGAATATACAGGCAGTGCAAGAAAAGAAAGTCTTAGTTATATTTTATCAAACAATAAACTAAGGATCAGCCTGCTTTATTCCAATTCATTAAAACACGAGCAACACCATCATTTCGTCTTATAAATGGCTCATCAAAACTAATTCTCTAACGAAATTCGTAACGTAATTCCTTCATTAATATTTATAAAAATAATTCAATTACACCTTAGGCGCGCAGTTGATCAAACCGAATACATTTTCATTAGCATTTTCGTACTGAACAGGGTGACAACACCAGTTATTGGCTCCACACTATGTTTGGGCGGAAAAATACCGGACTAAAATGTATTTATAGTAAATTTCTGTTCACAAACTTATATGGACCAGAATTCGAGTCTATTTTTACCAACTTTTAGCAACGATTAACAAATTCGGTGATCAAATGAAAGTCAGTAGTAAAGTGACTCTTTTTGGTCACTGTATTGCAACGTCAAAAGGTAATAACTATATGAGTTCACTTTGATTGAATATCTATCTCTATTACATGAATCACGAAATCAGGTAACCAAACACACTATACAATTTTCATTCACAGACTGCCGATAAACGATACCATTACCCTACTACCTACCAGCCGAAGTATTAATTAAGCATTGGGTGAAACAAAGCCGCTTCTTAGCCAAACTTTCTGAATTAAAAGCGTAATATAAATTAGGGAAAATGAATTATTGTTGGAAACAAGAAAACAATTTTAGCGCTGCATAATGAGATCCAATTTTATGGTACCTGTCGATACCTAATACACGGAATCTGGTATTAAAATTATGGACACCGTTTAAATAAGTGTGTTTTTTTTCCAATAACTTATAATTATTTTTATAAGCTTAAGCAGTTTGTTTGCAAGTTTTTAAAAAATTAAATTAAATTTCGCTCACAAAAATTGATCGACTGTGTCATCCGATGGGACTCGAACCCTCATGGGTTCGAGCTTCGCTATCTGGGCGAATGCTCTTACCAATTAAGCTACGGAGGACATTCGTAAACTTAATAAGATAATAAGTAGGAAATAACTTATACAGAAGGTACAAATATTTTTTTTGCGAAAAGTGCCACCTCAGAATTAAAAATAAGCGTCTGAAGACATGACTGGAAGATTTTTCAATAACTCTTTTAATTGTTATTACCGTAAACTATACTTCTCCATTAGCCACTTTACACTGATTCTGTATCGAATTCTTATCATATCATTCGAGAGGTTATGGTAGCACCTGTCGGCACTATTAGGTAGTCAACCTCGCCTTAATTTAAGGCCTTGCTTTTATACCGATACCAAATCATAGATACCAGATCGCTGCAATCCCTAACGGAATTGGGAGAGGCCTCTATTCAGCCGCCATAAATGGTATTATAATAGCGTTTCGGGATTTACATTTTGATTGAGTGTGAATACCTGCCTGTTTATATGAACGGTGAATATTGACCGTTAGGCTTTGAATTTTATATTTCGCTAGTTGCGCGTGGGAAAATGGCAATTGGCGATAGATAGCGCAAGGCAGCCAACATGGTGTGTTTTTAAATAAATATTTGTGACAGTACAATGGGTACAGTTACCCTTTTTTTAACGCGAAGGGAATTCTCTACGCATACGTAATGTAATGTCCTGTTAGCCGAATTTCAACTACAGCGTCCAATCTCAACAGAGATTGGTCAACTGCGCGGGAGATATTATAGTGCACAAGTGTGTGCGCAATACACAGGTGCACTGCATAGGTACTTCACCGGGGATGGCAACAGGTTATGTGGAAGTCCCTTGACGGGGCATCTGAAACACTTGTTTAATTTGCCTCTTTATTTTGGCTCTTTCAGTTCCTTTAACAGATAAAGCCCAGTTGCAGGAACAGACATTAGGCTTTAATGGTCTCATTAATGTATTATGTGTCATTAATTATGTTTTCAAGCAGCTAATGATTTAAAAGTGTGGTAAAGGATTCTACATCCTAGTAGTCCACCCCAAGCAACGGCATCACAAACAAGTTTGTGATGGCGACTGAAAGATCCTATTAGCGGTGGTAGCCTCCATTAGGTGCCGCCTGGTAGCTACCGCCCTCCCACTGGAGCCCGGCGCCAAGCAGCTTGATGTGTTCCGTCGGTAAGTCAGAGTGCCAGAACCTTCTAGGTGAGCTCGCCACGCCACGACTAGCTTAGTCTAGAGTCAAGAGCAAACCCTTTTTGAATAAAAAAATGACTGTTCATGCTACTTGGTAAGGGTCAGAGACTTATAATTTTTGAGAGTGGCGGTCATCAGCTGTAATTAGGTTAGCCTGAGCTTTGTAGGTAGCCTTTAAGCCACCCAAGAGATGCAAACCATTTCAGCCATTTTGAAAGCTGTCGAGTTAAGCAATACTCCAGCTGTAAAATCCAGTTTGACTTACAACAGAATCCCCGGAAAATAGATCTGCGTGCCAATGCCGGTACTTCCGGTACAGCTTCCGGTGGCGATCCCGCGGCGACCGCGTCCGGAGCTTTGTGATGTGACGCGTTTCCGGTTTAAGTAAACCGCTTATGTTTTGATAGGATTAGTTTTGGAATATTTTAGTTTTGATCAAACTGTAATTGAATCTCTAGAGGATATCTGAAACCTGTCTCTACGTATGACGATTTGGAATATAAGTATATGGAATAAACCTAATCTCAGAGATATCCTGGTGTTGTTTAATTAGTAGAAAAAATTGGGATAATCTTTAAAGCACTTTAATTTCCTTTACTGACAACATCAATCTAAATCATAAAACAAAATCTATCAAAAATGCAACCGTAAAAAAAGTAAAAAAACATAAATAACTAAAAAAAAGGTTGATTAAACCATCGGTGCTCAACATTCCATACTACTATCTGGGCAGGATGTAGGAAAATATTATGATTATTATCTATCTATAGGACAGACAAAATGAAATCTATTCTAAAACGAAATTTGTTATCGCTAACTAATGTATGAAACCGGCATAAGCCACTGTAACATAACATAACATGACTTTTGCATACATGTTTTGACATGCGGTGAAATGTAAAATGAATTAGCCAGGAGTAATGTTCCTAGAAAATAATTTTATCCTTGGTATGGTTATTTTCAGAAAACAATGCCATTATTGGTGAAATTGGGCTTTTTAGAGAGAGCTGTCATGAATAAGGGCTAATGTTACCTATAGATAGATAATGGGCTCGATTCCAATGGGATCTGGCTAGGACTAGATTTAGGTTAATTTTCTTTTTTTTTGCCACAATAACGAAAAGAAACTAAATTATTACAGTTAGACAGCAAGCTTCCTAACTAGGAAGGTGACTGGGGCCCCACTCTGTTAGACGATATCCGATATTAGTGACAGCACTAATGTCATCATGTTAGTGCAAGCGAGTGCGACGGCTAGACGTAAAAATACGGACAATGCGTTATCGGAGTACAGCACCTTCCATGCCTGCCTGCCAAACCTTCCTAGTTAAGATCCTAGTTAGAAAGCTATAAATAGGATGGTGTAATAAGTGCTTTAGCAGAGAAAGAGAAAGACTTAACTTAAATTTCATCTTAGTAAATATTGGAATCGAGTCCAATGTGTGGTGAGAACCTAAATGTCAAGCCCGAGTGGGCGCTAGTGGGGCGACCGCAGCGCTGTGGCGGGCGGAGGCACGCTCGACGCTGACAAATGAGCGCCACCCACTTTGACGGTTTGATTGAGTCATTGGTATGGTTGGTGTTTAACAGGTTAACATGTACTGGCTGTTAACATGTTAACATGTAATTTGTCTTACGTATATTAACTGTACCTAAGTGAGAAACTGACAACCGCAGGATATTCAAGCCTATTTTTGGCAACATTTGGTGAACTCTAAATCCAATTAGGCGTATTGTCACTACTACTAAAATTCTATAAAGTAAGTCTTTTGCTAAATGAAAAAGTCAAATGAAAACCAGTAATTAATATCACTTAAAACTTGTGCTTTGTTGAGGTTTTGATTTTGAATGGCGAAGTTATGGGGTACTAGTGGTTCCCCGCGACTTCGCCCGCAAGAGTTGGTTTTTCCATATAAACTTCATCCCCCATTTCATCCCCTTAATGTTTTTATATCGCGACGAAATGTAGCCTATGTCCTTTCCAGGTTCTCAAATTGTCTCCACACCAAATTTCATCTCAATCAGTTCAGTGGTTTAAGCGCCAAGAGATAACAGACAGACAGACACACTTTCGCATTTATAATATTAGTATGGATTAATTTATCTAAGGACTTAGACAAGCTCATAAAGCTATACACTATAGCATCTTCCTTTATTGTGGTAGGAACTGAATACGGGCTATTTTGCAACTAGGTACCATTCTTTTTTAAAAGAATATCTTCGTTATCCGTTTACCACTCAATTTTTTATTTCAGATCTCAATTATGATCTCAATTATCTAAGAATTAATGTTCATAGTAGGTAAATATGTTTGTTTTGGTTGTATGTTCATATTGTAAAAATAAATCGGAACCTTTTTTTTAAGTAATTGACGGGGAAAAAATACACATGTAGCCATTTCTTGATAAGGCAGTAAGTAGCTCCATAACGCCGTTGGCTATCTTTTAAGCAAAGTTTTCAGATTGAACAACCAACTTTTTTGTTTGGAAAGGAGTTTACAAAATAAGTAAGTAGCATTACGGAGTAAAATTTTTAGGTCACGATTTTGGTGTCTAGAAACAACAACTTATTGGACAAAAAACAAGTTTCGTGCAAGCACTTGTTATAATTTTATCTGTGGAGCAAGTCACACTCCCAACTATCTTTAAGACTTTGTTTCTTACGCACTTAGATTGTAAACCTTCCATTCCCAAAACTGTTGTTGTTGCCAATAATGTTAACAGTGTAAGGGCTTGTGTCACCATCGACAGATAAGCGCTAACTCAATGTAAATATATAACTTCATTTCATATAATTAATTTAATTTTTGATTTTGATTAAGTTTGGACTGATGACGCTGACTAGAACTTATTAGGACATTGTGAAACAGGCTGTTAGAGTGCGCTGCATCAAATCTATATACATAGGAGAAATCTTAAGTTAACCTGTAAGCCTAACCTTAAACTATAACCTAAACCTACCACAAAACTAAACTAAATAGTTATTAAATAATTATAATGTAAGTAATACGATGTCCACGAGAGTGGACAGTTTGGCAGAATATCGCAAATAAATATCGATGCCTAACAGCCAAAAAAGGCTATCCGCCACTTTACAAACTTTACAGTAGAGAGAATTAAAGTTGAAAAAATTTTAAAAAAAAATCATAGTAAGTTGGGCTTTGATTCCTAAGATTCCTTAAATGAGTTATATATATTTAAAATATTTTTCTTTAAAATGAATTCATTAAATTATTATAAATCATTCATCTAATAGTATTTTGTGTCACTTATGCTCAAATGGATTTATTTTTAGAACAGGGAAAAAGTCGTAACCCCTTTCATCGGAAAATCTTATGTAAGCCTAAAAGAATTAACTGCATCTTTATATTTATCAAAATTCCTTAACCGACATTAAGTCTTACATGAAGCGGAGACACTTCAACATAAGTAGTGATTGACCATAGACTTAGTGTTAGCGAAATAATAAAAATATAAAATATAAATTTATTGGATCAAGTAAAGGCTGCTTTAAAGCTTTTTAAAAGACGAAATAAGTATTTACTATTTTGCTGTTTAAAAGTTTCTAGTACTTAGGTTATCCAATTATGGGTTAAAGTTTAAGGTATAAAATAATAAACATTTTAACAGTAATCAGTCTTTATTTGTTTACAAAATGGCACATTTTCACAGCTGTGATAATACTTAACTTATAACTAGTTTTTACGAGATCTAGAATTTGAATAATTACTATCTCGTATATGGAATTTGTTTTTACAAAACAAATCACAAATCAATTTTTTTTTTGAAAATCTACCCATAACTTCAAAACAAGAAATAAAGTATTAAAAAAAATAACCAAATAATTAACAATTTAGTCAAACAATATGCACTTGTACAAAAAAAAAAGAAAGTAAATAAGAAAATAATAGCCATTTCTTTTTAATCATTTTCGTCCTCGATGTCAGATTCTGGGAGAGTATCTTTGATATTGTTAGCTGTAGTGAGACGATCGTATTCATTGTGAAATATTTCAGGGATTACCTTATCACGACAAAGTTTCATTAAATCATCGTATTTTGCTTTAGATAAATGCAGTTGGCTTTTGTAACATGCTGGGGGGTTGCATCTGGATTTCTGTTGAACTTCTATTGAATATGTATTAACATTATCACCCATTGAATTTTTTACTATGATTTCGGATTTATTTTTTTTAAAAGTCACGACGCGCATTTTACTAATTTTTCCGGTAAGATTTCCTTTGAAATACTTTTCGCCTACAACATCCCACTTATTGAAATCTTTATAACGCAGCAACTCAACTTCGTACGGTTCTGGATCTTGTCTAGCTGTGGCGAATACTGTATACCATTGTGAAGGTGCGTGAATAATGTTTTTCTTTAAATTACGTTCTATGACGGCATGAACGGAATCGACTGGCATATAGGTGTGTCCAGTTAGCAAAAAATTTAGTTGGATTGTTTCGATATTGTGAAGTGTTTGTAAAGTTGTATGTAACATAGCCATTATTATACGATTTCTGTTCTGGCCAGGGCAACAATCGCAATATAGCAACAAATTCTTAATAGTACCACGATCATCGACGATACGAATATATTTATCGAGTATTGTTGCAATTTCGTTGGCTCCTCTTTTTCCATTAGCTTCATCCCAATAAAAAGTGTATACCTTACGCGTGCCGCTCTCATAAACACAAAAATTGTACACAGCTAACTTACGGGAGTAAAATAATAACATACTATCTCCATAAGGAGTGTTCAACACTTTTTGAAGGTCAAAACTAGCACACAATGTACTGGGGTCGGTTTTGTGTATGGTTTGATGAGTCTTAAATCTTTCATAACTCTCTATTTTCTCTTTTTCATGCTGTTTTTTCTGTTCCTCTATTTCTGGTTTATCTTTGTTTTGATCAAATGTAAGACATTTAACACATTTATCCTTTTGGGCACATGGAACCCAATATTAAATCTTTCATTAAATATAGACCGGAACACTCGCTCGCTAACAATGTCAATACCTTTTTCTATATAACTTTTCTTGTAAATCTGGTACAAATTCGATAAATTTTTAAATTCACTCGGAAGGTAAACGCGGGAAGAGTCTTTGCGACAATAGTGAGATGGAACTGCTGGTAAACATTTCAAGAAATTCACGACGGACGCTATGGTAGATTCTTTAGTTTTGTTATGGGGTTCACATCGGCCGCGATTATCTTCTTTAGATAGTCCACACTCTGAATTTTTTATGGCATATTGAATAAATTTTATTCCAACATCCAAAGTAGCTGCTAAAAATTGAAGACATACTGTTCTTTTTCCCTCGCCTTCCGTTATTGAGTACTTATAGGAGTAAGATCGCTTATCACAATCTTGAGATCTCTTTCGTTTTATTGGTATTTTTTGCGTCATAGACACTAGCCAATCCTTACGCCGAGTTGTTGATAGACTCCAAAAATAGTCGAATATACTCAGTCGCTTCTCATTGGTGATGGAATCACAATTATTTCCACACCTTTTGCCCATGCATGGATTAGGTTTAATTTCTTTTGCAGGTGCTTGAGTTCCATCTTTCTTTGTATAACTTTGACCAGATTGTTTAAGCCTCCTCTGCTCTTTTTTTTTATTTTGACGCTTCTTTTTAAACGCAGCTTCCCCTATTTTATCTGTCTTTTTAGTAATTTCTGAAGCTTCCTTCTTGTGTTTACTTTTTTTTGAATCTTTTTGTTTCTTTTTACTAGGGGTACTACTTTCAGAACCAGAAGAATCTGAAGAAGGCACATAAGTATCCGAATCAATATCATTACTTCCAAAAATAGCTGTGAAATCTTCTTCATCAGACAAATAATCAAAATGTTTTTTATTTAATTGTACTTTACGCTTTTTTTTCTTGAGCGGTGGCTCAGTCTTATCTTTTGTATTTAACTCAAGTGATGATTGCAATACGTCATTACTGCTGGTGGATGCCAAAGGTTCAGTTAGATCACTCCCTACGTTAGAAAGTGATGGCACTATTTCAGGAGGTGCGATACTTGGTGGTGATATTAATTTATTATTAGGCTCATGTTCTATCGTTTGACGTTCAGGAGTATCTTGCTTATTAGACTGCTCTTGAGAGGTAACTTTGTGTCTGATGGTCGATTGTGACATTAGCTCATCAGTACCATCTTGTGTTTGTTCAGTCTCAACAATGGGACACTTATCAGATTCCTCTCGAGAAGATACATTATAGGAAAACAATGTCTCACCATTTATAGGGAAGGAAAGTTTGGAAATATCTGTCATATCACAAGTCGGATTTGTAGGCATTTCCATAATTTCAGCAGGTGTGGCATTTATAGTCTGACATGACATGAGCTCCGAAAAAGGTGGTGATGTTTGGTTAATATTATTATCCACTAAAGTATCTATGTTTTTATGAAAAATCATAATATCATCTTGATTCACAGCATATTCTAGAGGGCCCACAGTTGTCATTTCAATTATGTTTATATTATCTGAAGTGGGGAGCGGTGTCTCTACTTCTTTAGTCGTATTAACTGCAATCTCATGTTGACCATAATGTAACTCTTCGGATATTATATTAGTTATATTATTGTTTTTTCCTTCGTAATCCATCTCCTAGAAATAATACAATCTTGTATTTTAAGTAATTCAAATGAACTCGTTTCGAGTCGCTGAGCCAGCAGAGTAAGTAAGTAAGTACAGATAGCAAGAGACCTCTGTACACAATGATAGAAAAAGCAAAACTTCTCAATATCAATAGATGAATTAACTACAATCATATTATACAAGTTTTTTTTAGAGCCAATAATAAATTCATATTTGTTTATCATTAATAATCATAAATATCCCAAGCACACAAAGCCCAAATCAAGCTTGTAACTTATGGGTACTAGCCAACTGATTAACACACTTTTATACTGTTTTTAGAAATAATTAGTTTAAAAATATATTCAATGTCTGTCTCTCAAAAAGTGTTTTATCCATAAGTGAAAACATATATATTTTTTTGGTGTCCTGAGTCCGGGTGCAGCACATTTATTTAGCAATAGGACACCGATAGCCAAAAACTCTGTATATATAATACAGATGTGTTTATGCACACAAATGTTTGTATCATGCGGGGATCGAACCTGCGACCTTTGCAAAAGCAGTGGTCACTGCCATTTAGTTTGAATTAGGTATCGTCATAATAAACAAATTATTCTTACCTCATTGGGTTCTATTTCATCAAAATTAATTCGTCTCTTCACGCTCATTATGTTGGAGTATCGCAAAGCCTTGCCGATGATATCCGAAACCCTTTTTTTTTGAGCCATAATGACGTCCTAAAATATATTGAAGCATTAAATGATTCAAAGGAAAATACTAATCACAGACCAAAAAAAACGATAATAATAAGCCTGTGAAATCCTGTGATTTCACAGGCTTATTATCGTTTTTTAAACACTAGGATATTTACGCATAAGAAATCTCATTCCAATGTTAGTTAACTTAGTAATATGAGCTATAATTATACCTATGCTTAGTTATGATACTCATAATGAACGGAAGTACTAATTAACATTCACATAAGTACATATTAAAATCATACACAGAACAGAGGTAGGTAAATATTCATCATAGTGAATATTGGATACATGCCTATTTACAAGATTTCATAACGTAAATTATTTCACAAAACTTGATAGCTTAGGCAATTAGTTTTCACAGAATATAAATAAGCTAACCTTACAAAAATCTTCATTGAATATCACAATAGAAATACGAAATCTTACTTACTTAATACGGACTCGAAGAAACTGCGCGGCCGCTGAATTGGATCGCATGCGCGCGTGACGCTTGGTCAACAGGCCCCGCCGCACTGAATGTTTATTTCGCGGCAGAACGGATAAAACAGCAATGAGACGCCGCGGTATCCGCCATTTTAGCTTTTTTTGCATAGGGGTAACCGACATGGTATTATAGGTTGGTAAAATATTACCATGGCGTAAGTAAATATTTTGAATCGTTCCTATCATCTAACCGCCCTACTTATTCAAATGTCGTCAGGGAAAAATAGGGTAAGCGCCACTATGAATAGTAATATCCGCTAGGACAATTCATCCTAAGCGCCATAGAAATGTTTGAAAATCGCGGTCCAAGAATATTAAGCGACACTTTTATGTATTGCATAAACCTCTATAATGGGTTAAGTGATTTTGGTATTTATTGTTTTGAAAGCTAAAACTGCGTAAGTAAATATTTTAAAATATTATATTTCCTAACCACCAGTATAAAAAAATAAAATATAATATCGGGCGTTTACGACGTAAAATTAACGCTTTAAACCTTAATTTTCCCAACCGCTTAACCGCCAAAAAATACAATCTAGAACGACGAAACTTAGACAGAAAGATGCAGAAAAAAAAGGCGATTCCAATATTGTATATATGTCAATTTCGTAAAAATGTCGCTTACGCCTTTTTGGCTGTTATGCATCGATATGTAGTGTTAGTTTTAAAAATAAATAAAAAACGAAATTTCAAGATTCTCGGTTGAATAAATCGATTTGTTTTTAAAATGTGAAATAAATGTGATTTTTTGACTGTGTTATGATTAACTTACCTAGAAGCTTGATTTTTGGGAAATATGACTTAAATCCGATATTTTGTTTGTGTTAACTTAGAAGCTTGATGTTTTTAAGTTAAGTTCCAGTTAAGGGACTGCAGACTTAAAATAAAAAAGGTCTTGTTGACTCTTGACAAACAGACGAACAACGAAGTGATCTTACAACTAAAACCTAAGAAGAAATTAAACAAATCTTTATTGGTATCTTGTGGTAGGATACCTCGCTCTTTTTTATGAATCAGCTTGTTTTGTGGTTTACTATAATTTCCCATAAAAACTTCCACCCCCTTTTACCCTCTTAGAGGCTGCATTTTCAAAATTTCTGAAATAAGGTACTTGCGGTAAACAAGGGCCACCTAACTTCAGAACTAAATATTTTGTATAAATAATAAATTAAAATAAAAAACGGATCACTTAAAGAATATTTATTCTATAATTATTTTTATAACTTAAGCAATTATTTTGCAAGTTTTATTCTTTTAGCAAAATAAATATGAGTCATTTTTGCTTTTGCTTTTAGAATTTCGCTTGAAAATAATCAATTTTTTAAACCCCTCTTGTGGCCCTTATTAAACATACGTAGTTTAATAGGGCCCAGGATCTGGAGCCAATACCTATTAGGAAAAACACAATAAGCACAATATGTTTTAGTTTTGTATTTATTATGTTACCATTTAGCATAATATCACACCTATGAATGCACATAAATCAAAGAGAAGAATAATAATGGTCCTTATTAAACTAAAGTAACAAAAATTGGTGAAAAAGCATATTTCCAGACAACATTTTGATCCAATTATTTTACCTTTCAACAAAGCATCCTTAACTCTAAATGAAACTTTGAGAGTAAAAAAAAATAAAGACATAAAATAAAATTAAGCAAATTCTGTGGACCTTATTAAGCTTATAGTTTTTTTATGTGGTTTTACTCAACACTGAAGTGTAAAAATGTCTCGATTGTCTAACTACTAATGCCGTAATCAACAACAATTTAATATCAATAAAAATCACATAAACAACAACGTGGTTTTAGCAGGTGCTTCCATACCTGCAATCTAAAAACTTAATAAGAAATATAAAAAATACGTTTTTAAGAAATAAAAAACATTACAATTATCGCAAAAGTTAAAAATAAAGTAAACTTAGGATTAATTAAATCACAAGTTCGACAGTTTAATAAGAGCCGGCCCTTTAACCCGCCTTTCATCTCGCCCTTATTAGGCTTTGGTGGTCACTTTAGTAAATTTGATCTAAAATACACTTAAATAAAAAAAACATTGTAACTTTACCCTACTTTAGCATCACTAAACTGTAAAGTTTACTTCGAAACAGCAAGATTTAAAAGGAACAAAATATTTAAACCACAATTTCGTTGTTTCCGTAAGAAAAAAATACTATCAAGTGACTCAGATCAACACTCTGAACGGCTTCTTAGCTACTGTCACGATGGAGTTTCGTGCGTGACTGCGCTGATGTATATTAGGTTTCCTATTGGTCCTTTATATGTGTGCGTAACAAGAATAAAATAAAACCGTTGGAAGTGCATTTTTGTAGTAGTGGCCCTCGATAAACACCGGCTCTTGATACCCGCATGTACCTTACCTATTTTATTATTTATTTTTTAACCAAATACCAAATTTTATCGATTTAGCTTCAAAACTGACGGAGTTTTAAACAAACCTTTTTACCCCCTTATGGGATCAATTGCCAAAAATCCTTTCTTAGTGCACCCCTAGACCTCATAAGAACCCAATGTGCAAAATTTAGAATCTCTAGACTTAGCAGTCAGTCAGTTATCAAGGAAGTTTTAGAATAGAATAGAAAGAATAGAAAACTCTTTATTCAAGTCATGTACATTTACAAAAAATAAAACAACAGTTTATAAGATTGACGCGTAGGTAGGTTAGGTGGTACATGAATGAAAAGGCAAATCAGCTCAGCGTATGCCGCAGAATCAAATATTATGAGGCGCTGGTCTTCCGTAGACGCCAGAAAAAGAAAAAGAGAGCACTGCTCATTTTCATTTTTATTTTATATACTCTTGCCAAATCTTAATAACTGACCGTTAATTTTATATTTTTTATTTTGTATCAATACGAAAATGACCCAAAACTATTTGACTGCAAATTATCACAAGCTCTAACTTGATAATAATCCTGGATACCAATAACCTAGCCAGCACGCGGTCACGGAAGTTGTGATCGAAAACTGTGGTCGAGTCAAATTGTCAGAATTACGCAGTAATGACACTGTTTGGCGCTCAAACGCTTGTTCTGTTGGTCATATCGACTCGTAGAGATTGCTCCATATCAGAACAGATAGGAGTATAGACTATAGTTTCAAATAATAATATACAACATTTAAATGAAATCTGCAACATTTTAACTTAAGTCACCATATTATAAAAACTTTGTAGCAGGTTAAACCTTCTGCCACTGAGGTGGAATTATTGTTTCAATTCTACTACTGTGTAGACTGTTAGACACCTGTTTGAGATGTTGTACCAATTACTCTTTGACTCTAATGTTCGTATTTTTTGTTCTTAAATATGTACTGTACTATATACAACATATCTAAATGAGAAAAGTGTAAAATAACAGTTGAATAAGCAGTCAAATATTTCTAATGGCACATTCAGAACATCAATTTTTACACGGTCTCACTTGATCCGAATTATAGATATTGTTGCTAAGTTTTTTTTAAATAATTTTATTTTCTACTAAATAAACACATAGTAAAGAACATATATCATTAATAAAATGTAGAGTTTTCATAAAATTTAATTTTTCCATAGTAATCACAAGAACATAAAATATCAAACAGTTATGCTGAGATGGTAGTCTTGTAGACACTTTTTTCAAAAATACACATGATTAGTCATCCGAAACTGTCCACACTGTACAAGCATCGTCTGAATGGCAATCCAGGAAGGTACTAAGATCACGAGAGTCACAACGTATACAATGACGATAATATTACATAGTTTCCGATTAGTGGTGTCTGTGGGACTACCATATATATATATATATATATATATATATATATATATATATATATGTGTCGTCACACCCATAAACTGGCAACACTGTAGTTACTGATTTGATTATTGTAGTACCGGATATTTATTCTGATTGGTCAATTTAAACTGTAAAGTGTACAGTGAACGCAGTGTGGTGGCGCTAGTATCGTTTTCTTGGTACCACCACACGAGGACAGAGTCGATGGGCACTTCTTGTACGATCGTCAACTAGAACAGTTCGTACCATCGAACCTGTCACGTTCCCCGTCGCTGTTATCCTACTGTAACACCGAAATAAATCGCCGATTGGATTGCAAACTGCGTTTTCCTGAGTCGCCTAACATGGATACCCCATCACGAGACGACGGTGACGAGCTACCTCCCGCTTCGCCACAGCTCCCGCCGTCATCAGAAGTGGGATCTGCTCAAGCCCCATCATCGTCGGATACCTTGTTGCAGCTGCTCCTCGAACAACAGAACCAGAATATGATACGCCTGATTGAAGCCATGCGACCGCCAGCCTCCGTGGCGATCAAGCTGCCTGAATTCGACCCTGATCTAACAGACGCCGATCCAAAATCCTGGTGCTCAACCGTGGATATCTGCCTCATCGAACAACCGTTAGAAGGAGGAGCTTTAATTATCGCACTGAGTAAGGCCCTAAAAGGATCATCATCAACCTGGCTTTCTCACGTTGCGCACTCTGGAATGACATGGCAAGATTTTAAGAATCTGTTTCTGGCCCGCTACGATACTGCTGAAACATGCGCGGCCACTATTATTCACGTCAATAACAGCCGACCTAAAAAAGGCGAAAATCTTGCTGCATACGCCAGTCGCTTAATCACGTCACTTATGGCTAAATGGAAGGACATGAAATCAGAAGAAATTGCCGTTTCATACGTGCTCGCACATCTTTCACAAATTGACGGTAGAATCAACCGCTTAGCTTTTACTACCGACATACCAGTTGCGTTACGGGATAATCTTGTTGACTTGTTGACGGAGTTTTCGTTTGCTTTTATTGACGGCTTGCCACAGAGGCGAGTGACGACAGGTGAATTGAAAATACGACTCAAAGACCCAACGCGTACCGTGTATCGCCGTCCCTATCGTCTCAGTCCACAAGAGCGAGATGTAGTGCGTGCTAAAGTAAATGAACTATTGAATGCCAACATAATTAGGCCTAGCAATTCTCCTTTCGCGAGCCCTATACTGCTTGTGGATAAGCGGGACGGAACGAAGCGTATGGTGACAGATTACCGCGAATTGAATGAAAATACAATTCCCGACCGGTTTCCTCTGCCCCGCATTGACGACCAAATTGCGCGTTTGCACGGTGCGAATTATTTCACATGTTTAGACTGCGCTAGTGGATTCAATCAATTACCTATTAAAGACCCAGAAAGTATTGAACGAACGGCCTTCGTAACCCCGGAAGGGCAGTTTGAATTCTTGGCTATGCCCTTCGGGTTACGTAACGCGCCAAGCGTTTTCCAACGAGCGGTGTCCAATGCTCTAGGAGTCCTAAATAACACTGATTCAGGGGTTTCATCAAGTAATTACGTGATCCTTTACATGGACGATATTCTAATTCCGTCTCAAACCGTTAGCGAGGGATTGATTAGGCTGCGTGAAGTATTAACTGCTTTAACTGATGCTGGCTTTTCCTTAAATATTTCGAAATGCTTATTTCTTATGCGACGCGTGGAGTTTCTTGGTTATGAGATCTCTGCTGGTGAAGTCAAACCTAACCCAAGAAAAGTCGAGGCCCTCACAAAACTACCTCCACCCGAGAATGTGACACAACTGAGACAGTTTATAGGCTTAGCTTCTTATTTTCGTAAATTCGTTAAGAATTTCTCACAAATTATGATCTCATTGTTTCGTTTAAACACCAATGTGCAATTCAACTGGACCCCTGAACATGAGGAAGTCCGACAAAAGATTATTTCAATCATAACGGAAAAACCTGTGCTCACGATTTTTGACCCGGACTTGCCAGCCGAATTGCACACGGATGCAAGCTCACTCGGCTATGGGGCAATTCTTTTTCAAAAAGTTGACGATCAGTTGCGCGTTGTGGAGTACTATAGCCGACGAACCACACATGCCGAGTCAAGGTACCACTCTTATGAGTTGGAAACTCTGGCAGTGGTGAAGGCTGTTGAATACTTCCATCATTACCTGCAAGGGCGACATTTCATAGTTGTTACAGATTGTAACTCCCTGAAAGCTTCTCGTGCTAAAGTCAATCTTTCCCCGCGAGTCCATCGCCATTGGGCTTTTCTACAGTCCTATGATTTTGAAATTGTTTATAGAGAAGGCAAACGGATGAGCCATGTGGATTTCTTGTCTCGCAATCCTCTGCCTGAATCGCCTTCAGTAAAACCTAGTTTCGAGAAAGTTGAGCAAAGGCAAGTTAATATAACAACCTTATCCGACAATTGGCTTTTGGCTGAGCAATTGAAAGACGATGAAATTCAGACTATTGTCGTCAAACTGAAAGAAAGTCAACTTCCTTCAGATATCGCGAAAACTTACGAAATTCGATCAGGTATCTTACACCGTCGCGTCCAAAGAAACAATCGCACGCGCTGTCTTCCCATAGTGCCCCGCGCATTCCGTTGGGCAGTAATCAACCATGTACACGAGTCTTTAATGCATCTCGGCGCAGATAAAACTTTAGAGAAACTTTACGAGCACTATTGGTTTGACAAAATGGCCAAGTATGTTCGTAAATTCACCGAGAATTGCATTACGTGTAGGGTTTCAAAAAGTCACTGTGGAAAAGTCCTAGCCGAGCTTCACTCCATTCCCAAAATAGCTGTTCCCTGGCATACTGTGCACGTAGATATTACTGGCAAATTAAGCGGCAAAAACGACCAAAAAGAGTACGTGATCGTTTTAATTGACGCGTTCACTAAGTTTGTGCTCCTTTATCACACACTTCGTATTGATACCTCTAGTGCTATTAAATCTTTGAAGTCTAGCGTCTCTCTTTTCGGTGCTCCCGCGCGTGTAATAGCCGACCAAGGCAGATGTTTCGCGAGTAAAGATTTTAAAGATTTTTGTGAATCGCACGGTATCCAGTTACATTTGATCGCGACAGGTTCGAGTCGTGCGAATGGTCAAGTGGAACGCGTAATGAGCACTCTAAAGGGGATGCTCACTTCAGTAGAAACATCTGATAGATCGTGGCAGGAAGCTCTTGACGAAGTGCAGTTGGCGTTAAATTGTACGGTTAATCGCGTCACTAAAGCAAGTCCAATGGAACTCATGATTGGTCGTGTAGCACGGCCTCTTAGTCTTTTGACGGCTGATGATACCGAACACGAGATCGATATTAGTGAAGCAAGAGAACAGGCGGCCCACAATATTGATAAGAGTGCTAATTACGAAAAATCTCGTTTTGATTGTAATAAAGCTAAATTTGATAGGTTTGTCGTAGGAGATTTAGTCCTCATCCAAAACGAGGAGAGGAACCAGACTAAGTTGGATCCTAAATACAAGGGACCTTTCAGAATTTTAGAAGTCCTTGAAGGTGATCGTTACACGTTAAAATCTTTGACTGGTAACAGAAGTTATAAATACGCACACGATCGCCTTCGAAGAATGCCTCAAAGTACCGTACCTTCTGAACTTAATGTTTGTGATCTAGACTCTGATCCTGATAGTAATTAAATTTTGCCTCACGCACACGCACAGCTCATGTCGATTTTGGGTAGCGCGTGCCGCAGCACCTGCGTAGTTGTAACTGCGGTCCCATTAGAGACCGGACAGGGCGCAATGTGCGACTTGTGCTGTGGCAGCGGCCCGTACCTATTGTAATTACAATTAATGTTGTCCATGAGGACGGTGCTTCACCATGACTCCAGCGTAGTTGTAACTGCGACCCATTAACGGTCGATCAGGGCGCGATGTGCGACTGGAGGTATGGTGTATTAAATGGCCCGTGGTGGCTTATTGTTTGGTCCACGAGGACCTGATGGTTAGTCCTTGAGGACCTGGTTATATGTTGAGCTATGTTTGAACATCTCTGTCTGTGCGTGCTTTAGTGTGTGTGTAGATATTTTTTGTTCACTAGACATAATGTGTTATGCTTACTATTGAGGCTTCTTCCTTTTTTTTTCTAATTAAATTTTGTGTTGTAAATTTCCAAAAATTTAGTCAGGGTAAGCCGAACGATTGGTTGTTCCAAACTATGCTTTTGTTGCAGGTATACACGAGGACGTGTAACTAGTCAGTCTGGCCGTGTCGTCACGCCCATAAACTGGCAACACTGTAGTTACTGATTTGATTATTGTAGTACCGGATATTTATTCTGATTGGTCAATTTAAACTGTAAAGTGTACAGTGAACGCAGTGTGGTGGCGCTAGTATCGTTTTCTTGGTACCACCACACGAGGACAGAGTCGATAGGCACTTCTTGTACGATCGTCAACTAGAACAGTTCGTACCATCGAACCTGTCACGTTCCCCGTCGCTGTTATCCTACTGTAACACCGAAATAAATCGCCGATTGGATTGCAAACTGCGTTTTCCTGAGTCGCCTAACATGGATACCCCATCACGAGACGACGGTGACGAGCTACCTCCCGCTTCGCCACAGCTCCCGCCGTCATATATATATTACCTAATAGAGATAACGTTTCTCTGATTGGTAGGCTAATATTTAGTCCTGGTTTAAACCTAGTACTAAGTTTATGTAATAAGAGTCTCAGACGCGAGTCCTTTTAAAATATCCTCAGTCGTTTAGACTTTTAGTTATAAAAGGACTGAATCTCATGATAAAAGACTGAAATCCCTAGTCTACATTTCAGACTGAAGTCGTGTGTTGATTCAAGTATTTTTAAAAGCCCTAAAAGACTGAGTGTCTTGCATCGACAGCATCCTGAGCATATTTGCGGACAGAATGGACTTGTGCGTACAGCAGCACGTCAGGTTACCCATTTGAACTGCGAAAACAGCTTTTATTACGTAGGGAATAGAGGCGGTCTCAAGGCCAAAGTGGGGTAGTCTGTCGTGCGGCCGAAAAAATGCAGCGCAATAATTCAATTTGCGCTAAATTAAATCATGTGTTTTATTAGTCGTTTTTAATTTATTTATAACCCATGCTAGCATTAGGTTAAGATTATTGTTACCATCATTATAGAAAGCAAAGGGACGTGAGTTCGAGTCCCACCGGATGACACAGTCGATTAATTTCTGTAAGTGAAATTTGATTTAATTTCGTAAAAACTTGCAAAATAATTGCTTAAGTTATAAAAATATAATAAGTTAAGCTGATTTCATCTTAACTGATGGTTAAAAATTTGTAAAAATATTTCCATTAGATACATGAGGGTACATTCCCCAAGTATTGATGAAATCGAACGCCGGCTCACTGGCGTAGCAAGCACTTGCAAAAATTCGTCGACTGACTAACGTCCTCCGTAGCTTAGTTGGTAAGAGCGCTCGCCCGGATAGCGAAGGGTCGTGGGCTCGAGTCACACCGGATGACACAGTCGACTAATTTTTGTGAGTGAAATTTGATTTAATTTCGTAAAAACTTGCAAAATAATTGCTTAAGTTATAAAAATATAATACATCATTATAGACTTTGTCTGAAGTAAATATTGAATTGAATTGAATAATAATAATAGACAACGCAAGCCCAGCTGGCACACTAGTTGTCTCAAAATAAATTGGAGACCTCTACATTTCAGGGCTGAAACACAACCGCAAAGCCACGAAGTCATGTGCACTGTACAGTCAGCGTCATGAACATCTGCTAATAATAATAATTTATTTATTCGCAGATAACAAATATCCATAATATAGTTAAATAATTTATATTGGTATTAGTAACAAAAGGTACTTAGGAACTATGTTAGTTAAACTTTATTATTTTCATGACCAACTTTATCACTTTATTTATTCAGGCACAGATGATATAAATTCAGGCCCCTTTGCGCAAGTTCATATTAGCTAATTTGGACAGGCGCAATTAGACCTTCCGTATTAGCTTATCCAGACTTTCGCAAGTGGGCTTTCAACTCAGATAATAGGCCCTGAACAAGTCTGAATTAACTAATCAGGACTTGCGCTAGTTGGCCGCACAATTCGGAATAATTGTAAAAGCGGTTTCACACACTAAGGTCCCCTGTTTTGAAAAAAAAAAAAATATGACAGTCTACGCACTACATTCATTTTTACTGTCCATTCTAGTGATAAATATTAAAATGCCTGTTATATTTCCAGATAAATAAAATATAAAATTATGTGTTCTGGTTCAAATTGGATCTGTAACTAATCTATTTCATTCAAAATAATGAACGCGAGCTCAGATATGAGCTTTACGACTATGAAGAAGAGATAACAATAATGTCCTCCTCGCCGAATTTCGACTACAGCTGCCAATCTCAACCGAGATTAGCCAACTGCGCGAGAAATATTATAGTGCACCTGCACAAGTGTGCGCGCAATACACAGGTGCACTCTCTGTTCGTTCACTTTTATAATTCGATGAGACGGCAGTCCGACATGACCATAGAGATCAGGCGCAGGACCAACGGCTTAACGTGCTTTCCGTGGCACGGGGGCGCTAACACCTCCAACTTCCTGACTCCGGAGCTGTGTTTGAGTTTTTTAAAGACAGAAATACCCAACACTTTCGGCCCGACCTTTGGGATTTTGGGATTCGAACCCATGGATGGGTAGTATCCAGCGAAGAAGACATAGTGCGTACATTGAACTCTTTATTGCACACAATTACAAAAATACAGTATTTTTTTATTGATAGGCACATATTTAACCGCAATCTCACCTGATACTTAGTAAGCGACGATGCGGCCGAGGATGGGATGTTTGTCAATGTAGGCGGTCTTACGTTGGTCTTAAGGAACAACTTTTTAAGATATTTTTACGAAATTAAATTAAATTTCGCTTACAAATACTATTAATCAACTGTGTCATCCGGTGGGACACGAACCCACGACTCTTCGCTATCCGGGCGGATGCTCTTACCAACTCAGCTTACGGAGGAAGTTGGTCAGTTAACGAATTTCTGTAAGTGCTTGTACGCCATTGAGCCGGTGTTTAAACAATTTTCGTGAGCGAAATTAAATTTAATTTCGTAAAAACTTGCAAACAAATTGCTTATGTTATAAAAATAGTTATATTTTTAAGATATTTCTAGAGCTAACTGTACCATTGCAAGTAATACTGGTAATACGTCGTGTAGCAACCACTGGAATTCTGCCAGAGTTAAGGATATCCGAGGTAATAAATTTTAAAATCTTTTGCCATGTCTACGGGCGATAAATTACAGAACTCATATAAGGGTGGGTAGTCGTTTTCAAGACCAGACTATAGAAATTGACTGCCCCTGACTAGTAAAATTTGATGTGTCTTATAGTCAACTAATTCTGTCCAAGATGTCCAAAAAAAATTAGCTCCTTTTTCTGGGTTTAAAACAAAATCAAAGGACAATGCACGAACTGCGTTCAAAATATTAGACGATTGCCTTGACAATCTTGAAAAAACTTTGAAACAGCTCGGAGTCAGGAAGATGGTGGAGCCAACACCCTCATGCCTCGGAAAATACGTTAAGCGGACATTACTGTTTGGTTATTAATATTTAGAATTGGCAGTTTAGTGATGGAAATACTTGACCTGGGTTATCTGTAAGATGTGGCTTTATTACATTCAAATAACTAACCTCTTAGTACCTTAAGAACAGAAAAAAGTGATCAAAAATGTATCACATTAAATAATAAACTTTGATACATTGTCACCCGATTCTATTCAATTTAAACTTACCTAGTAATATACTGAAGTTTATCGGTTAAATTGGTGCTTGTGGCGCAGTGGCAGCAGCGCTTTGGTAGTGATACCAAAAGTTAAGCAACCCACGGCGCGGTCGTGATTGGATGGGTGACCATTCCGACCATTTAAGTGACGTCCATGACAAGCATCTCCGTGCTTCGGAAGGCACGTTAAGCAGTTGGTCCCGGCTAATATCTGTGGTATTAGTCGTTAAGCCTAGTCAGAGGCCCTAGGGCGGCTTGATAACTTCTGACAGTAAGGTTTGTCACTTGCCTTACATACACCCCTCCACCAATCCGCACTGAGCCCGCGTGGTGAAGTATGG
The DNA here is from genome assembly GCA_949316185.1 of Pyrausta nigrata. NCBI lineage: Eukaryota > Metazoa > Arthropoda > Insecta > Lepidoptera > Crambidae > Pyrausta > Pyrausta nigrata. The sequence continues at coordinate 10,616,137 of OX438955.1, read as the reverse complement.
CTCGTTCCTCCTCATAGTTGAGGTGAGGCCTTTTCCCAGCAGTGGGATCTAATAGGCTGACTTATTATACTTATTATCGGTTTAATTTAGATTGTTTCATACGGTTCAAATACTAAATATTTAGAAATAGAAACAACTAAACCAATCAACTATATAGTTTGAAGTTTTGTATGTTTGTCCACCTCATATCAAAATAACTAATTCGAATGATGTCAATATTTACTTTTGGTTTTGTTTCTAGGAGAAACAGCTCGGAGGATTAACTAGAATTTATTTTCTTCTCCGAAACCAATTGGTGGTCGAAAACAATCTTAGACAGACAGCCTTAATTTCCTTTAAAGGTATTACTATTATTTACAATCTACATATACAATGTACGGCAGCTTATGAGGACTGTTACATAATTTTGTCAGAAAAGCGGTTTATCTTTTGGAAAATACTTTTTATTCGAAATGGGATTCCTCTTGAGCGAGCTCACCCAGAAGAAGCCTGTTCACTCTGACTTTGACTGACTGACTTTGACCGACTCTGACTGACCAAAAATCGGAGGCTGTTATGACGTAGGAGTTGTTAATTTTAAACCTAGAAATAAGTTTTTATATTGTCTTCTTTTACACACTACTATAAAAGTGCACTATGGTGATTATCTTATTTCTTGGTATGCTTTTCTGTAAATTAACAACCTATGTTATTGAACTAATAATTTATTTCTTGATCTAGATTTAGTTCGTGCCCATGACATAGGTAAGGTAGGTAGCGGTTTCTGATTTTTATTCATAACATAAGTTACGAAAATTAAAAAAGAAAAGTTTACTGACAATTAATAATAATAATAAATTGTTTCAACAAACACACCAATTACCTAGCCCCAAACTAAGCGTGAGCTTGTGCTATGGTAACTAGGGTAACGGTAAATCCATGACTTAGATACAAATGCTCGTGCTCATCACACAAACATTTGCCCCTTGTGGGATTCGAACCCGCAACCGCCTAGTTAATAAGTCCGGTGCGCGAACGACTACACCAAGACGGTCGTCAGATATCATGTTTTCAGACACAATGTATTAACCTCGGGGGGTTGAGTTTCCCCAATACAAGACTTATTATGCTCTAAGCACTTATCAAACCATTCTGTTTGTAGCATCCTAACTAGGATCCTAATTAGGAAGATGTAATCGAAGTTATGATCTTATTTACACTACGTAGGTTCCTACCTTCCTAATTAGGATCCCAGTTAGAATGCTACAAATAGGATGGTGTAAAAAGTGCTTATACAACCTCCAATAGCTTGTTTATTAACAGGCTCTTATCTAGCGAGCGCACTTGTAGATAAGACTCAGATCCGACGGGAAACCAGAGGAAAAGGGAAACCTACCCCTACAGGGCGCGCTTAGTACATAAGAGGGAGATAGAATCAGTTTTCCTCTTGCGTTTCCCGGGTGTAGGCACGTTCTCGCTACACGTTTGTTTTTTCACCCAACTCACTGAGTCTCAGTGCTAGCCGCGACATCGAAGCGAATGCTCTATCGTACCGCTCGCTGCTGTGGAAAAAAACTAAAAAATACGCCAAATAAACCCCAATATATCAACACAAAATCTGTGCACACCTTCTAAAATCAACAACCAACCGCTTTGATAGCGGGGAAAACATCAATAACCCGCGATCACCTTTTGTTTTCCGTTTATTTTTTGTTTTCGTTTATTTAAGCCGGGAAAATGCCGGGTGGAGGTTAAATTGTATGTGAATACGCAATAACGTACAGTGCAGTTATTGTTCAGTGACTACTATCTGTGGACTGGCACATAACGCTGTTGTGTTCTTGTGTTTGATTTGTTTTTGGTTTGTTTTCTTTTTTCCCCGCTCCGGCAGCCGAGGTGTGGTTGTCAACACGTGTATTTATCGATCGCCGGGCGCGTGACTCAGGTAAGTTCGTATTCGTATTTTAAATTTTGTAATACATATTCGAAACATTTGTTTCATAAAATATCTCGTGTTTTGTTTTTTATGGCCAGCTGTTATCGGCTAACAGGAAAATTAGCAGATATTGTGACATTTGACTTCCGCAGAGGTCGACATACAGCTGTCTCTTTAGGCTATGGTTTGACAGATGTCTATTAAATCAACAACTCCGCCTTATTGTCAAGGTGCCACAGTCGATTTTTGTGTGGCTCATGACCGCATGGTTGCTAGCCGGCAATAACAATGCGTTTGTTTATGTTTTTCTTTTAAAACAAAGGCGCTAAGACATGTGTATAATTATGTTGTGTAACACTGAGCAACGTGGTTCTATAAAATAAAATTAGCTTGCACAATATGACTGGTAACTACAGCGTTGGTGTATTACAGTTGAGACCCTAATAGGCTATAGGCTGGCAATAAATCTGTGTGTAATTGCTAAGGATACACAAGCAAGCATGACGTATTGTAATCATTCGGTTTATTTAGGAGTATGAGGCGACTAAATCTAAATAATGAAGGCTGAAACGATGCCAAATTAGGAATGGAATTAACATAATTTAGAAATAATTGTGTAGTATTTAAGACTCCGGCCAAGTAATTATAATAAATTAGGTGTAATATAAGTATCATGTTTTATTTGAATTAACATTATTTACATGGTATGAACAAGATTATAATGTTGTCTATTTCGTAACTAAGATAAGCTGGTAACTACTCGTACCTTTATTTTAAAATAACCTAAAATATTTTCTTTATAATATTATTTATATTTTAAAATGTTCCTAAGACCACATCACACAAAAATAATTTGCTAGCTTCATTAAATAAAAATAATGAAATACACTATTATAAACGCTTCACACTTTGTCATTACTTTCAATATTAACACAGAAACCTGATTGTTTTTAAAAGTAAAACCGGCCAAGTGCGAGTCGGACTCGCGCACGAAGGGTTCCGTACCATTAACTTACAACATTTGACAGTATAAGCAAAAAAAACTTTTTAAGTTTATATTGTTCTTTTGGAAAAAGGATATATTTTTATTTTATTTATAATTTCAAAAGTATTCATCACAAGATACCTTTTTAAATAAGAATTTTAAATAAGAATTTTCGCGCCTGTTTCTTTACGTGAGTGATTTGAAGTTTGTAGGTCCAAGACTTTAGAAATTACAGGGAGGGGGACACCGTGTAAACGACTTTGGCGGGCTATATCTCGCAAATGGTAAAGCTGATAAAAAAGTGTTGTATGAAAACTTTACTTACCTTAATTCATAGTCCTTTTCAACGATACCCCACAAAAGGGGGTGCACTCAAATATAATTCCCCCCCCCCCTTTACGTGTATGGAGAGGTACCCCTTAAAAAGAGGTAATGTTATTTTTTTGTATTTTTAAAAATGAGATCTATATGTGAAGAATCCTCAGACCAAGTTACATGCAAATCGGTCCATAAACGTAGAAGATATTCTGCTGTGACAGACTTGAACGGACGGACTGAACGATCTTATAAGGATTCCTTGTCGGACTACGGAACCCTAAAAATCATTTTAAGTGTAATGATGATATTTATAAAACTAGCGGTTCCCCGCGACTACGCCCGCGCTACAGTAAAATTTTTGAAACTAAATCGTTTCAGGTGTTAAAGCATGGCATAGATAGACTCATTTCGCCTTTATAATATTTGATTAGAAGAAAATCTTTTTATTTGGTAGTCGAAATAGACCCGTAATACATTTTATTGTACATTAAAGTTAAGTTGATCCACCAAAATTTCCAAGGCGGAAAAATTACGTTAGCTCGCCATTAAAAAAAAGAAGGCATCCGTTTTGCACAATTCATGACAGGAGCACGACACTGGTTTTCACTGCTTGAATGCAATGATAGTGCATTTAAAAAACCGGCCAAGTGCGTGTCGTACTCGAGCACGAAGGGTTCCGTACCATTAACTTAGTTACAACATTAGACAGTATAGGCAAAAAAAACTTTTTAAGTTTATACTGTTCTTTTGGAAAATAGTATATATTTTTATTTTATTTATAATTTCAAAAGTATTCATCACAGGATACCCAAAATAATTTTGAATAAGAGTTTCCGCGCCTGTTTCTTTACGTGAGTGATTTGAAGTTTATAGGTCCAAGACTTTAGAAATTACAGGGGGTGGGGGACACCGTGTAAACGATTTTGGCGGGCTATATCTCGCAAATGGTAAAGCTGATAAAAAAGTTTTGTATGGAAACCCTACCCTATTTTCATAGTACTTTTTAACGATATCCCACACAAGGGGGTGCACTCAAAAAAATAATTCACTCCCCCCCCTTTACATGTATGGGGAGGTACCCTTAAAAAGGTTTTTTTTTTGTATTTTTAAAAATGAGATTCTCGAACCAAGTTACATGCAAATCAGTCCATAAACCACAAAGATATTCTGCTGTGACAGACTAAGACGGACGGACGGACGGACTGAACGATCTTATAAGGGTTCTTTGTCGGACTACGAAACCCTAAAAAGAGGTAGAATACAAATGTCATCTTCTACTGCGCGGCGATTTGAATTTGATGAACCGAGCACACATATGTATGTGTTAATGACACGAGTAATTTGAATGTGAAATTGAGACAATTGGCTTAATATGAGAAAAGCAGTTTAAGCGTACTAGTGACATTTCTACCTCTTTTTAGGGTCTTGTACCCAAAGGGTAAAAACGGGATCCTATTACCACAGGCTAATACTACACTATTACTATGCCTCCGCTGTCTGTCGGTAACCATGCTGTATCAACACATACAAAAAAAAAATTAAAATCAATTTTCAAGGGGGCTCCCATAGAACAAACGTTGTTTTTTGGCGTTTTTTGCTGTAAAATTAAAATTGTTAAATACTTGCAATAGTATTTCTTTCGAGTGTTGAGGGTGTAATCCCAATAACATTGATGAAAGCAACGCAGCATTACAGCGTTAAGAAGCACTTGAAAATTTCGAAAGGCTCTGCCAACGCCAGGGTCGCCGAGAGGTTAGGCAATCGCCCGGCATGCGAGGAACGCGGGTTCGATTCCCGCCTCTGGCGGTCATTTTTTCAAGTGCAATAATATATTAAAATTGCATAGTGAATGCTTATCACTTAAAAACAATAATTTATCGTATTTGCAAGCTTCATCTTTCGATTGTTAAATACTTGCAATAGTATTTCTTTCGAGTGTTGAGGGTGTAATCCCAATAACATTGATGAAAGCAACGCAGCATTACAGCGTTAAGAAGCACTTGAAAATTTCGAAAGGCTCTGCCAACGCCAGGGTCGCCGAGAGGTTAGGCAATCGCCCGGCATGCGAGGAACGCGGGTTCGATTCCCGCCTCTGGCGGTCATTTTTTCAAGTGCAATAATATATCAAGTTTTTTGCTGTTTTTTGCTCTATGTTAATAAAGACAAAAGTTGTATATAATCTTTAAAAATTAATCTTAAAAATCAAATATTACAAATACTTAACCCTATGCAACAGGCGTGATTTTTGCTTGGTATTAATAATGACAACAGACAGACGCTTGAAATATTCACAGACTATTAAGTTATATATTTAACTAGCAGTTCCCCGCGACTTCGCCCACGCCAAAAGTCGGATTTTTCATACAAATTTTCATTTCACCCCCCTTATGATTTTATACCGCGACAAAAAGTAGCACATGTCCTTCCCAGTGTCCCAAACTATCTCTGTGCCAAATTTCATTTGATTCGGTCCAGTAGTTTCGGTGCCTATTCGATGCAAATAAACAAACAAACAAACAAATCTTTCCTCTTTATAATATTAGTATAGATTTAGAAATAAATAATTAAATTAAAACTTAAAAATATATTAAAGGGGGCTCCCATACAAATGTGTTTTTTAAAGTCATTATAGTGCAGACACTATAACAGATTATATTAGATTATATTAATAACAGATTATTAATACACTTTAATTGGATGTAAAATAAGACTTAGCTATGGCAAAAGCAGAACACTCGTAGTAGTGGATACCTGGTGAATGGCTCCGTGACGCAACCTCCGTGTTGCTGTGTTGCAAAATGCAGCTTGCACTCACCTAGTGAGCTATTGGAACAGTTCTTAGTAGAGACCTACCTACAACCTACAACACACGGCATCTGATTACATAACGTGCCATGGCGTTTGTTGGTAATTTTTTTTTTAAATAATGGGAATCGCTGAAACGATTTCATGAATTTACTTTTAGCAATTTACGACCCTCAGAGCGTGTAGGTTTCCTAACGATGTTTTTCTTCACCGTCACTACAACACAAAACCATAATAATAATACACTTCAACGTGTTTCAGGAATCATTCTGTTTATATACTTGTAAACCACATAAACATCCGTTAAGAGTTTTCAAGATCATCGGGAGAACATACATACATGACGCGGCAGGCGACTTGGTTTTATATGTATATGCAGTGAAAGTGCGTTATTAAGTTTAATGTGTGTACACAACACAATAAAAGAAGTATCCTCAAACCAGATAACAAAAAAATAGGTAACTACTAAGTTGAAATTGAACTTTGACGTTAAAGTTATTTTTTAGGTTCTTAGGAATTTGTCAAACGGTTGACTGTACATACAAACAGTGACATACAAATGTGACGAATCGATTGGTACTACGCAGTTAGTTCACCCTTCAAACCCCACTTCAAACAAACCCGCCAAGTTAGGACTATGCAAATACGCGACAAATTATACATAATGTTAATTAATTAAAACAAAGCCTACAATAGCTTCAGACCAAGGACGGGTAAGCAGGCCGACGCAAATTAAAATGACGTTACAGGTTACGTGCATGTGGTTTTATGGTTCCATAAAAAGTGTCATTTGGTTTTTAATTTACTTGATATGGGTGACATCAGCAGTTTTATTTGTAGGGGCGCACGGATTGATTTAATGTAGGTACTTTGACAGTGCGAGAATAATATGGATATGACTTTTTTTGAAGGTCTGATAACGCAAAATTCCGGTTTATATCATATTATTTTACTCATTCTATGTCACCTGACTTGGTTTGACACTTTACAAAACTTTTTCTTTTTATTTTGGTTTGAATACCATTTAAGTTTTGATACTTTTGAGATTTTTGAGTGTCTTTTTCTTTATTCTTTACCCATTTCCCTTTATTCTGTTAGTTTTCACCGCCAACCCAATTTAATTTTGGACTGTCCTCTACCCGAAGGTTGTCTGGAAGAAATTGCTTTCAGCAATAAGACCGCCTAAATTTTACCATTCTCTATGAACATTTATATAAATTGATACTGTGTGTGGTGTGCAATAAAGAGTATCTATCTATCTATCTATTCCGGAATACCGGAGCCATGTACATATTAATATCAATGTTTGCGATCATTGACCCCAAATAAATCTATCTATTCTGATCTTTGTGCTGACTTATTGGTAAAATTGTAGACTATACTCCTATGGCTTCAGATGCAACTTGCAAATCTCTACTTAATTTTGGGTCTAGGGGGTTTCATGAGGCCTGGACTCCCACAAATAAACGACCTCTGTGGTCGCGCAGCTCGGTTTACAAGGTCCCAGGTTCGATCTCTGGTAGTAATACCTAGTATTTATTCTGTCCTTTAATTTACGTCTCTAGGTACGAAAGTTAGTCTTTAGTGACTTAACCTACATAAATAATAAGTACTCATTTTTATTCAATTAAAATAGCCTTTACACGGTCTACAAATATTTTATTGGGTATCATGTGCACGATACGACACAGTACATATGGTGTGTCAGGTGCATTTTATTGGCTACAATATTTACGGATGCCAGCGACAGGTTGAATTGTTTCAGTTGCCAGTGACAGGTTGAATTACTTCTGCGTGATTGTTTCTGGAAAACGGTAGCAACGCTACGAAATGTTGGGTTAAAGAGGATGGATCACTTTTAATTTACTCCAAAATTACTACCACCGCACTTTTAGACGCACCGCGGGATACCACCCATATCACGTTGATATTCCAACGATACGAACTAAGTGCTTCTTATCAACATTTATAATGCGCACAGCTAAGTTATGGAACTCACTTCACTACCCGCTTCAGTGTTTCCAACGGATTACAACCCAAAGACCTTCAAACTTCAAACCTCAGAGTGAACAGGCTACTTCTAGGTGAGCTCGCTCCATCACGGACTCTGTCTTTGCCACGTCTGGATTAGTCTAGAGTCAAGAGCAAACCCATTTCAAAAAAAAATGATCGTGAACGAAGAATCAAAATAGAAAGTCATCCACTGCTAGCAGAGAGTGACATAGGCCTTCCCCAAAAATCTATGGAGATTTTAATAATCGAATAGGAAAGCCTCAACATGAGAGCGGCGCAGCCTTTCAACACGTCATCGGTTCATCTTTTGGGAGATAAATAATAAAATCGTTTACTAATTCATAATTGCAGACATAATAATATATCACCTTTCCTAGGTACTCTTCAAACTAACTATAATGTCGCATGTACTTTATGTACGACTTCTGAGCTAAAGACTTAGAATCACGTAACGTTTCAATCCTACCATTCTCTGGTCCAAATCCGAGCAAATCCTGTGATTTCGCCTAACCAAATATACTAAAGCGGTGTCCGGCTTAAAGCGGCTATAACCAGTTCTAGTCGGTTCTATCCAGTCCTATTCGGTTCTATCCGCTTATCACTCGCTATGCGAAACGCCTCACTGAATACACGTGACCTGCGTATAGTCTGCAGTCTAAATACTATTCGAGATTCAAATTGTATTTGAGTTTGGAATAGACTAAAATGGCTAATCCTTCTGAATTCAATGGAACAGGGGCGGTAGTTTGATGCACAAATTCCTTTGCCTACAAACGGACGCGGTGGTTCCAGGATTAGGTAGCAACTTGGTATTCTAGCCTTATCGCTTTTGTAACAATCCAGTGCTTGTTGAAAAACAAATCGATTTGAGTAACGCCGAGGTTTTAAAGGTAAGTTGATTATTTCAGTTTTCAAATAGATAGTTTTCACAGTTATGGTATGGTTAAGGTAGACCTCACTGCCCAAATAATAATGCAGCAGAGAGAGACGCATACTTACCTATGGCTGAGTACCTATTACTGAGTCTTTATTGAAAATTTAGGCCAAGTGCAAGCCAGCTCGACCAGTGATTGATCTATTGTGGCAGGAGTAATTGCAAGTATTTGAAACAAGTTTATAAAATAACTTGTAGCAATTTTGACAAACAATAAGCTTCGTAGTGCAGGTTCCTTAACGAGGTTTCTACGGCGATTCATATATTCAATATTTATTTTTATACAGACCGTAAAAATGCCGACTTGACCAGCGCTTTGTTTGAATCCAGAAATCGTTAGATTTATTGGGAGGGACTTTTGACATCGTTATCCGGATGATTAATCATACTAGATGGATAAAAACCATCGTTAAAATAAATACCTCAATAACGTATATGTCAAAATGTACTGTTGTCTGTATTTTAGACAATACTTGTTCACTTCATCAAGTCATGTTTCTTGTCGCACTGCGCAACAAGCGAAACTTGCTTTGAGGCGAAATTGTCACAAGTCTTGGTGACAATTTCGGTTCAAAGCAACCAACGCACCTCAGCCACGTTTCTGAAGATTTATTCTATTGAAGCGACTTGCTTTGACCCGATGGAATGCTCACCTCACGATATTGCTACGAGTTTAGCAAGTTTTCCTATCTGAACGAACATGTACGATTGAACACGTATGGCTGTGAATGTTATCAGTGTTTTGAACTTGGCACTTTTTTAGGGTTGTAAAATAAAAATAAAAAAGAGCAAAAATAGCGTGCTAGGCTGAAACTAGAGATAGCCATAGACCTTTTAAATGAAAATGACATGGCTCTAATAAAAGTCGCATGGTTTGAAATATAATGCAACTTCTTGGCTAATATAAATAAATCGACCCAATACAAAGAGACGCCGTACTAAGTGCAGACACATGAAATAAAAATATCACTTTATTAGCGGGCGGTATGATTTTATGGTTATTCAAAAAACAGGGAATAAAAATTTGAAATATTTTCATAATGTACAAAGTATTAACTACTAGATGCAAAAACAAAACGTACTAGGTGAACTTTGACGTGGCAGTCAAAAATTAAATATACATATGTTTTATATCAAACGTCAATGTTGACCGGATCCATTGTTTAAATGTCGTCCCATGTCAGTTAAATTATTTTTTCCTCTATACAGTTTAAGGCTTTTCACCAAAGACTAAAAGGTGCCAGCATTTTGCTGAGCATCAAAGAACTTTGCCATTCTTCTTTTTTGTATTTTTTGTTTGAAGAATACAAAAAAGTGTCATTATCAAACTACAACACTTTTATTTTACTAGAGTTATGTTTTTGATTAGGCTAAGCTATCTCGAGCCTACACTCCAAAAATTGGCACGCCAAACCTACGTTGGCACGGCGTGCCATTTTTGGACAAAAAGTGGCATTATGTCCTAAACCAAAAGACTTTTTAAAAGTTAATGGTCTATTCTATAGCTAAGTTATCTCCAGTGTCAGTCGGCACGCTCTTTGTGGGACATCGAGTCGAGATTCATACAAGATGTATCTCATACATTTAGAAATAAAAAAATGCAAATTGTTTAACACAACACTCAAAAACATCTGACATTTTTTGTTAAATATTTGAATAAATTATATCTATATACCTAATATTAATAATTAAAACATTTGAAGCAATTATGAATATTTTTGTTGTCAATTAAATGACTTTAAAGTAACAGCAAACATTCAAAATTGTGATTTGCATGTAATTGGTTAAAATATCATCTTAAGGGTTAGTGCACATTTCTTAGTTGCAAATCAATGACTTCAAAAAACATAGAACTATTGATTGCCTAATACATACATCCTCGCAAAGAATGACCACACTTCCTCTGGTTAATCTCTTATTGTTTGACGATTACACGTTTTCGTGAATCGAGGTCAGTTTTCCGTTGTCTTTGGTATTACGAGGAATTAGGCGAATGAATTTTTTTTGTGCAAAACATATGATTTATTACATTTTATGAGCGTCACCTTCTTTTTACCGATGAACCGAACATATAGATTAGGTATTTATTTATAGAATTCTAGGATGCTGGAATGCTAACCTACAGTGGGCTCGATTCCAATGTGTCCTGTCTAAGATTAAATTTAAGTTCAGTCTCTCTCTTTCTTTATCAAACAAACGAAAAGAGACAGACTATATTAATTTAGAAACGTCCGATTAAACAGCTGTCAGTTGCTAAGGAAATTAAAGAACCCATAGACAATTTAGTAGGGATGTCATTCGATGACGACTAAAGTTACACGAAAACACGAAAAACTTGTAAAAATACGTCAGAAATCGCAGCACTTAATTTGACGTTTCTAAATTACTGTAGTCTGTCCCCTTCGTTTGTTTAGCAGTGAAAGAGAGAGACTGAACTTAAATTTAATCTAAGACAGGGCACATTAGAATCGAGTCCATTATCGATAGTTAACAGACTTTAATAAGGAGGACTTCTTCAACGTTTCTTTCAATTTACGATAAAAAAAGTTAATATTTTTTTTACATTTTAGTGCGATTTGAAAGCTGTTCTTTTTTCGTTAACACACTCGTTATACAATATACAATTTTTTTTCTCGATGGTTATTGGTTTGTCAACATGTTTCTGTCATTCTAGTCCTTTATTTAGTCAGTTTTCGTCAGCAGCGGATTTGACAGCCTTGCTGGCTTCCGCCAGGAACCTCTCACTTGATTGTAGCTTTTGTTTCGCAACTGCCAACCACCTGGCCTGAACTATACCATAGAATAGTAACTACCTACACACTATTGCTTTGTTTGATTTATACTAGGTATTACAGAACTACCCGTTAGAAGTGACCCTTCACTTCTAGCTACTCAGAATCAGTAACTGAAAAACTTTCTCCTAGAAACATGGGTCGAAAAATGTTTAAAAAAAAACGACTCTTCGTAGAAATCAGACGGGTCACGTGACTGATGTAGTATGTGAAGTCAAAAGCTGTTTGTCGTTTTTAGATTCATGTTGCTAGAAGAAAGTTGTTCAGTTACTGTGTCTGAGCAGCTCCCTTCATTTGCAATAGGTAGTTTGGTAACGCTTTGTATTCGTATAATATATACTTTTTCCGGAGTCAGTATGTTAGTGGTGTTAACACCCCCATGCCTCGGAAAGCACGTTGGTCCTGCGCCTGATCTCTCTACGGTCATGTCGGACTGCTTGCGGTCTCACCAAATTATGAGAGTGAAGGAACAGAGAGTGGACCTGTGTATTGCGCACACACTTGAGCACTATAATATCTCCCGCGCAGTCGGCTAATCTCTGTTGAGATTGGCCACTGTAGTCGAAATTCGGCTAGGAAGACATTATTATTCTAATACAGACCGTGAAAATCTTGGCCAGAGCTTAGTCTTTTGAAATTAGCATCTTATCAAATAATTTTTTATAGTACAGGTACAGACGAATCACTCCAAAACACAGAACCATTTAAATAAATAACGACTCTTGTTACGACACAAAAAAGTGCAATTCAGGTCGCGCATCGTCTAATTCCTTCTATTGTTTTCACCTAGATATTAAGCCTCTCTTTCTATCAATTACTCCGCAAACCATTTAAATAAATAACGACTCTTACTACGATCCAATAAAGTGCAATGCAGTTTGCGCACCGTCACTTCTGTTATTTTCATATAGATATTTGCCTTTCTTTCTATCGCATAATCTGCAGATAACCTGTTTCGAAGATTTTTTAACCTTAGTGCTTTCCAGTTTCTTTTGTCAAAGGACGTGTTAATGTCTGGTTTTGATTTTGACTTCCATCAAGATTCTTTACCCACCCAATTGTAGTGTACCATTAACGTGCGTGATATCCACAATTCCATACTGCATAGCACTGGCCACTGCACCAGAGGCACTACCCCAGATGAGGTAGTCCGTATTTTCAACTGTAGCCGTCCTTTTCACACATTCCAGCATGACAGCGGGACGAATAGTGATAGCTGCACTAGAAAATACTGGTATTTTCATTCAGAGTAAAGCCCCAGTGCACCACAATGACGCGATGATCATAACGAGTGTAGGACGAAATGGCACGATATCTGCATCTCGCGCAACCCTGACCGTGTGTGCGGGGTCGACGAACGCACTGCAGTATCGCACACTTGCGATTTTATTCGAATTTAGAATACAATTTCGAAAAGACGAACGAATTGAACACATTTAGGTTCTACTAGTTAGTTGTTTATGTAATTTTATTAGAATTTTAATAATACATATTTTCCATTCAACATTTTGCAATTTATTAAGTAAGTTACTTATAATGTATCTACTCAAAACCCTCACTAAATAAATAAACAAGTGCAACTTAGACAGTTTTATATTATTGTACTGTTTTATAACCTGACGAAACCTGCATATTTATGCGACAGAATGTGTAACCATGATCCAAAACTGGTCAGTTCCTCTGTTTACAGGGTCATGGAGGTCAGATGACAGTCGCTTCACTGTAATTACCTGATCTGCCATACCCTGGATTATGTTTAGCGAATGGAATAACGCTAGGATGGTGATGATGCTGAAGTACAAATATACAAATTAACAGTTATGATTTGCGACTATTTTTTGTCGCAACTGTGCTCTTCATTTATGGAAGAGAGTTCATTGTATATGCGACTGACATAGAGTGCACTAGTTCTGTAGGAAGCGAGTTTCGCAGTCGTAAAATCAATGGTTTCTAGGTTTTTCTGTATTGAAAAAAACGCTGAAAGAGGTTCTAATATTCCCAAAAACAGATTTTTATATGAGATTTAATTTAAAAATAAAAAAGTTTTACCTTCTAATACAAACCACACAGTTCGGTCTTTTTATTTAATAGAGAGGCGTGATTGCCAATATGAGGTGGAACTTGAGCACTTTACTTTCTACGAATATAAATAAGTAATAAGTCAGCCTATTAGATCCCACTGCTGGGAAAAGGCCGCACCTCAACTATGAGGAGGAACGAGCCTTACTTCACCACGCGGGCTCAGTGCGGATTGGTGGAGGGGTGTCTGTAAGGCAAGTGACAAACCTTACTGTCAGAAGTTATCAAGCCGCCCTAGGGCCTCTGACTAGGCTTAACGACTAATACCACAGATATTAGCCGGGACCAACTGCTTAACGTGCCTTCCGAAGCACGGAGATGCTTGTCATGGACGTCACTTAAATGGTCGGAATGGTCACCCATCCAATCACGACCGCGCCGTGGGTTGCTTAACTTTTGGTATCACTACCAAAGCGCTGCCGCCACTGCGCCACAAGCACCTCTACGAATATGCTGTATTACAATATAATAAATTATTATTGCTCTAGTTATTAAACTAGAGCAAAAGCTAGAGTTGTGCAAAGCTATAGTAGTGGGTAGAGTATTGGATTGCATAGTTCAGCTTTGAAGGCATTCGCGTCAAGTTTGTAATATTTAGCGGTGGATGTAGGCAGGTAGTAATGGATTGGATATACCATAAAGTGGGTAATTTTATGCAATAAAACGCATTTTTCTATATAAACAGGGTTTCGCAGAATGGGTCAATCTGCTATGGGAGGTAGCTAGGAAAAAAAGGAAATCAAAAAATATTATTCGAAACATGAAATAAAATTCGTCTTCGACTTGCAATCAGACAGAACAATCAATGATGAATCACACATCGCTGATTGTTAAGAAAAAATGTCGTCTAGGCAAGAAGTTCTGAGTTCTATTCTGAGACAATCTTGACAACCTCCGTAGCCGGTGGCTCGCACACCGGTTTTCGAAGTGTCGCAGTCTCTGAGGTCCCGGGTTCGGTCGCCGGTCGGGTCAATATGGAAATTCATGTTTTCTAAATTATTTCGGGTCGGGGTGTTGTGATACCAATGTTTCAGATTTACATTACATAAGTGCATAAGCTATTACTTTGGTATCTGAACAATGTATGTAATGTTTTTCAATATTTATTTTTATTCCAGTCAATCAATGATAGTGTATTATAAAAAGAGGTAGATATGTCATAAGCGCGCGGAAATAGCTTTTTTCAAACTGAGCAATTTGCTCTATTTTGCATTCAAATTTCGTACACATATGACATTTTACAAAACCAACGTATGCTTGGCGCATCAAATTTGAATCGCCGCGCACTCGGAGATGACATATGTAGTACCACTTTTTACCCGACTGCGGAAGGAGGGTTATATTTTTCGAGAGAAGGTACGTATTTGGCACGCCCTACAGCCCAAATGGCTGGACAGTGTTTGACATATGAGGTGTCGTTGAATTTGCCAAAATTGTGAATGTGACACAGGCTTTAAATATACATTTTAAAAATGGCGCCCGCAAACGGTAATAAATGTGGGGAGGGGAATAGATTATTTCCTTACCATACCAATATTGCTACTGGCTTTCATTTAATATCAAATGAAAGCCAGTAAAAAGTCTATTTCAAAAATATTATAATTTTTTATGCACTATCATTGCAGTGGATTGTTTTTTTCATCGACACGACGATCACTTCTTTTATTTAAATTTATGCAGATTGAACACATTTTCCCAATCCGATCGAGACTTACTAAGCTCAGCACGGAAAACACCAGCTTGTAATGGAATAGCTTACCTTGTAGCCAAACGAAACTTCGCTCAAGCTAAGTAAACAGGAGTTCCGAATTCTTCATAACCCCATTGTACCGTAATGTTGTTTTGGTACGCTACAGAAAAGTTGCCCTGCTGTTGAATTCAGAGAACTTCGCCAGAGTTCACCTGACTTCTGGTTTAGGGTTGCCAGGTGGTCATAGTAGCTTTTATTTATTCATAAAACTCAATAATTGTCTTTGAAAATAATTCAATAAATTGTCTTTGTAAATAAGTGATTCAAAAACCGTTTTTGTAAACCTGCATGCAAAAAGTAAACCGATCTTGGACTACGTACGTACTGCTGATGTGGTGATTCGGGATGTTTTTCACGAGGATATTTTATTATAGACTCTTCTCTGTAGTGGCCAGTGCATCAGACCCATTGCCGTTGCAAAATTGCCCCTATGACAAGTTCACATCAAGATGTGCCGCTGTGTTCATATATAACACAGCTTTATATAGCTTGATTTGACGTCCGTACGCCAAACACAATAAATTTTGAGAGTATTTATTTCGAAGTTACTCACTACTTTTGCCGAAGGTAAAATGTCACCTTTATTCGACACCATCTTTGCAGCCATCTTGTGCTATAGTACATAATTATTAATGATTTTACTCTTTCCTCTACCATGTAGTGTTCATAATAATATCGTTTCTGATTTTGCCCTACGTGCCCCTACACCTGCGTACTTACGTGAGGTCCTGTAGTACAACGCTACTCATAATGCTCTCTTAGTCGCTGAGTATTGGTCATCAAAAGTATAACGCCAGAGTCGACACGAAAGAAGAAGAAAAAATTGTTTCTGATGAGCGAAAGAAACAAATACAACATAATTTAATAAACCGCTTAGCTATTTACAAAATGTAGAAGTTGGCAACACAGATCGTTTGAAACGTAGCCTTACATTTACTCAAAACCCCCACATTCGAGTTTCAAAATTGCTTGAGGCCAAGTTGGAGTTTTAAACTTTGTATGTGTTTTGAATTTCAAGAGGTTTGTAATGTAAATATTATTTTAAATGATACGTAAGATTCAGCTTTGAGTTTAAAGGCAAAAGTGTGTTTGGAATGTCATCGAGGACCATACCTTGTTCAAGTTCTTCCATCAAAACAGATTATTTGCTGATGTTTTGTTAAAACCCATGGATAATAATAAACCCTGGCTGAATTTTATTTTGAAAAGCTTTCATCAGACAGCTTGATTTTTCCAACATTCAACGAATATCATTACAATTAATAATTGATTTAACTAGTATAATATTTAACTTTTGTTCTGTAATTTGTGATGTCCTAAATAATCACTGATTTTTTCTTTCAATTACACATGTCTTTCATGCACTTTTCCCAAATGTTTACTTTTTATGTTAATTACATTGCAAATAGCTATTGAAAATAGTTTAGTAATCTGTGTTAATTATTTGTTATTGAATTCAATAATTAATTGTTTATAATTGTATTTTAGTTTATAATTATTTTTATAACTTAAGCAATTATTTCCACCGGATCTTCTCTTATCTTATCTTTATAGGGGCCATGGGCATCGACACACGGAGCACCTCGACCCACTAGGATCTTTTGTGACTCCCCATACCTTTACTCTTCAGTGCTCCTTAAAAACTTCCTGTATACATTTTACAATGTCTTTAGGTCTGAAGAGCCTATAGTCTTCCGAGTCTGGGTAAGCCAATCCAAGAAGACCCATTCGGGTTCTAATAGCCAGTGCATCGCATTCACACATCAAGTGCTTCATGTCTTCTGGCTCTTCCCCACTGGCTCTGCAGCTGCCGTCCTGAGCTAGTCCCATTCTGAGAAGCATTTTATGTGTGGCGTAGCGCCTAGTTAATGCACTTTTATAAAACTTAAGCACATTTTTATAACTTTAGCAATTATTTCCACCGGATGACACAGTCGATAAATTTTTGTGAGCGAAATTTAATATAATTTCGTATTTTAGTTTATTTAGAATTTGTAACTAATTGACGCAAAACCTTAATAAATTATTTATTTTAACCTTTCTCACTCCATTGATAGACAAAAACCATATGAAAATCCGTTCAGTAGTTTTTGAGATCATCGCGAGCATACATACCTACAGACAGACTAGGTAGGGTACTACTTACTACTCTTTTTCTTAAGGTGCCATCTTGTGACTAAGTTTGGCGACCATCTGGCAACTTGCACCCTTGGTACCGCGGCTTTCAACAATGATCAGGGCCCGTAGCCAAATGGCTATCTTTATGGAGCGAACTTCGCTATCGCCAACGAAATGTCAAAATATGTATGCAAAAGTCACGTGATGTTTTGATGGCTTATGTCAGTTTCATACATTTCGTTAGCGATAACGAACTTCGCTTGAGAATAAATTGCCACTTGGCTAAGGGCCCAGGTACTCCTTCCAAACCATTGGCGTAGGTTCGTCAGCCTGGATACCTGCCTACGTTCGACACTTTTCTTGCCTTGGATCTTTCCCTAGATGATTAATTGCAGGAGTTCATTCATTTCGGGTTGCGCATAATGTGTCCAAGATACGCCAGCTTTCTCTTCTTATTTTATTAGGGTACTTTGTTTTATTATAATGTAATTGAGTGATTATAAAACAGGTATAAATACACTTCTGCAGGCACCTGCATTGCCAGCAGCTTGGTTACAGCAACTTGTGAAACTTATCAGATAAGGAGTGAGGACGAACAAACATATCTATTTGCTTTTGATATGAACATTGAATATTACTGTTGTCCAGTCGCTTTTCTATCTTGTGTAAATATAGACTCAACAGCTGTGCTGGTTTATAATTGTAGGTGACACCATATTTAGTTACGTCTTCCATAATAACATGATTATAAATATAACCGATATTTTGTATTATACAAAGAAAACATTCTAAAGCCCACTTGCGCACGTCTAGATTAGCTAATTTGGATTTTTTCAAGGCTGAGTCACAGAATAAGTACTAGTACTCCGTACAGAAATTTGACTTTGCAATGAAGTTCAAACAAATATCTACTCAATGTCGTCAACGATATAGTGTAATTTAGTTCGCCTCAGAGTCAAGCACATGCTCGTTCAGACACCTACAGAAATCCATTGCAAGATAATTTCATTCTTATAACTAAGGAATATGAATCATAATACCCTAAACCTATTCAGTGACGTACTATCATGCGACGCGATAGGGTTGACTGCTACAAGAAGCTACTTACGCCATCTAGCGAACCTTTCTAGAACTTTATTCATGCTCGTCCAGCCAGCAAAGTAAACACACATTAGTGCCGTGCGCCGCCGGTGAATAAAACGCGCTGGCGCCTCGTTGCTGGTTTACAACACCCAACTTGATTTAGCACCTTCCAAGGGGTCGCCGCACGTAGGTACGTTTTTGCTACCTACGCGGGGAGTTACACAGGCCTGGCTAAGTTAAAAACCTACTTGCTCCAGTCGGTAGTGGACCTTCCGAATTAGCTAATCCAAACTTGTGCAAGTGGGGTTTCAACTCAGATATTAGTCCTTAAAAAGTCTGGAATAACTAATCCGGACGTGCGCAAGTGAGCTTTAGAAAAATATATTACTTTAATAGAAAGATATGTCCAATTTTCATCATTTAATAGATGCCATCAGTTAAAAGTTCGATAGCTGATAAAAATTTCGGTCTCCGGTGGGCCAACTAGAAAACCTTGAGTATTTTATATATTTATTCGGGTCTGGGTGTTGCGGTACTACTGTTATTTCTAATTTTCATAACACAAGTACTTTAGCAACTTACTTTTAACTCAGAGCAATGTATGTGGATGTTATGCAGTAAATAAATTAAATATGTATTTATTTAATAACGACCAAATAAACCCATTTGAGTGTCTATATATAGTACCTGCACATTAAATTTATGTATTTCTTTATTTTATTAGTGAACGAACAACACGTTCTCTAAATCGAACCAAATAAGCTTGTTTTATACAAAGTTACATGCAGAGATAACTACTATTATCTTAAGCCGGGTACAGACTGCTGTAACGTAACATGCAATGTAACATGAAACGAACATTTCATAAGTGTGGACGCAGCGCGCGCTCGAACTGAGCATGTACGTGCTCGCATCTTGAACCGGCATGCGCGCGGCGAACATAGCTCAGTCTGCCGCGAACACGCGAAGATAATGGATCAGAACGACCAATTAGAATTAAATTTATTATTATATTTATTATTGAAACCGACAAAGGAGAGGCACGGTGCGCACGAGTTGAAATGCTCTGTTCGTGCGCTTAGTGTGCACAGTTCGTGCGCGCAAGGCGTCCACACTATGGGAATTTTGTTCCATTGCATGATAGAACCGGTTACAGAAATGGACACTATTTTTAAAGAATTTGGTCTCAAAATTAACATAAATAAAACAAAAACACTAATTGCTTCTAAAAAGGAAAAAATATAGCCCTATCTCAATAAATAACACAAAAATAGAACAGGATAAAACCTTCAAATATCTAGGTAGCTTGATAACTAGTGACTCCAGATGTACACTAGATATAAAAGCAAGGATAGCGATGGCGAGACAAGCTTATAATGCAAAAAAGCACTTGCTCAAGGCCAGAATATCAAGCAAAGTTCGCAAAAAACTTGTTAAAGTGTACATTTGGAGTATAGCACTCTATGGATGTGAAGCGTGGACATTGACAAAGAGGGACAGAGAGAGACTGGAAGCCTTCGAGATGTGGTGCTGGAGGAGAATGGAGCGTATAAGTTGGACGGAGAAGAAAACAAATGAAGAAGTTTTGTCTATGGTTAGGGAAAAAAGGAGATTGATGGAAACAATAGAGTGTAGGAGGAGACGAGTGTTGGGCCACCTGATTCGACACGACAATTTTATTAAAACGATAATAGAAGGAAGAATAGAAGGAAAAAGGAAGCGAGGAAGACCAAGAATAAGCTACATGCAGCTAATAAAAGAAAAGATAAATGTCGGGTCGTATCAGGAGGTTAAGAGAAGGGTAGAAAGCAGAGAGGAATGGAAAAAACTCCACCGACAAGAGCCTAGCTCTTAAATTTGATGATGATGCATGATACATTGCGACAATGTGGACGGCAAATTCTTTCATTGCGTGTTACATTGCATGTTACGTTACAGCAGTCTGTACCCGGCTTTACTTGTGATATCAGAAGCCTTAGTAAGCTAGAGGATAGGTATTTCTGCAATAAACGGTCAGTGACAAGCTCCTACGCAGCTTGTCTCGACGGAATTGAATTTCAAAGGAACGTTTGATTTCACTGTTGCTGACGCCCTACTGTGAAATGTCCGTATTTTTCACTATAGCTGTCCCTGTCCCTCTTGTTAGCCTAGCAGTGCAAGTGAGCGAGAGTGCTAGGATCGAAAATAAAGGCGACGTACAACAAAGTAAAGCTCGGTCTCTATAACAACGTTTCATGGATAACAATGCAAGAAAACTAATAATGAAGTCGATAGTAAGTTTGTGAAATAGCTACAAGATTCTCATGTTACAGGCTGGTATTAGAGTAATACCTAGCTAAGGTATTACTGTAAAAGTTACCAACTTGTTAGTAACTTGCTTTCTATTATGAAAAGATTCCTAAGATATTGTAGACACAGGCAGAGAGACAGGGCCTATTATATTGCAAAATCACCGTCAAATCACAATTCAGATATGAAAATTACTATTTTTCTCTCATTTGTTGAATAATTTTACAGAGATTAAACATCAAAAACGAAAACTTGGACTTGAGCTAAATGTAATCATAAAACAATTGTCTAAACAATCACACCAATTTTATCTAGTCCCACACTAAACGGGAGCTTGTGATATGGCGAATAGGATAGAAATACGTATAAATATTTTTAAATATACACGAATTAGGTCCAATTCAAAAAACACAAATATATGCCCCTTGCAGGATTCGAACCCGCAATCTCTGGTTCTGTAGTCCGGAGCGCGAACCACTACATTAAGACGGTCTACCATTAAAGAAAAACTGCGGGCCTACCGCCTATCTCGACTACTTTTGCAATAGTTATAGCTGACAGGAAAACAAAAATAGCCTTTAAACGGCAGTATAAAAATAACAGCCTTCAAAATAATAAAAAAAAACGATATTTCGTTGGAATCGCCAACGCAATAGCTTTCAAATTAGACTGTAGAACTGCGAATCTTAACGTTTTTTCTCGGATTAATCAGATTGTTGATGTAAAAAATACACGAATGCATCCAATAATAATGTCCTCCTCACCGAATTTCGGCTACAGCGGCCTATCTCACTCAACAGAGATTAGTTAACTGCGCGGGAGATATTATAGTGCACAAGTGTGTGCGCAATACACAGGTGCACTCTCTGTTCCTTCACTCTCATAATTCTGTGAGACGGCAGTCCCACATGACTGTAGAGAGATCGGGTGCAGGACCAACGGCTTAACGTGCTTTAGGCACGGTGGTGTTAACACCACCAACTTCCTGACTCGGGAGCTGTGTCTGAGTTATTTCAAGACATAAAACCCCAAATACTCTCGGCCCGACACAGGACCTTGTGGATAGTATCCAGCGTGCTGGCCACTAGACCAACGAGGCAGTCAATAATAACTACACAAATTAAACGTCTGCCTGTCACAGAACAGTTTTCAGCACTTAAGGTTATCTATTTGAACTATGAAAAACACTTCAGGTTCTTCTTCGAAAATAACTTTTAATTCGTTAGGGACCAAAGGCGGTCTGAAGGTCAAAGTGGAGTAGTCTGACGTGCGGCCGTGTTTAGATACAATTGATCTTCACTCATCATATTAGCGGTATAGCGTAACGTTATTACGTTATGTCAAGCTTACGTTATTACGCGTTGCCGTGTCTTCACAACGTCACACTTGGTACCTATTTGGAGCAGTGGCTTAGTCACAGAGAAAAGAGTCTTATTTATTTACCTTAAACAAATAGGTGTCAAAGTTACATTAAGATTATGATGAGGAATTTTCCTAGTGTCAAAAATCAGTAAATCCGCTAGATGGCGTTAATCAACATAAGTCAACGAAGGTGCTTGTGGCGCAGTGGCGGCAGCGCTTTGGTAGTGATACCAAAAGTTAAGCAACCCACGGCGCGGTCGTGATTGGATGGGTGACCATTCCGACCATTTAAGTGACGTCCATGACAAGCATCTCCGTGCTTCGGAAGGCACGTTAAGCAGTTGGTCCCGGCTAATATCTGTGGTATTAGTCGTTAAGCCTAGTCAGAGGCCCTTAGGCGGCTTGATAACTTCTGACAGTAAGGTTTGTCACTTGCCTTACATACACCCCTCCACCAATCCGCACTGAGCCCGCGTGGTGAAGTATGGCTCGTTCCTCCTCATAGTTGAGGTGAGGCCTTTTCCCAGCAGTGGGATCTAATAGGCTGACTTATTTTTTTATAACATAAGTCAGGTAGATTTTTATTTAGGAAAAAGGCTGGTTTCTGCGTTGATCATGTTAGTAATGTTTATGTTTAACATGTTTTTGATTGACAGGTTGATTTATAACAAATTAGTGATCATCAAGACGTTTTTCAATTTAATTTAACATTTAACTGCATTTTGAAACTCGCAAATTTTTGTCGTAAGAACTTCCACTACATTCTAAGTATATTACTGCACTTGAAAAAATGACCGCCAGAGGCTGGAGGCGTGTTGAGGGTGTTATCCCTGTCAGATATGAGAGGCACGGGAGGACACAAGTAAAACGATAGACTGGCTGTCAACGCACTGGCTTGATTTATTTACTAGTGAAGCGCGGTCACAGCCGCGCAGCTAACCTAGGTATACATACATATATAACATTTCTCCCCCAATAAGTATAAACATTAAAGGAAACGCTTATAGTCTACGGGAGGGCGGGCGCGTTTTGACCTCTCTTCGATCCGAGGTTCCTCGACTTCCGCAACATCATAAAAATCGTGGTTGTCGTCTGACGCCTCTTCTCATGGTCACAAACGAGCCGCTAGGCAAATCAGTGACATCAGGCGGTGGCGGCGGCGGGGACGGCGATGCAGACGCAATTTCATCACTCTCTTTTTCCCCCCTTCCGTCGTGGGGGGTTTTGTCAGCGTCTGGCGAGAACGGCGCAGGCTGTGGTAGAAGTGATGTTGCGATGTTGTCGTCAAAACCAGTACCTTTTGGGCATACGACGCTGTCCCCTAGTATATGGTCGTTTGTACTCGTATCTAGGTGCGGCGAATGCTTACAATCAAGAATTTGATCTGTATATTTTTTTACTAAATTTGAGGTTGAACAGTCTTTAATCAGAAACAATCTTTTCCCTATGATTTTTACAATTTTTCCCTTCACCCAAGTAATTTTTTTATTATTAGAAAATTTCTTGTACCACACATATTGTCCTATTGTAAATATTCTGTCCTTGCCCCCGTGTACTTCAGTTTGCGTAGACTGTTGAGAAACAACACGGTCAGCGAGTGCGGCAGAGGAGGGCGACTCCGGCGTTGGGCGCGGGCAAATGAGGTCGAGCCGCGATCTCAGTCTCCGCCCGAACACTAGTTGAGCCGGGGTCGTTCCTGTCGTTGAATGGACGGAATTACGATAGTCAAAAATATACTTAAGTAGATTCAATCTACTTTCTCTGACATTGTTACTACATTGCAAGCTACTTTTGATTCCGCGTTTGACTATTTTCACGTATGATTCTGCTTGACCGTTGCTAGCAGGGTGGTAGGGCGGTGACGTCATATGGGAAATCCCATTTAATTTACAAAAATTTTGAAATTCTTGTGCACAAAATGATGTGCCGTTATCTGTTACCAAAGTATGAGGTAACCCAAAGCGAGACATAAAGTCATATAATTTGTCTATTACGTTGGTCGTAGTGCAGTTATTCATCTTGTATATCTCTAGCCATTTACTATAAGCATTTACGATGACAAGGTACATTCGCCCATGAATCGGGCCTAAAAAGTCAAGGTAAATGCGTTGGAACGGGTGCGCGGGATACGGCCACAGGGCCAGCCGCGCGCGCGGCGGCGACGCGCGCAGCTGCACGCATATGTCGCACTCGCCTATCATTTGTTCTAATGCACTATCAATGCCTGGAAACCAAAACCGGGCCCGGGCCTCAGCTTTTGTTTTCACGATCGAGTTTCGTTAAAACTTCTTCACGCAAGGATTTTGGGATAATTATTTTATGACCACGCATAAGGCACCCGTTTTCATAGGACAGTTCCTGTTGACATTGCTTATACGGTTTTAACTCGATATCTGAAACTGATTTCGGCCAGCCTTTCAGTACATAATTACCAACTTTAACCAATATATGATCCTTATTAGTAGCATTACGTAACTCATCTATAGTTATTGGGAGCGTGCCTTGCACGACGAAGCACACGTAGGCAGCGCGGCCGCCTCCCCGTGGTGCGCGTCTCCCGCCGAGTCTTGTTGTACTACGCTCGGCAAACTAGCGCGCGATAAGAAGTCCGCGGTGTTGTCCGCACTTTATATATATTATATTTTGTAGTTGTACCCACTCAAAAATAAAGCATATCGTTGCAGTCGATTGGCAGAAATTTCTGGTATACCTTTGTGTGGACCAAAAATTGAAAGCAGTGGTTTGTGGTCAGTGCGCAATATAAATGGTATCGACCGCCCATACAAATATTGATGAAATCTCCTGACTCCGAATATAATGGCAGTAGCTTCTTTTTGTATTTGTGAGTATCGGCGTTCAGCGTTATTTAGTGTACGCGACGCAAAAGAAATAGGTTTCTCTATGCCGTCTTCACATATTTGTGACAAAATAGCACCTAACCCGTTAGGCGACGCGTCTACTGTCAGTATAATCTTAGCATGGGGATTGAAGTGGGTTAACACTTGTTCTGACGCTAGCATAGTTTTAATTTTCTTGAAAGCCTCTTCCTCACTATGAGACCAGAACCACTTATTGCCTTTTTTTAAGCGTTCATATAACGGACTTAGAATACAAGATGCACCAGGAACAAAACATCTGTAGTAATTTACTAATCCCAAGAATGACTGAAGTTGATTAACATTTTTTGGGGTTAATATGGCCTTCACTTTATCCGCAGATTTTTTTAATCCCTCTTTGTTTATCACATATCCCAAATAACTAATTTCATTTTGAAAAAAATCGCATTTTTCACGTTGCAATGTTAATCCTGCATTTTGTAACCTGTGTAACACCTGGTTTAGCCTTTCCAGGTGTTTCGACAGGCTCTGCCAACGCCAGGGTGGCCGAGAGGTTAGGCAATCGCCCGGCATGCGAGGAACGCGGGTTCGTTTCCCGCCTCTGGCGGTCATTTTTTCAAGTGCAGTAATATATTTAGATTGCAAAGTGAATGCTTATCACTTAAAACAATAATTTAACTTCCACTACATGTCTGTACACGTAATATTACTGTATACTGTACTGTTTGTTTTCGTTTTAAGCTCAGTGATTCCGAAGCAATATTTTTATACCTTAGATGAACAGCGCTATCTATAAACATAAACTAAAACTATAATTTTGAGCTGTCGGAGAATCCCTCATAGTGCTTTTGTATTTTAGTCGTAGTTTAGAAATTGTAGTCTTCTTAGGCCGCATTTTTTTATGAACCACCCTGTATCTTAACTTAGTTTCGTTTATTAATATTCGTGAACTCGTGCCCGATCGTAAATTTGAGCCTAAATCATGTTTATGGGTGAAGTTTAGAATTATTAACATCATACTTAGAATGTGTTTACATCTTCTCCAACCGAAGGTGTAGTAATGAATTTTATTACAGGATATTATCAAAGTTTTAGTTATGTTTTACTAAAGGTCTGATTTTGTCTTGTAAGAAGTTAATAAGTAGGTTACGTAGGTTACCTTTGAGCCTAGAGCGAGAATAATTTTGGGCTAAGTTTATTTATGACAGAAAATGAATTTTTTCAAATACCTAAATACGTTTTCTGGCGTATAATTCAGTCAAACATCTTTAGAAAATAAAATATACGTACCAAGCTGTGTAGCTCTTCAGTTTCTCAAACCATGAAACGCAAGATCTTATTTTGTACGTTCAGGCGGCATCAAAGTCGATGAACATTAATTGCTATAACATACTTTAACCTATAGAATGGGCTATGGTGTATTATACATAATCGACAAAGAAGTATTCAGCTCATTTTGAAGTTAATGATGCTCAATCAATGCTGGCTTTCGTCTTGTTACACGATTTATGTATGATATTATAGTGTTTTTTTTTTAAATCGGAATGTGGTCATGGACTTTTAATGCTGCCTGTACACATATAACCAAACTACAGTGGGCCCCGCATTAACTTACTCAAATCTGTCAAAATATCTCAAATGATATGGAACTCTATGTGATCAACATAAGGTTCAAATATGGTTAAGGAAATTTGACAGATCAGGGTAGGTTAATGTGGGGCCGTATAAGTATACGGCCCCATATTATACTACACTTTATAATTGAAAAACACTGTTCTAGGTAGGTAAGTACCTACCTAGAACAGTGTTTTTCAATTTGAGGGATAGTTCATACGAGTACGTTTCGTTCTAATTTTATTATGGATACAACGTCATGACCCTAATCAAGCATAATAATGTCCTCCTAGCCGATTTCGACTACGGCGGCCTATCTCAACAGAGATTAGCCAACTGCGCAGGACATATTATAGTGCACAAGTGTGTGCGCAATACCCAGGTGCACTCTCTGTTCCTTCACTCTCATAATTCGGTGAGACGGCAGTCCGACGTAGAGAGATCAGGCGCAGGACCAACAGCTTAACGTGCTTTCCGAGGCACGGGGGTGTTAACACCACCAACTTCCTGACTCCGGAGCTGTGTCTGAGTAATTTCAGGACAGAAAAACCCAAACACTCTCGGCCCGACCCGGGATTCGAACCCGAGACCTCGTGAATAGTACCCAGCGTGCTGACCACTAGACCAACGAGGCTGTCAATCAGTCAATCAATCAAGCATAAAAGTACATAATATACCTCGTAAATTATACTATTCTAAATTGCAGTAGTAGGAAGGAAAACTATGAGGGCAATACGGGTGTTAGCTGTAAACAAAAACATATCGGTTCCTACAAACCCGACCTACTTTCGAACGTTTGTAATAGATTTATTTATTTATTGTATGTGACGCAACTGAAGTTTACTAGAACTGGCATGGAGGTCAAACATAATAAATTCTTAGAAAATACTTCCAGATCAAAGCAAAATAAGATATATTATAAGTTTGAGTTCTGTTTCTGAAAATAAGCAAATAATTCGTAGCTCATACATAACATAATACTGGGTTAAGAACTATAGACGCATCTTACCTCAGTAGGCTATGGTTCGATTTAAGAAAATAAAGAAATAACTTATTAAACGTACCTTCATTCGGGTTCTTCTTTAAATCGGTGCTTTCCCACTTAATGCAAGCGTCTTAACTAAAAACTCGGGTCATTTCGTTATTTAAGTTTTAAAATAAAATTTTACGTGGACATTTGCTTCAAATTTTAACTAGTTTTCTTATATACTTACACCTGAATTGGTCTCGCATTGACAAATTTATAAATGTATGTCTATCCGTTATCCTAGTCACCATAGCACAAGCTCACGCTTAGTTTGGGGCTAAATAATTGGTGTTTGTTAAAACAATTTATAAAAAAAAAAATGGGCACTTAGGTAATCCAGCACATATTCCAATCAACCCTGCCTGTAATCTCTGTACCTGTATAAATATGTATGTATAAAAAGTGTTTTAATTTCCCTTTAACTGTTGAATACAATTGTTAACGCAAATCCTGCATTTATGCAAAACAAAACAGCTGTCGAATTAAGCCGATGGCATCAAAAGTGATTCCATTGAAAACATAAATAATAAAAAATCAATAAATTGTTTCAACAAACACACCAATAACCTAGCCCCAAACTAAGCGTGAGCTTGTGCTATGGTGACTAGGATAAAATTGTATTTTATTGGCCTTAATATTTTTTTAAATAATTGTACATTCTTTAAGCCGTCATGATGCTGTAGCAATCACACACACAAACTTAAAAAAAGACTGAAGTTTTATTTTAAAAAACAAAATTGGTGATCATAGAAATGTGAAGATGGCATGGAATTGAAACAAAAGATAGCTCTAGATATTTCAACTTTATAAGTGCTTGTCGTATTACGAGTAAAACGAAGAAAGCTAAGAACAAAAGAAGAAAACATTGTCAGGAGCGTGTTAAGCCACAACCAAGTGTAGGGGTCCATAGTTGTCCGTCAAGTCAAGTAGTCAAGTCAAAAAATTAACAAAGCAATGAGAAATATTTCAAGCATCAGAAATCAGTAGATAAAAGCCGCTAGATGTCGTTGAACACGCTTCGTTACGTAAGTTTTACTAAAAATGGCTGGTGTTAGTTTGACGCGTAGGTACTCTGAAGACTTTCGCTGGATGCGAAGTCCTCTTTGTCCTTATCAAATGGTGATTTAAGGAAGGAATTATACTCAGTTTTTAATTCACTCTTTTTATTTGAATTATTTTACTTTTCACAAGCTTCGTTTCGTAACTAAGATTGTATCACTTTTTCAAAATGACGCACTGCATGACATTTTTTATTGACGTTATTTTAAAATTGACTTATAAAGAAATATTTGATTTATAAATAATAATAATGTCCTCTTAGCCGAATTTCGACTACGGCGGCCTATCTCAACAGAGATAAGCCAACTGCGCAGGACATATTATAGTGCATAAGTGTAATACACAGGTGCACTCTCTGTTCCTTCACTCTCATAATTTGGTGAGACGGAAGTCCGACATGACCGTAGAGAGATCAGGCGCAGGACCAACGACTTAACGTGCTTTCCGAGGCACGGGGGTGTTAACACCACCAACTTCCTGACTCCGGAGCTGTGTCTGAGTAATTTCAAGATAGAAAATCTCAGACAGTCTCGGCCCGACCCGGGATTCAAACCCGGGATCTCGTGGATAGTACCCAGCATGCTGACCACTAGACAAACATCGAAGAGTCGAACGAGCGAGACATAGAGGTTTTACGCGTAGCTCCAAACCTTTACAGTACTGTAAGCGCTGACGCTACATTGAATGCGACAGGATTTTTTTGACAAGTTTGTATTGAAGATTACAAAAATTATGGGGTTTATTTTAAATTGCATTTTGAGTCACTAATTTTTGTCATCAAACGCGCGGGCGAATTTGCGGGGAACTGCTAGTAGTAAACAGTGTGACCGGCGGTTATTTAAGGGGCCTTAAAATTTTCAAATTTTAAAGACATGTACTAATTCTTTTTTAAAAAAATAATCAATATTTTGGTTTTGTTTCAGACTTAATGATTACGACCTAGTTTTATTTGTATAACTAACTTAGTTGAAAAGCGCCACCTATCAACATAAAATTACACTAAAATTGATGTCAGTAAGTCTCATTAATTCAGTTTTCTATAGAGGTTTTTCTTTTCTCAATCTTTATTCCGACCGAACTGATACGGCCTTATTTCAAAATACTTAGTACCAGGTTTACACCAGGACCAAATATTAGCCGACCAATCAGAAAAGCGTTTCTCTATTAGTGTGTCATCAATTTCTAATTTGTCAGCTAATATTTAGTCTTGGCTTAAACCTATTACTAAGTTTTTTGTAATAGGGCCGAGCATGTTCTTTGCGACGAGCGAATCACTTTATTCCTGCACGCGCCATCTCATGGATGCAAAACAAAATCCCACACAATCGAATCATACTGGCAGCACTGAAACTGAGATAGTAATTCGTTTACTGCAATCTGAGAGTTGCAGTGACAGACCTCGGGCCGCAGTAATCCTATTACGCTGTTATGGAATTTTGCAGCGTTCTATTATAGAAGCTTTAGGGACGTTATTTGACTGACATTTCAGGGTTGTTGTCACACTGGATGCATTATTTCGATTTTCAAAATAAAATAAAAAAGTTTTTTGAAGGGGCGAAATTTTAGGGTTGTTAACACATTGGATGCATTTTGACTTT
Organism: Pyrausta nigrata; assembly: GCA_949316185.1. Classification (NCBI taxonomy): domain Eukaryota; kingdom Metazoa; phylum Arthropoda; class Insecta; order Lepidoptera; family Crambidae; genus Pyrausta; species Pyrausta nigrata. The sequence continues at coordinate 10,585,559 of OX438955.1, read as the reverse complement.
CAAAGTAATGAAAAAATAATCCGTTTATTTGCAAGGAGCGAAATGTTATTGAAAGAATAAGGATTGAGCATGTAAAGCTATGAATACAAGCTTTATTTCACTCAAGTACAATGATATTCTTCTGTTATTTCTTCGTTTGCAAGCTATTTTTCGATCGTTTGGTGGTTGGAAAACTGACATAAAATAAACCTTGCAAATCCGTTTTTCGTCGAAAATAGCTTTACCTCGCTGCTTGAAGAGTATCGTAGAAGATTTCAGTACTAAAAGCATTTGTTTTTTTTTCAGTAAAGCACACTCATGTGTGGGCGAGAACATTGCAAAATAATGTATAAGACTTGAATAAAAAATAAAAGTTATATGCAAAATGAAACCTGGACAAAAATAATTGGAAAAGTACTGCAAAAATGATACGCTTCCCTACCGGACTATAAAGTAGACGCTGATTTTAAAAATTCGAAATGTTGGATTCAATTCAAACATTAAAAAGTTTGTTCTATAAAAATACGCTCAGATATTTTCCGATCCTTTCATAACGACGTGGTCAAAGCCATTGGAACGGTAACTTTTTTATCTCTTTCCAATGGTCCAATAAGAATATTTTAAAACGGGGAATGTAGAAACAAATTGAATTCCTGAACGTAGGCACCCGTCTTTCTCTTGTGTGGGGTAATTCATCAAGTGGAATTGGATTACCTACTGCGAAATATTTTAACTACGGTACTATGAAACATTTATCATGTTAAAGGTGATTTTTGTTTATCAAAAAAGATAACAATATTTTGTTCACTGATGGTGTTTTATTTATTACTTCATTTGGTTCACTAATTAAAAAAGAGATACAACGATAACACAACATAAAGATAATGCTTAAAAATTTGAACCTCCTATTTGGAGACTACACGGCATGCAAATCTAGTTAATTGATAAAAAAATTACAAATAAAAATAACAATGAATAACTAGTAAAAAAAATACAAAATATTGATAAAGGATTATTGATAAAGGAACTGATTAATCAATTAAGCTCAACAATGTGGTTCGAGCCCCCTGAATGTCCTAAATTCGATTCAGGCACTGATTGTCCGTTAAGAGAAATGAAAATGTGCTTCAGAGGGCTCTTAATACTCTTGGCCAATAGTTTTCTAAAAAAGAATGGGAAAACGAAATGAATGCGGCATTAGTTATTGCAAAACCGTCAAATTTATTAAAATAAAATTGGTCCTTATCCTCATATATTTAAAGCAAAGTGAGGTCAAATCTTATTTGTGTTAACAGATCCGGAGCGATCCGCCTAAGTTTTTCCAAGTAAAAACAAAAGTTCATGAACAGTATTAATATTCAAGACGACGAAGGCCCGCAGTTTTGTAATTACAACCAGTTTATTAAGGACACTTCCCTAGAATACCTAATGACTAAATAATTAGCTGTCAGGGTCCGTTGGCTACACGTGAAGAGTAGACGTGTCACCTAAATTAGTTTTACTTTTAGTGGGCACAAATTGATTGCTTTAGTTACAACTCAATACATAAATATCATCGATTGCCTCGTTCATCTACTGATAGTACCACGAGCTCCCGGGTTCGAATCCCGGGTACTGCCGAAAGTGTTGGGGGTTTCTGTCTTGAAATAACTCAGACACAGCTCCGGAGTCAAGAAGTTGGTTGTGTTAACACCACCGAGCCTCGGAAAGCACGTTAAGCCGTTGCTCCTGCGCCTGATCTCTCTACTACGGTCATGGCGGACTGCCGTCTCACCGAATTATGAGAATCAAGGAACAGAGAGTGCACCTTTGTATTGCGCACACACTTGTGCACTATATTATCTCCCGCGCAGTTGGTTAATCTCTTTTGAGATTGGCTGCTGTAGTCGAAATTTGGCTAGGAGGACATTATTATATTATGTACTCGTACATCAATATCTTTACCTAAATCACAGTAGTCAGTACGTATGCAGAAAAATCACTCCGCAAAATTATTATATTGTATTGTATTGTGAAACTGTACTGTGTTTATATTGTCGCTGTCATTTAATAAATACAAAATAAATAGCGACTTGCTACGACATAGTGCAATTCAAACTGCGAGGCACCTATCGCCTGCCAATATTCACCTAGATATTTGCTTGTTCTTTACTAAAAAACTTAGATGAATGGATCGAACCGTTCATTCACTGTCTAATCTGATTTTTCCGTTATCCATTCAAATACTCATTCACGTTTTTGTTAGACACAATAACTCTGACGTGTGTGGGTGTCAAATCCAATTTGAAACTGACTCAGATTCACTAGAGATAGCATTGGCTTATTTACACCAAAGTGTAACACATAATATGGCTAAGTATGGTTTACTAATTGCAGTGGTTACGTTCTATTTATTTTATTTATTTTAATTGGTACACAAAACAGAGTTACAATAATTGATTGATAAACTTAAGGAAAAAAGACAGTAACTGACATACACAAATAGGCTGCGACTCCAAAAGTATGTGCATACAACATGGTAAGCTTTAAAACATCGAGATACTACGCGAAAGAATCTAACTGAGGTATAATCTAATATAAAGATACACAAAAATACAATATTAAAAAAAAGTCATAATTATACAATATATTCTTTAATATTCCATGATGACATTATTCTTTTGTTATAGAAATTTATTAATAAAATTGTGATTAATTTGTTCTCCAACACAATTACCACCACAAAAAATACAATAGGTAGTGAAATTTAAACCTGTGCATGAATAGAAATCGACCGGGTAATCATTTCAAAGAGAAAATAAATCACCTTATTTCTGTATCATCTCTGAGTTGTAATAAAGGCAGCTAAACAAGTTTGTTTTATTGATAATTCGGTGTAATGGACGGACATCTTAATGTTATCTGTCAATCAGATTCAAAGAGATGTCAGCCTTTCGTTTGTGAGCCATTAACCTCATCATACGGTCAACCCTGTAATAAGTAAATTATAATCATGATTGCTTATAGCTTGTTGCAATCTTATAAGATACATGTAGGAAATAATCTACTGCAAGACGGATCACTTAACTTTAAGCCGATATTGTGTTTTTACTGACCTACAAAGCTTTATCAAAAAAAAACTTTTATTGTGAAGTAAATAAATCAAAGATTATTTATTGTATTAAGTTGGTACAATTGTAATGTATACTTATTTATGTCCTAATACACACACACACACTCGCACCCACATACATACATACAAACACACACACATTTTTACTCCTGCTTTATTAACAAATACGCTTTACTATGCCTAATTAATTACGTACCTTCAAGTCCTACTGAAATAGAACCACAGAGAAGAGGGTACACTTGTACAGGTTTTAAAACTAGAATTTGTACTAGCCCATGTTATCAATGTAAGCTTGATTGATTGTTATTTATGTAGTAGTAACAATTATTTATAACAAGACCTTATTTTACGCCCGATAGGGTAAATGTTTTGATGATATTCTGAGGGTGAATGTTACACATGCCCTCAGTATCACAATAAATAAACTTAACTTACTCTATGATTGTTTCCAACAAAACACCTTGTTCGTTATATTAGCATTTTTTCATCACAAAATCTGTTAACCCCTCCAAATGAGAGTGAATACAAACAATCGATCGCACTTACTGCCTCCTCAAGTTACAGATAATATTGTAGGTGAGTGATTGATAGAGTGCCCACTCCCTCCCTGAGAGCCGTTTAGTGTTGCGTAACTGGGCTGGCTTTTAGTGATGTGAAAATATTGGTACCTATAGATGTATTTAATAAAACTTTCCAATGCTATCTCGAAGGAGTCTATGTTAGGTACCTATTTACTTAATATACTTTCTGTGCAAATTAAACAATTGTACACATGGAGGGCTTTATGCCAAGAGCATTCTTTATCGACTGATGGACTAACCATAGGTCTGCAGAGAACGAATACAGGGTTGCAATAGATGTAAGAGGGAAGTATATACAAAAGCATTCACTTCATGTCTCTTTTTTTCTTGGAAACTCCGAAAAGGGAAGGTATTGTATTCTTCTTTTGTTTTATACTTTTCAGTCTAGTTTTATGTAAAGTAGCTATTTTTCTAAATACAGGGAATTATAAAGGGTACGAGACTTTAAGGTGATAGCGCAGAAGCAATTATAGAATAATGAAAAATAAAAAATAAAAACTTTGTAACCTTAATGAATTATTATATAAAACAAACCCTTCTTTTGGGTTTGCCACCAGTCGTGCAACAATCTATCATCCTTAGTAAGTCCTCAGTTAAATATATATATGAGTTAATTGCCTCGGTGAATTTACTTGGGTACCTATTTTTATTTTTTATCGATGGTTTTCATTCCTCGTCACTGCCACATCTTTTCTCAAGCTATCATAGGAGAGTAGGCTTTCATTTATGTAATATTTTCTCATCTTAATCAATGGGAAAATGTCTAAGTTATAAATTAGTTTTCAACTTAATACAAATGCTCAATGAAACGGATATACAATTCATAAGACAAAAAAAAAATATATATATATATATATATATATATATATGCAATAATCAACTTACTATATATACAATTTATTAATAAAAATTAAGATAAATTACTTAATACAACACAAAAACAAAAATTATAAAAAGGGTCCTTGTGGTAAGGTTCCCAGATGCAATAATCCATACTAATATTGTAAATGTGAAAGTGTGTCTGTCTGTTTGTTTGTTACCTCTTGACGCTTAAACCACTGAACCGATTGAGATGAAATTTGGTATGGAGACAGTTCGAGACCCTGGCAAGGACATAGGCTACATTTTGTCGCGATATAAAAACATTAAGGGGGTGAAATGGGGTATGAAAGTTTATATGGAAAATCCAACTCTTGCGGGCGAAGTCGCGGGGAACCGCTAGTATCCAGTAATTTTAGAATTGTTTTTGCCTATTTTTTATTGTTTGTTTTATGCAAGAGGACTACTCGTATTGGATGTAAACCTCTTTCCCTAAGATAGTATTTTTATTACAAAATCGTGTAAAGAAAAATAGTCAAAAGGTACTAGGCAAAGTACAAAAGTCAACAAATATATACCGAAAGGGTGCAGATTCCAATGTAAGCGATATAAACATACAGTATCTACTTTAATACCGAGTGAATTAGGCGCGATGTATGGAATGTGATGCGTTGCAAAATATTTGGACACGCACGCAGATAAGGCACGATTTTTCGATAATTGAGTAAAAAAAATACAAATAAAGACAAAGACAAGGCAAAGGCTTTATGTACAAAGTTTTAGTTGTGCAATAAAGCTTAAATAAATGAATAAAAGAAGAAGAAGACGTTTTGGTTTTAGGTACCTACTCTTACACTTCACCAATACGTAGTTCTTGTAAAATGGGTAGACTGTATCTGAAACGCGCATTATACAGGGCAACATTGCAAAGGGATGCAAAAATTTAAAATTAAGATCTATGGAACTATGAATATAAAGAAACGACTTCATCGCAATTATTTTTAATTATCGTATTTTTTTAATAATATCTCTTTAATTCGAAAATAAAGTAAACAAGAGATAACGCACCTTTCACACACCATGATGACTATAAATATATAGCACTTTTCAGTTCATCGTTACGCAGATATCGTGCGTACGTATTTTTCTATGAGTGAAGTATGCACGCGTACGATTTTTAACGAGAATATGAGGGGAAAGATGCTAGGACACTTGGTACTACGACACGATGACCTTATCAGAGTGAATATAGAGGGAAAAGTAGAAGGGAAAAGAAAAAGAAGAAGGCCAAGAAGGTCCTATATGGACCAAAAAAAGGAAAAGTTACGTGTCGTGTCGTACCAAAAGAAGTCAAGGAAATTGCACTGAATAGAGAGGAATGGAGAAGATTCCACCTACAAGAGCGTTGCTCTTAAATTATACATAGAAAGATAGACGATTTTTAACAGCGGATAGATAGGAATAATTAAACGTGAAAAAGATTTTTTTTTCTTGACATTAAGACACTGATTAACTCCTAAAAATTTGCCTTTCCTTTGCAAATTTAACCCTGTATACTTATTATTACGAAATAATCTAACGACAAAAAATATACACTTAACTGGGTTCTAGCTATTTTAAAAAGTTAAGAACTAAGGGCACACAAAAAAATAAAAAAACAAACGTAATTAGGGGAAGTCAGCTCAAAGCGGCCATAGATGGCAAAGCGGCCACGGCTCCGAATACGGTTCTATTAAATTTCATAACGAACTTTACCGATTCGTCTTACAGCTAACCTTCCGCCCTGACCCAATCAGTCATTCAGCACCGGTCACTGCAAGCGCGTGCGTGCAGTGACGATTTTTAAATATTTGGTGGTTTCCTTAAAAAAATGTGAGGTAAGTCCAGCCTGATTTGATCTAAACCATGCATAACTCATTATTTTTATCTAATGCGCCTTAAAACTCATTTATTAGACTATGTTTGTGTATTATTTGCTTACAAAGTTAATGTCAAATATGACAGCAGTTAATTTTTGAAATAAAGTGCACGAAAAAGGCAAAGCGGCTCGGGCAAAGCGGTCAGTTGGCCGCTTTGCCCGAGCCGCTTTGCATTTTTCGTGCCCGAGCCCGTGCCCGAGCTTAAATAAATGTGTAATACTTCGAATTATAATACTTGATTATTTTGTTTAGATGGTCAACAATTATAATTGAAAAACTACCAAAGGGTTATGGGGCGAAAGTATAATGACGCAAGCAATCAAAAACGTGAAGGAACAACAAGGCACTTTTAATCAACTGTGTTATTAATAACTAAAATAAATATGTTTTCAAACGTTATAAAAACATATTTATTTTAGTTATTAATAACACAGTTGATTAAAAGTGCCATTAACTTTAAGAGTTTAAATGTGTAATTGACACCAAAGGTTTTATAAAAAATACATGTTGATTTTAAACTATTATTGGCAATCTTCTTTTTTCGAACACTACCTATATCTTTTGTCAAAAAATGAATATTTGCCATACAATACTGGACTGGCCGCTTTGCCCTTACCCCCATGGCCGCTTTGGGCGGCACCTTGGGCAAAGCGGCTTTTTGCCACCTTTTCGTAATTTACGTGTCATATATGTATTTTTAACTTTTTGCAGATTTGGATTGCGTACAATGAAGAACAAATGTTTTTTCTACCTATCAGTATAAAAATCTTTTCAAAAATCATTTTATTCAGTAGGTTTTTTACACCTCAAAGTAAAAGTGGCCGCTTTGAGCTGACCTCTCCTAAGTATGTAAATATTTAGAACTTTGAATTTAAAAATCTTAAATATCAAGTATAATTTCATTAACACTCAACGACATCGAGAGTTCTAATTAACAGTTTAAAGGTCAGACAAGTGTTGGGATCCTTAAGGCCTGCAGAACCCTTTGGAGAGGTCAAGGTTGAAAGATCAATCACATTTGCACAGAAGTTACTAACTCTAAAGCTATTTATAGAATTACTGATTGAAACGTTAAGGAATGTCTAGCACCATGCACCATCCAGTTTTTTTTTAAATATTGGCCTTACTTTTGAACTCTCATTGAATTAATAAGTACTATAGATTTATTAATATTGCTCTTACTTATTTACTGTTTAGTATGTAGATTGAAAACATTATCATCATCCAATTTATGAGCTTAGCTCTTGTCAGTGGGGGCTTTTTTGTCTTTCTCTGCTTTTTGCCCTTCTCTTAACCTCTTGAAAACAAAACCAAAATCTCAGTTTTATGGATTTTTTGTTTGTTATAATTTTAATTTATTTTTATGTTCTATAACTATCTTTCTTCGTCGAAGAAACTGATTTTTAGTTCAACTTCAAAAATATATCATAAATACAATACTAATCCTTTTCCCATGCTCTGAAGTGTAAAGGTGGCCTCATACCTTAATCCACTTTCACCCGTAAGGGCTGGAGGGCAATTCTCGTATATTTTTCATAGCGAGAGCCGAATTCATCCCTTTTGTGAAAGGATGAGACGCGAAACTCCCGCCTATACATTTGCTCAATTGTACCTCGTCGTTGACTTGAAAGTAATGTGCGTACGTGAATAAATAAGATGGGAAGATACAAAAGTAATTTAAATAGCGATGGTATGTAACAATTCTTTATAAGTAGGTAGGAATGTTGTTCGATGTGTAAGTTTAGTTTTAGTTAGTTTCGACTGTGTGTCGACTTTGAAAGCGTTTAAGGACGTCATTTAAATATTGGAAAAAAAAGTTTGGATAGGTTTAGGTTTAAAGATTTTATTCTCAAAAAAGATTACAAAATCCACTTACATGAGAAATTATATAATATTAAGCTTATTCTAGGTAGCGGTTACCACAAGTAAACGTTTGACAAAACATATTCACTTATGCATCATGACCCTCTTTGGGTTACGACTTAAAAGTGATCAATAATGTAATTAAACAGGTGCGACTTAAAACTTTTGATGTTATCGATGTTTTTTCATACATGATGGTTTTCTGTTGTAAAATTGGGCTCCTTCAAAGGTGATACTCTTGTAGGTATAACTTAATGGTAATGTAGTTTTTTTTTGTTACAGGTAATACGAGGGTCAAACTGAAAGTTCTTAGAACTGGCCACTTATAAACAAAATAATAAAAAAAAAATTCTAAAATTTGAAAATAGAACTCTTTGCCAATATTACTGAGTATATATTTCATTCATTTGTCATTTGTTTTACGACTTGGCGGCAAATTGAAAATTGTCTGTGTCACGTCAAAATGAATTTAACACGAGAAAATTTTCGTGCAATGATTTTTTATGACTTTCGATGTCATTTAAGTCAACAAGAAAGTTATGATAGACTACGATTGGCCTTTCACGATGAAGCCGTCTTCTCGTGCGACTGTTTACAACTGGTTTAATGAGTTTAAACGTGGTCGCACTAATCTCACTGATGATGTACGTGAGGGACGGCCTTCTACGGCGACGACTGAAAATAACATCTGTGTTGTGCGGCGTATGATAGAGACTGACAAAAGAGTGACCTATCAGCAGATTCGGACAAGCTTAGGCATCGGTATGAGTCAAATGCACAAAATCCTCCACGAACATTTAGCGGTCAGGAAGCTTTGCGCCCGGTGGATACCTCATAATTTGACTAAGGCTCAAAAACTCCATCGTGTGGATTGGTGCCGTAAAATGATTGAAAGATTTAACGGAGGTGACTCAAATGCTGTGTTCGACATACTAACAGGTGACGAAAGCTGGATTTACTGTTATGATCCTGAAACCAAAAGACAATCTGCTCAGTGGGTGTTTCCTTTCGAGGAGTTGCCAACTAAAGTGAAGAGAGATCGAAGTGCGGGAAAAAAAATGGTGGCCTCGTTCTTTGGAAGGATAGGTCATTTCGCAACAATTGTGTTAGAGGATCAAAAAACAGTTTCTGCAGAATGGTACACTACCAATTGTTTGCCACTTGTCTTGGAAAAAGTTCGAGAGAAACGACCTCGCAGTAGGATCCTCCTTCACCACGACAACGCCTCGTCGCACACCGCCAAGCGAACGATCGACTATTTGGCGACATCAAACGTTGAATTACTGGGTCACCCGCCGTATAGCCCCGACCTCGCGCCTTGTGATTTTTATTTATTTCCAAAAATTAAAGAAAAACTTAAAGGAAAGCGGTTTATGAATGCTGAAGAAGCGGTGGCTGCGTATCGCGATGCCATTGAAGAGACCCCTAAGGACGAGTGGGCAAAGTGCTTTTCCCAGTGGTTCCATCGCATGCAGCGGTGTATTGACGTCAATGGACAATATTTTGAAAAGATATAATAAAACTAATAACTGGCTAATGTAATCAGTTTTTGATTTTCTAAGAACTTTCAGTTTGACCCTCGTATGAATAAACTTTCTTCTGTGCTCTGCAGTGACTTCAAAATGCATCTGTGCTGATTTAGTGTATAAAAATACTGCACGATAATAAGGTATCTAAAATGTAGTATTATATTATTTGTACTATATCCATACTTAATATTATAAATGCGAAAGTGTGTCTGTCTGTCTGTCTGTTACCTCTTGATGTTTAAACCACTGAACCGATGGACATGAAATCCAACTCTTGTGAGCGAAGTCGCGGGGAACCACTAGATAGATAGATAGATACTCTTTATTGCACACCACACACAGTATCAATTTACATAAATGTTCATAGAGAATGGTACAATTTAGGCGGTCTTATTGCTGAAAGCAATTTCTTCCAGACAACCTTCGGGTAGAGGACAGTCCAAAATTAAATTGGGTCGGCGGTGAAAACTAACAGAATAAAGGGAAATGGGTAAAGAATAAAGAAAAAGACACTGTTAGCATACACATACATAAATTACTAAGGCTATTAAATGTTAATAATACTAATAAATATTCTGAGTTACATAAACATACAATAATAATTATGCATACAAATTATAATGTTATTATATACATACATACACTCGTTTAAAATAAATTAAAAGAATTAAAAAAGCTCTCAGACCTAATACTATGTAAGTACTTACTAAACAAAACGAGACTTTAGATTTAACAAATCTTCTAGAAGAATAAATCGTATTTCTAATATATTCCAAGCCGCTTTAAAGTAAGGTATTGCTATAGAGGTATTTACACACGAATTCGGTTTTGTCTTGCATAATCGGGTTTACATACATTAACGCCATACAATTTCGCTTCTTAGCAATTTGTAACAATCGTGATTAAGTGCTAAATGAAAATAACTAGATCTTGCAGGTTTTAATAATTTCGTGAGTTTTGAGCTCAAAAACTTCAGAAATCTCGTTTCCAGACACAATAGAAAATCAATTGTTATGAAGCCACCAGCGGTCTTCCGATCTTCAAGGGGTTAAGCAAAATGGCGTAAAACAATTTTTTATGTCTGTAGTTGAAATGGTATATAAACGGTACTTTTGCCTTTTATTTCATTTTTATTACGTAATCCTCTAAATCTTGTAAATATTTTTACTTCGTGTGGTGAAAAAAATAGTATTATATTCATTGGTCTATTTACAGCTACTCCAATTTAAACTAGAAAGCAATCTTTAGGTTTTGCGTTGTCATGAAAACGAGTTCTCGTCAGTAAGCCTCAAACGCAAAGCAATATTGGCAGCACACAGGGGATTGCCGATACAGCGTTCAATATCTGCCAGTTTCGGCCATTCTCCCTTCGGCGGCGCCTTTGACGGACAAGGGCACATCCAATCAGGCGCTATGTTTACTGTGCGTTGAGTTGGTATGCAATGTTCGTTCATGTTGTTAATTCTATGTTGGAGGAATTAGAGAGATCGTGGTATTGCTGACGCAATATATTCTGTCTGAAGATATATATTTTGTGTCGATAAGAAAACCTTTGGAAAGTTTACATTTTTTTCCTTAGATAGATTTAATACCGAGACTCTTATAGTAGAGGTGAGGTATCACTTAGGTAACATTAAATATTTTGTTGCAGAAATTTTAAATAAATTTATATACTTTGGCCAGTCGCAACGGAACCGTAGACATTAAAAAAAATTACAAGAGTTTGCGTAAAAATCATGCACACACGGTGTATATTTTACTAATGTAGAGCGAAGCACAGGAGGACTTTTCTTTCTTTCATCTATAGGTTAGAGCTAATCTTTTAAAATTATAAAATTAACTACAAAAAGTTCTCCGACCAAATCCCGATTTCAAGATTGTAAACAAGACTCACTCAGACGTTCATCTCTCAAGATAATCTCACCAAGGAAGGATTTCCTTCCCGCTTTATTTATTTTGAATTGCAAATCCTAAAATAATATCTGGGACAAATAACCTTGGGGCTGAAGGCTGTACGAAATATGAGATGGCAAACGCTAAAATAATTATGGCGGCAAGGAATAAGGTAGGAAAAAATGTTGTATTTTCCCCGTGTATTGTCTTAGCAGTTTTTGGTAGCTGTAAAAAGGTTTGTTGTAAACATCGACTTGAAAAAAATATGGGCTCCGTACCGCGATACTAAAAAATGAAACAGGGTTCAAGCGTGTGTGTATGTGAGATCATCATAGGGTTACAATGGCAGCCGATCGGCTTACTTTGGTGTGAGTATGTGCGTGAGAAGATAGTGTATTTACGACGGTAACTGGCTTACTTTGGTGCTTTAGTTTTAATGTAGGCGACACGGAGTCCATATTTTTCTTCACGTCAATGGTTGTAAATTGATAAGTTCTTTATATGATATACCTACTATAATATAATGAATACTCCTAAAAGCAGTTGAAGATTAAAAATGAGGATTCTTCGCGGAAACTAATTACCTTTATAGAAAAGTTCCTTCATTATTAGAGTTTGGTCCAAAAAAATAATTCTGAGAAAAAAATTGGTGCTAGACGAAATTTCGCCGTTAGTTCAGCTGACCTTATAACACATTTAAAATACGACGAAGACTTTCATGGTCGGTATTTTGCACACCGGTCTTCATGACTCTTAGGTCCCGGGTTCGATCCCTTATGTCTTAATATATTAGTTAAATAATATCTCAGGGGTTTCGATACCACTTTTTTTTCTCCTTTCTTTGAGAAATATATGTGAAGTTGTTTATATTTATAATCTAGACTACGTATTACCTTTTTTTTAAAGTGCGCACACTTACCATTCTTAAGCGATTTCTCTGCGAAGAGTTCACCGTGTTCTATGCCATCAAGTTAAATCAAATCATCATTTATTCATCACCATAATCCTTATAGTAACAATATTTATGATACAATAATTCTTAATAAAAAGGTACACTTTTAGAAACCAAAAGACTATGGTGGGTTGACACCTGAACTAGAATGATTCCTGTATCTCAAGTTGTCAACCCTCCACCCAAGAAATGAACAATAATAGTGTACGTTACAATTCATACAATTCGATGATGAAGGACAGAAGTAAAACGACAGTGAGAAAAAAAACATTAGTATAGTGAAGTAAATTAACTGTGTGTAAAATATAACAAATGCGTATATGTAAATGTGTGTCTGAATGGAAGTAGGTATTAGAATTTAAAAAAAAAACATTCATAAACATAATGATAAAAAACTAGAAAACTGCTATTAAAAATAAACTTACGTCGAGAAATTGTTAGTGTTAACAGGCTTTTAGAATCATCAGAAGATATAAACAATTCGGCTCTAAGAATCATCAAATGAAATAAGCAATTCGTTTAAGCCCCAGCACTTATAATAAACAGGGCAAGCATACATTAGTATGGGATACCGATGGTCGTTGCCAACTCGCGACATTGTATGCTAAACTGTACGTCATTCTGAGTTATGGTATTGTTAGACCCTGTTTCGGGGATTCAGCCATTGTGAGATATGATCTAGGAGCATCGCCATTGTTATTCATTGGTTCAGTCTGAAATACAATTTTGATTCGGCTTTTGTATGTTTGTATTTCCTAATTGTTTGTTGAAAATGGTCTTAAACAGTGTCTTAAAGACACGAAGCCAGGACATCCTAGTCAGGTGCTCTTTTTTAAATCTAGTAAGAACGCCGGTCCCTACCCCATAATATCCGAGAAAAAAATCCTAACCGCTTGTTATCATTTCAAACCATTTAATTACAATTTTCATATATGACATAAGTTTGCGGTTCCCGTACAACCTTCCCCTTACATACTTACATATGGGACGATTTCCGGTGTATTTTTTTTTAATTATTTATAAAAAGTCCCATACCCTACTACATCGAAAATGGTTTAGAGGTTTTAGTCGTAAAAAGACAACAGACAGACATAGCTACTTCTGATTTTGTCTGCAGATAGGCACATTCACCCATTTGATGTTTTTTTTTGTTTTATAGATTTTCTGTTATTTGGGTAGAAGACGAATCTATCAAAAATAATATAAAAATCGGCCCCTCCGTTCTTTAGCTATAAATGGTAAAACTAACTTCATCGTCATCACATTTAAGAGTTAATCCTCATGTCGGGGAGCATCTTCCATCTTTCCATACCCTCCACCAATCAATTGACCTCCCAATACGACACGATGCCCAAAAACTAACGTATTATGTATAAATTCCTTAATTCCTTCCTTTAAGAAAAGAGTGAATAGGCTGCTTCTAGACAGACATGTCCCATCATCGGCCGCATCGTCGCTTACCATCAGATGAGATGTGGTCAAATGTCTGCCTATTAAATAAATAAATAAAAAATAGAGCTATCTCTATTTTCGATATGGTAAGGATTTAGAAAATATAGTTTTACCGTGTTTGAGATTCCTTACAAAGATGAGACAAAGCAACAGTCGGTATAATCATATTCCACCCAATATTGTATTTGATTTGTAGCTCAGTGTATTCCCAACAATACTTTCAGCAATATTGGACAACATTGTTAAACCAATTCGAAGACAGCATACTGTATGCTAGGGTAAGGTAACCATATTTTACTTGAAGCATTATTGCCAAGGTGACGTGCCCTAGAGCTCCAAGTAAGAAGAAGGGTGAGCAGTTTCACAACTAAATAAAGGATAAATTATACAATCATTTTTCCCTGTATATGCGGATTAAGCGGTATGTAGCATTTAAATCAAAAATTAAGTAAGTTAAGTAATGAAATTTTATCACAAAATCCAAGTTCACCAATGTTTAAACAGTAGGTAAACAACCATTGACGGTTACGTTGACAGAATTCCCATACAAAGTATGTCAAATAATGCTAAACAGGCTGATTGAAAACTATGTATGTGTTAATAAACTTCAAGCTTAGTCAGGCTTTATGGCAGAGATTTTAGACACTACCTTAATCTATATGTATAAAACATTGATATTATAATTCTTCGTAACCATATGTTTTTTTATTTTAGCAATCATTAAAATCAGTTTAAGAAAATTAGGTATGCTGTATTTTCCTTACGTTGGACCATTAGACCATTATTTAAGGGACAACTGTATCCTATAATAACAGGTATAGAGTTGATCAATTTATTAATAAAATAAAATAACAATTAAAGACATGCATGAAATATAATACACAAACTTAAAACCTACTTAATCAAAAATATAATGCCCTTTTTAGGGTCCGTAGTCCGACAAGGAACCCTTATAAGATCGTTCAGTCCGTCCGTCCTAGTCTGTCACAGCAAAATATCTTCTACTTTTATAGATTGATTTGCATGTAACTTAAAGGGGGGGGGGGGGGTGAATTATTTTTTTGAGTGCACCCCCTTGTGTGGGGTATCGTTGAAAATGACTATGAAATTAAAGTAGGGTTTCCATACAACACTTTTTTATCAGCTTTGCAATTTGCGAGATATAGCCCGCAAAAGTCGTTCACACGGTATCCCCCCCCCCCCCCCGTACTTTTCTTGCCTATACTGTCTAATGTTGTAAGCTAATGGTACAGAACCCTTCGCGCGCGAGTCCGACTCGCACTTGGCTGGTTTTTTAGTTTTAAATACGAAAAAAAAACAATTTTGTATGGGAGCCCCTAAATTATTATTATAATTTTAATATAATAATTTATTTTAAAAGTGAATATATATATTAATATTTCAAGCGCCTACTTGTTGCCGTTATTACAAAAAAAGGAATAAAATACGTTTGTTGTATGGGAATAAATATTTATTATATTCTGTTTTTAGTATTTGTTGTTAAAGAGCCAATAGAAATACATAATCTTTGGCAATTTCAACTGTCTAGCTATCACGGTTCATGAGATACAGCCTGGTGACAGACAGACAGCGGAGGTTTAGTAATAGGGTCCCGTTTTACCCTTTGGGTACGGGGTACGGAAGCCTAAAAATTGCACGCCCAACGAGATTGTATTGCTTAGCCACCCTACTGAGCCATGTCTCCTACATTATTTTGTTGTTTCACGACTTCCACTAACTTAGTTTCATTACATAAATAAAGTGTGCTGTCGGAACACTCCTTATTGTTCAACTTAGCTTAACTATCGTCTTGCTATTACGTTTAACTTGGCCATACGAGTAAAGTAGGCGTGTGTAGTAAAACAAAACTTGCACATTTCAGTGTCTTTGTTCGAGTTTTCAACTTTTCGTTAATGTTAGTTTTAACCAACGTGTAACATAAAAAATAAGCCTGGAGTTCACCCACATACGTTTAATTTTTAATCAGCCGAGTTTGCATTATATAAAATATTTTGTATGGGAATTCTGTCAATTTAAAATTCAAACAAGGTTTATCAGCTGTTTAAAAATTAGTGAACTTGGATCTAGACGAACTTAGTGACTGTTACCCCGTTATTACAAAAACTTAGTACTGGGTTTAAGCCAGGACTAAGCTATTAGCTAGCCAATTAGAAAAGTCTATTAGGTTATGTCACGAATGTGTCATTAATTCCTCTGTTGTCGGATAATATTTAGACCTATTTTAAACCTGGTATTTTTTGTAATAACACCGTTAAGGTCCAAATGAACTGTTATAAGGGTTTACACTTTTTTTAAAGGTCAATACAATGAACTAAAGAAATATTTAGATTTGGAAAAATTCCGCTCAAATCAGCCTCTTTACTATCAACATCACAATCTGTTCATTTTTCATAAAACCTTTGCCAGGTGGTCAAATTGTTGTTAAAATTCTATGACAATCGATTTATGTCTTATTATAATAAAACTGATACCCGCAACTTCGTTCTATTAGTGGCTGGCTCACCGGTTTTTAAAATGTCATCTCTGAGGTTCGGGGTTGGATCCCTGGTCGGGTCAATATAGAAATTTATATTTTCTGTATTGTCTCGGGTCTGGGTGTTGTGCTTTCGCTTTAACTACGTACTTTATTTGGGATTTATGAGCAATGCATGTGATATTGTATAAATTTATTATTTATTTATTTAAAAAAATAAAAAATATCTCTCAATTCTCGAAATCATTGCTGTTCGTTGACTTTCTAACATCTTTTATATTTGGCACTATGTAATTTGACTGTGTTTTCGGTAGACCTATCTACGGGAATCAGGGCACTGGGAAAATCCCTGATAGGAAAAGATCTATTTGAGTTCTGTAACGTTCGACATCTTGAAACTCGTCCAGCCTCTAGTCGCCAATGCAAAAAAACACCAGCCAAGTGCGAGTCGGCCTCGCGTACGAAGGGTTTCGTACCATTAACTTACAACATTAGACAGTATAGGCAAAAAAACACGTTTGTATGGGAGCCCCGATATTTTTTTTATGTGATTTTTTTAAAGTGAACTCATATGAATATTCTGTGAATATTTTACGCGCCTGTCTGTAGCCATTATAAATATCGAGCAAAAAACGGTACAAAAATCACGTTTGTTGTATGGGAGCCCCCCTAAAATATTTATTTTATTCTGGTTTTAGTATTTGTTGTTATAGCAGCAACAGAAATACATCATCTGTAAAAAAATCAACTACCTAGCTATCACGGTTCATGAGATACAGCCTGGTGACAGACAGACAGAGAGACAGACAGCGGAGGCTTAGTAATAGGGCCCCGTTTTAGTAATAGGGTCGTAAGGAACCCTAAAAAGCACTAATGTATCCACCCCCTTATTGATGACAGTCCCACTTATCAAAACGACAAGTAGAGATTTCCATTTCGCTCACGAGTGCTTCCGACGTCTTGTAATGTTGGTAATAAATCTTCCTCATCTTTTCGTTTCTCGCCTTTTCTTTTTGCTAAATGGTGACCTTTTGGCCGAGTAAGAAAGTCTTCTGTCTTGACAGTATTCAAGAGGTAGCGAATTTTGCGTTAGGACTAGTTTATAAGTTATGCAATATTTGTATTTGAAATGGGTTTGCTCTTGACTCTAGACTAAGCCAAACCTGGCGTGGACAGAGTTGACGGTTGTTAAAATCTTCTGTGTATGTTTTTCTGCTTGACTTTGTGTAGGTCCATGTATAATGTGTATGGCTGTTCTTGGGCTTCTTTTACATGAATGAAACGTTTCTGATAGGTCTGAATTATAATATATTGATGTAAGATGCGATACAGAAAAATCCTTTGAAGCCAAAATTTATGAAAGTAATGTCACAAGATCAACAAATGATGTTGCTTAGCAACAACGGTGGAGTGAGCTTACCCAGAAGGTTCTGGCACTCCCACTCACCGGCGGAACACAGCAAGCTGCTTGGCGAAGAGCTCTGGTAGCATAGGATCGTTCAGCCAAATTGGTTTTTCTGTGCATATAAGACAGCAAAAGTTTTGTCATCTATCTCATTACAGTTTACCTATAAAAGGTATGACCGGTAGACAAATGCCACATAGTGTATTAGCGTCAAGTTCACCTTTGTATAGTAAAGCTTGAATAAAATTGCGCCAGATATAGGTGTGAACACCTCCGTGCCTCGGAAAGATGTTAGATAAAATTAACCGCCGTAGTCGAAATCAGGCTAGAACTACATTACTATTACTCAAAGAAAATAGAAAAAAATGAACCTATTGAAAAGTCTACAATTTGACTTTAAGACCAACAAAGCAGTTCGTCTATCATCTATAAGACTACTGTGTACTTGTATGGAATCCATACTAATATTACCTATATAAATGCGAAAGTGTGTCTGTCTGTCTGTTACCTCTCTCATTTCCGCCTGAGCTTATTTTCCGTCAAACTTTCGGTGGCCTGTTTTTTAGTATGGACGCCGAGATAAGTTCTCAAAGCTGCTTCATTGAAATAAAAGAGCATTCACCAAAGACTCACTGTACGTACTAAAGGGAAATGAAGTAACTACGTTTAGGGATCTGGAAAAATACTGTTAAAATTAATATAAACTTTATTCGTGTATCAGAGTAATAAATAAGGTAAAATATCCGAGAAACAATCTCATTTGTTACAAAAATACAATTTAGTACAAAAAATATTTTTTAATTACTTTCTGTTTAGGAAATTGTACAATTCAAAGAAAGAAATGATATTTTTATATTAATACCTACTTTTATTTGATTTTCCAACGCTTTTATTATACAGTATGTCCCGTCACCGATGTCGGAGCTTTTAAGAGGTGATAGATGAGTTCACCTGCAACATTTTTCTCTATTACATGAACCTCGAAAACAGACCAAAAAATATCACCTTTTCCTACAAATCTACAAAGTTGATTTACAAATCCTATAATGAAATTGGTTGCAATTTTGCTTCATAGTCACCACATGAAGGCTCCGACATCAGTGACGGGACTAACTGTATAATTGCTTTAAATATTTTATACGATACGTCTCTATTTACAATAGCGATGGGCGATTGTTCGAAAAAAAAAATCTAATGAATCGACAATCGACCATTCAAACTATCGAATGTCGATTTAGTAATTCGGAAAAAAAATTATCGAATAATAATCGACAATTGAATGATAATCTATACTCGGCCCTTCGATGCATTCGATTGGATTGCCGCGACTGTGCGCACAGCGAACGAATGATTAATCGACGCGACAAATGACGATTCACTAGTTAGTAGTTCTGCGCACCGCACGCTCCGTAATTGCTCGCCGAATAATCGAAGGATAATCGTATGACTGCGGTTGCTTAACGAATACATTAGATTACAGAGATCATTCGAATAATTCGATTAATTTAGTAATAATCGCCCATCGCCAATTCACAATAAACTATGTTACCAACTTGAAAACGTTATCCATTAAGAATTTTTTTTCTGGCTTCGGCCAGAAAGCTTTTGGCGTAGTTTAACTACGAGGCAAGTTTAATAATACTAGACCTGTATGAACGAATGATAAATGTTAAGCTTCTTTTGTATGCGTATCTAAACAATCAACTAACTTCATGCCACTAAGCGTATACTGCGGTATGCTACAACCTTATCTTGCCAAAGAACATGGCTTTTGTGGGTTCTTTTAAGGTTCAATTTCATGTGTCTTTTTATTACGATCAAAAAGAAAAGCGTCAAATTCGGATGGGACGGCAACTGAACGTCTTTATACAGAGTGATTTTTAAGCCACCATCCAAATAAAATATAAAAAGTAATCTATTAGGAAAAACAAAACACGTGTTTTAGGGTTCCGTAGTCCGACAAGGAACCCTTATAAGATCGGTCAGTCCGTCCGTCCTAGTCTATCACAGCAGAATATCTACTACGTTTATGGACTGATTAGCATGCAACTTGGTTCGAGGATACTTCACATATAGATCTTATTTTTAAAAATACAAAAAAATAAAATTACCCCTTTTTAAGAGTACCTCCCCATACATGTAAAGGGGGGGGGGGTGAATTATTTTCTTGAGTACACTCCCTTGTGTGGGGTATCGTTGAAAAGGACTATGAAAATAAGGTAGGGTTTCCATACAACACTTTTTTATCAGCTTTACCATTTGCGAGATATAGCCCGCCAAAATCGTTTACACGGTGTCCCCCCCCCCCCCCCTGTAATTTCTAAAATCTTGGACCTATAAACTTCAAATCACTCACGTAAAGAAACAGGCGCGGAAACTCTAATTTAAAATTGTAGTACCAAAAATATAGAGATAAAGCATTCTATAATTATTTTTATGATTTAAGCAATTTGTTTGCAAGTTTTTAGGTAATAACATTAAATTTCGCACACTAAAATTGATCGACCATATCATCCGGTGGGACACGGTCGATCAATTTTTGTGTGCGAAATTCTAGAAAGTGTCTAAAGAATATAAGTAACACTTTTCGCGCTAAAGGCCATGCGACCCCCATGACCCCCGCCTCGACATTTCATTGGTTTAATGATCCACAGTTACTGACTTTCACGCAATATTGAAAATTTTATTAGGAAAAATATTTTATGGAAAAAACTTGACCTCTTATTTTATTTCAAAAATAGACCCTATAAACGTAAAAAAATATTTTAAAAAAAACATCCTGTATACATATAAATTTGTTGGTATACTCACAGCATATGCTCGCTATTTTTTCTATCAGCGCTACATCGTGACTTTTATTTATTTAGAAAACCAACAGCGATACAAGTTTTGTTTGACAATTTGAATAAAACTTAAAGTAAGGCTAATGATAGGTTTCCCTTAAAATGACTATTGGTAATAGAAACTTATGAAGAAGAAAAAGTTAAACTTAAATAATAATATTACACATTAAAATATATTCCACCTCAAATGATTGAATGTGATATAATAAATATAAACTTTAAACGTAAAACGCTCGCAATCATGCATAGAGGTTTACATTTTTCCAGTAGAATAAGTCATTAAAATCGCCAACAACTCCAAAACCACACTATTTATAAAAAAATACTGTAGGTATTTAAGATAAACTTTCATAGTGTATGAGTGCGTGGAGAGAGAGAGAGAGTGCGCGCGTGTGTGCACCTGTAGGTACCTGTAAGTACCTGACTTCAGCGGATTAATCTACTTACTCTGTTTCTGTAGCCTATAATATTATAATTAATAAGCTATACCCATCGCGCTTCCTCGCACTGTCATACCAGAATGGGTGACAGGGACGGAGAGATCCGAAAATGTGTCTATCGCCTTAGAGTAGGGCTTCGGCGTCCCAACCGTGGGCAACTCGCACTGTTGCGGGTCACCACGGAACTAAGATAAGCAAAGCTGTCGGCAAACGACTAAGATGTAAGGGATGGGAGACAGCGGGAAAGAATAAAACTGCTTCACCACCAATGATGTTTAGTGATCAGCACATCAGACTGTAGATTTTTGTTGCAAAATCGCCCTTATGATACCGCAGTGTTGCATGCGAATTTGTGATTTTTAGACATTTCCCTTACTTGTGCCGTAAGACCTTTCTCCTTGCCTTTCATGATTCTAGGTCTACGGGAAGTAATCTATGGGTTCAAATTCCTCCACGAAATGTTACAAAATAAGACTTAAATGGCCGTATCTTTGGACTGCGCTGACTTAGATGCTTTTTTAGGGTTCCGTAGGCGAATGGCAAAAAACGGACCCTTATAGTTTCGTCAATTCAGTCTGTTTGTCTGTCCGTCTGTATGTCACAGCCACTTTATTCTTAAACTATTAGCATTACACAGTTGAAACTTTGTAGTTAGATGTATCCTATCCTGTTAACCACTTTACGATTCTCATACAAAAAATAAAAAATAATGATATTTATTTATGTATATCATGTATAGTTCTTCATAAAAACACTGAAAAACAAAGTTATAGGTACTTATTTGCTGTCAACAAAATATTATGGTATTTTGGCTAAGTTGAAGTAAGTGGATCCTAATTCAGTTAAAGTTGGCACGGAACCCTTAATGCGCGAGTCCGACTCGCACTTGGCCGGTTTTTTTTTAACAAACACACCAATTACCTACCCAGCCCCAAACTAAGCGTGAGCTTGTGCTTTGGCGACTTGGATAACCGAAAGACATACGAGTACTTATATACGTTTAATTATAATGACGTCCTAGCCGATTTCGACTACGGCGGCCTATCTCAACAGAGATTAGCCAACTGCGCAGGACATATTATAGTGCACAAATGTGTGCGCAATACACAGGTGCACTCTCTGTTCCTTCACTCTCATAATTCGGTAAGACGGCAGGCCAACATGACCGTAGAGAGATCAGGCGCAGGACCAACGGTTTAACGTGCTTTCCGAGGCACGAGGGTGTTAACACCATCAACTTCCTGACTTCGGAGCTGTGTCTGAGTAATTTCAAGACAGAAAAACCCAAACATCTTGGCCCGACCCGTTATTCGAACCCGGGACCTCGTGGATAGTACCCAGCGTGCTGCTCGTTGGTCTATATACGTCTATAAACATCATGACTTAGGTACAAATTTAAACCCATAACCTCTGGTTTTGTAGTCTGGAACGCGAACAACCACACCAAGATGGTCGTCATTATTACGCTTGATTTTGTTACATCTCCAAGGGACATACTTAAGTATTTGATGCTAATTTCAACTTAATACCTTTACATGTCCGTAAAAAAAAGGGTCTTGACTTACAACCGGACAGATGGACAACAAAGTGATCTTACTTATAAGTATAAAAGCTGCTGAAATATACTTTTTGTGAAAAATTTACAAACCGCTATTTTCCGTATTTTGCACCACAACCTGAGCAAACTGCTTAATAGCGATTCAGGGAACGCCCGCAGATAAGACTATAACGACTGCGATCGCGATTAACACTGTTACACACGTAATGACGCCGTGTGTACTATGTAACCTCGTGATCTTCTACCCTCAGTATTGCCAGGCCTGTGTATCTTCCCGCGTAGGTAGCAAAAACGTACCTACGCGCGGCGACCCCTTGGTAAGGGGCTAAACAAGTTGGGTGTCGCTAGCCGGCAGCGACACGCTCCTGCGTTTTTTTTAACGGCGCGGTGCGGGACACTAGGTTGCTGGTTGGACGAGCGTGAATAAAGTCCTAGAAACATGCGCTGGATGGCGTAAGTAGCTTCTAGTGGCAGTCAACCCTATCGCGTTGCGTGATAGTATGTCACTAAATAGGTATAGTGTATTATGAATCATATTCCAGAGTTATAAGAATGAAATTATCTTGCAATGTATTTCTGTAGGTACACGAAAATGTGCTTGAGTCTGAGGCGAACTGAATTACACCATATCGATGACAACATTGAGTAGATATTTCTTTGAATTTCATTGCAAAGTCATACTTCTGTACGGAGTACTAGTACTTATTCTATGGTATTGCCTAACCTAGCCTCCTAAGGCCTCCTCTCCATCCAATGATAACCAGCTTTTCGAGGTTTTATTCCTTTTGGCGCATAACGGCCGACCCGTTGGACTGACCAAATAAAATAGGCCTCCTCTCCGTCCCAATTCTACGTGAAGACTGCAGCAGACTGGAATCGTTGAAGGCAAATCATCCGTTTGAGAGGCTCGAGTGACCACGATCCTCAGTAACAACTGGAGAGAGAGAGAGAGAGAGAGAGAGAGAGAGAGAGCACCGTGTAATTTGCAAGGTATAATTCTGTATACAATTTACATCCGGGTATATAAAAAACTGAAATTATCTAAATATTTCGCCTTTGACACCGTACTGTTACCGCTTCTGTAAAGGCAAAAGGTGTAATGAGAAAAAAATACGCATTTCAAATGCAGTTTTCAGATGTCACTTTGATGGTCTGTACCTTTTTGTGCTTAAAATATATGTATATTTTGCTGCCTATGGACTTACTAAGTAATAAAGGACAAAAGTCAAATTAACAGTTAGTAAATATTTGTACAGTTAATTAGTTTTAAATATTTTCACAGAGATGGTTTAAATAACGGGACACTGACATTGCTGACAAAAACATGACATGTAGTTAAGGCGGTCCTGCACGAAATTGAGAAAATTAACGTATTTCTAAATCACTTGTACGATGAGCTAAATTAGTTAAGTACATTAAAACAACTTATTTACGTTAGCCTAATCATTGCACATGGTCCTGTTCTTGTTGAAATTTGAAACAAATTCTTTATGATATAATAAACATGACTTTAATCTAATGATATCTAAGAGCATTTTCTTTATGGTATAATAAACATGACTTATAGCTAATGATATCTAGCATTTTTTTCGAAAAATTGGTTATTTTTACGCATGAAACAATAATTTGAACATGAAAATGATTGTATTGATATTCCGCAGAATCCCATCTTTTAATATACACGAATAAAATATAAATAAGAAAATATGAACACTTTTCAGTTTTTAACACAAATGTTTGATGGTTTTGCGCATTGCGCAGAATAAAACTACTGTTCTAATTAAATCATCAAGTCTAAAACTTTAAAGCAAATGGATCTAATTACTAACATTAATAAGTTCGATTCTGTTTGAAGATTGTTTAGACCTACTCGACTTGCTTCGCGCTGCACCCCCTTAAGTATTATATCAGTATTACAACAAATTTACAAACCCATGAAATTAATGGTTAGTTATATAGTACCGACTGTACACACAGCCGCAATTCAAACTACCTCGCTTTGACCTTAAGACCGCGTCTATTCCCTACGTAATAAAAGCGGTTTTCGTAGGTCACATGGGTAACCCGACGTGCCCATTGATTCGCAGTGATAATCCGATAATACGGATAAAATATTGCTATATCTCGGCTCCATACCAAATGGTTCGTTTGCTTAATAAGGCCAAGTTCCTTAACGATTGATTGACTACACTCTGATGATAGTGGGAAATGGTTTGTAATGATATATTTCTATATGAATTAGCCAACACTGCATTTACTTGAAATATTTAGTAGTGGATCAAAAGGCAAAAAGAATGGCTTGAGCTTATTTACTAATTTCTCTCAAATATTTCTCTTTCTATCCACAGACATCCCCGTTGGAAAACTGTATAGAGTAAAAATAAGATTGTTTTTTATCATTTCTTACTTTTCTAACCAAACTGTTTACAAGTCTGCTAAACTATATAGTTTTATGTGCTACCACCTGCTGATTTCCAATATTCTCTCACAGCGTTGGAAAATATACTGGATAAAATTACGAAAATATAACAGGGTTTATTCTAAGGTATTTTAAGATAGACTATTACTTACTGGTGTTGTTTTTTTAACAATGTCTAGATAATAACTATCTTATACCTTCAAATTATCTATTATTATTCTTGTATAATGATTTATGTATGTATCTGTAATCTCGGAAACGGCTCTAACGATTTTGCTGAAATTTGGATGATAATTAGGGGTGAAAATCGATCTAGATTAGTTTTTGTTTGGAAAAATGCGTGTTTTCGAGTTTTCATATCGTTCGACGCAGAATATGGTCGCTAATTTCGCACCGGCAAGAATAAGCGTTGTGGTCGATACGGATTAGACGAAAAACTGATTATAATTATGTTTCTGGGGAGCAAATCTCGCTTGGTGACGGAATATTTACTATTGTTTATTTTTATTTATTCAAGTTTGTGGCTTATTATTTTTAGACAAGTTAAAAAGAAAATTTAAGTAATTGTTTGAAATACTCATAAGTATGTCTTACCTATGCCTATATTACAAAATAGTAGTAGTCGAGCAAAGCTCAAACGCCCAGATACTATGAATAATAATACGGTTGTAAATTAAATTTAGTTTCGCTCACAAAAATTAATCGACTGTGTCCTCCGGTGGGCGTTCGATTTCATCAACGCCGGCCCACTGGCGTAGCAAGCACTTACAAAAATTCGTCGGCTGACAAACGTCCTCCGTAGCTCAGTTGGTAAGAGCACTCGCCCGGATAGCGAAGGGACATGGGTTCGAGTCCCACCGGATGACACAGTCGATTAATTTATGTGAGCGAAATTAAATTTAATTTTGTAAAAAACTTGCAAAATAATTGCTTAAGTTAAAAAAATAATTATAATACTTAAAGAAATTGTTTCAAGTAACACGTCTTTACATTGTACCAAACTAAGCGTTAGCTTGTTCTAAAGCGACTGGGATACCCGATAAAAATACTTGCTCGTGCTCTTCACACAATTTTTTTGCCCCTATTGGGATTTGAACCCGCCACCGTTGCGATGGCTGTGATTTGGCACACGCATGTATATTAATCACGAATCAAACAGAAAATAGGTAGCTAACTTTTGTATTTTGAAACAGAATTTCTACATCTCCCTCTGATTGACGTGAGACCACACACACGCACACATACGCATGCTTACACCCTTTTAAATAAGTACCATGTATGTAGTTGGAACCAGTGTCCCGAAGTCAATGTTAATGCAAGTGGCTAATGTTTCTGGTACCCGCGATACAAGCCTCGAGCTTAGTACCGGAATCGTAGCATAAGTATTTTTTTCTGTATATAATCATCATTATCTTCCTAGCGTTATCCCGGTTGTGCACTTGCACGCGAGTGCCTAGGGTCCGCTGACCATGATCCAGGATGTAGCAGATCAGGTAATTACAGTGGAGCGACTGCCATCTGACCTCCGTGACCCTGTTAGCAGGGGAACCTGACCAGGTTTGGATCATGGTTACACATTCAGTCGCCTGAATGTGCAGGTTTCCTCACGATGTTTTCCCTCCCTTTCACTAACCGATGTTAGTGAAATAACTAATGTACATAACTCAGAAAAGTCATTGGTACATGGCGGCACGTATACACTGTTCTTGCTGAATAAACATCGGAATTCATATAACTCCGTAAAGTTAATACAACGGTAAAAGCAACAAAACCGACTTGCCTTGTGTTACGAGTTTCTCAACCAGCATTTATCTTTAAGGGTGAGCTGAAATATGCCCTTATCCCGGCGTTGTTGGCTTTTAATGTTATGTTCTTTCTCAACAAATAGTCCGCGGTCGGTTGAAAAATTACTTGCCAAGATTCCTTTATTTGTTACAAGCTTCTTAAGGGCTGATTATACTTCATGCTAAGCTATGGAACTATATTTTTAATTCATAAAACCTAATAATAACCTATAAGAATAAACCCAGTGTATTTTGGTATAGGATAATATCAATATCATCATCATCATATCAGCCTTTTGCAGTCAACTGCTGGACATAGGCCTCTCCAAGACTGCGCCAACTTTCACGGTCCTCCGCTTCTCGCATCCAGCCACCACCGACCACCTCCCTCAGGTCATCAGTCCACCTAGCAGGGGGACGTCCAATACTACGTTTTCCGAGTTTTATATAAATATATAAAATATCAAATCCGAAAATCTCTCTCTTATGTAGTAATAGATGATTATTTGTCGTTAGATGTTAGTGCTATACAAAAAGATCCAGTAACAGTTGTTTTGTCCGTGGTGATCTCAAGAGACCCGATGGCCTTACGCTTATTCCCTGGGCACACACTAAGGCCCGACCCCGATGGTCGGGCCTTAGTGTGGGACGCAACTAGCGTCGATACTTTGGCCCCATCTCATCTCAGGGAGTCAGCGCTTAAAGCTGGAGCGGCGGCGGAGTTAGCTGAAAACGCCAAACGACGCAAGTATGCATCACTTGCAAGTGATTATGTGTTTGCGCCGTTTGGCGTTGAAACTTTTGGACCGTGGGGACCATCCGCTAAATTACTTTTTGGAAATATTGCACCTAAATTAAATTCTGTTTTGGCAAATAGTAAGGCTGGCTCGTTCCTCGCTCAAAGGATAAGTATAGCTATCCAACGCGGTAACGCAGCCAGCATCCTCGCCTAGTTAATTTATTTTTATTTCATGCATGTCTTTGTGTTTATTTTCTTTTATTGAATAAAATAGTATTTACCTCAAAGGGTGTGAGTTTATTCAGTTAGATTTTAAAACTGTAGAGAGTCGAATTCTGTACATTTATAGAAAATACCTTTTTCCTTTGAAGTTATGATTGCACTCGAAATAAAGCTTAAATTCGAATGATGAAACTTTACAAAGAATGGCAATTGCTTATCAGAAGCTTCATTCAGCTTTGTCAAACGTGTCTTTTATTTGAAGAGGTAATTGGGACAAAAAATAAGTAAGAGTTTAAGTACCTTAATAATGCTTCCAAAAGGTACCCAAATGTTACAATAATTCTTGTGTTTTCTATCGCACAATGGTCAAAGAATATAATATACACTATCATGGTATCATTCATAAGTAGGTTTAGATCATGATCTAAGTAGGTAGGTGGCAGGTGGCTGTTGTACATTATATACTCGTATCCTAATAATACTCAAAAACACCTTGACTCGCTCTCTTTTGTTTTATTGACGTGACTTTATGTACTGACCAAAACTACAAAATAAAATAAACTTTAAACGAGCGTGTAAAAAAACTATACAGGTGTTTACAAAATTCCACAAATAAATACGGATATGCCGCATTCTGGCTGCAAGAAATACATGTAAGTATTGTCCAATATAAAATACTCTTTCTTTTTTTCTACTCCTTAAACACTGGCCACTTTTCACGCTTGTGGTAACAAAAAAAGCAGTTTGAAATATTTCAAATTCGAAATGTAAACATTTGTATAAAACTATATTAGTTGCCAGTATTTTCCGCGTAAAATTCGGTTCCAATCCCTGTCGGTCTTCACCACTCTTTTATTTTATAACGCCTAGCGCCTCTTTTGTCTCGTATACGTTTCCTCGTTCGCGACCGTTCCGTTTCAGCAACAGATTCCTGACATTGGCTTTTTCAGCATTTTATAAATTCAAGTTGAGCGTAATGGAACGTACGGTACTTTTATTTTATGCAGACTTTTGCTAAACTTTTAAAGTTACGAAAATGTAAAATTCAAAATAGTTCGACACGACCTTAACCTAGTTAGTTTTACGTTATATTTGAAACCAAGCTGAAAGGCCTTAAGATAAAAATGTTTACACGAAAAATTGCAAGCTTAAGAATAACGCCCGTGAACTATTAACAAGCATTATGAATATTTGAACCTCGCTTATTAGGAAAGTTCTGAATTTAATTACTTTCCGAACTCTTTCCTTTCTCGAAAGAATTTAATTACAACATAACTTTGAACAGTAGTTCCAGTTTTACTACTCGGGAATTAGATATTAAGAGTTTTAGGGATTCTTTATTTCACAATAAAAGGAAACAAAAATACGAAACAAAGCAGAAAAAATTAAAGCACATTTAATGCGGTGCTATCGCTGGGAGCGATATCTTCCAGGCAAACTTTGGGTATAGGAAAACATTTTTTTAATAAAAGTGGTAGCACAGTGCAAGATACATAATACAAGAAAATAAAGACACTGAATTATAAAATAGGACATTCAATTAGATTTGCACTTGCACTTGATTATATTGCAAAGTAGAAGGTTATCACTTAAATACAATAATTTAAAATAAATCATTTCTATAAATATTATTAACTAGTGGTTCCCCGCGGTTTGCCCGCAATAGTTGGATTTTCCATATAAACTTTCATCCCCCATTTCGACCCCTTAATGTTTTTATATCGCGACAAAATGTAGCCTATGTCCTTTCCAGGGTCTCGAACTGTCTCGTACCAAATTTCTTCTCAATCGGTTCAGTGGTTTTATCGTCAAGAGGTAACAGACAGACAGACAGACACACTTTCGCATTTATAATATTAGTATGGATTGTACAATTCAAGCGGTTATATTATGAGCGACGATTTCTTCCAGACAACATATGAGGAAAATAATGCTATTACTAGTAATATAGAAACGGTACCCACTTGTATGGGGACTCTTGCTAGCCACTGCTGTCTGTCAGCTGTATTTCATGAACCACGATTAGGCTGAAATAAAAAACAAGTATTACACTACCTATCCTGATCTATTTTATATTATGTCTCAATTCATGTGATGCGTGTATTTTTAGAGTAAATCTAAAGGCTCAAAGCACTAAATTATTAACAAATACTACTATTTGTTATATTATTTGTATTATTAGGAGCAAACTCATTTCATTAACTGTTAAAATCAAGTAAATATAAAGATCTGATCCTCGCCCCCTGTAATAAGCCAGATCTTTATTACAGGGGGAGAGGATTGTACTCCCTCCGCGCCTCCGGCTTCTAAATTACACTCTTCACACGGCGAAGGACCACGGCCAGTCGGGTGTTCCCGAATTAAGAATATTAACAGTTACTTCGATCTTTAAAACTGTTTGAAATTAAAGTTAGGACAAGCAAAACATCTACGAAATGAAAAAAAAATACGTTTTTATATTCGGAAAAATGTTTTTCTGGAAAATGAAACATCGGGCCAATGAATTTACTGTCTTACAATATTATGTAAAGAAATCAATCTATTATTTAAAACTTCGTCAAACCGTTTTCGACCAATTGAAATTCGAACAGCAAAGTTTCGAAAATGAGATAGGTATTTAGAGTAATCCTACTGTGTTGCCACTTATTTTTCTACAAACGTTTCCCTTTCAAAAGATAAAAGTAGTCTAAATCTTATAACGATCATTGGAGTTTGCGTGATTGACGTCATAATAAATCATTATCTTTACCTACTTTCTAATATTTTTACGACGAACTCAGGTTCTTTAAGTATATTTATTGTTGACACAGTTTTCTGGTTCGTTTTTAGGTGATTAGTTTTTTTTTCTAAGTAGGTACTTTCTTATTAGTTATTACCTTTAAAATTTTATTATTTGTGTAGTCTTGCTTCGGTTAACTAATTAGAGCATCATTAATCTCATTTATATAAAATTAAATGTGTTTTTTTATATTTAAACTAGGCGTAAGTTGGTAAATCACAAATTTTAAAATTTGTGTGTACAGTTAAGTTTAAAAGTTGAAGCACCCACCACTCTGAATCAGGTCGCAAAGGGCCATTGTTATAATGATATGTAACTTCATTACGTATCAATAGAACGGCCACGTGTGCAAAACAAAGCAATAATTGATTTTCTAACGAAGTGCCCTTGTTTGAAGCAAGAGTGCATAAAAAGTGATTCACTGAAGTTGAAAACAGCCTGCTCCCACTCAGCCGTGAGAGTGCCATTTTTTCATCTGTGTACTAGTTTTTTTTTCTTTGCCTCTGCCATCCCCTCATTTCCTGCCAGCAATTGTCTTATTTCAATTGCCGTGTTCGTAGTTCGTAGCTCGCGACATTCTGAAAACTACACTGAAAAAAATTATTGGTTAACAGTAACCAAAATTTGGCTACTAGCAGGCCGTCATCTAGTGACTTGCGAACTTTTGGTTATCTTCCGGTTCATTCATTCATTCATATCAGCCTATTGCAGTCCACTGCTGGACGTAGGCCTCTCCAAGACGGCGCCAACTTTCACTTCCAACTTCCAACTAGATCTTCCGGTTATCAGTAACAAAACTAGTTTGGTTGATCCTTTTATTTTTCAGTGTATTCCTTTTGCGTATGGGCAGAGAGTGGAATTTCTCGTTGTATTTTTTGAATATTATTATTACAAAGCAAAATTAAAGATCATCATATCAGCCTATTGCAGTCCACTGCTGGACATAGGCCTCTCCAAGACGGCGCCAACTTTCACGGTCCTCCGCTTCTCGCATCCAGCCACCACCGGCCACCTTCCTCAGGTCATCGGTCCACCTAGCAGGGGGGCGTCCAACACTACGTTTCCCGAGACGTGGTCTCCATTCGAGAACCTTCCTACTCCAACGCCCGTCGGTTCTGCGACAGACATGACCAGCCCACTGCCACTTCACTTCAATTAAAGATAACTACTCGTTTTAGTATATGTATAGTCTGCAATTAGCTAGAACTGGCGGAATGAACACCAAATGTGTGGAAACTTTAAGTCTTATGCAGTCCTTTTCTATTTAATTGAAAAAGAAAGTGTCAGAACGAGACTTAATTATAGATTAAATTAAATTGACGTCTCTGAGTGCGGCAGTTGTATTACAATTTTGACATTTAACATAATTGCATCATCCAAAGGACCGAATGAAATTCTTATTATTTTTCAGTTGCCTTTTTCAAACAGAACAGTAACAAAGAAAATGGAAAATCACAAAGGGAAAGCCAAAGTTTTGATAAAACACAAGGAAACAATCAACATAAAACATAACATGTATTTTGAGGTAGATAGAAACATAACAAATCGGGAGGAAACACATTTGGTGAAATGAGAGTGTATTTTTTCTTGGAAATAAGTTTTTAGGTCAAGTCATAGGTCGCTTTGTAAAATAATTGAAAAAAAAGATCAACGAGATGACAGTAAGCAAAAATCTTTAAAATAATGTGTCTATCTAGTAAAATATAGTATTTAGATTATGGAAACATTTTTTTTTTAAAGACGATTTTATTCATTTATTTTAGAAAATAAAATTGCAAATACTGAAATCCACCATGTTTTTTATAACACCATTCAGGTTAGAGTTACGTCACACCTCAGTAAATACTGTCACTGTCACTGAATTATAATACGAATTTCGACTATAACACTAACGTTTGAAATATTTTTACTGAGGAGTGACGTCACAGCAGACGCCATGACACCCTGACCGCGTTTTAGCGCCAATTTATGAACATTTCATTTAAATTGCATTTTTTTAAATAATATTACCCTTGTTGATTGCAAAAATAATATATATTTTTTTGGAAATAGAAGATACTTAAGAATATTTTAGAACACTTTTTTAAAAATCTGTCATCTTGCCTATTCTTGAATACTGATAATTTCTTAAAAACGTAAATTAACTTTTGTACCTATTTTTTTTCTTCAAATAAGACTTCTATACAATTTCATTGTATATTTCTAAACGTATCCAGTTCTTTGTGCCTCTTTAAAAAAAATTGTAAGCCTAATTTAATGGAGTTACGATACTTCAGGCACTTTAGCCGACATTATTATTATTTTATTCTGAAAATATCGTACAAGAGCAAGCCGTATTGTTTCTTTGAGCCAAAATATAGATTACTTTTCACTTAGGTACTATTACTCAACGTCAAAGAAAACAGCGCTGTAGGTACCGAAAATTACTTTGATGTGACCATATTCTTCTAGGACAAAACGAGGATACATTTTTTGCTACAACATCTAATAACTAAATCACAAAATATCTTTCCAAAGACGACCGTCTTAGTGTAGTGGTTCAAGCTCCGGAGTACAAAACCAGAGGTTGCGGGTTCGAATCCCGCAAGGGGTTGTCCCGCTAATGTTTGTATGATAAGCACGAAAATATGTACCTAAGTTATGGATGTTTTTAAACGTATATAAGTATATCTATCCGTTATACTAGTCGCCATAGCACAAGTAAACGCTTAGTGTAGTACCTAGTTAGTTGGGGCTAGGTAATTGGTGTGTTTGTTGGAACAATTCATTATTAATTTATCTTTCTAAAGATAAGTCAAAGTCAAATTCGTTCATTCGCATTTTAGTACTTACCAACGTTTTGCAGAATAGGTATTTGAATGAAATGTTGCTGTCTCGGTGCAATCTCTGGCGGCTGCCCAAACAAGAAAGGGACAAATGAGCTCAGACGACAAAATGGCTTCTTATATTTGACCAAAACAGCATTTCATAGTCCCGTATTTCCTCGTCCAAAATTATCAAATTATAATATTTTTCCTGAAACAATTGGTCAAGGGTTTGGACTATGCTTTTATGTTTTAATTTTTGTGTTAATTTGCGTATTTTTTTTTGGCGAGCTTCTGAAAGTTGTGGTTGAAATTTGGCAATTTTCTTCGTTTTTAGGCTCACATTTCCTTTGTTAATTCGAATATGAGAAAAAACGAAAAATAGGAGCATAGCTGTGGTAAATGTAGATTTTATAAAAAAAAATATTTGCCTATAGCCATTATCTAGGGGAAATACAGGGGACTACGTTTGTATGGAGAAATGGCGCCTAGTCTTTCCCGTTAAGGTGTGTAGGTATCACTTAACCATTTGACCGCATTGTGACTTCCTAATATTTCCTATAATGGTTGATTTTTCATGCTGAGTGTACTTAGTTCAAAACGAAGAAAAGCGACATTATTATCAAACACGAACGTTATCGCTTGATAACAGCGGCCGCGCACGTAATGCTTTCATGAATAAATCAAAATTTAGATTCGATTCAAATGCCTAAGACAATGTTTTATTTAAAGTCTGGCAGCTGCTTGTACTAAATAGTCTAGCGATGTTGTGTGTTTTCAAGTCGTTTACCTACTATTATCTGTTAAAAATACGTTTCTTACTAAAGTTTTATACGTTATACTATTAAAAGTACAATTTTCTGTTAATAATACCTACATTCCTTAATCTTGATTTAATATAGTTCTACGTCAGTGAGCAGAGACAAGTTAAAGTAAATTAAAATTAGCCTTAATAGATCCCACTGCTGGCCAAAGGCCTCACCTCAATTATGAGGAAGTACGAGCCATACTCCACCACGTGGGCTCACTGCGGATTGGTGGAGAGGTGTCTGTAAGGCAAGTGACCAACCTTACTGTCAGATTCCTTATTATTAAGCAGAAACAGCTTTGAGATTTTGATTTTGGGCCCAAGCAAAAAGTCCTATTGTATTGAGCACCAGATTTACATACTTTTGAATTCGGCAGAGCTTTTGACATACTCGTACAATAATTATGTTTTGGACTTATATTACAATACAACCACAATTTGTATGAGAACGTATCTAACCTACGCCGTTCATAAAGACTTAATTTCGTAATGTGTTTTATTTTCTACTTACAAAAGTACTGTAGGTACAGACAAATCACAAAACTATACCAAGCTATGTATCGTTTGTCCAATGACGATTCCTTAAGGGGGTGCAGCGCGAAGCAAGTCGAGTAAGTCTAAACGATCTTCAAACAGAATCGAACTTATTAATATTAGTAAGTAGATCCATTTGCTTTAAAGTTTTAGACTTGTTAATTAGAACAATAGTTTTATTTTGCGCAATGCGCAAAACCATCAAACATTTGTGTTAAAAACTAAAAAGTGTTCATATATTTTCTTAATTATATTTTATAAGTGTATATTAAAAAGATCATGTATAAATTATTGTTTCACCAAGTTTTCGAAAAAAAATGCTCTTAGATATCATTAGCTACAAGTTATGTTTATTATACCATAAAGAATTTGTTTCAAATTTCAACAAGACCAGGACCTAGTGCATTGATTAGCCTAACGTAAATAAATTATTTTAATGTATTTAACTAATTCAGCTCATCGTACAAGTGATTATCTTATCTTCTTATTTTATCGTCATCGTCTAAGTAGAGTCAAATACAAAATAACTCATACTCCTATTATATACCATCCTAAAAACATGACCCCTTAGTTGTACCTAATCGTACGGTGAAGATAGGTCACCCTGTATCTCGACTATACTATTGAGGTGAAACATAGCCTAGGTTATGCTCTGTTCACGTTGAAATGAGCATCAAAATCAATTCTATAAACTTATACAAAAAATACGGTAAATAAGTTTAAGGAAAAAGGATGTGTCCTTTTCGAAATTAAATAAGCCTTATATTGATTACATTTTGGCTGTACATTATAAAAACATTAATTATTATAAATAATATACAATCCGTTTAGTCAGTAGACAGAATTTCTATAATATAAACAAGTTTACATCAACTTGTTAGTAAGTAATGTTTAAATGAATATTGTGCCGCAAGCTATTTACTTAGGGCCGCTGTTTCGGCCGTTCGTAACTAGATGGCGTTGTGGTCGACATTGCACATAACATTGTATGGAGGATACTGACGTCTCTTCACCTTTATTAGTATATTATGAAAAATATTGCTTCTATTGAACAAAATGTTTTTAATTTAGCAAGTTGAGTGAATGTGCTACATATACGTAGGTGTTTTGATAAAGATAAACTTGAATTTGAAGCAATAAAACCCGATTGAAGATTACGCGTCCTGAATCGCGCTATGTAAGTTTTTGGTCTGAGTAACATAAATAGGATTGATTTGACTTTCGTAATGGGGAGTCCGTTTCTACACAGTGGGACAGTGGTGACGGTAGAGCTGTCCTAATTCTATCGTTAAGGTTTCCCGATGCGCGGCAAATGCGGTCGAGGATTTTATGAGTTTCGCAGTTCACTTTGTGTCTGGGGCTGGACTGTGTACGAGTTCAATAGAGTCGAAATATCTCTATGTTGATGAAACGGCTGAAACAATGCCACGAGTTGTAAACGGCCAACGAGGTCCGATTCAAGGAGTCGCCAACACTTTGGGGCTCGGTATAGCGAGGCACGTGCCCTCAACACCACTGCTGTAGAAGATTTGACTCTCTTTTTTACTGACTTCTTGACGAAATAAAGAATGGTGGTTTCAACTTCGAGATTAATGTGCTATGCTTAGATCATAAATGATTAGGTGCTATGATTTTCGTAATATGAAACTTTTTTCCTTTATAATTTAGGTACCTTACTAATAATGAATTTGACAATAGGTTATAAAATGCCTACCTAATAGATATTATGATTAAGTTTTCGAACACACATGTGGTAACCGGTTTGATCACTAACCAGTCGCCGAAGGGTCAGTTTTT
Source organism: Pyrausta nigrata (assembly GCA_949316185.1). Lineage (NCBI taxonomy): Eukaryota > Metazoa > Arthropoda > Insecta > Lepidoptera > Crambidae > Pyrausta > Pyrausta nigrata. The sequence goes on along the minus strand of OX438955.1, from coordinate 10,548,834 downwards.
TGCTCATCTCAAAAGTCCATTTAAGTTTTACTGTTGGTAATTCATTCATTTAAACTCATAAATTATAACTTTAATATTTACAATTTATGTAAGTAGGTAGGGTATCGCTAGTGTGAATTCAAAATAGTTCTACATGATCCAATTAGACAGAAAATACTACTTACCTACTAAAAAATATTGGTCTCAATGCTCAATAGGTTGGGTTTTATTTGTTTTCAGTATCTTCTTAAGCTATCTATATATTCTTAATTTATATAAAGTAATCATTTGTAAAGACTTCAGATTAGTAGATTATGTAAATAATTAACACTTTGAAGATAACATTGCAATGTACAGTTGGTTTCGAGCTAACAAGGTCCTTTTTTGATCGATTAAAAAAAATTAGGGAAACTCAAATATCTCAGGTCTTAGACTATATCTTCGAGCAGGTAAGATAAAGTGAGGTGCAAAACTGTGCCAAATATATAAAAAAATAGCTATTTAAGTTATTAATAACCTTAACACTTAGTATAAAATAAAATGGTTCCCGCTGTAGCTTAGATCTTTTATAATAATAACTGTATTTTATTTATTTTAGGCAACACATTAGTATGATAATAATATTATATAACATTGGACCATATTAAAAATAGCTTAAAAATTGTCATTACAAAATATAAATTAACCTGAAAATATAGCATTTTATTCGTCGATCGTAGTAAATGATAGCAAACAATGGTCATCTCTTGCAGAAACGAATGAAATAATAATAATAAAAGCAATTCAATTCAATTAATCTACTAATGACAGGCGGTCTATCTTATAAATAAATAAAATATTGCTTACATAGTTATTAGGAAGAAATATACCTAAGTACTATGTTTCCTTACTTACTGATGTAGGAAGATATATGGTTTCCCAAAATAAAGCCATTAATTCTTACCGAAAAGCAACATACCTAGGTACTGACATTCGAATTGTCACTTCCGTGAGAAGTTGAAAAAACTTAGTGAGACAGAAAAAAGGCATTGAATTTAATTGATAAAATCTACTTAATTGAAACAAATTGAACTTGAATATTAACAAATTAACACTAAATTCTATTTTGTATTCGACTGTACCTTCACCTTAAAACCTTTAATGACACTGATAACAAGAGAACCGTTTGAAAAGCCTTATCTTGTGTCAGGGCTTTTCTATTTTAAGGTAAACTTTTGCGACACCCCTAACTTAAGCAAAGAAAATAGAATGACCTAGGTAGGAAGTAGGTACAACCCAAAATACCTTAATAATTATACTTTTTTGTTTACCAGCTGCTCCCCGCGATCTCGCGATTACGGATGATTAAAAAAATATGGCAAATGAATTACAATAAAGATAAACTAACAATAGGTAGTTCGCAAAAAGTAGCTATCAGGACTTAAACCGGTTGGTCATGAGTTAACCCGTGTACATTAAGCCGAAAGAATAGCACCATTTCTCCATACAAACGTAGTCCCCTGTTTCCTCCCTGGATATAGACTAAGGTCGAAAAATTTTTTTGCTATAATATCCGCATTTACTACGGCTATGCTCTTATGTTTCGTTTTTTCCCATATTCGAATTAACATAGGAAATATGGGCCTTCAAACACTAAGAAAATTGCCAAATTTTAGCCTCAAACTTTAGACGCTTGCCAAATAAAATCTACGCACATTAAGACAAAAACTAGAACATAGGAGCATAGTCCCATCCTTTTTGTAATTATTTATGAAAACAATATTATCATCGGTGAAGTTTTCGTCGAGAAAACAGGGGACTACGAAATGCTGTTTTGGTCAGTTTTATGAAGCTGATTTTGGTCTGAGCTGCATTTGTCCCTTTCTTGCTTTAAGAGGAGAGGTTTGGGGGGTGGGTAATGTCATAACAAATACGTATACGTAAAGTGATGCTTCATAGCCGATAATTATATCGATACGCCATTGTTGGCCTAAACGACATCGATGTATTAAGTTTAATATTGTCTTGGTAATTTGTCTTAATATTTTATATCTTTCTTCACTTTGACTTTTAAAGGTCTACTATTCCTCAGTGGTGTTTCTATAGAAGAAAAAAGCAGGTAGATGTTCCGTTGCTGACTCCTAGAATTACTGTGCACATACATGTGATGTAAGCACTTACTTAGGACGTAGCGTAAGTAGATTCATTTCAATTCGATAGATTGTAGCCAAGCTGATTTCTGATGTCAGTGGAAGCTAATTATAAGAAATGGATTTTACTAGCGGTTGCCCACGACTTCGTCCGCGCACATGCACTGAAAAAAAGGATCAACCAAACTAGTTTTGTTAGTTGAAGGTTTCGTTGCAGGGAAGTATATGTTTGTTAAATATAAATCGTCAATCTTTTGGCTATCAGTAACAAAACTTGTTTGTTACTGATAATACAGAAGTTCGCAAGTCACTAGATTTGGCTACTAGTAAGCCAAATTTTGGTTACTGTTAACCAATATATTTTTTCAGTGTGTCTATTTATTTATTTATTTATATGTTATGTCGAATTTACCATACAAACTTCCACTCCCATTTTCACCCCCTTAGAGGATGACCTTTCAGAAATCCTGTTAATTTCTAACCAAAAATTTTAATCGATAAAATTAGCTCCATAACTGACCGAATTTCATACAAACTTGCCCCTCCTTTTTTACCCCGTTAGGAGATGAATTTCCAAAAAACCTTTATTGGTGCTCCCCTAGACCTCTTATTCGTATGGAACCTTTGTTTTGGAGTCTCTAGACCCAGCAGTTTAGGCTGTGGGTTTATATGTCAGTCAGTCATTAAGTCAGTTTTCATTTTATATACCTACATACTAGAGATTACTCACCTTAGTGAGGACGTAATGTAATATCCACCAAGACGTTTGATAAATTACATTATCTATTGTATGGTTTATAAGCACACTGTAAACAATCTGCAGATGCAGATCACTAAATCGCATAAGAAAAATACCTACTTTTACTTTCTACAGGAAGGACATACTCATGCCAGCTTCTTAAACCAATTAAACAAATTGTTTCATAATATTGTTTTTATTGCGCCAACTGCGAACCACTTGTTAGTTTAATATACAATTATCTTCAAAACTAGGGTTAGTTACAAAGAAAGAAAAACAATTTTATTGTTACAACTATGAATGTCGTTACACGAATACATTAAGACTGTAACAACATTCTGGCTAGACTGAGCCCGCCTTCTTGCCAATGATTGAGTAAAGTAAAGATCATCAGTTCTATGCTTCGCAAACATTGCGGATGCGCTACGGTAACGAAGAAGTCCAAACAGAGCCCTGAATCCGTTGTTATAGGTGCTACACACGCAGCATTATCCTGCACCTCATATGAAATTATCCGAGGGTAGGTATTGTATCCACTTTTGTCGGTTCTCTTCGCCCAAGATCTATCTCCGAACTCTGTTATTAAAGGGATTCCGTCGTTTTCCTTCTACGCCAACATTTAGAATAATTAGCCTCTTCTCTCGCTGCGATCATTTCGTCTAAAGCAAAAAGCACATAATGTTTGTGAAGGTGGACCTATTTGTGTCGGGCATATGAAACGTAAGTATCATGTTCATGAATCCTGCATTTTATACGAAAATGATGATCTTCCGTTTAGCAATCATAAATAAACGACATTTACTTCAATTTCTTTAAAAGATAGTGGATTTGAACTTGTTATTGTTGCACAATTAGATAATGTCTTGTTGAAAGGTGTTGTCATTGTTGTCAATCAATCTTAATAAGTAAAAGTTCCGTTCCACGTATGAACAATATTGAAAAAAATAAATGATTCTTTAATTTCATAAATATTAAGCTTTTGCAAAATCATTCTTGTTGTTAAAGTAGGCTGTCGTGTCGTGTCTTAGTAGTATGTTTGTAAAGATATAAATAATTTTATATATTTTTGGAAAATATTAATTTATTTACCTACTCGTCGTATGAGTGAACCGGAAAATGTCATCTGTCACCTGTCCTTCGTATTTCTAGGTATATCTTTGATAAACTATATTAAAGGATATAATCATGAAACTGACAGCCACGGCACTTATTTACATTTATAATTTTCTTTTAATTTAATGATGTATCCTGTTCAAGCTCCTATATAAATAGCAACGTATTTATATCTTGCATAATGCCCTGCTATAAAGATATAATAACCTAATTTGGGATGCATCCAAACCTCAAACGAATCACACTCTATGGGAATGAAATTCGGATTTGAACAGGATCCTTGAAATGGACTGTGATCGAACAAGTCCAAAATTTTACTTCCAAAGACTATACAAAGTCCACCTTCCCACAAGGGAAGACTGGAAACTACGCCCACCCAAGCCGGAACCGGATAGCATAATCTGCTATACGGATGGATCCAAAATGGATAGCGGTACAGGTGCGGGAGTTTACCTGAAAGACTTTCAAGAAAGTCAATGCATGGGTGTAATTGCAACAGTTTTCCAAGCGGAAACCTATGCTATACTCTCATGTGCATTGAGGAATTTAGATCAAGGTGTGAAAAACTGCACTATCTATATTCTCAGTGACAGTCAAGCTGCGTTAAAGGCACTGTCAAGGGCAGAAGTGAACTCAAAATTAGTCATAAATGCCATTGAAGTACTTAACAGACTCGGCAAACATAATAAACTACGTTTAATATGGATACCGGGTCACACAGGTTACGAGGGTAACGAGAAAGCAGATGAATTAGCGAGATGGAGCTCATCGGCTAAACTAATTGGCCTTGAGCCTTTTATAGGATTGTCGAATGGAACAATTAACACGGCATTCAAGAACCACATAAAGGCCAAACATGCCCAGGAATGGTCCAGAATAAATGCCCTGGATCACTCTAAAGCCTTTCTTGATCTGAATGCTAGAAAATGGTACAAATACCTAATGCTTAACAGCCGCCAACACTCGAGACCTCTGCTGGGGGCATTAACTGGTCACTACGCCACAAATAAAATGCTTCTCAGAATGGGGCTAACTCAGGACGGCAGCTGCAGAGCCTGTGGGGAAGAGCCAGAAGACATGAAGCACTTGATGTGTGAATGCGATGCACTGGCTAGAACCCGAATAGGTCTTCTTGGATTGGCTTACCCAGACTCGGAAGACTATAGGATCTTCAGACCTAAAGACATAGTAAAATTTATAAAGGAAGTCTTTAAGGAACACTGAAGAGTAAAGGTATGGGGAGTCACAAAAGATCCTAGTGGGTCGAGGTGCTCCGTGGGTTGATGCCCATGGCCCCTATAAAGATAAGATAAGAACACCCTTCTACAACTGGAACATCCTTCTACAATTCGACGACCGTCTTGGTGTAGTCGTTCGCGCACCGGACTTCTAAACCAGGCGGTTGCGGGTTCGGATCCCGCAAGGGGCAAATGTTTGTGTGATGAGCACGAGCATTTGTACCTAAGTCATGGATGTTTATATGTATTTAAGTATTTCTATCCGTTATCCTAGTCACCATAGCACAAGCTCACGCTTAGTTTGGGGCTAGGTAATGGGTGTGTTTGTTGAAACAATTTACTTTATTTATACTTTGTTTTTTGTGTCTTTTTGCGGGGTGTTTTTTCAATTATCTCTAAATATCTCAAAAATGTACCCATAATACAGGTTTATTTTATTATTATTTTCTATTGTATTACCTTTTAATGAAAAAAACTCATACGATCCAATATAATAAACACACTGTCTACGACCATTTAAAGTTGCGCATTGCAAAAAAATTAGGCGTTTGCTAAGATGAAGAAGAGCTGTAGTCATTTCAATGTTTATAAGTAAAACAAATGTTCTTTTATTATTTTGTCGATAAAAAGGGCTAGTTACTTTTACCTCCTTTCGGGATTGCACTTTATCGCGGGACTGTGTTTTAAACATATAAAAAAAGTACATTAATTCACTGGCCTAATCTATGGCCAGGTAGGAAATTTAGTTTTCTTAAACCGATGTGCAGAATTCGACTTTTGAATGAAAGTAGGTAGTGATGTTTATTTAGGTATGTCCAACATCTTTGTAGTGACTATAATAGGATATCCCATTGGTTGAGACTGAAAACCGGCGTCAGGTTCTTCAGAGGACCTAGGCTGGCGTATGATGTGTGAGGTCCTCTTGATTCGGAAGGCTGGCATTTAACTGTGTAGATAATAAACATGTGCTTTAATTTTTAGGGTTCCGTAGTCCGACAAGGAACCTTTATAAGATCGTTCAGTCCGTCCATTCCGTCCGTCCTAGTCTGTCACAGCAGAATATCTTCTACGTTTATGAACTGATTTGCATGTAACTTGGTTCGAGGATACTTCACATATAGATCTCATTTTTAAAAATACAAAAATTAAAATTACCCCTTTTTAAGGGTACCTCCCCATACATGTAAAGGGGGGGTAAATTATTTTTTTGAGTGCACCCCCTTGTGTGGATCGTTGAAAAGGACTATGAAAATAAGACAGGGTTTTCATACAACACTTTTTTATCAGCTTTACCATTTGCGAGATATAGCCCGCCAAAGTCGTTTACACGGTCCCCCCCCCCCCTTGTAATTTCTAAAGTCTTGGACCTATAAACTTCAAATCACTTACTTAAAGAAACAGGCGCAGAAACTCTTATTTAAAATTGTTTCGGATATCCTGTGATGAATACTTTTGAAATTATAAATAAAATAAAAATGTATACTTTTTTCCAAAACAACAATAGAAACTTAAAAATATTTTTTGCCTATACTGTCTAATATTGTTAGTTAATGGTACGGAACCCTTCGTGCTCGAGTCCGACTCGCACATAAAATTGTGTGTTTTATGAATGTGTTTTTGTGATGTCATGTTTGAAATGCCATTTCTTTCTTTTTTCTTTATTTCGAAAGACTTCATATATTTTAATTTTTTATTCAAATTGGTAAATATTCTTAATGTTTACGCACGAATACACAGTTATTTACTTTATAAATTTAATCGAAGACACTAAAGAACCCAAGGTGACCTAGTCCTTACTTGTCCTTTGCCCCTCTCAGTCTAACGGGCACGGTATTACTGTTATTTTAAATGTATTATAATAATATAATCCGATACTTTAGTAGTGGAATAATTTATTTTAAAGATTACCCCACTAATATTATAAATGCGAAAGTTTGTGAGTGTGTGAGTGTGTATGTTTGTTACTTCTTCACGCAAAAACTACTGAACCGATATGGATGAAATTTGGCACAGAGATAGACTATAGGCTGGAATAACATATAGGCTACTTTTTATCCCGAAAAAAAGACACAGTTCCTAAAGGATACAAAAATAGTAGTTTACGCGGGCGAAGTCGCGGGCAACAGCTAGTTTATAAATAAACTAGCGATATTTCGCAAGTTTGTCCGCGCAAATGTCAAATTTCCCATACAATCTTCCACCACCCTTTTCACACCTTTAGAGGTTGGATATAAAAAAATCCTGAAATTCTTCATTCTTGATTACTAATCAAAAAGCCAAATACCAATTTTTTTCAAGCTTCAAAACTGACGTAGTTTCTTACAGACTCGCTGTTTGAGTACAAACTGTAGTGATTATTGTTATGGGTGAAAAGGCAACACACAAACAGACTTCGGAATTTCGGATTACAAAATATTAGTAGAACTATGTAATAAGCAGTGCTTGTCTGTAAAGATAAATCGAAGTAACGAAAAGTCTTCTAAACAAGCATTAACATCAAGACGAAACGCCACATTCACAAAAAGAAAATAAGTGAGTTCTAATCCAACCGAAAAAAATATCTGAAGTGGTTACCTATTTATCTTTTACGTTATCAAAAGGTAGCTTTCTCAAAGGTTCTCGTATGTATTCAGGTGACCTGAACTGAATAAATACTTTTTTTACTATTTTTCAGTTTTTTAATAGGCAGACATTTGACCGCAATCTTACCTGATGGTAAGCGACGATGCGATCGAGGATGTGATATGTCTGTCTAGAAAGAAGCAGCCTATTCTTTTCAAATTCAAATTAAAAAAATAAGTTTGTGAGAGGCAAATAATGATGTGGTTTTTTATTTTAATCTATTATGATAAGATAAATGTTTGTCAAAGAATGAGAATATCTGCGTATTTTTAACAGGCAGACATGTGACCTTAATCTTAATTGATGGTAACGATGTGGCTAAGGATGGGTCATGTCTTACTATAACAGCCTACACAGAAAAAAACATATTGGTTAACAGTAACTAAAATTTGACTACTAGTAGACCGTAATCTAGTGACTTGAACTACTGGTTATCTAACCAGTAGTTCAAGTCACTAGATTACGTACTAAAATTGACTTCCCTACAACGAAACTACAACTAACAAAACTTGTTTGGTTGATCCTTTTTTTCAGTGTATTTACTCTTTCTTTGTTATTTTTGCCTAACTTTTAAGAAGTAGACAGCCATAGGACAAAATTTTAAGCAGGGTGGTTGTACACAAATATGCGTAAAGAAACTGTCGGTTCGGCATTATTTGTTGATCAACAAAGACGACCAAAATTAATTACTGCACTTGTTTAGCTTCATTCGTTTGTGCCGATCGAGTTGTTCATTCAGGAGTAGACATCATTATCATAAGCTTTGCTGAATAACACTGTTGCCCAGGCTAGGGTATACCTTAGCCCGGGCAACATATATGTAAGATATAACCGGGCAACATAGATACATATATGTAAGAGGAACTCGAGTTGCTTTTCTATGAAAAAACATAACGATTCTTTGTATTAGAATTTGAATAAGTAGGTCTACCTGTTGCCGTTATTAGTATCTAACAAAAAACGACAAAAAAACACGTTTGTTGTATAGGAGTCTCACTATATTGTTCTGTTTTTAGTTTTGTTTGGAACTGAACCCTAAAGATGAGATTATTATTGACAGTAAAATTAAAATAACATGGCAGAATAAATAATAATAATGTCCTCCTAACCGAATTTCGACTACAGTGGCCAATCTCAACAGAGATAAGCCGACTGCGCGGGAGATATTATAGTGCACAAGTGTGTGCGCAATACACAGGTGCACACTCTATTCCTTCACTCTAAAAAAATAAAAATAAATACTAGTACTACAATAACATTAAAGACAAAAACCCATCACAAAAAAAAAAACTTTGTTAAGTTATTATTTTATTCCCAAATGACGGCAGCTATTGATGCATAAGTAACTCGGCGTTGATTCTTCAGTAGGTACAAGTAGATAAGTATAGCCTATACCGTGTAGGTTAAAAGATCTAGGCTGGTATCGATAGTTGTTCGTAATGTATTCTATCGAATCTAGCACCTCACTAGTACAATAAGCTTCTTGAGAACGTCCTAACATTTTTGGAACCAGTGTGGTAGACTACCGAGAATTTCGGCTTTATTTTAATTTGTTCTATATAAACAGTTGTATTATTCAGTGTAATTAATATTTTAATAGTTCATGTTAGGCTTTAGACTGAAACCTGTCTGGCGGTATTGATTTTAGGTAAATACCTAAAATTTACGTAAAAATTTACGAAAGATAACTGTGTACTTAAAGTTTGTTGTAGAGTTGTGTTTGCATTAATACGAGTAAGAAGGCCCCTAAATATAATAGACTAGCTGTTGCCCGCGACTTCGCCCGCGTAAACTACTATTTCTGTATCCCACAGGAACTGTGTTTTTTTTTTCGGGATAAAAAGTAGCCTATATGTTATTCCAGACTATAATCTATCTCTGTGCCAAATTTCAACTATATCCGTTCAGTAGTTTTTGCGTGAAGAAGTAACAAACATACACACTCACACACTCACAAATTTTCGCATTTATAATATTAGTGGGATAGTGGGATAAGAAAACATGTTACATAAGTGTCATAAGGTCATATTTTTTGACGTATTTTTGCCTTCAAAAGTACCTCCAATACCAGTCCCATACTGCAGAGACAAGATTTTTTGATACGAGTATACTCTTAAATTGAGACTGACTGACATTACAGAATGAAAAAAAAAATTCGTCTCTACCTTGTCGTGAAATATATGTTAACACGTTGTTTAAATATCTAGTGTGTGTATTTATTGTAATAAGTAAGTATACCATAAGTGGTCGTAAAATTTATAGCAATCACCTCTGAAAGATATTTTATACCCTGTACGTACCGTCAATACGCCAATAGTTAGGTCATAAATTCATGTAACTATGACTGATAATTACAAAACAATACTGTTGTCAAATTTGTTATGAGACGGATATATAAACAGAGTTAGACAATAGACAAAATGTCGCAAGTCAAAGGTAGCATTGTGAAAATTAGCATAATAATAAACAAACATTTTAAACAGGATAAGAAAAAATATGGCTGGTTCAAGAACAACTAGGCTTCATGATTTTAGAACGAACTTCGTACGGCTGCAATAAATCATTTAGAATACAGCAGCATGTCAGGTTACCCATGTGAACAACGAAAAAATATTTTATTACGTAGGGAATAGAGGCGGTCTCAAGGTCAAATTGGGGTAGTAAATTATTTTTTAGTCCTGTTTTAGCTCTGTTGCCTCAATCTGACAAAATATCCCAAATAATATTGAACTCTTATGTATTGGTTGCTGCTAGTGGCGTGAGAAATCATGGTAGGTTGATGTGCCTACGAGTAATTACTTCCTAAGATAAAACTACCGACTATCCATAAGTCCAGGACCTACTATCAGGACTCCCGCAGGTGGACCTTCTAAATAAGCTAATCCAGACTTGTGCAAGTGGGCTTTCAACTCAGATAATAGGCCTTGAATAAGTCCAGATTAGCTAATCCGGACGTACGCAAGTGGGCCTTAGGTACATACCTACCAAACAAACAAACAACATGTACGGGGAACGAACCACGCGTTATCTGGTACCGCGCTTTATTAACGAGATACCCCCCGAACAAAACTTAACCACAGAATAAGTACTAGTACTCCGTACAGAAGTATGACTTTGCAATGAAATTCAAAGAAATATCTATATATGGTGTAATTCAGTGCTTGAGTCAGAAAGTACATTTTCGTGTAGACACCTACAGAAATACATTGCAAGATAATTTCATTCTTATAACTCTGGAATATGATTCATAATACATTAAACCTAGTCAGTGACGTACTATAACGCAACGCGATAGGGTTGACTGCCACAAGAAGCTACTTACGCCATCTAGCGCATCTTTCTAGGACTTTATTCACGCTCGTCCAACCAGCAACCTAGTGTCGCGCACCGCCGGTGAATAAAACGCGGGAGCGTGTCGCTGCCGGCTAGCGACACCCAACTTGTTTAGTCCCTTACTACGTAGGTACGTTTTTGCTACCTACGCGGGAAGATACACAGGCCTGACTTAACAAAAAAGAATATCAAAACGAAACTTAAATCCTTTTACTTAATATAACAGAATGCACCTGCAACATTTCTGTTATTAATTTTAACGAGAGTTACCTAATGCTAATTAACGAAGCTACATTAGCTATTTAATTAATAATGTCAATTTGTGTTAGCTATATATTGTATTAAATATTATTAGAGATGTAAGACTGATGCGGCATTGCAGACAAACCTCAGTGGTTTTTGTCAATGTCTATTAAAATGCTACATTAGTTTAAGTTTTTTAAATGCTAAATAAATGAAAAAAAAACCTAAAATTAAAAAAAGTGATTTTATTCTTTCTTCTTCTCTAAGTAATAAATCGAATTCGTAGTATGTACCCACCAACAATTTTAAGGCGCGGCAATTTTTTAAAGTGTTTATATAACCCTAATACTGTATCACTTCATAAAACATTTTCGTTAAATTAAAATTTATTAAACAAGTATAATGATCGCCTCCTGACCTTCCGATTATCGCGAAGTGTTGCCAGTTCATCTCCGGTTTTGTAAACACGCATCTAATAACACCAAAACTGGGCCAGAAATGTAGATCATTTCAATAGGGTTGTCAAATATTCGGGATGATCTAGGAACAAGTTCACTCGGTTAATGTCTTCTTCCTTTAAGAGGGTGAATATGGCTATCAATGGCTACAACTCTTACTATGGAGTCATGATCGAAATATAGAAAAACAGGTCCTTCATACAAATAATCCGGCTACCCCGATGACAATGTATGAAAAGCCAACTTTTTTTTTTACGATTTCGATGTTAGGGGGGGGGGGGGGTGTAGAGGATAATATGTCTGTTTACACTAACACCATGTATCTTCGTTTTTTTATTTAAAATGATAGTACGGTTCGAAAGTCTAAAGAAAAAAAATACCTTAAAGTAAGTGAACTATTGTCTTTTTTCATTAGCGAAAAACAACTTCTTCCTAGGGCTTGTATGAAGAAGTCGCTTTTGGCTATTGCAATGGTTGTTTAACACATACAAATACAGGTCTTGACGCGATATCAACAAATTTGAAGGTAAAAATGTTTACCTTCAAATTTAGCCCGAGACCACGGGCGCTGCAACGCATTCGAAACGTCGGGCTGAGTTTGAAGGTAAACATTTTTACCTTCAAACTTGTTCGATATCGCGTCAAGACCTGTATTTGTATATGTTATGAGTGAAAATCGCAAATCTTTAAAAGTGACAATAGATGTTTCAATTATGCATCTTTCAAATGTTAGTAAACCTGTACTCTTTGTGATGTGGCATAAACTGCAAATATTTGATATGTGCTATTTTAATCGACAAACATTTTGAATGGAATATTTTATTCCGGTTTGTTGGCCGCTGCGATAAACACATGACCTTATTACGACCCAGTCTCTGGCTGATAAAAAGGTCTATCCCAGAGATAAAGTTTTAATTATTTATTTGCTTTTTTAATAGCCGCTTTATTTGGGTTCTTTTTTATGACGTATTTTTTTTGTTTTACGCCTTAAATAGGGTTATTAGACATTTTTGTGTGAAATAATAAACAACTAATATTTACACGTATAATAATGTCGACGTTTTATTATTACGGTTCCGTACCTCTAAAGGAAAATAGGAACTCTTATAGGATCACTTTGTTGTCCGTCTGTCCATCTGTCCGTTTGTTTGTCAAGACCCCTTCTTATTACGATTCCTAGTAGGTAGGACCTATTCTCACCCAGTTTTTAAAAAAACAACGGTCACCACAATACAATAAATATTTTCAACGCTTTGTCAATCCAAACTTTTCCTGTGAACTCTTACCTCATCTCATCTCAACTCATCTGCTGATGTCTAACTGCCGCACTCAGAGAGGTCAATTTATCTATAATTCAAGTCTCGTTCTGTCACTTTCTTTGTCAATGAAATAGTAAAGGACGGCATAAGATTTAATGAAGGATTAACCTTAATTTATATCTTTAAGTATGTTAGTAAGTCTAATAATATCTGTAAATCAACCACTTTATACGCGTTTATCAAAGAGTTTATTGGCACTTTAATTAAAGCGATTCATATCAATAGGTTGTTGTTAGTGAGACTAAATTTAGATTTGTTTGCCTCGTCCAACACGTACTGAGCTATTTGTGGAATCGAAAACATACATCTACTCTATTGCTGCATATAACTGCCGTCTTTGTCTATAACAGTAGAATTTGCAATCCCACTAATCCCACTAATATTATAAATGCGAAAGTTTGTGAGTGTGTGAGTGTGTATGTTTGCTACTTCTTTACGCAAAAACTACTGAACGGATATGGATGAAATTTAGCACAAAGATAGAATATAGTCTGGAATAACATATAGGCTTCTTTTTATCCCGAAAAAAAACAGTTCCTGTAGGATACAGAAATAGTAGTTTACGCGGGCGAAGTCGCAGGCAACAGCTAGTTATTAATAAAGTTAAACTAAATAATAATAATGCCAAAAATTAAGTGATATAAGCCGAAAAAGCTATGCTGTCAGTTCTGACATTTGAATAATGGTAGTTCAACTTTCATCTTTCCATGTGATAAGCTACAAGATAATAACCAGCATTTTTCTATAATTCATTAATAAAATGCAGGTTTCATGGTTTTTATAAAAAAAAATTGATGTTTCATAAATCAGGTACTTTGTTGGCTTTTTTGAAAATTTTACAACATATTTTTTGAAAATATTATTTTTAATGACTAAAGCAGATATTCCTACACAGATGTCTCAATTGATCTTGTAATCAGATCAAATCTAATTTTTTACTTTCAAAGATTTAGATTAAATTTAGTATTAACTAGTTTGTTAAGTTAATGGTATTTCTTAGGTGAATTTTTATCACTTAAACACAATAATTTATGGTAAAGCTTTTTCTTCACAGGTGTTTCACTGTTCCCTAAATTGTTGTAAGTTTAGGAGCATAAAAATTAAAGAATTTATTTAATTAAGATAATTTACTACAAATTCATACAGGGTGTTCATATATTCACACGATACTTTAGTCACGAAATCAAAACTTTAACGCCTTGCCAAACTTATTATATGCTTCGTTTATAGTATTAATTAGGGCAAAATATTCGCAGACCATAATCTCTTGTTGACGACAAGCCAATTAATCAGTGTGATGGACTGGCGAGCGTTTGTTTTGCTTGTTACAACTTTTTGATCCGCCATTTTTGAGGTATTTTTGGCGAAGGCAAGCGCGTAAGCGGTCTAAAATTAGATCGGTTGTCTAGTCTTTAAAAAAACATTGTAGTTCCAGAATATAGAGATTGATTGAGATTATGAAAAGGGCTAACAGTTTAGTTTTTAATCCGGAATTATTTTTTGATCCGCCATTTTTGAAGTATTTTTGGCACGGACAAGCGCGTAAGCGGTTTTAAATTAGATCGGTTGTCTAGTCTTTAAAAAACATTGTTTATCCAGAATATGGAGATAGATTGAGATCATGGAAAGTACTACATAATAGTTTTTAATCAGGAATTCATTTTTTAAAGGGATGAAAAGGGATAATTTAATTAGTACGAACATACCGAAAATTTTTGAGCACACTTTGTGGGTTGATAAATAAAGTTGATAAATGTCTTGATTTACAAAGTATCAAAAATAACATGTCTAATACCTAGAATTGTTATCAAAATCAAATAAGATACATTCTGATATTTGATTGCTACATCAATGTGATTCATTTAAATGCCCATCTGTCTACCAGTTACATTTAATAGATATCATTTGTAAATGGGCCTATTTTCAGTACTATTACCATTTATTCTGCGGTTTGTCTGTTAGTTGGTAGAACTAAACGTTGCATTAGACCACAAAACGAATTAACTGTAAATTGGTATTTTGGTAACCATTAACATTGTTTTCTAAATTGTTTTTTAAACCAAAAAACACACATTTGGTGGTAGAGCATGGAATTAACGTAAATGTTACGTAGATTGAAATATCTTGGCTTTAAACAAACAGAACCCCTGTATATGACACCCTGTATGATATAATTTGATAGCTGGACGTCGTCCGCAGACGTCACGTTACTGCGACGTAATCATGTGACATGCCGTACGCAGAATGCGGGATTTGACATTTTATCAATATCCCATTAATAGTTTCACTATGTTAAATAATAGCAAATAAGAGTCTTGGACAACCAAGACTCTTGCTATTATTTGCAATGGAACAATCAATCCATCCAACAATGGAGTTGTCGTATAGAGGACTAGTCGTATAGTAGACTTTTTCATTCTGTTGCCAATGCATAATTATCTAGTTTTAAATTATGTGAAAAATACAAATTACCCATATTTACAACAATCGAACTAATATAAGTATTATTATATTATTATTATTAGTTATCCGCAAGATAATCAAAGCCTAAAGGGTGCTTCTGGTTGATCTAGGATCATAGGCATTTTGGCTAGAAATTCAGAATTGTTTATTTTCACAAACCGCAAACTTATGATTTAACATAAAGAATAAAAAATGCATGATTACGACTACCACATAGCTAGTTTGTTTTAATTTCTAATTAAGATATCCCTACTCATTTACTTTAAAACACTGAAGGACATCTGTTAATATTCGGTAAAGGGTTATACATTCCACTACACGGATATTAATAGCTCACTAACTCATCAGCTCGGCTCTACATATCCGCAACAATTCAGAAGCTTATTACCAGTCACTCATCCCCAACCCAGGCACTCCAATCCGTCAAGACATTTCGTAGAACGGTTGATTTCTCATTCTGTGTGTGACACACTCTAGATCAACATAGCTGGATTACCATAATAATTCTGGGGCACGCGACGTAAGCAACAGGTACCTAGCACAAAATATAGGTCTTAACAGCATGTCCGCTTTTAATTCTACCACTTATCTTATACCATTAAACAAGCAATTCTTTATATTTATTTATAAATACAAGAATACAAATACAATTCCGCTTCCGACGCAGAATATAATCGCTAATTTCGCACCGGCAAGCATAAGCGTCGTGGCAGAGTGCGTAAAACTTAGGACTAAAGACTCGGTCGGCCAGGTACTATAAGATGAAATTTACAGTACCCCAAAATATGTATAGTATATGTATGTTTATACGTTGGAACCTAAGTTACCGTATAGAGATGGAAATAAACTCAGAGAAAAAGACGAATCGAAATTCTAATCGGAACTCAAAACAAAAGTAACGACTTTTAATAATTAAGATAAAAATAAATTTTCATAAGATGATTTTTAAGATTCGATAATGTATATGTTTTATAATGTTTAAAATACACAGTAAAAATACACGGCTTTTGTAAAAAACGTGTGTCGTGGTTCGCTCAAGAAAAAATATGTATTTATGAAACGAAAGCAGGCTTACTTATCTCACTTACATTATGAGGGTGTGTTCACCCTACTTTTGGACGTATAATGGGTGCATAAATTATCCAAATGTGCCCTAAAACAATTCGGGGAGGAAAGACTGGATATAAGTCATAATTTGTTTGCTGCCGGTTACCATTTCGAGGTTAGGTCGCATGATGAAGCAGTTTCAGTGTGACCGGGGTATTTGGTAAGGGAGAGCTTATTTGGTAACCATTTTAATTGATTACTTAACGGACCCTTCTTTAATCTCCGCCGCAGTCAGGTAAAATTTTGGCGCGGTTTGTAAAAAATATGGAACGAAAAGGTATTGTAAAAATTATGGAACGAAAAGGTATACGGTTGCGGGTTCTAATCACCGGACTTCTAAACCAGGCGGTTGCGGGTTCAAATGACGACCGTCTTGGTGTAGTCGTTCGCGCACCGGACTTCTAAACCAGGCGGTTGCGGGTTCGAATCCCGCAAGGGGCAAATGTTTGTGTGATGAGCACGAGCATTTGTACCTAAGTCATGGACGTTAATATGTATTTAAGTATTTCTATCCGTTATACTAGTCACCATAGCACAAGCTCACGCTTAGTTTGGGGCTAGGTAATTGGTGTAAAAAAAAAAAAATGTTAGACGGTAAATCGAACACATCGATTATGATACTACAACACTATAGTCTGACTTATCTGAGACGTCGGGTACAGGGGTACAGGGATGCGGGGGAAAACGAGAATAGGGATTTGATTGGGGGATTTGAATTTGGAACAGAACGCGAATTTCGAATTTTAAAATTCACAAGCGCTCGCACCGCTTAGGAACCCCTCGTCTACTGCCACACCCCGGTTCTGCGCAGGAGATGTCTTAGATAAGCGATCAGACTATAGTATGCACTAGGCGTAATAAAAATTCCTACCGAATTTTTAGCTATGGCAGCCAATACTAACAGCGATTTAGTACGCAAGAGATATCATAGTGCACTTGTGTGAATACACAGGTGCACTCTCTGTTCGATCACTCTCATAGTAAAACGGTAATCTAAAAAGAATCGGCATAACGTGCTTTCCGAGGAACGTGGGTGTTAACTTCCTTACTCCGGACCTGCTTTAGAGTTATTAAAAAGCCCAACCCGGGACCAGAATTCCGGACCTAGTGGATACAAGCCAGCGTGCCGACCACTAGACGAATGAAGTAGCCATGAGACTGCCTCGTTAACAGAACCTATCAGATACTACAAAATAGCTTTTTCTTACAGCTAAAAATAATAATAAAAAATGTTTCAACAAACACACCAATTACCAAGGATAACGGATAGACTTACTTATACGTTTATACATCCATGACTCGGGGACATGCTCGTGCTCATCACCCAAACATTTGCCGCTTGCGGGGTTCGAACCCGCGACCTCTGGTTTTGTAGTCCGAAGCGCGGACCTACACCAAGACGGTCACAAAGCTATCCGTATGCCAAAAATAGCGGTGACAAATCATCCTATTGTACTCTGAATTCTAAATCTATACTTAATATAATAAAGAGGAAAGATTTGTTTGTTTGTTTGTTTGTTTATTTGCATCGAATAGGCTCCGAAACTACTGGACCGAATTAAATGAAATTTGGCACAGAGATAGTTTGAGACACTGGGAAGGACAAAGGCTACTTTTTGTAGCGATATAAAATCATATGGAGAGTGAAATGGAGGATGAAAATTTATATGGAAAATCCGGGACTTTTGGCGCGGGCGAAGTCGCGGGGAACTGCTAGTTCCTAAAATAAAGCAGTTATTTTAAGCCCCCGTCAACCATCTGACACAGCGCTTAAATTCGGATTGTCCATTTAACAACTTTTGAGTACCCACCGCTCTCCCTAAATGTGGGAAAGTTTGGACTCAATGATTATACACAGTCTTTACTTGAATGTATAATGAGGCAGAATGTCGTTTAACCTGCAGTTGAAAGGGAAGTTTACTTCGAGCAGGCCTGTGTATCTCCCCGCGGAGGTAGCAAAAACGTACCTACGCGCGGCGCACCTACGTAGGTGCTAAAACAAGTTGCGTGACGCTACCGGCCAGAGCCACGCCCGCGCGTTTTATTCACCGGCGGCCGTGCGGCTACGTTGCTGGCTGGACGAGAATGAATAAAGTACTAGAAAGAGGCGCTAGATGGCTTTAGAAGCTTCTCGTAGCAGTCAACCCTATCGCGTCGCGTGATATTACGTCACTGAATAGGTTTAGTGTATTATGAATCATATTCCAGAGCAATAAGTATGAAATTATCTTGCAATGGATTTTTGTAGGTGTCTACACGAAAATGGGCTTGACTCTGAGGCGAACTAAATTACGCCATATTGTTGACGACATTGAGTAGACATTTCTTTGAATACAATTGCTAAGTCATACTTCTGTACGAAGTACTAGTATTCTGTGCTTCGAGGTTAATTGTCAAAATTAGTCACTTTTATGTGGGTGATGCGGTTTAAAATTTTGCCTTCGATGCTTAAGTATATAAGGTACTAGAAAAACGCACAGCTAAGTTGTGGAACTCACTATCCGCTTTGTTTTTTCTAACGGATTACAACCCAAAAACCTTCAAAGTCAGAGTGAACAGGCTTCTTCTGGGTGAGCTCGCTCCACCATCGACTCTGTCTACGCCACATCTGGCTTAGCCTAGAGTCAAGAGAAAACCCATTTTATTGAATTAATTTAAAAAAAATCTGTAGCTTGTATCTTCCGTGCAAAATGGTTATTGATAAAGAGTCGTGTTTTCAGAGAGTTTTTCGATCCTACTACTACTGTCGTGTCAATTGTAGTGACCGATATCTCGAATTCTCGATACTATTCCAGTACTAATAAATAAGCTTAATATACAACACTATCTTCTGTAACGAGTTGTTCGGCCATAACCATTATCATATTTAATCAAAGCTGTGGTTATACAAAGAAAGATGCAGTAGCCTTAGCGCAGATACATATTTCAATTAAAAAAAAATTGATAACTTTTTTTATATTTATTTTTCAAAACGCATGCAACCTTATGGGCACACACACCTTACTTTGTAAAATGTAGGTTATTATTGACTCCTCCCATCCTGCTCTCTCAAACCTACATCTTAACTTGAGCGAGAACGACGCAGGGTTTCAAAAAGGGAACAAATGAACTGTTTACAGGCTTTCATTCAAACAAATTCGTAATACGCATTCTGTTTAGCTTTCTATTGTAACCAAGAGCTATCGACCGCTACAAACGGCAAGTCGACCTTGAGTTATTATGTAACTTTACGCTCTGTTTGTCTTGTTATTGATGCTTTTATCGATAATCTATTCACTTAGCAGTACTTTAAATTAGAGCTCTTGTTTCGATAAAATAACGGTTTATAAAACGTGTATCTTAAACGCAAACTTAATTTTTTAAGGAGTGATTAAAGTACCTACTTAGTCCGTGGCCTCAAGTGTCTTATATTGGTCCGTGTCCTCTAGTGTATTTTATTGGTCCGTGGCTTCTAGTGTCTTACTTGTTCCGAGGCCCCTAGTGTCTTATATTGGTCCGTGGCACCTAGTATCTTACTTGGTCCGTGGTACCTAGTGTCTTATATTGATCCGTGTCCCCTAGTGTCTTATATTGGTCCGTGTCCTCTGGTGTCTTTTATTGGTCCGTGGCTACTAGTGTCTTACTTGGTTCGTGGCCACTAATGTCTTATATTGGTACGTGGCCCCTAGTGTCTTATATCAGTCTGTAGCCCCTTGTGTGGGATCATTGTCTGATCGCAATATTCTGTCAGAACATAACAAACAATCCTTTGAATATCAGGTTTTGTGTTTCAAGGATTTAAATCAGCCTATTTCTTAATGCCACATGAATTCAGATCTACTATCATGCATACCTACTCTCAAGGGTATTGAACCATGAGTCAGCTGCATTCAGTCCGTTGATTCGCTGAAGAGAATGCATTGACCCAACAGCTGTCTAATGTCGCAAATATCTGCGGATCAATTATTCTACTTAAAGCGCATTGCTCGGTTGTGAAACTATAAAACTAGATAGAGAAATGTGTCGCCTGAAGAATGGAGTTAGTTGTATTGTAACGACGGAAAACGATTAATTTTATAATTAACACTTAATTCAGGACAGGAATAATAATGTAACATAATTGGTATGGCCCACAGAGGAGGATCATGTGACGCAAAAAATGAGAGAGTATGTATATGTGAATGGCTGGAGAAGCCGCTGCCATGGGTAGAGATTGGTGGACTTGGGTGGACTATACAAGAATGACTGTGCAGGGAATGACTGACACATTGACGTGTGATAAGACTGTAGTGAAGAGAAAAACATACTGAGTCGACCCAGATGGATGAACGTGAATGATGATGGTAAAGACAATTGTTTTTCAACCTTTGTGTCGCGACTCACTGGGGGGCCGCAAAGCCTCTATGGGGCAATCAAATTGAATTTCGCTCACAAAAAATAATCTACTGTGTCATCCGGTGGGACACGAACCCACGTCTCTTCGCTATCCGGGCGAATGCTAGACGAATACTTGTAAGTGCTTGCTACGCCAGTGAGCCAGCGTTCGATTTTATCAATACTTGGGGAATGTATCCGCATGTATCCGATGGAAATATTTTTACAAATATTTGACCATCAGTTAAGATGAAATCAGCTTAACTTATAATTATTTTTATAACTTAAGCAATTTTTTTGCAAGTTTTTACAAAATCATACAAAATTAATACAAAATTAATCGACTGTGTCATCCGGTGGGACATTCATTTGACTCTATGGGGCAGTTGCAGGGTATCGCAAAGCCTCAGTGAAATATACAAACACAAAAAAAATCAAAATTCCATGGAAGCGTTATGTGAAATAATAAAATACACGCGAAAGGTAGGAGCTCGCGAAATATGAAAATCAAAGGAGTCATACCATGAAAAAGGTTGAAAAACACTAGTGTAGACCATTTCAAACTTTTGTGGGGTTTCAACACTTTCCTAAATGTGAAAAGCAGTTTTCATACTTTGTCGGTACAGATAATATAGTCGGTCTATTGTTTTAAAATTACTAGGGACGTTACATATAGTTCCTTAAATTCAAACAAATTGTAAAAACAAAAATCTCGGCCAAGTGCGAGTCGGACTCGCGCGCGAAGGGTTCCGTACCATTAACTTAAAACATTAGACAGTATAGGCAAAAAAGTATATATTTTATTTTATTTATAATTTCAAAAGTATTCATCACAGAGAGAGAGTTTCCGCGCCTGTTTCTTTACGTGAGTGATTTGAAGTTTAGGTCCAAGACTTTAGGAATTACAGGGGGGGGGCGTGTAAACGACTTTGGCGGGCTATATCTCGCAAATAGTATAGCTGATAAAAAAGTGTTGTATGGAAATCCTACCTTATTTTCATATTCCTTTTTAACAATTCCCCACACAAGGGGGTGCACTCAAAAAAATAATTCACCCCACCTTTACATGTATGGGAGGTACCCTTAAAAAGGAGAAATTTACATTTTTTGTATTTTTAAAAATGAGATCTATATGTGATGTATCCTCGAACCAAGTTACATGCAAATCAGTCCATAAACGCAGAAGATATTCTGCTGTGACAGACTAGTACGGACGGACTGAACAATCTTGTAAGGGTTCCTTGTCGGACTTCGGAACCCTAAAAACAATGACCATATGTAAATACTTGATTTGTCTGACTTACATGTATTAAAAATCTGTTTGCTACAGTTTACTCCAGCTACAATCCTGGTTATACGGCAAAAAAACACTGCGCAAGCGCCGTTTCCCTATCAAAATCGAAAGAACAAGCAGCAAAACAATTGATTTCTCCGTGCGATTGAAGAATAATTAACTGCGACGGCCATAATCAGAATTACGCCAGACGCATGCGCCGAAGCAAGACGCCGATAAGCACCACGTGGTAGGTATAATGCAGCAAATCAAGCTTAATACTGCGGGATCTTATGCAGTTGTAATAGGGGAGAATGTGCAATGAAAATGAAAAGACTGATCAGCTGGCGACTGAACAACGAAAGTGCCCATGCGCGTCTAAGTGATCGCGCCGTGACGTCATAAGATGCGCGCGGGTCGCTCGTGTGACACACGGTTATGAAGAACGATAAACTATTAATTAATTTGCCAGTAACCCATGCTGAATATTCATAGATGATCTTGTTAAAAATATTGTTATCAAGACAATTTACAATATTGTCTTCGACTACCAACTTTCAAAAGACATTGCTAGTTTTACTTGATATTCGTTATTTTGTCACAGAATATACAAAATAGTTATTGTGGACAATTTTGTGCGATAGTAAATTTTTGATTAAACAATTAAACATAATCATTGAAAAAACAAAAGATTCGACTGCAAAAAATATTATATTTTTGAAATAGTCTTTTAACTGGCTTTCATTTGATACCCATATTGCTATGATAAGGAAAAAACCAACTCCAAGGTGTTAAGGCCTGCCATACATAATTACATACTCTTGAAAGACATAACCCTCCTAGCTTGGTCGGGTAAAAAGAGTGATTTTTCATACCTAAAGTGAAAGTACTGTGTATCCTACTAACAAATCGATTAAATATATTTCATGGCTACTCTGGAACGGATGCATTGCGAAATCGTTGTACCATCAAAATAAATATTATTAGTAAATCAAAGATTTGAACTGACCGTTTATACGGTGCCAATGTTAACTTGACTAGAAAATTGACTTAACTAAAAACTTTTGTAACTACATAGCTTTACAGTAATTTTGAAAAAACTTTATAATATCATTTTCTTAATACAAATACTCACTTAGCTTTTATTCTGTTCGTCTACTATAATTACAGTTTCACAAGCGAAAATCCGAAATCACGTAACAATCTAATTTCAAAAGAATATTTCCCTTACACAAAGTATTAGTCCCGAGAGACAAAATGGATGTACGCAACGCGAAAGTTAAAAACGAAACTCGGACAATTCTTAACGATAACGTTGTTTGCGAATCCCAAGTTCGCAAAAGTCCGTTGCGACGAGGAACAAAAATTTAATTTTACGAAAAAAATGTAGTTAAAGGTTGATACTTTCTTCTTGTTCCTTAAGGCAGGAGCGCGGAAAGTGAGGAAATTGCCATTTTCTTTTTCGTTACAGGAAATAAATATTGTTACGGTTGCCGTCACATTGCGTAATAGTTATTTTTTTGTTCTGTCAGGTTATATTAGCCGACTAAAACCAAAGCAGATTGTTCTCACTTTTCAAAATTGATAAAAAATTAAATTCTTAATATTTCACAGGCGGCTAATTATTTGGCAGCATTAACTTTAAACGACAGGACGTCATGGTAAACGCTTCTGTGTCTTATGCTGTTATCATAGGGGCAGTTTTTCAACAAAAATGTAGTCTTATGTGTTGCTCACTGTACATTAACATGAGGATACAGGGAGTCCTCCTAGCTAAACAATCTTATTTATTAATAAATTTCATTTATTTTAATGATCACCGTGATCTAATGTCATAGGTTAGGACCCGTCTTCACAATTTTTTAACAGCCGGTTAACTTCGAGCCTCGACTGATGGTTAATTCGACAGAATTCCCTTACAAGATATGTCAAATAATGCTAAACCAAAAAGCTTTAAAAATTAAACATGTGTTGGTGAACTTCAGGGTAAAGTTGGTAGTGATAGTAGGTATTCCTTGCACACTAAAAAAACAAAAATCGCAGCTTTGTAAGTAATATCATATGTACGTAGGATTGTACATGACAAGTTGTTAGACGCCATTTTCTATAGTGTTGGCATCTATGAGTTCCCGGGTTACAATTATCAGCTACGTGTTTTAAATTGTTCTTTCTTCAGTAGAAATTAATGATTAGATTCCTTAAACGAATTATGATTTTTTTTATACTGTTGTCAATAAATTTACTTATCTTGGATGTCATGTTTTCTGTAGGCCTATAATTGCCTAACCATGTTGCAATAGCCATATCTTTCAGTAAAAAAAAACTTCCAAAATGACGTCTGCAAAGCAATGATATCTTTCAAAGTAAAGAGTAAATTTATGTCAGTTGGTAAGGCTTTGAAATGGCAATAGTATCTACATATTGACATAGTTTGTTTCGTTTATCTTTTGAACTAACCACAGCTATAAATAAAAACACGAAAATAGTTGCTATTTTGCTAATAAGTAATTAAGTTTGTTTTTTTCGCGGCCAAGTTTTTTCCAAATTAAATAAAACAAAACAAATTATTAGTTTTAAGTGGTAGGCTTTCTGAACGGTGCAACAGTGTGTCCCATCTCGCGCGCTGTCAACCACACGTCAACCAATGAGACGTGGTTACGCAACGCACAACCGGTTGGATTTGTCGCGAAATTGCAAACCGGTTGCTATGTAGAGCGAACCAGCTGGTTTGTCCCACTACTGGTGTGTTGTCACACTAATGATATCGATTTATTACTGTAATCTTGATCATACTGACGTATTAGTAGGAAGTAAGTGTTAGTTTTGTTACTTAAGTGTTTTTTTACCTATACGAGGCAGGTATGGAAGTTTTAAGTGGGGTAAGATGCCTTAGGACTATGATCACGAAAAGTTTAAAGATTATTTATAAACCACGAGATAAACCTTTTTATTTGATTTTCATTAAATGCACATGCGTGTCAGTTTGTGTAGATAGGTACTAGAATTGATTTTTATATTTGATTATACCTACTAAGTAAAAGTTTGTCAAACCAAATAACAAAATATTTATTATTTTTACACAAATGCCGTCTTCCCGAAGACAATGCGGGAAAGAGTCAAGAGATGGCTAGGAACCAATCTTTCAGAATGCTAAGAGCGAAATACATAGAGTACTAAGTATGCTTGATTTCCTCTTGAACTCCTCATTAACTTACCTACAATAAGTCGCGTGACTAAAATTGCAATTGCTAATTAATAATTATGTTCTGCTATCAATAAGGTTGCAAAACAATAGTGATGAGCTATATTTCCTGGTTTAAGAAGAAATGCTTAGGAAAATTCTTAGAATAAATATTTTTAATAGGCAGTAAGGAGTCGGTATGCATTGACTCCCTGACCTGGGTGCTTCACGTGAGGGCTCAATGATTCTCGAGGATTGATTCTTGGGTAAGGAAAACCTTAGATGGGAAAGGTATCTCGTTTTGGTTCTGCATGAAGCCCTTTGGATGTATTCTGCATACAACCGATCACTTGAACAATTAGCAGGGGTGGCCTATGTGCAGTGGACTTCCTTGGTTAGGAACTTTGTTTGGGACTTCATTATTCTAGGGTGCACTAACTCCGATCAAGGTCCGACTCCTACGGTGACTGCCCATACAAAATACGTGAAATAATGCTAAACCTAAAGCTGATCAAAACTTAAACGTATGTTGATGAACTCCAAGCTGAGTTGAGCAATATACGAAAATGACGTGTCTAAAAATTATCAATGTCGACAAGTGTGAAACACAAATTAGTTCTATATTAACTTACGATAAACAAATGAAATACGCCCGGTATTTCAAAGACCAGCACCACAGTTGCTATTTACCTACAAATTCCGCGGTCTAGTGGCTTCATGATGCTGCAATCTGTTAGGTCCCGGGTTCGATCTCCGGTAGGGTCAATTTAGTAAATCATAGTTTCTATATCGTCTCGCGTCTGTGTGTTGTAGTACGCGCGTTGTTTTTGATTTCCACAACGCAGGTGTCGTGTACGAATATATTTCTTTAATTCCTTACGCTATGCACATACTTTGCTCATGCGGACCGCTTATAAGCAAAAGAAGTATCCATTTAGGGCAGCATATGATGCAACCGGAAAAAATAACAGAACTTACTCCCCGAAAAATCTGGCGATTCCTGGATATAAGTAGTGAGCTATAATCAAAAGGACTACTGCAATAGACCAATCACTGATCAAGCTGGCTTGTACTTGACCCTAATTATCAATAATAAATACGTTTATGCAAACAGTCGTTAGTCGAACACTTTACAGCGTCTGTGGTCACAGGTAGACATTGGTTGACAGGTACACAGATGCTGTAAAGTGTCCGAAACGTCAGGTTTTAAATAAATCGCGAAGTAATCCGTAAAATTGTGTGTTAACTATTTTTATTTACCCTGAAGCAACAGATTTATTTTTTTAAATTTTACACGATTTTTAGAAGCATCTTGCAAGATCTGTCCCGTATTTTAACAATTCAATACCTTGTCCTACCCTCAAGAGACCGCTCGAACCCACTACCCTATTCAATAGTGGAGTATTGTGGGGTTGCTCTGGGAATCCGACCGTCTTGATATTGTTCGCTCGAAAATCGGTACAGATAGTGAACCTATAGGTTTAAGATAAGATACCTTTAAGATAAAATACTTTTTTGTTTATGTTGATCGATCAACCATATGGCTGTTTCATTGCGTAGTCGTATTATGCTGGCTATAACGTTGGTTACTAAATCAAAGAGAGTAACGGAAACCAATATATGCTATTTATACTTAGTTGGATTTTTGTTTTATCGATTTGGTCCATGGTCTTCATTTTGCAAATACTTACATGTTAAAGGAACTAGAAATATATTGAGGTTCATACTTTGAAGTCCCGGGCTCGATCCTTGGTCAGGTCATTATATATATAATAAAAAAAATCGATATCGTCTTGAGTCGGCGCGTTGTGGTACCACCGCTGTTTCTGATTTCCATAACGTAAGTACTTTAGCTTGGAACAGTGTTAATGATGTTGCCCAATATTTAAAGTTAGCCTATATAGATCCCACTGCTGGGCAAAGGCCTGCCACAAGTATGAGGAGGTACGAGCCATAATCCACGCGTGCTCAGTGCGGATTGGCGTAGTTGCCCAATATTTATAAACTTTTAATTGTATTTTTTTGGTTTAAAGTCACAATATTATAAAAAAATACAATCCATAAATCTACACCAACTGAAATCAAGCAAATATTTGACAGCTAAGCGGTTTTTGGGCAAATACTCGATATCTACGGATGACAAAAGAACCCAATAAGAACTGAGTTTATAAATATTTAAATATCCGGTACCTAAACATAGTTGACACAATTCACATACAAAATATGTCAAATAAGAGTTTATCGGTTGTTTAATAATGAAACATGCCCCCCGTTATTCTAAAAACTTAGTACCGGGTTTAAGCCAGGACTAAGCTATTAGCTGGCTAATTAGAAAAACGCTTCACTATTAGGTTATGTCACGAATGAGTCATTATTCCTCTGTTATCGGCTAATATTTAGACCTATTTTAAACCTGGTCTAATTTTTTTGTAATAACACCGGCCATGTTTTGTGGAATTTGACCCGTAGTACGTTTTAATTTGACGCGCAAAGTTTTTATTACATTTCTATAACTGGGTTTACTGAGCTCTATATCTTCACACACAGCACTTTTTCAAATATATTTAGGATCATTCTATCATGAATCTTGCAAAGAAACCAATTTTTCTGATTTCAAGGAATTCTCACTTCGATTCGTTCGTAGCATGTGGGAACTATCAAAGCATCCCCTTGGGAAACCAGCGGATTGAATTTTCTAACACCACCCATCTCTTTTCTACAGAATATTGTGTGACACGCGAACGGGACAGGTAATAAGGTTAAACGCCGAGTGGTGTTAGAGCTTAGGTTATACTCGGTAAATGTTTGAGAAGATTAGATTTAGAATTGTTTATTTAGTGAAGAAAAGTGAGCAATATTATCCCATTGCGAGGTATGTGTAAGATTTGTTAATATCCCCCGCCTAAGGTGGTCAGGTTTTAACCGACTTCAAAAACGGAGGAAGTTCTCAAGTCGACGCATATATACATCATATTTTTTTATGTGTTGCATAACTTTTTACAGAGTAATACGATTTAAATAACTCTTTTTTCTTCGTTTGAATCCTCCTGAGGTGATCCTATTGTCACTAAGTCATCACTAAAAAATAGTGCATAGAAGTGTTATTTGTTCCTTCAACAACAAATAAATAGCTTTTTCCTTTGCAATGTCCCAGAATTTACGCAATATTTGAATTTCCCGTCATTTGTAATGCAAAGATTAAAGAACTAAGCCAATCATAAACTTACTGCAGCTCCTCCTTCAAATCATCATACCAAACCAATCTGGTATGGAATCTTTTTCCAGATATTCCAATATCTTAGACGCAAAGCTAATCCGAGTCTCGAGTGATCCTTGGGGACGCCAGCTGAACCCGACATGTGGCATGCCTTGGCAACTCGGCTCACATGGTTGTGAGAGTATCGGAATACTGGGATACGATTTGACTGATTGCACTTTAAGTTATGATAGCAGAGAATGTGGAATACTCTAGCTGCTTACGTCAAAGATACTTTGGTTTGAAATCAAACAATAAACATGACTATCACCTGATGATATTTCGGTCAAATGTCTGCCTATTAATAAAAAAAGCCATCTGAAATGAATTTATTTTTGTAAGCTCACTTACTGGTAAGTACTTTTAACAAATACGTAATCTGAAAAGAAACTTACGTCAAAGATCCTTAGGTTTAAATTCAAACAATAAACAGGATCCATCACCTGGTGATATTTTTGTATATTATTATGGAAAGCCATGTGAAATTCATTGATCTTTGTAAGCTCTCTTGTTGTTAAAGTACTTTTAACAAATACGGAATGTTAAAAATGTCGTAAATGTCGGATTTCTCATTTACAAATGAATGTCCTACCCAAGGTTTCTATGGGTGTACATACCAAATTACATCTAAATCATATGTTTTTCTTTTAACTGAAACAATATTTTTAAATCATTTTTATCACACTATCTCAGAGACGTCAATTAAAGTTAGTCCTTAGTTAAGTTTCATGCAGTTCTTTTCTATTTCATTGACAAAGAAAGTGTCAGAACGAGGCTTAATTAGAGTATAAATTTCATTGTCGTCTCTGAGCGCGGCATTTAGCCTATTAATAGTCAAAGGTGTTCACTTCATAATTTCTATTCAAAGCCTAGAGTACCAAAGCTACTCCTCACAGTATACATGAGTGGTCCTCCTGAGATCAGTTGTGAATCCCTTGACTCGGCCTCAGTCGATATGTTGAGACTTGAGATCACAGAGGAATGCTTGTCGGCTATCTGACGGTATTTGATTTACTCACGAGTCTTGGCTACATGGTATGCATTCACCAAACTATTCGGCTGTTGAATTTGGGCATCTTCTCCTGCATTTTTAGATGATATATTTTTTATTAGTCGCCAGACATTCCACTGGCCGCAATCTTCAAAATTGTATTAGTTTGACGTGGAGAATAGTTAAACAATGACGAGTTTCTAATTATGCCGAATGTCAATGAAAATTAAAATAGAACATGGTATTATTTGCTAAGTTTCAACAATAGCTAATAATGACAACATGCACACAGGTCATCCAACTCAATCAGGGTACAATTTAAATTATGCGCATACGGTGATGTCATTTCCTATAACGAAAAGTACAGTGAGGATTAAATAGATCGTAGTTACTTGTAATTTCACTTACAAATAATTAAGTCAAAGGAAAGAATATACTTTTTAAAATCATTTTATTAAAAGTACGTAACTGCTATATTTTGCAGAAATTGCAGGTAACCTGTAACCATCACCATAATAAACGGATATGGTAATAGAAACAAGCAATTTGTAATTTGTAATTCATAAATTCCGCACTGTCGCTTACCATCATGAGAGATTGCAGTCAAATGTCTGCCTATTAATAAAAAAATAAAAAGTGTTAGTTTGTTTTAATTGTAGAAAAAAAATTATGATAATTCAATAAACATGAATCAGCAAGACCGAGTTCTATCCAAGAAGCTTCAAAGCTTTTCTGCAAAGCTAGGTATCACCTGAGGCTATACATTTTAAATCTTCAGTACTCGTATATCCGACTCAATCCCTCTACAATCTAAGACTTCTGTATTAGCGACTCAAGTCCACCTTGGTACTTTACACTATTAGCATTACAGTTTTAAAAAAGTGAAATGGCAAAAAACGAAAATATGAACACCGTCTTACAGAGGAGGATATGCGAAGAAAAGAAAGAAAGAAATATTTTTTATTTAATAAAGTAGAAGAGATGCATTCAAAATAAGATGATCTACCGAAAAGACATCCGTACGAAACCTTCGTATTTTGGTTATGCCGCATCGCGTGCGAGAATTTGAAACACAATAACTTTTTTTCAGTTCGACTGTACATAGTGAACGCATGCCGTCATTGCGAGGAAAAGGAAATGGCTGGTCAAGATATAAACGCTATTTATAGCAAAGACACATCGTAAACATGTTATGTGTAAAATAGTGACATAAATATAGCATAACACTGTAGATTATATTACTAATTATCAACAGAGAAGAGAGTTTATAAATGTTGGACAGATTATTTAGTAGTTTGGGTGATTTATAAAGTTCCACTTCACTCCATAAAAAATATCAGGAAAGTCATTATGGTGTCTTTCGTTCTACATACTCACTGTGATGATCAGTCAGGTCATGAATTAGACTTAAACGGAGGAGAAAAGTAATAATTAATAAATATTAGATAGCATCACATACATTGCCCTGATTCCAAAGGAGCTAGCAGGTGTATTATGTAAAACAGGAAAAACCAGTGGTACCACAACATCCAGACCCGAGAAAATATAGAAAACATGTATTTCTATACTGACCGAACCTGGGATCGAAACCGATCCCTCACAGATGACAACCTCTTGAAAACCGGTGGGCGAACCACTCGACTGGTCGTCACTAATTTTGATTGTCGATACCTGAATAGTTTGAGATATAAACTCTATCAAAATTCACTTTAAACCCATGTTATTCTAAATTCTTGAAAACCCCGATATCTCACAACATAAACTGTCATATGCATTCCTGGCTTTGGCAATTCAATTCGAAGGCGTCTCAAGGGCCCGTGTCAGGATGGCGTGCACCTGGCTTTGACGCCGTTTGTGCAATATAGTCTCCATCTTAATACACTACTCACTTGTAAATAAAATCCAGAGATCCTAGTATTTACTTCCATCTAGGAATAAAATCTAAGATCTCCGGACCTGAAATTCAATAAATAAACCGGACAGGGACTCTTTCCTAAACTTGTGCTGTCAGACCTTCCTTCTTTTCAAATTGTACACTTCTTGGCCTATGGGAAATACCCTATAGGTTTTTAAATGGCCGATCTTTGGATTGTGTTAAACTAGAAGCTTAATTTTTCACAGCATTAAGGGACCATAGACATAAATAATTGGTGTTCATTTCAACTTTATACCTCCACGCGTTCCTAAGAATAAGGGTCTTGGTAGACAGAAGGACAGACGGACAACAAAGTGATCCTATAAGAGTCCCTACTTTCTTTATGAGGTACGGAACCCTAAAAAACACCATATGTTGCAATTACACAAGTCATTACCGAATACCGAACGCATTTCTCCGGTTTTTGCTCTATTTTGTAGCAGTACCAACAAACCCACAAAAGCGATAATACACTCGTTAGTATACACATAAACAGTAAGTAAAAATAGCACTCCAGTTCGTATATGTTTGTCTAATATTGATTTTATTGTCCACAGGTACTTAGCCGGATGTATTAGCATACGTAAGCGACACAACACAATATGTACATAATCATGACCGCAACACAAAGTAGTCAGAGTCAGTAGTCCAAGTTCAGGTTTTCAATGTTGAACTTTATTATTCTACATCATAATCATCATTAACAGCTTTAAGAAGTCTACTGCTCCCTTGGATTACTAACGTAATCGTAAAGTTATTACCTATTTAGGCTCACATTAATTTTTTTTTGGTCAGAATTCCAAATCGTCTTTATTGATTTAGTAGTGAAATTATATTATCTAATAGGACAAACTGAGAGATTCTAGATCTAGTACGTAATAAAGAAATAAAAATTAAATTTTTAATGTGATGTTATTTTGAATAAAAAACCAATGTAACGGTGTTTTTAGATAATTGTACCTACTAGATTAACTCGACGAGATCCTCATTTCGGATGACAGCTGAATTATGGATGGATTTAAAATATTTTCTTTTTCTTTTCAGGCTTAATGATTACGTAGTGTACGAGCAAACTCGTAAATTGAACCTCGGGTCACTTTTACTAAGACTCTACTATTCGTGTGTCTGTCTGTCACCGGGCTGTATCCCATAACCCGATGGCTAGGCTGTTGAATTTTTTACATTACTTATTAGAAATACGAAAATAGCTTATATTACGTAGGAAATAGAGGTAGTCTTACCTAAGGTCAAAGTGGGGTAGTCTTCTGATATACTGTGCTGATAATAGACAGTAAACTAAATATTTATCTTTAATTTTAAATATGTTTTATTCCTAAACCTAAAACAATGCACAATAAAAATCTAAATTTTGTGTACCAACCCTAGCGCTCCGACCAGCCGTAGGTTCCAATTTCAAAAATACGGCTGAGTTATACTACTGTATAAAAACAAATCTGTCTATTGTGCTACTGCCTCGCGTACACTGTGAAACAGTCGTCGACTAATGAATAGTACAAGCGTGACCGACGCACATCTCCGGTCAATGACAGTGTTGCCATGCTAACTCGACATTTGCATCATAATAAGCATATTACGTGGACACCGTCTCAGTTTGAATATCAAGGCCACATGGTAATTACATTAGTCCAAGGAGACGCATGTTAAAATACTAACAAAGAAAAGAAAAAATAAATAAAAAAAAATCTTTTTATAAGCTTTTGGCTTGAGCCACTGATATTGTATAGTAAGCCTGTAATAGATCACTCAGTGCCTCCTCAAGATTTTGTGAAAGCTTGTTTTTTTGTATTGGTCAAACATTTAAACATACCTACGTACAAACATTGCAATTTAATTACCTAATTAAGATTGTTGAAATTGCGTAGTTTAATATTTTAGTAAAATCTTCCAAGAAAGCGCGCTAAATAATCTTGCGTTTTCGACATTTGTTTGAATTCAAAATGGGTTTTTTCTTGACTCTAGACTAAGCCAAACGTAGCGTAGACAGAGTCGACCGATGGCGCGGGCTAACCCAAATGTTTATGGCACTCCCACTCACCGACGAAACACAGCACACTGTCCACTGATTGTCGTTGCCCGGGGTAGACAATGGTAAAATTGTGTTTATATCAAACACTGAATAACATAGTTGTAAACATCAATAAAAAACAAAAATTTAAGCAGAAAGCAGCCTAATTTCTTACTCTACCGACCAACTCTTGTGCACGTTATACAAAACTCGCCAAACAACAAGTTATTGTTAGACGTACTGTTAGATATTGATTAGTAGATTGTTATACAAGGGACAAATATGACCATTCCACTCGAGAGTGGAATGGGTGCTTTCACCCGAGTTAAACATACTATTTTTCATTTCGACTGTAAGGAAATCAAGGGTATCGATAGACTATCGATAGTTGAGGCAAAAGCAATAGTATCGATGAAATATCGATAGTATCGATAGACTATCGATAGTTGAGGCAAAAGCAAAAGTATCAATAGAATATCGACAGTATCGATAAACTATCAATAGTTGAGGCAAATGCAATAGTATCGATAAAGTATCGATAGTATCGATAGACTATCGACCTGGTAAAGTACGTCACGGAATGTATAAACGACGATTTACCAGTGATGTCAGTATTCCTCGACATGAGTAGTGCATTTGATTTCGTGAATCACGATAAGCTCTTAAGCAAGCTGGAATCGTATGGTATAAGGAGAAAAGCTTATAATTGGATTGAAAGCTACCTTAGAGACAGGAAACAATGCACAGAGCTAACAAAAATTGCGAAAATTAAACATAATTTAGTCAAGAAATCATATAGGTCTGAACTATTATTAAAGAAATCAGGGGTTCCCCAAGGCAGCATTCTAGGGCCATTGCTGTTTTTATTATATATAAATGACCTCCCAAATGCTACCACACATAAGTGTGTACTCTTTGCAGACGACATGACAGTAGTAATAAAGGGAGATGCAAATAATCCGATGGACTCAATCGCGAATAGGGCCCCAGAAAATATTATAGGCTGGTTGAGTGCTAATGACCTGAGTATAAAGTATAAATATCAGTAAAACTGTATTCATGCAATTTCGGTCATATAATACTCAAAAACAATCATTAAAAATTAAATATAATGGCGGAAAAATTGACGAGGTAGATAATTTTAAAATCCTATTGACACACATCTAAATTGGAAAAAACACATTGAAATTATATGTCAAAAGCTAAAGCGCTTTGCTTTTGCTATAAAACGATTGCGACAGACAGTATCGTTTGAGGCTGCACTCCACGGATACGTGTCGTCGGTACTGAGTTACGGTATAGTTCTGTGGGGCAATCCAGTGAATATAGACCGCGCTTTCAAAATACAGAAGAGATGCATTCGCGCTCTGTGTAACGTATGGTATCTATACAGCTGCAGACCCCTCTTTAAAAAGCTTAATTTGCTTCCACTTCCTTGTATTTACATCAGGGAAGCTTGTCTTTTTGTAAGGTCATTCCCCAGCTATTACAAAACACGCAGAGAAGTCGCGGGTAGGCAATTAAGGCAGCAATACATGAACTTAATGCATCAACCTCCCTGTCGCAAGGACATATATAAAAGAAATTCATATTATAAGAGTATTGTGTTGTATAACTTGCTACCGGAAGAGCTCAAACAACTTCAAGGGCCAATATTTAAGAGGAGATTGACTAACTGGCTTTTGGACAAATGTTTTTATAGTTTTAATGAATATTCTAATTGGCGACAACATACAAATATTTATTTTTTTAATTCAAACTACCTAATATGAATAATAAATAAATACATAAATTGGTACAACAAACACACCAATTACCTAGCCTCATACTAAGCGTGAGCTTGTGCTATGGTGACTAGGATAACGGATAGGCATACTTAAATACTTTTATAAACATCCATGACTTAGGTACAAATAATACTAATGTACCTAATTTAACTGACATTTATTTTCTTTTTTATAACATTATATTCGAATTTTTGCACGTCTGCGAGCAGACTGAACACATGCGCTACTTACTTTTATATGTTATCTTTTACTGTGTTCTTGGGAAATAAACGTTTGAGTTTGAGTTGAGGCAAAGGCAATAGTATCGATAAAATGTCGATAGTATCGATAGATTATCGATAGTATCGATAGATTATCGATAGTTGAGGCAAAAGCAATAGTATCAATAAAATATCGATAGTATCGATAAACTATCAATAGTTGAGGCAAAAGCAATAGTATCGATAGATTATCGATAATTGAAGCAAAAGCAATAGTATCGATAGAATATCGATAGACTATCGATAGTTGAAGTAAAAGCCATAGTATCGATAGCTCCGTTAATATAAATACTATCGACACATAGCTATACTATCGATAGTATCAAATTCAATACTAAAATCAGTATCGATACAGCTCTGACTATTGCAATAACTATCGATACTCTTAATAGTGGCCTTTTACTCAATAGTAGGAGTGGAGTATAAAGTAGGAGGGAAAAGCTATTTCCCACCCGGCTATCTACACATGAAAGTTTAACTTTCCGAACAGGTGAGATGAAAAATACTTCGCTACACCAGTTTGCTTAAATAACATTATTGTTAAGACTTATTTAAATTATTTAAAGAACGTCCTTGGGGTAAAGTGGACCTTGAAATGACCACTAATGATTAAGATAAGAAAAAAACCGTTACCTATTATATTTTCTTGTTTTCGGAAATGTCGGTCATTTTATAGGACAAAGCCATGAGAAAAAGATATTCCTATTTTTACCCGACTGCGGAAGGAGGGTTATGTTTTTCGAGAGTATGTATGTAAGTATAATTGTTTGGAACGCCCTACAGCCAAAACGGCTGGACAGTTTTTGACATATGAGGTGTCGTTGAATTTGTCAAAACTGTGAGAATGTTATAGGTTACATAATTTTTTAAAATGGCGCCCGCAAATGGAAATAAAGGGGGGAGGGGGATTGATTTTTTCCTAAGCATAGCAATATGGGTATCAAATGAAAGCTAGTAAAGAAACCGTTTTAAAAATATTATACTGTTTGCAGTCTGGTGTTTTGTCAGTAGATTAGAGTAATCTGCATACATTGCAGATTATAGAGGTAGGTCCATTTCTAGAATGGATCCCGACTGCTATACAATTTTTAATATGGATTCCAATTTAACCAGGGTATGACCTCTTTCTTGTTTTAGGGATTTTTATTTCCAATTACACAGAAACGCAGTCGGGTTTTTTAGTTTTTTAAATAACCGTTTTTTCTATTATCACTCAAACGCTTTGACTTAATGAATAATGCATGAAACGCAACCGATGTTTTATTCGTTTATACATTTCGTTTTACGAAGTTGACAAAGCGTTAAATCCTTTCGAGTTTTAAAAAGCCTTTCATAAAATATTTACTAATAAAACAATAATGTAATAAGTATTTCATAACAGTAAATGGTAATTTATTTGTTGAACAAGTGTTTTTTCTTTGCACAATTAAAGCATACAATCTAGAATATTTCTTTTGTAGAAAACGAAACGACGTACTGTCAATGTCTCTGACTGACAGTCAATCAAATATGTTTTTTAAATACAGTTTTTACGGCTTTGGAACAAGGTCCTATTCTTCAGTTATTAATTAATTAAAGTGCACTAGTTACAATATAAATAGGTGCTGAATACATTAGGCAATAGGAGTTTGAGTTTTAATATGGAAAGTATTTATTCGAGGATTATAGGTAAAGTAAAACAATCTTAGAAATATAAAAATTGTTCCTAACCTCTAAAGTAATTTTCATTGATAATAAAAAAACATTGCCTCTATTATGAAATTTAAAATTTACTACTATTTTTGTAATCCTCGTAGCGTAACTGCGAATATATACGTATGGAGTAATTTAATGTGCTGTCAGAAGTTACAGGAAAACGAGAGAATTCCCGAAATCTTTACTTGTAATTGGCTAATACTGCCCTCATTTTAGGGTATTTCAAACTGCCCGTGACATTGTTATAATGTCCATGAAATCCCTTGGTCCATAACATATTACGTACTATGTAGAGATAACAAAGGTATATACCTGCCACCGATTGTACTAGACATCTAAAATCTCAAGCTTTCAGCATTCGTAAACTAAACAATAAACTTCAGCACTAACCCACAGGACGATATAAAGCGAAAGAACATGGCGGAGGGGGCAATACTCGTAAATTCGTACTAATTGAAACCAGGACTATTGTCTTGCTTTACGATTACGACCCAATTGCAGAGGAATGTCTGAAGGAACAGTTAAGGAAGTACCGAAGACATCTGATGAGTAAGGCTCTGTTGCACTTTACTTGAACTACATCCAAACGTCTTGACAGAATTTAGTGTTTTTGTTAAGTGGCGGCTTTCTTTATATAATAATGTCCTCCTAGCCGAATTTCGACCATGGCGGCCTATCTCAACAGAGATTAGCCAACTGCGCAGGACATATTATAGTGCACAAGTGTGTGCGCAATACACAGGTGCACTCTCTGTTCCTTCACTCACAAAGTTCGGTGAGACGGCAGTCCGACATGACCGTAGAGAGATCAGGCGCAGGACCAATGGTTCGACGTGCTATCCGAGGCACGGGGGTGTTAACACCACCAACTTCCTGACTCCGGAACTGTGTCTGAGTAATTTCAAGACAGAAAAACTCAAACACTCTCGGCCCGACCCGGGATTCGAACCCGGGACCTCGTGGATAGTACCCTGCGTGCTGACCACTAGACCAACGGCAGTCAGCTTTTAAGTGTAGCTTTGAAGAAGTGTACTCAAGTTAGAACACGGTCTATTGGTATGAATCCCAAATTTATGTATGGTTTTCCTCAAACATTCGTTTAAAATCTGCATAAAGCAAAAACATAGTTTGTAAAGTTAGGTGCGATCACTTTTTGTTTGAAAATCGTTTTAAAGAGATTATTACGTATTTCTATTAAACTAAAGTAGTTTAAAAAAACCTCAACTATGCCCTTATTATTAATTAGGAAATGTATAAAGGATATTTTTTTACAGTCTATATTTTTAAAATTATTTACGACAAACCGTTTTGTGATATACGCCGTTTTATTCTAAGCCAAACTGACTTCAAGCAGGCTAAGCAATATCAAACCGTATTGCTGCAGTAGAGTATATCAATAAATGGTGGGACGGGGATAGATGTCGAAATCAAATTTATAATTAGGAAGCCGGCTCTTAATACTCGCAGTTTCATGTATTGTTAGATGAAATACTGACGTTGAATTGGTATTGTCAAAACCGATAATAAAAGAAGGGATCTAGGGTTTACAAATAATAATACATTCCTTAATAATAATAATAAATCAGATCTTGAATCATGTCTTAAGGAACTATTGACTATACAGAAAAGTCTGATCATGGAAAGTAACAACTATTTTGCAATATACAAAGTACGGTCGGCAGCATATCAGGTTACCCATCTGAACTACGAAAATGCTTTTATTACGTAGATAATAGAGGTGGTCTCAAGGTCAAAGTGGGGTAGTTTGACGAGCGGCCGAGTGTACGTGACGGTTCACATGTCTTCTCATTAGGACCCGTTTTATAATTTGATCATTAATAAAACCTTATTCTGAAACTTACCACTAAGTTACTTAACTTAAAATGTGTACTCAAAGTATTGAAGCTATGAATTTTCAGAACCCATTACATCGAGACTTCATAAAAAGCGTTCACACCAACAAAGATTAAAACTTTGGAAACTTAATAAAAAGCTCCTTACTGCAAGTGGGTCGAAAGCTTTGCATTTTATCGGTGCGCTTTTAAACCTAGTGAGTTCAACGAAGTTAGCCCAAAGCTTTGTTACATAATCAGTTGGAAACCATAGTAATAATTGCGCCGCGTTCGAGCTTGCCTGCCCTGCTGATGCAATAATGTAAGGGTGGGGTGTCAATCACAGCGGTCCTTAAGCCCCTTAGTTTCTTGAACGTCGATTACGTAATCGCTAGACCAAGTATCAAATTAGGGTTAAGATTTTGGTTACCCATCACACACACAACACTTGTCTCTACTCTTTTATTTTAATTCACTCAATTCTCTATATCATTGTTGTTTTTTTTTAGGTTTTTTCTGATTTTGATATGGCAAGCATAAGGGAAATATAATTTTTGACATATTTGATTTTTTATTTAATATGTAATTTAACTGTGATTTGGTAGGTGCGGGGTCTGAACCGAGTATTTAAACGTTTCAGCATTCGGGAAACTATCTGAAACTTGGTCGAAAGATAATGAAACTAAATGTAATAAAGCTTATGGTAAATACGTAGCACATACATTTGTGTTGATCATTAATTGACAAAATTAATTTCTGATTGCATCTTGCAGCACAAAGTGTAAAGAAAGAATGAGAAAGAAATAAAATGTAAAAGATCCTGTCAAAATTTTGTCTGTTTTGGGTCCATAAACAAGATACAATATATACAGCGAAATGTCAACATAAAAAGTCACATGATGTTTCGATGGGTTTTGTCAGTTTCCTACATTTTGTTAGAAAATCGAAGTTCGTCGTTCGTTGTTAAGGGCACTGTTTCGCAATAAGGACATCTTTTAATTCAGAATGGCATCAGACTTACCCTGAGTTTGAATGTCACTATCGTAGACTTCTATAATACCAGTTAGTAACACAAACTTGGGTGAAATTAAGATTTAGCCATCTCTAACTCGGTTTTTAAATAAAATAATCCGCTGCTTGTAGAACCATGCCCAGTTGTGGGAAAGCTTGTTGTTCAGGAAATAATATTGTCGCACGTGGGTTGACATGTCTGAGACTGACTTATACAATATCGTTGGATGACGTCATTTTACTGGTTCATTCATAAACTATATTAATAACTATATACATACTTAGGTTACTTAGGTAGACGTATTCACACGGTCATGGTCCACAGCAAGACAAAAAAAGACACTTTTTGACACAAACGGATTTAATGCAACCAAAACTTTAAACAAAAAGGTAAGTATGTATTTACCTTCCTGCCGTTTCGTTCGGTCCGGTTATATCATGGTCGCGGGGTCACTGTAGTAAATCCCGTTTGTGCCAATAAGTAAGCTAAAAACGTAACACCGAAGTTTAAAATTCTTTGAAGGTAGACTTCGGAGCAATGCGGCTTGCGGCTTGCGTCAAGTTGCATGCGGCTGTGGTGGCCGCGCGGCTATCTCGGAACTACGAGTATAGAAGTGTAGAGAATGGTCTCATGCCGCCATGACGCTCCCTCGGAATGGGTTTCATACACTCCTACGGCTTGCGTCAAGCTGCATGCGGCTGTGGTGGCCGCGCGGCTATCTCGGAACTATACAAGTGTAGAGAATGGTCTCATGCGGCAATGACGCATCCCTCGGAATGGGTTTCATACACTCCTATAGTTCCGAGATAGCCGCGAGGCCATACAGCCGCATGCAGCTTTGATCCGAAGTCTTCTTTAATAAAAAGTCACTTCAGACACGTGATTTTTTTTTTGAGAAAAAAAAAATTTTTACTTTATCGTCGACTTCATACACCTCATGATCATGACACAAAGTCATACATACAGACGGACGATGCTTCTGGTATTTTTATTGGAGTGGCACGGCCGCATTTCAGTCTACTTCACTTTGACCTTGAGACCGCCTTTATACCCTACGTAATAAAAGCTGTTTTCTTAGTTCAAATGGGAATCTGACATGCTGACTGAAAATCTGCGGTTCGTTCCCACTTCGGCCATCTTTAAGCCCACATCAGTTACTTCGGTTTTTGCTCTAGAACGTATTTTGGATCCGATCTGTCCATACAAACTTCAAGATTGCCTAATAGCAACGGCTAACGAAAGTATGGGTCAAAATTATAGTCGAGAACCTTACCCTAATTAGTTTTCTAAGATTCTTATAAAGGCGGTTTAGGTACTAATAACCCCTAATCGTATTATATTGTAATCGTATGTTTTTCCGAGTGCGTATAACCCGAAACTGTTTAAGGTGTATTAAAACAGGCTTCTCCTGGGCTAGCTCGCTCCATCGTGGACCTTATCTGTGCTCTCGGACACAGAACCGTACTAGTACTACGTACAGAAGTATGACTTTGCAATGAAATTCAAAGAAATATCTACTCAATGTTGTTAACGATATGGTGTAATTCAGTTCGCCTCTGACTCAAGCACATTTTCGTGTAGACACCTACAGAAATACATTGCAAGATAATTTCATTCTTATAACTCTGGAATATGATTCATAATACACTAAACCTATTCAGTGACGTACTATCACGCAACGCGATAGGGTTGACTGCCACAAGAATCTACTTACGCCATCTAGCGCATCTTTCTAAGACTTTATTCACGCTCGTCCAACCAGCAACCTAGTGTCGCGCACCGCCGGTGAATAAAACGCGGGAGCGTGTCGCTGCCGGCTAGCGACACCCAACTTGTTTAGTCCCTTTCATAGGGGTCGCCGCGCGTAGGTACGTTTTTGCTACCTACGCGGGAAGATACACAGGCCTGTCTCGGGCTAAGACAAAGCTCAAGAGTAAGCCCATTACTTATAAAATAAGTATACTTACCATTATCATTGACCAATTGTGGAATAGAAATAAACGTCCGATTTTTTAAACAACCGAGCGAATAACAACAAATTTTATTGATAAATTTAGCTCAAAACTCGTTCCTAAAACGGACGGGAGAGATTGACTCAACAATGACGTTCGTACGGTTTCAGCGTTTCTTAAGGGAACCCTTAAAAATACTTAGTGCGACAATATCGAAGCCATCCAAATGTTTTATTACCCGACCAATACTCGTAAAAGAAGATTCAGATTTTATGGGCTAGCAATCTGCCAACAATGTTGACTATCACTCAATAAGCTCCAGCGAACTGGGATATTTCATAACTTTTTCGTGCTCCCACTTTCATTTTGGGTAGAGTTTATTTGCCGTTATGCCCGATTTCTGAGGATTTATCTTTTCATCTTATTTAGGCAATGAATCCATACTTAACACATTGAGCGCCATGGTGGTCACCGGTGACCCCCAAATAATATTTTTCTATTGTGTCTAGTTTCGTGGCAGTCAAAGGCTTAAAATTATAAATGCGAAAGTGTACCTTTCTGTCTGTCTGTTATCCCTTGACGCCTAAACCACTGAACCGATTGAGATGAAATTTGGTATGGAAACAGTTCGAGACCCTGGAAAGGACATAGGCTACATTTTGTCGCGATATGAAAACATTAAGGGGGTGAAATGGGGGATGAAAGTTTATATGGAAAATCTAACTTTTGCGGGCGAACTCGCGGGGAATCACTAGTAGATAATAATTATAGTGACTACTTCGTGGCTAGCAAGCTGGGTTCTGCCCAAGAGGTCCCAGGTTCGAATCCCGGGTCGGGCCACAATTCGTTTCTGGGTTTTTTGTCTTGAATTAACTCAGAAACAATTTAGCTCGGCCAGAAAGTTGCTGGTGTTACCACCCCCTTGCCTTAGACATCACGTTCATCCGATGTTTCTGCGCTTGATCTATCTCTGGTCATGTCGGATTGCCGTCTCATCGAAGTATGAGAATGGAGAAACAAAGAGTGCAGCTGTGTATTATGCATTTGTGCACTATAATATTTCTCGCTAAGTTGGCTGATCTCGGTTGAGATTGACTGCCTTGGTCGAAATTCGGCTAAGAGGACAATATTATTAAAGTAACTTTAAAACCGGCTAAGTGCGAGTCGGACTCGCTCGCGAAGGATTCCGTACCATTAACATAAAAATTTATAGGCATTACACAGTATAGGCAAAAAAAGTATATATTTTTATTTTATTCATAATTTCAAAAGTATTCATCACAGGATACCGGAAACAATTTTTAATAAGAGTTTCCGCGCCTGTTTCTTTACGTGAGTGATTTGAAGTTTATAGGTCCTTAGAAAATACAGGGGGGGGGGACACACCGTGTAAACGACTTTGGCGGGCTATATCTCGCAAATGGAAAAGCTGATAAAAAAGTGTTGTATGGAAGCCCTACCTTATTTTCATATTCTTTTTCAACGATACCCCACACAAGTCAAAAAAATGATTCACCCCCCCTTTACATGTATGAGGAGGTACCTTTAAAAAGGGGTAATTTAATTTTTTTGTATTTTTAAAAATGAGATCTATATGTGAAGTATCCTCGAACCAAGTTACAGACAGACTAGGACGGACGGACTGAACGATCATATAAGGGTGCCTTGTCGGACTACGAAACCCTAAAAAACAAACATCTAGTTTTTATTCTGGACTACCCAGGACTTAAATGGTAAGGTATTTTAGTATAGTCTCTCAAGTATGAAATCCTTTTCAAAATGTTGTGGTCAAACTCCAATCTTATAATAGATTAGGATTTTGTGTTTTTCTAACCTGGGAATGAAGCCCCAGACATCAGGCCCAGTCGTAAAATCCTACATAAACAGTAATCCACAGGACTTAAATATAGGGTATTGTGGGTGATTTTGTATTTTATGTGAGATACTCAAAGTTTTCACAAGCCTTTGTCGTCCTTCACTTCACTAATAATCCACTTGTCTGAGATCCTAATGGGATAGACAATGTCCGTGTTTCCACTCATGCCATCCGACTTACTCTAACATTCCAGCGTGAGCGTGAAAGACTACTAAGGCCGAAAACATCTAATGGGCATCTTTTTACAGAGTAGAACCCTTTCTTTTATTCGTTCTAATGTCGCGAGTCTTTGTCTGAACAATCCAATGCTATAACGCCATTAAC
This sequence comes from Pyrausta nigrata, assembly GCA_949316185.1. Lineage (NCBI taxonomy): Eukaryota > Metazoa > Arthropoda > Insecta > Lepidoptera > Crambidae > Pyrausta > Pyrausta nigrata. The sequence goes on along the minus strand of OX438955.1, from coordinate 10,504,358 downwards.
TGAACCAAAAAGCCTTTCATGGCATTTTGTGTCAATAAGTACTGTTATTAGAGATCATAATGGATTGACATATCGATGCATTGTGCGAGTTGTGGATTTTTCTTTGGGAATCTGTTGAAATATGAACTTAAGATTGACCCGGGTAATCTTTGGCCAGTATGAATTGAATTTGTTACGGGGGAACATATTTTACAATACCTTTATGTTGCTTTCCAGTTCTAGTAAAACCTGTTTAATAGATTTATTGGTATAGATACAGACTGTTTTAATTATGTGTAATAAAAAAATATTATTTTTCGTAAGAAATAAGCCAAACTGTCTTTTAAGTAGTTAAAATATTTGGAACTTATTTTATTAGATATAATACCTACTAATATCACTATACCAATGACCAAAGGACCCCTTACTGTCCGACAGGCCTATTGCCAAACTCCATTACTTTCAAATTGCTTTAGTTACACCTACAGCTTTTAGAAAAGCATTAATATCTTTCAACTTAGCGCAAGGGAAGCAATTATAGCTTTCAAAATGAAGAAAATACCGGCAAAGTATGAGTCGGACTCACACACGAAGGGTTCCGTACCAATACCTATACAACTTTAGACACTATATACATAGGAATATAACCTATTTTTAGTTCAACAAAATCGTGTTTGTATGGGAGCACCATTTGAATATTTCAAGCATTTACCTGGTTGCCGTTATTAATATCGAGCGAAAAGCGACAAATAAACTCGTTTGTTGTATGGGAATCTAAATAATTATTTTATTCTGATTTTAGTATTTTTTGTGATAGCGGCAACAGCAATACATCACCCGTAAAAATTTCAACTGTCTAGCTATCACGGTTCATACAGCCTGCTGACAGACAAATAGCGGAGTCTTAGTTATAGGCTCCCGTTTTTACCCTGAAAATGGCAAAGCTATAGAATTGCAGTCATAGTCGCGCGCCATAGCTTCGAGTTAGGCAGGCCTGCGTTTCCCACAGACGCGGAACACCATTCATAACAATAAATACGCACAGTAAAGTGCCTACAGCAGCACACGGTAGGTAGTACAGATACACAACCAATTGAGCTCAGTGGCAACGTTCGCTCGCTGGTCACGCTCAGGGGTCAAGAGTCTCATAGATTAAGAGAGTAGAAGAGACAGAATGTCTTGTATTATGTGCCTATGCGAGTAGTCTTGATCAAAACCACGTCTTGCTAGTTTTTGTTTGTGTTGCTTTCTCGTAAGTTCACAACAATATGACAACAATATTCTGTGACAAAAATTTGGATGGTTGCATTTTCATGTTGGTAGATATCATATTGTACCAGCTCATTATTGTTATGTTTAAGTGAATGAAATTCCTTACTGATGAGATACTGAATAACGACTTAAACTCATTCACTAGCATCATCATCGTCATCTTATTTAAGAGTTTAATTTCTTGTCAGTGGAATTTCCTCCATCTTTCTCAATACTCCGCCATTCTCTCGACCTCCTGATACGACACGACTAACTTTTCCTTCACTTGTACCGTTACCATGAGTTTACGGCGGTTTCACTCGCTAGCGACAACGTAAAAAAAGTGTATGGAAAATTGCACAGCGCCTCTAGCGGTTACTTGGAGAACTAACATTTTCTATACACATTTTTTACGTCGTCGCTAGCGAGTAAAACCTCCGTAAACTCATGGTAACGGTATTGGTCCGTGAATGACCTTCTAAGTGTCCCTCTCTGCCTTTTTCTATCTTTCCCTCAATGATTGTGTTTATAAGCAATGATTGGGTTCACTAGCATCAATCAGAGCTATTCTAGTATAAAAACCGTTTTATTACATTTTACTAATAATTTAACTGCATTAGCTGTGCTAGCGTATTGAGAGCAAAATAATTTCAGTTTTCTCTTTTAGAATTAAAAAAGATTCGTCCAGTATTTCAAAATAGTGTTACATTATTTCCTGTTAATATTTCAACTGAATTATGATTGTGAGTGCCTACAATGAAATAATAATATCAATACCAAATTCATTCCCCATTCGTGTAGTCATGAGTGTTAATAAATTGTAATGGACTGCCATGAAATGTTATAAAATATTTACCACGTGGTCCGATCGTGGAAATCAATAACCTTATCGGGCTCGTAAAGTAAACACACATGAGTATATAGATTGTGTTCTATGTATGGAACTATAAACTACAATCTGAACAACTCTTTGCATTTACTGGCTACATTAAAATTATATATGTTCTACATTTGGCCATGAAGCTTGTTGATATTTACACACATTAAAGTTACTATTAAAATGACAACTGGAGAAGATGACTGACTGATGTCGAATTTAATTTCAAATTATTTAATTTCTTGATTGCATTTTAATTTACAGTGTTAGTAAATATTAAATAACTTGCCTTTATGAGAGCATTTACGTGTGTTAATTTTAAGTATTTTTTTAAGAATGAGACATAATAATAATATAACTCTCCGATATGTTAACATTCTTAGCTCAGTATCGAGGGATACCAGGCAACGCACTTTCTTACGGGTAATCTGACAGCTGTCATCGAAGCTAGCTTTGTTGCAAGACGCAATGTAACGTATATTGCTAATTTTAGTGAAATAAATATTTTTTCAGTAAAATTATAAAGAGGTAAGATTTCAATTTTTGTATGCTTCTAATGAACAAACTCAAATACTATTGGCCCGATTTAAAAAAATATTAAATGAATAGAAAGCCATATTATACACGAGTGACCAAAGCTGTGTTTTATTTTTTGACTGCCTTGTTGGTATAGTGGTCAGCACGCTGGGTACTTTACACGAGGTTTCTAAGGTCCCGGGTTCAAATCCCGGGTCAGGCCGATATGGGTTTTTCTGTCTTGAATAACTCCGGACTGCCATCTCACTGAGTTATGATGGAGCAACATGGATGGAGCAACATGGATGGAGCAACATGGATGGAGCAACATGGATGGAGCAACATGGATGGAGCAACATGGATGGAGCAACATGTAGTATACGCGCAATACGCAAGTATTGCGCACACACTTGTGCTCTATAATATCTCCCGCGCAGTTCGCTAGTCTGTTTTGAAATTGGACTTTGAAAAACCTTATTTCCATAACTCAAAAATATCTACGTTAATGTCTATCTGGTGGTTCTGTGTCTTGTTATTACTTGTTACTCTGTGCCCCAGTGCACTCACGCCTTGCTCGTCCGATGCCCTTGTCCTAGCCAGGCCGTGTTGAGGCAGGTCCGACACGTTTATTTCTAGAATATGCTATGCTTCTTTGTTGTGGACGTTGTGTGTTGTTTTTTATAATAATAGTAAAGTATTGTCAGACTGCCGAAATCATCTAACGCACGCAGTTGCGAAGGATCAACGAGTTTTTAACCCATTCGCTGTCACAGCACTCACCGGTGCGTGATAACAATTGATTTTCTATTTGTGTCCCAAGTTTGGCAGTGAATGCGTAAATACATCATCTGAGGCAGCTACAATAGATCAACCGATCGTCAAGGCAGCACAGGCCAGAGTTGAAGTAAAATGTATTGTCAAAAATTTAAGCAATGATAGGTCATGTCATCCGGTAGGACACAGTCGGTTAATTTTTGAGAGCGAAATTTGATTTAATTTCGAAAAAACTTGCAAAATAATTGCTTAGTACCTACAACTACGCAAAATGTATGAAAGATTTAGTTCGGTGATTCACTAATAGATGGCGCTAGTTACAAGCAACGGGCATAGCGGAAGAATGCGTCGGATCACGACTTTGACCACGGGTCAGGCGCAGCCACGATGTCGTCTGCTTGTTAGGAAATTCTTTTGTAAGAGCAATTGTTTGCCAATCAGGAATGATTTTCGGTCTATCTACATACTTGTAGTAATTTTAGGGAACTTATTTGACTTTAACCCTCCACCAATCCGCACTGAGCCCGCAGGTTGGAGTATGGCTCGTGCCTCCTCATAGTTAAGGTGAGGCCTTTGCCCAGCAGTGGGATTTATGTAGACTAACTTTACTTTTTATTTGTCTGGAGTGCGGGCGATTGTTTTGATTGGCAAACTTTTTGTGTTTTTTGAAGGCGGTTTTATTTTTTATTTACATGATCTTTATATCTTTTTGTGGGTTTGAAATGATAATCATGTTAAGTTTATTACTTTACTTGAGTTTGGAGACCGATGATATAATTTGAAAGTAATGCCAAGATATAATACTGGAATCATATCTTTCACAAACTTAACAATCTCGTTTTTATAGTTTGTTTAAACCGAGTAATGTTAGCCAGGTTTCTAAATACATGTTAGTTGATCTTCTCCCTCTTTTTTAGTATAATTGTATATAATAAGGCAATAATAGTGTATTTAAAAAGAGCTAAATGTGACATTAGAGCGCAAAAATTTGCCTCTTGAGCAATTTACTCAATTTTGCATTTAAATTTCGTACAAATATGACATTTGACACGTAAACAAACGTGTGCTCGTCGCATCGATTTCGAGTCCGCGGTGACCAGTAGGAGATGACATGTCTACCTCTTGTTTTAATACACTGTCGTTTTAGGCGACAAAAGTGCGTTTTGTTGTTGATGGTGAATACACACTATTCCGTCAATGTCACTTATCTTTCTGTGTGTATTGCCATTATGTATAAGTACCTACCTACCCTTACAAAATGAGTCAAATATTACAATTGAAACTGAAAACTAAAATGCCGAACTGTTGGTTTGGCGTAATTCAGCTTCAGCAAACTATGTTGATTTAATTTACGAGAACATAAACTAGATAGATAACGCTGTGACCGCACCAAAAAGGAATAAACGGGTATTACACAGCGCTGATAACACGATAATACTGTAACATTTGTTGTACTATATTGACTGCCTCGTTGGTCTAGTGGTCAGCACACTGGGTACTATCAACGAGGTCCCGGGTTCGAATCCCGGGTCGGGTCGAGAGTGTTTGAGTTTTCCTGTCTGGAAATTACTCAGACACAGCTCCGGAGTCAGGAAGTTGGTGGTGTTAACACCCCCGTGCCTCGGAAATCACGTTAAGCCGTTGGTCCTGCGCCTGATCTCTCTACGGTCATGTCGGACTGCAGTCTCACCGAATTAATAAAGTGAAGGAACAAAGAGTGCACCTGTGTATTGCGCACACACGTGTGCACTATAATATGTCCTGCGCAGTTGGCTAATCTCTGTTGAGATAGGCCGCCATGGTCGAAATTCGGCTAGGAGGACATTATTATTATTACTATACTGAAAGCATAGTTTGTAAATATGCATAAACGTATGAAAAACGTACTTGTATGAATGAGCGCTGCATTCAAGTCATTTGATATTAACCATTCAGAGATCATGTTTTTAGACACAATAGGACAGCAATTGTTATGAGGCTATTATAAAATAGACGATTATTTGAATGATGTAAATGTGTAGACCAGCTCGCACCAGTAAAATTTTGATTCCTGTATCTAAAAGTATTTTTTAAAAGAGGCGTTGACAAAAGTGACTGAGTTTCTTGCGCTGCTTCTTCTCAGCACTAGCCCGGAATTTGTACCGAAGCAGTGGTTGGGAAAAAATATATGTTGGGACGTAAGTGTCCCCTGTGGGCCTACATGCATAAATAATGACTTTTATGACTCTTACTGCCGGTGGCCTTGTGATCCTCAAGTTATTGATTCAACTCGAATAAAAGAGTAAAATGAATTACACTACCAGCTAGGAGATATTTCGCCTAAGAAAATTAAAACACAATTAGCGTACAATTTTCAACTGACAATTTAAGTTACGGCTAGTTCTTCATTACTGGTTAACAACTCTGTAGCTCAGTTGGAAAAACAATTGCCTCGTTGGTCTAGTGGTCAGCACGCTGGCACTATCCACGAGGTCCCGGGTTCGAATCCCGGGTCGGGCCGAGAGTGTTGGGTTTTTCTGTCTTGAAAAAACTCAGGACATAGCTCCGGAGTCAGGAAAGTTGGTGGTGCTAACACCCCTGTACCTCGGAAAGCACGTTAAGCCGTTGGTCCTGCGCCTGATCTCTCTACGGTCATGTCGGACTGCCGTCTCAGCGAATTATGAGAGTAAAGGAATAGAGAGTGCACCTGTGTATTGCGCACACACTTGTGCACTATAATATGTCCCGCGTAGTTGGCTAATCTCTGTTGAGATAGGCCGCTGTAGTCGAAAATCGGCTAGGAGGGACATTATTATGCATAATTAAATTTTTGAAGTCCAAGTAAAGTGAAGTGAAGTGGTTTTTCAATGGGAATTTTAAAATGTCTCCCGGCTGTCAATTTTAAGTAATATCTATAGGTGTGGTTGATATGATGTTACCATATTCTAATATAAACAAAATGACTGCCTCGTTAGCGTAGTGGCTAGCACGCTGGCTTCTATCCACGAGGTCTGGGGTTCGAATCCCAGGTCGGGCCGTTATTTGTTTCTGGGTTTTTCTGTCTTGAAATAGCTCGAAGTTAGTGGTGTTAACAACCCCGTGCTTTGGAAAGCACGTTAAGCCGTTGGTCCTGCGCCTGATCTCTCTCCGGTCATGTCGGATTGCCGTCTCACCAGACTATGAGAGTGAAAGAACAGAGAGTGTACTGTGTATTGTGCGCACACTTTTGCATTATAATATCTCCCGCGCAGTTGGCTAATCTCTGTTAAGTTGGCCGACGTAGTGGAAATTCGGCCATATAGATTATAAATAAAGTGCCGCAACATTGAAGTACAATCTTAAATAAACAAGATACGCTTCTATTTTCATCTAGATAGCGCTAACTAGTAAGCCCTTTCGGGTCCGCACAAGACAAAGAAATATTACAAAATGAAACTGTAATTATTGTACAAAAGAGCTATTTCACCCCGGGAAGATCTCAAAGCACTTTGAAGTATTGTGTCGGGTACAAAGGACGCTTATCTCGTACCTAATGACATGCATACTGGCTGTTAGCTCCTAAGAACTTAGGGCTTATCAAAATTCATAAAAAACATACTAAAGATGTGACAAATACTGTTCGAAAGAAATAAAGAGAAAAATAATTTTAGGTCCTAATAGATGTATCGGAATTTGTGACTTGAGAATCTAAAAATAAGCAAGCTTGGTAAATAAATGAACCCTATAAATGGTGTACTTTACTGCCTTAAAATTATGAGGAAACGCAGACAAGTGGAATTTTAAGAATAGGTATTTGAATAAAATGTTACTGCCACGATGCATCTCTGGCGGCTGCCCAAGCAAAAAAAGGACAAATGAGCTCAGACGATAAATCGCTTCTAAAATATGACCAAAACAGCATTGTGTAGTCCCCTATTTCCTCGTCCAAAATTTGATAACTAATCGAAGTTTTAGATTATGCTCCTATGTTTTAGTGTTAATTTGCGTAGATTCTTTTGGCGAGCGTCTGAAAGTTGAGGTTAAAATTTGGCAATTTTCAGTTTTTGAAGGCTCACATTTCCTTTTTTAATTCGAATATGAGAAAAAAATAAAAAAAAGCATAGCTGTGGTAAATGTAGATTTTATGATATAATTAAGTTTTGCCTTTTGCCATTATCCAGGGAGAAAACAGGGGACCACGTTTGTATGGAGAAATGGCGTCTGGACTTTCCCGTTAAGTCCACCAACTGAATTTTCATTTTTGGAGCAACAAAAATAAAATAAATAAACAAACATTTTGTATGGTAAAACTCATAGTATTTAAAACAAATAAATTGACAAATACGTACATACACTGTTTGAAGACTTCATATTTTAAGTGGGATTACGAAATATTATTAATGTAATGTGTGGTAAACAACAGGCAAGGGTAGCGTTGGGTTTACTCCCCGGAATATATTCAACTGTTGGGTTTATTTCCATTTTCGGGGAAAGTATGCGGAATATTTCCAATTCGTCGGGAAAATAGGGAAAATACTCAAAAGTGCACTTAAATTAATAATATGCGAGAATTTAGCTATTTAAACCATGGTTTTGCGCCTGTAGCACACGTTCACATAAAACCAAAACAGCGGGACCACGCTAGTTTTGCCTATTTGTCAGTTTTATTACACCAAACGTAAACTGCACGTTCGAATGCTTAGATTTATCTGAGTCTCTCCTTCTTTGAGATTCGATGATCCTGTAGTATACTTCCTACTACTGTGCCCACGATGTGGCGAATGGGTGCAGAAATGTAGACGTTTGAGAAGGATTAGAGAAATCTTGACATAAAGAAACAGGATCATAGTAAAATCACTGCATTAGAAACGGCAGTTTGGCTTCTGCTAAGTTTGAAGATTTGAGACAATTGATAATAAAGTTAGATCTTCGTTATTTAAAACAAGAAATTCAGAAAAATAAAACGTGTTGTTTTCTTCAATGTGTCTAGATGAACATACTTAAAGTCCCGAGTGTGGTAAGTGAGCTATCAGCGGGAGAGTGAAAGAAAGGCGCCTCTTTAGTTTATATTTTTTTTCTTCATCATATCAGCCTATTGCAGTTCACTGCTGGACATAGGCCTCTCCAAGACGGCGCCAACTTTCACGATCCTTCGCTTCTCGCATCCAACCACCACCGGCTACCTTCCTCAGGTCATCGGTTCATCTAGCAGGGGGGCGTCCAACACTATGTTTCCCGAGACGTCATGTCTGTCGCAGAACGACGCCCGTCGGTTCTGCGACAGACATGACCAGCCCACTGCCACTTCAGCTTACTGCACCTCTAAACGATATCTACGACTTTCGTCTTTTGGCGGATGATCTCGTTTCGGATTCTATCCCTTAGCGAGATCCCCAGCATAGACCGTTCTATAGCTCGCTGGCTGACATGCAGTCGGAGGGCCAGCTTAACTGTCAAGTTCCACGTGTCGGCCCCGTAGGTCACGACAGGTAGGACGCACTGGTCACCACACCCTGCTCTTCAGGCATTGCGGTAGTAGCGACGAGAAGATGTGACGCAACTTCCCAAATGCTGCCCAACCTAGCTGCACTCTTCTGGCGATTTCGCGCTCGAAGTTGTCTTTACCCAGTTGCAACACTTGCCCGAGGTAGACGTATTCCTGGACAACTTCGAGCGTCTCACCACTGACTGCTATCGGTTCCGGGACAATATGTTTGTTGAACATGACCTTAGTCTTGTCCAAGTTCATCCGGAGACCAACGCATCGCGAGGCAAAGTCTAGGCTGTGCAGCATTTTTGCAGATCCCGCGGAGATTCTGCCATTAGCACTATGTCGTCGGCAAAGCGGAGGTGCGTGAGATATTCGCCGTTGATATTGATGCCCGATCCCTCCCAGTCAAGAATCTTGAAGACATCCTCCAGTGCACTTGAGAACAGTTTCGGGGAAATAACGTCCCCCTGTCTCACACCTCTGAGCAGCTGGATGGGTCTTGTCTTGTGACCTTGGACTTGGACGGACATCGTTGCCATATCATACAGGCCTCTCAGCACCTCCACGTACCGCCAGTTGACTTGGCATCGCAGCAAGGATTCCAGAACAGCCCAGGTTTCAACGGAATCGAAGGCTTTTTCGTAGTCCACAAAAGCTAGACACAATGGCTGCTTATACTCTTCGGGCTTCTGTATAACCTGCCTGACTGTGTGGATGTGATCTACGGTACTGTGGCTGGAAGGCGTCCAATCTTGCGGCGAGACGATTTGTGAGGACTCTCGAGAACAGCTTGTAGACGTGACTTAGGAGTGCGATTGGCCTGTAATTTTTCAAGAGCGACTTGTTGCCTTTCTTGAAAAACAGCGCCACAACGCTCCCACTCCACGCCTCCGGGGTAGTCCCATTTGCAATGACGGCATTGAAGATTCTCACGAGCTCCTTGTTGACTGGAAGTCCTCCTGCCTTCAGGAGCTCGGATGTAATGCCGTCTTCACCGGGAGCCTTCCCATTGCTAAGCTGTTTGAGAGCCCCCGCAACTTCATCTTCGTCCACATTTGGGAGGTCTTCGGTGTAGTGGCGTGTCAGCGTGGCTCTTGGGTCAGTCGCATCGGAAGGAGGCTTCGAGACATGCGAGGCATATAGTTGGCCGTAGAAGCCTTCAACTTCGGCGAGAATCTCTGGAATTGAGGTGACTTTGTCGAGGTTTTGAGTTTTTTTGCTTGTAAACTCGAAAACTGCTCATTTTATTTTAAGACACATTCAAAAGTTCACAAGATATAACAAGTTCAAAAACTTAATTCCAACTGCGGACAAATCGCGCAATACTACTTTAATGTCATCTCTTTTTGAACTTACAATTTAGGTACTCACATTTTCTAAAAGATCAGCCACTAGGCGGAATCGGTCGTTTTTATTGAACTTCCTACTCCTTAGAAGAAACTTAGGTATCTGATCAAAACGGAGTAAATTGTGAGTTCAAAAACATAGATGCGAACACCTGTGTTTATTTTTCTAAATTTCTTGTTTTTAATAACGAAGATTAAACTTTATTATCAGTTATCTCAAATCTTCAAACTTAGCAGAAGCCAAACTGCCGTTTCTAATGTAGAGATTTTACTATGACCCTGTTTCTTTATGTCAAGATTTCTCTAATCCTTCTCAAACGTCTACATTTCTGCACCCCTTCGCGACATCTTGGACACAGTAGTAGGAAGTATACTACAGGATCGTCGAATCTTAAAGAAAGAAAGACTCAGAAAACTCTATGCATTAGAACATGCAGTTTACGTTTGGTGTAATAAAGCTGACAAACAGGCAAAACTAGCGTGGTCCCGCTGTTATGGTTTTATGTGAAGGTGTGCTACAGGCGTAAAACCATTGTCAAATTAGCTAAATTCTCGCATTTTATTAATTTAAGTCCACTTTTGAGTATTTTCCCGCCGAATTGGAATATTTCCCAATCTTTTCGTTTTTTCCCATTCTTTCCCGTATTTTTCTTTTCCATCCCAATTTTTTCTTTCCCTTGCCCATCGCTAGGCAAGGGCAAGATGGGTAAAACTCCACCGACAAGAGAATGAACTCTAAAATGGGAAGATGATGATCTCGACATTGTGTGTGTGTAAGGATCTACAATAAATCATTTTTATTTGACTGAAGCACACACTGCTTATGTTTACCCATTTACCCAACACCACAGAATTCAAATATTATCTTCCAACGTTTTCTTTTATGATATGACGCCATAAAACGACGTTACTGAGAGACGTGATTCTAATAAAAATATATTTGTTTCTCGACACTATTTTTTATTCACGAAGTTATGTTTTCTATTATTTGGCACGAATTGTTATAAGTTCTAATATAAGTAAAATAAAAGGAAATTTTTGATAGCAACGTAGCATAGCATACCTCTTATTTTTTTAAACAGGCAACTAATATATTAAATGTAAGTAAACAGTGTATTTATACAAAAAACAAGGGTTTAATCATTAAAACCTTTTACAGTACCCACCCACGTTAATCTGCATTTAAAAAATATTCCCGAAGCTATGAAAAAAAATTAACGAGCCCAGCGTTCTAGTTTTAAATTCGAAATAATGTTGGATCGGTCTGCGTTCGATTGATACGGCCCTTTGTTCTCTCACAGTTTGTTCGTTCAATGCTTCGCCATTCATTCACTTAATCAATAGCAATGTTTCATTCGTATGACTAGGCAGCGATCGTCAGCAGTGTGAATCAATTCGAACAGATAAAAAAGATCAGGTTTTATTAAACATAAAAAAACTATTTGTTTGATGAATTGCTATTGTCTGTTTTGTTGTGAAACAAGAGACTTATTCGGCATAAAATTGATTAATTGTGTCAGTTAATAAAGTGATGGATATTCTGCGTTTTTGTTAGTTTTGCTGAATGAATACCGTTACTATATTTTACTTGAAAACTTTTTTGTGTTAGGATTTGAATTTGGCTCTAAATCATCTTGTAGCTTAGGGACATACTCTTTTAGAAACAACAGTTACGATTCTATACAAATGTATATAATGATAAATCTATTTAGAGCTTACGCTACCAATACAACACATTTTTTCTGTATGGTGTAATTAGTTATAACCCCAACAGTACTTAATCATGAATTTATAAAAGTCTGCTTTCTACCAGATTAATATTTTAGCAAGACCGGCTGTTCCCTCAAATAAAGGTCTAAGCTTATATGGTACTTATACCATTAAGAGACTATTTTGTTCTAAAGAAACAATATTCTACGCATATAGCGGTCGTTGTCCTCTAGATATAAATCTCCGTCACGAAGTTCTCGTCTGTCTGTGCTCCACAGGTCAGGTTCAACCAAGTTCAAGGTTAGGAAATGTGTATGAAGATATATTACAATTTGATAACCCTAGAGATGATGTAAGTGGTAAAAAAGACGAAACCGTGAAAAAGAGGTCTTAACATCGATGTAACGATGGAAATGAGATCATATTTTTCTGATTATAACAAAAACATATTAACTAGGTTTAAAATAAAATGTAAATAAATCGCGAAGTAATCCGTGAAATTGTGTTTTAATGAGTTAAACAATTCGCGTAAACGTAAGAAACAAATATATAACTAAGAAGTTAAAAAGCCTACTAGCTCACTTAATTAAAAAGTTAAGATCCCTATTTGCTTATGCCATCATAAAAACTTATCCCCCCCTCCCTTTTCACCCCTTTATGAGACTGAAAATTCTTTCTTACTGCTCACTAAACACTTTAGGCATGGTGCTTTACGAAATTCTAATCCTTGTAGTTTGGGCTGTGTGTTGATATGTCAGTCAGTCAGTCTTTAAATCAGTTAGCCTTTTTATGTAAGTAGAAGGTTTTGTGTGAGCTCGCTCCACCGTCAAGTATGTCTTCGCCACGTCTGCCTTAGTCCAAAATCACGAGAAAACTCATTTCAAAAAACCGGCCAAGTGCGAGTCGGACTCGAGCACGTACCATTCACTTACAACATTAGACAGTATAGGCAAAAATAACTTTTTAAGTTTATATTGTTTTTTTGGAATAAAGTATATATTTTTATTTTATTTATAATTTCAAAATTATTCATCACAGGATACCCGAAACAATTTTAAATAAGAGTTTCCGCGCCTGTTTCTTTACGTGAGTGAAGTGAGACTTTAGAAATTACAGGCGGGGACACCGTGTAAACTACTTTGGCGGGCTATATCTCACAAATGGTAAAGCTGATAAAAAGTGTTGTATGGACACCCTACCTTATTTTTATAGTCATTTTCAATGATACCCCACACGGGGGGGTACACTCAAAAAAATAATTCACCCCCACCTTTACATGTATGGGTAGGTACCCTTAAATTTATTTTTTTTGTATTTTAAAATATGAGATCTATATGTGAAGTATCCTCGAACTAAGTTACATGCAAATCAGTCCATAAACGTAGAAGATATTCCGCTTTGACAGACTAGGACGGTCGGAACGGACGGACTGAACGGTCTTATAAGGGATGCCTTGTCGGACTACGGAACGCTAATAAAAAAATAACTTTTTCATATGGACACACAAAACAAATACATATCTCATGCTATCCTCGCTTATCTTTTACGTCACATCGATTAATAAATTTTCTACCCGACTTGATATTCTCATTTTATTTACCTTTATCCTATGCATTGCTTTCATTCTTGCGTAAAATCGGAGCCCAAAAGCAATCTACAACATTTACATAAACATTTCAGTATTGCGATAATCCAGTCCTTTTTAAAGAAACCCTTTACTTTTCCATACAAATATCGTATAGTTTATTCAAATATAACCACGTTATCTTATAGATAAGCTGGATATAGGTTGCCTATCTGCTATTGATTTTCTGTTAATGGCACTCGTTTGATTTATAACTGAATTGAAAAAATATGAATTGCTTTCCAACCTTTTCATCAGGCTTTAGAAATGGCGGGGCAATTAGTCATTCCATTTATTATACGATTCGTTCTAAAAGAGTATGTGCTTAATGGAATGCTGAGGCACTCGGTTAAGTTAGGTTCGTTGAATAAGATAGCTTTATTAATTGACCGACTTACATTGTCGAACTAAATTTTTATTAATTTATTTATACTTTTCTGCACAAATGATAAGCAATGTACAAATGGCGGACTTAATGCCGAAAGCATTCTCTACCAGTCAACCATATGTCAAACACAGAGAAGATACAGGCGGTGCAAAAGAAGAAAGAGAGAAGTTATCAACGAAAGTATCAAGTGAGAGCATGCAGAACGTGTAGGTTAGACATAATAATGAATAAATATACATGCTACTTACTTCAATGTTATTGATAAACTTATAAACTAATCGAATACAGCCAATGCCTTTTCATAAAAATACATGTTGAAACGAAAATCATCCAAATGTTTTACTTCTACTATTAGGCCGACGCAGAATTGTGTGGAAATTTTCTTCATAGCTATTCTCCTTTTTCTTTCTTTAACGCAAGTGTATTTTTTCGGTTCCATACTTAAAACGGGACCCTATTACTAAGACTCTGCTATCCGTCTGTCTGTTTATCTGTCACCAGGCTGTATCTCATGAAAGCTAGACAGTTGAAATTTTTACAAACGTTGCATTTCTTCTCATAATAACAAAAACTAAAAAAAGTATAATATAAATATTTAGGTGAGCCCTTAAATAGAGCCCTTAACCTTAAATATATATATATATTTTTTTCCATACAACAAACTACATAATGTTTAAGTCGTGTGCAAACAAAAAAAGTTAAATATATTGTCTAGTATATAGATATTGGTACGGAACATTTCGTGCGTGAGCCCGACTCGCATTTGGCCGGATATCTATTCGCATTAACACTCCTAAAACCTCTAAATCGAAGGCTCGCCAAAAATTTCCACATTTCGCGAAACAACGCGGCCACATAAACCCGACAAACGTACAAAAGTATGAACAGAATAATCAGTGCCCGCGCGGCTGATCAAAGCGCTAGTTAGTGACGCCTCGCTAGAGCCAAGTCAGTAGGTTGTGGGCAGCTAGCGTTTCACGGGATGGACTTCAGATATGCCAGGAAACTGTGTGAACCCCAATTCAGAATATTTGTTGTGACATTTAATTGAGTGTATTTTTTAAAGTAATAGTTTGAGCCAGTTACTCGATCGCAACTTAAAATCAGAAAATAAAGTTTATTAAGTAAATGAACTAAATTAGACGATGAAATTTTATAGTTAGCGGGTTGCCTCTTATGCGGGAGGCGCCGAGTTCGATCCCACGTGCCGCCATGTACCAATGACTTTTTATAAGTTACGTACATTAGTTGTTTCACTAACCGATGCTCTTACGGGGAGGGAAAACATCGTGAGGAAACCTACACATTCAGGCGGCTGAATGTGTAACTATGATCCAAAACTGGTCTGGTTCCCCTGTTTACAGAATCACGGAGGTCTGTAATGTCGGAAATTATCTGATCTGCCATATCCTGGATCATGGTCAGCGGACCCTGGGCAATCGCGTGCGTATGCACAACCGGGATAACGCTAGGGCGATGATGATGATTTGCTTTGAATCATCTTAAACATATTTGCGTGCAACATTTGTTATCTGAAGAAGAGAATCAAAGCTATATTAAGACCTGAAATGTACCATCTTCATGTAACTAATTCATTTATTTTATTTTACTAATAACTTAGGGTCGAGTTCACCACCCCTGTTTCATGTTTAAAGAGCATTTAAAATATCATTTGACATATTTTGTAAATTAACTGTCGATTCAGGTTTAGCGTCTGTTTTATAAAAATTTGTGAACTTAGGGTTTAGTAGGTAACCAAGTTGTCGATCATCAATTTTTTATATATTTCCTCGATTTATAAACATATTTTTTGAAAGTTGCACATGCATGTGTTATCATTCATTCCTGCTACCCATCACTCACTCGGTCATGACCGCGTTGTCAATTGGATTACTCTATTAATTTCACATTCGAGTTAAAAGGATAATAAACGTCCCCTACGACCGTCACGACAAGAGTGAATGATCGAACCGATCAGCTATTGTAGTGTCAGTGAGAGTGGAAACTTGGATATGGCAAGAATGAAATGAAAAGAAGGACGTGAATGTTTATCTTAAAATGTGAGTGAATAGAGTTGTTGGCGTGTGTTTTTAAATATACGATTATTATGTTTTATTTCATTTCAAGTTATTATTTTATAAGAATAAAAAAGGTCAAATCTAAGAGACTATGTACATTGTTTTAATTGGAATAATAGCACTATGTCGCACCATAAACAAATAAAAAACTGTTCAATGAGCCTTAAAACAAATCGAGGAGACATTTATATTTTTTTGAGTCTTTTTTTATCCTAGTTCTGAATTTTACCCCCCATTCAAACTACAGTTAAAGGTACACGTAATGGTGCAATCGACCCCAATTTACTGCCGCATCGCCCACCACTCCTCGTCATTCGGCCAGTTATCCGAACGGGTTGGTAATTACACTAATAAAGGCTGTGTCGTTGAACCGACAGACAATCATGCTGGATCACCGAGATCTGTGTAGCGGGATCATTACGCTTTGGCGAAACGCGTGGTTGACGTGTTTGACAGTTGCTAACTCAATTCGGATGTGCTTTATGTATGGTGTTCTTTGGTAGAGAGGGAGAGAGATGAAAACAAATCTGTCTATTGTGGTCTTGGTAGCTTTATGATCTTTCCAAACTTAAAGTTTCAACTTTTGACTGTCTCACAACAAATTGAATTTTAAGCGAAGCAACCAACTTTAAACATTCACAAAAATGTATTCGATTGCCAAACGCACGTGATAAATTCAGAAGCATTGACAGAGCCGAAGATCTGTTCACATGATAAACATGATTGATTTCCCTTCGCCTCTATTTCTATTAGCCACTAGTTTATCATTCGTTCCGTTCTAAATTTCAAATTCGCCAATCACTCACTCACGTTCAGAAAGTTTTTGAGTTTTGGCACTAGAAAAGTTAAGACAGATTATGAACCAGAATTAAGATTAGGTTTTTTGTAAATTGATGAAATTTTTACTATATATCAAGTAGACGGGTTTTAATAGTAGACGTAAAATATATGAGCCTTTGAAAGATTAACTGGTTAGTTTATAACCAGAAAATTAATCATAAAAACACTTACAAAGCATTTGGAGTCAGTAAGTGGGCAATGACGAGATAGCGCCTACTTTTAGTATGACCATAAATTACAAGATCCACTAAACATTATACGCAAATTTAGACCGTCTTTAGGGTATCCTTGCCATTTCTCCGACCATAGACAATTGAGATCAATAGAGACCGTGTCTTAAATTATAGCTATTTGAAACTCAGGAGAAAATTAGATTATCAAAGATGATCAAGGTAGGGTTTTAATAATAATTATGTGGTGCTAATTAATTGGAGCTCAAAATAGGAATTGCTAAATTTTGCGTACGTTAGATACGTGTTCGTTCAAGTTGATCGTGTGTTGATTGAGTATGTGTTTGTGCAAATGTGTGTGTGTGCGTGTGTGCTGTATATGTGTGTGTGTATTTGTGTGGATGCGTAAGCGTGTGTTTTCTTGTAAGTGTAGAGGTTTGTCTTTTTTATACTATGCTAGTTAATATTTCTTCGGTCTGATGGTACGATAATGTTTTTAAATAAGATGTTAGTATTTTTTTACATTCTGATTTTGAGTAAATGTTTAATTTATATTTATTTAATTATACATTTTAACTGATTAGCTTGAAAATTGCTTAGAAGCAAATACTGTTTCAGTGGGAATGTTCTTAATAACCTTAGATTTGTTACGTTTCTTTAGAATTTTTGGATCAATCACATTACTTTTATGAACTGTCAGGGTTTTAGATTCCCAATTGAAGATACTTATAGAATTTGAAAAATCTTTCCCTATACCTTAGGCGGGAAACTAGCGAAACTGTCCGCACGTCTGTGCAATCTAAATATTAGATTTAAAGAAAATTCGATTATTACTCTTGATAAAATTACCGCCAGAGGCTGGAGATGAACCCACGTTCCTCACAAACTGGGCGATTGTCTAACCACTCACGCCCACTTCATGGAGCAGTTTATCTTTATCGACTTATTACTACTATCGTTGTGAACTTCTCCTCAAAAATTTCTTTCATAATACCTAATACTTGCGGCTTCTGTTGAAGTAGCTTGTCTATGAAGAAGGGCCAAGAAGATTAATGGAAAGATTTCTCGGCGAGTTAACTCGAATAATTTCATGTGATTTTTTTACGTTTTCAACTTCATTTGCTAAACGAGGCACCGGCTAGTTTTTTTTGGCTTTTTCTGCTGCGCAGTATTCCGCCATTTTGACGACGAGCGGGGATTTTATTTGAAATTCAACGGTAATTTTGCCAACATGAGCTTTGAATTTTCGTATACGAATAGGTGAGTTAGTATTGGGTGCTGAAAGAACTTCAAGCTGGACTTATATAAATAGGAAAAAAATACTACTATTTAAAATTATTGAGAGCGGATTTTAAACCTGGCCACGTACATAGTTCTTAGCTAAAATCACTATTATGTTTGTTTTATGTAATTCAATTAATTCGTAGTACCAACCAACTGTTCTTGGTTGCTCTAAGCCATATTTAAAAGTGTGATTGATTTAAGATGAATTTATCTATATTTTATAATACCTATTATTCAAATATATTTTTTTATTAAAAATATTAAATATTTATGTAAGTTTAAAAAGAAACCAAAGATTCGCACACGGGTAGATGTCGCCGACGTCACGAAATGGCATATTTAAAAAGAGACCAAGAATTTCGTACGAGTGGATGGACTGCACGTTAGCTCAGTTGGTAAGAGCGTTCGTGTCGCGGTCGTGGGTTCAAATCCTAACCGTGTGCGCATTTTGGTTTCATATTTAAACTTATATAAATAAGAAAAAACACTGTAAGTGTTAAAAATATTAAAAACTATATTAAATTTTAATCATATTGTCTATTATTGCTGCAAGGATAATTATCAGCAATTAGCCAAATTTTGCCCTGCTAATTTTGAAAAGATCTTACATTGAATTCGTCTTATTAATCACAAAATTTTCAACAAAACATTGAAGGCTTTATCCAAATTGTTAGAAAGTTAGCTTGGGACATTTAAGTAAGATTTACGTTTCCAGGATTTCGTTGTCGAAGTATCACTTACACGATCTAAATTGATGTATGTAAGTAATATAATCATACGTGAATTCAGCCATTAAAATTACATTAAGGCTTTCGGTAATTTAGTTTAAATTACCAGATTGCCACACGCTGGTAACATTGCGTCGCGCGAACGGTAATGTAAAGAGGTGTCAATTTATACACACGTTTATTATGTAAGTACACACGGCCGCACGTCAAACTACCCTACTTTGACCTTGAGACCGCCTCTATTGGTCTAGTGGTCAGCGCACTGGGTACTATCCACGAGGTCCCGGGTTCGAACCCCGGGTCGGGCCGAGAGTGTTTGGGTTTTTCTGTCTTGAAATCACTCAGACATAGTTCCGGAGTCAGGAAGTTGGTGGTGTTAACACCCCCGTGCCTCGGAAAGCACGTTAAGCCGTTGGTCCAGCGCCTGATCTCTCTACGGTCATGTCGGACTGCCGTCTTACCGAATTATGAGAGTGAAAGAATAGAGAGTGCACCTGTGTATTGCGCACGCAATTGTGTACTATAATATATTCCGCGCAGTTGGCTAATCTCTCTTGATAGGCCGCCGTAGTCGAAATTCGGCTAGGAGGACATTATTCTCTACGTAATGAAAGCTGTTTTGGTAGTTCACAGGGGTAACCTGACGTGCTGCCGATAGATTTATTTCACACAAGATAAATCCTACTAATATTATAAATGCGAAAGTTTGAGTGTGTGAGTGTGTATGTTTGTTACTTCTTTACGCAAAAACTACGAAACGGATATGGATGAAATTTGGCACAGAGATAGATCATAGTCTGGAATAACATATAGGCTACTTTTTATCCCGAAAAAAAACACAGTTCCTGTAGGATACAGAAATAGTAGTTTATGCGGGCGAAGTCGCGGGCAACAGCTAGTATCATATAAATCAATAATGAAAATGTGATTTTCGCGTTACCAACAGCAGTAGTCTGAAATACTGTGTCGCGGCGCAATCTCTAGTTAATATAAAGACATATTTTCATAGATAACATACTTCTTAAACACATTAAAACAGATTTATGTGTGCGAGCATGAGTGAGTGCGTGTGTGTGTATGTGAATGTGTGTGTAGCGTATGACTTTACCTACATATAAATAAATAAAAAACAATAGAAAAATCTAATTTTTGCTCCCGCACGCGGAATTGAGATACATAATGTAAAATGCGTAGCACCCGCTGCAGCGTAGTGACACTTTGACATCACCAGATTCTTTGACATCACAGATTATGTATCTCAATTACGCATGCGTAATCATTTTAAGATCATTTTAATCATTTCAAGACTCCAAACTAAGCCAGACGTGGCGTAGTCAGAGTTGACGGTGGAGCGAGGACACCCAAAAGCTTCTGGCACTCCCTCTCCCCGACGGAATACAGCAAGCTGCTGGGCGCCGGGCTCCGGTGGGAAAGTGGTAGCTACCAGGCGGCACTTGAGTCTATCACCACTGATAGGATCGTTCAACCGTCCATCACAAACTGAAATTTATGATGTTGATGCCCGGGATGGACCACTAGGAGGTATATCCTTCACCACCTATCTAAGAACTCTTTAAGTAAACAAGCAGACATTAACTGAAAACACAGTCAAATTAGAGAATTACGATAAACGTCAAAGATGTCACCAATATTTCCTCTTCATTCACTTGTTCTAATAGAGCCCCTAGTACAGAACCTACCTACGTTTAAATCTTTTAGTAAATGTCAGACCTCGTGCTGTCAAGGGTTCCGTAGTCACGTTAGTTATGATGAATTATTTGATTTGCACGTGTTCTTCTGAATAAAAATTCCTATCACTTGCTTAAGAGCTTTCCGCCCTTCTCATGACCTCTTAATACTACACGACATTTACTTTTCCAGTAATTTGATTCTTGATCTTCCTCGCTTTCTTTTTCCTTCTATTATAGTTGTGTCGACATGTCGAATCAGGAATAGAAATGAAATTGATGAAAACAATAGGTATTACAGTGTAGAAAAGGAAGTATGTTAAGACACTAAGAGCTCTTTTTTTTTTAATCACTCGCGTGCCAATTTTTAGGGTTCCGTACCCAAAAGGTGAAAACGGGACCCTATTACTAAGCCTCCGCTGTCTGTCTGTCTGTCACCCAGCTGTGTCTCAGCTGAAATTCACAGATGATATATTTCTGTTGCCGCTAAAACAACAAATACTAAAAACTGAATATAATAAATATTTAAGGGGGGCTCCCATACAACGAACGTGTTTTTTTGCTTGATATTAGTAATGACAACAGGTAGACGCTTGAAATGGTCACAGAATATTAATATATTTTACTTTAAAAGTAAATTAGCAAATTAAAATAAAACATATATTTAAGGGGGGGCATACACGTTTTTTTTTCTCGTATTTGAAACTAAATAAAGGTCATAAGTCTACTGTTGAATTGTAGATGACGGCACGGAACCCTTCGTGCGCGAGTCCGACTCGCACTTGGCCGGTTTTTACTTAGTTTCGTTCGAATATGAACGTCATGCGACTTGGTACAAGTGAAAATTAAATCGCATTTACCCGCAGAATGTGCAATACGCAAAAATGGAGCTCCTGATTTGACACAACGATCAATGATAAATAAATGTCTTTAAAACTATTCACTATACAGACCCCACGTTTACCAATGACGCACCACAAGGTTAACCTGTATAGGTTCTTACGTATGTAGATACACACACAATAGTTCGTTATCGATACAATAATCGTTACCCCCCCTCATTATGTAGTAATCCAAACTCACTCCTACAGATGCGTCCGCGCAACGCAACCGGTTCCAACGAAAGGGAAAGGGCGAAGATTCTATTGAAATCGAAAGAGATGGATGGAGCTCGTTGTACCACATTCTTGTCAGTTGTAACTCTACGTTTTTTGCTGAAGTAAGACTTCTACTGGAAACTGATGTAGGTAATCGGGATTCAATTTGTGTACTTAAACAGACTATGTTATAAAAAAGTTTTTTTTGAAAGAGAATCTTGGACTATTTGTGTAGTGGATTGTATTCTGTTTTAAATAGCACAGAAAATTGAATGTATATTTGGACATTTAAAATTTCTCAATAAAAATAATATCTAGATAAGAATTCTAAATTCAGTTGATTATACAAAAGATTAGTAAAATTGTACATTTCGCACCATAACATATTGTGACTGACTCGTTGGTCTAGTGGTCAGCACACTACGTACTATCCACGAGGTCCTGGTTCTAATTCCGGGTCAGGCCGCGAGTGTTGGGTTTTTCTGTCTTGAAATAACTCGGACACAGTTCCAGAGTCAGGAAGTTGTTTGTGTTAACACCCCCGTGCCTCGTAAAGCACGTTAAACCGTTGGTCCTGCACCTGATCACTCTACGGTTATGTCGGACTGCCGTCCCACCGAATTATAAGAGTGAAGGAACAGAGAGTGCATCTGTGTATTGCGCACACACTTATGCACTATAATATCTCCTGCGCAGTTGGCTAATTTCTGTAGAAATAGGCCGCTGTACTCGAAATTCGGCTAGGAGGACATTATATAGTGGCTACTATACGTATTGATTCTTAAGAATGTTCGGTTACAGCGGCCAATCTTAACGAGGAGATCAACCAGGCACGCAGGAGATGCATGTGTATACGCCACACACAGGTGCACCAGAAGATGAAGAATGAAATGTGGTTCTTTCATTTTTATAGTTCTGTGAGACGGTTACACGTATTACCATGTTAGTGAAACTAGAAACAGAAAATGTGCTGATTAATACAGCATTCACCTCCTTCCAATAAGCAAAACTAACGAACTAACATTGGTAGAAAGTACTAAATATCTATAAGTTTCACAGAAACCTCGTTTTCTTACAAACTGTGACTTGCAACGCGATTTGAAATATGGCTGCCTCGAATTTAATAAACCTGTGGCTCTGTTTTTACTTTTGATTTATACAAGTTGTTGGTGTAAGCAGTCTTATCCTTCAAGGCGCTGAATATGACCATCAATATCTACAACTTTTACTATGGGACCATGGTCAAAATCTTAGAAAAAAAAACTGATGCTCCATACAAATAATTCTGCTACCTCGGTGACAATGTATGGAGGGCAAATTTTTTTTTCACGATTTCAGTGTTGAGTTCATAGTAAAAGTTGTAGGTATTGAAGGTCATATTCAGCCCCTTAAAGGATAAGATTGCTTACACTTACACCTTAAACACTGTCTTGTTACAGTGACTTCAGAAAGTTTTACAGTAGTCAAAACATTTCTGAAAAATCGCTTGTTGCAGCGATAAATGGGGTATGTGGCGCCATTAGTTACTGGTATGGGGAATTTCTATATTTCAACAAAGAAATGTAAATATATGTTTTTGGGCAATCGGGATAACAATTACATAGTTTTATTTTACCATTTTGTGTGCATTACATTTTTGTGTCTTAAAATCAGGTCCTTAAGACTACTTATCAACTGCTACAACAAAGTTTGTCATAAAGTAGATAGATCTGACACTTTCACATTCATCTAATATATCAAAATTATATTTAATGCACATTTGTGTGAAAGGAACACAGCTATTTTATTTTTACCATACCTACCAAATCCATACTAATATTATAAATGCGAAAGTGTGTCTGTCTGATTGTCTGTTACCTCTTGACGCTCAAACCACTGAACCGATTGAAATGAAATTTAGTGTGGAGACATTTCAAGACCCTGGAAAGGACATAGGCTACATTTTGTTGTGATATAAAAACATGAAGGGGGTGAAATGGGGGATGAAAGTTTATATGGAAAATCCAACTCTTGTGAGCGAAGTCGCGGGGAACTACTAGTACTTTATATTTCGTCCTAGAAATACTTTTCTAGTACTTCTATTGATGTAATAAACTACCTAGAATATGACTTTTTGTACTTTACTGGTGTTTAACATTCAAGCATTTCAACCTAACAAAATAATGCCTCAAAAAACTTTATAACAGATTGTCGATAAGCAAAAACACGGCACAAATTCGCTTTAACACAATATTATCTCTAAGCTCCATCACGAACCTAAATTTTGCACTGAACAATACAAAATTACTCCTAATTGTACCTACATAGCGACTGGAGAGCATTAGTCACATAGCCCATAGAAAAACAGCCACAATGTATACTAATATTGTTGACAGTATTTATCTGTGCTGAAACGATATCATTAGGGAATTCATTTTTTTACACGAAGGAATCTCTGCTGTCTCTAGATATCGCTGCCTAACGGTGAAGGAAAACAACGTGAGGAAGCCTGGACACCAGTTGGCTAGTGTGTCAAATGGAGAAGCAATGGCAATAAACTCCATTAAAATTTGCCAAGAAAGTCGTTGTGTGTTTTATTCCACATAATGATATCGACCCTCAGTCATGAGATTTGCACGACAGTGACGAAGGAATATCTGCTAAACCCTTGCTAAGCCTCTGTTTGTGTGGACCAGTTTCATAACAAATATGTCCACTAGAACCATCGTGAAACCTCTGTAAAACGTCCACTGGCAAGATTGACAGAAGACAAAAAGGTCGTAAAGGTAGGATGCAGGCCGCATACCACTTAACTTTGGAAAATAATGGAGTAGGGATTCAGCATTGGATGACTAGTTATATTGATGCTTTAGTGAGACGACAGGAGTTTGCACAATGCAAGACCTCCATCTCCTTCTTTTAATCCAGGCGTTATAATTTTGAGGCCCAATATTCGCTATTACTGAGCATTATCAGTAGCTATATGTACAGGTCCTCACGTGTGTAAAGCACGTAGGGCATCATGATAGGTATGCTTTTGTCTGGAAAGAGACACCACACAGACAAGCGCTTTCTATTAAAGGCACTGAATCCTAGCAACGAAATGACATCTTGTCAACCAAAAATCTTTTTATGGAGTGAACTGTCTGTTCTACCCAAGCTTGAGCATTAGTACTGATCATAAATCTAGCAAAATGGCCGTTTTGCGTAAAAACGTTTTGAATACTGACCTTACGCAATTCGCTCGGAGCCAGCAGCTGGGAGTCGTTACCTGAGTAAAGGTGTGTACACACTAATGGTTTAGTGTAGAAGTTTAGTTTTATGGGATTAATAAAACACATTTACGACTGGCTCAGATTGGGTTGTTTGTTTAGAAATTGTCTGACATAAGCTTAGCTTGTTTGATGTTCTTCAGTGAACACTAAATATAGGGAGATATCTGTTGTGTCCAGTTGCATTTTTTTCATGTTGAAATTTTCTTAAAATCCAGAATGTTTTTATCCAAACAACTTTCAAACTACGAACTAACTAATGTTGATAACTGCCGCAAGAGATGGCTAGAGCAATTGTAAAAAAAAAACAACAATTGTTGGAGAAATTATCATAATCATCACTTAAGCAGTAATTAATTAATGTATTTTCTTGCTTTCTTTCTTAGTAAAGACTAGCTGTTGCCCGCGACTTCGCCCGCGTAAACTACTATTTCTGTATCCTACAGGAACTGTGCTTTTTCTTCGGGATACAAAGTAGCCTATATGTTATTCCAGACTATAATCTATCTCTGTGCCAAATTTCATCCATATCCGTTCAGTAGTTTTTGCGTGAAGAAGTAACAAACACACTCACAAACTTTCACATTTATAATATTAGTAAATTAGTGGGATTAGTGGGATTACTCCTCTCAGCTTGAGTCTCGGCCATCCCAGGTGGTGAATGATTACAATAACGACTTATGGACAGTTTGAAATGGAGTTCTATGCCATTGGACTCGGTTCCTAAAATCCTGTCTAAGTTGAAAATTATTTTCAGTTTCTCTCTTTCTCTGCTAAACAAACGAAAAGAGACAAATTAAGAGATTTATTATATTTTTATAACTTAAGCAATTATTTTGCAAGTTTTAACGAAATTAAATCAAATTTCGCTTACAAAAATTAATCGACTGTGTCATCTGGTGGGACTCGAACCCACGTCCCTTCGCTATCCGGGCGAGTGCTCTTACCAACTAAGCTACGGAGGACGTTAGTCGTTTGACGAATTTTTGCAAGTGCTTGCTACGCCAGTGAGCCGGCGTTCGATTTCACCAATACTTTGGGAATGTGTGGAGAATGTATTCGATTTCATCAATACATGTATCCAATGGAAATATTTTTACAAATATATAGCTATCGAAGGGATATATAGATAGCGAAGGGACGGGGGTTCGAGTCCCACCGGATGACACAGTCGATTAATTTTTGTAAGTGGAATTTGATTTAATTTCGTAAATTAAGAGATGCGATTACTTAATAATTGAACTTTGAACTCACTATCGGATAAGTAATCTTCACCCTTGTTGCGCTAATTCGATAAGGATTTCTTAAAGTTTAATCCAGCCTATAATTAACAATAGTCTGCTGAATTACAAACAAAACTTAGATTTGCTTACGAAATTCACGACCGCGAAGTCGTTAAAGCTATGTAAATTGCAAATCTGCATAGTCATGAATTAATGCTGAAAACTAAACTTGAACCACAGAATAAATAAGTTGAACGCAAACAGAAAGTTGCGATCTTGATCTGATAAACAAGCTTCGAAAATTAAAAATCTATCGGAAACTTTTAAAAACTTTGTACAATTTTATATATTTTCATATTAATTGTACAGATTAAGCGGTACGACTTGACCGATTGGGTGTATGTGTATTTCTATCATTTCACAGACACTAATGTATTATGCCTATCTTATCCATACTAATATTATAAATGTGAAAGTGTGTCTGTCTGTCTGTTACCTCTTGACGATTAAACCACTGAACCGATTGAGATTAAATTTGGTGTGGAGACAGTTTGAGACCCTAAAAAGGACATAGGCTACATTTTGTCGCGATATAAAAATATTAAGGGGGTGAAATGGGGGATGAAAGTTTATATGGAAAATCCAACTCTTGCGGGCGAAATCGCGGGGAACAACTAGTAATATTTAAATACAAAACCCTTACTAATATTATAAATGCTAAAGTAACTCTGACAGTGTGTTACGCAATCACGCCTAAATTACTGAACCGAATCAAATAAAATTG
The DNA here is from genome assembly GCA_949316185.1 of Pyrausta nigrata. Taxonomy (NCBI): domain Eukaryota; kingdom Metazoa; phylum Arthropoda; class Insecta; order Lepidoptera; family Crambidae; genus Pyrausta; species Pyrausta nigrata. Next base: position 10,477,301 of record OX438955.1, on the reverse strand, counting down.
TATAGAGATGAGACCCAGGGAAAGCATAGGCTACTTTTTGTCGCGATATACTCGTAAAAACATCAAGGAGATAAAATGGACGGATGAAATAGGGAATTAAAGTTTGTATGGAAAATCCGACATTTAGGCCCGGTTCCCACCAAAGCAGAGAGAAGAGGAGACGGGAGGAGATGTATTTGAATAAACCAATCAGATTTCGTTATTTTCACCTGTATTTATTTTTCACCCAATAACCTGCCAGCTTTGCAGCACATCTCCTCCCGTCTCCTCTCCTCTCTGTAGCTTTGGTGGAAACCGGGCCTTAGCGCGGGCAAAGTCGCGGGGCTGCTAGTTATGAAATATATATATTCTTATTCTTAATTACTATTGAAATAACCTCTTCCAACAGCGACAACAATTCCCATTTCGATTCTGTTGACATAACCTAAAACACATGATTGATATAATCACATCACACGATCGAGCTTGTGAGTACACACAAAATAAGTTCGCTCATCAATCAAACTATAATAAGGTAGTATTTTCGATATTTTCTGTCTAACGATGAGTGATGAGTATACAATAAAAGAAACAAAAAATAAGACAGACAATTGACAACCGTCTTGACGACCGTCTTGGTGTAGTCGTTCGCGCACCGGACTACTAAACCAGGCGGTTGCGGGTTCGAATCCCGCAAGGGGCAAATGTTTGTGTGATGAGCACGAGCATTTGTACCTAAGTCATGGATGTTTATATGTATTTAAGTATTTCTATCCGTTATCCTAGTCACCATAGCACAAGCTTACGCTTAGTTTGGGGCTAGGTAATTGGTGTGTTTGTTGAAACAATTTATTATTATTATTTTATTATTAATTGAATGTACACACAGATTACCCCACTTCGACCTCGAGACCGCCTTTATTACCTACGTAATAAAAGCTGTTTTCCTAGTTCACATGGGTATTCTAACGTGCTGCCGACTGTACTTACTCCTATGAAGTGATGACATCGTTCCTTAATCTCTGGTTATGACAATATTTAACCCTTTCGTGAGCAGTGGCAAATATGTTGCCACCACAATTTAAAATCTATAAGGTTACAATACGGTTCAAACCAATGAATTTCAAAATATGTATTGACTTCAAAAAAGATTAAATGAACTAGTAATTTCTAATTTCTCGCGACTTTACCTGCGCAATTTTGGTTTCAGAAGACTTTAGCTCTACACGCGCTTTTGATGTGGGGTCCAATATCCATCCCATTTTATTTCACTCTGTCTTGGTTAGGTATACTTACTGGTTCACTGGCTCGCTCCGGACTACAAAACCAGAAGTTGCGAGTTCAAATCTCGCGAGAGGCAAGTGTTTGTGGGATGAGCACGAGCATTACCTACTCTTAAAGGTGTTTTTCTATTTTATCCGGTTTTAGGCAAAAGCAACACTATTACTTCAGGTATTCTATGACCGAGGCCTTTGGAGTAGGACCCCGTTTACTATCCAATGTCAGCTGTGCCAAACTAATTATCTATTACACAAGTAACTAACCGAATATGCACTAAATCTAAGCAATTGTTAGGCACGTTCAAAATTAACATCCTTGAGTACCGTTCACTTCTGATATCGAATGACTGTGACCCAGGTCTATAAGACAATCCAGAAACTAAGACAAATTTGCTATTCAGCAGCAGATGGCATCCAATTGGTTATCCCATAAACTAAATTAATATTAGACACCAAATTCTAAATAATTGGCGTGCTTGTAAAGTGACGTTGGTATGTTGTGTTCACGAAGATAAACATCTTAGATTAAATAATAATGTCATTTATTTCAAGTAACAAGGATCATTCATTAATTAAATTTTTTCAATACAACTCAAATGTTAAAATAATATTTTGACAGAAGTCAGTAAATGTACCATATTGCAATGGTTCAGATACTGACAGTCAAAACGATCTGCGATCAATGCCTTCAGTACAGAAAGTTTATATTCAAAGGACATCCTTTAAATATACACTTAATTTAATTATTTTGGAATAAAGCTAATTTATGTCTGCTGCAATATTTTTTAAAAACGTTTTGTCTTATCAGTGCATTATTTTTCACAGCATAAGCCTACCATTGCTATCAGAGCATTAGCCCATCATCTGCCACAGACACAAATAGATCTGTGTTTCTTCTCTGTGTTTGTAATATGGTTGACTGGTAGAGACTTTTGAAATTAAGTCCACCATTGATACAACTTTTAATTTGTGCAGAAAGAGTAAATTATAAATTAATAGCTAGCAATTTTCGATAGGTAGACAGATCAGTGTGTAAGTACGGGCCAAGATTGTTGGTTTTGTAACTATCGAACTGGGCCAAGTACGCACCACGCTTCCTTTCATCTCTTGTTCTTGGTTGAATTCGCAACACGGCTTGATTTGTCGATTGGATTAATACTAAGTTTAAGTTTGTTAGGGTTCGAACAGATCATAAATAGTAAAAGTAAAGTCTCATTTGTACATGCAAAACTTTATTCACAAGAATTAGTGAAAAACGTACATACAACAGCTGTTCAAAAAAGCACCTTCAATTATTGGTGGAGATTGCCAAGGTTCAAAGGGCTTAGTACGACTTTCTTTACGCGCTCAACTACGTCCGTGTGATGAAAATTTGTATAGAATTTGCTCAGCGCCACGTTAGCGAAACCTGGACCATTTATAATCAGGGATTTTCCTAGTGTCAAAAATCGGTATTTGACCAATCTAAGTCAGGTAGATATTTATTTAAGAAAAAGGCTGGTTTTAGCTTTTAATATGTTAAAATATTTGTGTTTAGCATGTTTTTGATTCACCCGTACTAAGAGGTAATTTTAAACAATTAAATTTTATTTTTAACTGCAATTTAAAACTTGCTTATTTTTAACGTAAGTAGGTAGTTACTTCAACTACATGTATGTACACATAATATTACAATAATTTGTTTTTGTTTTATGCTTAATGATTTCGATACAATATTTGTATAACTTAGATAAATAGCGCCATCTATCAACATATAATAAAACTAAAGTGAGAGCGTGAAGCTGTCAAATGAAAACTCGCACTAAGCCCTCAGATTGAATAATTCAATAGTCAATCCAATATTAGCTACGCACTCGAGCCAATATATAGACGATCGTTCCCCCGATGTTATGGACTGTGTTCTTCGAATAAAACGCTTCTTGTTTCTTTTTTCTTTTATTGGAGACCGATGACCGTGAGAGCAACTAACAAAAATCCGGAAAAAAAAAGGACGGACCTATCGCTGAAGCCGCTGAAGGCTTTGCTCAGCTTAACCGGGCAGAAGCAGCGGGCGCTTAAGGCGCAGCCGCCGCGGCGCACCGCACTAGCGGTTGCCTCGACGCGTCCGAGGCTGAGGCACCTTCAAGCGGGGACTCAAGCTCGTCCGCGCCAGGCTCCATACTAGCCGGCGTGATCGGAACGGGAGGAGAGCAGATGGCACTCCCCTGAGATAAAACCTCAAGCGGAGGCACCGCAGGCCCGGTCGCTGCAAAGCAGGCCGGGTCACGGGCTCCATGCTAGAGGGCTCCTACGGGGGGTCGGACTTGGGCCCAAGGGCGCCTCTGTAGGCTCGGACCTCGGCTTGGACCAACATCCGAATGACTCACGGGGGAGAAACGGCCAGGCACATGTCTGTGTCTGCCAAAATGGAATGAGGGACCTCGTACCCTACAGCGGGTAGAGATCTACTATGAGGTGCAGTGTTCGGATTGCTTAAGGCGTTTTGTGTAATATTATTTAAAATAGTTATAGGATCATCAGGGTCATCCAGGACATGCCTGGGTCTACGATAAAGGTGAGAAACATCCTTTTGAGGCGAATATGTGGCGGCTTTGACAATCAGGGGGTTTTTGTGATTTATTGCCTTGTCAAAGAAGCGACGGGAAGTCTCTTTCATGTAACAGGCAACAGAAGGAAGATTGAAATCACTATGTAAATCAACGTTGCGGACAAACCACGGGACATCCGCGGCCTTCCGCAAGAATCTTTTCTGAAGGGTTTGAAATTTCGCTAGAGCCGAGGGGGACGCATGAGCAAAGACCGGACTGGCATAAGTCAATACCGGGCGAATACAAGCTTTGTAAATTGTCAGCTTATTTCTAAGAGACATTTTACTCTTACAACCAACAAGATGGTAAAGACGGTGCAAATAGAATTTGGCTCGATTAAGAACGCGCTTGATGTGCGCTGCGTAAGTGAGACGACGGTCTAGAGTGACACCTAGATATTTGACCTCGTTGACTCAAGGGATCTGACGGTCAAATAACGTGATGTGAGTGAGAACTCCACGACGTTTGGTCGGAGGCCGCGCCATAAGCCGACTCCGAGAAAAGTACATAGCAGCACTTTTCTCGGGGTTGACCTCGATACGCCACCTTCTAAACCAATCGCCTAGAGTGGTGACTGCGCGTTGAAGCGCATGTACGACATAATTCCGGTTACGTCCAGTAAGATAGAGAGCGGTGTCATCCGCGAACAATGCTAGCTCCATATTTGGAGCCTTAGGTATGTCATTGACATATATGGAGAAGAGCAAGGGGGACAGCACCGAGCCCTGGGGGACTCCGGCGTGGATCGGCCTAGGGGAGGAGAGAGTGCCCTCAACTCTGTAGCGAAAGGTACGATTCGACAGAAAGTCTCGCAAGATGAGTACGAGACTGTCAGGCACACCAAGTTGGTAAAGCTTGTAGACCAAGCCGTTGTGCCAGACCTTGTCGAATGCCTTTGCCACATCGAAAAAGAGCGCTCCCGTTCCCAGCGGAGGACGACTGTGAAGACCTTCCAAAATGTGCTCCGTTAAGCGGTGCACCTGCTGGACACACGAATGGGTGGCTCTGAAGCCGAACTGTTCGTCGATGAGAAGATTATTCGAAAAGATATAATCTCTCAGACGGGAGACAAGAATGCGTTCATAGAGTTTACCCATAGTCTTCAGTAGACTAATGGGCCTATAACTAGAAGGGTCGGCACGGTTTTTACCGGGCTTGTGATTGCCTATGACTTCTGCCTCTTTCCACGCATTCGGGAAGATACAGTGGGCCATAGCGGCATTGAAGATGGCGACGAGAAGACAAACGAGTTGGGCAGGTAGAGTGCGAAGAACTCTATTTGAAATACGATCGGGGCCAGGGGCCTTGTTTGGCCGGAAAGCCTTGATAATTTCTTAGACCTCTTTCATATTGGTTGGGGCCAGAGGAACGGAAGGTGGGACGGCCGTAAGCCGTTCGACCTCTGAATCTACCATGTGTAGGTGGTCGCTATCGACTGGAAGAAGACTAGGGGAGCACTGCGCCTCTAGACTATCGGCTAGACACTCCGCTTTTTCGTCATCATCAAACGCAGTTGTTTGATCAGGACGAAGAAGCGGAGGCATGGACACTATGCCATCAGCCTTAAAGGATCTTGCCAACTTCCAATAAGCTTGGTAAGAAGGAGAGATTTCTTTAAGGAGATCATCCCATTGATTATTACGGAGTTCCGAAATACGTTCCTTGACAGCACGCTGTAAGGTTCGCAAACGGACCCGATTTTCGTCGGTAGGATAGGCGTTATAGGCCCTAATGGCTGCGTTCTTTTCTCTCAGTAGTTCTCTCGCGTCTTCGGGTAGCTTGAAACGTTGGTTAGACGTTACAGGTACCTCTTTAGACGACTCGCTTATAGCGGCTGAGATGTGACTAGTGAGAGCAGAGATCGCGTCTATAGCCTCTACAGGCGAAACTATGTCATCAGAAACTGAGGAGAGTTGGGGGCTGTCACAATCTGCAAGTTTAGACTTGAGTTTGTTCCAGTCCACAACCTACCTGACCTAGTTGAAGCGGTAAACTCTGGAGAGCCTAGTTGAAGAATCACAGGACGGTGGTCAGAATCGAGAGCATGAATGGTTTCTATCAAATGAAGGCGTAAGCCCACATTTTTTAGAATGGCCATATCGAGAATATCCGGAGAGTGATCGACATTATAGGGAAAATGAGTGTAGCTCATTGGCGCTATAATGTCAGCTTCGAGTGGTTCGATGATGCGGCGCAGCTTAGGCCCGTTAGGGTTTGTGCTGCGACAGCCCCATTGAACATGTTTGCTATTGAAGTCACCGGCTATAATGACGGATTCGTTCATAGCGAAGATGCGATTAAAGTCACTCAAGAGAGGCTCTTTGGTACGAGGATCACGATTAGATGGTTTGAGTTTGGACTCTTGAACTAGGAAGATGTCGACCTGGTGTTCGGTCAGAAAAAGAATTATTTCATCCTTTTGCTTAAGAAAGCCGTCACAATTAAAAAAACGCTTGTAATCGACCTTGGTTTAATCCTAGAAGAGACCTTATCCATTTAGGCACTAAAGTTTTTAATAGACGCGCAAAGACTAGCGTGCTCTGCGAGCGCCTGCAAACGCAGTAAAAGGTTACCATTGGAGCGGCGGATCTTGTCGTTGAAGACATAGATCTCGTCGAGGTTAATACTGCCCATGAAGTCGTTGAAAAGAGCGACTTCGTCAACGGGGTCCCGTGCGGGTTGAACCTGATTGTGGTAGGTTATAGGGGCCTGAGAGATCGGGCGGGGGGGCTGAGCGGTCGGGCGGGTAGTCTGGGTGGCCGGGCGGGAAGCCTGGGCGGCTGAGCGGGGAGCCTGGACGTCCGAGCGGGAAACCTGGGCGCCCGGGCGGGAAGCCTGAGTGGCCGGGCGAGAATCTTGGGTTGCCGGGCGGGAAGCCTGGGCGGTCGGGCGGGCGGCAGGGGGGGTGGTGAGGGGGGTAGAAGGGGCGGCGAGGGAGGCAGCCTTGGTGAAAGTCAACGGCTGGGCCCACGCGTTGGGCCTGTGAGGGCGGAGGGTTGGGAATTCCGCGGGCGAGGCAAACGTACGTGTTGCAGACATAGGCGCCGGCCTCGGAGCGGTAGTCGAGCCTGGACACGCGGGGCCTTGGGGCACCCGCGATAGTTCGCGGAATGGCCAAGAGCACCGCAGAGTACGCAGCTTGGAGGTTCGGTGGCCGTAGTACGGTCGCGTGTACAGTCACCTGTAAAGTTGGCAGCGGTGGCATTGGCCGGAGGCACCCCGCTTGCGCAGGGGCTCGACCTTAAGTCCGGAGATGAAGCAGACCATTTTTATATTAAAAATGGCCTTAGCCTCATGTGAATGGTCTAGTACAACTTGTACAAGGTCGTAGGGGTCGCGGGTCTTCGCCTTGTATAGGCGGTATACTTGTTTGGCGGGGAAGCCTTGGGATTGGATGTCCCGAAGGATGGTGTCAGAGTCTAGCTCCTTGGGTAGGCCGCGAATAACGACGCGAAGTTCCCTTTCTTCGTCAAGGGCGTAGGTATGGAATTCAATACCTCGCGCTTTGAGGAAGCGGGTGAACGGTGGTCGTCCGAAGTGGGGACTACCACCTTGATCCCTACTGCACACGATTTGGCGTGCGAAAAGGCGCAAATCTTCCGCTCCTTAAGGGCAGCGGAGACCATATTCCATGACGATTTATTTTGAATGAAGATGGGAGGGCCTTCCGGATGGGCGAGAGGAAGCGCGGGTAGCGGTGGGTTGAGGTTGGGGGTCAGCCGGCTTCACAAGACCTGAGTTGGTCTTGGCGGCTTTAGCGGGCGGGGGAGTTTGAGCGGAGGGGCGGGTCCTTTTGGACCGGGTGACAGTGACAAATTCTTCGTCTGATTCGGCTTGAGATGGAGCGGACTCATAGTCCATGTTGTCGATTACGTCGACAATGGCGGAGGCGGTAAGCGCCGTCTGAGGCGGCGATACTAAGGATGATCGCTGTGAGAGCGTGACTGGAGAGCGAGAGCGCGAACGGGAAAGCGAACGCGCGCGAGAGGGAGAACGAGAGCGGCTTGGGTCGGATGACTCGGCCGTCGCGGGGGCGAGGGACGCGGGGGGCGACTGAAAAGAGCCGTTATTTTCCTTGGAAGGAGGATCCGGCGAAAGCGGGCTGTCCCGCACACATGACTCTCGTAGCGATTGGAATCGCTCGAGTACAGCGGGGTATTCCTTTAAGAGGAACTCTAAGAGTTCCTCCATTCTTGTGAATCTGTCAGTACCACCGGTTCGGAAACGCAATCCGGGAGAAGAACCGGCAAGAAACTTCGGGTTATCGCGTTGTGTACGAAAGGTGTGCCCTATCGTGTGTGTCCTACTTGCGTAGGGTGAGTGTGGGTGCCCTAACTAACTGACCTTCGGGAGGGACCGGGCGGACCCGGGATACGCTTCCTAAGGGATGGAAGTAGGGGATGGGTTAGGGAGGACAAGCCCGGCAGTGAGCGGAGAGCTAGACCGAGTGCCTCAAGGATGGGGAGGAACGCCCCACCCTCTCGAGCGTGCCTTCCAGGAGGCCAAGGCTAATAATCCGGTATACCGGCGCAAGAGGGAAAGGTTCGGCGCCTTGAAAAAGGCACCGTCAGTCGTTCCCCAACGAACTGAACCGCCTTAAGAAAAGCGTTGAACTTTGATAGGGCCGGTTGACACCGTTAGGTTAGCCCTAACAAAGCCGCGGACAAACCACGTGGTAGAAACATGAAACGCGCAAAGCGAGTCGAGGAGGCAATATAGCACAAGTGGGGAGCGGAGGGCAGAGCGTCCGAACCGCACGAGCGCTAGAGTGCGAATGTCCAACGATCACAAAAATCCGGCGCTCACGGCCCTATACTAATACTAATTACATAGGGCTTACTTAGTTACTAAAGCACCCTAGTGCTTACTGGCGAAAGGATAAAGATTGCAACTACGTTACTCTTTCCAACGCGTTCAACAGCCACCCTGAAAACATAGAAATACTGAGGGAGGCAACCGATGCGTATCTCCTATCTCTTTCTACAATATTTCACATCTACCTACTGATAGCCTAACAATTCCCACTCGCAACATTCTACCTCTGCGGGTTTTCCTACCTACCCTCGGAATGTGCGAGATGGGGGACAGGGACAGACTATTGGTCTTACCGGTCCCACACTGCCTAAGTGGGACGACCAGATAGGGTCTCCTTCGCCCCTGTACCAAACTAAATACTTTATACTTTATTATTAGTTCCTACCTGCCTAACTTTTTGCAAGTGGGAATCACCTAATAGATAACCGGTTTGCTATATTTATGAAATAAAACAAGCCCTGAGCTAATTTACATTATTTGTTATGCTAAGCCCTATGAGAAAATTAAACTTTATTGAATCCACAAATATAAACATAAAGTAACTGATTGGGTGTCCGTAACGTCCGGGCTTCAATATATTATTTGAATTTTCTACCGCATGTTGGCGTAGCGATCCATCCTACTAAATAAATCAAATAGAACCTGTTCTATAGTACTATAGAACAGATCTAGATGTACATCTAGACCAGCAACCGATTAAAGGAAATCAATCAAAAACTTTGTGATAAATTACTTTGGAAATTTCTGGAAGTCGGCAGACTAGTACTCGTAGATTCTAGTGGTATAGATTGAGCTTTTCTTGTTTAAGTTGGCATGTTTGTTAGTGCTTTTCTAACTATCCTCATGTTATTCTTTGTGTCTGGGTGTAGGTCGCGTAGAGCTAACAGTCTGGTATGAGAAGAGTTTATAGGGGCTAGTTTATATGGGAAGAGTTTATACCTAAACCGAGATCCATGGGAAAGTTCGTACTGAGTTGCTGAGTGCAAGAAAATGAACTCAGTCAGACACCTTGACACTCTATTTTTGAATCACTCGTGTGCAGTTCTACTGATTTTCGCCTTTGAATCACTCGATCAACTGCACTCAACCGCTTGAAACCGCTACGAGGGGGGCCCTACCCACTCGTCGCAGGTGGCGAGTGATAGAATAAACGTCAAAATTAATGTGTTTGAGTGAAATTATGTCGCATTCGCCAACAGACTGTCATACGAGTGATTCAAAAATCTCCTGGTTTCCTTAAGTGCGACGGTAGTGGCGGGATTACCTATTTCGGCTCTAATATCTACCTAATATCACTTTTAAGAGCAAATTGTCGCGATTCGTTATCGCAGTGCAGATTTCGCACATGAAAATTAGTTATTGGCAATTTCATAAGTAACAAACAAAACAACGAAAAAAATATATTTCAATAATTTTTGTCTTTGTGTACGTAAGTAAGGAACATAATATAAGATGTGTGTGTATGCAACAGAAAAATGAGAACGTTTTGAAATTTTGAATCTTATCATATATTTTTTTCCACGCGCTCCTTTCTGACTGAGTTTCTTATATCGAGCATATTTCGCCTCAAGTTATCGTCAGTCTAAAAATCATTTAGATAACTATCGAGTAAGTTTAGCTTAGGCGTTCTTCCTTGTAACATATTACTTATGAGTAAAAACGATTTTAACTTGATTCACTTAGGCGCCTTGATTCAAAGTTAAGACCTGTACAATAACGCACTAGTACATTCGAAATATTCAGTACATTTACACATTTCTTCCATTCCAATTGCATTTCCACTCGAAGACCCGCTCGCAACATACTGTCGCAGCAATTTTGGAAATTCCCCGGGAAATTCGCAGTGTCGCCAGGATTTTTATCTCGAATTTGAGCTAAGTAATTTTATTTACATCCCTATCTCGTGCCTGTCGGACTTACTTGTTGAAATGTACTGTAAGATGAAGCAGTAAGTGCATGATGTTAGCTTGCATCCTTGCCATATTTACAGAGGTAACTATATTACGGACACTGAACTCAAATCATTGAAAAAAATTGTGACCTATAATTTTGATTTTTAATCTTGATTATTTAATTTTATCGACAATCTGTTACACACACCATTAACTATCGTAGCGCATACATATCACTATTGGCTGTTCATCGGCACAAAAGAGCTGCGGCGATTGCGCTCTCTTTCTAACATCATAAACGCCGCCCCTTCTTCTTCTTCTTTTTTTCTTCTTTTTTTATCTCTGTGTATATGGCAAGGATGCAAAGTAACACCGTGTATATATACCTACCTACTCAACAATGACGTCTAAAATAGCTTAGTAGGTAATGTAATTCTCATTTATTCAAGGGTCTGTTTACATTTCTAGACAATTACTAGTAGGTGACTCAAAACAAGAAGCGTAGATGTGCTCTGCCAAGAATTCAAGACGTGACGATCAATATGGCAAAGTAGAAACGAAAAATTAGGAAAGCAGACCTCACCATCAGATGGGTTGCTCACTGCATTGTTCGTCTAGTGGTAAGTACAGTCAGCAGCACGTCATGTTACCCACATGAACGACGAAAATAGCTTGTATAACGTAGGGAATAGAGGCGGTCTCAAGGTCAAAGTGAGGAAGACTAATGTGCGGCCATGTGTACGTTGGCAAGAGGTCCCGGTTTTGTATCCTAGGTCTGGGGGGTTTTAGGGTTTTTCTGTCCTAAAATAACTCGCAAGCAGCTCCGAGTTATACCTACCTACGAGTATTTTCTACTACTGTCTTCGTCATCATCTAAAATTTCCACACCCTGCTGAGTCCACTTCACCTGTGCCTCTAAGTTCAGCATTAAGGGGATCCCAGACGTCTATTTATTTCCCTTTGTACCGCTATCGGGATATTGAAGCCTCGTGGGGGTGAAAAATTGAATGAGCGACTGCTTATCGCGACGACCCAGTAGCTGTGAATGGCCACAGGCGTTTTCATTCACTTTTTTACGAGGAAATCATTTCGAATGTACTCAGGTGAGATCGATTTTAATGCGGACGCCCGTTTTGTTAAGCAATGGTGAGCGCTTTAGCTTTTTTTGATGAATGTTCGAACGGGCTTGATTTAGATGTAGGTACTACCTACTGACAAATTTTAAGACGGTTCGACGTTGATTACTGATTTTTTTCAAGTTATTTTCTTATTCGTAGATCTTGTAGCAAACAATAAAACAAAACTTTGTAAAATGGCATCCTTAGGCTGTGTTTTCTTACAATAAACGTGCTTTACTCGATTATTTTTGACAAAAAAATCTGGCTGCCTGTACTTTGGAAAAATCTAGTGTACCCTATCGTTTTTTTTTGCTTTAAATAAATTTAATAATTTTGTTTATGCCTTTGTCGCACCGCCCACTTTTTAATTCTGCTTAGCCCAAATGACTGGTAGAGAATGCCACTAGGCATTAAGTCCGCCTTTTGTACACAGTTTTAGTTGTGCAATAAAGATTAAATAAATACCCGTTGGGAATTTATGTATTGTTTATACGTTTTTATTAGGGTTCCGTAGTCCGACAAGGAACCCTTATAAGATCGTTCTGTCCGTCCGTCCTAGTCAGTCACAGGAGAATATCTTCTACATTTATTTATTTCAGTCCATGATTTGCATGTAACTTGGTTTCAGGATACTTCACATATAGATCTCATTTTTAAAAATACAAAAAAATAAAATTACCCCTTTTTAAGGGTACCTCCCCATACATATAAAGGGGGGGGGGGGTGAATTATTTTTTTTAGTGCACTTCCTTGTGTGAGGTTATGGTTGAAAAGGACTATAAAAATAAGGTAGGGTTTCCATACAACACTTTTTTATCAGCTTTACCATTTGCGAGATATAGCCCGCTAAACTCGTTTACACGGTATTCCCCCCCCCCCCTGAAATTTCTAAAGTCTTGGACCGATAAACTTCAAATCACTAACGTAACGAAACAGGCGCGGAAACTCTTATTTAAAATTATTTCGGGTATCCTGTGATGAATACTTTTGAAATTATAAATAAAATAAAAATATATACTTTTTTTGCCTATACTGTAATGGTACGGAACCCTTCGCGCGCGAGTCCGACTCGCACTTGGCCGGTTTTTAGAATTTTTCATCGACCCAGTGGATAAACAAGTATAGAATCGTGGACCTCTGAAAACAACCCGTGCTGCTACAGTTAATAACTAAGGAAGATAATTTATCCATTATGAAACCAAAATCAACCATATAAGCTTTATAGGTCTGATAAGTTTTATGAATAAAGGGGTGTCTACAATTAATGATTTTACCAACAAAGAATCCTTTTTTTGTGGTTAATTGATATTTATACTCAAGTCTTTTTGAAAACCATTATATGGTTCAAAAAATGAATACTAATTTACATTTTACTACCATAAATCACACCGATGTTTGTACGTTATAAAAGACTAGTGGTTCCCTGCGACTTCGCCCGCAAGAGTTGGATTTTCCACATAAACTTTCATCCCCCATTTCACCCCCTTAATGTTTTTATATCACGACATAATGTAGCCTATGTCCTTTCCAGGGTCTCGAACTGTCTCCATACCAAATTTCATCTCAATCGGTTCAGTGGCTTAAGCGTCAAGAGGTTACAACCAGAGCAGACAGACGGACAGACACACTTTCGCATTTATAATATTAGTATATATGGATAAATATGGATAAGTACCTACCAATATCAATAGCAAAACGAAAGTTTTAGTTTTGATTTCAAAAAATGCATTGTACTATCTTTTACCTTATACCAGCCAAGAGGAAAAGTGAATTTAGTGGCTCGGTCGTTCTTTTTTTCAAATGGCCCTTGGATAATATTTCCTTTGTTGGCGAAATTGGGAATTATACGGTTTAGTGCCTGAGGCCTTACTCCGGTTGACGATGTCCGTATTTTCGAATGTAGCCGTCCTTTTCACTCACGCCAGAATGACAACGCGAACGAGCGTGATGCTAGACTTAAAAATACGGACGTTGTCGAGTAGGGCCTGATCGAAGTAAAGTTGATGTTATCGAGAAAGCTAAGCTTGGAACACTTTTGTCGATATAAGTACCCAAGTTCTCTTTAAATACGTTAGCTTCTTAATTATAGATACAAAGATGTTTTTAATTGCACAATAAAAAAAACAAAAGTACCAAAAAAAAAAAAAAAGTAAAAAAGAATTAGGAAAATTTAAAGTACAATTATATTTGTATCATCGCTGGGAGTAATCTCTTCCAGACAAACATCGGGTAAAGAAAAACAATAATCTTTTTTTTAAATTCAAAACATTAACTTCAACTATTGAACCGAAATTAATAAGACAAATAAAATGGGAATTTAGTTAAGCCTTTGACTGCCACGGAACTAGACACAATATCATTATATTATTTGGGGGTCACCGGTGACCACCATGGCGCTCAATGTGTTAAGATACTGCTCCTACAAGATTCTCAGTTAATATTAAGTATCGACAAAATGGAATATGAAATTAGAAAATAAATTGCTCTGTCGACTTTCAATTTTGTTTGATAAATCTGTTAATAGTCTAAAAACAATTTATATTCTGTCCTTGAAAGATGCTATTGATAGCTATGAATACGACTTGTTTTTAAGTCTTTGTTAACTACTTTCGTTATTGTAATCTACCAATTTTCTTTATTGTACCTACACTAGCAGTTCCCCGCGACTTCGCCCGCGCCTTTCGTCGGATTTTCTATACAAACTTTCATTCCTATTTCACCTCCCTTATGATTTTATATCGCGACAAATAGTAGCCTATGTCCTTTTCAGGGTCTCAAACTATCTCTGTACCAAATTTCATTTGAATCAGCGTTGAGTTACGGAGCCTATTCAACACAAAGAAACAAACAATAAAATTTTTCCTCATAATAATATTAGTATAGATAGGCACTCGGCAATGCTACAAGTTACCTAAGTTTATCATAAGTTCGAGATAACGTCACTGCGCTAATGCGCTCAGTCTCTATTAACCTAAAAGTCACATAAAACTAATAAGAATAGAATTAAATAAGTGGCAGTATTCTTTGACCATTTTAATAATAGTTTTTTCTTTCGTAACAGTGATGCGTATTTAGTCAGTAAGCCTAAGCGCTATATCTTATAGATGCCTTACTACTGACTGAGTGCAGGTAGAATTTGTTTTTTTCACATCACAGAATGGCCCTTTATGCTTTTAAAATAAAATTTATCGTTTTCACTATAGTTACAAAAAAACACCTCTTAAACCCGAGTTCACCAATTTTTCACCTCGATTGACGATTAATTTGACAGAACTCCTATACCAAATATGCCAATAATATTATACCCATTGATTTATCTTATACAAGGATATCTCATCACACTGACAGCTATGACACATGCTCAAATAGGTCGGATCGCCATTTTAGACCGATTTCATATGTAATGACGCTTCCGTCAAACAATAAACATGCCGAGAGAGTCGTCAAAAATTTGCAAAAATCACAGCTCAATAAATCCTAAAAGTTATGGAACGATGTTTCATCGGGAGGTAAATATTCTTGATAATTTTTTTTAAGTCGATGATTTTACCTTAACTTATTTTTGCATAAAATCTATTAAGATTTTCATGTAACACTTTTAACCTTTTTGTTCTTAGTAAGTCACTTAAGACAATTTATTCCACTATCAAAACACCCAAAAATAGAGTGATCCAGATACGATAACAGTTACATATACGGGACCCATTTCATTCATAAATCACTTACGTCATTGAGCCCTTGCGCTGACGAGACTTGAATAAAATATCTGAAAGCGAAATGTCAGATGGATGTGAAATGGATACGACGATAGTTACCATTCCATGCGCATTCATTTATTATTTGAGGATTTTGGAGTATAAATTTGTGTTTCGTCTTTGCTTTAGACCTTAAATTAAATAAACTTATATTTCTACGTGTACTTGTATTTTTAGGAACTTTGATTAATTATAAGCACCTACTACAATTAATTGGAGGTAAGCTCGTATTGCACTCAAGAACTCATTGACCATCTTCAAACAAGACTCGAACCTACATTTCTTCGTTATCCGGACGAATGTTCTCCTTACTGAACTACCGAAGATGGTAAACGCTCAACGAAATTTTGTAAGTGCTTTACGCCCACTGGCGTTTTATTTCATCATTTCTTTGAGTAATGTGCCCACAATATACTGCACGGACGACACAGCACGTCAAGTTTGACTCAACGGCATCTTATGTAGTTTTAATAAGGGCGATTTTGCAACAAATATTTTACTAAAATACACAACTAAATCACAAGACAAGTTTCGTTATGACATCCAATCCTCAAACGCGTAGTGATTGTAAGTATTTTGTGCATCGTATTTTTTAAATTCTGATATTTATTCAATGCTCAATACTTTCCAAGTCTGCTGAACCCATGGCCACCCCTCAGGGGATGGATCTGTCGTTATGATAAACGACCCCTAATGCTGGCACTTTCGTTAACTGAAGTACAAAGTATTAAGCTCGCCCAAGCGATGGTTTAAGTACACTTTACTTCCTCTTCTTTAATAAGGAGATCCTGTTTATTATTGTTGTGTTATTTAAATGAACACTAGGCATGATTAGCAAGTGAAGTTTTCTACTGTGTCATCATCATCATCATCATTGCACCGCATCTGTGCCTTTAGTTTTCACTACTGAAAAGGCCATGGTTATCTCCTTAGTAGTCACTTATGAGATAGCAAGTATAAGATACTTGCCATTACTTTCCCAATAAAAAAAAAACATGTTTAATCAGCAAGCATGATTTCCAGTCATAGTTTCCTGTATAAGATACTTGCCATTACTTTCCCAATAAAAAAAAACATGTTTAATCAGCAAGCATGATTTCCAGTCATAGTTTCCTACTTGTCTTACATTATCATCACCAGTGTCGTAATCAGTTGTACAGAATGCTGAACATTGATCTCTAAATATATTATTGCACTTGAAAAAATGACCGCCAGAGGCGGGAATCGAACCCGCGTTCCTCGCATGCCGGGCGATTGCCTAACCTCTCGGCCACCCTGGCGTTGGCAGAGCCTGTCGAAATTTTCAAGTGCTTCTTAACGCTGTAATGCCGCGTTGCTTTTATCAATGTTATTGGGATTACACCCTAAACACTCGAAAGAAATACTTTTCCAAGTATTTAACAATCGAAAGATGAAGCTTGCAAATACGATAAATTATTTCTACCCATCTTCCCCCCTTTTAGTCCCTAAGTATTTAATAAGATGCCATATTTTTCTTGTTACAGGATCAGCACTGGCGGAACTCTACTGGTGAATTAAAGGTAAGTAAGTTTTTATGCCTTGCTAATTAATCACGATATACATCGATAGATCTATCGTTGGAATTTGGTGCTTTGTCATTTCGACTTAAACTTGAAAACCAATTTTTTTTAAATGTTTTGCATTTGTCCGCTGTCAATAAACTTAATTACTTTCTTTTATTATACTCGTAAATACTAAGCTAAACCAATTTGACACAATCTCACTTAATAGTAAGCCACGATGTGTTCCAGAATGTATCTATGTTATGTCTGACCAGTAACAGCCTATTTTTTTTAATTGTCTAACATTATTATGCCATATTCTCCCATCTTACAAAAGAAATTCACGCCATATCCTGGTCTAGGAATAAAAGTAACGTCCTCGATTTAGCGAAAACATCTCCAATATCAATGTAACGAAAATGGGACCATCTCGTTACTGTCGCCGCGTTCGGTCAGATTGGTTTGACACTTGCGGAGTTATCGGTCAGGTCCAATTCGAGTGCCTTCATCCGAGTGCCGTTCCCTATACCTAGATGTTTTTGGCTGACCAGACAATAGTTTATCTTTAGAACTAAAATATAATATTAAAGGAAAAATTTTTAAGGTGGTAATTTTTTGATATACTCTATACTGGGTAATACTGTCTCAAGTATTGCACGAACGTATGAAATGATCAAAGTAAGTATATAGTTAGTTAAAAGTATCATAAAAATATACATCGTATCATAAAAGGATATGGTAGAATCAGTAAAAGAATCTTTAGAAATTGATCTTTCTTTAAGTATTAATTTATTTATATTAGATATTTAATCACAATACAATTAAATACACGTCTAACGCCCAACAGTCAATCGTCCTATTCACAATATGTCCTTTCACTCATTTCTCAATCTTTTGTATGTAAATATACATATAAGTCTACAGTCCCAATACTCAACCGTACCGATACATTTGACTTATAAAGCAAGCCGTTCTTTTACTAAAACCATGTACAAAGAACTTCATTGTACAAATTTGAAGGTGGCAATTTACATTAAATAAACAAATCATCCGCGGCTGGAGGCATAACATAGCTAGAAGAGCTAGCACATCAAAAAAATATATATATATATATATACGTAAATAAAATATATGTACAGTTCAAGTTTGACCGTTTGGCGGCCGTCTTAGTCTAGTTGTGCGCGCCCCGGACTTCTAAACCAGGGGGTTGCGGGTTCGAATCCCGCAAGGGGCAAATGTTTGTGTGATGAGCACGAGCATTTGTTATGTTGATGTTTATAAATGTATATAAGTAGATCTATCCGTTGTCCTAGTCATCATAGCCCAAGCTCACGCTTAGTTTGGGGCTAGATAATTGGTGTGTTTGTTGAAAAAACATTTTATTATAATTATTTTTTATTATATTGTTACAAGGCAATATGTACTCGTATCGATAAACAAAAAAAAATACACAAATCAAAAACCTAAACCAAAACAATACTCAAATATTTGATAGTTCATCCTATGAAGCGGTACTTATCAATAACTACTTACCTACTAGCCTAGATTAAAAAACTTGTATGAACGGACGACAGCACATCAACGTATACATTGCAGTATAGTGTACGGTCGGCAGCAACATTTGAATACCAAAACAGCTTTTAGTGCATACAGTATAGAGGCGGTTCCTAAGTTAAAGAGGGGTAGCCTGACGTGCGGCCATGTGTACCTAAAACAAAAACTGTAACGAGTTTACACGAATATCAATATGTTTTGACAGCAAACACTAATCGTTTCAATAATTGCGTAGGCGTTTTCGATTTGTATTGGTTGTATTGTACGGGCTTTGGCCCAAACGATTCCACGTTCACTCAACAGGTGTTGTTAATTTGAAAGCCAAATAAACGCTAATGCGATCTTATTTTAGGCGGAGGCTACACAACAGCCAAGTTACTACGTCGTTTGGGTAAATATTGCCTCTGCATTTGTTGCCATCCGATTAACCTTAAATTTAAATGTCTCTCCGTTCAAATGTTCAGGCATCTACGTGCTTCGGACGACACGTTAAGCAGTTGGTCCCGGATCATATCGATTTATTAGTCGTTAAGCATAGTTAAAGGCCATGGGGCGACTTGAAAATATCTGACAGTAAGGTTGGTTACTTGCCTTACAGACACCCCTCCACCAATCCACACTGAGCCCGCATGGTGGAGTATGGCTTAGTTCCTCATGGTTGAGGTGGGGCCTTTGCGTAGCTAGGCCCCACCTCAACCATGAGGACTAACGTCCTCGGTAGCTCATTTGGGAGAGCATTCGCCCCGATGATGAAAAGGTCCTGGATTCAAGTCCCAGCTGAAGTGAAATACTTACATTAGAAATTTCCCGAAATAGAGACCGTCAAATAACCCTCCTTCTGGACTTTCTCGCAGTCGAGTAAAATCGCAACGGAGGACGTCCATCAAGATTGACGAACGGCCTTGTAAAGGTCGCAGGATCGCGTTGGATGCAGGAAGATCTATGTCTTTTTTTATTTTGAATGGAAGGGGAATGGGTTTGCTCTTGCCTCTATACTATACCAGAATCAGAATCAACGGAGGAGAGAGCTTATCCAGAAGGTTCTGGCACTCCCACTCACCGACGGAAAACAGCAAAGGCTCCAGTGGGAGGGTGGTAGCTACCAGGCGGCACCTAACAGAGCCTACCACCGCTGATAGGATCGTTCAACCGAGGTCACAACCAAGAGTTTGTGTTATCGTTTCCTGAGGTGGACCACTAGGAGGTAGATCCTTTACCACCCCAAAATGTTAAGCAGTGGACATCGATTTACAAATTTATTTATAAAAATATATCTATCTCTGATTTCCGAATGTTCGTGTGTAAAATGCTTTACCAAAATGGATGTCGTTAGGCCGGACGCACGCGAATGAATGACGCAGGGAAATTCGGAATCGGAAATTGGAATCGTATAATTGTTGTCTCCTGCTGTTGTATTGTTATACAGGCTGTCCCAATTTCAAATGGCAGAAATAAATTGAAGCTCTTTTTTAGGAAAATTGCTTAAATATTAATTTGATATTGAATGTAAATATTTATTTACGGAAACGAATAAGCATTTCAAAAAACATATAATTTTCTGATTTCCTTTTTTCATTTTAGACTGTGTTGTTATAAGTGTTAGCTTTATCAACTTATACCAATAATCGAATTAAGAGTGTGTGTGTACTCTTTTAGTACTTATATAAAAATGACTCATCATCCTCCTAGCGTTATCCCGGTTGTGCACTCGCACGCGAGGGCCCAGGGTCCGCTGACCATGATCCAGGATGTGGCAGATCGGGTGGAGCGACTGCCATCTGACCTCCGTGACCCTGTTACCAGGGAAACCTGACCAGTTTTTGGATCATGGTTTCACATGCAGTCACCTGAATGTGCAGGTTTCCTCACGATGTTTTCCCTCACCGTAAGAGCATCGGTCAGTGAAGCAACTAATGTTCATAACTCAGAAAAAGTTATTGGTACATGGCGGCATGTGGGATCGAACCGGCGCCTCCCGCATGAGAGGCAAACCGCTAACCACTGCGCCACCGACGCTCTTATATAAAAATGACTGTTTTTCGTAAAAAACTAAACCCTATCATGTTACCGTGTTTTAACAGTTTTCACTTGTAAAATATAAGGTGAAATATAAAGGTTTCTTCGAGCAAAATATTAATAAACCGAAATTATGGAGTTCAATAAGGGCTGAGCTGTTTTTTACGCTTTACCGTTGAAATATTCTAATAAGCTTCTAGAACTCCGAGTGAGACGTGCCCAAGCATAATAATACGGTATAATGCGAGCAACTTGTAAATTTCCAATATTCCTTTGATACAATCTATTTTCTTATCTTAAGGTTTTTGCTTTGATAGTGAACTTTGTTTAAGTAAGACTTTGAGCGGCTGTTAAATTCTGAAAATTTGGAACACTGGAAAAAATATCAATACAATCATTTTCATGTACAAATTATTGTTTTATGCGTAAAAATCACCAAGCTTTCGAAAAAAAAAGGCTCTTAGATATCATTAGCTACAAGTCATGTTTATTATATCATAAAGAATTTGTTTTAAATTTCAACAAGAACCAGGACCTAGTGCAATGATTAGGCTAACGTAAATAAGTTGTTTTATTGTATTTAACTAATTCAGCTCATCGTACAAGTGATTTAGAAATACGTTAATTTTCTCAATTTCGTGCAGGATCCCCTTAACTACCTACATAAATGTTTTGAAATTAACGTTAAGTTAACTTCATAAGTGGTAAGTGCAACTGGTCTAGTGCTTATATGCAAGAAGACCAACCTTACCCACGGGTCGTTAACTTGGGATCTAGTCGCAAAGTGAACTTCAATTTGATTGTGATTAGAATTCTAAGGTGGTGAGGTGCTTGTGGCGCAGTGGCGGCAGCGCTTTGGTAGTGATACCAAAAGTGAAGCAACCCACGGCGCGGTCGTGATTGGATGGGTGACCATTCCGACCATTTAAGTGACGTCCATGACAAGCATCTCCGTGCTTCGGAAGGCACGTTAAGCAGTTGGTCCCGGCTAATATCTGTGGTATTAGTCGTTAAGCCTAGTAAGAGGCCCTAGGGCGGTTTGATAACTTCTGACAGTAAGGTTTGTCACTTGCCTTACATACACCCCTCCACCAATCCGCACTGAGCCCGCGTGGTGAAGTATGGCTCGTTCCTCCTCATAGTTGAGGTAAGGCCTTTTCCCAGCAGTGAGATCTAATAGGCTGACTTATTATAGAATTCTAAAAGGTTCGAGTTCAGCAACACATTGTTACGTTATGTGATATTTTTAATATTAAAGCAGCTGTTAATATATTATTTATCATCTTTGTATGGGTATTGTGTTGGATTAACCACCAATTCATATTTACCAGCTGTTTCCCGGGTCTACAAGGAGCCTTCATGAAGGCAGGGTTTTGGCCGAAGGGCGTCATGTTCCGGTGTTTTGCGGAGGGCACGCGACATCATGAGCATCATTCATTTCGTCAAAAAACAAAACACGTATTTTTTATTTTGGTCGTCCAGTACAAACATTTCGAGATAAAGCACCCAGAAACCGTTCGAAAAATCGCTAAAAAGGTGGACACAACTCAAAGCTGTTGCACAAGTTCAGCCCCGGGCCAATGCCTACGCGCCGCATTCATCTAATTCATGCGAAGATACGGGTACTTAACCAAGTTTTTTGATAATTGTATCAAAAAATCTTGACCTACATTTTTTTTCCAAAAATAGCATCTATAAACGATACCTAATGTCTAGAAAAAAAGTTAAATACAAAAGTCACCCTGTATATTGTATGTATATATGCTATACTCCGGATCTGTGTTATGTCCGTTATCAGTAGCCTGAAATAAAATATATTATGTAACTAACACTAATAACGGCTGCCTGTAAATTTTCTAATGTAAATCAACAAGATTAAACACTAATTAGGTCTAAAAACTAATCAAGCTAGGTAAACTTTTCCACTATTATCTTCCATCAGTTCTGTGTTAGTAAAATGATCCCGTGCAAACAAGCTTCACATAAATAGTCCAACCTAGGCCACTAAATTTTAGACCCAAATCCTTGTATAATACCCTGTCGGGGTACATATTGGTATAAATTATGCCAAATTGAAGGCGCCTTACCAATAAAGCGTACATAATAGCATAGTACGTACGTGATATACAGGGCGAAAATAATTAAACTATGGTTCTAAAATTCAGTTTTATGTATTTTTGTTTGACAACGAAGTCAAGCTTGAAATTCTAAAGGCCAGGCAATAATTTTTATTTACTTCTGTCATGCAGATATAAGGTTAATTCAAAATGGAAGTGGCTTCCATATATTTTTTTCTGGGCAAGGGTAGACTAACTATCGCCACCATTGATTTTATTTAGATTACTAGTAAATCAGACTAATCAATTAAAAAATCTGATAACATGGGACAGTAGGATTACTAGTACATTAATCGATTAAAAAATCTGATAACTTTGGACAGTAGGAAAATGCCTATAATATTCATTTTCATTTTTAAATATTTATCTTAAAATGTTATTTTATTTTTGGTTTTAAATATGAAACTAACGATTCGCACACGGGTAAGATTCGAACCTACGACCTTTGGCCGACTAACGCTATTTCCCCTCCGAGCTAATCCAACCGTGCAGTTAATCCAAGCGAGCTAAATTCCTGGTCTCTTCTCTTTTTATTTTGATAATTTTACAACCATCACAACAAAGTGGCTACTTCTGGTGTTATCAAGTTTTGTAAGATAACAAAAGATCGAAAACTATTATAGAGATTTAATGATAGATCGTCCAGCGTCCTGCTAGCAGGATTTTTTGTACTTCCGGAAGGACGCATTTTTATTGGGTCACAGTTCCTTAAATAATTATAATTCAAACTTAAAATTTGTATGAAAAATAGTGTTTTTCTTTCTCTTTCGTCTGTATATGATATTTTTTACTAATCGGTACCGCTATTCAATTGGCAAGCGATGGCGCACGGATATAGACGCGGGCAGCGCGTTCGCGCGCCGGCGACGTGTTTCGACCTGCCCGGCACCGATCACGCCTGGAGTCGCCAACATTTTGGCGAGAATTATTTAATATTACTTTTAGCTTCATAGTTCCTAAAACAAATAACTTCGTTTCTAAGACAAAGTCCAAATTACTTATTTTTATACCTTTAGATAAAAATAAATGTTGTGTTAGTGTTTGAAGTTTATACTTCAACAAATACAATATAAAATACGTCTGCGTGGTTTTTTTAACACCCTCGCATGGTCTGGATCATTCTCAACGCAAATTAGTAGGTACTATATTGAATTTCTTAGGTGGGCGATAAAAAGTTCACGGGGTAATCTAGTATTTTATAAAAGCAAACCAATGTTTATAACCCCTGGCGATACGAACGTTCAAGGTAAAGGTCACCGTACTGCCGGAAGGACCAGGAGCAGATTTCATACAAACCGCGTACTTCCAGCAGGACTCAAGGTCCGTCTTCCAGCAGGACTTTTTAAAAAAATCGGACGTACTTCCGGAAGC
Source organism: Pyrausta nigrata (assembly GCA_949316185.1). Taxonomy (NCBI): domain Eukaryota; kingdom Metazoa; phylum Arthropoda; class Insecta; order Lepidoptera; family Crambidae; genus Pyrausta; species Pyrausta nigrata. The sequence goes on along the minus strand of OX438955.1, from coordinate 10,453,293 downwards.
GCTTCCAGCAGGACACTGAGTCAGACGATCTATCATTAATAAATGTTGTAAGTATTCTTAAGCCCCAACCTGTCGGATTTTTTCAAATTAGTCTGATTTAACAGTAACCCAAATAAAATAAACAGTGGCACTAATTTACCTTACCGTTTTCCTCAAACGATTTAGTTTGAAACCAAGACGAAACTTTAAAGAAAAGTAACATATTTTTCTGAGAGAGAAAATGATTTTACTAAAAAAATATATTAATTTAATAGGGCTACGAACCAAACAAAAAATTGTTTGGTTCGTAGCCCTACAAATGCTAGGATAGGCAGATCAAATTTTTGCCTATCCTAGCATTTGTATAGTCACCCTGTATTGAATGCTGGAGATAGGTATAAGTCAGTGCATCGTGCTCACTGCGAATAGCCCGCAGGCCAACCTTCGAACCACGTCTTAAGATTAGTGTTGTAAGAAATATACTAGGTATTGACATTAGTGCAATGCGACCGATCAGTTAATAGAAACTAAAGCAATAAAAAAAAATATACTAAAAAAAACTTAGGCCTATTTGTAGGTCATGCATATTGTGTTAAAAGTAACATTAAAGTCTAGTTTTTTCGATGTCAGTATTGAAAAAATACTTTAAAGTACTAAAATTATTCTAGGTTTGGTTTATTTTTTGTGAAATCTTGTCTTAAAAAAATAAACAATATCTAAAAGTTTGTGTAAGTAGAATTGCAAAAAATCTGTCATTCAAAATTATTAATCATAAGCCTGGTTGTTGAATTAGGGGTTTAGCGAATTCAGTCTATAAAACATAGAGTTCAATCGATACTTTTATCGATAAAACTTGTTACCAACATCACTAGTGTTGATATATCTTACGAGGCAGCCGCTCAAGTAACCGTGTTTCCTACAAGCATTAATAACGTCGGTCTACTCCACCGAAATGGATTTTATATTAAATATACAATAATATTACCTAACGTTATGCGATAATAAATTCACCGGCTTAAGAGTTTTATACGACTACAATATTTTCGCATAAAATTATTATGCGCACTTAATTTCGTGCGAATAAGGTAAGAACTCGTATAGAACTCAAACATACAGGGTGTCCTACCAGAAGTCGGTTGATGTTTTTTTGTGAACGAAATTATTTCGTAAAAACTTTCAAAAAAATTGATTAAATTATAAATAAAATTTATTAATTAACAATGGAATGGGAATGGGCGGGGCATGTTTGCAGAATGCACCTAGACAGATGGGCCCAAGTCGTCACACGTTGGATACCATCAGACGGATTCCGACGAAGAGGTAGACCCAAAAAGAGGTGGTGTGACGACTTGGACAGCTTTGCGACTGATTAGGTGTCATTTGCAGCTGATAGGGATCAATGGAGGGTGTTGGGGGAGACCTTTGCCCAGCAGTGGGATGATCTAGGTTAATAAAATAAAAATTAGTTAACAATAAAAATTTCCTCCTAGCCGAACGCCTACAGCGGCAAATCTCAACTGGGGCTAGCCAACTGCGCGGAAGATATAATAGTGCACAAGAGTGTACGGTATACACAGGTGCAGTCTCTTTCATAGTTCGGTGAGACGGTACTAGTCTGAAATGACCGAAGAGAGATCATGCGCAGGACCCGAAATAAGAAACTGAAAATTCGCACATGGGTAGAATTTGAACCTACGTCCTTTGGCTATCCGGGCCAATGCTCTTACCAACTGAGCTACCGTGCAGTCCATCCATCCCCGCGATATTCTTGGTCTCTTCTGAATACGTCATTGCCCACTGCTGTCTATTTATAGTATTATAAAGCATAAATCATATTTTTATTATTATTTTAGCATATACAAATATACTTAGAAATAGATCTTATGATGTACTCGTATGTTTTCCAGGGACAAAACTCTACTTAGTAAGATTGCTATCATCGATGGCGATTATTAAATATACTCGTATTGCCACACTACTGGACTGAATACTGGACTATCAGCTAAAGGTATTTTAGAACCATTAATCTTAATTTAATTTTGCAAAATTCGGCAACCCACGGGCAGGCTGAATCAATCACCAGACTCCAGACAAATGGCTTTAGGAAATTTTGCGGCGAGATTGAGAACACAGTAAAAATATATGCAGTAAATCTACTCTTCAATGCGGCCAATCGTAATAGAGAATAGCTGGCGGGGGTAATTGGCAGACGGTATTCTGGTACAGAATACATAACAGAAGAATCACTTCGAAAAATTGTTAAACAAATGTAGCTTATTAGCGGCAGGGATATCATAGTGATTTATTTTTAAACATAACGTAATGAGATCCACAGCCCTGAAAGCTGAATATTCAGTGTTGTAGAAACTGAAATAAAGGTGAATACTTAAGTATTCATGATAAAAAAATGAATGATAACTTCAAAAATCACAATTACATTTAAACCTTAACGTTTAACCTTACGTAGTAACTATTATATTATAATTTGTGCCTTAACCTACAAGCGCAAGACTAAATGGCTAAGTAAATTCATAGACAAGCCTATTATTGTTGCCAGATTTGTTGCCAATAATAGACATGGCTTTATAAGTATTGATAGAAGTTGGTAACTTAGGGCGCTTTTAGAGCCATGCGAATTTAAATATATATACGCGGGATTTGAATACATATAATCTGTGATTTGTTGTACTTAAAAAGAACGTTTGGATAATTTGTGGTTGCTACATATCAATACACACACACAAATCCACACTCTCAAAACGCTTTACATCAATTTTCAACAGGATTAACGTGTCTGAGTTTGACTAACTTCTTGGAATGAATCTACTGTCTGTATTTCAACTATGGTTAGTAGTTGTGGTTGCGGTCATTTATAACAATAAGTCTGACTCTTCTAGAACCTTTTAGCTTTGGATTTGCGGAATTGTGTTAGAGTCGCTTTTTATTTCTGTCAGTTGTTTTATGTGATTTTGGTCTGAGTCTAGAAGTCCGTGTGAAGATTCATTGTGGAATCGCACTGTATCTTTCTAAGAGCAATTTTGCTAAGGTGTATTCATGCCTAAGACACCAACACTATTTAAATCTAATAGAATATATTTTATGTTTTGTTTGTACCTCTAGTTTCTGTAAAACAGACAGTCCCATTGGTCTAGTGATTACTGGCTTCTTTTCAAAAGGTCTTGTGTTCGAATCCTGTGTTGGGCCGAAATTTAATTTTGTGTTTTTGAGATGTATCGGAAACAGGTCAAAGTTAGGGAATTGGTGGTGTTAACATCACGGATATCACTTTCAGCCGTTGGTCTTGCGCTTGATCGATCTACACTCATGGCGGATTACCGTCTTACCGAACTTTGAGAGTGAAGGACTAGAGAGTGCACCTGTATATAGGGGACATAATTATGCACTACAACATCTCCAAGGCAGATGGCTAGTCTCAGAGAAGAAAGGCCACCGCAGTCGGAATTCGGCTAGAAGGACATTATTAACAAAAGCAAAAAAACATTTCAAACCGAAAGGTTGCAATTCTAAACCTGTATTAGTTTCAAAACCTAAAGGCATGATCCTTTAAATAGTAATCCTAAATAGTACAATTCCAAATTGTGAATATTTCAGCAACGTAAAGTGAACTATAAATTGCACTGCCACTCAAGTTTTTACTTGCAAAAAATTGCACAACAGTCCCTCGTATAAGCTTGAATTTTCATGATTAATAGTCACTAAACCCCCCGTTGCCGACTAAGTTGCACAACTATAGTTCGATAAATTGCCGAATATTGACAGTCGGGGAATCCGCCCGTCGTGGGGTCCGTTTCTGAAAATTGCATTTTAACGACTTTCTTTTCTCTTCCACGATCAAATTCGAGGAGTAGTGTTGTTTGTTTTTATTTGGTAAAAGTCTTAATTTATTGAAATTCAAATTCAATAAATAGGGTATGGATAAGTTGGTCACAAGATGGTAGACAGTGATTAATTGTTGCTTAGAACCTATTTAGCCATAAACATACAGCATGCAAACTTTTGCAACATAAAAAATATTATCACTAAATTTATACATTACAATGTTAGTTACAAAACTAGATGTCAATTTGAAATAAAAGCATGATGTCATTAAAATATTACATAATTACAATTACATTATTTAAATTACAGTCAAAGTCGCACATTAAATTAAAACAAATGATAAAGTCAACTCAACATGCATCATTGTCGTTTTGGAATTCGCCGACACTGTAATAACATTTATTAATCAGCCATTCACGGAGCTTTTTTGTCATAACACTAAAGCTTCCTACCTTAAATTGGTTTAGAATTTAATTGAAAATCTTAACACACATGCAGTAGCAACTATTTTGGAACACCGACGTAACCACAACATTAAAACATTAACCCTCTTACTAATAATAGTTTGTTTTGTTGTTGAAACATTAACCCTCTTACTAATAATTGTTTGTTTTGTTGTTGAAACATTAACCCTCTTACTAATAATAGTTTGTTTTGTTGTTGAAACATTAACCCTCTTACTAATTATAGTTTGTTTTATTGTTGAAACATTAACCCTCTTACTAATAATAGTTTGTTTTGTTGTTGAAACATTAACCCTCTTACTAATAATAGTTTGTTTTGTTGTTGAAACACTAACCCTCTTACTAATAATAGTTTGTTTTGCTGTTGAAACATTAACCCTCTTACTAATAATGATTTTGACATTGCTTTAACTATTGACAGGCAGATGATTTGACATAGCGGAGACAAACCTTTCAAATTAGCCGTCTCATATTTAATCAAGTGTTATAGCAATGTGAGACTGACTAGAGACAGCCTCGTTGGTCTAGTGGTCAGCACGCTGGGTACTATCCACTAGGTCCCGGGTTCGAATCCCGGGTCGGGCCGAGAGTGTTTGAGTTTTTCTGTCTTAAAATTACTCAGACACAGCTCTGGAGTCAGGAAGTTGGTGGTGTTAACACCCCCGTGCCTCAGAAAGTACGTTAAGCCGTTGGTCCTGCGCCTGATCTCTCTACGGTCATGTCGGACTGCCGTCTCACCGAATTATGAGAGTGAAGGAACAGCGAGTGTACCTGTGTATTGCGCACACACTTGTGCACTATAATATGTCCTGCGCAGTTGGCTAATCTCTGTTGAGATAGGCCGCCGTAGTCGAAATCGGCTAGGAGGACATTATTATAGCAATGTAAAAATCATTGTTAGCAAGTGGATTGGAATTTAGATTTAACATACCAAATTCAGAAGGATCACTTCGCAAAATCATTTAAATTCTTGCACCCCCGCAATAAAGTGCAATTTGGGTTGCTCAGGGTCAATTGACTAACTCTTTTTGTATTACGTAACCTTACTTCTTCTTACTGCATAGGGATGAACGTAGCAACTTGAGCTAGTCAGCTCAAGTTGCTACGTTCATGTAAATGACAGCCCCTCTGACTTCGACCGACGGTCGAACCCGCGAAGTGCATGTACACTCGGCAGCACTGCAGGTTATACATTTAAACCACAAAAACAGCTTTTATTACGAAGATGGTATCGCTTATACAAGTGGTGACGGTGGATGGAGATATCATCTATCTATCTATAATTTAAAAGCTACGCTCTTGTCGGTGGAGTCTTCTCCATTCCACTCTATTCAGTTTCATTTCCTTGACTTCCTGGTACGACACGACCCTAACTTTTCCTTGATTTATGTCCATGTAGGACCTTCTTTGTCTTCCTCTTTTCCTTTTCTCTTCTACTTTTCCTTCTATAATCACTCTGATTAGTTCATCGTGTAGTACCAAATGTCCCAGCATCTTTCCCCTCCTATTCTTGATGGTTTGCAGTATTTGCCTTTCCTCGCCAACAATCTTCAAAACCTCCTCATTGGTGTTCTTTTCCACCCAACTAATCCCCTTCATCCTGCGTCAACACCACATCTCAAAAGCCTCTATTCTCTCCCTGTCGCGCTGGGTCATCGTCCACGTCTCAAACAGGGTGTAAAAAAGTACATGCCAAATTAAAGGGAATGGTTATCAGTAGGTTCTAGAATATAGAGAACATATAAAAAAATGAAAAATCTTATCGCCAATAAATGAGTTAATATATAAATGAATTCACTATACAGAGAAGTCTACTTTTCATCCATAGTAATTAGTAATAATTTAAAACAGTATTTAAGAAAACCCTATCAATATCATCAATCAAATCTCGCAGCCGCGCGCGCCGCGATCTATCTAACGTAGATGCAAGTGTAAATTGATAATTTTTATGAGGTTTCTTTTATTTGTTGCTTTAATTGTTTCAAAATCAATTACTATGGATGGATGGACAGTGAACTTCTTCGTATCACAAGCTGTCTGTGTCTGTCAAAAGTTCATAAAATTTGATTGATATATTTTTAGGTTTTTTTAAAGATTTTTCATTCTTCCTGTATTTAAGACTCTGCTCTTAACCATCCCCTTGAATTTGGCACGTACTTTTTTTACATCCTGAATATACAGAGCTCTGGAAAGAAATCATCGGCAGACCAGTAACTCCACTGGCCCTAGGTCTACCTGCCTCTGAAATGGCTTCAACTGCAGAAATGTAGTAATTATAATACAATATAAGCCTTAGATATATGCTAGTACGAAACAAGAAACCTGAATTGAATAATAAATTAATTTACAAGTAAGTATAGATAGAGATAACGACTTTATTTGAAACACCAAACACAAAGTAACACAGAAAAGCATTACTTAAAAACCTAACGGCAAACTTCCACCCATTCCTTCTAATTAAAAAATCATGAAACGCTTACCATTACCATTACTCCTTCCAAATTTCCGCAGCCAATAATTTTCTCAAGCATCAATACGAAAATCCTAACGATTATTTTCACAAAAAAGTGGCGCCCTTCACACTTCATCGATAGAAAATAATAATCCTTTTCATTCAACGCCCAGAATCTGGGGGAGCGGGCAAAAAGAAAATTAACCAAGTTAAATGAAAACATTCAGGAGGGTCGGCCCTCCTATAAAAGGGCAAACAGGTGTAAAAGTAAATAGATAGATGAATATAATGTCTAATATCGTCGGGCGGTGTTAAGCTGTGTAAGTATCGATGATTTTGAATCGATAATATTATATTTAGACGAATAAACAAGCAAACATAATTATTAAAAAACGAAAATATCAACTGCATACATTTTTATATTTTTGAAATAGTCGTTTTACTGGGTTACTGTCAAAAAATGGCCAGCCGTTTGGGCTATAGGGCGTGTCAAACAATTAATATACATGCATACGTACTCTCAAAAAACTTAACCCTCAGTCGGGTAAAAATAGCCCTGTGAGTGTTAAAAAAGATAGATTCCATTGATGACAATCTCTTTGATCAAGCGGCTCGCACTCCGGTTTTCATTGTGTGCTCTGAGGTCCCAGGTTCGATTCCAGGTCGATGCAAATTAAAAATATATATATATATATATATTGTCGTGTCTGAGTATTGTGCTACCACCGTTGCTTCTGATTTCCAAAAGACAAGTGCTTTAGCTACTTATTTTAGGATCAGAGCAATACGAGGGTCAAACTGAAAGTTCTTAGAAAATCAAAAACTGATTACATTAGCCAGTTATTAGTTCTATTATATCTTTTCAAAATATTGTCCATTGACGTCAATACACCGCTGCATGCGATGGAACCACTGGGAAAAGCACTTTGCCCACTCGTCCTTAGGGGTCTCTTCAATGGCATCGCGATACGCAGCCACCGCTTCTTCAGCATTCATAAACCGCTTTCCTTTAAGTTTTTCTTTAATTTTTGGAAATAAATAAAAATCACAAGGCGCGAGGTCGGGGCTATACGGCGGGTGACCCAGTAATTCAACGTTTGATGTCGCCAAATAGTCGATCGTTCGCTTGGCGGTGTGCGACGAGGCGTTGTCGTGGTGAAGGAGGATCCTACTGCGAGGTCGTTTCTCTCGAACTTTTTCCAAGACAAGTGGCAAACAATTGGTAGTGTACCATTCTGCAGAAACTGTTTTTTGATCCTCTAACACAATTGTTGCGAAATGACCTATCCTTCCAAAGAACGAGGCCACCATTTTTTTTCCCGCACTTCGATCTCTCTTCACTTTAGTTGGCAACTCCTCGAAAGGAAACACCCACTGAGCAGATTGTCTTTTGGTTTCAGGATCATAACAGTAAATCCAGCTTTCGTCACCTGTTAGTATGTCGAACACAGCATTTGAGTCACCTCCGTTAAATCTTTCAATCATTTTACGGCACCAATCCACACGATGGAGTTTTTGAGCCTTAGTCAAATTATGAGGTATCCACCGGGCGCAAAGCTTCCTGACCGCTAAATGTTCGTGGAGGATTTTGTGCACTTGACTCATACCGATGCCTAAGCTTGTCCGAATCTGCTGATAGGTCACTCTTTTGTCAGTCTCTATCATACGCCGCACAACACAGATGTTATTTTCAGTCGTCGCCGTAGAAGGCCGTCCCTCACGTACATCATCAGTGAGATTAGTGCGACCACGTTTAAACTCATTAAACCAGTTGTAAACAGTCGCACGAGATGGGGCTTCATCGTGAAAGGCCAATCGTAGTCTATCATAACTTTCTTGTTGACTTAAATGACATCGAAAGTCATAAAAAATCATTGCACGAAAATTTTCTCGTGTTAAATTCATTTTGACGTGACACAGACAATTTTCAATTTGCCGCCAAGTCGTAAAACAAATGACAAATGAATGAAATATATACTCAGTAATATTGGCAAAGAGTTCTATTTTCAAATTTTAGAATATTTTTTTTATTATATTGTTTATAAGTGGCCAGTTCTAAGAACTTTCAGTTTGACCCTCGTATTTGTGTCGTTCCCCAATATTTATTTATTTATTCCATTGCGATGATAAATGTGTTACATCTCACTTCGCAATCATTGATAAACCTGAAGTTATTTGTAGCTAAAGTCCTCATTGTGATTGTTCAAAGATATGTAAATTCTATGTAAGTAAAACAATAACCGTTTGATCAAATAACTAGTTTGAACCGTTTTTGTACTTCAAGTAACATAACACTTTAAAAACTCCATGAGCTTGGTTTACCTTTATAATATTCTAGTAAGGAGCACACTTGAATATGGAGCTATAGTTTGGTCTCCGTTCTATAAAATTCACACAAAACAGATTGAGAGATTACAAAAAAAGTTTCTCAGAGTGCTCTCTTTCCGGCAGGGTCTTCATCGTAAGCTAAGTTCTTATCAAGCTAGATTACGTAACTTTAACATAACCTCCCTAGAGACGAGACGTAGGCGCAGTGAGCTCATCTTCCTACACAAAATAATAAACTTACTGATCGACTCTGAACCCTTACTGTCGACCATCAGCTTTAACACCAATTACAGATCGCGTAACCCTAAACTGTTTTCCCTTCTAGTGTACTGAAATAATACGTCTTTCTTTAACCCAATCGTTCGTATGTGTCGCCTTTACAAAGATGTTGCACTTAATCAACCTAACATCGATATTTTCACTAGGAATCCAAACGCCTTCCGTAGAAGTATTGAAACTGTTTTCGCATGATTTATTCCTGTTTTTTTTAATCTAGTTTATTTATAAGCTATGTTTGCACCGACTTAAATCAGCAGGCGGTACTATGTAGTACCTCCTTTATTGTTTGTACTTCTGTTTGGTACTTTAACGATGCATGTTTTAGGTTACAGTTTAGCTCTTAATTCATAGATTTATAACACTTTGTAACCATCAAATGATTGTAACCTGTTTTGTGTCTTAAATAAAATAAAATAAAACCTGCACATAACTGCATGTTTTGTAGATGCCCATCGCTATATCTATCGTAAAATGCAAATTCTATTTTTATTCCTTATTTATTGTTTTTTGCATAAAATACCTTTTTCCCATCCCTACCGGCTTAATAAAAGATAATAAGCAAAGCGGAAGCTGCCCAGAACTGCTAACAAAGCCAGCATTAGAAAATCTTGCCAAGCTAAACTTAGAATCACCATGAAGTGGTTCCGTAGCATTAAACAATTTAATGACATGTTCCCATGGGTTCCCATTTTACTTACGTGGGTTGTAATGGCGGTCGACAAATCAAAGTTTTTTTTTTTTTTTTTTTAACACACCAATAACCTAGCCCCAAACTAAGCGTGAGCTTGTGCTAAGGTGACTAGGATAAAGGATAGACATACTTATATACTTATATTTATAAACATCCATGACTTAGGTACAAATGCTCATGCTCATTACACAAACGTTTGCCCCTTGCGGGATTTGAACTCGCAACCGCCTTGTTTAGAAGTCCGGGGCGCAAACAACTACACCAAGACGTCGGTCGTGTATATAATTCTGTTATACAGAATAAAGATATATCTCTTTTACAACCCGAAATCAATCCCGTTGTAATAGCTCCCGTGGAACCCTAAAAGCAATAAATTCTCCTTCGTTTGTCTTCATTGAGTTGTAAAATAAAAGAAACACTTCTTCATTTGCAGGAGGCTACAGTTCTTCTTGTAAGATTAGACGAGTAAGGTTATACTGGCGTAGATTGTTTCTGGTTACGTTTTTTAAATAAAAACATTTGTTTTAATCGATTGTATCTCGAAAGTGTTGCGCTTTTCATGTAGGTATGTATTACAAGTAGTATGTTTGCCAATACTACGAGTTGGTACGAATAAAAGCTTATACAATTATGTTTAAAATAACTAGCCAAATACGAGTCAGACTCACGCACGTAAGGACGGCAACAGAACTACATCATCTGTGAAATTTTCAACTGTTTAGAGAATCCATAGACAATTTAGTAGAGATGTCACTTGATGACGACTAAAGTTAGATAAAAACAAACAAAATCTTGTAAAAATACGTAAGAAATCGCATCACTTAATTTGACGTTTTTAAATTATTTTAGTATATGTCTCTTTTCGTTTGTTCGATAGAGAAAGAGAGAGAATGAACCTTAATTTAATAATATATAGAGCGCATTGAATTTGCTGGACTCAATTAAGACTAAAAAAAAACAGCAACTGAGTATCATTACCTATCTTCTTCAAAATGATTCTCATTAAGAGGAAAGATCAGGCGCCATTTCTCCATACAAACGTAGTCCCCTGTTTTCTCCCAGGATAATGGCCAAAGGCAAAATATTTTTTTACAATAAAATCTACATTTACTACAGGTATGCTCTTATTTTTCGTTTTTTCTTATATTCGAATTAACAAAGGAAATATGAGCCTTCAAAAACTAAGAAAATTGCCTAATTTCAACCTCAATTTTCTGACGCTCACCAAAAAAATCTACGCAAGTAAACACTAAAACTAAAACATTGAAGCATAGTCCCACCTTTTGAGAAACTATTTCAGAAGAAAATATTATCATTTGTCAAATTTTGGACGAGGAAATAGGGGACTTCGAAATGCTGTTTAGGAAGGATTTATCGATCTGAGCTCATTTGTCGCTTTCTTGCTTGGGTGGAGAGATCCAGGAGAAACCAGAGATCGCATCGAGACAGCAACACTTTATTCCAATACCTATTCTTCAAATACCACGTGACTGCGTTTACTTTAAAATGTTGCACACAACGAAAGATGCAATTTAAAATCACTTCTTTGCTTTTCTTAGGAAACTAACCATTTACACGTCGTGTCGGGGTTAAACCTAATAGGGTAATATCCTTCTAATCCTGGGCTTGTGAAAATCTCCATACTAATAGTGGGGGTAAGCTACAAAATGGAATCTAAATGCAATTGTTGAGTATAAGGCGAGGACCCTGTAGGAAGACCAACGGAGTTTCGAATACTCGTATAATTTTGCACTCTATATTTTGCAACTGGATCTCTGAATCGAGAATTAGCTGTCACATATTTTGAAAAATTTTGAAGACATTGTAGATACGAAAGGGTAAAGGAAAAATTAACATTCAGCGCCGAGAATTACTTATCTATCTATCATTTTGTGAAGTTAGTTTATATTTCAGTCTAAATTATGTTTATTAAATTCAAGACCTATCAGCAATTATTAGGGCTTTTATAATTATTTTATTGTTTCACTAATTTCTATATTTTACGTAAACTAACAATATTCATTGTATGTTCTATCATACCATAACTTGATGTTCTCCTAGCCGAATTTCGACTACGGCGGCCTATCTCAACAGAGATTGGCCAACTGCGCGGGACACATTATAGCGCACAAGTGTGTGTGCAATACACAAGTGCACTCTCTGTTCCTTCACTCTCATTATTCGGTGAGACGGCAGTCCGACATGACCGTAGAGAGATCAGGCGCAGGACCAACGGCTTAACGTGCTTTCCGAGGCACGTTTTCCGAGCTGTTAACACCACCAACTTTCTGACTCCGGAGCTGTGTCTGAGTAATTTCAAGACAGAAAAACCCAAACACTCTTGGCCCGACCCGGGATTCGAACCCGGGACCTCGTGGATAGTACCCAGCGTGCTGACCACTAGACCAACGAGGCAGTCAAAACTTAATGGTGGCGTTCAAGTTACGGCTTTATTAAGTTGAAGTAAGCAGTTATTACTGTACTTACAGGTCAGTTAAGACTCGATAAGCTTACCATGTACACAGGATTTCACTATGAAGACACAGTAGTAGCAACCATTAAATGCGCATTAACACTTTACTGTATGTAAAAAATAAAAAAAAATATAATTAATGGAACCAGGCGTCACTTTGCGAAAATCCATTATTAGATGGGAAAAATAAAATACAATTATTTTGCTTTAAATTTCCGCTAAGAGACGCTAGAACAGGCACCAAAACCTTTGAGGTTGTTTGCACGTTGGTGTTAGTAACTAACAACTGCATTAACTGTAGTGCATGCGTATTGAGGGAGGGAGGGCGGTGCATTCTGCATGAACTGGTACTCAACGCGGTTGCGGTTGGTGTGGTTTTGGTGCCTGCGCTAGCGTCTCTTAGCGGATATTTAAAGCAAAATAATTGTATTTTATTTTCCCATCAAATATTCAAATAAACTTATTACTATTAACAAATTATTAACTTGAACATTTTGAAAACTTAATCTAACACTTAATTTTTTCTTACTTTTGTAAATCTTTTTGCCCTTCAGCAAAAGCGTCCTCCAACCTTTTCTAATTGTGTCTCTCATTAGCGACTCTGTTCCACGTCACTTCTGCCACTAGTTTGATATCGTCATTCCACCTTTTCAGGGGTCTGCCTCTTCACCTTTTTTCCTTTCACTGTATGTATGTACCCAGGTATAATAATTGGTTAGTTGCAATTTGGACTGCCTCGTTGGTTAGTTATCGGCACGGTGGCTTCTATCCACGGGGTCCCGTGGAAACCCGGGTGTTTGAAAATTATGATAACACCCCCTTGCCTCTGAAAGCCTGAAAACAATCTCTCTCCGGTCATGTCGGATTACCGTCTCTCCGAACTTGAGTGAATGAAAGAACTAAGAACTTGTGTATTGTCACAGAACAAATACTAGTACTACTTTGCGCTCATACATACCACGTACTTGTGAAATAGTATTATCTTTCCCGCAATTAGCTGCTTTCAGTTGAAATTGGTCGCCGTCGTCGAAATTCGGCTAGGAGGACATTATTGTTGGGTTCCCTCTATCTAACAGAATCTTTTTGCTCCGAAAGTCACTTGGCATAACACACTTGGCATAATTTTCTTTAAACGAATATTATTCAGGCAGAATTTTCTGTTAGCATAATTATTGTTTGGTCGAATATTTATATGCCCGAATTTACAATGGCATACTTTTAAGATAGCAGAAATTTATAAGGCATAATTACCTTTGGCAAAATTTTACTTTGCATACTTTCGCTAAGCATAATGTTTATTAAGTACGATGTTTATTTGGCATAATTTGACTAGGCATACTATGAAGAAAGCAGAATTTCATTTAGAATAATTTCACTACGCATGTTGCTATTTCTTTTAAATAGTATTTTACCCTAAAATTGAATTAAAAAGTCATTAAGTTGTGGTACAAAAGTTAGTGACAGAAACGAATCGGTGCAAAACCGACTCCACGCAGTCTTGTTTGCCCTACCCCTAGAGTGTAATTCATTATCGCGTTCGCCGGCCAGCAAGCCGAAGCTGCGGTGGTGAGCGAAAACCGTGGGACTGCCGGAGCCCCGCAGCGCCGGAGCCGTGACAGAAACCATGCATGTTGCATGCTTGCTTGCTGCATGCTTGCTTGCTTACTTGCTGCATGCATGCTTGCTTACTTGCTGCATGCTTGCTTGCATTCTGCATGCTTGCTTGCTTGCTGCATGCTTTGCTTGCTTGCTTGCATGCTGCATACTTGCTTGCATGCTGAATTAATTATTTACTACGAATATCCTTAACTAACGTTTTCAATTACTATGGATATGAAATGTATGCCAAAAGATGATTATAAATGTAAAATGTCTGAGATATGATAGTTCTGCCTTGTAATGATTTTAAATATGAATGCCAAAAGACGATTCGGACTGTGAACTTTCTGCGATAGGATGATTCTGCCTATTAATGACTATATATACGAATTGTATGCCACAAGACGATTCTATCTGTAAACTTTTTGCGTTAGGATGATTCTGCTTTAAGACTATTATGGATATTAAATTTCTGCCTAAAGATGATTCTAGCTTACACGATTATGCGTTTTGAACGTCTGATAAATGAGTGAATGCTAATTGATGTTCTGCGAAAAGAAGTTTATGCTATTTGATGATATGCCAAATAAAATTATGACAATAAAAATTCTGCGAAACAAGGTTAGGACCCATTATTGTTATTATAAAAGGTATGACCTTTTAAACTTATTTAGACCTGATTTCACAAATTTTAAATTGACTGTTAATTTAACACAATAATTCCCATAATTATTTTAATAACTTTAGCCATTATTTTGCAAGTTTTTGGGTTTTTTTGCTCACAAAAATTATTTTTTGTGAGCGAAATTAAATTTGGTTTCGTAACAATAATTCCCATACAAAATATGTTTAAAAATTGAACATGTGTTGGTGAACTCTACCTTTAACCTGGAGTTCACCAACACATGTTAAATTATTCAGCCGATTTACCATTATTTGACATATTTTTTATGGGAATTCTGACAAATTGTCCTATGAGCTTAGGTGAGGTTAAGTTTTTAAGTAATTGATCTTCTATTGACTTATTAACCAGCATATTTTGTGCAAGACATAATCTCAGCAAACAGAGTGGCAGTAGAACGGTGTTTATAATAGTTAATGCAATATCAGTCTTAATACAAGAGGGACGGGGCTTGCATTATTTATGTGGGAACAACTTATTGGTAACATTGACGAGAATCTATGAAGGAGCGGACGCGGCAATCTGATTAACCTTTTGTATGCCGGAACGTGGATCCACGCAAAACATCAATTGTTACCATTGTGTCTGGAAATGGCAGCGTGCAGGAGCTGATTTTTAATAGACAGATAAAATAAATACAGCACCACTGATTTTAAAGCGTAATCTCTTCATTAGTGACACCTTTTATTGGAAGTCATTTTGAATAGAATTCTGTATAATAATTATTCAACAAATCACTTATTTACTATCTAGGTATGTATATTAACTACCTAACAAACCCCACAAGACCGCCGGCGGCTCGATAACAATTAATTTTATATTGTGTCTGGAAACATCAACAACAACAACAACGATATTATGTGAAGGTTTAATTATGTTTCGCATGCCAGTGTCTGGTGAAATGAGAGAAACTACAAATTTTATTGACATTTAAATAATATATATATCATATCATTTCAAAAAAGAAATAATGGCTATCAAACTGACATCGCGGAACCTATCAAACTAATGAAAAAAAAAAACACTGTCATTGATTTCGAATTACAATCTAAATTGCGATAGCTTTCAAGTTAGGCTTTAGTTAGAAGTAAATTGATTTATCATAAAGTTTACACATTTGTCTCCAAAACTAAAAATTGATAAAAAATATGACACCTCCATTCATTCAGTAATCCGTGTGCGTTAACCGCTGTTATGTCACCAGTTACCAATTCGGATGTTTCCTCTGCCTCATAGAATTCCTCCCGTACGCGTTCAGAATAATAAAAAGTCGGATTACAGCCAGTAGGCTGTGTACGTAGTAACGTAATACTGAGGATCTTCGGCTGCATGTATTATAAAATGAAAGTCATTTTTCGGGCTCTTTAGTATGAGGAAATCACAATTTGCGCACTGTTTCGCTATATAAAATATTTTAGTGTCTAGCATTGTGTTGTTTAAAGCATATTTAAGTATAATCATTTTTTGCCTCGTTGTTAAAAGTCATAAAAGTCATTTATTTATGTATGTAGGCCCACAGGGGGCACTTATACACGCCCTACCACTGCTTCGTGTTCTGGAACTTAGTATGCTGGCATCTGTCCAGGTGGTCCGAAGTTAGAAGCTCAAGTCTTTTCTCGAGATTTTTCTGTCTTCAAATCACTTAGAAACCATTGACTGTGAAAATTATTTCTAGTAGATTGAATGTATGTATCAAGGTCAATGTTTTTGATTGTAAAATAAATCATAAGGGTAGAGTTATTAAAGAACAAAACATTTTACCCCTTTACTAATATTGATTTTGACATTGCCATAACACTTGAATAAATATGAGACGCTAATTTGAAATGTTTATCTCCACTATGTCATGTCACGTATTTGTCATTAATTCCAAACAAGCCGTCTCAAAGGACTTGTCCTCTTTTTGTATGGAGGCTGGTTTTTTATTCCAAGATATCACCAACCACCAATAACCTATAGTTATCTTTAAGCTACAAAAATATGAAACACGTAACCATAGAAATCAGAATTTTAAACGCCTCCATTTTTGAGAAAAAATATGTTTTATAATGAGGCATTATCCATTGATCACTTACTTATATTTCCTGGCTGTATGGCTATGTACCATTGCCTTTCCACTGGTGAATAAATACTACTAGGTACTACCACAGATTATATAATAGGTACTACTGTCAATGGAATGACAATTTTGGTTTCAATTTTTTTTCATGCGTTAATTGTTATAGGCGAAGGTGCGGTTTATGTACAGACAAAGAGAAAAAATATTTTAAATTTTTCTTTAAATCGGAGGCCTTAAAAAATATATTAATTATGCAGAACGGCTAGTTTTTGTGAACTCTTTCATATGATATTTAGTTTATTCTGGTTAGAAATATTCACGAATAAAAAAACATTAATGGACAAGTCCTTTATACAACTGTTACAGCAATGTCAAAATCATTATTATATAAGGTGTTCGTCTTAGACAAGATAAATAATCCAAGGGGTAAGTATTTAAATGTTATGACACTATATACTAAGATAAAAGAGATGATGTTACTAAGTAACATCATTTCTTTTGCAGCTAAATATATGGCTTCAAAGCGAACAAAAAGAGGTTAAAATTATGCGGCACGTAAGTATGTATATAAAAGGGAACGAATGTATGTTTTGACGTCTGCAAATGAGGTAGAAAGAGGTCAAGCACCGCAGGCGACACCTGAGGGTGAACGAACAAATGAGGCACAGAAGAGATTATATTTTACTCCAGTAGTTGCCCGCGACTTTGTTTACGTTGTCTTGATGATACAAAATGATTCACTCGCCGTCTAGTAATTATTACCCTTTACACGAAAAAAAAAAAGGATCAACCAAACTAGTTTTGTTAGTTGAAGGTTTTGTTGTAGGGGAGTCAATTTTTGTTAAATATAAACAGTTCACAAGTCACTAGATTACGGCTTGCTAGTAGCAAAATTTTGGTTACTGTTAACCAATCATTTTATTTAGTGTAGTTGTATCGTCATGTCTGGTGAAGAGAGTTCACCCTGTCTGAGTCTGACTGGATGTCTGTACTATTGAGATGAGACAGTCTAGGTTGTGCTAATTAATAAATAACTATGTATGTATTATTTTCTTGTTTTATAATTTCTGTGTTCTCTCTCTGTATGCCGCTGAGGCTGATCACAGTGCACTCTCTATACTTACAGGTAAATAAATGTTAAATGTATAAGTGCAGGGTCGCTTATACATTTAACATCTATTAACCTATGTATCACAAATAAATAATTTGATTTGATTTGATTTGCTACGGACAATACATGTTCAAATTGTGATTAATTTTCTGACTAGCTTTCATCCTCAAATGGGTGATTCAAGTATTTGACAATAAAAAGCAAGCCTTTATCTTTATCGTTCTACAATGCCCTTCTTCTAGTACCATTTTATTTAGCAAAACTCTTCCGAATTCAAAAAAGCTACACCTACAATAAAAATGCAATACTTCAATTACAGTTTTAATTGTGAAAAGTATCTAATAAAAAAACCAAATGCACTCAAAAGCAAATCTAAAGTTTCTCAACCCTCATCCAGGCTTTTACTCCTTCCGAACTGAATCACTTAAGGTGAAACTTCAATAGCAAGCATTACATTAGTATTCGCGAGGCAAATGAGTTCTCGCTTATATTTTGAGCGAACTCAGAGGGGCTATTCGCGTAACTAAAACACAGCCAAAGTTAAATTGTAAAGGTACGAGTAGCAGAAATTGTATTTCAACTTCTCGTTAGCAAAGGACAAGCTCGAGCTTGGAGTCATTTTTCCAAATATTGTCCTTAGTGAAACCCACGATAAACGGATACCTTTCGACCACTAGTATTTTTCAATACGAGTGCAAAAATCCAACCCTGAGGAAATTTATATGAGAACATATAAATTTGGAAAAGCAAGCATGAAAGTATCAATATAAATATCTACAAATAACATAATCACTCTATATTGCACTCTCCTGGGTACGGACAGATTTCTAAATTTGCGAAATCTTCATAGAATTGTAAAATGTACACGGTCTTTATTGTAAATTGTACACGGTCTTCTTGCTTTACATTTCTTTTCTCTGAGGCAATTTCTAATGCTATGGTAAATAATGAATGGCATAATAATAGCAATAATTCTTATTTTTTGAGCCCAATTGGTTTATTTCCTTAGTTGGTTTAGTTGCATTGTCCTTAAACTGTATCAGGACGTCAAAAACTGCAACGTCAAAAGTTTAATAAAACAAAATTTGAGAATAGAGCATCAGAAGCCCGTTAGTGGATTTAAGCGGAATTCAGAAAAGTTGCCTTCTCTGTATTTTTATGGAAATCGGGAAAAGATTGTAAAACAAATTCTACTGTAACTACTGACTGGTTATAGTGTTAAATAAGTACCTACACAATTTGTTTTATCTTTTCGATTTCATTGCAGAGTTCGTATTCTCCAAAAAAATTAAGTGAGTGCCTTATTTGATCATTTTATTTTTGGTGATGTAAGTGCCCGATTATGCTAACGCTAAATAAAATTGTAAGGACTGAAAATAATCAATGAACAGCGTGTCTTACGGCTCTTTGACACAAAGGTATATTAAGTAAATAAGTTTTTTTTAAAGGAAACACTAATTTTATTTTCTAAACTAAGCATAACTTCAAGATTTAAAAAATACCTTCGTATGGAATGAAACCGACCGAACGTAAAAGAAATACATCTTGTTGTATTTTTAATGCTGCCCAAAAGAGTAAACAATAAAAAAATAAATACACTTAAGTGCTTACTATCAGGTGAGATTGTGATCCAATGTTTGCCTATTAAATATAAAAAAGTAATATTTAAAAAAAAGGAGCGACGTGAGTCAAAGTGGCTTGGCTTTTATTTACTCAGATTAAATGTCTTTGTAAGTAGTCACAGGAACCAGCCATTCCAAATAATATAAACTTGGATTGGAGTATTATGTCATTCTCTCCAACTGCAAACATGTCTACGCTTAGGGTAGTTAGAATGGAGGGAGCATGTGTCAAAATCCCGATGCAAAAAATTTTGCCACTTTTGGCGGGGAACGAGGAAGCACACAGAAGCACATGTACAGCACACTACAAAAATTTTGACGTTTATCGCCACTTCCATTTTCCTATTACTATGCATGCACACATTTGCAAATTAGTCACTCATATAATTATTTTTATAACTTAAGCAACTATTTTGCAAGTTTTTACGAAATCAAATTGAATTTCGCTCACAAAAATTTATCGAACGTGTCATCCGTTGGGACTCGTCGTTCGAAAAATTCGTCAGCTGACTAACGTCCTCCGTAGCTTAGTTGGTAGCACTCGCCCAGATAGCGAAGGGACGTGGGTTCGAGTCCCACCGGATGACACAGTCGATAAATTTTTGTGAGCGAAATTCAATTTGATTTAGTCACACATACCCAATACACACACACATTTACATTTTGCCGTGTAAATACGATATGTATGTACGTCAACATACACAAAACTTTATAGCGACGGGACATAGCTAACAAATTCTTTAGCTTACTAACTGACTGAATGCACTAATCCTGTGCTACTAATATTATGGTTGTTTCAACTTTGTGACGATGAATTTTATTAATGTTTGTTGCCGTTTCATACAAAAGCCAATAGATTTTGACGAAATTTTACAATAATATGACACATACATTTTGATGTAGGTATAGGTAGGTATACTGCACCACATAGGCATTCAAGGATTTAAGTATGGATACTGACGTTGACAGAGCTAGTGTTTATTTTTATAAACAGGTAAGAAGGTACTTTAGTAAAGTACTATCTTGAATGTCTATCATCATTCACTATCGTGAATACTAGTAGAACAATACTACAGCTTATTTATTAAAATGTATATTGAAGATGTGTAATTTTTAACTCTAATCTGAATAAAGGAGAATAATCATGGTGATGTTACGTGCGTGAAAGATTAGTCTAAATAATATGTATTGGGCTACCCAAATTCTATAAGGTATTTGAGAGAAATTAAAAGAAATAGCATTTTTGTAAGAAAATTGTTGCAGCCGGTCTTGTGTTTTAGGTGGTGTAACTAACACGACGTCTTACGTAGTTATGTATTTATATAAAAATATAATATATTTTTAAAGTGAATATACAATTTAATATTCTGCGAGTATTATTAGCGTCTACCTGTCGCCATTCTAATATCGAGCAAAAAACTCAAGTGTCTAGCAATCACGGTTTTTGAGATACAGCCTGAAGACATACAGACGGCTGTCGGAGTCTTAGTAAGTCCTGTTTTTACCCGTAAGAAACCCTAAAATTACACACTTGGCTAAGAAACTTCAAAATACCTGGGCACTGCTGAAACAGACAAAATCATTTTTCTGTACGAACATTCTTGGAAACATCTTCACTCAACGTGTGCTGAATAAATCAGACTTGTGTGAGAAGGAAGCCAGCCAGTATTTTTTGACCACAAACCATTCTTCACTTCCTTCTCTTTTTACCTCTAAGGGATCTATCAGAAATTTAAAAAAAAACTTACTTTTACCATCCTATATAGGATTAAACTTTTACCATCCTATATAGGATGGTAAAAGTAAGTTTATGTCTATGGTATCTTTTAACATTTAGATAACATACACTTTATTATTTATAATTGTTGCCTTAAGCTAACTCTAACTAATCACTCTCTAAGTTAGTTGTTGTCCCCACACTATGAAGCTACTAGCCTCTCTTCTATGAAGGAAAAACTCAACGTATGTAACGCTAACTTGTCGAAATAACCTCAAAGTAAAGAGCGATGATTTTCGAAATACTGTTGTAAATAAAAGTGTTTGTACTCAAAAATGGTAAGTCACGCCATGATACTAAAAATTTACTAATAGTGAGCGGTTTTTGGGACCGAAAATTGCACAATTTACCATTTTCAATCCTCAACACGGAGATGTTTGTTGCGACAATTCTCGACACATTCTGTCCAAGGGTCACGACCAAGTAGTTTTATATATAAGCCGTCAAACTATGTGGCCAACATTTTTGGCCAGAGTGGAAGGCCGTTTATGCTCCCTCCATTATATCTACTCTAAGTCTCTAAGTTACCGCAAAATTAATTAACTCGCTGCAACAGATGCAACCCGCGCAACGGCGCGTGTCGCGACGCTGTTCCCACGTCACGTCGTGTTGCGTCACGTTCTTTTGCGTAACGCTCACGCTTGTGACGCGTAAACGCGTTAAGCGTGAACGATTTCGCACGGTTGATAGTGAAAATGGAATGAATGAGTGCGGATTTTTGCGAAATGCCGTCGCGGTGATATTCTTGATATCGAATATTTTTATCGTGAAGTTTGTAGTTTAATCGATAAGTTTGATGTTATTCTTGACGTCTTGCTTGACTTTCTATATAGTCTTCGGATTTCAATATATTAATACACACTTTATCTCTCTTAAAAGGTAAAAATAAAATAAAACCACTAGGTTTTTGAATTTTTGTTGAAAATATTAACGTTTTGTATAATTAATAAATTAATACTAAATGTCACTGGTGTTAGGTGAGTTTTAAGGTACTTTTTGGTTAAAAAAAGGGTTAGCTTTTCCTTACTACTCTAGCCAAATTCAACAGTCGTTTTCTCCAGCAGTTTGCAATAAAACACAAGCTGCAGTAACATTAGCCTCGTGATTTCCATGTCCAGGTCTAAACGTGCACCTGGGGCTCTATTATGTAAGACATTTGCATTTTCGGCTATACCTATCCCACTCGATTGCACTGCCGCGCTGGCATGAGTGAGCGGAACGCCTAGAGTCAAAGGTACCGGGTAGAGGTTCTGAATCGTTTGCAGTAACGACGTGTAATGCTATCCAAGTTCAGGTGGAGCGATATTTGAACACGCAAATGGCCAGTGAGATTTAGAATGGAATCGAGAGTTCTTTGTATGCAGGAAAGCATCCTACGTACACAAAATGTGTTGAGCGCCTGATAAAAGTTCTGTTTGGCCTAAGCTTAATTCAAATTGAAAATCATACAAACTCAAAATGTAGTATCAGAGGTACTATTTGGAAAACAAGAAACAACAACGTAAAAATACACAAGAAACCGATTTTTAAAAATCATATTAATTTACTAGGCAGTTAGAAAATAATGATTTTATTATGTAACTGAAGATTCAATATTATTCTTTTTTTCTCTACAATCCGACGATTGATGGAATGATTATACTATTCACATCGATTTTCATAAAGCAAAATATAATATTCAAAATGTGAATTACAATTTGAATGCATGTATATATTTATTAAGTCACTCGAAACGTTGCGAGGGTGTAATAGATTTCAAAGTCGCATGAATATTAACAACATTAGTGTACAGTGAGCAGTGAGCACCGTACGTGTTAAGTGGTGAAGGGAAGAGTATCGATATGTTTTAATTGTCGTTCTAATTTTGGATGGAAAATATATGTATTTTTATAAATCTTAATCTTTCCTAAAGAAAGGCTCTTGTTGTATCCTTACACAATAAACTAGCAATAATAATAATAAATTGTTTCAACAAACACACCAATTACCTAGCCCCAAACTAAGCGTGAGCTTGTGCTATGGTGACTAGGATAACGGATAGACATACTTATATACGTTTATATACATCCATGACTTAGGTACAAATGCTCGTGCTCATCACACAAACATTTGCCCCTTGCGGGATTCAAACCCGCAACCTGTGGTTTTGTAGTCCGGAGCACGAACCACTACACTAAGAGCTCGTCAATAGCAATGTTGTATAATTTTGACTCACTAAAGTGTGAGTTATCGCAATATTTTTCTGTACCCATTCGCCCACTTTTCGTGTTTAAGAAAACAGCGGGTCTATGTTTAGAGCTGATCCTAATAAAATTGATTTACAACCCGAAACACGTAACCACGCGCCGAATTATGACAAACATCATAAATCAAGGTGGAATGTGCGGCGTATGTAATGCAACTAATATACGTTTTGATCCATTTTTTACTGTAATGTCGCTAAGAAATCATTATTAAACGTAATTGAATGAACTTCATCATGACTTACAAAAACTGTGGTGTTTTTTTGCTCATAACTGAAAAAAAAACAGTTTACATACATACTTTTACCTATTTAAGTACCTATAAAAAATGTTGACATTACATGTTAGCAATTATGACGATGTGTGCAAATCAGTCTTAACCGCGATGACGTCACTATTATGACAAAAATTCTTTCATAAATAAATTCATTTATCAAGTACAAATAGAACCCTACTACCTTTCATTAGTAGTGCGCACAAATTAGATCACCATTTCATAATAATAAAAAAAAACATTAAATGACATTTAGCAGTAATATGTAATAAAGATTGAAAACTGTTCCGACCAAACGAATTGGTTGATAACCAGTTATTCACAAGTGAAAGTTGTAATCTTTAAATCGCAAAATCTATGCCTGTATAAAAGAACAGTTGGCAGCACGTCAGGTTACCCATGTAAACTACGAAAACTGTTTTTACTACGTAGGGAATAGAGGCGGTCTCAAGGTCGAAGTGAGGTAGTCTGATGTGCGGCCATGTGTACTTACTTTGTACATAAATAAAATAGTTTAAGAACTTATGAAAGTACCATTTCCTGTCTGTGCCTACGCCAAAAAGATATATAAAGCGTAAAGTTATTACTAAATCAGCACGCAACAGTTTCCTGGAGGTCATCGCCGACAGTGGGTACTGTCCACTAGTCAGGAATTGGTGCTACATAACTCGATCGCTATTAGATCTTAAGTACTAACACTAGTTGATAAGTTTTCTGTATTTCTTCTTTTTTTACTAACACTTAAATGGATTCATGTTGTCCGATAAATAAACATTTTTTATTTATTTAGATAAGAATAAATCAAAAGTCATAGCATACAATCTTGTTGATGTGTTAAAGGCATAGATAGATACACTTTATTGCAACCAGAGAAAACACTTTACAAACATATAATAAAAGAAAAACCATTTTGGTAGGTACAATGTAGGCAGTCTTATCGCTAAACAAACAAATTACTAAATATTAATATAAATAATTTACTAAAAAATAATTTATTAAAAATATATTTATAGGCTAATAGTTAGTATATATTTATTTTTGTAGCGCATTATTTTGTGTAGCGCAGACAGTTATCAGGTTTTGTAATTGATCCGTGCGTAATAACTCAAAACGGGTTAAAAATATAAAGCTGCTATACATTATCCTTAATTAATTTACAAAATAAGGCAAGACGCGCAAATATAAACACAGAGGTCATGTTGACATTAACTTATCTTTTACGTTTAGTTCGTTCACCTACATGATTAGGTATCAAAAGTAAACAAACATTGATAAGATTGTCTATGAATTAAATTAATAGTTAGAGTCAATGACTTTTCATACACATACATACATAATGTATATAAATAGTCATGATAATTCGGTGCCAATTTATTGTAAACAATACGCAATCTAGGTATGTAATTAGTTCTACGTTTCACATTTATAAAGAGTAATATCTGGGTAAGAATCCATCTTAAAAACAAAAATACTACATGACTTATATGTTACTAGCAGTTCCCCGCGACTTCGCCCGCGCCAAAAGTCGGATTTTCCATACAAATCCCCCATTTCACCCCCCTGATGATTTTATATCGCGACGAAAAGTAGCCTATGTCCTTCCCAGTGTCTCAAACTATCTCTGTGCCAAATTTCATTTGATTCGGTCCAGTAGTTTCGGAGCCTTTTCGGTCTTGGGATCAAGCGTCCCTTCCTATCCATTTTGGTGGGATTGGGACGCGCAAAATTTCCACTGTCTCCTTACCTGCCTTTCTATCCTCATCTTACAGCACGTCCACCCTCGTTGCAAGTATCCTGCAGCCTTCTACTGCAAACTTCGAAGTGGCGTGCCTGGACGAGGCTAGAAATGCTTGGGATATAGCATATGCGAATAAATTCCCTTCAGATCTTAAAATTCAAAGGAGTTGGGACCAAATTTCTTGTGAGTCTATTTTGAAAAGTCTTATTGACAGTAGCACTGACAACGCGGATCTAGCCAGACTAAAAGCAGTTTCCACCAAGGAAGCAGGATACTGGCTTCAGGCCTATCCTTCGGCCAACGTGGGAACCCTTTTGGACTCAGAAACTCTACGAGTCGCGATAGGTCTGCGTGTTGGTGCTGAGGTTTGCCTTCCACACAGATTTCCTTGTGGTTCTGATGTCGGCTCGTTGGGACATCGCGGACTCTCCTGTATTAAAAGTGCAGGCCGCTTTTCGCGTCATGCCAGCATCAACGACATCATCCGTCGATCTCTTGCCTCTATCAACGTGCCGGCTTTACTCGAGCCGAACGGTATCGCGCGTGATGATGGCAAGAGACCAGACGGGATGTCACTTGTTCCTTGGCGGATGGGTCGGGCTCTTGTGTGGACGCTACCTGTGTCGACACACTTGCAGCCTTTCATCTGCCCGGGACAAGCCGTGATGCTGGTTTGGCTGCGAGAAGTGCCGAAAACTTTAAAAAGAACAAGTACAGGCAGATCGACTCCCGGTACCACTTTGTACCGTTTGGAGTCGAAACACTGGGTTCGTGGGGTCCCAACGCTATCTCTTTTTTTAAAGAGATTTCCAAGAGGCTAGTTGACATCAGTGGTGACCTAAGAGCTGGCAGCTACCTTGCTCAGCGTATAAGCATCGCTATCCAGCGCGGTAATGCTGCCAGCATCCTAGGAACCTTACCACAAGGACCCTTTTTATAATTTTTGTTTTTGTGTTGTATTAAGTAATTTATCTTAATTTTTAATATTAAGTATAGATTAACATTATTAAGAGGGATTTCATTGATTATGATTACATTTTTTAGCCAAAATAAATAAGCAGTTGTTTTAGCTTTAAAAAAATGAGGCTAAAATAAAAATTCAAACTAAACCAAAGATAAAATTGTAACGAGAACACTGTTGCACGAGGATACAGATACGTACTTTTATCACCAGAACTTCCGTCCACATAATCGATATTGCCGGCCGAGTGCGCGTCACTATTCGTAATCGGTCGGTTATCGCCTGATTCCTACTCAATGTGAGTCTGGCTCGCTGCCCGCGCGCCGCGCTTTCGGCAATCCCGCGACGATTTATCGATATAATTCCATTTTGGATACCGAACGTCACTATATTTTTGGTGAATTTGTGTTTTGTGACAAACGTGTGTCAACTGTTTTTGTGATTAAAAACTCAGTGCTGTGGTTTGTGCGTTGTATCGCCGATAAGGATTGCATTTGACGACTTGTAAACAGGTAAGGAAATAAACATGGATTATTAGTCAGTTGAAATAGGACAATATTATTATTGTATACTAAAAGTAGTGTTGATTGTTTAGCTTATTAGTATTTGTAATGCACACGACAGTAACAATAAAATTGATTGTGCAAATCGTGTTTTTTGCAAGACTTCAGTTAAGTAAACGTGTTTAAAAAAAATCATTGATAAGAGGGTAGATTAAGACACCAATAATAATAGACTTCCTCCATATTAATGGAGCAACAAGCAAGTGTGCTTACTTTACTCAGCGTTTGCATAAAATTTAATAATTTGCGAATGCTTTAACACAATAGTACTTAATAACCAATTTTTAAAGTGAAATTCCAAAATGCTCTGTGCACCAACAACCAAAATTCTTCCGACACTTTTAAACTGTTGTTTCTTAGAATTCCTTTCCAGATAGTCTTTCATAACCTTTGACGTTACGAGATATCTTGTAATTGGTATTCACAACTGATATGATCTTCCGTTGAAAGTTTTGGTCAAGTAGGCACTGTACAGGTTCGGTTGCACCATCTAAATTTGACTATTATTAGACCGAAGAAGTCGAAACTATACAAAACCCGATTTCACCAATTTTTAAACAGCCGGTAAACATCAATTGACGGTTAATTTGACAGAATTCCTATACAAATATGTCAAATGATGCTAAATCGGCTTATTAAAAATTACACAGATCGTGCCAAATTGAACTTTTTCCAGGAAGAGCGTTTTAAGTTTCGTTGACATCACTTTGCTAGTTTGAATGCATTTAACTTAAAAACACATATTTTCGTATAGTGACAGTCTTCTTATCAATGAACGATGTGTTGGTGAACTCCAGGCTAAGTTTACGTTTTCTAAGTCACTTCCACTCAGTTGCAGGAACTGACATTAGGCTTTAATGGCTCCATTACTTGCTCTATTGGCTGCTAATTAGTATGTCATTAAAAGTTTTCAAGGACATAATGAATTAATGATACATTTTATAGTAGGTAGCTAAAGAAGACAGTTCCTGCAAAAATACATAAACAATGAAATGAATAATGACGACCTCCGGACTATAAAACCAGAGGTTGCGGGTTCGAATCCCGCAAAGGGCAAATGTTTGTGTGATGAGCACGAGCATTTGTACCTCAGTTATGAAACGTATGGTATATAGGTGAGTATGTCTATCCGTTATCCTAGTGCCATAGCACAAGCTCACGCTTAGTTTGGGACTCTAGGTAATTAGTGTGTTTGTTGAAACAATTTATTTAATTTATTTATTATGAAAACTATCTTACCAAAATGTTCACCAACGATTCCATACTTCCATCTCAGTAAACTCGGCACCAACACATCAATGCACAATTTTCTATACGGGCCAAATCTGCATATATCCGATTCGTTGCAAGTCGACCGTCACTTTATGGAAATTCGCACCATAGCCGTTGGCTACCACCCTGTATACTGAAACAACAACTGTAATAAATAAATAAATAAATTGTTTCAACAAACACACCAATTACCTAGCCCCAAACTAAGCGTGAGCTTGTGCTATGGTGACTAGGATAACGGATAGAAATACTTAAATACATATAAACATCCATGACTTAGGTACAAATGCTTTTGCTCATCACACAAACTTTTGCCCCTTGCGGGATTCGAACCCGCAACCGCCTGGTTTAGAAGTCCGGTGCGCGAACGACTACACCAAGACGGTCGTCAACTGTATATTATACTCGTATTTGCGATGCGATAAAAAATACTGTAGTTGATTCTGTATTTGATGACTTATTTGTAAAATGTTAGGTAAGTGTTTATTTTAACAACAACAGTAAAAAATACTATCTAACTCCATCGCCGTCCATTTATCGTACGTGCGTTACCCCCTGTACCACTCGTCTTAGTACTTAGGTACTAGATTTTCTGTCTTGTCTCGAAGTGCTAAAAGTAAAGTAAGGTCAGCCTATTAGATCCCACTGCTGGGAAAAGGCCTCACCTCAACTATGAGGAGGAACGAGCCATACTCCACCACGCGGGATCAGTGCGGATTGGTGGAGTGACAAACCTTACTGTCAGATGTTATCAAGCCGCCCTAGGGCCTCTCACTAGGCTTAACGACTAATACCAACAGATAGTAGCCGGGACCAACTGCTTAACGTGCCTTCCGAAGCACGGAGATGCTTGTCTGGTCGTCACTTTAATGGTCGGAATGGTCACCCATCCAATCACGACCGCGCCGTGGGTTGCCTAACTTTTGGTATTACTACCAAAGCGCTGCCGCCACTGCGCCACAAGCACCTCGAAGTGCTAGTAGAGCAAATATTGTGTATAATGTTTATAATTTAATAAAATTACTTTGCATTTTATTTTCGAAAGCATATTTTGCACCCAATAGTTGTTTGACCGTGTCGTCTGGCCCCATATAGGCCAATATTTCTTATTATTGATATTCATAAGTGACAGTTCAGTGAATGTCCTAAATTGAATATATTTTTTACTTATACTTTGATCCATGGTCTAAAGCTCAAGCGACTGGATGTAACTAAATTAAATCCAGTGGGACACAGTCGATTATTTTTTGTGAGCGAAATTTAATTAAATTTCGTAAACTTGCAAACAAATTGCCTTAATTACAAAAATAATTATTCTAATGGATGCATGTATGCATTGTGTTTATGTATTAAGTTAACCGCTTTTGATTTTTCTTTTCAGTTAAAAAATAGTTAACTAAAGTATTTTTCTTAGGTCCCATTTGACTATTGCTACCAAAAACTCAACAAAAATCACATGACATTACATTACAACTATTTTTGAATTTATAATATTAGCAGGAAAGAAGATTTCACAAACAAATCAACATTCCCTTAAAGCAATCCACAAGCAAAATTGAATTCGCGTTTCATCTGCTTTTTAATGTTAATTCGGCAAATGAAATCGGGAGCCTTTCAACGGAATTGAGACGTCATTTAATTCCATAGGTGCGGTTCCACAAGGCGAGCATTCGTTCAAGCATTCGCAGGTAATTAATCCTATTTTTTACACACTCAATCCCGTATCAGCGTGACCAAGAAAGACGACTAGGACCAACATAAATAAAGACAACTTCTTACATAGAAGTATTTTAAAAGTTTTTAAGATTTTTATAACATTTACAGTGATCCGTTTTATTTAAACTTATATAGAAGGATTTTATTACTTGTAACACATAGCCGCAAACTGAAAAAAAATGTTATTAAATATAGTAAACCGCCAAATGAAAAAACATAATTTACCCATACAAATTATAAGTAAATTATTATTTTAAAATGGATGGAGCATTTTAAAATACTTTATACCGAGTTGTGTTTGTGCACTACAATCAACCTACCTTTAAAAGCATATGCGTTTTCTAATTTGTATAACACTGATTGTTGCAAATTTTTTACGTTAATTAATGTTCGTTACCGTGGAAACGTACCTTTACGCGAAATGGAGGAATCCAAACACATTTTCAGAAGATGGAGATAAATTGAATGGTAACAACCTTTCATGGCTGTATAAGGGCTGGATTTATGTTGTACAATGGAGCTGGTAGCTACATTATGGCTTTTGTACGGAGTTGTTAGCTGTTCTGTTTAGACGCTTCTGTTGAGTATTTATGAAATTCACAAACGTATTTTGTTACTTTTCATCGTTCATTCGTTTTAGTCGTAAAGAGGTCTATTGACTTGTTTAATCCTACTCGAATCTCGAAAGTTATTGCAGTTTTTGAGGTTTGTCTCTTTAAAATCCTCTTACTAGAAAATATGACTAAAACACAATTTCCAACATCGTCAAATATGTTCTTCTTCTTCTTCTTTCGTGTCGGCAAGAACACGGGCTAAATCTTACTTGCCCAGAAGGCGGCTACCGTGGTGGTCAAAGATGTTGAAAATGTTATATACTCTGATTTAACTGTGTTTTATGCGAATAGGCCCTCTGATTTTCATGCGCACATATTCCAAGACATGGTTGAAAATACACTATAGTGTATTCATCACCCTGTATATAATACAGGGTGTCCCGGTTTCGACTAGCGATAATTTAAAGGCCTTTTATTTACCAAATTTTAAAGACATTTTTCTAATTTTTTTTAGCCCATAAATTTACGCCAGTCGAATCCTGGACACATTGTATATTTTAACGATCGGTTAGCAAAACGATTTAATGTACTTAGCCAGGTTAGGAGAATATATAAATGGAGCAATCGGATCATTTCATTTGTCTTTTTAAATGACATTGTTGAAGATAAGAATGGAAATTGAGGTTTGCAGGACACTGATAGTAGCACCCGAGTAAAAAAGCGTGCACTTGACTTTGTGTAAACAAATGATAAATATGAGGTGAAAGGAAATAAACAAGAACAAGTACAGTTTTCTGGAAAAATATGACGCTTTTGATAAACATCACTTAATACGAGTTCGGTGCAATGTCAAACATGTAATAATAATAATGTCGTCCTAGCCGATTTCGACTACGGCGGCCTATCTCAACAGAGATTAGCCAACTGCGTAGGACATATTATAGTGCACAAGTGTGTGCGCAATACACAAGTGCACTCTCTGTTCCTTCACTCTCATAATTCGGTGAGGCGGCAGTCCGACATGACCGTAGAGAGATCAGGCGCAGGACCAACGGCTTAACGTGCTTTCCGCGGCACGGGGGTGTTAACACCACTAACTTCCTGACTCCGGCGCTGTGTCTGAGTAATTTCAAGACAGAAAAACCCAAACACTCTCGGCCCGACCCGGGATTCGAACCCGAGACCTCGTGGATAGTACCCAGCGTGCTGACCACTAGACCCACGAGGCAGTCAAACATGTCAACAATGGGCCTTCAAGTAGGCAAGAGACGTTTCGTGTTACATTGCAGCAGCACGCGATACACAAATGCATACTCTGTTCCTTTACTCTCATAGTTTGGTTAAACGGAATACTGACTGGGCAGAGCTTGAGTACAAAACCTAGGGCATAGCGCGCTTTTAAAAAAAATCTGGTAAAGTGAAAGAAAATACAGATAAGGCAGTCAATTCCCCTCCAACCTTATGAGTCACAGCTTGAAAATGCATGAATCATTAACCACGCAAATCCGTAATCTACCTGTGTCTCAATTTAAACCAAACATCAACACTAGCTGTAGTATCACGTGGTGTAGCAAATTGTTAAGGGCTAAATCACACTACGGATGTTAATCTTTCTACATAGCCACACACAGGCTGTTTTAAAAACAGACGCAGCTTTTACACAAGGTGTTTAAAAAAACAGTGTTAAATAAATTCCTGTAAGGTGACCTGTGTTGATTTTTTACAACCGTACAAGTCTATGTCTACGAAATTTTGACTTATTTAATCTATGATTTGGCTTTGCACTAACGCTATTTAGGGGAACGTGGCAGCGAATTGAACTTAAAAAATAGGTATTCTCTAAACAAATTTACTACAGATTTGTGTGGTTTACACCTAAATTGTATAAGTAGCCGGCACGTGAATTCAGGCTGCTCAGAAACATAACAACGTAAGTGCGTTTGTTTGCCACTTACTACCTTTTACTTCTCTGGAGTCGTATTATAGACTTGAGCGATTTTAGCATTGTGTTTATGCGGTGTCTGTTTCTTGGCTTGGATTTCAATAAACAACTCGTATTTCTATCACCTGTCAAGAGCAATATAATTCTTAAAGATGGGTGTACGGACTGGAGTTGGAGAGTGTGACTGCGGCCTCTCCTACATCGGGCAAACAAAGCGAAGTAAACCCGCGCGGATCAAGGAACACATAGCTGACATTAAACATCGACGAAACCAGGCCTGTGTAACTCCCCGCGTGTAGGTAGCAAAAACCTACCTACGCGCGGCGACCCCTTAGAGCGGGCTAAATAAAGTTGGGTTTCGCGAGCGAGCAACGAGACGCCCGCTCGTTTTATTCACCAGCTGCACACGGGAGTTATGTGTGATTACGTTGCTTGCTGGATGAGCATGAATAAAGTGCTAGAAAGGTGCGTTACATGGCGTAAGTAGCTTCTTGTAGCAGTCAACCCTATCGCGTCGCATGATATTACATCACTGAATATGTTTAGTGTATCATGATTCATATTCCAGAGTTATAAGAATGAAATTATCTTGCAATGGATTTCTGTAGGTATCTAAACGAGAATGTGCTTGACTCTGATGCGAACTAAATTACACCATATCGTTGACGACATTGAGTAGATATTTCTTTGAATTTCATTGCGAAGTCAAACTTCTGTACGGAGTACTAGTACTTATTCTGTGACGAAACACAAAATCTGCAGTGTGCGAACATGCCTTAGGGCTCTAACATAGGAGCAGTGGTTTGCTGGCGACGTCGACAGCATATCGACAGCTAGCCGTCGACTCCTGACGTCGGCTACAGTTACAAACGTCGACATCAAACTGCTGCTTGGGTGTTAAAGCCCTAAAGTTAAAGCAAAAGAACGGCGTTTCATTTCTCAAATGCTACATGAGACCATTGAAATTATAAAACTTTTTTTATTAGAAAAGATGGTTGGAAAGTTTCACTGACATGTGATTCTATTTTAACGAAATCAAAAGCAACACCTAACGGTAGCTCTTTCTACGTGTAGGAACGTAAATTTTTTACCTTAAAACAAGTAATTCTTATATATT
The DNA here is from genome assembly GCA_949316185.1 of Pyrausta nigrata. Classification (NCBI taxonomy): domain Eukaryota; kingdom Metazoa; phylum Arthropoda; class Insecta; order Lepidoptera; family Crambidae; genus Pyrausta; species Pyrausta nigrata. The sequence goes on along the minus strand of OX438955.1, from coordinate 10,419,557 downwards.
TATTTATTTATATAGGGTAAAGTTGCCTATATTGTACCAGTTAACAAACTACACAAGCTGTCACAAAAACTATTTAACTTTGAAGGAATATGTTACTAGAAATAAAAAGGTTGTTCTATTAGCGATCAGTTTTTATTGAAAGAAAATAAGGAATTTTAAAAATAAATATGACAATTAAAGTTTTTAAAAAAGTCTGAAAAAGTACAATTTAGGAAACCGGTTTCCTTAATTGTACCATAGGTATCCTAAATTGTACTTCATATTGTAAATGAGATCAAGTGCTTGTTATTAGCTATATATAATATATATTTGACGACCGTCTTGGTGTAGTGGTTCGCGCCACGGACTTTTAAACCAGGCGGTTGCGGGTTCGAATCCCGCAAGGGGCAAATGTGTGTGATGAGCACGAGCATTTGTACCTAAGTCATGGATGTTTATAAAAGTAATTAAGTATCTCTATCCGATATCCTAGTCACCATAGCACAAGCTCACGCTTAGTATGAGGCTAGGTAATTGGTGTGTTTGTTGGAACAATTTATTCAAAACAAAAAAAAGGTACATACAAAAATAATTACAAATAAAATACATGGCCCAAATCGCCGTCCAAAGACCGAGACATCGTCCCCAGAAGGCTGGCTGCATTTCCTCGTTGAATGGCCAAACTTATACGTTGGCCAAGAAATGCGCCAGCCCTGCGATCGCCCGTACAGTCATTGTTATTATTATTTATATTTTATTTTTATTTTTATTCATTAATTATTATTTATATTGTTATTTTTTTTGATCTCAGAAACGGCTCTAAAGATCTCTCTAAATTTGGTATGTGGGGGTTGAAAAATCGATCCACATTTGTCTTATGTTTGGGAAAACGTTTTTTTTCAAGTTTTCATGCATTTTTCTTTCGTAATTGTTCGACGCAGATTTAGATTTTAGTATTAATATCTAAATACATGTATCATGTATGTCGAAAAAACAATAGTACTATATTGTTATGTGGACAAGATAGGTAGCTAATGAGCGCAAGTGTGCATTTTCATAAGTTTTCGGTAACGTAAAAATAAATCATCATTATGCTAACTTCATAATGTTTAAAATTAAATATTCACTTATCATGTTTCTGGAAACATATACGTATCATGTGTCTGGACACGATAGAAAATTAATTGTTATTAGCCCGCCCGTGCGTCTTATGGGATTTGACAGATTTAGGGCACAGTTTTCATATTTTTTATCATCAAAATTATCCCCTGAGGGAAAGTTAAAATAATTATTCATTAAAAAATTTGAGAGTTCCCGTTAGCACCTATTAGAAAATGCCCAAAAGAAAAGTTCGCGTCGAAAAAAAATATAATAAAAATCCAAAGCAACCTCTTCTTCAAATCTTCAAAGCAATTTAGATATTCATCACTGGCCTGTCTTTAAAATTCAATAAAAATAGACTTAGTAACAGACTAATCAACACATAGATGCCACAAAAAAGATGATATACTAATCTTCATTAAGTACAGAGCTGAATCCATTTTTCAGAGGTACTTAAATCAATTAGTGGATATTTATTATTAAATTTTATGGAAGTCGATATGCTGTATAGTCAACGCGAGGGATGGAAACTAACATGAATTGAATTGCGTTATCAAAACATTTTTGTGGGTTCTTTATACTAAGTTTTCTGTGAAACAGTTAAAACGCAACCCTAAAAACGAATTGAAGAAAGACCTGTAATTTTTTTATGAATTTTAATTGCCTAATAAAATTCAATCTCTATCAAATTTCCCTTCTGAGAATAAATGTTAATTTCGACCTCCGCTTAGAGAGAATATTGAGCCATTTTTCAAGCTTTTAAAATTTATGAACGAATCGTTTCATTGTTATTGTTTCCCCCTTTTCAGTATATTCAAGGTTTACGATATCTTAGGATCTTAATTTTTTTAACACTAGTTTATTCACGTCTTTATACTGTCTCCAACTCGACCTCCGGGAAGTTCTATATTCAAGATAACATAGAAGAAAAGAGTAAGTAGGTTGTTTCTAGACAGACATGACCCATTCTCGACCGCATCGTCGCTTACCATATCAGGTGAGATTGCGGTCAAATGTCTGCCTATTAATAATAAAGTAGTTCCTATACACACTCATTTTTAGTCGCCAATCGATCTTTCTAGATCGGTTTGTTTAAAACGTCGCATTTTTTTAACTTATATTTCAGACCACAATAGTTAAAACGTAAAGTAATTAAAATGGTGCGTTTAAAATATTCAAACAAACAAAACAGGCTTCGGACTCAGGTTGGCCGAAGTAAGGAGAACATGGTCAGGTGGGAATTTTCGGTAAGCTCCGATGTGGACTGTGCTTGTGGTGCAGTGCAAACTATGGCACACTTAACATCATGCCCGGCGTGCCCCAATACCTGCACGCCAGCGGATTTAATGGACGGCAGTCGATCCGCAATACAAGTGGCTGAATTCTGGGCTGCTACGATGTAATTTTCTCGTGTTCCATCGACTCGCTAAGAAGAAGAAGAAGAAGAATATTCAAACGTTATAACCTAATAATTAAGTTACTTTTACTTTTCTAAAAATAAGGCTAACTTATAGACTTTTCGCTACGTAAGTGGAAAAAATATTTCACTAATAGACTTTCTTTGAACTAATTCTTAAGATAGACCTGAATGGCTTTTGGCCAGATAACTTTATAAGAAGCTGAACTAAGTTTGCACCCTTGCCTTAAGATAACGGTCGTTACGACTTTTCTTAAGTGTTTTAACATACATATTCACATACTTGCTTCATTCGTCGAGTAGAAGCTGGACCAAAAAAACATTTCATTTTTAGGGTTCCGTAGTCCGACAAGGAACCCTTATAAGATCGTTCAGTCCGTCCGTCCTATTCAGTCACAGCATAATATCTTCTACGTTTATGGACTGATTTGCATGTAACTTGGTTTGAGGATACTTCACATATAGCACATATTTATATATTTAAAATTGTTTCGGGTATCCTGTAATGAATACTTTTGAAATTATAAATAAAATAAAAATATATACTTTTTTTGCCTATACTGTCTAATGTTTTAAGTTAATGCTACGGAACCCTTCGCGCGCGAGTCCGACTCGCACTTGGCCAGTTTTTTTAAATAAAATTGTACCCATATACCTCAATTGGTACAAGGCGTGGATTTTAAGAGAACGGCCAATTTATACCAGTGGTGAGATTTCGACTTACAGTAAACGTCGTATCTCTCTAATGTGTAATTGCCCTTTTTAGAGTTCCCTACTTAACCCCACGAAAAACGGCCAAAGGGCATCTTGCCCAAGATGTCGAAAGCTAATTGATGTCAAAGTTCTGTTAAGGTTTTTTGTGGTTCTTTGATGGCGAGGATGAAAGAGAGATAGCCCTTATGTGTAGTGGTGATTTGTGAGATTTTTCCGACAGAACCTTTTAGAAAAAGGGTAGGCAATTAAAGGCCTTTTTTTATTTAAGGGTTTTTGTTGTAATTGCTGTCTTTGAATTCAATCCTTGTTATACCAACAAGGTCTAACAGCCATTTTTACAAACGCTATTGAAACATCCTACTATAATGATTTATTCCATTTTTTTAACACACGTAAACACATCATTTATTTTAAACGAGATGCGTACTCAGTCAGGCCTTGAACCTGTCATAGAAAATAAAATACCAAAATCTATCTTGATCATGTACCTCTAGGTTTTTTTGCAGTTTCAGTTATCATTAACTGAAACACAAAAAAGTACCTCTAGGTACACCCGGCCACTAGTCAGACTATACATGTTGACTTGTTCGCCTCTATTCCCTGCATAATAAAAGCTGTTTTAAAGTTCAACTGTATTGTATACCTTGCATGTTGCCGACTGTACCCACTCTATGTTAAAAATATAGTAACATTTACAGGTGCTTCAATCAAAAATAAATCGAGAAAAGAGGATTTGCTAATAATACATTTTTAGAAGCGTGTACAAGACACTTATTTGTTTATTTAAGCTTTATTGTACAACAGAAATTTTGTGCAAAAGGTGGACTTAATGCCACGTGGCATTCTATACAAGTCACTTCCCTAAGTTGTCTAGATATTTCTGTAATTCTGTGATACTTCACTTCGGGTATTTCTGATGTAAATTCTATTAATCCCTGATAATAACACTGAATTTCAATTATACTCAGCAAACATTTATTAAGGTACATAGATTGTAATTTATATGCCAACATTCCGGGCATTTGCTTCTGTTGAATGGTAAAGGAAAATCTATTTTAGGCTACCTAATCTAACTTGTACAATCTGTCTGTCTGTTCACGCGTATTTTCTTAAGTACCTGAGCGACCAGTTACTACTATTTGATTAAAAAAAGCTTTATAATTCGTAAGTCTTGTTTCAAAAACAAAAAGAAACTATAAAGGACTTGTCCTCTTTTTGTATGGAGGCTGGTTTTTTATTCTAAGATATCACCAACCACTAATAAACCTATATTTATCTTTAAGCTACAAAAATATGAAACACGTAACCATAGAAATCAGAATTTTAAACGCCTCCATTTTTGAGAAAAAATATGTTTTGTAACAGGTATCATCCATTGATCACTTACTTGTATTTCCTGGCTGTATGGCTATGTACCATTGCCTGTCCACTGGTAGATAAATACTACTAGGTACTACCACAGATTATATAATAGGTACTACTGTCAATGGAATGTCAATTTTGTGGTCAATTTTTTTTTCATGCGTTGATTGATATAGGCGAAGGTGCGGTTTCTGTACAAACAAAGAGAAAAATTAATTTTAACTAAATCGGAGGTCTTAAAAAATATATTAATTATGCAGAGAGGCTAGTTTTTGTGAACTCTTTAATATAATATTTAGTTTATTCTGGTTAGAAGTATTGACGAATAAAAAACCATTAATGGACAAGTCCTTTAATAATACACAAAAAAGATCACAAAAGAAGAAAAAAAAAGGATCCTACGTCTTCTACGATTCTTCAGTCCGACGTCTCACGATTCACCACGACGCCAAGAGTCGCCGGGCCAAAATTACCGTTTTAAATCTGCGTCGAACAATTACGAAAGAAAAACGCATGAAAACTTAAAAACACGCGTTATCCCAACCATAAGACTAATCTAGATCGATTTCAACCTCGATATCCCCTACATACCTACCAAAGTTTAACAAGACCTTTAGAGCCGATTCCGAGATATATACTCGTAAACAAGAATAAATAAATAAATTGTTTCAACAAACACACCAATTACCTAGCCCCAAACTAAGCGTGAGCTTGTGCTATGGTGGCTAGGATAACGGATAGAAATACTTAAATACATATCCATGTTTTAGGTACAAATGCTCGTGCTCATCATACTAACATTTGCCCCTTGCGGGATTCGAATTGCTTGTTTAAAGGAATAAGATAAAAAGAAAAACTGACTTTTTAAAAATGACTGACTGACGTTCATATTGACGCGCAGCCCAAACAACTTATATTAGAAACTTGTCATTTTACATGATGCTTTATTTTATAGTGTAGTCATTAGGAAAGGCTTTGAAAATTTCCCTTAAGGGGGTAAAAAAGGATAAAGTAAGTTTAATTGATACCAATGGATACCAAGGTAACCTGTAACCATTGGTATCAATAAGTATTTTTATAATTGAAGCAATTTCTTTGCAAGGCAAAAAAATTACACGGTCGATCAGTTTTTGTACACAAAAATGTACATTGGTATCAATCCCAATTTCGTTATATGTTATGTCATTCTACTATAATATTTCCATCTCATTTCCTAATTGGTGAATTTGACAGAGACAGAACGTAACAAACTGCAAGATTTTAAAGAAATGAAAACGAGAATTAGGCTTGAAAACTCAGAATTATCATGTTCGTAATTATTTGTAGAAAGGAATACTGATTGTGCAGGTACTTATAAGAGGATGACAAATGAACACAATCAATCATAATAATTTTGTATTATCGTTGACATGAAAAAACCAACAACGTTTTAACGACTCTCCAAGGGACTTGTCACTCGCTACAAGTATCCAACTCCAAAATTATTGAACGGTAAACTACCAAACGGAATCTTAGCCAATTCATTTCCCCATGAACAAACGACGTATCAAAGAGGTATCGAGACTCATATTAGCTCGAAACGATTTCTCAAGAAGGCTACACGGCAATAAACGTAAAAATAAAGGGAAGGTTAATAAAACCCCGCATTTTGGTGAACACGCCCTAATGGCTCTCGAAAAGCAATCTTATAGGTCCAAGAGCTTCTCTCTTGCCTTCCAAGTGTGTGGCCCAAGTTGAAAGCTGGAGCGAGAATAGATTTGAATAAATCACTTAAGTACAAGAAAACAGTTTCACACATAGCTCTGGGTCAGTGAGCTCAAGGGCAAGGAACACAGCCATAGCTCTGTGTAAGTGAAGGGCAAGTAACACAACGTGGAAAATTGATGTCTGTTGGGCCATTAAAGGTATAAAAAGAGTAAAAACGATCGGGAGATATTTACGTGAAAAGTGCAGCGTAAAATGAGAAATGGTAAGATGGTTCTTGTAATGGTCGTCCATTATGAAGGATGATGGCTGCTTCAAACTGTCACTTTGCAAATCGGGGCATGTTCAGCATTTGACTTTCTATCACTGATTATTAATGAGTTTTATCTATTATATCTACCACAAAATAAAGTACTGAATAATCAATCATCAAAGTCACTTAAATAAACAGTGACTCTTTTTTTATTATTTTTCGAAATGGGTTTGCTCTTGACTTTAAACAACGCTAGAAAACGGCAGACGTGGCGTAGACAGAGTCAACAGTGGAGCGAGCTCACCCAGAAGAAGCCTGTTCACTCTGACTTTGAAGGTTTTTGGGTTGTAATCCGTCGGAAACACTAAAGCGGGTGGTGAGTCCCACAACTTAGCTGTGCGCATTATAAATGTCGACGAGAAGCACTTAGTTCGTATCGTTGGAATATCAACGCGATATGGGTGGTATCCCTCGGTACTATACTTGGTAAATGTACTTACATTTAAGAGCAATTCAGGTCGCGCAGCGCCAATTGCCTGCTTTCATTATTTGCCTTTCTTTCTATCGTATTATATTTTCTTTACTAAAAGCAACATTGTAGGGTGGAATAAAAGACGCGATTTGGCACTTGGAGCTTTAGCCAGCCAGAATTCTACTGATCGACCGATCTCTTCTATATAATTTGTCACGGGACCACAACAAAAGACACTCCGCGGTCTAGGTCTCGACCGCGGAATGTAAAATTCATAACATTCATATATTTCTGTACATAGACTCGCAAGGAGCACTTACCCTCGTACACGTCCCAACATAATAGAACCCTACTACTGCTTGGCTGTGGTAAGCCTTGTCAACTTCTTGCAGCAACCCTGTTGAGGAATATTGCAGCTTACAACTTGCACCACATATTCTCCCCATGATACTCATGCCAATCGTTTTAGGTTTTAGAGAGCGGACGCCGTTCCGACCAAAGATATTCCGGTTAATTGATTAAATACGAATGCTTTTATGTTTGCAGATGGGCTGGTATTTGGCACTTCGCTAAAAGCCGTATGAATTAAGCCTTTATTTGTCTCCCTGGCTACGCCTCTCATCTTTAACTATGAACTCTTAAGGCAGGCCTACAATTTGACACAGATGGAAGTGACCAGTTAGTCTTTATGCTTTTTAGCATAGCAAATAGTATTAATAATATTTTTAAAAAATGTCAATTTCGTGTAAGGCCACGCCCAAGTACAGGGTTCCGTATTTGCGTTGACCTTTATAAAAATACAAAGCTATATCGTTTTTGTTTTTTACAGAGCTAATAGGAAGGTCTCAAACTATATTTTTTTTAAGTAGACTGTTATCAGGTGTCAAAATACATAACATTTTTGCTCATCGAAATGTTATGTACAGATTACAAACGAAAATATTCTTTTGTTATATTCTCAACAGATAATATAAAAGTTGAATGTTTCTGAGAAAAATGATATAATCATTGGACCTTGAAATAAATGAGTCTTCCTCTCGAAGGTCTCATATCGTTGTCCTTGTTTCCAGATCGTTTTATTTTGGTTCTCAAGGCCAAGGAATCAGAGCATGCAGCCTTGCTTTTAATTCTGGGTTAGCTGCAAAATTAAAGAGATTTGGACATATAATTTCTTAACGCTGTTATTAAAGTTAATGCACTTGATTAATGCACTGGCTAGCCACCTACCGTGAATATGGCAGTTTTAAGTTTCTAAACACAAAAAGTCTTATCAATAAAAATTAAGATAAATTATTTAATACAATAGAAAAACAAAAATTATAAAAAGGGTTCTTGTGGTAAGGTTCCCAGGATGCTGGCAGCATTACCACGCTGGATAGCGATGTAGTCCAGTCATTTTTGTAAGTTCACCTCGGAATTCGAGATACCCAGCTGTAAGTCTTTAAATACTTGTATATTGACACCCTAAAAGTTGTCTCAAAACCTACACATGGTAGGTTGTACGCAAATATTAAATTTCAAGGTCAAAGGTCACAAAAATCGGTTTTTTCCGCTTCTTTCGTAAATATCTCATTTCCTATGGGTTTTTGCTATTTGTATTTATTATCAATATTGTAGAATACAAAATTATCTACAAATTTTGTTTAAAAATTTTTGTTATACGGTAAACCGTTTTCAAGATAGAGGGCGCAGAGCGCGCGGTCACACGATCACTTCAGGTCTACCGGTTCCACCGGTCGAAAACGCGCCATATATAGTTGATGAACTATCGATAAATCAATGATTATGAATATTTGTCAATTTTTAATTACTATAATATTATATTTTATCATTTTTTCTTAACCTATCCACTTTTTATTTAGTATTAATTTATTTAACAACACTTACCTGCCCATGTGATTGCAGAATAAATTGTTAATGAAAATACAGGAAATATATTTCAGTTTTAACCTTATTAATATTAATAACTTCTTACATGATGAAAAAAAACAATTTTGAATTAATCTTTTTATTAAAAAATATCATTAAATGCATTTATTTTTATTAAAAGTAAAAAAATAAAGGGTACAAAAACTACAATTTATAATTTTAATCATCTTCTTCTTCTTCGTCTTCGTCTTCCGGCTGCTAGTAAATTTCAATCTGGTCTTTATTATCGTCTTAAACGACATTTGTCTCAAGTTTTTCCATGATTTCGGGGTAAAAGGTTCCATCTTCGTTAATGTCGCTCTGATATGGTAGAGCATAGAGACAAGCTTGCCCATTACATTGGCCCCAAGCTAAAGAGCATTGCCTTTTCCTGCCTTTTCCCTTTTCCTGCATCCGCATCGCGAACCACAACCACTCTTGCAGTTGCAGAAGATTGTATTTAGCAAATCTTTTGGAGCAGGTGGTAAAATTGTCATGATAGGCTCCAGAAAATCGTTTTGCTGAACAATTTTCTTCCTCAAATGCTGCAGCTAGTTCATCCAAATTTGTCAGTTTCTCAAAACTTTTAAAAATGTTTTTTTCCCTTTTTAAAAAGTACAGAAGACGGCGCGCCTCTCCACCCCCTATCTCGAAAACGGTTCACCGTATAATTTTTTTTTAACAAATTTAGTAGAGAATTTTGTATTCTACAATATTGATAATAAATACAAATAGCAAAAACCCATAGGAAATGAGATATTTCCAAAAAAAGCGCAACAAACCGATTTTTGTGACCTTTGACCTTGAAATTTAATAGTTGCGTACAACCTACCATATGTAGGTTTTGAGACAACTTTTAGGGTGTCAATATACAAGTATTTACAGACTTACAGCTGGGTATCTCGAATTCCGAGATTCTTATCTAATTTAAGCTTAAATGACTGGACTAATGCTTATACGCTGAGCAAGGTTGAACGGGAAAATCGACAAATGTCCATCCATTGATTTTTTTTCTCACCCGATTTCTGAGCTTCTGACATTACTTCAAGATAAACACTGTGGTATTCTATGCTGTTGTATTAGGTATGGTTTTCCAATAAAAATTGATACACCGATGTGTTGGCCTCTGTACCTACCTACTTTAAGTGCGGTTATTAAAGTTCCTCAGAAGACATGTTGTCAAAACAAGATAACACGTTAGTTGCGTAAAGGTTTTTACATAAACAACAAGTATATTTCAAGTGCAATGCCAAATACGTAAAAAGATAAACCCATTCAATACTTAACCTTACCACGTAGACTTAAGATATAACTTGTTGTACCTACGTTTTGGATCACAATTGTACGCTACTACGCACATCATATTGCCATAGGCAATTAGTATCTTTTGCGCTAACCGTTCATTTACTTCATAGACCATTGTGACTCATACATGTTTAGACTCAATATTCTACTGTGTTAGAAAAACTCATCGGAACCTACATCGAAATCCTAAAAAACACATTTCTCATATAAAATAATTATTTACAGTTTTGTATGGAAGTTTTTTTTTGAGATTTCGATGTTGGTCCTATACGAAATGTTGTTGAGCCCAATTTTACGCCTTTTTGGATCGGACATACTTCTGTACATTACATACTGTGAAAATACATACTTAGTATGAACATTAGTATCGACCTGTCATAAAGCTCAGCTAAAATGTTAGAGTCGATAACAATTTATAGGTGTGTTATTCTCATGAGAACAATGTAGGTATTTATATTGAAAATAACTTAAGGCATTGATTTACCCATGCCTAACAATATAACTGCATACTTTCTAAGGGATGATTCTGTTTCTTGAATCATCAACATCCTAGCGGTATCCCGGTTGTGCACTCGCCCGCGAAGGCCCAGGGTCCGCTTGGCACCATGATCCAGGATGTGTGCAAATCAGGTAATTACAGTGGAGCGACTGCCATCTGACCTCCGTGACCTTATTAACAGGGGAACCTGACCAGTTTTGATCAAGGTTACACATTCAGTCGCCTAAATGTGCAGGTTTCTTCACGATGTTTTCCCTGACCGTACGAGCATTGGTTAGTGAAACAACTAATATACATAACTCAGAAAAAGTCATTGATACATGGCAGCACGTGGGATCGAACAGAAACCTTCCGCATGAGAGGCAATCCGCTAGCCCCTGTGTCTCTGACACTCCTATTCTGTTTCTTGAATATTACCAAATTGTATCATTGAGATCAAATCTTTTAGGTTTCATGTTATTATATTACCGATCACCTGCTCCCGTACGATTTGTGTAAGGCATATTTTTTGGGCTTCAATGTACAGGTATTACGGACATACTAATGTGGGTCTAATGACGGTACTAGACCCACTCCGTAGTGCGTAAATTCAGCCGTATAATAATAAATTACCCTTAACTTTAACACCTTTACAGAAATGTCTATATCCTTTTTATTTGCGTAAAACGCTGCAATATCAATATAACTTTGAAATGATAACACAATCCACTCATTTTAAATCATGTTTACGCTTTGAATTCTATTCACTATTTATCACAAACGTTTGGTACTGTAAGTTAAATGAATGACAGCGTGTCAACGACTCGGTACAATACATTTCTGTACAGTTAGCACAAATTGTTTGACGCAAAAAATTCACACAAGTTTGTCAATAGGAACATCATGACAGAAATTGATGCAGCATGCTCCTGCTAACGTTACATCAGCGTTCGGAAATCTAAAAAATGGCTAGCAGAATAAAACAAACTGTTGTGATGATTTCCTATTTGATTGCGACGGTGGCTCTTATCCGATAAAAACACAATTTCATGTTTCTAAGGGGCACAGTCTTCTTATGATGAATGTAATTTAAAAATACAATAAAAGAGTAAGATAGCTCAAGAACTTCCAAAGAGTATAAAAATACTTGTATAAACTAAACAATAACTAACTATAAAAGCACTTATACAAAATACTGAAGCATAAATTGAACATCGTCTTTCGCTGCTTAATTGTTGCTATAAATCAAAGGTAAAATTGTTCAGTTTAGGCGTTTCTCTAAAAGCGATTTCTGCCAGACAACTTTTTCGTAAAAGACGGAGTAGAAAAACTAAACAAGCCTTCTGAGATGTGCATCTATTGGTGACACAATGCATAGTGGAATGAACTATGTAGGCGTAACCTCTAGAGTTCAATCAACTGTATTAAAATGTAACTCGAAAGATCATTAACAACAATCTAAAGCAATTAAATTGACATAAGCGATGTTTTAAATGTCACCTATAATTTATTGCTGGCAGTTAGCTCAAAGTGAGACGGATAGACTTGTTGACGTAAACAAAACGTGCAATACGTTCTATCCAATCTGTAGTTTGACCTTTTATATGTTACTAGCAGTTCCCCGCGACTTCGCCCGCGCCAAAAGTCGGATTTTCCATACAAATTTTCATCCCCCATTTCACCCCCCTGATGATTTTTATATCGCGACAAAAAGTAGCCTATGTCCTTCCCAGTGTCTAAAAACTATCTCTGTGCCAAATTTCATTTGATTCGGTCCAGTAGTTTCGGAGCCTATTCGATGCAAATAAACAAACAAACAAACAAATCTTTCCTCTTTATAATATTAGTATAGATTCGTTAAGATCTACACTTAAGTTGGTTTGGTCAACATCATGGTCAGCAACAACAAGCAATCAGATAGGTATGTTAAACCAATGGACTCTGTAACCGAATAAAAGACATTGTCTTTTGGTTTTTAGGATTGTCTGTCTCAAATAACTTAGAAACAGTTCCGGAGTCATTAAGTCGGTGGTGTTTATTTTACCGAGAAAAAACTGTAGCATGGTATGGTCAATATGGACTACATTGATTGACAGAAAGGTGTGGGATTGTTCCACCCGGCAAGAACACTGCTTTTAAGTTTGAATGAATAAATGAATGAATACTTTGCAATATATTTCAATTTCTATAATTACCTTACACTTAATAAAAATCCTGTAAATCAAAGATACGTTACTCAATACAATGACGCGGACGTCAAAATATAGGCTCAAATTTGCGCGAGATCCTCACTTCCTTCCGCAGCGGATGGGCAATATGGCCGACCAAGATGGCGCCCGTGCGCTTAACTGCCCTCAGAATTTGAATTTGGAGCAATTTTGGTTGAGGAGATTTGTATTTTTTTATTTAAGCAATTTTTTTTGCTAGTTTTTACGTACATAAACATTGAACTCAAAAAATAATTGACCGTATTCAGTAATGTAATGTGACGGTAGTCTTCACTTCAAGAGATTGTTGTTGCATTTGCAAAATAAACTATTCAACGTGTATGTCTTTGAAAATACACATATTTTGCCTATCAACTATACAGTCCCTTCCATCATAACACTGAAATCATTAATTTATATTACCTTTAGATAAGTATTCATAATTTTACCATATTTTTTATAACTCCCAGCCATAGAATAATTGGTCATCACTCGTCAGTTAATCACACTGGTGAGATATAAGCTTTATAACAAATAAAACGACCTGCAGACTTTTTATTTTTGCTTTTATCACATTCCCGATAAGCACACTGTATTCGCTACTGAATACGAGTGCTAAGGGAAAATTTTCTGTGCTGCAACACCCCGCATTCGTAACACAAGTCCGCAATCTACTCGTCGTCTAATTGCAGTCAGTATCAAACCCAATGGACGTCGATGTGGGCACACTGTCGTTAACGACGACAGATTTAACCCATTCGCGAATAAAACACGGCCCATAAATTGTTGAATGACTGCGCTGAGTTGTATCGAAGAATGTTGTAATAGCTGCTATTTATAATGGTGCTAAAAGTCATGAAAGTCTTTCCGGATTTTTTTGCTTCATTTATAATTCCTTTGGCTTTAGCAGGTCGTTCTAATTTATGAAAGAAGTAGTTTTGTTAATTAGATGTAAGGGTTTTTCTACAGTTAAATTATTTAAAACTTTATTGAAGAAATAGGCGAGCACTAAGACTTGTGAAAATTGGTATTCTTTTGTATTTTTCAGATTTTTATACAGCGCAACCTGATTCTTTGTTATATTTTTATAACTTAAGCAATTATTTTGCAAGTTTTTTAAGAAATTAAATCAAATTTCACCTACAAAAATTAAGTGAAATTTGATTAAATTTCTGATTCTTTGTGCTTAGAAGCCGACTCCTGCCAGACAGTTTTTTTATTTACTCCACTCGTTCACTCCACACTTAACTTCTTGAACTCTCCAGCTGACTAACATACGAACCGTGTGTTGTTAAAACTTTTCTTAGTGTACACCACACTTGCGTTAAGCCAGAATTGTGTTGATTTTCCGGTATTAGTGTCTAAATCGACATTATTAACGCAAGTGCGGCGGCAATATCCACAATGGCAGGACGAGCGGTCACGGCGGATCTTAGATTGAGCCATTAATATGCGAACCGCAGCATCGTTGAGCAGCTATTGTCTTTGGTACAAGCTGCAATTAGAGGTGGGAGGACTAAAAATGTTTGCTAGTCTATGGTAGGTCATAGTTTTGGAAAACTAAGCTACGTTCAGCGTCAAAAGTAGTTGGACATTAGTACTTTGGCACAATTAATTTAAATGAAAGTCAGGTACAGCTTAAGGCAAAAAATTCTTACTTAGGCAGAGTACTAAAATATTAAGCTACTTTAAAAATCTCAATTTCCTATTTGTGAGGATCTATAAGTGGCTTTTCTCATTGTTACTACTTACTTTTACATTAGAAACATTAGCACAGAAGTACTAGTACTACGTATATTCTATCTTATCTACAGTGTCCTTAGCCGCACCGCCAATAACTGTAACGTTGTTTCGTTTATTAGTTGATACAACGGCCTCCTGAGAAAATATTTTCTTTTTATTACGGTTTGTGAAATTTGGGTAGACGCACGGACATTTTTTTTAAATTCAATTCAGGTGCGGAACCCTCAAGAGTATTTTAGTCTACGTCATTTGTGTACGGTTTCATTTTCTTTATCACAACATGCCCACACATAATCAATTTTCATGTCTGCAATGCGTAATCGCCAGGTAACTCTCCTAGATTCAATTCAGATCTACAATATTGAGGATCTTGCTTGTTGACATATACAGGCCGATAATTTTAGCTCTTCATCAATTTATGCAATACGCTGAGAGGCTTTGATGGGCATTGCCTTTGTACACAATGCGACAGTGCGATCTTGGGCGAAATTCAATTAACTATGGCATAGTCTTAAGTGGGCCGATAGATTGGAGCACGTAGTCAAATGTGGCTTATACTTCGATTGTTAAAGCTAAGTGCGAGAGCGTGTATTATATATTACTAGTGGTTTCCCGCAACTTCGCTCGCAAAAGTTGGATTTTCCATATAAACTTTCATCCCCCATTTCACCCCCTTAATTTTTTTATATCGCGACAAAATGTAACCTTTGTCCTTTCCAGGGTCTCAAACTGTCTTCACACCAAATTTCATTATAATCGGTTCAGTGGTTTAAGCGTCAAGAGGTAACAGACAGACAGACAGACACACTTTCGCATTTATAATATTAAGTATGGATTACAGGAAACTGTAGGTAGACTTAAATAAATGATTTGAAGCTTTAATAAACTAGATAACGCTGCAAGTAAATACGTAAGATCACAGGAAGGAGAATAATATAAATACATATAAAAGTTTGTGAGTTTGCAGGAAGTGTTCTATTAAACTACTGAACGAATTTTGAACATTTTTCTCTAGTAGAAAGCTACATTTTACCTGCACTGGTTGATTTAACTGCCAATTGACTTTCAAACTAATGTCTTATTGCTTTCTTTAATTCAATTTGAAAGCAACTGAGTTATGCGGTAGGTCAGTAAAGTGTTTTTTTTTTAAATTGAAACGGGGTTGCTCTTGACTCCCTGACTAAGCCGTAAGCGGCGAGTTTCTATGGGAATCCAGTCAAGTTGACAAGTTTGCGACGAACCACTCTACATAGTATTACTAATGATTTGAGATTTAGGCATTAGTGTCTAAAGTAAAAATCATTATATGATGTAGTTACATAACGTAAAAAATGTACTCGCATTTAGCTATGCAAAATTATGACTGTATTTAAAGTATAAAAACAAAATTGTAAAAGCAATTAACATAAATCATTAACTTTAAAAGCGAATATCATTCAAACTCTTAACACTCAATAATAAATCTCAACACTTTTCCTCTCAACCATGACATCATCTATAACAACATAACGAATCACAAATGACCCCCCATCACTCACACTCGCCGTCTAAATTGCATTAATGATTACACTTCTGACGGTTCATTTTAAAATGGCCATTTACATATAAAATTCCGTTGGAGTTGGCTCCGCTCCATCTGCAAATGAATCCTCAATGAGCCATCAGGGCAACAAGGCTTGCAGTGAGCAGAGATGGACTCAAGGTCATTATGGGCTCAATAGGCTCTGGGTCTTATAAAACTTGGACCTGGTGGCCGTATTAAAATTTTTTTAAACGTTAAATTAATATTTAAAGATATATACTTTAAAAAACAACAAGAAACGGTGTGGGAGGCCTATGTTCAAAAGTGGACGTCCTACGGCTGAGAATATTGATGATAATAATGAATTAATAAAAAATAAAAAAGTGGCTGGACAACTTATCTTGATAATGGCTTGCGAAATATTATAATGTCCAGAAATAGTTAAACTAAAGTTGAAGAAACTATTAAAAAAAAACATTAAATGTATACAATAAGGAATTACTTACCTACAAACAAATATATTCATTAACTAGATACAATGTTTAATAACACCTCTTGAAATCTTTGTTCATTTATACGCCAGAACCAAATAAAGTATTATTTCTTGGGCCCTTACACCTACCCCTAAGAACGCCCCTGGCTGTGAGATACCTAAGAATTTGAAGAGAAATGAAGAAGTTTCGTAAACCGTAAAAGTTCAAATGGATCTGATTGTATATTCGGAGTTATTTCAGCTAGTTTATTTTATTTCATCTGTCTGCTTTTCATTTGCGCAGAGTTTTGATTTCTTGCATTTTTAAGAGTTCTTGTGAGCTACGTTACTACGTATGCGTTTACGAAGGAGTTTCCATTAAATTTGAAAAGTGTCGTACCTACAATAACTCTATTGCACAATCCCATTTTTAATGGTCTTGTCGTTTGTTAGAATTTCGCAGTTTTCCTCATGCTTTTTATCATATTTTCAGCGCAGCTACTGGAAATGTCTGATTCAAAATGGCTGGCCATCTGTCATCCTGCCAAGTTCAAATCAATACATACAGGCGATGCCCCTGCATGTGCAAGAGTGCCCTTGTCTGGCCGTTGTCGTCGGAGTCACTCGCTCGACAGGAATGCAATGTCATGACACCAGCCTACCATTCCTATCAACCGAATTTCCACCCTATCGTACAAAATGTAGAGAAGAAAATTCTGTGTGGCTCAATTATGGAGAGACTACCTTTCAAAATAATAGACGCAATGTAATGCAAACAAATATGAGCGGTAACACAAAAGTCAATGAGTCGAAATTCGAAAAATTCGAACCACTTGCCAAGGGCATTATCCAGACTCTACTCGCTCCTGTGCTTGCATACCAAACGAGACACTTGAAATGCCATCTAGTTCCAGTCGTTTAGAGTCGCAATTGGCTTGTTGTTTTTATTATTTTACGTCTGTTGTTGGACTGGTTAATGCTGAATGGCGATGTTAGTTTGTTTCTGAAAGGACTTGCGCCGTTTGGTGTTTGTTTGAAATTGTGTTGTATTCGCAAGTCAATAAGGGTGGTTTTTGATTGGGTTTTTTTAAGGTCACGTTGTGTTGAGTGCGTCGACTTTACAATTTTAGCCCGGATGGTTTCATGCACTTTTTATTGTGGTAGGGTCATGTGCGCTTTCTTTTTGTTGCGTTTAGAATTTCTGCGTAGCAATCGATGTGTCCGGTCCTAATTAGGCAATTGCGGCAACTATTGTTTAAACTATTTGCAATTTCCATTATAAAACGTGACAAGGGCCTTTGAAGTAGTTATTCGATTGGGTTGAGTTTTATTTAGTTCTTTTTAATTTGAGTTCAGAGTGGAAACATTTTTATTGATAATAAAACTTTTTTTCATTTGTATCGAGATTTAGTAGTACTTACAGATCTTTTTAATTTTAGCGGGTCTTACCTAAGTTTGTTTTATTTATTGGAATTTTTTAGCTAAATTTATTTGGAATAAAATACACAAGTTCTTTGAAAAATTATAAATGGTTGAACTCCAGGTAATTAACTGTTCTACTTGTGTTTTCATAACTAGTATAAATAAAAAACGGTAATTTAAAAAACTAAAAAACCCGACTGCGTTTCTGTGTAATTGGAAATTAAAAAACCCTAAAACAAGAAAGAGGTCATACCCGGGTTAAATTGGTACCCATACTAAAAATTGAAGCAGTCGGGACCCATGTTAGAAAGTCAGTCATCTCGTCACTAGATTGGTGTAATCTGCAATGTAATATAGAGGTAGGTCCATTTCCAGAATGGGTCCCGACTGCTACAATTTTTAATATGGGTACCAATTTAACCCGGGTATGACCTCTTTCTTGTTTTAGGGTTTTTTAATTTCCAATTACACAGAAACGCAGTCGGGTTTTTTAGTTTTTTAAATTACCGTTTTTTATTTTATTATTTTTAGTTTTATTATTTAAACCAAAACACCAGACTGCAAAAAAAATAATATTTTTAAACGGTCTCTTTACTAGCTTTCATTTGATACCCGTTCTGACGAGATAGCCTATGTCATTCTCACAATTTTGACAAATTCAACGACACCTCATATGTCAAAAACTGTCCAGCCGTTTAGGCTGTAGGGCATACATACATACATACTCTCGAAAAACATAACCCTCCTTCCGCAGTCGGGTAAAAACAACTAGAACACCTTTAAAGCTATGAAGCTTTTAAAATAGTTTGAGCACTAAGTACTGTTAAGTATTTATCCTTAGTTTGTCTAGACTTAGAGAATACGAACTAAGTACCACTCCTTTCTGACTCTAGGTTGGTAGTTGTTTAAATTTACATGCGTGTATTTTGATTTAAACATTTATGTTGATGATTAAACGAAAAAATAATAATAACGATAAGTAAGAACTTGCAACTTCTGGTATCACAAAGAAAAAGTAGATCCCAGCAGAGACTGATATTTTAGTTATATATTTTTTGTCCCGATTGTGTGACATTCTCAATGAAAGTTGACTTAGTATACTTTCTCATTATTATGCGATACATTCTTTGTTTAAAGTTGTTAATCACTTGAATTTTTATTCTTTGTTAAAACGTTCTCCCACAAGTTAACATAGTATTTCGTTATGTTGTTTATTGAATAAAAAGAAATATATTACGTATAATTAGGATAAGCAAATTAAACACACTTGGAATATACGTGCATACTGATCTCCTTTACTTAAGCTGCAATGGTTGCTCTTCTTTTCCTTTCATATACTTAATAAGGACCAGACTCTTCATAAATAAGTATTATACCTAATAAGGTCCAAGAGCTAAGAATGGAAATAACTGATTAGTAAGATTTTGTGATTTACTTTACAAGAGATAATAAAACACTGCATTTACATACTTTCTTTTTTTATTAATTACTATTAAATAGATGAATTATAGCATATATACATTTTCTTAGACTTTATAAGGGCCACGACACAAATTTACAAGATTTTTTGTTACATCGTTCGAGATCACGAACTTAATAGTATTTTAAAGCCGTTACTTTTAAAAGATGTGATTTTTCTAGTAAACATACTCTTTAAACTCGTAGTTCAATAATGGACTTTATTTAGAACCCTAGTGCCCAATAAGGACCGCAGACTAGCTTTTAAAAATCCCTATTTTGGAAGGAAATGGCCATTAATGCCTCGATTTTGTACCATATGTCGCATTTTTAAATAAACATTTAATATGATCATAGTGTCTTACAAACTATCGCACTTCCCAAAATTGATTTATAACGATTTCCAAAAACTATGCCCTTATTAGGCGATCTTACTTAGTCTCCTTACACTTTCTATCATCAATAGCAACTCTTATGTTATTTGCAAACGTATTATAGTAAGAGCGGCGCGTGCGTCGATCTTTTATTTTTAACTTTTATTTTTAATTCAGCCGTGATCTTGGACTTGCTTACAAGAGATATAAATAAAAATGCTTTCGGTATTTGTTTTTATGAAATCTGGTTTGATTTACTGGGACAAAAAGGAAATGTATGAAAATCCAGTATGTTAGTAGTATCCAGTATGTAGTTTAGTATTCAAAAATTCATAATTCCGAAAAAAATATCTAACATGACTTAATTGTGATATGACATTGGACGTGTTTTTAAAGTTCCCTCTGTAAGATTAATTTTAAGCTCCGATGTGGACTGTGTTTGTGGTGCAGTACAAACTATGGCACACTTAACATCGTGCCCGGCGTGCCCCAACACCTGCACGCCAGCGAATTCAATGGACGGCAGTCGATCCGCAATACAAGTGGCTGAATTCTGGGCTGCTACGATGTAATTTTCTCGTGTTCCATCGACTCGCTAAGAAGAAGTTTATTTGCCTTTCTATAATGAAAATAAGTGGCAGACTAAGACCCGAACTCATCAATCCGTAAATAGCCGGTAAACATCCATTGTTCGGATCGGTAAACGGGTTCGATTCCCGCCTCTGGTGGTCGTTTTTTTTTCAAGTGCAATAATATATTTAAATTGCATAGTGAATACTTATCACTTAAAAACAATAATTATCTTATATAAAACATCCATTGGCTAATTTGACAGAATTCCCATACAAAATATTTCAAATAATTCTAAACCTGCTTAACAAAAAAATAACATGTATTGGTGAACTCCAGGCTAAGTACATTAATTTAGAAACGTGAGGTTAAACAAATGTTAGTTTCCAAGGAAATTACAGAATCATCGAATCCATGTCGTACAACGACAACTGAAGTCAGGCAAAAACACGCAAAAACTTACCAAAAAACAGTAAGAAATCGCATCACTTATAAGTCGGTTTCTTTTCGTTTGTTTGTTGTGCTAACTAAACTTAAAATCAGTCTTCTCTTTATAATCGAGCTGAATATCATCACAGTAAAATTTAAAATGTGAGGTGCTTGTGGCGCAGTGGCGGCAGCGCTTTGGTAGTGATACCAAAAGTTAAGCAACCCACGGCGCGGTCGTGATTGGATGGGTGACCATTCCGACCATTTAAGTGACGTCCATGACAAGCATCTCCGTGCTTCGGAAGGCACGTTAAGCAGTTGGTCCCGGCTAATATCTGTGGTATTAGTCGTTAAGCCTAGTCAGAGGCCCTAGGGCGGCTTGATAACTTCTGACAGTAAGGTTTGTCACTTGCCTTACATACACCCCTCCACCAATCCGCACTGAGCCCGCGTGGTGAAGTATGGCTCGTTCCTCCTCATAGTTGAGGTGAGGCCTTTTCCCAGCAGTGGGATCTAATAGGCTGACTTATTAAAATGTAAAATACAATCTCCCGCAAGAAAACATTTATTCAAGTTTGTTCCCGTGTACAATATCACTACCGTAACTTTTCTTTGACAGTCCGATAAAAAGAACTACAACGATCCATACTGACTACCAACAAAACTGATACCTTTAAAGGTGGCACGTGACTTTAATTGGTTATGTTTTTCCTTTCGGCTCAAGGTGACAGGTGACGTCATCGTCACCAACCATGGGTAATTATCACCCATTTCTAGGTTAATGTTACGCCAAGCCGGAAGGTTTCCGCTGTTTTTGTTTAAATTAAAAAGTCTGTAAAAAATAAATGGTTGGTATAAGTCTGATTGAACTTGAGTGCTTTTTAGGGTTCCGTACCTCGAAATGAACCCTTATAGGATCACTTTGAAGTCCGTCTGTCTGTCAAGACTCTTTTTCTCAGGAACGTGTTGAACGTGAAATTGAAGTTTTCATTAATTACTAATGTCTGCGGTCTCAAAAATCAAGCTTTTAAGTTAACGCAATCCGGCCATTTTAGCCGTTTTTTTTTTTTTTAGCCGTACATTCTAACATTTCGAAACTAAAACCTATAGGCACAGATTATATAATAGTTACTCTATACTTCTTCGACTGCCTCGTTGGTCTAGTGGTCAGCACGCTGGGTACTATCCACGAGGACCCGGGTTCGAATCCCGGTTCGGGCCGAGAGTGTTTGGGTTTTTCTGTCTTGAAATTACTCAGACACAGCTCCGGAGTCAGGAAGTTGGTGGTGTTAACACCCCCGTGCCTCGGAAAGCACGTTAAGCCGTTGGTCCTGCGCCTGATCTCTCTACGGTCATGTCGGACTGCCGTCCCACCGAATTATGAGAGTGAAGGAACAGAGAGTGCACCTGTGGACTGCGCACACACTTGTGCACTATAATATGTCCTGCGCAGTTGGCTAATCTCTGTTGAGATAGGCCGCCGTAGTCGAAATCGGCTTTAGGACATTAGTTACTCTTTAGGGTAGGTACTTCCCGTACACCTATGTTCTAAAGCATAAAATAAACGATAGTCCAAAAACAAAATTTTATTGGTTACATCGTAGAAAAAAACCGATTCCCTTTGCCGATTTTGATGAATTTTAGCTGCGATTTGTCTCGTAAATAAAACAAGAACGCTTGTATGGCAAATCTAACATGACTCCACGACTGTAACCCGATTATTTAACACCATCATACCTTATCATTTCCTTATCATTTCCTTATCAATATTCATGGAATGTTCGTCTAATTACCATAAGCAAAGTACTTTACGCCGCCACCGGCCTTGGGTCTTTATCAGCACATTACCGACATTTCGCGATCGATTTTTCATTTGGCCCTTAATGACAGTGACGTCACTTGTAGGACGTCTGGAGGTGCCGGTAATGCTTAAAGGCCCGTGTCCACCAATTTTAAACAGCTGGTAAAGCCAAATTGAGAGTTAATTTGATACAGTTTCCATACAAAATATGTCAAATAATATTACCATTCAGAGATCAAGATGCCAGACACAATAGATCATCTATTGATATGCGACCGCCGGCGGTCTTATGATCCTCAAGGGATTAACACGGCTGTTTAAGAGGAAACGCGGTCACGTGGCATTTGAAGAATAAGTTTTTTTTTTACTAACCTACATCATCCCACTGCTGGGCAAAGGACCTTTGAAGAATAAGTATTTAAATAAAATGTTGCCGTCTCAATTCAATTACTGGGCGGCCGCCCAAGCAAGATAGGGACAAATGAGCTGTGACTACAAATCGCTTCTTACATTTGACCAAAACAGCATTTGGAAGTCCCCTATTTCCTCGTCCATAATTTGACAAATGGTAATATTTTTTACGGAAATAATTGACCAAAGGTTTGGACTATGCTTCTATGTTTTAGTTTTAGCGTTAATTTGCATAGATTTTTGCAGGCGAGCGTCTGTAAGTTAGGGTTGAAATTTGTCAATTTTAATTCTTAGTTTTTGAAGGCTTACATTTCCTGTGTTAATTTCAATATGAGAAAAAACGAAAAATAGGAGCATAGCTGTGGTAAATGTAAATTTTACGGTAAAAAAAACGTTTTGCCTTTAGCCATCATCCAGGGAGGAAACAGGGGACTACGTTTGTATGGAGAAATGGCGCCTAGTTTTCCCCTTAAAGATTAAACATCTGTAGGTGAACTTGGCCCTAACTGCCGTACTCAGAGACGTCAATTAAAGTTAACCCTTCATTAAGACTTATACCGTCCTTTTCCATTTTATTTACAAAGAAAGTGACAGAATGAGACTTAATTATAGATTAAATTTAATTGACGTCTCTGAGTGCGGCAAAATAAATGTTTTACTATTATTTTAAGTAAAGATTTTCACAAATGCTAATTGAAACACTAACCTTTATGTTTCTTGTATGTACACACGGCCGCCCGTTAGACTACCCCACTTTGACCTTAAGACCGATTCTGTTCCCTTCACATAAAAGCTGTTATCGTGGTTCGCCTGACGTGCTTTACCATATTATAATACCTAATAGTATAAGTTCAGGTACCTACAGGAAAGGTTTTCTACCTCATAAGTTGCAACAAAATATTCAACACATTTTCCCAAAGTTTTCTGTATTATCATCACTCTCATGTCATCCTAGATTTTAACCATAATGTTCTTTGTTACAGGTACGTCTTGAATTCAGTGCTCGGAGTGGTCTAAATCCTAACATCAATCACCAACTCCTAAACTGCTGCGAGTGGAATGAACAAGATTCAGTTCTAGTGTTGCGACGATAATATACGAGGTATATTTAATTTATCTATATTCGATTTTACACTTTTTGATTGCCTCGTTGGTTTAGTGGTCAGCACGCTGGCAGGCATCTCTCACTCAATGTACTTGCGCGCGTTAATAGCCTACTCTCGAGCGCACCGACGGCGGTGCGTAAATCAGTAGGCTGCCAACAACCGACGGGCGCGCGCGTACGCAATGTTGAATTATTTGTGTTACGGTAGATTCGTTTTTATGCAAACTTATTAAGTAATATGATTTATACATCTGGTATTTACTGTACAAATGCAACCAGAAGCATAATATGTCCTGAATTAGTCTCAGATTTAAATAAAAATCTGGACTTATCAGAGTCTCGAACGTTTGAACTTTTTAAATCTTTTAATAAGTCATCATAATTTTACGGCAGACTGAAAGTTCCCACAGATGCTTTTTATAACTATGTATGAATACATTTTTAAAAAAAATAATGCAGCACAGAACAATATCTTAGATCTTGTTTTCCACATTACCACTTATTAAAACTGTAAAACACTAGATCATTGTAAAACATTTCTAACCAAGCTACAAATAAAATAGGCCTTGTATCGAAAGAGGCAACCCTGACTTTATTAGTTTTACTCCAAGGTCGCGTAGCTGCAGAGGAATAATAACGTAATGTTCGAAACTTAAGGCACATTTTCGGGCGCAGCGGTCTGCGACAAAAAATTGTAGGCTATTATAAGAGTAGGTATGGACGATTTTCCTTGGAGTGATTTATCTGTTACATAGTAACTATTATATAATCTGTGACGCTGGGTACTATCCACGAGGTCCCGGGTTCGAATCCCGGGTCGGGCCGAGTGTCTGGGTTTTTCTGTCTTGAAATTACTCAGACACAGCTCCGGAGTCAGGAAGTTGCTGGTGTTAACATCCCCGTGCCTCGAAAAGCACGTAAAGCCGTTGGTCCTGCACCTGATCTCTCTACGGCCATGTCGGACTGCCGTCTCACCGAATTATGAGAGTAAAAGGAACAGAGAGTGCACCTGTGTATTGCGCACACACTTGTGCACTTTAAACTGCGCAGGACATCCTGCGCAGTTGGCTAATCTCTGTTGAGATAGGCCGTAGTCGAAATCGGCTAGGAGGACATTATTATTATTCGATTTTACTGACCGATGCTCTTACGGTGAGGGAAAACATCGTGAGGAATCCTGCACAGGCAAATTCAGTCGCCTGTGTAACCATGATCCAATACTGGTCAGGTTCCCCTGTTAACAGGGTCACGGAGGTTAGATGGCAGTCGCTCCACTGTCATTACCTGATCTGACAATCATGGTCAGCGGACCCTGGGCCCTCGCGTGTTAGTGCACGACTACTGGGATAATAAATGATGATTAAATTTCGATTTTACACAATCATTCGAAAACGAGTGACCCTGTAGTTCATGATGTGTACGCAGGTCAAGCAATTTTTGAATGCATTCTGAAAAGGCTGAACTGTCCTAAATAAATAATAAACAATGTACAGCTTATATGTTGGTTAGACGACCTCTTGGTGAAGTGGTTCGCGTTCCGGACTACAAAACCAGAGGTTGCGGGTTCGAATCCCGCTAGGGGCAAATGTTGGTGTGATGAGCTCGAGCACTTGTACCTAAGTCATAGATGTATATAAACGTATATAAGTGTGTCTATCCTATTCGCCATAGCACAAGCTCACGCTTGAGATTTTTGTTTATAAAATATTTTCAAATAAAAATATGACCGATTAGCTAATCGCGGATGAATTTGGCGGAATTCATTATTTATCCAGAACGATTAAATAACTAGGTAAGTTGCTCGTTTTAAGCTTTCTCACCATTTATCTGTAATTAAGCACTTGCTGGTTACTTCGTATAATAATATTGTATTTGAAGCTATTCCGTATTTTCGCCTAAATATTCATCGTACAGATCCCATCACTATCTTTAAGAATTTCAGTCCAGTGCCAAGTTGACTAAAATTTTTCACAAAGGGGATTCTTTGGTTATTAGTATATATTATAATAGAATAGACGGTTTTTAGTATTGTAATATACTAAACTTTATTTTAGTTTTACTAAAAATATATTCTCTTTGTCATGAACAAAGCGGTTTTCAGATTTATCTGATAAAGACTAAATGTGTCTAGGACTAACAATAATGCTTAGATGATACAAATATAATCCTCTTTAGCAAATTGTGTTATAAAAACTTTTAGAAGCCTATTTTTAGGTCTTTAGCAATTTATTCTGAAGTACAAAACATTATTTTTTCTCAACTTGTAAATCTTATTATCAGTTTTTTCTTCAAATTGTTTTTACGTAAATATATTTTAATACAGATTACTTCTAAATCCAATCTTATCTTTAAGATGTCTTCTATTGGATCATTTTATAAACTTTCAGTTTTCATATTGCAAAAATGTCTAAAAATATAACAACTTTCGTTATTATATTAACTTTTCTCCTTGAAACATTTTTGGTATTTTTATTTTGTCACGGCCCAGGGCCCCTACTATAGACTGAGAAGCAGTGGCCCAAAATCGTGGAGAGTGTACAATCGACGAAAGTCTATCTTGTATATGAAGCTCTTTGAGGATGGAGTTATTGGTACGGAAACTACAACTGCTGGATGACAAACAGCAAATGCAGGTCGTTCGCGACTTCCGCGCTGCTTCTAACGTTATGACGCATTTGGTGTGCAGAAGCCTTGAACGCATCACTGATTATAGAGTCTAAAAACACACGTCGAAAATACGGACATACGGACATCATCTACAGAGTAGGTCCCCTGTAGCTGCGACATTGTTGTATCCCCCATCTCTCTTTTGTTAATAACGTGGCCAATATTCATTTCCTTCCATCAGTCAAAGGCCTTTCAGGGTGCCCTAATAAGGCGTATCTCGCGCAGGCAGACTTCTTATCGCAAATTACAACAGATACGTTACGTCTTTGCGTAAAGAAATAATTTACGCGCCAAATCCTGGGGTTTGCGGTCTGTTTTAGGAGATAGAGGCGGGTTTGTTATGAGATTTTTATTCTCTGTTGTGGAACTCACTACCCTCTTCGGTGCTTCGGATTACAACAACCCAAAAACCGACTTAGTCGGGCTATATCTCGCAAATGGTAAAACTGATAAAAAAGTGTTTTATGGAAACCCTATTTTATTTTCATAGTCCTTTTCAACGATACCCCACACCAGGGGGTGCACACAAAAAAATAATTCACCCCCCCCCCTGTACATGTATGGGGAGGTACCCTTAAAAAGGGGTAAATATTTTTTTTTGTATTTATAAATGGGAGCTATGTGTGAAGTATCCTCGAACCAAGTTGCATGCAAATCAGTCCATAAACGTAGAAGATATTCTACTGTGACAGACTAGGACGGACGGACTGAACGATCTTATAAGGGTTCCTTGTCGGACTACGGAACCTTAAAAACCTTCAAAATCAGAGTGAACAGGCTGAGTAAGCTCGTACCACCGTCTACTCTGTCTACGCCACGTCGGGCTTAGTCTAGAGTCAAGAGCAAACCCATTTCAATAAAAAATATATCTGTAAATGGCAACCTCGTTAGTCTAGTGGTCAGCACGCTGCCTCTGGCTTCTATCCAAGTGATCTTGAGTTCGGATCCCAGGACGTGCCAGTTTTTGAGTTTTCTTGAAATAGTTTAGAAAAAGCTTCGGAGACAAAAAGTTGGTGGTGCCACAATCATCCCCGTGCTTCGGAAAGCGTGAAAAATCAGCAGAAGAGTTTTATTTATGTTGATGAGACAAGACTGGTTGTTTATTTATTTGACTATTAGTTAATAATCATCACTAAGACCACACGTAAGAGCGTCCGTGGCGCAGTGGCTAGCGGGTTGCCGGTTGATCCCACGTGCCGCCATGTACCAATGATTTTTTTGAGTTATGTATATTAGTTGTTTCACTAACCGATGCTCTTACGGTGAGGGAAAACATCGTGAGGAAACCTGCACATTCAGGCAACTGAATGTGTAACCATGATCTAAAACTGGTAAGGTTCCCCTTAACAGGGTCATGACGGGCAGATGGCAGTCGCTCCACTGTAATTCCCTGATCTGCCAAATCCTGGATCATGTTCAGCGGACCCTGGGCCCTCGCGTGCGAGTGCACAGTCGGGATAGCGCTAGGGTGATGATGACTTAGACCACACGTGCAGAAGCAGGAAAAAAACGCAACTACTGCCTACAGACAGAGTAAGGTGTGATGTGATCGCGCGCCAAAACTGGGGCCCTCGCGGTTTTTGCGGGCGCGGCTTGATATCAGCGGGTTGTAAAAAAAAAACAATAAGTACTATCACATTATACGTGGTGTTGGGTACATCGTGATTTTACCCTAAAAAACCACAGGCACAACAACCACATCTATGATTTTTACTAGTGCTCATACCTTAAACCTGAATTTTCAATAATTTTCTTATAATGACAAAATATAATTTATGAAAACATTCGTGTGTGAAAAACGATTGTTAAGGATCTAACTTTCTGGTGCCATATTTAATTAAGCACACTAGGTAAGTCAGTGCGCTGCGATAGTGTTACCAAAGCAAAGTCATTACACGAATGATCTCGGATATTACATACATTTGTTGAATGGCTCTAGGAATTGAGCTGTGAATTGTTTCTTTTAGGAATCCCAGTTATACCCAAACTATACTATTGTCATTCCAGTTAAGTGTCCGTCGGTTTATACAGGGTGGTGACTGCCACTGACATTGGACTAGTGATCAGCTCACTGAGTAATTACTATCCACGAGGTCTTGGGTCAGGCCATTTTTTGGGTTTTTCTGTCATGAAATAAGTCAAAAATAGCTGCGGTGTTAGGAATTTGGTGGTGTTAACACCTCGTGCCTCGGAAGGCACGTTAAGCCGTTGATCCTGTGCCTGATCTCTCTACGGTCATGTCGATTGCCATTTCACCGAACAATGAGAGTGTAGGACAGAGGAGACAGAGAGTGCACACTTGTATATTGCGCACAGACTTATTCACTAGGGTTTTGTACAACTAGATCTTCAAATTGTGTACAATAAATGAAGAATGTCTGCCGTATAGTTAAAATTGAAAATTGGCCGCTGTAGACGAAATTCGGCTAGGAGCACATTACAGGTCAGTGGATTTTTTTGGAATATCTAGGGGAAAAATACTGTTTTTGACATCTGATGCTGTGGTTTTACACTGCTTTCAACAGACCTTGTATCTTTGAAGCTGTGGTGTATTGGTACGTATTTTTATTGAAGTCGAATAACGTCCTCCGTAGCTCAGCTGGTAAGAGCATTCGCTCGGATAGCGAAGGGACGCGGGTTCGAGTCCCACCGGATGACACGGTCGATCATTTTTGTGAGTGAAATTAATTTATTTTCGTGAAGACGAATAAATTAAGAAGATCATATCCCGTTTCCCTCCATAGCCTGGAATCCCACAATATTTACCAACAAATCAACAATTACAAAAGACATGAATCAATCTGTTGTCAACTTATTATTTATTATCCAACGATCAATCAAAACAATGTAACCTTTTAATCATCTGGTAGGTCATAATATCAGCAATAATGATAAACAATCATCAAACCCTTTGTTTCTGACTCATCTTGAATCATACGTTACCTTGCGACATAATAACAATTCAAAATATGTTCTGTCACATGTGTAATATGAAATAATTTAGACATGTTTATTATTTATGTAACCATTTATATAACAAAATGAACTTAATAAAACATAGATTCATATGGTAATAAAGTTTATTCAAAATGAGCCCCGCGATTTTGAATACAGGCCTTCAATCTGCGCGGCCAGTCGTCTATCGCAGCACGAACGAGGTCC
This sequence comes from Pyrausta nigrata, assembly GCA_949316185.1. Lineage (NCBI taxonomy): Eukaryota > Metazoa > Arthropoda > Insecta > Lepidoptera > Crambidae > Pyrausta > Pyrausta nigrata. The sequence goes on along the minus strand of OX438955.1, from coordinate 10,389,521 downwards.
ATGTCAATATTGGCGGCTGCCTTAATCAAGGATGCCTTGAGTGACTCCAAATCAGGATGAGGCTTTGAGCAGGTATTTTTCTTCAAGTGTTGCCATATCTTGTAACGGACTCAAATCTGAACTGGAGGAGGGCCAGTCGTCGTGCCGGATGAAGTCGATTTCACGCGCCGCCAGCCAGTCTTGTGTGCTTTTTGCTCTATGAGCTGTTATTAAACATGGTATGAGAAACAGGTTCCACAAGGTTCTTGAGGACTGTATTTTGATACACAACTGCATTCGTTTTTACGCCTTTCTCTCAAAAATGTACCTCAGTTCCCAATAAGAGACTCCCAACCAAACCATGAGCGAGGATGGAAAATGACCTCGTTGGACACGCGGAATACGGTTGCTCGCTTCTTCACTGCTGTGTGCGTACACCTTATAATTTTGTTTGTTGTAGCTCTCTTCCACGGTGAAAATGTTTTCATCCGAAAAAAAATTCCCGATGCTTTTTTTCCGCGTACCGCTTCAACAAAGCGCGGCATCTCTTCAGTCTCAGGTCCATTAAACGAGCGTCCAAACGATGTCTTGTTTTTCTTCGATATGCCCTAAGCCCTAAGTCTTCATTTAACACCCTTTTTACAGTTTCTGCTTACGTATGGGATTTCTTTAAATTCGCGCCCACTTCTTGACCTGACATCTACACTAGAGTCTTCATTGTATCGTTTTATGTTACGATAAACGAATCTTTTGAATATATTCAAATTTTTCAGTGAGTCGAAAATCTGAATCGGCGCGTAACCGCAACGATGCAACGCAATAACCGCGACACGGTCTTCTTTAAGTGTCCACTCCATATTTTAAAATGAGGAAAATTCTATAAAGTACTCATTTTTATTTTCATTCGAAATTCGAATTCAATAAACTTTTTTGTGGCCAGCATTCTAAATTCAAAAGTTTTTATAGTTTGACAGAACTTATGACCTGACTATGTATAATCTAGTTCAGAGATTTCAATATTGGTCTTATACAATAAGTTTTTGTATATCATCATCATCATATTCCTAGCTTTTTCAATTCAATTTTGGACTGTCCACTCACCGAAGGCTGTCTGAAAGAAATTGCTTTCAGCAAGAAGACCGAAAATTGTACCATTCTCTATGAACATTTATGTAAATTGATACTGTATGCGGTGTGTAATAAAGAGTATCTATCTATCTATCCCAGTTGTGCACTGGCACGCGAGTGCCCAAGGTCCGCTGACCGTGATCCAGGATGTAGCAGATCAGGTAATTACAGTGGAGCGACCACCATCTGACCTCCGTGACCCTGTTAACAGTCTAAAAGTCTTTACTTTTAAACTGTTAACAGGGTCACGGAGTTTAACAATTTACTTGTTTTTTCAAAGTTTATGTATACAATAAGCACCGGAATAACCACTTTTCAGATTGTATACAAGTTTTTTTACTTACCTACCATTATTGTTTAGCTTTAATGTCATATCATCATCATAATAATAGCCTCTTGATTATCCAGTCTTGGATGTTCTTCCATGTCGTGTGTCGTCGGATATCATCGGTCCAGCGTTGCGGTGGTCTGTCGCGCCCCCTATGGTGTCTGCTCTTTGTCTCCATTTAAGGACCCGTCTTGTCTAGCGAGTTCTGTCCATTTTAGCAATATGTCCTGCCCATCCCCACTTTTTTCTCGCTATAGCAGCCATTACGTCTGTCATATAGCCTTACTAAATAGAAGTCAGAAATATATTTTGGATAGATTAACCACTGTTGAAGTACTTCAGATCCCAGACACTTACTCCTTACTCAATGATGTTAATGAATTTATATTATTAGTTTCAAATATTTAGGTTTTATTTGCAACCCGGAAACTATTTCTTAACCCTGCACCAATCCATAAAAGTCCACTAGTTCAAGCCTGAGTGCTCAGGGAAGCACCTTCATACGCATGCAAAGTTTATATTGCATTAAAGTCGTTCCATTTACATAGAGCTAATAATATAGCAAAAGCTGAATAGCTGAATTAGCACATAAATGGCAATTTTAACCCTGAATAGCTCTGGTTTAAGTAGCACAATGGCTTATAACAATTACAATGCATACGCGATGTGGGCGTCTATGGAACGATAACTTATTTCATTGTGTAGGTACGTAGTAATATATAAATGGGTTGAATAATTTTTGACACCGTGGAAAGGACATCATCCACTTTGGTCCAAATACCCTCGTTCATTTTGCTCGCGTTTTGTAATCTTCTATGAACCAAGGTACTGTTTTTTTACCTTATATTGACGCAATCAATCACGCGTATTGTGAGGACCTGTTTTGGGCTTTATACCATGTGTAAGTGCCATCCAAAAGAAAAAGGTTTACTATGATAAAACTCGTCCACCTGAGCATATCTTTATATGGCCACCAAAGCTGTAGCACTAATAGGTTTGGTGTTATTGAATTTTACAAGTCTGTGTTCTCATACATTTTCGACTGAACTATTATCATAAAGGGATGTTGTTTAACAATTTGTTATGCAAAAACAACCTTATTTTTTTTGGCACAGTCCACACTCTGTCATGACTGTTTTGATAGTTTTGAAGAAAAACTATTCTGTTGACAAACATAAGAATGTCGAAATACAGTAAGATATATTTAGGAAGATACACACGGGTGTGAAGAATGAAAATCATTGTGTACGTATTATTTTATATTACATCAGTAAACTAAACAGAATAAATGACACTCAATTTTTAACAGATACTTTTCATACTTCAAGAGTTAATAGTTTAAGGTTATGCAACGAGCTATGGAGAAGGCTACGTTTGTTTTTTTTTAGAAAGTTGATCCCTCCATTCAGGAACGTTAAGAATCAGGGTCACGGACATAGCCCTTCGGATCAGTGAGCTCGAGTGGCAGTGGGCAGGGCACATTGCGCGAAGAACTGACGGCCGTTGGGGCAGAAAGGTTCTTGATTTGAGACCGTTTGATCGGGCATCGTAACAAGCCGGCCACATCACATGTGTAAGATCTAATAATACTCACGCGCGCGTTTGTCATTGCGTCGTTCGACCGACACGAGTGAATGAAAGGCAATTAGGTAGGTGCTTATAGCGGTAGGTCATTGACGACCGTCTTGGTGTAGTCGTTCGCGCACCGGACTACTAAACCAGGCGGTTGCGGGTTCGTATCCCGCAAGGGCCAAATGTTTGTGTGATGAGCACGAGCATTTGTACCTAAGACATGGATGTTTATAAATGTATATAAGTATGTCTATTCGTTATCCTAGTCGCCATAGCACAAGCTCACGCTTAGTTTGGGGCTAGGTAATTGGTGTGTTTGTTGAAACAATTTATTTATTTATTATTTGTTGGGGTGCCGCAATCTTAATTTGCACTTTATTGTCGCTAGCAAGAGTCGCTATTTACTTAAATAACTTTGCAGAGTAGTCCAATAATAGTATAATCTACGACTTGCTTGCCAAACAACTCGTCCGTACATACGGAACATTTGCAGAAATAAACTCCCGCAGATATGTATTTTAAAGTAGCTCGCTCGGTCTGTAGTAGTCTCACTGTCTGCGACTGCTGGCACAGGTTCAATCCTCTCATTCAGGTTCGTTGGAGTAGTTGACATCGTACAATCTTGCGTTTGTAAACAGTTTCTTTGTTTACTGGCAGAAACTTTTAACTTTTCCCTGTTTGTCATGGAACAGGCAGTAGACAGGTTGCTTACGGAGTATTTAGATAGAAGTTATGGAATGCAATAAGAAAACACATTAGGTACAGGCATAGTTACATACAATTTAGAACATTTAGCACAATGTACGTAGTCTTACCTTAGACTAAGTACCATTCATATATTCTCCTATGAATAAAATAATAATATTATATACGTAAAATATTAAATAAATAATTGACTGCCTCGTTGGTCTAGTGATCAGCACGCTTGGTAGTATCCACGAGGTCCCGGGTTGGAATCCCGGGTCGGGCCGAGAGTGATGAGCATTTCTGTCTTAAAATAACTCAGACACAGCTCCTGAGTTAGGAAGTTGGTGGTGTTAACACCCCCGTGCCTCGGATAGCACGTTAAGCCGTTGGTCCTGCCCGAATTATGAAGTGAAGGAACAGAGAGTGCACTATAATATCTCCCTCGCAGTTGGCTAATCTCTGTTGAGATAGTCGCTGTAGTCGAAATTCGGCTAGGAGAACATTAATAAAATAAATAAATTGTTTCAAGAATCACTCATCCCACTAATATTATAAATGCGAAAGTTTGTGAGTGTGTGAGTGTGTATGTTTGTTACTTCTTGACGCAAAAACTAATGAAGGGATATGGATGAAATTTGGCACAAAGATAGACTATAGTCTGGAATAACATATAGGCTACTTTTTATCCCGGAAAACAAACCACAGTTCCTGTAGGATACAGAAATAGTAGTTTACGCGGGCGAAGTCGCGGGCAACAGCTAGTTAAACATAATCCTTACCTAAACGTGAGCTTGTGCTATGGTGACTATAATAACGGATATAAATATTCATATATGTTTATAAACATCCATGATTTAAATACAAATACTCAAGCTAATCACACAAACATTTGCCCCTTGCGGGATTTGCACCTGCAACCGGTGGTTTTGCATTCCGGAGCGCGAACCACTACGACGACGTCATCAAAAAAACTTCTCTTGTCTCTCACCAGCTTACTTAAAATCATTTTAGCTTATTTTTTATATTTAATAAGCTTTGTATCGGACTTACTAATCGTAAGGATGTACTATGACTGTTGAAAAATAAGAAAGTAGGTAAATACTAATACTACGTATCATAATCAAAATAGCGTAAAGTCAAAGTCAAAAATAATTTATTCAATTTAGGACAGAAAATGCCACTTATGAATGTCAAAAATTTTAAAATCAGTAATATTAGCCCTTAGGGGGCCCGAACATGTCTCCTTATCTTTTGGGCCCTACTAGTGCTTCGAGACAAGACACAGACAATCAGGCAAGTGCTGAGAAGAAGCACTGGAACAAACTCAGTCACCACTAGCTGCCATAAAAAAGTGAAAAAAGTTACAATAAAAAGGTAGGTACACCAGTTTGGTGCAGGCTGGACTGTCCATACATTCTCGTCATCAAGATAGTCTTGAATTTTATAATACCCTTTAGACATGAGGGTAGTTTTTACATGCTACTTAAACCTATTAATTGGTAGTTCGACAATATTGTGTGGTATATTGTTAAAAATATTAATACAATTTCCCAAAAATGAATTAATTGTCTTGGCCAATCTAAAGTCTGGAACGACAAGTTTGTTTTTGTTTCTTGTATTATAAGAATGAATATCACTTTTTTTCGTAATAAGTACGTAAACCCAATCGCATTTTTTACTCGTCTGCTGAACTACGTTGTTAATAGACATGGGTAATTCCTGAATGAATGACACAATTGAATTACATCACTTATCTAGTTCATATGTATCATTCACTCACTATAGTCCAATTACATCACTTATCTAGTTCATATGTATCATTCACTCACTATAGTCCAAAGCAGTTCATTTAGTTCAGTAACTCAGAGATATGAGACTAAAACGTACGGATATATTTGTTAATACTGCAAGAGCGAGACTGCAGTATTCTGCTACTGCACTGCAGTTATCAATGTAACATTTTCAGTATTAATTAATACGTAACGTACGTACATTACGTACGTAAATAATACTTTACATCCTTTGTTAACGCTATGTGTGAAATGCGTGTAACAATATCTTCGTAATTGAGTAAAATGTTTTTTTTATTCGTAATTTTAGACTGCCTAAATATTAAAAATGGTCATTTTTAGTCATTAGAATAGTCTGTAGTACACGATACATTTAAACTGAATGAAGTAGTGAGTGAGATTTTGATAGTCAATGAACTAGTTGAACTAGATGAGTGATACCATGGGTGATACATATCTTCAGCTTCCACTGAACTATATCACTCATTTCATTTCAGAGAACGATTTTGCGCATGGATAGTTGTTAAACTTTTACAGTTAAGATTTTCAGACGTCTTGTAGTCCTTCAAAGATGTCTGAAACTCGACTCATATCTTATAAACTCCCCAACTAACATAAGTTTGAATGTAGAGAGTAAGTGCTGCCACCTGAGCCAACCATCGGCTCTACTGTTAAAGACGTCTGAATTTTCGAATCTATCTTTTCGCTCACGCTGGGAGCAGTTATGGTTCGAGCGAGTGGGATAGAAGAGTCGAAAAAGATATACACGGCCGCACGTCAGACTAGAAAGCGCCTTTATTCCCTACGCAATAAAAGCTGTTTTCGTAGTTCATATGGGTAACCTGATGTGCTGCCGACTGTACAAACAACGTGTTTCAGAGTAGGTCTTCAAAGCGTATCTTCTTCAAGTGGAATCTCGTCATCTCACTGTATCAAGCCACTCTTGATGTTGATATTAGGCAATAGACATCACTTGTATGTACTCGTAGATACTTTGAAATTAGATTTGGTATAATTTAAAAGAATTTATATACAAGGAGAGTAAAATAAAAAGCATCCTATCATCACAAAAAAATTCAAGCGAATTTTATAGAGAAGGTTGCCAATTAGACTGTATGTTGGTTTTTTTTTTAATTTTATTTGTCTAAAAGGGTATGGGTACTTCTAAACTATCCTGTATCTTTCTTTGTAAAAAATCATACTATTTTGGTTTTTTATGTGTAGTTTTTTGGTTAGGGCAATTTTTTGCGTTTGAATACCCCAAACAGCCGGGTTCTCGAATGATTAACCGTATTTATTAAAGAAATTTACATATAAGTTTCTGGTTTACGACAATTTGCTGCGAGGATTTAAAAGGATACAATGATTTTATCTTTCCTAGAATACATTGAACGGAATAAAGGCATAGAGCAATATATTTCTCAGGTGACATATGCAAAGTTTGTCTCCAGTTTGTATATAGTTGCACATGGTACATGCCACGACCTTAATTACTATCGATTCTGAATATTCAAGCTATGTAAATGTTCTTGCATTGAAATGATGCTCCTTTGTGTCTGAGTCCCAATGCAAACTTGTCCATATTGTATCTCTGAATAGCCATCGTTGTGATATTATGAATACGAGTATTGCTCGCAACGCTAGCATGGGACACACTCCTTTTTGGTATAAAAATCGTATTTATTTTTTGAAATTGCTAATTTGCATCTTATTCATAGTCGAGTACCTCATAGCTGACGGTCGTGACCACTATGCGGAATGAAACACACACAACGTCTTTCTTGGCAATGTTTTAATGGAGTGGCTTGCCATTGCATTCTCTTTTTAGCCAGGCCCGCTAATAATACCATAGGATATCATACTGAAAATGTACTGTCCCAAAAAATACCAACATGACTACGTTAAAGCCCAATCCCATTAAGAATCGGGCAAATAAAAGAAATTTGTCAGAACAGACCCAAAAGAGTAAAAGACATAGCAGTCACTCAAAACAACATACTGTGGCTAGACGGTCATGTGGGTCAGAGATGGGGAGACACCATTGTGTGAAAGCAACGTGACTACGGAGGTCGAAAATAGCCTATAAAGACACCACTGTTGACTATAAAATGTAATTTCTACCTATGCTGTTCATATACCTAAACAATAACATCATTTAAAATTAGTGTACGTTCAAACTATAAAAATTAATAGCCTGCTATAGCTGATCGGTATCATTTTGCCCTGGTTGCAATCCTACTGAATGTACCTACACCCACTGTGATAGAACACATCGACAACATCGTGTTATTCGTGAACACAACGACCTTGAGCCAAATATCTCGTACAATCTACTATTTTACACAAAAACTCGTGCAAAAAGGTGCGCGAGAGATATACAGTCGTAAATTCGTTACGTGTGAATTCGGCCGTTACCTTTAACGATTGACTATCATATGGAACTGTAACATTCTATTCGAATTGAAAAATATTCGAATAGATAACAGAGATACGAAATACAAAATGTGCAAAGTTTAGGGTTTAAGGTATTAGCCGGTCTCACTCATTCTGAAAAGTTACAAAGTTATGAGGCAGTTGGGTTTCTATGGAACCAGCATGTCTATTTTTTCGGCTTTATTCTGGAAGTTAAAACAATTTCACGGATAACGTCTTTTGTTTTCAATCAGTTCAACTATTCGCCTAAACGTAAAAAACAAATATAGTCAAATGTTATCATTAAAGACTAAAGCCGTGAGAGATTTCGTTTTAAAAGTATTATAGGTTCTGTAATGTATTAAAACACAATTTTTAGGATTATTTTGCTATATTTCATGAATTTTTGACGCACCTAAAAGTAGCTGTTTGTCTGTAGGGGTGGGAGCGCCTGACTCTACAACAAATTTAGCATTTCAAAGCTTTATATTTCGCAAAGGCATATCTAAATCGACAATTGCTCTTCGCCAATCCACTATGTGACTAAAATATGGAAAAAATCTATCGACCGCTCCTACGCGACACGAAGTGGGGTTAAAAAAATATTCATTCCAAAATGAACTAAGCCCAGACAGATTATGACTAACCAACATTACACTTCGGTGTGACAGCGTGACACAACGACCTTGAATCGGTCAGACCGATGAACTTGTAGCGTATAAATACTGACTTAAGAATTTAGATGAAAATTCTAGACTAGTATAAAAAGAAAGTATACTTACTATGTAAGTTTAAGCTAGAAAACGAATTCCAAGAAAAGGAGGCGCTTGTTGGAAAAGTGAAAGAAAATTATGTAATCATCCAAAACTAAAAATAAATACTACATAAAAGCTGTTTTTACCCGACTGCGGAAGGAGGGTTATGTTTTTCGAGAGTATGTAAGTATGTATGTATAATTGTTTGGCACGCCCTACAGCCCAAACAGCTAGAGTCGTTGAAATTTTTAAAAATTTTGAGAGTGACATAGGCTATATAAATTTAAAAATGGCACCCGCAAATGGAAATAAAGGGGGGAATTTATTTTCTTCTTAGCATAGCAATATGGGTATCAAATGAAAGCCAGTAAAGAGACCATTTCAAAAATAAAATAATTTTTGCAGTTTTGTGTTTTGTTTGAATAATAAAACTAAAAATAATAAAATTAAAAACGGTAATTAAAAAACTAAAAAACCCGACTGCGTTACTATGTAATTGGAAATTAAAAAACCCTAAAACAAGAAAGAGGTCATACCCGGGTTAAATTGGTACCCATATTAAAAATTGAAGCAGTCGGGACTTACTTAAAATGGTTTGCTAGTATTTTTTTATTACAGTACTCGTACATAAGAAGCAATTCTTAGACAGCCGGTAAAACTCGATTGAAGGTTAATTTGTCAGAATTCTTATAAAAAATATGTCAAATAATAATGCTTGACCGACTGATTTAATATTAAATATGTGCACTCGATGACTGCCTCGTTGGTCTAGTGGTCAGCACGCTGGGTACTATCCACGAAGTCCCGGGTTCGAATCCCGGGTCGGGCCGAGAGTGTTTGTTTTTCTGTCTTGAAATAACTCAGACACAGCTCCGGAGTCAGGAAGTTGGTGGTGTTAACACCCCCGTGCCTCGGAAAGCACGTTAAGCCCTTGGTCCTGCGCCTGATCTCTCTACGGTCATGTCGGACTACCGTCTTACCGAATTATGAGAGTGAAGGAATAGAGAGTGCACCTGTGTATTGCGCACACACTTGTGCACTATAATATGTCCTACGCAGTTGGCTAATCTCTGTTGAGATAGGCCGCCGTAGTCGAAATTCGGCTAGGAGGACATTATTATTAAACATTTGTGGGTGAACTGTACGCTTAGTAAAAATCAAGCAAGATAATCTAATTATCCGTCGTAATTTTTAAGCTTTTTTATCTTTTGCCTTCTCAAATTCACTTCAAAGTTTAAAAAGTCTAGATATGCATAATTTTTGCCTCTTGTTATACTGTTTTTCAATAAACATTCAAAGTGGCGGAAACAACTTAAAACCATATTAAGATAATATAAAATCGTAAGTATATTTTGTGACTATATCTACTAAAGTCGTTATATTCTCAATGTTGAGTAATAAACACAAACACAAATAATAATAAACCACACATAATGTAATATTCCATATTTCAATTTGAGCTGTCAATTGGATTATTTTCCAATATCCTCATAGCCAAGGTCATATCTACTAATATGAATAATAAAGTTGTCTGTGGCAAGTTCATTCCACCCACAGAAAAACGTGGGAAGATACCAAGGTTGACTTTGAATTGCTTATTGGTAACTAAAATCCAAATTAGGTAAAGCAATTGTCGAATGTGGTCACGTTACCACTGACAGATAAGGAAACGTTATTAGTTTATTAGGGTTCCGTACTCAAAGGGTAAAAACGGGACCCTATTACTAATACTCCGCTGTCCGTCTGTCTGTCTGTAACTCATGATTCGTGATAGCTAGACATAGTTTAAATTTTTACAAATGATGTTTTTCTGTTGCTGCTATAACAAGAAATACTTTTAAAAAAATTGGAGTTCCCATTTAACAAACGTGATATTTTTCCGGTTTTAATACTAAAAAGTGTGTCTAATGTTTTTTATAGTATCTATAGATAATGGTACGGAATTTCGTTTGCGAGTCCGACTCGCACTTGGCCAGTTTTTACACATTACTAACGTAAGTCAGAGATAATTTAGCGTTCACAATCGCAATAGCTTTCAAATAAGGCGGTATCTGTGTTGTATAGCATTATAAAAACCATCAGGCTTAAATCCTAGACACAGAATAAGTACTAGTACACAGAATAAGTCTAGATTGCATTGGCACTGATGTTAAATCAAAGTTACAATAGGTTCTAGTGATGACAATATTATACATGCTTAACATTATTAGATAAGTGGTCGAACTTTGACCCACCTAAATTATTGTACAATCCTCTATGAACATTATGCAAATACTCTAATCTGTAAAGAGTCATCATCATCTTATATCATCATCATACGTTTGTCTAGTGAATTCATCCCACTAATATTATAAATGCGACAGTTTGTGAGTGTGTGAGTGTGTATGTTTGTTACTTCTTCACGCAAAACTACTGAACGGATATAGATGAAATTTGGCACAGAGATAGATTGTAGTCTGGAATAACATATAGGCTACTTTTTATCCCGAAAAAAAACACAGTTCCAGTAGGATACAGAAATAATAGTTTACGCGGGCGAAGTCGCGGGCAACAGCTAGTTAAAGCAAATTTCAGAAACAATAATTACAGTGGCCAGCACATTAGACTATACGTTTTTTTCGCAAAATTACCCATATTACAATTGAATTAATTGCTACTGTAGGTACTTATTTGACGGTACACCTTGACGTGCAGTCGTGTAGTCGTGCGTACCCATTTAACATACAAAAAATACTAAGACTTCCATCTTTTGTTATTTACAACAGAAAAAACCCTTAATTAAATATAAACAGAAAACAAAACGGCATCCAAAAGTCGATCCGGGATATCCAGCCTGTATAAATATTCAGAACCCTTCGGTACACGGTTGAAACATCCAAAAGTAAATTGACAAGACAGTCGAACATAAATAAAACAAATGAAAGAGCAAAAAGGGTCCCGGCGCCCCCTATTTTCATGGAAATGCCTTCTAGGGGCGCCTATTCAATCTTTGACGCTGTACAAAGGTGGATGTAAGAAATTTATCCGTCGATAAAGCGAGGCGCCTTGTTAGAGATGATAGGTGCGTTGTGTATGTAAAATAAGCCAGGGAATTGGTATCACTGTATAAAATTCTAAGAGTTATATCTCGAAACACATAAGATGTAAATAAGTCATGTGCTATGTGTTTTACACACACTTAATATTATATTAATATACCAAATATTTTAGGAGCTTCCTTCTCTTTCAATCACATCGTTGTATTGATTTTACCGTAACTTATGCTACCTGCATGCATAGTATAAGATGTCCCAGAAATAATGCAAGATTTTAATATGCCGCCATTTGTGCAGTAAAGTAAGAGCAATGAGAAGGTTGGACAGACGGATGAAATGAGTTATTGAGACATTATGTTCAGTACAAACTCATTGGTGCCGGGGTTCTAATTTACGTCCTCACGGATGAACAGTACCGCTTAAGCCTAGATTACTGCACCATTTAATAACTCTTATTAGAATATGTATTTCACTCACTCGCTCACTTCGCCGGCTCAACGACCTAAAGTGGATCTTGGCCTATGGCATCAAAAGACGCCACGTTTACCTATCCTGCGTTATCTCTTGCCAATTGCCTATAAGGAGTTTTCGCAGGTCTTGCTCCATTTCATCTTTTCAGCGATTCAAAAGGTACAGTTCCGAGCAATGCGGCCTGCGGCTACAGCTCGTCGCTTGCGGCCCATCGGAGCCGCGCGGCTATCATGGCACTATAGGATTGTATGAAACCCTTTCCGAGCGATGCGTCATGGCCGCGAGTCCACCAGAGCCGCATGCGGCTTGACGCAAGCTGCAAGCCGGATTACTCCGAAAACTACCCTAAGACGTCTGGCCACCCGTTTACCTACTCGTGTGGTCTGGCCGAGCGCTTCTCATTTGGTCTTCCCAGATATGCCCTCTTCAGGGCACATCCTAGTTTTCCTCCATTCTTTTTACGTGACCGAGCCATTTGAGTCTGAATTTTCACTTCGCCTTAGCCTGCTTTTCATCAACTGGTTTAGAATTATTAGAAATATTTTGTATGGGAATTCTGTCAAATAAACCACCAATCGACCTTTACCGGCTGTTGACGGATTGGTGAATTCGGCTCTTAAAATATTAAAAACCTTGAATTATCAATGTAACATCCGTTTTCAGCAGGATGTCAGTAATAAATTATTGAAGTGTTGCAATCAGTTTAAATGAATTATTTCAATACGGAATCAGTTGAAACATTTTCATAATGAAATAATAAGATGAGATTCATTTCATAATTAATGATTATCTTGTTAATAAAATTTTAAAGTAGATTTGGTAAATACACTATTTTGGTATTTGTATCTTTAATTACTTCAAAATAGAGTTAAGGCGACGAATAACAGATGGACATAAATAGATATTTATCTATGTATTTTGCTAAATAAAATACATTGTATAAATGTGTGCATACAAATAGCTCGTGCTCGTCGCACTTGTCCCTTGCAAGACTCGAACCCACAGCCGGTTTTCATCGAAACTGATGGAAAGCTTATAGAATTTGAAACGCAACTTGTCACTGTACCACCTGAACGTATTCTCAGCAAAACAGATTAGTGTTGCCAACATCTGGCAAACTCGTGATTAACGAGTGTTGCCAACTTTCAGTTAAAGTATAATAAAGTACAAGACACGTGCTCCGGGAAACGACTGTTTGAGTATGTGGTGAAATATGGTGCAATTTCACTACCTACATTTCAAGGAAAAGGCACTTTAGATATTTCTGTACTGCGTAGGTAGATCATCTTGTTACTCTGTGGGGAAATCCAGAGATCAAATCTAGCCATTGCGCTCATGCATGCTGTCATGCTGGTATGAGTGACAGAGATAGCTACAGTCGAAAATACGGACATCGTAACCCAGACTCCAAAGTTAGGCCTCAAGATAGTACATGTTCAAATTGAAAATGCTGAAAATTTTCAATGCGTTATTTAGGGTTCCGTTCCACAAAAGGAAAAAAGTACCCTTCTAGAATCATTTCGTTCTCTGCCTGTCCGTCTGTCTATCAAGACTCATTATTCTCAGGAACAAATGGAGGTATCAATATGAAACTTACATCTTCTTATTTATTTATTTATTCTTTATTGCACAAACAGAGTAGTACAAATGGCGGACTTAATGCCTTAAGGCATTCTCTACCAGTCAACCAGTTGGTGAGGCAGAAATAGTCGTGGCGGCGTAAAAAGAACAACATAGGTACTAATTGAACTACTCTAATGCAAACAATGTATTATACACCTACATACATACATTAATATAATAAACTTACATAAACATACATAGATATAATAATAAATCCATACTTACTGTACTTACTTAACAATGTAATGTAAACAAAAAATATATAATCTTCTTCTTCTTCTTCTTGTCGTGTCGACACTGGCGTTATATTTTAGAGGACCAATACTCGGCGACTAACAAAGAATTATCAGTAGCGGTGTACAGGTCCTCACGTGTGCAGGTGTAGGGGCAGGTAGGGCATGACAGTATGTGTGCCATTGTTAGGGGATATACACCACTCATACATTCGCTGTCCGCAGCGTAACCCCATCGGTGCATGTTTACATCAAACACTCATGTTCCTTGAAGCTGTAAGAATCAAACTTCTAAGTCAACGTAATCCAACGATACGACCATCTTAGCCGCGTTTATAATAACATTTGGCAAAGGAATCAAACCTATAGGGTACTTCCCATTGACCTAGAATCATGAGATTTGGCAAGAAGATAGGTCTTACAGTACAAGTAAAGGGAAAAATCCGAAATTTGCTTTGTTGTTATTGTAAGAACAAACCTTTTGTTACGAAAAAAATGTTTTTACGGAACTCTCAAGTCTGACTCGGTGAAATCAGTATCCCAATGTTTGATTAGTGAATGAGATATTACTATTTTTATTTTAACAACTAGCGATTAATTGTGACTTCGTATACACACATTTTAATTATCGTTATAAGGTCTCCATTAAGAACACGCCTATATACAGTCACTAGCATCAATATGTATAAATCTGCATTCGATTTGAGACCTTATTACAATGTCATACAAACTTATTTGTATACATTTCATTGCTTGTGACTGTACAATATTATCGTGCTTGACTGTACATATGTTTTTTAAAATAAATTAGTCTGCTTACATTAAAAAATTAGCCGTTGAACATGAAAAACTCATCGACGGCTCTTTGCTTCTAATGTAAGAATTTAAAAATATTTCACTGACCCAATAAACACTTTTAAAGCTTGCAAAACAAGCGTAAGAGTAATTTATCCGATAAATTTGACCGATCAATTTCGAGCTATTTCTGTGTCGGTATTTGTGTACAGTTGGCATCATAAATATTAGACGGAGAAAAGTGACGTGTTATATTCCAAAAATTATGATATTGGGAAAACGTGTGATTAGAAAAGCCATTAAAAATAAGACCAAAAACAATGACATCGGATTGGATGTCATTGTTTTTGTCACTGTCACTTGTGTCACTGGTACTACTGAGCAGTAAGTGAAATCAAGATAAGTTCGAGACTTTCGCGAGTAAAGTAAATTCTAGTTGAACTGTACTCATGAATGTTTGAGGATTAACAAATTCTACACAGTGCAAATGAGAAAATTTTCTGTTGTTCTAAAAACAAATATGCAAAATGCTTCCGCTTGGTTCTATTAATGACTGGCAGTTGCTCGCGACTTAATCCTTTCAAATGTCAAATTTCCCATACAAACTTTCACCCCCTTAAGGGTTGAATTTTCAAAAACCCTAAAATATATAATTCTTAATAACTAACTATAACAGGAAATAACTTAATTATATTTTTTCATAGATTTAGCTACAATACTAACTAGGTTTTCTACAAAATGTCCCCCCTTTTTTTACTTTTAGAGGTGAAATCCCAAAAAAATATTTCTTACTGCTTACTTATACTATAATAGGAAACATATGCCAGACGTCAGACATAAATAATTAAATATAATAAAAAAAAACTTATTACAAGAATGTTATTTAAATGCTTAAATTACGTTATTTAAATGCTTAATTAACGTTATTTACGATAAAGTTTTTTACGAAATTGAATTAATTCGCTCACAAATATTAATCAACTGTTTTTTTTTATTATTAAATAATAAGAAAACTAAAATTATAAAAAACTAGTAACATTTTAATGTAACATTAAATAAATACAAAAAAGGGTAATTGTGGCGAGATCACTGATTTTTACGTAAAAAATTGCTATGGAAAAAAATATATGATAGTAAGCATTTCAAAAAGGCGATAATAAAGGCACTGATTGATGGATGAGTTATGTAAATCCTTCTTGGCTGTAATTACAATAAAAAGTTCAATGACTGTAATGATCTATTAATGAATATGTATGGCTAAACATGCGTGAATGTCATTATAATGCTCATCTATTGATTGCTAATTGTTAAACAAGTCGTTTGCATGCATTATACGGTTACTGGTAAATTAATTAAGTCATTAATTTCCATTTAAAAGTGAAATAAAGGTGGGAAAATGCCGAAAAAAATAACAAAACTTTCTCCAACAAATATTTTTGACTTTTAAGTGTTAGTAATAAGATAAAATATTTTTTACCACTACACAGACCATAGACCATATTATACAGCGGTGCCCTCTGCACTCATACTCGGGCCCCCCGGAAGATCTTTTTAGGCTTACACAAGACGCGGTCTCGTGGCTCGGGACCCTGAATGTGGATTTATAAGAATAAGTACTATTAAGAAGTGTAAATGTTTAAAATTACTGTAACGTCATACGATTAAATAAATAACCACCACACACGTTAGAGATTTGTTTTATTGAGAGTTGTCCCATTTGAGAGGCCTAATTGCTATGAGCAATTACTTCTAGACAACTTTCGGTTTAAGAACAGTATAAAAATAATACTGCGGTTAGACTAAAGAAAATATGGCATAATTTATTGACTTTATGTGTAGCCATGATCTAGGCTAGGCTATTATTTGTTAATTTGGTCAATTTCGCCTAAGGAAGCAGTTTAATAGCAATAAAGACTATTGTAATATCACAGAATAAATAATCAATAGTACATTCATAAAGATGAACTCGAATGGAGACCACGTCTCGGGAAACGCAGTGTTGAACGCCTCCCTGCTATATGGACCGATGACCTGAGGAAGGTGGCTGGTGGTGGCTGGATGCGAGAAGCGGAGGATCATAAAAGTAAAAGTGAAAAGATCGTGGCGCCGTCTTGGAGAGGCCTATGTCTAGCAGTGGACTGCAATAATAATGATAAAGATAAATAATAATAATAATAAATCAGTGATAAATGTAGAAAGTGCAATAGGTTACCTGAAACCATTCAACATATTACTAGTGCTTGCCCTACACTTACACAGACTGACTACACCCACCGTCATAACCAAATATGCAATATTGTCCATCAAAAAATAGCTCTTAAATACAAACTAATTCCAGTAAATCCACCTCCCTACTATCAATACTCTCCAAAGCCAGTACTGGAAAATATTAACCACAAGTTGTACTACGACCGAGCTATACTCACTGATAGGACAGTACATAACAACAGACCAGATATCACACTCATTGTCAAACATAACAAAACAGTACATAAATAGACATTGCGGTCCCAAACACTCACAATCTCCACAAAACCATTACAGAAAAAATCCACAAATACACAGAACTTAAAGACGAGATACTGTACATCTGGAAAATGAAAAGAGTATTCATTGTACTGTTGGTTCTTTCCAGTACAGGAGTCATCCCTAGACATCTACTTACAGCATTACGCACTCTCGATTTACCTGAATACACATACTTACCTATGCAAAAAGCAGCAATACTTAATACATGCCGTATCGTGAGGAAATTTTTACAGGACGACAGCACCACGCAATCAATGTTAGGTAGTGAGGCCCACTTGGCTTAGGCCCGTGAGTCTCATACTCTACCGAGGCAGATAAAAAAGCTTCTTTTTGTCTGGCTCAAGAAAAAAAAACCTTTAAAAAATAATAATAATGATAAAGATGAACTCTACGATTTTCTTTAACTGGTGTTAAGCTGTTGTATGTTGTTCTAATTTTTATTTAATGGGAAAGTATTAACACTGTCTTTAGGTCACCGTTTCAACCTAATCAAATCGACTTTAAAAAGTCGTAAAACATTTAAATGTTAATCCCCTGAGTTCAATTAACACTCCATCAGCCGCGGCCGGTCCTTTAAGGTAAACGCACACTGGATCCAAGGCGGACGAATCGGACACACTTACTAAAACTCGGCGTTGGGCTTTGGTGAGTGCGTTGTGCCATACGTTTTCATACAAAGATATCAAAATATTTATATAGGGTGTCTCTGACTCAGAGAACTCAGAGAACCCTGCTGGGCTTACCACCTAATTAAATAGCTTTCCAATTGCGATTTTGCATTTAGGGAAAATAATAGCTTTCAAACTACGTCAGAAAAGCAACGATCTCGTTGTAAATAGCAAGAAAGAAAGAAGGAATAGGTATCATCCATACTAATATTATAAATGCGAAAGTGTGTCTGTCTGTCTGTTACCTCTTGACGCTTAAACCACTGAACCGATTGAGTTGAAATTTGGTATGGAGACAGTTTGAGACATAGGCTACATTTTGTCGCGATATAAAAAACATTAAAGGGGTGAAATGGGGGATGAAAGTTTATATTATAGTAGATAAAATCCAACTCTAGCGGGCGAAGTCGCGGGGAACCCCTAGATTATTTATAAATGGACATCACATAACACAGAAAAATAAACAACATAAAAGTCACGGTTACAAAAGAAAAAACATAGTAAAATCATACTTACAAATTAAATAACCAATGGGACTGTGCAATTGGCTATTTGACACCACCAATCGTTGATATACTTTTAAGAAACTGACAAAACTCTATTCCTCCATAGATTTTGTATGGGAATAGTAAGCTATGATGTCACATTTCACTAACTCAACTTAACTTATTATTTATCGAGCTTAGGTTAATTAAAACTCAAATAATAAAAAAATATCAAAGAACGTGTGTTTAATATTTATGCTGTTATTTTCAATTTTCATTTCAAGTTTTTCTTTTTATTTTTGTGCGCCTGTGATGTCTACATTAAAAGTGCCCTACTTTTAGTGGGCCCTAGCCGTAAATACAGTTTTTTGTCATTGCTTTTTTTGACGTTTTTGTCATCTATATGCTTTGCAAACGTAACCGCGAAAGCTTTCAAATTAGGCAGTGGCGGCGCTGCTGGTGAACGCCTACCTGTACCCACTCGTTCTAATTCGCTTTAACAATAATGAATGAATGTTTTTACGGTTTAAATTGATATTTACCGGTTTTCATATACGCATTTGGCTAACTCGACCAAATGGATTGGGGGAATGGGGATTTAGTGGTTGCGGTTGTGATAACAAGCTTTATTCATTTAAATTTCGGAGTGCACCGCTTAAGAGCTTTCCTGTTCGGTAACAGCTGATTTTTAATCTGATAAATGGCTTTCATTAAATTTGTTTCAGATGTTGGGCTAGAGCCTATTTCGTTTCGGTCATGGATTTTTTATTACCTAACATAAAGACGCCTATGTTTTGCATTTAGAATATCGAGCACGACGAATAATCTTAACCGAGATTCGACAACTAGTTAAGTCAGCCTATTAGATCCCACTGCTGGGAAAAGGCCTCACCTCAACTATGAGGAGGAACGAGCCATACTCCACCACGCGGGCTCAGTGCGGATTGGTGGAGGGGTGTCTGTAAGGCAAGTGACAAACCTTACTGTCAGATGTTATCAAGCCGCCCTAGGGCCTCTGACTAGGCTTAACGACTAATACCAAGAGATATTAGCCGGGACCAACTGCTTAACGTGCCTTCCGAAGCACGGAGATGCTTGTCATGGTCGTCACTTTAATGGTCGGAATGGTCACCCATCCAATCACGACCGCGCCGTGGTTGCTTAACTTTTGGTATCACTACCAAAGCGCTGCCGCCACTGCGCCACAAGCACCTCATTTTCGACCAGATTCGACAACTGCGCGGGAAATATTTCTAGTGCACAAGTAAGTGCGCAATACTTAGGTGCACTCTTTGTTCCTTCACTTTCAAAGTTCGGTGTGATGTCAATCCGGAGAGAGATCAGGCGCAATACCAATAGGGTATTAAAACCACCAATTTAATGATTCCGAACTAATTTTAAGTTTCAAGATAGGAAAAACCAAAAAAATTCCGGCCCGGCACGGGACTCGAACCCAGGACCTCTGGAACAGATGTGAGCGTGCTGACCACTAGACCCACGAGGCAATCTAACAAACAAGGTGCGCTCAAAACTTTGGCTCTCACAACGAATTGTACAGGCTTTCCCCTGCGACATTTAACGAAGTTGTTTGCCAGACCAGCGTGGGTCGAATGGGTAGGAACGGGTCGAAATGACCACTAGGGACCACCCGGACCTAAATACGTAATGCGTATGCACTATGACGCGGTAGTAGGGCTGTGAGAGTATCGACAGTTTGGATATCGACAGAGCGTAATGAGCAGTTTCTTGTAAATGGTAAGATGTTGTTACTTCAAGAGATGGCATTTAAAGAAAAGAAAGATTCGGAAGAAACTAGATAGCTAATTAAATTTAACCAAAAAACAGTAAAGATTGTGTGACGTACCATGTGAAATCAATGTGGTTAAGGCTGTCGGACTGTATCATGATCTAGCCCACATCCACTTTGACTAGACTTAATAATAAGTAACAAATGGATTAAAAAAATAAAATTAGTTTGAATGTTAGTTGATGGAAGATAAGAGGCCGACCAAGAAAGAGAAGTATGGGCTCTGTGCTTTCATGCCAGAGGTTGCTAATTCGAATCCCGTGTGATGTGCACTAGCATTGGCACCTTCATCATATTTATAAAAGTTTAGCAGTTTCCCGTGACTTTATCATCATCAAATTTAAGAGCTAGGCTCTTGTCGGTGGAGTTTTTTAAAACTCCAAATTAGGAAAGATAGTGTGGTGGTTTCCCTCTTGCCTTCCACACCGCAGTTTAAGAACCGGTTTATCCCGCATCTTAATATCCAGTCAAAAGCCCTTCTTGATACTATATCTTCGGCCTTTTGCCAGTACTGATATTGCTGCTGCACAACACCAGGGGAACGCTTATTTGATGGCGGCGTTGACTCGCCATGGCACAGGATCGTCAATGAATATTGTAGCTTTTTGTAGAGAAGTTCATCCCACTGAACTCCCCACTACATTCTGGTATCCTGCCGCTGTGTGGTCGGGGACTGCTTATTCTACATATTCGCAGCTAACCACCATATCTGGTGGCCGTAACTAGATTAGTATTACTGCAAGCGTTATCACATCAGATTTCCAAGGTCCCTGCTGAAAATCAGAATCGTGACATGCCTTGCGCTGTCATGATTAATGCTGAGCAGGGACCTTTTTGGCACCAGTTCGTCTAATTCTTTGTACCGTACCTAATATTTATTTTTATCTGGGTGCCAAATAAATGATTGAATTTGAACTAGATTTTAGTTTCTAAGCTTAATAATATAGGACGACAGTCAAATTTCCTACTTACTGGTAAATAAGCTGACAGTTGCTACATTGAAATATTATAGTCGTAAACTTGAATATAAAAATAAAACTAAGTGATTAATATTTTGCAGTGACAAAAAACCTCTTACCAAATCCCGTTAAAATACCTAAACCTTTTTGCCCAACTTTCCATTGTACGTATTGATTTCTGACTTAAAAATTGGCTGTCTGAACGCCTCAAAATGTAGTCGTACGAAGAATAAAAAAGTTAGGTAGACGCCACTTTTGTTTAGGTTTTCATAGAGTGGAGAAACGGGAAAGTGAGCAAATGGGATGTGCCAAAAGATCCAAATCTTGTTTATAATTATTTTATAACTTAATAAACACCTAAACATAAAGAAGATTGGCATAAATCGACCCAATAGATAGAGACACCGTACTAAGTGAGACACATAAAATATAAATAAACTTTTTTAGCGGGCTTTTGTATGATTTTATGGTAATTAAAAAAGCAGGGAATTAAAATTTCAAATATTAACAGATTGTACAAATTATTAACAACTAAACGTCTTTAAGAATGCAAAAACAAAACGAACGACGTGAACTTTGACGTGTCAGTCAAACATGAAGTGTATGTTTTATATCAAACGTCAATGTTGACCGGATAATACATTGTTTAAATGTCAGTCTGACATAATGCACCAAATAAAATGTCGTTCAATGTCAGTTATATTATTTTTTCCTCTATACAGTTTTAAGTTTTTCAACAAAGACTAAAACATGCCAGCATTTGGGGCTAAGCATCAAAGACCTTTGCCGTTTTTCTTTGTTTGCAAATTTTTCCGAAATTAGTATAGTCCCCAATGAATAATGAAATCGAACGCCGGCTCACAAGCGTAGTGAGCACTTGCAAAAATTCGTCGACTGACTAAACGTCCTCCTTAGCTCCGTTGGTAAGAGCATTCGCAAGGATAACTAACACTTACTTTGGCACGCGAACTGACACTGAGTTTTGTGATGTTCTATTTGTTTATTTTATTTCCGCAAAAAATCTAATTTTCTCCCAGCTAACAAACACGAGTCACGTTAATTATTATGCAAGGGTTCATTATTGCCGTGTGGGGGTTGCCACCTTGTCAAAGTAAAAGCCATCCCTCAATTAGCCGCTGCTCTAGGGACTGAACGACCTTGATGGTACTTTTGTGAGGATTTTTTTAAATACATTTTTATTATGTGAATGTTACGTTTTTATAGAACAAACAAGATTTTTATGGATGGAAAATTTCGCTCAAAAACTGATCGACCGCGTCGCCGATGGGACTCGTACCCACGACCCTTTGCTATCCGGGTGAATGCTCTTTCAACTGAGCAATTATCTATTATTTAAGATGCATTTTATTATTATCACCTTTTTACTTAAATTATTTCTATTTCTATTTTGGGACTGCCCTTTACCCGAAGGTTGTCTGGAAGAAATTGTTTTAACAATAAAACCGCCTAAATTGTACAACTCATTTTTTACTGTGTTTAATAAAGAGAATCTTATCTTAACCTCTAGGGCTTATATTTGTTTCTTACATCTACGCGAATAGTTGAACTTAATAAAACACATTTTTTTCAGGTTTAATATAAAATTTAAATAAATCGCGAAGTAAAATTGTGTTTTATAAGTTACATGGCTAATATAAAAAGTCAGTACAAATGAAAATGATCGTAAAACTTTTCTGATAAGTTTAGTTTGTCATACCACTTCTAAACATTCCACTTTAACTATACCACAGAATAAGTACTAGTACATCGTACAGAAGTATGACTTAGCAATTGTATTCAAAGAAATGTCTACTCAATGTCGCCAACAATATGGCGTAATTTAGTTCGCCTCAGAGTCAAGCACATTTTCGTGTAGACACCTACAAAAATCCATTGCAAGATAATTTCATACTTATTGCTCTGGAATATGATTCATAATACACTAAACCTATTCAGTGACGTAATATCACGCGACGCGATAGGGTTGACTGCTACGAGAAGCTTCTAACGCCATCTAGCGCCTCTTTCTAGTACTTTATACATTATCGTCCAGCCAGCAACGTAGCCGCGCGGCCGCCGGTGAATAAAACGCGCGAGCGTGTCGCTGGCCGGTAGCGACACGCAACTTGTTTTAGCCCTAAGTAAGGGTCGCCGCGCGTAGGTACGTTTTTGCTACCTACGCGGGGAGATACACAGGCCTGACTTATACTCCACATAATTTCCAAGGTCACACCTTGACGCTTCGTAGTGAGCTTACAACAACTTTAATAGCATCCCACGTCCCCTGAGGAAACCCTAAAACTTATTAAAATATTAATAAAGCTAAGGGCTAGGTCACACTGGTATACTCGTACTCTTGCACTGGATGTATCTCTTGAGCACAGAATGAAAAAACATTTGAATAAGTTTAAATAAGAAACTAAAAATTCGCAAACAGGTAGGATTTGAACCCAGGTCCTTTGGCTAACATTGGCTAACCGGGAAAAACTATTGAATAGCGAAAGCGTCATCATTCAAGTTGAATTTATTCTGTAAAGAATAACTACTTGGCCCACTGCTGTTGTAATACAGCTCGAGTAGATGTCGCTGACGTCACGAAATGACGTATTCAAAAGAGACCAAGAATTTCACACGGCTGGATAGACTGCACAGTAGCTCAGTTGGTAAGAGCGTTGGCCCGGTTAGCCAAAGGACGTGAGTTCAAATCCTACCTGTGTGCTAGTTTTTGGTTTCTTATTTAAACTTATATATGTAAATAAGAAAGAACACTGTGAGTGTTAAAAATATTAAAACTATTAAAACATTTGAACTTTGTTGTTACATTGTTTGTCACTCCCAATAAAATAATATAGAAATTTGTGCCTATCTTAGTTTTTACGCGTATTTTTTAAATGTTATTTTAAAAAAAAGATGTTAAAAACAGTGCACAATAAAATATTCTAACATCACTTTTGATGAGGAAAATTTTGTCAGAATTGCTTGTTTTTAAAATTATTTTATTAAATTTGACCATTTAACTGCTTAGGAAGAAAAATCCTCTTTTTTCCAACCCTTTGTTTTGGAACACTTATTTATATCTATAGCTAAGGATCAGTTTGTGTTGGTTATAGTGTCCGTCATTATCATGCTCGTATCAGATTATGTATGTGTAATAATAATAAATATTGGACAACGTCACATACATTGCTCAGATTCCAAAGTAAGTAGCTTAAGCACATGAGTAATGTAAATCTGAAACAACGATGGTATCACAACACCCAGACCCGATATAGAAAATGTGAATTTCTATATTGACCCGACTGGTGATCGAAACCGGGACCTCAGAGATGGCGACACCTTAAAAACAGGTGTTCGAGCCACTCCGCTACGGAGGCCGTCGTATATGTGTAACTTATCGCCTACCGAAGGTCCAAAATTTTCGACTTATTTTCTGTTAAAAAAATTTGGTTAAAAAATGCATTGTTCTCATTTTGATAGATAAAAAAGAAATTTGTGTTTCTATAGTATGAACGCAGCTTTAGCCTACACGCGCGCTTTTATTTTGTACCCTCGGGTGTGACGACCTACGGAATTTTGTTTTCAAATGACGATATTAATTGCAATTATAAATTCACCTGTTTTATTATCCGTGATATACTTTACATCATCGTGTTTAACTATTCGATTCGCATATTTATCTACTCGTACTGTACGCAAATCATTTGATCATGGTTAAAAATAGTCTGTTGTATCTGATTTGATCGACTTATCATATTAATCAACCACAAACGTGTTTTGACGTTTCCAGCTGTGATAGTCACTGATAATATCTTTAATATTGTTTTTTTACATTAGCATTTGATACTTACATACTACTTAGATTTCGAACCCTTCGGAGATTTCAGTGTATAAAATGACTGAGGTATTTTTAGTTAACATAATAAATAACATTATTTGTACATCTTCTTACGGTTAATTTACATCCAAACATTAAAATAAGTCTAAATGTGTGTGTGTACTGAGCTCTTCATTATTCCTTGTATCATTATGACCATCCATTTATCCACATCCATAAAATCTATGCAATGGTAACGTGCTAATGTTCGCACAATTAAAAACCAATTGAAATAAATCATTTGAAATTTTAAAACGGCCGATGTCGTGGAAAACCTTCCACATTATTACGACGTTTTCGACCTAAAAGGTGAATGGACTTCGCGAAAATTTGCCAAGCACTTCCGTTGGCCAGCCAACATTTGCGATTTACAACGCCATTTGAAGTCCAAATGGTGTGAATTTAAGGGTTATTTTGCTTTGGCGACTGATTCGAAGTGTGAACAATAAGTTTGTAGAGGAAATGAGAGCCACCTTGATCCTTGAACCGTCAAACGATCAAAGATTTTCGGCTAAAGTCAATGTTCGGACACTCATGCTTTGGAGGTCATTTTCTGGGTTGGTCGCTTTTTGCCGTTTCCACACATGGCCACTTGGGTTTATTGTTTATTTTTTGTTGATAATAAACTGAGTTGATTCGACAGTTCAGTACTTTAAAGTCAAAGACAAAATGTAATAGTAACAAGAAGTCCGTACTGTTGACGGACACGGATAAATCTATTACTACATAATACTACATTACTCAAGTACTTATAGATGACATTAAAGCTGCTTTCATACAGAGAGAGATCGCAGTTTGAAAATGAAAACATGAAAATGAATTTCTGAAAAGTTTCTTGATGAAAGTTTCTTTGAAAATGAAAGTTTCTTTTACACATTTAAATTACAAATGACTAAGGCCTCCTTTTAAGTGTAATACCTGTGTTAGGAGACCTCGCTCTTTCTTACGAATAAGCTTATTTTAAACTTCCTCCATTAACAAACCCTGTGCTGTACGGCTGTGCGATTTTGTGTAGGGTTGGTGACAGGGTGTATATGCGTGTGTGTGTGTGTGTGTGTATGTGTGTGTGTGTGTGTGTGTGTGTGTGTGTGTGTGTGTGTATGTGTATGTGTATGTGTGTGTGTGTGTGCGTGTATGTGTGTGTGTGTGTAGGTGGGTGTGTATAGTAGTTTTACTTATAATTAGTGGTGTATTTTTTTTGTATTATTGTTACATACATATTTTAGTAAATATCACTAGTTTGTTTGAAATTATCCCGCTCAAAGTAAATTTTGTATTTATTAACCACCTTTTCAATTTAAAACGTCAGACGGCTAATTTGAAAATAATCATAGAAAGTTAACATGAAATATTAGAAACAAACATTTCAAATGAGCCATCAGAAGTTTATTCAAGTGTTTGACAGTAATTTTAAAGGACTTGTCCATTTATGGTTTTTTATTCGTCGATATTTCTAACCACAATAAACTAAATGTTATATGAAAGAGTTTACAAAAAACTAGCCTTTCTGCATAATTAATATATTTTTTAAGGCCTCCGATTCAGAGAAAAATTGAAATTATTTTTTCTCTTTGTCTGTACATAAACCGCACCTTCGCCTATATCAATTAACGCATGAAAAAAAATTTGACAGCAAAATAGTCATTCCATTGACAGTAGTACCTATTATATAATCTGTGGTAGTACCTAGTAGTATTTACCCACCAGTGGAAAGGCAATGGTACATAGCCATACAGCCAGGAAATACAAGTAAGTGATCAATGGATGATGCCTGTTACAAAACATATTTTTTCTCAAAAATGGAGGCGTTTAAAATGCTGATTTCTATGGTTACGTGTTTTATATTTTTGTAGCTTAAAGATAAATATAGGTTATTGGTGGTTGGTGATATCTTGGAATAAAAAACCAGCCTCCATACAAAAAGAGGACAAGTCCTTTAATAGTGATTAAAAGATGTAACTAGTAAGACTTTTCTATATCGAAACTATGACATGTGTAAGTGAGATAGCAGTACTAATGATATCTGTAATCCCTTCTTATTTCGTGTAAAGCGTAAAAGTTGCCTATCTATTTTAAAATATTTTGAACTTTCTTCCACATTTATAGCTCAAAAACTTGAAATCTCTTATATACATGAGTTAGTGAACTGTTTGCTTTACTTCCACTCCACTTAACTTTGCGAGTTTGCTTATAAAGCTGCGCTTATCTTTTTACGCTAAGCAGTAAATCTTCTAGCATGCTTTCAAAGCTGTAGCTAACTTCACAATCCTCCCTTTAGTGGAAAATAAAGATATTGTTCTTGTGTATATTTTATTTGAGATGATTTTAATGTGGAAACATACCCTAGTAACAATAATGTCCTTCTAGCCCAATATCGGCCGCGCGGCTAACTTAACGGACTCAACGGCTCAACTGATTAGCCAACTGCGCAGGAGATTAAAGTGCACAAATGTGTGCGCAATATACAGGTGCACTATCTGTTCCTTCACTCTCATAATTCGGTGAGACGGCAATTCGTCTTTACCAGAGAGAAATCAGACGCAGGACCAACGGCATAACGTGATTTTCGAGGCACGGGGGGGGGGTATCAACATCACCAACTTCCTGACACCGTGGTTTTTGAGTTATTTTAAGACAGAAAACCCAGAAACTTTCTAAACAAACCGGAATCCGTTTTGTAAAATATAGATAGGTAGTATTTGCGTTAAAATGTCAAGTATTTATGAGAAAGATTCACATGTCAAAGTTCAACTATAAGCTACTACTAAAGAAGAAAGTACTGGAAATCTTGAACTTTTAATATTGACAGAGCGACTTCTAGAGCGGTTTATCTTTAGAGAATGCCAATATAAAGTTTATACAATATAAAGGAATTACTTACCATCTGGTATCACGAGGTGCTTGTGGCGCAGTTGCGGCAGAGCTTTGGTAGTGATACCAAAAGTTAAGCAACCCACGGCGCGGTCATGATTGGATGGGTAACCATTCCGACCATTTAAGTGACGTCCATGACAAGCATATCCGTGCTTTGGAAGGCACGTTAAGCAGTTAAGCCTAGTCAGAGGCCCTGGGGCGGCTTGATAATATCTGACAGTAAGGTTTGTCACTTGCCTTACAGACACTCCTTTACCAATCCGCACTGAGCCCGCGTGGTGTTAGTATGGCTCGTACCTCCTCATAGTTGAGGTAGAACCCTTTTCCCAGCAGTGGGATCTATATAGGCTGACTTTACTTTACTTTACTTACCA
Source organism: Pyrausta nigrata (assembly GCA_949316185.1). NCBI lineage: Eukaryota > Metazoa > Arthropoda > Insecta > Lepidoptera > Crambidae > Pyrausta > Pyrausta nigrata. The sequence continues at coordinate 10,361,143 of OX438955.1, read as the reverse complement.
GCCATTTCTCGGGACTTAATTCTTCTGCGTAAATGTCCGATGCCCCATACATGTGCACACAATTTTTAATGTCGCATTACTCAAATTTCTACTAAAAAATTCTTACCAGCTCTCGGACTATCATTTTGCATTATTTACCACGTACATAAGGCAAATTCTGCTCCGGATTTTAAATTTTTCCATCACAAAACATGGCGTGGAAAAATAAAGACAATAGAATTGTAAAATTCCATTATAGGACAATACCGGTGCCGGCAAAAAAGGCAAGTCAATAACATTTTCAACGGTTTTTGTAAACGTTTTTTATTAACGTCTCGCCTAGCGATTGTTCTTGGGCGATACCAGGCAATACAGAATATGATTTTTAATTTGGGGTCGGACACAGAAATGGTGGAATGGCGGATAGTAATAAAATGGCGAATAAATTGTTATTAGTTATAAAAAGAACGACAAACAGCACGAGTAAAAGGTCGAGAAACATTTTTTTTTATTAGATAATATTCACGAGAAGATTTTGAAACAATGGTGCCTTAAATAGTTTTTTTTTTTATTATTTGAAATGGGTTTGCTCTTGACTCTAGACTAAGCCAGACGTGGCACAGACAGAGTCGATGATGGAGCGAGCTCACCCAGAAGAAGCCTGTTCACTCTGAGTTTGAAGGTCTTTGGGTTGTAATCCGTTGGAAACACTGAAGCGGGTAGTGAGTTCCACAACTTAGCTGTGCGCATTATAAATGTTGATAAGAAGCGTTGGCGCGGGCGAAGTCGCGGGGAACTGCTAGTAACTAATAAATTGAAGTGCATTCCATCGTATGGTATAGTAGTGGCAGCATAAACAGTCAATACATTTTTATATACATTTTTTTCGCTATTTTAAACAATAAGCCCTTACCTTATCAAGGGTTGGCTTCAACCGATCGTAGATAATAATTACTCTGGCTTGATAAAAATCCGTAGAGTAATTAATTATACTAACGTCTGATAAGTAATTAATTAGATCAAGTGAATTTTTGTGATTGCTTTGTCATCATTTTCCGACTTAGAACGGTTTTATGTCCGATCCTCAACGATAATCAAAATGAATGCCACAGTCGGTAGACCAACAGATTGTCGAGGTGGCAATTCTAAATAGCCAAGATAAAATATTAGATACCTGGGCGACCTGAGCCTACTACTATTTAATTAAAAAAACCGGCCAAATGCGAGTCGGATTCGAGCACGAAGGGTTCCGTACCATTAACTTACAACATTAGACAGTATAGGCAAAAAAAACTTTTTAAGTTTATACTGTTCTTTTGGAAAAAAGTATATATTTTTATTTTATCTATAATTTCAAAAGTATTCATCACAGGATACCCGAAACAATTTCAAATAAGAGTTTCCGCGCCTGTTTCTTAACTTTAGTGATTTGAAGTTTATAGAAATTACAGGGAGGACACCGTGTAAACTACTTTGGCGGGCTATATCTCGCAAATGGTAAAGCTGGTAAAAAAGTGTTGTATGGAAACCCTACCTTATTGTCATAGTCCTTTTCAACGATACCCCAGACAAGGGGGTGCACTTAAAAAAAAAATACCCCCCCCCCTTTACATATATGGGGAGGTACCCTTAAAAAGGGGTAATTTAATTTTTTTTTAAATGAGATTGTATGTGAAGTATCCTCGAACCAAGTTACATGCAAATCAGTCCATAAACGTAGAAGATATTCTGCTGTGACAGACTAGGACGGACAGACTGAACGATCTTATAAGGGTCCCTTGTCGGACAACGGAACCCTAAAAAGCTTTATAATTCGGTAATCTTATTCAAAAAAAAGTTATGATCTTTAATAAATACAAAAAAAAACAAAAGTGAATGTTTCGTCACCGAGCGAGACTCGAGCCCTTGTCAGTCGGACGACATACGCATTAGCGACTATATTCTGCGTCAAACAATATGAAAGAAAAACGCATGAAAAATCGCGTTTTCCTAAACGTAAGACTAATCTAGTTCGATTGCTCAACCCCGATATACCAAATTTTACCGAGATCTTTTGAGCCGTTTCCGATACATAGGTAATAAATGTATAAATAAATACGAGAATTGCTCGTTCAAAGGTAGGGATGGCAAGAGTCAAAAGTTCAACATTGTCTTAAAAGTAGCGCCTCAAACCTTGGTGTATCATGCCGTATTGCAGTTAATGAACGATACACCATGTTTCGCCACGATTGTAACTTGGCTGCACGAAACCAACGTGACTTTGTGTAGGATTCAAATGTTAGGCAATTGGTATAACATACGTCTTATTTTATTAAGGCTAGTTGCACTATTTGTCTCTAAAGATAGCATTTTCGGATGCATATTCACTAAACTTTCACTCCCGTGATTTTCGAACCAATCTTTAAAATCAAAGTTTAAAATCTTATAAATGTCAACATCAACCTACCCAAATCAAAATATCTTAAATTATATGAAACTCTATCGGAGTTATCACAATAAAATTAGACCAGGTTTAAAATGGGTTTAAATATTAGCCGACAACAGAGGAATGAATGATTCGTGACATAACTTAATAGACAAGCGCTTTTCTAATTGGCTAACTAATAGCTTAAACTTAGTACCGGGTTTAAGACGTCCTGTCTTAAACCCGGTACTAAGTTTTTGGAATAACGGGGTATGTGATGAACATAAGCTTGAAATGTGGTAGCGGAAATTTGACAGATCAGGGTAGGAGATGTGTGGCTCACTGTACTTTGACAACTAGTTGATTGATCTTCGAGTTTAAGCCCATTGTATTTTCTGCCAATACGTTCAAATTGGCCGTATTGATCGCAGGATTACGATAGTAACAACATTTGCGCATTACAAATCGGTTACACAAGAGTCCTGGGCACTATCTTTGAATCGCACGCCTCGATCTTGTCGAGTGCTTGGTTTTAACTTATTTTCGTTCGACATATTTTTTTTTTTTAATATGGATTTTTTTAGGTGCTCAGTTTCAAAGACACAATAAAGTAGAAGAACTCTATAAGTAAGTATACAATATTACAATAAAACCTCATTGTTGCGTGTCTGCAACACAGTCGAGCGACTTACAGCGAGCAATAAAATTGAAGTAGAAATCAATGAGATTTGCTTTTAATTGTGTCTTTGAAACTATAATATATTTATTGCAACGTTAGGTAAGTATGGGCACTCGATATCGTTTTAAACAATTCAAAAATATATCAAACGAAAATCAGTAGTAATCAATACATTTTGTATTAACTATACTGGCAACAAAGAGGGCGAAAGATATAAAAATCTGAAAATCAGCGTCATGTGAGTTGGAAGACGAGCGTGATATAAGTCGCATGCACGACAATACAATGGCATACGAGCGATTCAATAATACATTTCTGCTCTTTGCGCAAGCGCAAGCGTGGTTGTGATATCGCACAGCTGTGGACTTACTGGTTTTCTGTTAACACAGGGTTGTTTGTAAAATTATCTACATCTTATTACCTTCCTAACGACTGATTGACTTCAGTGCTCATAACAAACTTTTGTATTGGACTAATATCGAGAGAATTATTGAAATCAAACGTCGAAATAAACTTTCTATCAACTGTGAGGCATTTTATCGGATTTGTATTGAGCACCAGACAGAACCAGTCCCGTTTTTATGTAGTGATGCGCGTTTCGGACTAAAAAAAGCCTGCGGTCGCGGGTTAGAATCCCGCAAGGAGCAAAATACCTAAGTCTTGGATTTTTTTCAACGTTTTTAAGAATTTCTGCCTGTAATCTTAAGAGTACTTAACCATATCAAAAGCAATCACAGGATAACGGTTAAACCATATTTAATTCTTTTATTAACACGTGATTTACTTAGCAATATTGATTACTTTATTTTTTTTAATCAGCTGGTTTAGCATTATATGCTTATCATCACACAAACATTTGCTCCTTCCGGGATTCGAACCCGCAACCGGCCTTGGAAGTTCGGAGCACGGGCAACTTCACGAAAACAGTCATCAACTGAATGACAACGCAGAATGAATACTAAATAGTCTAACATCGATCAAAACCACAGCCGCGTATTTTACTAATAATTTTTTTTATAAATTGTTTCAACAAACACACCAATCACCTAGCCCCAAACTAAGCGCGAGCTTGTGCTATGGCGACTAGGATAACGGATAGACATACTTATATAAGTCTACACCAAATGCTCGTGATCATCACACAAACATTTGCCCCTTGCGGGATTCGACCCCGCAACCTCTGGTTTTGTAGTCCGGAACGCGGACAACTACACCAAGACGGTCGTCTTACCCACGTGCTAGACATTACGCAACACAGCCGTAATACCGACATTGTATAACGCCACCGCTGACATTGGCATTACTTTAGTGAAAGTAACCTAGAAAACCGATGTTAAAAGAAAGTAGACTCTATCGTGTAAGATGCTGGATTTGTTTTCGATTGTAAGCGGTAGGTCAACTCGTAGCGGCCAGTTTATTATGTCTGGTCAATATTTGATGTCATGTATTATGTCATATGAAAGTCGATTTAGTATTTGTTTTATGTGATTAGTTCTTGGCGCCGATTTTTTCCGAATAATTTTTATTCTATTTTACGTATTTGGAAAACTTACAGCTTACTTCACATTATGTTTTATTTTATGATCTATTCCCATCTAATACCAACGAACTAATACCAATGGTTAGTAAGGGAAATAATGGTTAGAGTGTTTTCAAATATCCCGAATTAAAACGAGAGACATCATTATTTGTTTTTTCTTTCTTTCAAAACTATATACACACTCGTACATAGGCACTCAGAATTCACAGAAGACATAACATATTAATTTTTTGATAAAACAACACAGCCCTCGTTTTATTCTTACTCTAATCGTTCCTACCTATCTAATCTAAAAGTTCATTATACCCATATAAGCATGTTATGTCTCCATGACGTCATGTTTTTGCATATGCGCAAAAACTATTGGGTTAAACACCTCTGAATAAAAATATAGTCATAAATATGCAGACAGACAACGTGTCAAGGCCTAAGTATAGAGTACCTACTGGTTATTAGCTATAAATTATAGAAAGTCGAATTCTCTATACACTATTTGTTAAGGCTATACTAACCATTTTACTTACAAAAAAATAATATATACACTATCCATACTTAATATTATAAATGCGAAAGTGTGTCTGTCTGTCTGTCTGTTACCTCTTGTCGCTTAAACCACTGAACCGATTGAGATGCAATTTATTACGGAGACAGTTCGAGACCCTGAAAAGGACATAGACTACATTTTGTCGCGATATAAAAATATTAAAGTGGTTAAATGTGGGATAAAAGTTTATATGGATAATCCAACTCTTACGGGCGAAGTCGCGGGGAACCACTATTTAGCTATAATTACAGAAAGTCGAATTCTTTGTAATTTTTTCAGGATATACAAACCACTTTACAAAGAAAATAAAACATAATGTGTCCGTGTTTGGACTAGCGATAATTTATGGGCTATTAGTTCATCAAATGTTATCGACAAAAAACCCCCATATTGGGTTCTAACACCCCCCTATTCAAATGACAGTCATTTTACTTATTTAAAAAAATACAATTTCTATGGATCTGGATGTCTTAAAAGTTATGAAAATGATTAATTTGAAAGGTAACGCTATCGCCTATCAAGTAAAATAAAAAACAATTCAAAGTTATTAACCGTCAAAGCGGTAAACTTTTTTAAGAAGTCTTACAAAGTTAAATAGTCTTTTGAACCTATTTCGAACAAAACTAAACCAAAATTTTTTTTTTTTTTGAAAAAAAAAATATTTTATAAAATTTGATAAATAAAAGGTATATACTATTGATTATAAAAACAAGTCTGTTGTTTAGGTCAGTGGAGTTCCTACAAAAATACCTACCTAGTTAGGTAAGCTCGCTCCACCGTCGATTCTGTCTCTGTCTACGAGTCAAGAGCAAACCTATTCCAAATTAAAAAAAAATTTTTGTTGTCTGTAATATATGTTACCTATGGACTCTAATCACCTTACTAATAATGAATGACAGATTTTCGCTGAATGGATATTTCTAAAAGCCGTTAAACTGATATAAAAAAAAAATGAATGACAGATAAGTGTCATCACGTACTGAAGACAAACTTTTTAATTTAGCCGTCTCATTTATACAAGCGTTATACAAGTGGTAAAAATATTATTCGTTAGGCAGTTGGTCTGCTGAATTAATTTTGATGCGGAAGTTTGAACATGTATAGTCCAGTGCATAACATAGGAAATGACTATGTTATGCACAGGCATAACAGGCTGATTTTTTTTCTATCTTGTCTGAAAATCTTTGGGTGGCCCTAACGCAGTCCCTGCACTGATTCCAAGTTCGTACTTTAACAATAAAACGGAGAACAAATCAAGGCCTTTCCAACGATATATGTCATGAAGTATTACATTGTTACTTGAGTGGAAAGTGCCCACTCTCCTTTCCTACGTATTTCACAACACCCAAAGGTAATCGCGTGACACAAAGTAGTTGTAGATTACAAAGTAATTCCATTTATATCTAAGTTAAGCGTATAATGATATCGTAGTGGAATATTTGCCGCGTTCGCTGTTTATTTTGCTTTTATTTTCTATGAAATAAGGGCGGTTGTCCAATAGTTTGTTCATCATATAGTTTGTTTACCGCAATTTTCCGTGTCGCAAATATTTAAAATGAATAGATAGTGCTTAAACACTAGTGATTATTTTTTATCTCTGTGGGATTCCGACACAATATTAACTTAATTTAAAATATGTTTTCAATTTTTTACAGATCTATCATAACATAATGGATCATACTCACAGTTCGGATGAATCAAGAAGCAAAACTTGTTTCGATTTGCATCAGTAGTGCTTTCGTTGCGCTTATTATCTTTAGAATACACACATTTTAGTAGCTTTTATAGTTACAACACAATCTTTCTGTTCCTGTTCATAAAGTTAAAGCGATGGTAACTAGGCTGCTCATAAAAGCTCTGCTAATCATAAAAGTTCCAAACACAGCGCGCACACACACACACACACACACACACACACACACACATACACACACAAACACACACACGCGCACACACACACACACACTAGCGTTGCCCATTGTAAAGAAGATTGTAATTGTCCTGCAGATATTTTATATAAAGTTTTTGTCTTGCTTGAATTTTGTTTAACATTTAAATATGTTTCAGTTTTGTGAAGAAGTTTAGTGCTGTGAAAATTACATGTAAATCGTACACTGTTCGCCATACGACAGGCATGCCTTGTATTGGGACCGGTAGAACCTGGTTGTATTTTATCCTGTCAATAAAATGCATTAGCAGTAGTATAATCGACTCCTTGATCAAAATTTTACTATTTCTAGATTTCTGATTCCTAGAGAGGATGATAAAATATTGACTATTGTTATATCACTCTTCTTACCTAACACATTAGCATCATTAATTAAATCCTGTTGCAAAAATGGTAACAATACATTTTAGTTTAGTTTAAAACTTAAACTAGTTTTTGTTGTGTAGTTATTAGTAAAAAAATATTTTAACAAACCCCTAACCATCTTAATCTTATAATCTTTCTACCGTACCGAACCTACTGCATTTTGTTACACTGTGGTCTGGGTTAACTGGCACGCTTTACTTAATCGCGTATTTGGAGACGATTACGGTAATTAATTAACAGATTTTTCCTTAACAGTATATTGTTGCCCTATTATATTGGTTCCGGGGTAAAAATCATTGTTCAGCACGCCACTTATTTTAGCCATATTTTTTTAATGAATAAGTCGTCCATTTTTAATTATTTATATAATGAGTTTATAATCTCTTTAGAGATATTTTTTCTACTGTTAAAACTGCTGGGCACGTTGGCTCAAAACTTTTATGCAGTCTTTATTGTACTCAACAGTTGTTTTTAAATGTTTTTACTTTGTTCCAGGTATGTACCAAAAATTCCTGCCACTTTAAGCAGTCACAAATATTGGTATATACAAGTCAGCCTATTAGATCCCACTGCTGGGAAAAGGCCTCACCTCAACTATGAGGAGGAACGAGCCATACTCCACCAAGCGGGCTCAGTGTGGATTGGTGGAGGGGTGTCTGTAAGGCAAGTGACAAACCTTACTGTCAGATGTTATCAAGACGCCCTAGGGCCTCTGACTAGGCTTAACGACTAATACCAAGAGATATTAGCCGGGACCAACTGCTTAACGTGCCTTCCGAAGCACGGAGATGCTTGTCATGGTCGTCACTTTAATGGTCGGAATGGTCACCCATCCAATCACGACCGCGCCGTGGTTGCTTAACTTTTGGTATCACTACCAAAGCGCTGCCGCCACTGCGCCACAAGCACCTCATATACAGGTATATACAATACGCATCAAATTAAACGTAATATAGTTAGAAGGTAAGATAAAAATCGTTTGCAAAAATGACGTTTTGTCTGTCTTGATGACTCTTAATTTACCATTTTTTACACACGTGTAATAATTAACCTAAAACTCATCAAGAGATTAAAATCACAAAAAGGTATAAAGCTCTCTAAAAATTACCTGAAAATGGTAGCCCGGCTTCCCCTTTATCTCTTAACTCATTTCCATAAAGGCCTATCATATAGCAGTTATAGGACCCCATTCTACCCTCATAAAAGTAATTGTAACATAACGTGGCAATTACAACAAAAATTACACGAATAATTCTGTAATTATTTCGGACAGGTGAATTTGTTTACGTGCCTTCAGCAAGGACGTTATTTCAATGTAAATGAGATTACTTTTTAGCCGACTACGGTAATGTCAATCAGATATTTACGTTGTCACTTAGTGACTATGATAACAGATAGACATACTTATATGTATACCTACTTTCATATCAGCCTTTACCCGCTTTTATGACTTCCATAGGCCTCTCCAAGAGACGGCGCAAACTTTCACGGTCCACCGTTTCTCGCATCCAGCCACCACCGGCCAGCTTCCTCAGGTCATCGGTCCATCTAGCAGGTCCATATACTTTAATAAACATTAATGACTAACGTACAAATGTTCGTACTCATTTGACTTCGGACCACACAACAATTTTGGAGTATTGTGCAAAACTATAAATTAGGTACTCTTTAATAAGCGAAATATAATAATAATAATAATAAATTGTTTCAACAAACACACCAATTACCTAGCCCCAAACTAAGCATGAGCTTGTGCTATGGCGACTAGGATAACGGATAGAAATACTTAAATACATATAAACATCCATTACTTAGGTACAAATGCTCGTGCTCATCACACAAACATTTGCCGCTTGCGGGATTCGAACCCGCAACCGCCTGGTTTAGAAGTCCGGTGCGCGAACTGCTACCCCAAGACTGTCGAAATCAAGTTCAATTTTTATTTCAAACTTTTGGCCAGTGTTTTAGCACGATGCGTCACATATTTCTGTTTTTGATGTAAAAAGACGAATGTTCAACATCGGCCATGACACTTTTTATGACATTTAACTTATCATAATTTTACATTTCGTAGATAAACTATTGCTTCTCTCCAACCCTGCTTAGAGTAACGAAAACGCTAAGAGTTCCCCAAAATATTGCTCATTGCAAATAAGGAACGTATCCAAAAATCACGTCTGATTGGCCTCCTGAAATATTTACAGCAAGCCCTAAACTCCGATAGCCAATAACATACCGAAATACACAAACCCTCCATACATCCAGATGTTTATTCGCCCGTCCGGGTATAAAACTTGTGCATGTTTATTCTAAATAAAATATGTCGTGCCCAAGTTATCCGGGCTTATTTGGCAAATAAGGAAAGCAGAACATTACGTGAACACAAATAGGTAGGTACAGTGAATATTCGAGCGAATACAGCACAGCGGGTGTTAGTAAAATAAATAAAAGGAAACCAGACGCTGAGCGCGGTACAGAGACAAATGTTCCTACTGGAAGTGATTTATTTTATAACTAGACTAGAATACTATTTCTTTTCTAACTTAAATTACTTACGTGTGATTTATAAATATCCTACTCTAAGTACAAAATCCCCGTAACTAAATCATAAACTTAAACCCCGTTATTCTAAAAACTTTAAGCCAGGACTAAGCTATTAGCTAGCCAATTAGAAAAGCGCTTCTCTGTTAGGTTAGGTCACGAATGTGTCATTCATTCCTGTGTTGTCGGCTAATATTTAGACCTATTTTAAACCTGGTCTAATTTGTTTGTAATAACACCGTAAAAGTCTTTTTTGAAGTTAAAGCATTTTCGAAGTTGTTATGCAGATGCCTCCTGCATGATAAGTCGAATTGCTAACTACATTTTCGTTGCACGAATGACAATATGACACGATGATAAATTTACTAAGACAACTAAGAAAAGTTTACTTAATTATTCTAAATGGGGTTACTAAGTCAGACGTGGCGCCGATAGAGTCGACGGTGGAGCGAGCTCACCCAGAAAAAGTTTTGTTTACTGTTTATTTGACTGATTGCTAGCAACAAACCGAATGAAATAAATTACTAACTGAAATCATTACGTTCGAGGCAGAACTTTGGACTGACGTACGGGTATCGTGTTTTGAGTCTGACCGCGTTTCACCGTTCTTCTTTATTTCAATGCCATATCTAGTAATTCTGCTAATGCTATAGGGTTTGGTCGTAAAATTTTGAACAGCGGAGCCTACACCTAACATTGTAAATAAGACTTTACAACTCTCCCTTCCCCCCTGAGGACTGTTTGAACTCATGAATTCAAGCTAACGATGACGTAATAGTTTACTAATTACTTTCCTTGGCCTGCGTCCAAGGTTTCAAGGACTGGGGTAATGTAATGATATCCGATTCCGGCTTCTACAAAATTTCTACTAAAATCTGACTGAAGTCCTAATAATTTTATCAATTTTGATTGTAAGTTTCAGTTTTAAAGTGATGATTACTATTTGCTCCTTTTGTCAGTCGATTTGTTTTCTATTCTGTTGTCACTAAGTGCTTAGGTACATTGAACCTTTTAACGTTACGCAGAATTTAAAAAACACTTACCCATAGCTATTTCAACAAAATTATTTAAATTTAAATATGAGTTCTTTTTGGTATTTTCTGACCCAGGAATGGATAACACAAAACAAGTCTAGGACCCACTACGTACGTACAAGGCATAGAATATTGATCCACCAGAAAACTGATTTTTTAATGATAAAAGCAACTTAACTTATGGCGTTATTCCGGTTGTGCACTCGCACACGAGGGCCCAGGGTCTGACTTGGACCATGATCCAGGATGTGGCAGATTAGGTAATTAGAGTGGAGCGACTGCTATCTGACCTCCGCGACCCTGTTAACAGGCGAACCTGACCAGTTTGGATCATGGTAACACATTCAGTCGCCTGAATGAGCAAGTTTCCTCACGTTGTTCTCCCTCACCGTAAGAAAATAACATGATAACGCATTTATTTTCCGGCTAACACAACATAATAAGATCTCAGTAAATAGGTAACTAAAGCATGTCATTTATTTGTACACCTCCGTTAACAGTTACAAGAACGCGTTAACTCGTCTCCGAACTGGCAGTTAAACGGTTAGCAGCTGTTTTGCGAATATTAATGGGACAGTCATGTTATTGATGTAATAATTTTTAGTCGAGTGGGCGATCTTGTGAAGGCGCCATAATCTCAAGTACATCTGTAATAAAAACAAGCAAAAATAATTATTGAAAAAAAAAAACAACTGACTACAAAATGTATTAAAAATGTTTAATAGTAGTTTCACTAGTTTTTATATAATACCCATATTGTTATTCTAACCCTGTTTTGTCTTACCCCTCCCCCCACTTTTCAGACGCCATTATAAAAAATTACGCAGCCTATCACAATTTTGATAAATTCAACGACACCTCAAATGTCAAAATCCGTCCAGCCGATTGGGCTATCTTAGGGCGTGCCAAACAATAATACATACATACATACTCTCGAAAAACATAACCCCCATACGCAGTCGGGTAAAAAATCTCCTTTTTAAAAAAAAGGATTTGATTATTGATTGAAAAGTTCTCTAATGACAAATAGGCAAGAAATAAAACTTATAACAAAAAATATGAAGTGTTAACAAGTTACTTTTGTTGATACAAAGGAAAAATAAACAGAAAAGGGTTAAAAGAAATTAATGATTTCAGTTCAACCTTTTTTATAATTTGGAAATGAATTATAAATAGAATAAAAATGAAAATAAATAAAAGCATACATGGAAAAACCTGTATCACTTTATTTCACACTAGCAGTTTCCTGCGACTTCGCCCGCGCGAAAAGTTTGATTTTCCATACAAACTTTCATCCCCCATTTCACCCACCTGATGATTTTATATCGCGACAAAAAGAAGTCTATGTCCTTTCTAGGGTCTCAAACTATCTCTGTCCCTGATGATTTTATATCGCGACAAAAAGAAGTCTATGTCCTTTCTAGGGTCTCAAACTATCTCTGTCCCTGATGATTTTATATCGCGACAAAAAGAAGTCTATGTCCTTTCTAGGGTCTCAAACTATCTCTGCCCCTGATGATTTTATATCGCGACAAAAAGTAGCCTATGTCCTTTCTAGGGTCTCAAACTACCTCTGCAGGTATCTCTCATTTGAATCGGTCCAGAAGTTACGGAGTCTATTCAATACAAACAAACAAACAATCAAATCTTTCCTCTTTATAATATTAGTGTGTGTGTACTTTAAATTTTCTTCAGAAACACATAACAGAAGCAGACGATAATTTACGGCGGATACCTTGTGTCTCTGACAGTTAATATTTAAGCTACTTACTCACCTACAGACAGGCTAAGGACTTGAAGATATATTTGAACTTCGTATAAAGACCAGCGTTATTGGATAATGTAGTTTATTTTTTCAAACCGTACAAATAAACTTAAAACCTACCTGTTTTTTCTTTTCTTTTCTTTTATGAATAAATTATTAATTATAACGTAAATATTTATTATTAAGACATAAACTTTATTAAATATTAACAGTACATAAGTATAAGATTTGGTTAGGTCTTATTTGAGTGTTACTAAAAAATCAAAGTCATTTTTATAAATCTTACTAGCGACCCCGCCCCGGCTTTGCTCGTGTAGAAGTTAGAATGGATACCAATTCTAATAAAGATTTGTTTGTTTGTTTGTTTGGTTATTTGCATCGAATAGGCTCCGAAACTACTGGACCGAATCAAATGAAATTTGGCACAGAGATAGTTTGAGACACTGGGAAGGACATAGGCTACTTTTTGTCGCGATATAAAATCATCAGGGGGGTGAAATGGGGGATTTGTATGGAAAATCCGACTTTTGGCGCGGGCGAAGTCGCGGGGAACTGCTAGTTTAAAAATAAATAGGTAACCCCACCATACATTGTTTTGTTTTATCAAACGGATAAGACATGGTTTGCGATTAAAGCTTAAAGATTTCCGACAGTCATAGGCATATTTTAACCGATTTAACACAAAATCTTAACGAATTATACACCTAAACCTTGTATTAGGAATCACTCTGTTGTGGAATGAAAACCGCATTGAATACGTTTTTAAGATCCCATACGTTAAAAGGAAAAAAGGAACCCTTATAGTATAGTTTTGTTGTCCGTCTGTCTGTCTGTCCGTCTGTCCGTCGAGACCCTTGTTCTCAGAAGCGCGCGCGAGGAGCGGAAACTTGATACCTCTGTATCAAGTTGAAATTAACATCAAATACTTTAACTGCAGTCCCTTGAAGCTGTAACAATCAAGCTTTCAAGTTATAACAGACGAAAGTTACCGCCATTTTAGTCGTATTTTCTAATATGTCGCAAGAGATTAAAAAATGTAGAGTACTTCACACAGACCTAGAATGATGAAATTTGGTCCTATAACAGAAGTAAAGAAAAAAGCCCGAAAACCGTAATTTGTGGTTACACCGTAGAAAAACCTTTGTTTACTTGTGCCCGGTTTTTTTTTATTAATGAATGAACTAAGCTTTAGAACAGCTTAATGAGAATAGTAAAGTGAAGTTGGTCATATAGCGCTAAATATTATTGCTCATAAACTATGACGTCATAAAGTCTGGACTATCGTCCCAGATGACCGACCAATAATACTTTAACACTGAGGTCAGAAGTCGTTATAAATTTATTAGAACGTGGCGAGTTTATTTGACACTTATATACTATATGCCTTTTGTATAAAAGTGGAAAACATAAATCCAAAAATTAATATTTTAGTCTTTCAGGTAGACCAAGTATCTTTGTTGATTAAAAAAAATACAAACAATTTATTATAAAAATGGCGAACTTAATGCAAAAAGCATTCTGTGCCAGTCAACTACCCCAATGGAGAAAATGCCGCCTGGTGCAAGGTGCAATCTTTCTGGAGTTCCTTTATTTCAGCATTAACATGTAGTGTTCCTAATTAATTAAGGCCTACTTGTGATTTATATACTGCCATTTGTTAGCCAATATAGAGATATTGGCTAACAAATGGCAGTATATAGAGTGTATTTGACTATTGGGTGACTAACCCTACTGTTCTACAGAATAAGACAGTCTAAAGGTAGACTTCGAACAATGCTGCTTGTGGCTTGCATCAAGTCGCATGCAGTTCTGGTGGCAGCGCGGCTATTACGAAACGGAGGAATATATGGAATCAGGACTCAACGCTCGGAAAGGGTTTCATACACTCCCATAGTTCCATGATAGCCACGCGGCTCCGAGGGGCCTTTTGCCCCGAAGCTCGGAAGTCTACCTTCTGGCTTAGGCCTGGATTCTACCAAAGCAGAGAGAAGAGGAGACGTTCAAATATTTGAAAAAATGCGCCCTCTTTTTTCCGCTTGGTGGACAACCATCACTATTAACACGTTTCTACCAATTACCACTGAGCGCGCGTACGAGATTAAGGCTTATACCACTTCATAGTTAACAAGATACCTGTGCCACTCAGTAGAACGTAAAGGCTTAATGATTCACAGCAAGTATCTCTCTCTTCATAATCTTCCGCTACCCACACTGTAATTCATACCCAATAACCCGAACTAAACTAATACCAACTGTCAAACCTTATAGCCTTTGTTCCCAGATTATCCCATCACTAATCGAGATTCCCATTTCGGGAAGCGAACCTCAATCCCACAACAGAACGACAACACTGCCATCAATAACGCGCCACTCTTTACGACGCCATAAAACCGACTAATATATCAGAGAGCCTTTCCTTAGACACATCCCGTTGTGAACAGCCAGACCATTTCAAACTCAAAACGGTTTGTTTAGCACAAAAATGTATTTAAAGTCTTTTCCACACATCATCATTACCTACCTACCTTGTGTGATGTCTGGTGGCTGATTTATATTTTTGAAAGGGTATATCTAAAAAAGTAGTAAACGGTCGTATAAATCGTAATGTCATTCGGCGCTTAGAGAGTGCAAATTTGTTAGTCAGATGCCCATTTTCGGGGTAGCAGACCAGGCGCACGCTATTGAGGCGTTTTCAAAACAGGTGTATTACGTGACTGCACGCCGAAATTTTTGTTTCCACTGCAATATTCGGCGATTAAGAAATGGACCAAGTTATAATTTTCATTGGGTCGTAGTTGCAGAGGTTCCTCCAAACATCGACATTAAATACTCTTTTTGCCGCTGTTGTGCAGTTGAAGGAAACAAAATTGAGTTTTTATGTATTTAAGACAAAATATTATGTCTGTTCTATTTGAGCTGTGCTTTAGGTAATACTTTTGTTTATTCCGTACATTCTACTAAGGAAATATGTTTATAAAAGCTCGCCTGTTGGGGAATCATTACGTTGTTCTTACTCCTCAATGACTTTATCAAACTTTTCTTCAGAAGCTTTTCGGAGAAATAATGAGCTTTTGATATTAATTCGACGAACTTTTTGGGCGGAGCTATTTTGAGTTTGATTTAGTTTTAAGTTTTGATTGTACTTTTATGAGTTTGAGGGCAATATTCTTGTGTGAGCTTATGAATAATATTATTAACGTGAAAACTGACGTATTACATGTTTAACTTACTAGGTATTTCGGGTATTTCAGTCATAACAAATGCGATGCGCGGCGTAGGTACGTTGCATGAACTCCCGTATTGTTGTAGTGATAGGGTATACATTATACTATACCAAGAGAAGGATCACCAAGTGTGAGTAACTATATGAAGTAGAAGTCAACATCAAAATCTTAAAAAAAAAAAGGTTTTGTCATACAATTCGTTACAGCTGATATAAAGAGATTTTGTGATTTGCAGGCCTGCTACCTAATTTGAAAACTATTGCGATAACGATTGCAATTCCAAAACAATGTAGGTACTTTACCATTTAGAGATCAAGTTTTTAGACACAGTAGATAATCAATAACTATGCAACCGCCGGCGATCTTATGATCCTCAAGGGGTTAAATTATTTTATGGCTTAATTTTTCAAATTAATGAAAATAATTGCTCGCTCTTCAGACGTCACTTTGAAAACTATTATTGCTTTCCTGAAAGCTATTGCAATTTGAAAGCAATTGACGCTCGCAGACACTTATCACAGTAAACCTATTGCATACCATCTCTGTTGTGCACAAAATAGGCTTAAAACTTTTCGTTAATCCAGAAGACTTACATAATCCAATATTATTTACTTTTTCATCTCATCTTTAAAAGCTCTTTTACCTTTCTCTGACTTTCTAGACCGAAATAAATATTCATTCGTAGCTCTTAAGGTTTCGATTCGCGATGTACACTGATTCTCAATCTTTTTGGTGTTTTTGTTGTAACTCTCGTAAAACTAGTCGTTATTAAATAAAATGTAGACTGGTCTTAGGAACTCACAAATTTACTGTTAAACATTTCCAATTAGTACAAAAGTGCACCAAACAATAGGTTCTATAACATTTCACTTTAGTGCACTTTTCTAAAAGATGTTTTTGCAGTATCATATGAATTATTACTGAGTGTACAATTAATAATTTCCTGCGACATAACTTTTTACCCCACTGATATTTAATTTATTGTTTAAATAACCAATATTTTTCGCCTGCCTCGTTGGTCTAATGGTCTGCTGACCATTCTGGGTACTATCTACGAGGTTCCGGGTTCCAATCCCGGGTCGGGCCAAAAGTGTTGGATTTTCTGTCTTAAAATTACTCAGACACAGCTCCGGAGTCAGGAAGTTGTTGGTGTAAACCCCCCCGTCGTGCCTCGGAAAGCACGTTGAGCCGTTGGTCCTGCGCCTAATCTAACGGACTGCCGTCTTACCAAATTATGAGTATAAAGGAACAAAGAGTGCATCTGTGTATTGCGCACACACTTGTGCACTATAATATCTCCCGCGCAGTCGGCTAATCTCTGTTGAGATTGGACACTGTAGTCGAAATTTGGCTAGGAGGACATTAAATTATTTTCCGAAAACAGGTTAAGTTTGTAGGAAAAACCTTTAAAAGATTTTCTAAGCATTTATGTTACGATTGCGAACAATCACTGCGGCCAAGTAATTAGAAACTGTAAGTGAAGTTCGATCGTAATAATATGACGAGCATTTTATTCCAAGGAAAGGGAAAAAGTTTATTCTGTAATTTAAAGTTAATAATAATAATGATAAATTATTTCAACAAACACACCAATTATAAAGTCAGCCTATATTGATCCCACTTCTGGGAAAAGGCTTCACCTCAACTATGAGGAGGTACAAGCCATTCTTCACCACGCGGGCTCAGTGCGGATTGGTGGAGGAGTGTCTGTAAGGCAAGTCACAAACCTTACTTTCAGATGTTATCAAGCCGCCCTAGGGCCTCTGACTAGGCTTAACGAATAATACCAACAGATATTAGCAATTACCTAGCCCCAAACTAAGCGTGAGCTTGTGCTTGTGGGGTAAAAAAGTTAGCAACATGGCGCTTATGCCAAGGTATCATAATCATAGTTTGGGAAACACTGCCACAGTCTAATAGGGAGTCTTCAGCGAGGGTAGGTAGATCTTTACGAGTGTCATAAAAGTAGATAATATACTTAACCGGAGTGCTCGATGCGTGATCGAAATACGAGCCATCGTATTTATTTGGTTCACGTATCGAATGTTCTACAGAGACTTTCAGTAAGTTCACACTAATCGAGAGGGTCATTATGGAATTCGATTATAAACCAGCTGATGCTCGTGACTTCGTCCGCGTAAATTACAAATTTTCTACACTAAACTTCCAACCCCTCTTTTCACTCCCTTAAAGGTTTAATTTTCAAAAATCCCGAAGTACGTCATTCTTGATTTCTAATTTCGATCCCAATAGCTAAATACTTTTTTTTACGATTTAGCCTCAAAACCGACGGACTTTCATACAAAAGTCCACCCTCACCCTTTTACCCCCTTAAGTGATGAGTTTTTAAAAATTGTTTCCTAGTGCTCACCTACACTATAAAAAAGGAAGCATGGTGCAAAATTTCAAGTTTTTAATCCCAGTAGTTTAGGCTGTATTTTGATATGTCAGTCAGTTTTTGCTTATTATATGTTTAGATTCTACTTATCTTTCATCAAATATAAGGCAACCGTTGTTTCGAACATGCATGCAAAATGGGCATTTGACACTACTCCAATCGGACTGACTGCTCGAGAAAATATTCTAACAAAGGTAGTATAGATATTAGACATTTTAGTGTTTTTCAACTGTCTCCAAAAAAGGAGGTTCTCAATACGAATGTAATTATGTTTCTTTTTACCCTTATAGGACCACTTTGGTGTCTGTCTGTCTGTCCATCTGTATGCCAATACCCTTTTTTTTAGGATGATTACAGGTATCAAGTTGAAAACATCAAATACATAAGGCTGCGGTTCATTAAAGCTATTAAAAAAATCAAACTTCTAAGTTAATGCAATCCAATGGTACGGCCATTTTAGCCATATTTTCGAACATTTTACAGAGAAATCAAAAACTCTGGGGAATTTCCCATAGACTTAGAATCATGAAATTTGGTTAGAAGGAAGTTCTTACAGCAAACAAACGACAGACTGACGTTGTAACAGACTGTCAGATGGACATACGGACAACAAAGTGGTCCTTTAAGGGTTCCTTTTGAGGTACGGAACCGTGAAGACCACTTGAGTCGGAAATTGAACCCGCGTGACCCAACTACATATTTTTTTATTACTACGTTCCTCGTATCGACTGTAATGATAGGTAAATACCTACATATTGAATGAACATTACTTTTTTACGATTGGCAACATTGGATTTGGATAGGATAGGACAGTAAAGTCCAGGATTAGTGGTTAGTTTGTTGTTGCACTTTGATTGCTCTTTTACTTTGAGCTACAGAAATAACAATAAGACACAAAATCTCCTATCAGTAAGAAGATCCCTTTATTTAGAAGAAGTTGGATGCTTTATAGTAATATTATTCTCTGTCTTTGCAAGAGACTATTGGAAAAGTTGACGAAAAGGTGAAATATTAGTCAAATTGTTATTAAGGTATATCTATCAGAACTACCAGATGTCCTACATACCTAGATTTACAAATATTTACAGTATTTGTATGTAGGAAATAAAATATGTATAATATTTAACGTAACAAACATTTGGCAATCAAATTATATTCTGTGTAAGTTAAATAAAGTAAGAAGTACGGGCATAAGTCAGTAGAAACTACCTCCTTTGATGTTTCCTCCGAGAGCCACATCCAAGAAAAATTGCCTTTGTCCTTTCGCCTTTTCGCCAACTTGACTTTCATGCCAAGTTTTTTATGAAACATCTTCACAAAAACTTTCCACCTCCGGTCAAAAAAACTTCACTCAAAGAAAACTAAGTCATTACAAACCACGAGACTTTGGCGCGCTGCACATCAAAAACATAACTTCCAACTCAATTCATTGTGCTCGTTATATTTATTTTATTTTCTGCTCCACTTGTTTGCAATTAACTAGATGAGAAATCTATTATTTACCCGACTGCGAAATGAGGGTTATGTTTTTCGAGAGTATGCATGTAAAATTGTTTGGCACGCTCCACAGCCCAAACGGCTGGTCAATTTTTGACATAAAAGGTGTCGTTGAATTGTCAATATGGTGATAGTGACATAGGCTATATACATTTTAAAAATTGCGCCCGCAAATGTATACAAAGGGGGGCTTAATTGTTTTCCTTACCATAGCAATATGGGTATCAAATGAAAGCCAGTTAGAGGCCATTTCAAAAGTATAATAATTTTTGGAGACAGGTGTTTTATTTTTCAATAATTATGTTTGCTTGTTTGATGGAACTACATTCGTTCCATCAGTGCTATAGAAAAACTTAGCCGAGATAAAAGAAAACTTGGTCCGCAAGAAACTGGCTGTAGAAATGGCCGCGAATGAGGACGAAACGGAGACCACGCTTATATACATAAGCAGACGTCGGACAGGTAAACCACTTTGACCGTGAGGCCGCCCCTATTCCCTACGTAATAAAAGCTGTTTTCGTAATTCACCCACCTATGACGTAACGTTAACGCACTACGACGTTTTCAGCGTCCGCTTTCCCAATGACGGATTTTCTGACTTATCTAAATAGCATCTGTCAATGGCGCTATTTATCGAAGTTATTTAAATGATGCGCCATAATCATTGTGCATTAAACAAAAACAAATTATTGTAATTATTATGTGTACAGGTATATACAAGTAGTAGAAGTACTTAGACCGATTCAAATGAAATTTGGTACAGAGATAGTTACAGGTCCTAAGAAGGACATAGGCAATTTTTTTTGGGATATAAAATCATAAAATTATTGCGTTAAAAATTAGCGAGTTTCAAAATGCAGTTAAAAATGAAATTTACTTGAAAACGTCTTGATGATCAATTAATTGTTAAAAAAAACCTGTTTGTACGCGTGAATCTAAAACATGCTAAACATAAATATTATAACACAATTAATGCTTAAACCAGCCTTTTTCTAAAATAAAAATCTACCTTAGGTTGTTCAGCGCCATCTAGCGGATTTTTAAGAGCTGATTTTTAACTAGGAAAATCCCTAATTTAAAAATCGAATTTCTTATTTTGACAGCTTCGGAATGTACTCCACCGTTTTCCTTTTCAGATACTCGGTCGTTAACCTCAGAACGCTCGAGCGGCATGTACAAGCAATAAATACATTAGCACATAAACTGATTACCTACGCCATAGCTCAAAGTAATTCGATAAAGCAAAAAAGATGGCGGCGAAAAGTGTAGCGTTTATTCATTTGTCTCGACGCAAGAACGGACAGTCAACATCGGATAAAATGTAATAAAATAATCGTTTTTATTTGGCACACGGAAAACAAAATACAAGAAATTACTTAAACATTATAAATGGGATTAATTAATTGATATTATACATTATAAATGGAATGGAATACTATACTAAAAACCATGTGCCAAAAAGGTCCTGCTCAAGGCTCAGTATAAATCGTGACAAGTTAAAATTGTCACGACACAGATCTCAGCGGGAATCTTCGGGCATGGTGTGAGCACATAAAAAGGAACTAAAATATAAAAGTCTACATAACTCCATATATTCTTGTTAATATTAAAAATGCATCCCTCTCACTGCTTAAATCTTAAGCTTTTATGTAAGTATATAAAAGTAAACTATAACTCAAATTACGTCCTATTGCTGGTCATTTGGAGGCCTGACCTCCCTCAATTATGCGGAAGTTTTCAAACCTTATATATCTCCTTTGGTATTGATAAGTCATAGGTACTCTACCAAGCATGTGTTCAGTACGGATTGGTGAAGAGATGGCAAGTGGTCCTTTAACAACCAACCAACCTTATTGTCACATGTCTATGAGTAGGCTTGAGAATGTTGTAGTTTCTTGACTTCAAATTCTTATAACATGACAAAACTGTATCAAAGAAAAAAAATATACTAAAATAGGCAGTGCTTTCCAATGGTTTTGTTATCCTACACTAAAATACATTGCAAAATGGAGTCGATACATTGTGCCAATTCACCAGTTCTCAAGGCTGACTGTACAAGTAACTCGATGTGTCTCGTAAATAAATAATAATGTTGGTGTGGTGTCCTGATTTTGCCATTCAACCGATGAATTGGCCAATTTAGCTTGGGGCCCTTTCGACCCTCGCCATTCTAAGGGTTGACTCTCGCGGGCTGGTTCAAATGTTTGTTGAATAATCAAACGAGCCGTTTTGTCAGGTGAAAAGGTAGGTGCGTGTATTGAAACATGTACAAGCATTGTCAGGTGAAGACCTTTGGAAAGGATATGGTGTCTTATCCAATATAAATTGCGTCAACCAAACTTTGCTTACAAAACAACTCTTCGCGGTCGAATTTGAAATGGCAAGGATTCTCAATTCGACTGCTTGTCGGCCGCATGTCATACTACCCCTTGAGTTTGACCTTGAGACCGCCTTTATTCTCTTCTTAATAAAAGCTGTTTTCGTAGGTTACTTGACGTGCTGCCGCCTGTACTTGAACAGGTAGTGCACAAATATGTTTAAGTCGTATGTCTAGGCATCTGAGTATTGTGTCCTTAAGGTTTGGTAGTAAACAGTTAGAGTAAAATGTTTAATATTAATCACTGATATAAATGATACTCTGATACTCCGTCTACAAATTGATGTTTTCTGAATATATATAATAAGTCAGCCTATTAGATCCCACTGCTGGGAAAAGGCCTCACCTCAACTATGAGGAGGAACGAGCCATACTTCACCACGCGGGCTCAGTGCGGATTGGTGGAGGGGTGTATGTAAGGCAAGTGACAAACCTTACTGTCAGAAGTTATCAAGCCGCCCTAGGGCCTCTGACTAGGCTTAACGACTAATACCACAGATATTAGCCAGGACCAACTGCTTAACTTGCCTTCCGAAGCACGGAGATGCTTGTCATGGACGTCACTTACATGGTCGGAATGGTCACCCATCCAATCACGACCGCGCCGTGGGTTGCTTAACTTTTGGTATCACTACCAAAGCGCTGCCGCCACTGCGCCACAAGCACCTGAATAGATTCAGATAAATTGATTACTATTGCTAAAATAGCGTTAGTAAATCGACGTTGACTGCCTCGTTGGTCAAGTGGTCAGCACGCTGGGTACTATTCACGAGGTCCCGGGTTCGAATCCCGGGTCGGGCCGAAAGTGGTGGTTTTCGTGTACTGAAATAACTCAGTCACAGCTCCGAAATCAAGAAGTTGGTGGTGTTAACACCCCAGTGCCGAGGAAAGCACGTTAAGCCGTTGGTCCTGCGCCTGATCTCACTACGGTCATGTCGGACTGCCGTCTCACCGAATTATGAGAGTGAAGGAACAGAGAGTGCACCCGTGTATTGCGCACACACTTGTGCACTATAATATCAGCCGCGCAGTCCGGGACTCGAACCCACGACTCTTCGCTATCCGGACGAAAGCTCTTACCAACTGAGCTATGAAGGACGTTAGTCAGTTGACGAATTTTTGTAAGCACCGACTTGCTACGCCAGTGAGCCGGCGTTCGATTTCATCAGTGCCCACATGTATCCGATAACATTATTATTACAAATATTTGAAATCAGCTTAACTTATAATTATTTTTATATCTTAAGCTATTTGTTTGCAAGTTTTTACTAAACAATTGGGCTAACAAATGACAGATTTACTTCGTAGCGCTGTAGACACTGTATAAGTGTATCTCTTACTGCCTATAAGAGCGTTCCAAGAGCTTGAATGCCGCCTCTTAGGTCACCAGAAGGTCCTTAGGAAGGAGTAGTGTTGCCGATCGATAGTCGACTATCTATAATTAATCGATAGTCTATCGATAGCCGGACAAAATAGAAGTACTATCGATCGGCCTATCGATAGTATCGATACTATCGATAGCACGGAACAAGGCAATACTATCGAATGGGTGCAATTCTATTATTAGTATTGTAGTTCCTTAATTACAAACTATCGATTGTATCGTTACTGTCAATTGTATTTGCAACGATAGTATCGATAATATCGATTGTTTTGGACTATCGATAGATTAAAAATTTGCAATAGTATTGTTTACAATTTTCAGGTAATACTCACACTTAATCACACTAAAATACCATCAAATATGAAAAATACCGATAACATTAAAAGTTTTAAGTCGCAACTGTTTAATTATATTATTAATTTTATTATTAAACCCGAAGCGGGTCATAATGCAAAATATATATGTTTTTGTGAAACGTGTACTAGTGGTAACCGCTACCTAGAATAAGCTTAGTATTGTATAATTTCTCATCTAAGTGGATTTTGTAATCTTTTTTGAGAATAAATTCTTTAAACCTTAACCTATGTGACATTTAAAACGCTACTTCTTTTCCTTGTAAGTAGTAAGAACAAGCACAGTTTGATATTAGAAATGTTTTTAAAAATTATAACCAATGAGGACCATTATAGGCATAAAGGTCCTCAACTACATTACTAATAAAATATACATAATACTATTGTAAAGTTTTAAACTATCAATAGTCCATAACAATTGTTAGTATCGACAATATCGATACTATCGATAGTTTGTTGGTAACGAACTACAATACTTTCGATAGTATTGCAATCATTCGATAGTATGGTCTTGTTTTGTGCT
The DNA here is from genome assembly GCA_949316185.1 of Pyrausta nigrata. Lineage (NCBI taxonomy): Eukaryota > Metazoa > Arthropoda > Insecta > Lepidoptera > Crambidae > Pyrausta > Pyrausta nigrata. The sequence continues at coordinate 10,336,587 of OX438955.1, read as the reverse complement.
ATGAAAATGCTATGAAAATCATGTATCTTATCGATACTATCGATAGGGTATATGATTTTCGATGTATATTATCGATAGATTTACTATCGACAGTTCGGCAACACTAGGAAGGAGATGAAACTATATATGCATGTCTTACAAAATTAAATTTCGCTTACAATATTCGACTGTGTCATCCGGTGGGACTGTGGGAAAATGTATAATTAGTAACTTTGTACGGATAAAATACGGATGTTAAATATGCAAAGAAAGAATGAAAAGACATTTATTTGGTATCCACACACAGAAAGTTTACAAACAAAGATAACAGGACTACTACATGCAGTAGTAATAGTGGTGATTTTTCGATAAAAATAGGTTGTGTGTTATGCTGCTGGCCTCTGTATAATCGGCTTCATGTTTGATACTGATTGGAATTGACGTGAGGCGAGTTTCAGACCTGAGGCTTAACAGGTAAGCTGTGGTAGCAAAGTTATAAGAAATGTCGCATTAGAAAATGTTCGTGTATTTAATGCCTTGTAGGCAAGTAAGTAATTTGAATGAAAGAAAGAAAATACATTAATAATAATTTAATTAGTTAATGAGCAATTGGATAGAAATATGAAATGAAACAGCTATAAGTTTGCATTGATGTTCGTTTTAGGATGGAAAGGTCAGAAATACTATACTATTTAAGCTAATAAAATCATCATTCTCATCATCCATCTATCATCAAAAACCGTACCAACGGTAGCATCAAGTAGCGAAAACTCTTTAGTTTTGTTAGCCTCCTATATTCGATTTTCACTTTGTATTTAAATCATTTACACAAACAAGACGACCGTCTTGGTGTAGTGGTTCGCGCCCCGGACTTCTAAATCAGACGGTTGCGGGTTCGAATCTCGCAAGGAGCAAATGTTTGTGTGATGAGCACGAGTTGCAAATGAATGGGTTCGAATCCTACAAGGAGCAAATGTTTGTACCTAAGTCATGGATGTTTATAAATGTATATAAGTATGTCTATCCGTTATCCTAGTCACCATAGAACAAGCTTTCAAGCTTAGTTTGGGGCTAGGTAATTAGTGTGTTTGTTGAAACAATTAATTTATTTAATTTAAAAGGTTTGAAAAATTAAGAAACTGTAAGAATGATCTACGAGTATGTTACAGAAACCGAGCTTCGTTTTATTTTATCAAAATCCGAGCGTTCGTCGTGAAAAACCCTTCTAGCTTTTGGCTTACAGTCTAAAACTGCTACATCTAAAAAAAGCACAACTTTATTAAAAGCGATAGGGCTCGTCATAAGCAATTTACAACCCGTAGCGGTGACGCGACTCAAAGCAATCCCAAGCATTGATTTTACCTTGTAATTGTGCCTTTACATGTAACGACTATTACATTATTTAGTTTTGAATGAAAATTCTTAAACAATGTGCTCCATTTAATATCCCAGAGAGATCTGATAATATGATGCTTTTTGCCTAAACTTTAGTAGTGTACTTCAAGCCGAATTTCGAATACGGTGTCTTATCTCAATCGAGATTAACAATTACGCGGGAAGTATTATAGTGCACAAGTATGAGTGCAATACACACACAGATGCACCCTCTTCCTTCACTTTTAAAATTCGGTGAGATGGCGGTTAAGAGACGAAGCGCAGTACTAACGCCTTTCAGAGGCACGGAGTGTTAGGTATAAACCCTGAAACTTTATTTTGGTAAGTAAATTCCTGATTTCGAGCTGTTTTTGAGTTATTTCAAGACAAATACTCATTAAGCAATTCCAGCCCGACCCGGGATTCGCACCTGAGGCCCTACTCCTGTTGACGATGTCCGTATTTTCGAATGTAGCCGTCCCTTTCACTCACGACAGAATGATAACGCGAATGAGCGTGATGGCTAGACTCTAAAATACGGACATCGTCAACAGGAGTAGGGCCTCTGGAACCTCTTTAACAGAAACCAGCGTCAGATCTTATGCCGTTGTAATAGGGAACATTGTAAAGCTTAGAAGAATATGCTGAGGGCTGTACATGAGCTTGGAAAATCGCGGCGTATAAAGGCTCTGAAAAGCTTTCACTTATTAGTTACGACGGCAAATGTAAGCTGTTTTACGAAGAAATTGGGTATTTGAACGAACCGATTACTTTGCGTTATTAGAATGGAGTTTTTTGACTTGCTTTGCTAAGCAACTGTTAGGATTTGAGCTTTTTCAGAGTAAATCTTTCTAGTGATTCGTTCTATGTCAGGCTTTGATTTATTTTGGGTGTTTTTAGCGACGTCTCATATGTTTCGTTAGTTTTAGAATTCATTATATACTTGTCAAAACAAAATACGGGCCACGAGGTATTTTTTTCATTTTGGTGTAAATTATTAAACATTTTCATATTGAAAGTAGTAAAATATTGAGTATACAAACTCTTCGATACCTAAACTTTTTAATATTGTAGTATTCATCTAATGCTGGCAACAATTTTAAATAAAATTTGATTTAAAATTCTTTTTGAAAATTTTGTTTCCATTTTCTTTGACGTTTTGCTTTCCTTAGCTTCTTGGTTTATTAGAAATTATCAGAGTTCATTGATATCTCGAGTCAGAAACATCTTTTGCAATATGCCACAAGCACGCAGGCGTTATATGGACTCGCTGACAGCAACCAGAGCCGTTACAATGATTGAAGAAGGTCATTCGCAGCGATCTGTGGGTTTGCAATTGGGATTTTCTCGAAGAGCTATTCAAAATCTATGGAATCGTTTCCAAGAGACCGGCAGTGTTAGAAGAAGACCTAGTTCGGGCAGAGTTCGCATTACAACAGCTTAAGAGGATCGTTACATTCGATTAAGTGCGCGCCGAGATCGCACAACGACGGCCCGCAAGCTGCAAAATCGTTTTACGGCTTACAACGGGTACTCGTGTCAGTGACCAAACTATTCGTAATCGATTGCATGAAGACCAGCAGGCATCAAGAAGGCGAGCTGTCCGTGTTCCATTAACCAGAAATCATCGTGCTTATCGTTTAAGATTTTCCCGTCAACATTTGGACTGGGACATAAACCAATGGGGCATGGTGCTCTTCACAGACCAATGCAAAGTTAAATTTTTTAACGACGATCGGCGTATTAGAGTATGGAGAAGACGCTGCGAGAGATTTTCAGAAGCCTGCATCCATGAAGTCGATCGTTTTGGTGGTCCAAATGTAATGATTTGGGGCGGGATAAGCTTACACGGCAAAACAGAGCTCGCTATTTTAAATGAGGGTACTGTTACTGCTCAGCGGTATATTGAGGAAGTTGTCAGACCACATGTGATCCCATTTGCCCAGCAAGCGGGTCCTGGATTCATCTTGATGCAAGACAATGCTCGTGCACACACGGCTCAAGCGACTCGGTTTGTACTGGAAGCCTCTCAAATTCAAGTCTTGCCGTGGCCGGCGAACAGTCCGGACTTAAATCCAATAGAGCACATGTGGGATCAATTGAAACGAAGAGTTAGAGACGGTGATCAGGAAATCCACAACCAACAGCAACTCATCAACGCTGTTAGAAGGGCCTGGGAAGAGATTCCAATGGAAAATGTCAGGCATTTGATTGAGAGCATGCACTCCAGGCTTCAGGAATGCGTAACGAAACGAGGGGGGCATACCCGTTTCTAAAAGATGAGCATGGAGTATTTTCTTTTGTTTTCAGTAACTTTACATTCTTTTTATTTTTAACCTTAAATGAGTTTTTTTCTTTCAAAGCAAATAAACTTTTTAATCATTATTATTGGAATAAGTTTATTGGTCTACACGTTAAAAACAACATTAGTTTTCGTTATGGAGACAAAAAAAATATATTGGTATTATTATTTTAATGGTACAGACAAAATACCTCGTGGCCCTTATTTTGTTTTGAGTAGTATATCTATATATATACTACTCAAAACAAAATACCTACTACTTAAAAAATATTTTTTATTGATAAGCATTCACTTTTGCAATCTAAATATTAGATAATATTGCAGTTGAAAAAATTACCACTAGAGGCGGAAATTGAATGCGAGGAACGCGGGTTCGATTCCGGCCTCTGGTGGCAATTCTGTCAAGTGCAATAATATCTAATAGGTAGGTACTACTTTTTAAGACCAACAATAATCTAAGTTCAAAAGTAAAAATAATATATGTATTTTCACAACTATATTTTATTTTTACTCAACGCACCAGGTATTTTTAGGATTTATAGTAGCTTAATTTTATGTCATCAGCAACAATTACGGCAATTTTTTTTCTTCAAGTTGATCAAACTTTTGCTGTGATTAACAAAAGATAATTCAACTGTTTCAGAAACTACCCACGTACAACAATTACAATTCAACGACTCTGAATCCGTTTAAAAACACAATCTAAGCCAGAATGGCCCCAAAGAGTTGGTAATAAAGTTACAATCACCACAGTGACTGTTGATTCAGTAGGGTTACTACAAACAGGCACTGCACTACGAGAATAACCCTTTCTGTTGGATATCTTTTTGCAAATAAGCCGCTGAAAATATTAAGAAATAATTTAACAATATAATTTATAGATAAAAGGGACCCTAAATATGCTACTTTTTATTTATTTGATTTTCGTATAATATTTGCATGCCGACCTGCTGAATCGAATTTGATTAATCTTGGCTCAAGATAGTTTAAAAATTAAACGTGAGGCAAAAAACTTGGAGTATATTGGAGGATGTTGGTATGCAAAATGTGACATTTGCACACATTCCTTTTGAACGTATTCGTTTTAAAAGCGTAAGTACTAATTTTGTAACATGTTCCCATTGAGTAGAGTGTATAAATGTGAGCTAATTTAGCCTATACCAGGCCTGTGTATCTCCCCGCGTAGGTAGCAAAAACGTACCTACGCGCGGCGACCCTTACTTAGGGGCTATAACAAGTTGCGTGTCGCTACCGGCCAGCGACACGCTCGCGCGCTTTATTCACGCGCGGCTACGTTGCTGGCTGGACGAGAATGAATAAAGTACTAGAAAGAGGCGCTAGATGGCGTTAGAAGCTTCTCGTAGCAGTCAACCCTATCGCGTCGCGTGATATTACGTCACTAAATAGGTTTAGTGTATTATGAATCATATTCCAAAGCAATAAGTATGAAATTATCTTGCAATGGATTTTTGTAGGTGTCTACACGAAAATTTGCTTGACTCTGAGGCGAACTAAATTACGCCATATTGTTGACGACATTGAGTAGACATTTCTTTGAATACAATTGCTAAGTCATACTTCTGTACGAAGTACTAGTACTTATTCTGTGCCTATACATAGGTTTATCCCTCTGCTAGGCAAAAACCTCACCTCAACTAAGTATGATCATCATCATCATCATGGGATGCCGTCTTCAAATTGAAGTATGATCACTGTGAGCCATATTACATCATGCGGACGTAAAAGAGAGTATACTGTGTATAATTCCAGTATGTAATCAGAACGCTTGTTAAAATTGATGAAGCGGGCGCTGACTGGGCTGTATGTCAAGCTAATGAGCGTCGGCGGTGACCCGGGCTAGACAGATAGCTAGTCGACACGAGTTGGTTGTTTTTTAGATGATGCCACTAAGCATATTCTTCAAGCATATACAGGGTTATTTGAAAAGTATTAACAAGTTCTTATGAGCCGATCCTGGTCCTCAAATACAACAACTTTCTCTATGGGACTAACATCGAAATCTCAAAAAAGAGTTTTCCATACAACAGATAGAAAGATAGATACTCTTTATTGTACACCATACACAGTATCAATTTACATAAATGTTCTTAGAGAATGGTACAATTTAGGCGGTCTTATTGCTGAAAGCAATTTCTTCTAGACAACCTTCGGGTAGAGGACAGTCCAAAATTAAATTGGGTCGGCGGTGAAAACTAACAGAATAAAGGGAAATGGGTAAAGAATAAAAAAAGAGAAAAAGACACGATATAAGCAAACATAAAAGCATGCATGCAAGCAAGCATACATAACAGATATCACGTGACTGCGTGAAATAAATACCACGATCGAAACAGGGCTTTCAAGTGCTCATCTCTAGATTGAAAGAAAGAAAGAAAATACATTCATTAATAAATGAACATCACATAACACACGAAAATAAACAACGTAAAGGGCACGGTTATAAAACAAAAAACACAGTAAAATTACAATTTTTGTAGGTATACTAGTCGGACTGTGCATTTGTGCACTGCACAGCAATGCGTATATCCTCTAAGTTACAAAAGTTGTTTTGGTAAGGGAAGCTAAAAAAAAATTCGCGGTTTCGATGTTGGTCTCATAACATACTGATTTATTTAAGAGCCACCATAATCGGGATTATTAATGTTTTTTTTTAATAATTCTGTATAGCGACTAGAAGAGAGAGCACCAGATCAGACTGCGTTGCTTGCGGTATAAGTATCTGTCACATATCTAATAGTTTTAAATACGTAAAGGTTATAATCATATACTTACAACAGTTCCAATGAAAACCTTTAACTACCCCTAACTTAAGTCGAGATTAGGTAAACGAACAACGAGACGTTTTAACCATTAGATCTTGTCCCTAGTTTATTTATAGAACTTTAATAAACAAACCGATCCCTCCAAAATCAGATGCGCCCTAATCTGTGAGATGAAGTCTGTATATCCTATAATATAGCTAGCTGTATATGCTAGCCATCCTTGTCACACGTGTTACTGTGAAAGTGACAGCGAGTGCGATGGCTACAATGTATTATTCTACTGAATTTCGGCTAAGGCGGTCAATCCGAACAGAGATCAACAAGGTAGACTTACGACGGCGAATACAACGAAATTACAAAATTTAATTTAAAATCAATATTGTTACAATTTATATGAATTGCTTAAGTTTATTTTAGCACCATTGCTTTTAATTTCCATTGGAACTTACTAATAGTGTTCAAATTGTAGTTCAAGTATTTTGTAGAAGCAGACTGATGTGGCATTTCTACCAAACCTTGGTTTATGTCAATGTTAAAGTATTATTAAGCTGTATATTGTGTTACAAAAATGCTCATAAAGGATAAAATATACTACACGTTGCGTTAGAGACCGTTTTAATGTGTTTTAAAAATATATGTATATGTCTCAATTGAGTTGTCCTCTTTTACCTAAGTATCAAATGTTCGTCTACCTGTGTCATCCCTTATACTAAATACCTATGTATTATATCGTATACCAATTTCAGGGCTCAGTGAGACCTTTGGGCTGTATTAATTAAGCTCCGGGACAAGGTCTACAGATATTACGTACATGTAAAGTGTAACTATTCTATTCGACAAAGTAATTAAATTATTAAGGGTAGCAGTTTATTATAAGTTTTAAGTAATTTGCGGACTGAATTGAAAACCGGAGTTGATTTCTTTAAGACTGATAAGTCCCTAAAAAGTTTTTAGTTAAGGTAATACAATTGAATGTAAAAGATAAGTGCGCGCATTCAAATGTATAAAATCCTAGGGTTCTTTTTCATGCCCGTTGCTAGCGATCCAGACACTGTGTAGCTGATTTACGAATTCAACATTTTGCCAATTCGACATTAAAGTCCAGTAGGGCAGAAATGACAGAAATGATGTCATATGGGTACGTCACATCGCCAAATCGCACATCGTTCGATGGCTATAGTCCAACAAGTTTTACGCGACCTTCCTGCGGTCGCCAGAGAGGTGAGAGAAGTGAAGCATACGACATACTCTAGTCAGCGGGGACAGGTGGTGTTGTAGGGAACCCTTCGCTGCAACACCTATTCGATTTTCTATGACAGTCGCGTGCAATTGGCGCTTTCTCGCTCCCTGCACTAGCGATGGGCGATTATTACTAAATTAATCGATTTATTCAAAAATTCTCTGTAATCTGATGATGATGATGTCCTTCTAGCCGATTTCGACTACGGCGGCCTATCTCAACAGAGATTTGCCAACTGCGCAGGACATATTATAGTGCACAAGTGTGTGCGCAATACACAGGTGCACTCTCTGTTCCTTCACTCTCATAATTCGATGAGACGGCAGTCCGACATGACCGTAGAGAGATCAGGCGCAGGACTTAACGTGCTTTCCGAGGCACGGGGGTGTTAACACCACCAACTTCCTGACTCCGGAGCTGTGTCTGAGTAATTTCAAGACAGAAAAACTCAATCACTCTCGGCCCGACCCGGGATTCGAACCCAGGACCTCGTGGATAGTACCCAGCGGGCTGACCACTAGACCAACGAGGCAGTTAACACAACATTATTTTAGTAATCAATAAATAATTATTACCAATCCGACATTTCTTTCCGCAATAAAAATCCGAAATGACAACGCCATTGATCAAATTACTTTCTTTGAATAAATCTTGAGAATATTATAACAATGGTTGCTAATAAATTGCAAGAGTAGACCGGGGAAGCGAACTCAGGCCAATTTGGTGGACAAATGACGACTTTGCGAGATAGATGTAACGGAATAACGATTTTAGCGCGAATCTGAGTCAAATGGCTAGTAGGGTGGCTCCTAATTCAATTACTTTGTGGACAACCATTTCGGAAGTAGTTTCGTCTAAAACAGAGAAAAAACACTTTGATTCACCGATACAGCGAATATTTTAAAATGCTTAATATACTACGCGGTTTTAAGACAGTCATACTAAGACAGTCTTAGCCTTTCTCTTCCTTTCATCTTGTCCTAAAATCGCGTAGCATAATAGGCACATATAGCCTTATTAAAACAAAAGGACCCGGTTTAAACTAGATCTTAATATTAGCTGACAACAGAGGAATAAATGACCCATTCGTGACATAACCTAATAGAGAAACGCTTTTCTAATTAGCTAGCTAACAGCTTAGTCCTGTCTTAAACCCGGAACTAAGTTTTGGTAATAACGGCATTAAAGTTTACGAAAACTACAAAAATGATATTATTTTTTAATATGTAGATTTTAATAACTCAGTAAGGTATAATTTAAACTTAACATATATCTAAAATTGCCTTTTCTTACATTTTTAAGACCCATGTCTACAAATTTTACTAGCTAGACATATAATTCACAAAAAAAACTGTTATTTTTTATAGTAACGCAAGTATGAATAACGTACACTTTTCAGTAACATTAATCAAATCCCATAGCCATCTCCCAAACCCTTGTAAGGACGTCGTTATCTGCTGAAAGAAGCATCAAGGATGTCCTTTATGGTGGTACAGTCAGCCCTTTAAATAGGCATACACTTTTAACAATTGTTAACACTTAATTCATAAACATGGTAAAACCAAAGGTCAAAGAAAGAAGTGGTTCAGGGACTGGGAATCTTTAATCGCTGTGTAATTAAATGTAGTAGGTATATCAATTGATTGGCTTACGTCATTGTCATGACAGCTGTGGTTACAGAGTCACCATCACACTGAAGTTATTAAAAGCGAATTAATTGAAAACCAAGCGGTTGTGAATCCAGTGAGTCAACATATCCTTTCGATAGTGTCACTGTGTAATTATATAGGTAAGTGACGCGTTTTTATCGAAAATAAGGTGTCTTAATACCAGCTTTGACATGGATAATCTAAAAAGCGCGTGAAAAAACTCGCACTAAGCCCTATGTGTGTGAAATAATAAATAAATAAATTGTTTCAACAAACACACCAATTACCTAGCCCCAAACTAAGCGTGAGCTAGAGCTATGGTGGCTAGGATAACGGATAGACATACTTATATACATTAATAAACATCCATGACTTAGGTACAAATGCTCGTGCTCATCACACAAACATTTGCCCCTTGCGGGATTCGAACCCGCAACCGCCTGGTTTAGAAGTCCGTGGTGCGAACCACTACACCAAGACGGTCGTCAAAATCTTATTAGCCAGTCTTTATTCTTATTCATCACGCTTATAAGTTCATAAAAACAATATTTTTTAACACTCACAATGTTCTTTCTTATTTATATAAGTTAAAATAAGAAACCAAAAAATCGCACACGGGTAGGATTTGAACCTTTGGCTAACCGGGCCAACTCATAAAAACAAGTTTAGTAGGTACTGTACCCAAAATAACTACTTTTTACACACTGATCTAGAATGATTGTGATTAATGCCTTGAAACGACAACGAGTGTCATTCATGGCCCTATTTCACCAAACCGACATACTCGTATGTCATTGACATATGTCGGCTAAAAATTGTAAACATTCCTAGCATTTCTGTGACAATTCAGTATCAGTACAGTTGTGAAACAGGAATATTTTTTACAACTCGACATATTTGTAGAATTGTCGGGAATTCTAGAGATGAGGTCGGAGCTGTGTCTGTTTTGCGTGACAATTGTAGTGTTTTTGCCGTGCAAACAAAATAGCGATTTAGACGGGTTCTCATACAGAAGAAATAATAGAGAATGGATAAATATTTTAATGGAAAATACTAACATTGTGTTTAATGAAAAATATAGAATAACTAAAACCATTGTAAAATATATACTAAATGATTTGATAACTTTTGTGACAACTATTGCGCCTGTCACGTTTGGTGAAATAGGGCCCATGTCGCATAGCTTCACTTCCAAGCTTTGCATTAACTTTATGGAAAAGAGTTTGTACGTAATAAATTACATAAAAATCTTTTATTTTATTTTATATGTAAGCAGATCATGCAATCAGTCCAATGACAATGAGCAGATGTGTTGCAAGATACATGGCGATAAGTGTTTACGCCTCTTTAGGAATAACTATCTTTGTTATTATGTCAATGTATACCAAGATATGCCTCCTTTTAGACGGTGTATTGTTTCTGGTATAGTCAATTGCACATGCAGCTTGTTGGGAGGATCGGTGAGTGTGAATTGGGTATTGGCCTCGATTTCTTTCTTTGCCAAAAAATAACTATACCAAACATATTAATAACTATACGTTATTTCATTGAGAAAATGGTAAAATAAAAAATAAAAAGATACTGACTGTACTTTTGTAGCCTGCGTAATATGACGAGAACTGACGTTGGATGATAATAAGCTCTTTTATATTTACAGCCGCGTAAGGATTTGCTGTAAAGCGGAGAGTAATGACAATCCCCATTTTTGTGTGAATTGAAACGTAAAAAACGTCCTTGACATTTTATTATAAGACTTATATAGATGCCACGACATCAGACATTTTTATTAATTTTTAACACTACACATTTTTTTTTGCAAAATCACACCTATCACAAATTCAACCTGAAAAGTACTTACAGAGGAATACTTTAATACCTTCAACTGATCACGAAAAAACTTATTTACACAATTGAGGACTATCGCTTATTGATTTGCAAATAGTCAACCCACGCGCAGCTAACGAATGATGCGCTCACTACAATACTGAAAACGTAGTCAGGACGTCGATGATAAAGTAAACACATTTATAACAATATAAACATCTTTATCCATTACTCGGGCAATTTACATTATTACAATCTATGCGATATTCCTTACTAATACGAGTTTTACACAATAACACCATAATGACGCGTACGCCACTCGCGACGCGTCTCTTCTAATGTCACTTCACGTCAAATTTCGCTTGACAGATGCGAATGCGCCGCATTATTAGGGTGTGCATCTGGATTGAGAGCCCATTTTATGAACCCTTGTGAAACGAAATAAGACTTAAAGGGAAATTAGTTAAAAATAGTAAGAATTCTAAGCAAAGGGCCAAAAATTTCTTAAACGTGAATTAAAAGTGTTACGGACAAATAACTTCGGCCCTCAATCCAGACGCGTGTTTAAAGTGGCACAGCCTATATTTTATGCCTATAATCATTAAACAGTTACTTATACCACCTAAAATTACAAACCGAATTAGACCACAGACATACACAAAGATAGACACTACGGCAAACTTAGAACACACCTTTTTTATGCGTTGGGGGTCAATAAAGTAATTTGACTTATTAAGACAACATTTGCACCTACAGGTTTTAAAATTATTATGCAAAGCAAATCTACGATGTCCGTATGTTATCCTTATCACTCTTGCCAGCATGGCAGTGTGTGAGTAAACTTGACTGAATTATCTAAAACAAGAAACTTCTTATAAAGTTGGGCGTCTCCATTTAAAGCATCGAACGAGACACAGGATGTAGGATGTTATTTAAACAGTCTCAATATTTAAACGGTTTCAACATATAATTTATTTAAGCGTAATTAACTATTTATACAACTTATTAATAAAAATTAAGATAAAATACTTAATACAACACAAAAACAAAAATTATAAAAAGGGTCCTTGTGGTAAGGTTCCTAGGATGCTGGCAGCATTACCGCGCTGGATAGCGATGCTTATACGCTGAGCAAGGTAGCTGCCAGCTCTTAGGTCACCACTGATGTCAACTAGCCTCTTGGAAATCTCTTTGAAAAAAGAGATAGCGTTGGGACCCCACGAACCCAGTGTTTTAAACGGTTAATGTAGCCATCAATAACTACAACATTTGATATGGAGTCATCACCGCAATCGTTAAAAATAAATTTGCTCTATGCATTGTCATGGAGATAGCAGAATCATTTGAATTCAGCACCTATTTCATATTTACCTTCTTAAATGATGGGACAGGGTGAAACTCTATAGGCATATTTATGTTGCAATATCACCTCTATTACAATTGCTTATGATGTTGTATGGAGGTGCTTGTGGCGCAGTGGCGGCAGCGCTTTGGTAGTGATACCAAAGTTAAGCAACTCACAGTGCGGTCGTGATTGGATGGGTGACCATTCCGACCATTCTTCGGAAGGCACGTAAAGCAGTTGGTCCCGGCTAATATCTGTTGGTATTTGTCGCTAAGCCTAGTGACAGGCCCTAGGGCGGCTTGATAACATCTGACAGTAAGGTTGGTCACTTGCCTTACAGACACCCCTCCACCAATCCGCACTGAGCCCGCGTGGTGGAGTATGGCTCGTATCTCCTCATAGTTGAGGTGAGGCCTTTTTCCAGCAGTGGGATCTATATAGGCTGACTTTACTTTACTTTATGATGTTGCAATGTTTGCTGTTCGTCTGTACACAAATGAACAAATAATTTATAACAAGCAATAACGATCCTTTTAAGACCTGTTTACATCTATAAATGGTAGGGTCAAAGGTAAATGGCTAGTGAAATATCGTCGAAATTAAGCTGTAACAAGAAACAAACATAATACGATCATCCCAAATAAGGATTAGAAAGTAGGTATCGTTAACCTTTATCTAACTGTAAATTGTAAGAGTATTAATGAATCGACTAGTACCAACTCTCACCACAACAGTAATGTAACTAATCTGTCTTTAATAAGAAAAGGCAGTTAAACAAGGTGCTTAGTTTTATCTAAGATACGAGATTACCAACTTTTTAACAGAACATCGATTTCCGCTTATAAAATATGTTAAATAATGCTAAATGGCTGATTAAAAATTAAACATGTGTTGGTAAACTTTAGGATAAGCGTCAAAATAGTTTTTGGAAAGATTATGACAGATTGCTTTTAAATTGCAATAGTAAAGCCCTCACTAAAACAGTCTATACTTTAACTGGGACTTTTCTGCACTTAATTGGGCCATTTTGCCAGCTTTAAAAAAAAATACAATAGCATTTAAAACAATATTTTCTTTTTATTGATATTTCTGCTTTAGGATTGCAATCGCAACCGTAATAGTTTTTAAGTCGCTAGTTAAAAAAATTGCTTTTTAAGAAGCAAACATAACTACAGAAAAAAACAAAATACCCGACTGCAAAAATTATTATATTTTTGAAATGTTATTTTTACTAGCTTTCATTTGATACCCATATAGCTATGGTAAGGAAAAATCGCAATCCCCCCTCCACACTTTATTTCCATTTATGAGCGCTATTTTTAATTGTATATAGCTTATGTCACTCTCATAATTTTGACAAATTCAGCGATACCTCATATGTCAAAAACTGTCCAGCCGTTTGGGCGTTGTAGGACGTGCCAAACAATTATACATACATTCTTACTCACGAAAAACATAACCCTCCTTCCGCAGTCGGGTAAAAAGAAGAAAAGTACTAGTAAGTTTAAATAAAGTGAATATTAAAAAAACATTAAATACTATAGCAGTAGAAATGTCAAAAGCAGATACAAACTTTAAATGAACTGGCTGCACCGCCTGCTCTAGGCCGAGGGTCAAAACCTACGGGAACAATTTTGGGGTTACATTACTTCAACCCTCGACGAGTATGCGGAATTCTTTGGATGGCTGGGGGTGTCAGCTAGGTGGGCTTACCCAATAAAATGTTGATATGCCAGAGACTCTGATACCTACTCTGTATTGCGGCCATACTGCCTCACTGACTTCAGCCTTTGAAAAAAATATGGCATTAAAATAATCACCATTTCTCAAGTCATGTGGTGACATTAATAATTTACTTAGGCATACCTTTTGCACATATAATAATATGGCAAATAAAACATATTGCTATATTTATTTACATTAACAATTTATGGCTAAATTGTGGCTACACAAAGGTCAATGTGGTATACTTGGCCATTCGCCAAGAAGTCTCACAAAATCTGCTGCCATCACCAGGGCTCTAGGTATGCGTATTGGTTCCACCAAGAAAAAAGGCAAGGCAAAACTGTAAAATGCATGCTGTTTCTAGCCAGACATGACCCTTCCTCGGCCACACCGTCGCTTACCACCAGGTGAGATTGCGATCAAATGTCTGCCTAATAATAATAAAAAATACAGTAGTGAATAGTAGAGTGAGTAAATAAATTTTCGACCGATCTGTCACGTATGCCAGCATGTTCACTTGTCAATCTAGATACATATAATTTTAATTTTTTTAAACTACATATATGTGAAAACTAAAGGCTAAATGTTAATTGTTTTGTAACTTATATTGCATTGTCAAAAGCTGTTTGTTTTCCTGCAAAATAAAATTAAATAAAAATAAAATGACAATGCGAGCTTTCGTGATGGTTGTCCAAATTATTGACTACGATTTCCAGAGTCGGACCCCAGGCTCATTTTGGGCTAAAAATAAAGGGAATGTTTGTACAGGTGATTTAAGTTAGAAGGTAAAATTGAACTTCTGTCCAACCATTTCGCTTTAGTATTTAAGTTAAATGAAACCTTGGTTATCATTTAAGATACGTACGGTATATGATAGGCCTACTGCCTAATATGATTTATTTTAAATTGCTATAGTCCTAATTTTTAGGAAAGCAATAACTGCTTTCAAATTGACGAAGCAATTAAAGATGTCAAAATGATCAGAAATAGAAAGTCATATGTTTTTACTTTTGGATTGTATCGTAAACGCATTTTCAAATTAAGTGTTAGGTTTCTAGCATTGGCCATTTTTGCCAAGTTGCACTTTGTTAATAAGTATTCTTGATCAATGAAAAAACAGGTTTATGTTCGTCTTTTAATAACTGAAGTATGACGTATATTCATAATATTATTGGTATGTTAATACCGTGATGGTATGCTTATTAAAAAAATACACAAATTTATTTCTTTTTTATTGTTACAGGTAAGGAAAACTTCAGTTTCAGTCATAAGTCTATTCGTAAGTATGGTGTAAGAAGTTGCCGTAATGCTCTTATAGTGCGCTCGTTTTAGTGATATATCAACTAAAAGGCACAATGAAAGCATTAGATTTTTAAAATCTCTTTTTTATAAGTCTAACTACCAATCAAAACACACGTTCAATGAATACGGAAAACCGAGATTGACTTAAATCTTCTATCTCGGTCGCTTATTAATTTCGGTTGTTACCGAATAGGACTTTATAATGTAACTAGCGGTCCCCCGCGACTTCGTTCGCGTAAATTTAGGATTTCCTGTGGGCATTGTTAGGAGCGGAGTGTTTTTTAAAACTGTGATATCTTTTAAGATAAGAATCAAAAGGCGTGTGAATAATATGAACATATTAATAATAACGGTCCCCCGCGACTTCGTCCGTGCTTTTTGATTTAACTGCTTCCCCGTTGATTTCTAGGTAGGTATCATGCATTTCATAGCTTATACAAAGCGTTCCCCGAAAAATAAGCTATCTAACACAAAATATTTTTTTCAAATCGGCTCAGCAGTTCCTGTGATAAGCATGTTTAAACCAAAAAATTAATTCCTCTGTTTTTCCAGTTATAATGTGAGATATGATGCAACCGACCCTAACCTCTTTATAATATTAGTATAGAAAAAATAGCAGTTCCCGAGGACTTCATGCGCACCTATTGATTTTACTCCATTCCTGAAAGATATAACGTGATTTTTTTAAATTACCTATCTTATAGCTTGCTAGATACCTACGTTGTACCTTACACAAAGGTTTTTTTCAAAATCGGACCATGAATAGGTAATTCTGATCTGAGATAAGTGCATTCAAACAATCAATTAGACAAAAGTCAAGAAGAAATCAGCAATATTAAAGTACTATCCTGGTCACCACCGCCTTACCACAATGGCCAAAGAAAGAGCATTGCGTCTTGTAGTGGATTATGTAACTTTGAATGAAATTATTTCAATCAAAGTTTTGTTACTAAAGTTGGCCATTCACGGCCAGTCAAACTAATTAGTCATTCTGAGGTACAACCAAAATTTGACGTTTTTAATATCGGTAATTAAAATCTAGGCTATAGGCACAAGTACTAAAAAAGTAACTTAACCTTATCATTTTTTTCTGCAATTGCCCATATTTTACCGGTTCTAGGACCTTCCCGCCCACTTTACCCACTAAATTAAAAAACTAAAAGTATCCTTTGAGTAGGGAATTGCCCACGTTCTGGCCTCACTGAATGAAATTCAGTTTTCAGATTATTTTTATAGTAGTGAGTGGAGTCATTTTTCGAACTGACCGTGAATGGCCAGCTTAACAGAGTAACTGAAGTTGTTAAATTTGACATTTTCAACCGATTTCAATCCTGAATTGTTAGCAACAGAGTTACGTAATTAGCCCCTCGTATTGTGTGTGCAAGCGACAATAGGTGGGACAATATTGGCAGATGACAGAGACCTCTTTGCTTGAACTTCAATTCAACACATCGTTCGTACGTCCTAGTAATTACCTACTTACATATTAAGTTATTGGAAAAAACTCAAGCTGACCCGCGAGTTAAATACGTACAGCGCCATCTATATCTACATTATAATATTTTGTTGCGTCTTTTAATTTCTATTTGACTACATTATCCTGCACCCATTACAATTTTTCTGCATGACTTATAGGTATGACTGGGGGAGAATACTTTTAGCATTGAGTCCACCTTTTGTACACTGTTCTAAGTGCAATGAAGTTTTTAAATAAAAAAATAAATCTATTGACGATATAGCAAAGGTCAACTTTGCTGCCGTCCTAACTTCGATACAATATTATATTACTCGTGATAATTTTTTAATGGTATGTCCAATTTGAATAATTCAAAAAGTAATTTACAGGTACTGATATAGCCTTACTTAGAATATGACGTGATTTATTTAGATAAGGATTAATACCGACATACTGAAATTGTGGCTTTCTTTTTGCTGCCGCAAAAATTTCATATTTTTACCTAAAAAAGAAGTTATTGTGACTTAACTGTTATAGTTAGACATATGTTATCGCGGACTTTATTGTAGATAATGATGTCCTCTACAAAATTGTTGAACATCACTTTGCTCTATTGTCAATCGTTTTCGCAGCGTTCGCAATTTAATAAATTTCCTTTTACACCTTTGGTTACATAATCGAAGTTTTCATACGGAACCCTAACTTTTTTGATAATGTAATATAGCCTATGTCCATCGCAGATAGTGCAGGATTGTAATGGTGAAAGAATTTTTCAAATCGGTTCAGTAGTTTCGGAGCCTATTCGTTGCAAATAAACAAACAAACAAACAAACAAATCTTTCCTCTTTATAATATTAGTATAGATAGTCTTATTCATAAACGTCCGACATGACTGTCATAGCGGATTTGACACTAAAGTTCGTATGTCTTTGTTTGTCATATTTGAAATTTGTTTTGTCCGAAAGGGACAACCAATATAAGTTATAGGTCTGATAAGTTTTGTAAAACAACGATTTGACTTCTTTCTCGCACACTTTGAGTTGCCTTTCCGAGTCCTAAACAATTCCCTACAAGACGAAGCCCTACCTTTTCTTATCTTATCTTCGTTACGAGGTCCCGGGTTCGAATCCCGGGTCGGGCCGAGAGTGTTTGGGTTTTTCTGTCTTGAAATTACTCAGGCACAGCTCCGGAGTCAGGAAGTTGGTGGTGTTAACACCCCCGTGCCTCGGAAAGCACGTTAAGCCGTTGGTCCTGCGCCTGGTCTCTCTACGGTCATGTCGGTCTGCCGTCTCACCGAATTATGAGAGTAAAGGAACAGAGAGTGCACCCTGTGTATTGCGCACACACTTGTGCACTATAATATGTCCCGCGCAGTAGGCTAATCTCTGTTGAGATAGGCCGCCGTAGTCGAAATCGGCTAGGAGGACATCATCAATAGTTCTTTCGATTCGATCCATTAAAAGTTTGCAGACTGATTCTGTTATTGGGGATCAAATTTTTCTTTTTCGGCTTTTGTCGTTCAGACGTTCAGAACTATGATTCCTTTGAAGTACGCTTTGGTACTTTCACTAAGGCTATAATGAATTGCCTGTATCTATTTTAGTATTATACCGTTGAATATTTTGTCAAGGCCAGAACTATGAATAGACGATTGAACAACAAGAGGACGAGCCATTTCACTTGTGGCGTTCATATAAGTAGCCGAGTCATACAGTCTAGTTTAATATGAGTTTTATGCTCAAGTTCTACTCTCTGCTTTTCACTTCGATTGTGAGGAAATTAATTTTAATGAGCATCACGACTAGGCTAGTTTCTCACACAACATTTCTATATTTTTTTTCAACTTTTAACTATGGTCAGATCCTTAATCCCAACTAAGTTATAAATATTTGCGTCATTTGTTTTTATGTAAATGCGCGTAAATCTTAAATTTATTTTTAGATAATACATAATACAAAGTCATAATTAATTGAGATATACCTAACCTTAATCTTATATAAATGTTGGCGCCACCAACGCCATCTTTTGTGCATGGAACAAAGCACCGACAGACTGAAGTAGAAGAGGACTGCGTGTGACGTCACAGCCCGCATCGTATTGGACGTAAATGCGACGAGCTTTGCGCTCCCTCTCGTTAAATACCTCCTTACCCGATATAAAACTCTCTGTAATATATTTTTTAATAAACGTATAATTTCATATTTTTCAATATATGAATTCAATGGAAAGACGATCCTGACTCAAACTAAAAACGTTACACGAATCACTGAGCATCGTACAATAAACATCCACTTAATGAAGGAGTATTGTATTTAAAAAGTTGCAATGTATTGTGTTTCTGGGCCTTATTAAGATTTACTCATATTAATTGTCCAAGTCCTAAAAAAGAAATAACTTTTATGCCCGTGTACATACGTAATTTTATTCAGCCTTTCCTCGTAAAGTACAACCTTACGAGCATGAGAAGTGAAAACATATTTTCGAATAATTGATAACTGAAAACTGGGCATCCCGATTATAATATCAACGGAAAATGTCCAGCTTTGATGAGATTTATCGTGTCCTAGCTTAAATATAATTAGCGTAATGTATGGATTTATGAATGCGCCACTGTTTCATAGACAACGTTATAGGATAGACGTAACATTTACAACCTCAGTTAAGACTACGCAAGAATCGAAATAAAGTAAAAAAAAATACATTTAATTTCTAGACACATCTCTGTTGAGGGGTAGTGGGTTATCTTACCGTATATGTTATCAAAAACCTACTAGTTAGTAAGCCATATTAGGCGGGAGTAACAGCTAATCATCATCCTGAAAGACGTCTCTTCAGCATTGTTAAGGCTGTGGTAGACGTGTTATGTGTGTGTAAATGTTGATAAACAAAATGGTGCCGTTACATAATGTGACTTCTGTTGAAGTAAGTTGTCTGTGGTCGAACATGGCGGTTTTAATCTGAATAAATTAATGAGATGGATTCTCGTTATTACATTATTTGTTTTCAATCAGTTGCAATGTTTATAATAGATTGTGAAATTATCGTGAGTTCAACAACAATTAGATAGTAAACACATTTTATTTGGATAAAATAGGATAAAATAGGAAAAAACTGCATAAGTTTTAGGAATGAATTAGTTATTAGGAAGCTAAATGCAGACTTATTTATTCTGACAGCTATCAGGTTTTCAAACGAATTCCTATCCTATGGTCTTATTATGCGTACCAAATGCAATTTAAAAGTATTTAGTATAATTGAGGTAGGACAATCAATCAAAAAACAGTTTATTTATCCATCAGAATGGCGTAATACTTCACCAGATACTAATTAAATTAACATTTATAGTATTAAAGTATGCAAAGTAAGAACTATCAACTATTCTCATGTATTACCGATAATTTTCGAAAAACCAACTAACTGAATAAATCAAATATTATTTTAAACATTAGATGAAGTGAAACACAAATAAATTAATCAAGTTTCGTAGTTCGTCATCCGAGTTGATCCCGTATCTGTATTTGCGTCCACAAATAGGGTTGATCCCGGCTAAATTGATATTGTGAGGGGATCACAGTTTAATTATAACGGCCACAGCAAATTGCGAGAAACATATTGTAAAATATTCCCTGAAGATAGATGATAAATCAAACAAATGTGTATACTCATGTTTCAGTTTATTCCATTGTACATTACATATTACAAGCACAAATTAGCAATTTGTCACAACTTCCATCACCCTCTCGTAATGGCGCGTAATTCGCGAATAGCCGGTGACAGACTACTTATTTTAGCAAAACGTCACTTTTGACAGACGTCAAATGTCAAAACTGTTCGTGATACAGCCATGGACAGCAGCGTCCATAGACAATGTATCCTGTGTTTCCAACAATATGACTGTATAATTTAATTTTTTTAACTTTAAAGTTGAAGGAACTAAATGTAATATAATGTAACGAACTGGATGCAGGTCGCTTGTATTATATCACTTTGAAAATATAGAGGGAGCACAGCTATTCAATAAACTACCAAACGCCATAAAAGAGTGTGAAAACATAAATTTATTTATTTATTTATTTATTTTTATTTATTTATTTTTTTATTGGAAAACAAACAGCTTTTAACAATGCAATATAAGTTACAAAACAATGAACATTTAGCCTATAGTTTTCACATATATGTAGCTTAAAGAAAATACAAATCATATTATGTATCTTGATTGACAAGTGATTGGTACTAAATTCACAAGATAACAATAGACAGCAACAAAAGTCGTTTATGTATTACAAAAAGTACCATAAAAGTGTTATACCTATAGCTGCGGCCAGTGACATCAGTCATTTGGGCCCATGAAATGTATTTTAAAATAGGCTAAATTTGTACTTAGAGTCGAGTACTGGATAATTGTATTTTTTTATTATAAAATATCTGTATCTCATTGTAAATTAAATGTGATTTCGTATGAGAATAATAGTAGATTATTCACCAAGGGGGTAAAGTGATGTCTTACGTCACGGGCGTCATCTTATATCTCGAGCGTAACGAAGGATTCGAGAGTAGCGAGGGAGTTAAAAGTAGAATCCTGAGTGTAGCGAGGGATTTAAGCTCACCTAAGACGAAGACATCTTTATCCGCGAGGAGAATACTCTGCTTTTCACACTATATACGAGGCAATGAAAAATGTACTACAAAAAACTTATTTTATACATATATCCTTTGATTTTTCTGGCTGAAAATTATTATTATTAACAGTACCAGCGGCTTTACACCTAATGGACACCGTTTTCAAATAAATTTTGTCACGCGACAGCTTTACAAAAGCATTGTTTGTAATTTCTTAAAATACATAGCTTTTTTTTTCTTTATTTATTTCTTTTTTAGAAGCGCGCGCTTTTTTTTCATTCCATACGTGCTAAAATTCTTGGCTGCCGGGTTCAAATTTCAAATATTATGTTCTTTTTGGTTCGGGACGGGCTAGTGTGATCATGCCTACGAACTTTTATTCGAAATTCAAATCACTTTGCCTCCCTAGGGGCGTAATGAAATTTCATACAACATTACGTCACATGGGATGCAATGACTCACTTTGAGTCAGGTACTTAATGTTTAATTGAACATTGCCGAGTAGGTAGTGTGAAAAGATCTTTAAACCTAACCTATGGGGGAGGTCTATGTTCAGCTGTGGATGTCCTAGGGCTGACAATGATGATGATGATAAATGTAATATATACTTTTCATTATTAATTGGTGGTGCTTCAGTACATAATTAAAATGAATGGTTTTACCTTATTTATTATTTACATGTCTATAAAACAGTCGAGTTTGTTACAACTAGAGAACTGTGACCGATTTTCATAATATTAAATTTGTTAGATTTGTCTCCTGTCCGAATAGCAGAATAACTACAAAACATTCAAAAATCATCAGGTGATGACAATGTGTTAAATCAATAAGACACAGGGATTTTTGATTGCTATCTGGTAAAACCAGTGTCGTTATATTTCACCCAGCTACCTCTATTAATTATGAGCGAAATCTGAACCGCTGAACATATTTAAATAAAATTTGGCCTTTGTCGAGTGGCTTGCACACCAGTTTTTAAGGTGTCGTCTACTCTGAGGTCCCGGGTTTGATCCCTGGTCAGGTCAATTATAGAAATCTACATTTTCTATATTGTCTGGGTGATGTGGTACCAACCACAATACCTCATTCTGGAAAGGTATTCGATATTTACGCGAGCGAAGTAGCGGGTAACAGCTATGCTATACCCACTTACAGATAATTGCAATTACTGATAATAACAGGTTTGCTGTTAAATTTTGTGGCCAGGCTATTAATCCTTAGGGCACGTGATCCCATCGTGAATGTTGGGCGCTGATAAACGCATAGTTGGCGATTACATTTTTAATTAATTTTCTAACTTGTGTAAAATAAAAAAAAACACAACTCTCTTTTTGGGAAGTCATGTAAATAGACAAATTATTAACTTCTATACATCACAAACGCTTTACATATAAAAACCACCTTAATCTATAAGTACCATAATAAAACTGTATACCTAAATATTACGTAAGTATCAAAGTATTGTATTGCGCTGTAACGCGGAGCAACATTATAATTAAATAAACATGCAAATAACCTAAACAAAAAAGGCACGGACCAAAGAGTCTGTGGATTTAGTTTTATTTATACACGCTGTTACTTTGCATCCTTGCCATATTTACAGAGGTAACTATATTACAGACACTGAACTCAAATCTTTAAAAAAATAGTGACCTAAAATTTTGATTTTTAATCTTGGTTATTTAATTTTATCGACAATCTGTTACGCACACCAATAACGATCGTAGCACATACACATCACTGTTGGCTGACAAAAGAGCCGCGGCGATTGCGCTCTCTTTCTAACATCATAAACGCCGCCCTTTCTTCTTCTTCTTTTTTTTCTTCTTTTTTTCCCTTTTTTTATCTCTGTGAATATGGCAAGGATGCTAAGTAACACCGTGTATAAAAAAACTGTATACCTACATACGGTGTAATTTAAAAAACACTAATAACCTCTTAAGGACCGATTCTGGTGCTCAAATAGGTATAACAACTTTTTCTATGCGATCAACATCGAAATCTCAAAAAATAAAACCGTTTTTCATACAACAGATATCAAATGTCACGTGACTGCCGATTTTGTATGAGGACGCTTTATTTCACATTTAAATCGGCACTTAAGAAGTTATTAGTGTTTAATAGCCCTGTATAATCAGCCCAGTATACATATTGGAGATTATACAGATTGACGACCGTCTTGGTGTAGTCGGTTGCGGGTTCGAATCCCGCGAGGGACAAATGTTTGTGTAATGAGCACGAGCATTTGTACCTAAGTCATGGATGTTTATAAAAGTAAATAAGTTTGTTTATCCGTTATCCTAGTCACCATAGCACAAGCTCACGCTTAGTTTGGGGCTAGGTAATTGGTGTGTTTGTTGATACAATTTATTATAATTTTTAAAATAATACTAATTTACCTACTTATTCAGTAATAATACAATTTAGGTCCGTGGAGTTTAAAAATATAGTTTTTGAATTTTTCTCCGTACCGATGTTCTCTAAAGACTTAAAATCTGCGGAACCGGTTTTTATTCACATACTTTAGTTCGACATGTATACTCCGGAGCACAACCTTTATCTCAATAGAATTAATACATCCAGTGATACAGGTTACCTCTCTTCAATGTAGGTATGGCATAGTATACCTAACTAAGGTCTACTGGTCGGCGATAGAAGCATATGAGTTTGGAGTCATTTTGTATCATTGACTCGCAGACGAAGTCGCGGACAACAGCTAGAATACTAATAAACAAGTCTGACTGAAATTATTCATAAATTCAAAAACAATATAATTTGATTGACTTTCAACTCATAAACTGTTTTTTTTTAATTACATAGTCATAAAACATCACAAAAAAGATTTATTTGACACTTCAGAATGACCTCTTTTCACAATACAATATTATACTTCGTACTGAAATGCTGCAGTAGAAATTTAATTTCATTTTAAGGCTGAGTATGCATTTTTAAACGACGGTAAATGCCTCGGCAATAAACATGCCATAACGGTTGGTAATAAAGGACAAAGAACGACGAAATATTAGCAGTAATTTACTTATGAAGTTAACTATTCCAGAAATTGTACTCGGAGGTCTACTCCGGGAGACTACGAGTTAGTGATTCTGTACATAATACTGATCACGAAAAAAAATACTTAAAAAAATTTCGTGATTACTAGGCATAGAATCACATCTGTAAGTACTTTTCAGATTGGAATCTACACCCTGTATTCCATTTCCCTGCGAACCCCAAAATTATGCCGGATATATTTTTCCTTTTTCTAAATTAGTACGTTCAAAATTTAAATGTTATGTCTGGCGAAATAAAGGCGTTGGGCGAATCGCGATTTTCATAAAGGGTACTAAATCGATGTTCCTTTTAGGAGCTTTCAAGTGTAAGACAGAGCCTACATTTTTCGACGGTTTATTACGTTCTTTATTCACGATAATAATAAAGCATTTTTAGGTACAATGGAGGAAGTATGGTGTTAGAGATAAGCTCTTCGGGGATTCAGTGGAGGAACGAGATTGTATTCTTCTACTATCATCATCATTTATGTATTCTATCTTCATGGTTTTAACGTTGCGCATAAGAATATAACCCCTTAAGGATCGAAAGACTGCCGGCGGTCTCATAACGATTGATTTTTTATTGTGTCTGGAACTCCGATCTCTATAACACAAGTACGCTGGACTAAACATTTTCTAAGAAATCACAGATAATTTTTGTGATGAATCAAAGCACTCCGAGTGTCCTGGGACTCCTGGGAACTAAAATAGAGTAAACTTGCATATGTTTATGTCAACTCTCATTAGTTCCGTGGACGGTCACCACACGCTCACTAGAGCCGCCAGCGCCAAAATGGCAATAATTAAATGGCTTCATTTTTAGATTGAGAGTATGCAGTCCAGCGTACGTGCATTACAGAGGTCAGTTGTCTGGAAACATGATCTTTGAAGTATAGAAACACATAAGATGATGTCGTTGCAGCAGTAACGCACTACAATCATTTCATAGACGTTTCGAAGTCTATCTAAAGCTCATATGTCGATCCGAAGTAGTAGCCATGGAACAACTCAAGACGTCCGTTTTTAGGGTTCCGTACCCGAAGGGTAAAAACGGGACCCTATTACTAAGCCTCCGCTGTCTGTCTGTCACCAGGCTGTATCTCATGAAGCATGATAGTAGACAGTTGAAATTTTCACAGATGATGTATTTCTGTTGCCGCTGTAACAACAAATAAAAACAGAAAATAATAAATATTTAAAGCGGTATCCCATACAACAAATGTGCTTTTTTGCCGTTTTTTGCTCGATAATAATAATGGCAACAGGTAGACGCTTGAAATGTTCACAGAATAATAATATGTATATATTATCTTTAATAATAAATAATTAAATTAAAGTTAAAATAGTAATTAAGGGCTCCCATACAAAATGTTTTTTTTTATTTCATAATTGAAACTAAGTAAAGGTCATAAGTCTATTGTTGTATTATAGATAATGGTACGGAACCCTTTGTGCGCGAGTCTGACTCGCACTTGGCCGGTTTTTTACAATAAAATGTTAGGATTTAGAAATTTGTATTATAACTACAACTCAAAAACTTCATTAATTCAAGAAGAAACTTTTTTATTCCAACTTATCAAACCAGCCAAAGACAATTGAGCAACTCTCACCATCAGGTCTCGTTTCTCCAAAAACTAAAACAGGCGGAGACAGCGCATAACTTTCTTAGCCCAGTTCTATTTAGTTGCCAATATAAGTTACAGCAAACTTGGTAATCTGGTTACGTAGACGTTACGTACCCACGGCAACAGGCTCCTAGGGTCTACTCTACGGGGTGTCCGGGTTTCGACTAGCGATAATTAAAGGGCCTTTTATTTGCGACCTCCGTGGTCGAGTGGTGTACACACCGGTTTTCATGGTGTCGCCAGCTCTGAGGTCCCGGGTTCGATTCCCGGTCAGGTCAATGTAGAAAAATATTTTTCTATATTGTCTTGGGTCTGGGTGTTTGTGGTACCTTCGTTGTTTCGGATTCCCATAACACAAGTGCTTTAGCTACTTACTTTGGGATCAGAACAATGTATGTGATGTTGTCCACATAAATTTAATTTTATTTATTATTTATCAAATTTCAATGACATAATCCTAAGGAAAATTTTTTGACAAAAAAAAAAGAAAAATTGCATTTTTGGCATTTTAATAGGTTAACTTTAAAAGAAGAGATTTATTAAAAAGATTTTTTTTTTCTATGACGGTTAATAATTTTGAATTGGTCTTTATTTCACTTAATAAGCCACATCGTTACCTTCTAAAAGAATCATTTTCATAACTTTTAGGACCTCCAGACCCAATGAAATTGTATTTTTTTTTATGGCTGCCATTTCAAGTTAACACATTGAGCGCCATGGTGGTCACCGGTGACCCCTAAACAATATTTTTCTATTGTGTCTAGTTTCGTGGCAGTCAAAGGCTTAAAACCCAACATAGGGGTTTTGTTGATAACATTTGATGAACTAATAGTCCATAAATTATTCCAAGTCCAAACCCGAACACACTGTTTAGACGTTACGTACCCACGGCAACAGGCTCCTAGGCATCCTATCCTATAATAGGCATTGCGTAAGTTGTCGTGATAAGTTGACGGTAATACGGATTTGTGGGATAGGAAGCTAAGTTATAGATAAAGTGTTACCATCATCATCATCCAATTTAAGAGCTAGGCTCTTGGCGGTGGAGTTTTTTCCATTCCTCTCTGCTTTCCGCCCTTCTCTTGACCTCCTGATACCATTTAAAGTGTTACCATTTAACTTAAAAAATAGTCTAAAGGCTTCGGGCTTGTTTCAGACTGTCAAATTTCAGACATCATAATGCCATAAAACTAGTAAACTTAACTTACAAGTTTTAGGGAAACTAAGTTTTAGATAATAGCGTTACATTATTTAACTTTTATAAAATAATCTACAAGTCGGGCTTGTTTCAAAATCATTATTATTACTGTCAACAATTGAGACACCATTCGAAAAAATCATAAAATAAATTTCCGCACTTCAAAGTCTTAGTAGAACTCTTGAAACTAATGAGTTTGAACTAGATCTGTGCAGGTTACTTATAAAAAGTTCTAGTATTCTAAACCTTTTTTGGTAGACAAATGTTTGTTTTTAAATATAATTTTCAAGAATTCGCTATCCGAACTACACGTCCGTGTGTCCCGTCCCGTAGGTACGCGATAAGCTTTATGTAAGCTCGATCATTCCGCGTTACACAATAGCCTCCCTTGTCCGATAACATACCAGAATCGGCCTCTATGCCTAGCCCACATGCAAGGGACGTGTTTGATATCGATGATAGCTTAATCGCAATGGTTATAGTGGTGTAACGATAAGGATGGATGTCGATTTTGAAGATGCCTTAGACCAATTTTCAATAATTTTTAAACATCTTGTAAACGTAAGTTGACGGTAAAGGATCTTGACCAAAATTCTATAGAAACTCGGCCCTCTTTGCGTCTTTACAAAATGTTCGGATAAAATATATAAATATATCTGAAAGAATACACACAAAAAATATTTTTGAAAAATAATCAGGGGTTTACGAGGAATTCAATGGCAGATTAGGCATTTTGAGGTTATGTTTTGTGTTTGCAGAATTAATTATGTGATTAATTTAGGAATTTTCTGATTAAATGTTACTTTTAAACCCCTATTAGTTAGATTATTTAAAAAATACCAGTGCAATTTTAATTCAAAACAAGATTTCTGAAATATAAACTACAAAGACGCAATCTGGGCCCGGCTTTGGTCAATATACTTTGACGCGATTCCCATACAAAAAAATGTCAAATAACTTTATAACCGCTGTTTATTAATTAAAAACGTGTAAGTGAACTTGATACTTAGTTATCATTGTTTTTTTACAGTAAATGTGATGTTTTGAGGTCGTTAGCACGTCAGGTTACCCATTTGAACTACAAAAACAGCTTTAATTACGTAGGGAATAAAGGCTGTCTAAGTGGAGTAGTCTGAAATTTTGTTACCCATATTTACCATGTTTTACGCAAATGAATTCTATTCGATTCTATTCTATTCTGATGTGTGAGTACCAAGGTTTTAAAATTGTTCAAATATTTTTTTCAAATAAAATACATGCTGCATAATTGTAAAGGTTTTTGAAATAAAAGTACACTCAAGGCAACAGCTATAACATGCTATGTAATCGTAATAAGAGTGAATTTTCATCAAAAATATAAAGTCTGATTTCCTGGCCACTGTGCTTAGAATCTACTGTGGGTATATTCAGAATTTTTTCACCCTTATTGTGTAACAATAACTTTTTTGTTAAGTAAACAGGAACGTTTTGTTAGTATTTGCTTTGATTTGTTCCCAATTGGACTGGTTTGGTTGAATGAGCTTAATTAAAAATGCTGCGAGCACGTAATTGTTACAGTTTGTTTTTTATTAGAATTTTTTTTATAACAGTAGCAGAAATTCCACGAACTGAGGGTCCGTACAGATGGGCCACCGGGGGCTAGCCACACAAGCCGTTCACATTGTTTTAATACGTTTTGTATGGAGACGCCGCACACGTGAAGCGTGTGGCGGCCACTCGCCATTTTAACAAAACATCTCTCAAAAGATCTAGCAGATGAGTGTCAATAGTAGCGGCCACCGACCACCTTCGTTTGCGCGGGTCAAAGAGCGTGGCGCGCGACAGCCACCGGTGGCGGAGCCTCAGGTTCCGCGCAGATGGGCCACCTCATATACCCACCGGTGACTAGCGATAAGCTGTTTACATTGTTTTAATACGTTTTGAGACGCCACACACGTGAAGCGACTGGCGGCCACTTGCGACTCAGTGTCCGTGATATGCCACCGGAGGCGACCACTCGCAACTCGCCTTTTTGACAAAACGTCTGTCAAACGTATTGGTTATAGATATGCACCACCAACCACTGGTGGCGGCTACCGACCACTAGTGGCGGACACCAACCACTGTCGTTTACGCGGGAGCAAAGGACGTGACGCGTGTCAGCAATCACCGGTGGCTGATAAATAATACTCCAGTGGTCAATCTTCCTCGTCGCTGTCCGAATGGGTGCTATTCCGGGATTGATCGGTGGCGCGGAGCCTTAGTCACAATAATTCCTATGTAGAAACTCATATTACTTCAGTCCTACTTTTAAGAGTGGGTCCGATAATCTGGTTTTGTTTATCGTGAAGTAGCTTTCATGTTGTTAATTAATTGTGAAAAGAAAAGCAAATTTACGATTATTTGAGAAATACAACTAATTCAAATCAGGCAGAGACACAGATGGCGACACCTTAAAAACCGGTGTGCGAGCCATTCTGCTACGGAGGTCGACTGTAATACCCTCCTACGAATTATCAGCTAACGAAGTAACTATCGGAGATAAGCCAAGTCGCTGGAAGTATTATATTGTTGCAGTATGTGCGCAGTACTCAGGCGCACTCTCTGTGTCTAATAATGTAATCTGGAAAAACGGCAATCCGTTATTAGTTGACCGGAGAGCAAATAAAGTCTAACAAGTTTTGGTTTCTTGAAGTTAAAAAAAGTTAGTCTATATAGATCCCACTGCTGAGAAAAGGCCTCACCTCAACTATGAGGAGGTACGAGCCATAAACCAACGCGCGGACTCAGTGCGGATTGGTAAAGGGGTGTCTATAAGGCACGTGACCAACCTCACTCTCAGATGTTATCAAGCCGCCCTAGGGCCTCTGACTAAGCTCAACGACTAATATCTACAGATATTAGCCGGGACCAACTTCTTAACGTGCCTTCTGAAGCACGAAGATGCTTGTCATGAACGTCACTTCAAGGGTCGGAATGGTCACCCATCCAATCACGACCGAGCAGTGGGTTGCTTAACTTTGGTATCACTACCAAAGCGCTGCCGCCACTGCGCCACAAACACCTCTGTGAAATGAAAGATAATTTTGCTAAATTAACGTCTACCGTATAAAATTTTTACAATGCACCCATAATGGGGACACAAATAAATCGTCTCATATTAATTAATTCTCGATAGTTTACTGGTGTTGGAAAATAATTTTGCTATTGCGTGCTGTGAATGGGAAAAACACTAATTTTACATTCGGAAAGGCTAATTTCGATTTGGGTTCAGAAGTGGAATTGATTTGGGTAAATAGTATAGTCAGTTCACGTTCAAGGTGTCGTCATCTTTGAGGTCTGGGGTTAGATCCCTGGTCGAGTCACACTCACCTTTATATATTTATATATTAATTGTTCCAACAAACGCAACAATTACCTAGCCCCAAACTAAGCGTGAGCTTGTGCTATGGTGACTAGGATAACGGATAGACATACTTATACATATCCATTTATAAACGAACCTGCAACCGCCTGGTTTAGAATTCCGGGGCGCGAACCACTACACCAAGACGGTCGTCAATGTAATATTGTATCAAGTCTGGGTATTGTGATATATGTGTTGTGTGTACCGTTGTTTCAGATTTCCATAACATAAGTGCTTAAGCTACTAACTTTGGCATCTAAAGCAATATATGTAATGTTGTCCGACATTTATTTATTAATATATTAAATATTAACTGTACCTTTTTATGACTTACAAGTGACTTAAGACTCTGGTTACACCATTAGAGGCATGCTTGGATGTTAGCTTAGACTCCCGACGGTCCTGCACGAAATTGAGAAAATT
Source organism: Pyrausta nigrata (assembly GCA_949316185.1). Lineage (NCBI taxonomy): Eukaryota > Metazoa > Arthropoda > Insecta > Lepidoptera > Crambidae > Pyrausta > Pyrausta nigrata. The sequence continues at coordinate 10,305,307 of OX438955.1, read as the reverse complement.
AACGTATTTCTAAGTTACTTGTACGATGAGCTGAATTAGTTAAATACATTAAAACAACTTCTTTACGTTAGCCTAATCATTGCACAAGGTCATGGTCTTGTTGAAATTTGAAACAAATTCTTTATGATGTAATAAACATGACTTTTAGCTAATGATATCTAAGAGTCAGATAATAACTTTGAAAATCAGTTACTTTGTAACTCCCCCCATTTTTTCTTCTATAAACCTCAATAACATATTAGTCTCGCTTGGAGTTTAATTAAATATATATTCTAAACGAAACTTTCCTTACCAGAGATAGCAATAATAATGTTTTAATATTATAAGCGTACAATTTGAAAACGATAGGGTATCGCCCGCCAAATCGTGACGCTTGCAATCCGTGCAGTCCCGAACAAATAATCTACCCAGCTTTTGCTTTCTACTCAGAATTAAAGTTGAGAATGAAATACATTTGTACACACATCACTGGTTCGACTGTAAACTATTCTTCGCGATTTAGCTTAAAGTCGGAAATATGTTCACATATTTCCGGACGAATAACCCGACCTAAGAAAATAAGGTGCATGTGTTGATTTAAGATTCAGTTTGCATTTTTCTTAAAGATTTATGTCGCTGATGTACACTGAGGCGAGGGAAATGTGGTACATTTTTCACGGTTGGATGGATGGATACTTATCCATAAGCTTATAGATTTTATGCACATAATGTTACTTGATCTCTGTGGTTTATACTTCAGCTGACATTCAAGTCTGAGTCCAGGGTTTTTTTGAAAGAAAAATAAGACTAAGCCTGCAGTTCACAAACACATGTTTAATTTTTACACTATTTGACATATTTTGTATGTAAATTCTGTCAAATTACCGTTAATTAAAGTTTACCGGCTGGTGAAAACTTGGGAACACGGGCCTTAGTAGGAAAAGTTTTAAAATGTAAACACAACTGCAAAAAGTATTAGTATAACTATTATTTGTTTACATTTCCGTTGATTTAAGTTTAAATTATATGATGGATATCCCTTTGATCACTTCAAAGGTCCTTAGCAACAAAATAATGTGGGAATTAGAGTAGTGAGCGCTACATGACATGGAACAAAGATGAGTTAGTAAAAGGAAGGACTGTGATGTATAAAATGTAAGAAAAGTTAATATATCGGAGCGATAGAATAGGACATGATCAGTGGTGGAACGACGACGGAGTACGTTTGATAAATCTTGTATTTAATGTGGTTTACAGATCGTGAAAATAAATCATTTAACTTTCTATACATTCTTTTTATCAACCTTTCTCTTTATGGATTTTGTCGTAATTAGTACTTTCCGCAAATACCTTTTAAACGATTCGGGTGACTTTTATTCAATTGGTACGTAACCAAATGAATAAAAGCCACCCAAATCGTACAAGTACCTACCGTATATTTTAATTTGTGACTACTCTGGTAATGGATTACATACATTACTCATGAGCTGCTACCACGTTATCCCATTGATTATACATATTTATTACGTTGAATATCACATTAGGCTTGCAAAATCAAATTACTAAGTATATGCAAATACGATAAGAAGACATGCGTGACGTTGAAATCACAATCACAAACACTAGAGTCACAATCACTAAAAAAATACTTTATTAAAATGGTGCAACTCCTCATAATAGTTTCGACTCAAATATATACTTTGTATCAATGACAGTGTATTAAAAAAGAGGTAGACATGTCATCGCATCAGAGCTAAACTATTTTCGGAGGAGTCTTTTTTCGTGCTTTCCGCTCTTCTCTTGGATACGAAACGACATTATTTATATTTTCCTTTTTTGCTGCGTGTAGCATATTCTTAGTTTTCCTTGCTTCATTCTTTCTTCTGTTTACTAGTAAGTGACAGTTCATCATTATCATCAAATTTAAGAGCTAGGCTCTTGTCGGTGGAGTTTTTTCCATTCCTCTCTGCTTTCCGCCCTTCTCTTAACCTCCTGATACGACCCGACATTTATCTTTTCTTTTATTTGCTGCATGTAGCTTATTCTTGGTCTTCCTCGCTTCCTTTTTCCTTCTATTCTTCCTTCTATTATCGTTTTAATAAAATTTTCGTGTCGAATCAGGTGGCCTAACATTCGTCCCCTCCTACACTCTATTGTTTCCATCAATCTCTTTTTTTCCCTAACCATAGACAAAACTTCTTCATTTGTTTTCTTCTCCGTCCAACTTATACGCTCCATTCTCCTCCAGCACCACATCTCGAAGGCTTCCAGTCTCTCTCTGTCCCTCTTTGTCAATGTCCACGCTTCATATCCATAGAGTGCTATACTCCAAATGTACACTTTAACAAGTTTTTTGCGAACTTTGCTTGATATTCTGGCCTTGAGCAGGTGCTTTTTTGCATTATAAGCTTGTCTCGCCATCGCTATCCTTGCTTTTATATCTGGTGTACATCTGGAGTCACTAGTTATCAAGCTTCCTAGATATTTGAAGGTTTTAACCTGTTCTATTTTTGTGTTATTTATTGAGATAGGGCTATATTTTTCCTTTTCAGAAGCAATTAGTGTAATTTAGAACAGGCAAAATACCTCAAGATTTTAATTTAAGCAAGACTGTAACACTACCGAAAAAAGCAAACACACTCAAATGCAAAGAACATAGAACACTAAGTATTATTTCACAGGCAAGTAAAATTTTAATAAAAATAATTCAGAACAGAATAAGACCGTTAACTGAGTGCTTTTTGGGACCTGATCAATATGGGTTTCGGCAAGAGAAGGGAACCAGAGAAGCGATTCTAGCTTTGAGATTGGTAATAGACAGGAGACTGGATTTTGACATGGACACACATATAGCTTTTATCGACTTAGAAAAGGCGTTCGATAAGGTCAATTAGAAAATAATTATGGAAGTACTCAAAGAAGCTGGATTGGATTATAGAGACAGAAGGATTATTTATGAATTATATAAAAACCAAGAAACGGTAATAGAAGTAGGAGAGGAAAACGGAAAGGCAAAAATAAGACAGGGAGTTAGGCAGGGATGTCCACTTTCACCGCTAATTTTTAATTTATTCATAGAATGTGCGATACGCAGAATAACGGAATCAAAAAAGGGGGGCGTCGAAATTAATGGGGACGTATTTAAATTCATTCGTTTTGCTGACGATATTGCAGCCATTGCAGAAAACAGATTGGAGTTGAAAGAACTGGTTACAGAAATGGACACTATTTTTAAAGTATTATCTTCCAAACTATGATACTTACTAGAGTCATGTAAGGCTAAGCTATCTCTAGTGTCAGTCTGGCGTGGCATTTTTGGACAAAACGTGACATTATTATCTAAACGAAAAGACTTTTTTAGGGTTTATCTGAAAGGTCTATGGCTATACCGACCCTGTCACCCTGTATATTACTATAAAATGACGCCATTTAATTTGTAGCTCTACCAGGCCTGTGTTACTCCCCGCGTAGGTAGCAAAAACGTACAAACGCGCGGCGGCCCACCGGTGTGGGCTAATTAACTTGGGTGCCGCGAGCGAGCTGCGACACGCTTCGCGCGTTTTATACACCGGCGGCACGCGGCACTACGTTGCTGGCTGGACGAGCATGATAGAAGGCGAAGTAGCTTCTTGTAGCAGTCAACCCTATCGCGCCGCATGATAGTAGGTACGTCACTGAATAGGTTTAGTGTATTATGAATCATATCGCATGATAGTAGGTACGTCACTCAATAGGTTTAGTGTATTATGAATCATATTCCAGAGTCATAAGAATGAAATTATCTTACGATGTATTTCTGTAGACCAAACGAAAATGTGCTTGACTCTGAGGCGAACTAAATCACACCATATAGTTGACGACATTAGTTAGTTATTCCTTTGAATTTAATTGCAAAGTCAAACCTCTTTACGTTGTACTAGTACTTATTCTGTGGCTCTACTTACGAAACTTCGGAACTCAGGTGAACAACTTGACATCAATTTCAAAGTGCAGTGTCCGACACTGACAGTGTAATACGCGATGTACCGAACTTGCCCACCAAGTCGAACTTAATTAGTTCGGTGCACTTCCCGGTCGATACGAATTCGACTAACTGGGCTAATGAGTGGAAGTTGTATGTAATTTTGGTCGGGAGTGTACATACGAACATGTATTCTTGAATAGTAGTTGGAAAAACCCGGCAAAGAGACTTTTCCGCTGATCGCCAAGTAGCGATGGGCGATTATTATTAAATTAATCTAATTATTCGAATGGTCTCTGTAATCGAATGTATTCGATAAGCAACCGCAGTCATTCGATTATTAGGCGCAGGCCGTACTACGTCGATTAATCATTCGGTCGCTGCCTGTCCTGTGCGCACAGTCGCGGCAATTCGATCAAATGCATCGAAGGGCCCAGTATAGATTATGATTCGATTGTCGATTATAATTCGTTTTTTTTCGAATTACTAAATCGACATTCGATAGTTCGAATGGTCGATTACCTATCGCTATCTCATAGCCGAAAGAAAGGATTGCGATTTTAGCATACCATGCTATCTATACTTACTTATATTTGTAAGTATTGCCACTGTGGGCCATTTATATATTTTTTGAAATTGTGCTTTACTAAGCTTACTCGTGGCCTTAAGCAGTTGTATATATTTTTCGTAATTAACATTTATTACAGGAATAAACCGATTCGATAATAGTAAAGTAGGAAACATATACATACGATTACGGACAGTGTATTTATTTAATACGGAACCCTAAAAAAGAGGTAGACCTGTCACATCGTACTGGCGATTTGAGTTTGATTTAATTTGAGGCAAACAATTTCCGCGCGCTTATGACCCATCTACCACTTTTTAAATGCACTATCATTGCATACGATTAATATTGCTTTTTAGTGACGAGCATTGACTTTACATATAAAAAAAGTGGGGTTAGATAAGTGAAATATCTAGTAATATACACCGTCTCCTTCTTACTACAAGGTCTCATCCGCACCTCACTAAGCTGGTATAAGTGATGTGAGTGAACAGCCGTTTAGCTTTATAGCGTACTTAAGTTACGTATAATGGCTTAGTACTATCTGTGGAGGAGTCTCACTGCAAGGCAAAAGTGATCAACTAAATAGAAGTATTCTGAATTATCTTCTTAGCTTTAACCCACATTGTCCCGAAGCTCCCTGCGAGTGCGAGAGAAATAAATGAATGAATGAATGTAGGTACATTCATAAAATAAAATTTATAGGTGCTTCATAGGAACCATCCTAGGCGCAAATTTCTTGTGAAGACGTAACCAGAATGAAATATGACAGCGGTCACCCATCCAATCCTAACCACACCGTTATTGCTTGCTTTAGTCAGATAAACACTGCCCAGACGCTACATACACTACGCACTGCACATTCAATACTAAACCCAAAGTAATCTTGTTTAAGAATCATTCTCGCATTTTAGGTTTAGATTAGACTATGCAGTTTTCAGACAACAGTAATTACAAGCAAACAAGGCAGTTCCACAAGACACGACCAACTCTCAATATTAATGCACAATGGCCAAGTCCCTACATCGTGTGTTGATGTCGCAGTTAGTATGCGGAAACTGACATTTCGCGAAATGTCTGGGGATAAGTTTGTTAAAAGAAAACTAGCGTCGTGAGGTATTAAATGAAAGCAGATTCTTTTGAACTACGAGTATTTGGGGATTTTTTTTATTTTGTGTTTGTGCCTTAGAATTGAGTAAGTGAATTTTCTGTTCTCCTTTATCGATAGAATACTCATTATTCGTTTATTAAGTTACGTTAAATTGCTTTTAAAAGCATAGGTATAATCCAACATAAAATTCATTATCACAAAGGTCGTGAATTTGATACAAATAGTAAGTACCAGTGATATCTATAAAAAATCACACCTAGTTTACAAATGACATTAAAACAGTCCTAAGCTTTTAATCTTATAATTCTATAAGATGCTGTTATTTGATTCAGTTTATCATAAAGAAAAACTAAATATGATTTGTTGTACAGCCATTGTGATAATACTTATACGTTTAACTGCAATTTATTGAGTGATAATGCAATTTATTCTGCGTAATACTCGTATGAAAAAATTACATAGCGTTAAAGACAGGACAAACACCCATCTATGCACAAAAGCCAAGTTTCTCATATGCGTTGATGTCGCAGTGAGTTAGCGGGATTTGACACTTAACAAAGTGTTGTGGCCGTAAGCTCCATCGTAAACAAGGATAGCTCTAAAGCTACGAGGAAAATACATAGAGTTTTGACAAACTACGTTAAACTTTGTCAGTGTTCAAGTTTTATGTGCACGGAAAGATTTTAACGTAATTTATTAAATTGTAGTGTCTAAATTAAAGGTTGAAGATGCGCAGTGACATATTGTTACTTAATATGCGTTTTCATATCAATACATTTTTTTTTTGTAGAAGTAGTTGTACTGCCATGGATTTGATATGCGTATTAAGTGCAGTTGTTACCTGTGTAGTTGTACCTTACGAATTGCGTATTTTAATGACAAAGCTAACTAAAAAAACAAAATATATTTCTACACATTTACTTTAGATATAAAAACTAAACAACCAGCCCAATGTTTGGCAAAACATATGTGTACCAGACATCTGTAACGTAGTCCCTTTTGACAAAGTGCCCACGACATAGGTATTTGTCACAGGTTTACGTGCTTACTTCGTTCTGCGACAATATTAAATGCCGCATCGTGTTTCTATAGCTACGCCACAGACGCTCTGACATTATAATATTAAAAATTTACTCTGTTTTTCAGGCCTAATCCAAATTTTAAGATACATGAGATGTTCGATAAAGTAATTATGTTACTATCGCGAGAAAACTTAAAAAGGGGTGAAATGGGAGATGAAAGTCTAGAGAGATTTTTTTGTTTTTCAAGTCTCTTACCATCTTTCTTGGTGTAGTAAAATTTACTATTTCATTACACAGCAAATTGGTAATACCGTCCAGTTTTCATGTTGGAATTCCTTTTCCGTAGCAGTAACCAAATTGACACTTCAAACGTAGTTGAAAAATGGCAGTAAGTTCTTTTAAGGTGGACCCAAATATAGTTTTATCTTAGGTATTCTATACCGTAATCATCATCTTCACCATCACCATCCCATAAATAAATATGTGTTCGCGCATAGGGCGAGCAAATAAAAAGAGTAGATTGAATGATTTGAATTTGATTGCAGATTTACTCGGATTTAAGAAATGCAAACGTACAGACAAAGTTGTGCTTAGATCAAAAAATGGGTGATAGTTTTTTTACAAAAAAAGGAATACAGATTAAACAACGTCAAAAATAGTGATGTGCGGAAGGCACGTGACTCAAAAACAGCATAGATTAAAAAATGTTCAAGAACCGATAAAAAAGTAATGTAGTGGCGTAGACAATATGTAAAGTAAAAAAAAGGCCTTACCTCAACTATTAGGAGGTACGAGCCATACTTCACCACGCGGGCTCAGTGCGGATTGGCGGAGGGCGTCTGTAAGTGAGCAAGTGACCAACCTTACTGTCAGTTATCAAGCCGCCCTAGAGCCTCTGATTAGGCTTGTAGTGTAGAGTAGTTGGTATTTACAGAAGGTACATTTAAAACAGGGCCTGATCGAAACCTAAGTAGGTTAGTGTTTAATGAGATTTTTGATAACAGATCACGGGCTATATAGACCTAGACCTTTCAGATAAACCCTAAAAATGTCTTTTCGTTTAGATAATAATGACACTTTTTGTCCAAAAATGCCTCGCCAGACTGACACTAGAGATAGCTTAGCCTTAAACCTTTTTAAAATACCACTTTCTTGTATAAGAAAAATATAAAAAAGTGGCATTACCTAAGTTATCTCTAGTCTCAGTATGGCACGCTCTTTACGGGACATCTTGTATAACTAATTTTAAAGGCACTAACTGTTACCTACTAGTAAACAGAAGAAAGAATGAAGCAAGGAAAACTAAGAATATGCTATACGCAGCAAAAAAAGGAAAATATAAATAATGTTGTTTCGTATCCAAGAGTAGAGCGAAAAGCACGAAAAGATTGTAGAGACTCCTCCGACAATAGTTTAGCTCTGATGAGATGACATGTCTACCTCTTTTTACCCGACTGCGGAAGGAGGGTTATGTTTTTCGAGAGTATGTATTTATGTATAATTGTTTAACACGCCCTACAGCCCAAACGGCTAGACAGTTTTTGACATATGAGGTTTCGTTGAATTTGTCAAAATTGTGAAAATGACATAGGCTATATAAATTTAAAAAATGGCACCCGCATTGAACCCTCTCTTTCTATTTCCACTATGCCACTTTTCATAACTGCAACCAGCCTTAATGAATATTGGCTAGGTGGACGCTCTGCGTTCAGACCGAAATCGCTGAACACAACACTATTCCTAATTTAATAAATTCAGAAGACGGTGCAATAAGCTGCTTCGCTATTGAGAAACTCTTAACGAAGAAAGGTGACGATGGTTCTTATGCTATAGCGGGAGCGATTATACAAGCGTTCAATTTTACTACCCATAACGTTGCGGTGGATTTGTTTTATGGTATTCGCCCGTCCTACTGGATGTGTGAAGTCATTGTTTATTAATTATAACTGGACATTTAATAAGAACATTTACAACTCTCGTTGATTAATTTAGGTGTTTTTGCAGTGTGAATATATCTAATTGTATTTTTCTTAGTATAACAAACTCTAGTTTTTGTATACGATAAAATCGGTTTAGTCCTAACATAGTCAGATTTTTTCATTTTCTATTTTACTGTGTGAAATACTATTTTTGGTCAAGCTAGCGAAATCAGGGAGACACCAGGGTCTCCTTCTGACCACAAAAGCTGTGAAGTGTTCGAAAGGTCGGGTTAAAAATAAAATGCAAATAAATCGCGAAGTAATCCGTAAAATTGTGTTTTAATAAGTTCAACAATTCGCGTAAACGTAAGAAACAAATAAGCTAGCAAAAGGTTAATAACAGTGGATGTTTCCAGGATAGAGATCCTGTAAAAAACATCCACTGTCATTAACCGAGGTCAATGACGTCCTTAATATAAAATTAATAGTTCAAAAATGCCTTAAATCGCTCCCGCTCTCTCCTGTGTAACAGCAGCTTTGTTGGCGACTTCAATAATTCAGCAGAGGCAAGCAACCGTGAAAGGATTCCTTTATGCACCCGAGTGCTAATATTTTACCAGAGGCGCCCAAATGAAACTGAGAACAATTTTACAAGCAATTTGAAGTTTTCTTCAGGAAGTTTCAGACGTTTAAATTTTTAAGTATCTGCTTTGATGCGTTGAGTGTTCAGATCCTTTCAGTTGATAAAATGCACCTATCTTGGAGCGTAGGGAAATAATGTGAAAGGAATGTTGTACACAGTGCCGCACGTTAAACTACCAAACTTCAACCTTGCGACCGCCTCTATTCCCTTCGTAATAAAAACTTTTTACGTAGTTCAAATAGGTAACCTTGATCATCTATGAATATATAATTATACTAATATACCTCAACTATGAATCTTGGTTTTTCAAAACTCAAGCTATTTCATCAGTGAGAACAAGTTCAGAGTTCATTATTCTTTCTATCATCTCCCGGGATAATTTTCATCAGTGCATCCACTCTGATAAGACTTAACGTGTATCTTAACAAAAGATGTTAAATACACTGTAAAAAACTATTTAGTTAGACTGTCAAACCTATCACATGCTAAACCCTAAAAAAATATAATATCATCATCATCCAATTTTAGATCTTAGCTCTTGACGATGGAATCTTTTCCATCTTTCTCTGCTTTCTTTACCTCCTGATACGACACGACGATTATACTTTCCTGTATCTTCTGCATGTCGCTTATTATTAATTAATAGCCGATGACCGCGACTTCATCCAAGCTAATGAATTTCCCATACAAGCTTCCACCTACATTTCCTCCTAAGAGATTCAATTTTCAAAAATCCTGAAATACGTCATTAATAATTTATAACCAAACTAGTGGTTCCCCGCGACTTCGCTCCCAAGAGTTGGATTTTCCATATAAACTTTCATCCCCCATTTCAACCCTTTAATGTTTTTTTATCGCGACAAAATGTAGGGTCTTTCTAGGGTCTAGAACTGTCTCCACACCAAATTTCATCTCAATCGGTTCAGTGGTTTAAGCATCAAGAGGTAACAGACCGACAGACAGACAGACACACTTTCGCATTTATAATATTAGTATGGATAGCTAAATACCAACTATTATCGATTTAGTTCTAAAACTGACGGTGCGTCATTCAAACTAGCCCCCCCCCCCCCTTTTTACCTCTTTAGGGCATGAAGTTCTAAATATCTTATTGCACCCTTAGACCTCATAAGGAACTTGTGTGCCAAATTTAAGTCTCTAGACCCAGCGGTTTGGGCTGTGCGTTGATATGTCAGTAAGTTAATCAGTCAGTCTGACAGTTTTCCTAATCCTAAGTAATATAAATCAATTTCACAGTTTTCTAGAAACTCAAGAGTACAACGTTCTGTTTACTTACCATATTAAAGTATATTCTATTCAATCATACCTATCTACTCGTAGCTATTAATATGTGTGTGGAAACGTCTTCACACAACATATTACTCGCTCCACGCGGGGTATTCGGTAAATAAACATATTTACTGTAAGTGGCAATGCGGTCGTTGGATTTGCTAGTGTAAGTCATAAACTTAGAGATACAACAAGCAAACATAGTTATTGAAAAAACAAAACACCTGACTGAGGTAAAATTAACTCTATTAAATAATAATATCTACATAATATAAAAACTAACAACTAACTAAATGAAATATATACGCAATAACAAAAAAGAACAAGATAAATTTATAAAACAAAAAAAACATCACCCCCAGCGCTGCCATATGGGATGGTACCCAATATGCTGGCAGTGTTGCCCCTCTGGATAGCTAGACTAATCCGCTGTCCGAGGTAGCTGCCAGCCCTTTGGTCACCAGTTGACTCGGTCAACCTTTGGCGGAGATCCTTAAAAATGGAACGCGCGGAAGGGCCCCAAGTACCCATGGCCTCGACGCCAAAAGGCACAAATATGGTATTAATATTTGTAATACATATAAATATATATACTGATATTTTTGAAATGATCTTATCACTGGCATTCATTTGATTCCCATATTGCTATGGTAAGAAAAAAATCAACGCCCTCTCCCCTCTTTGTTTCCATTTACGAGCGCCATTTTTTAAAATGTTTATAGCTTATGTCACTACCATAATTTTGACAAATTCAACATCACCTCATAATTACGTCAATAACTGTCCAGCCGTTTGGGCTGTAGGGCGTGCCAAACCATTATGCATACATACATACTCTCGAAAAACATAACCCTCCTTCCCCAGTCGGGTAAAAAGCTTGCTTAAGTAATGATTAGTATCATTAAGAGCATATTCTTTGTTTCCTTACCATGCATGGTCAATGCAGTATGTCTTCTTCTTCCTTAGAATCCTGACACTCGGCATAGCATCTATCCCTTTTTAACCGTGTCTTACACAATCGGTCTATCTCTTCTTTAGTCATCCATTACCTAATAGTACATGTACAGAAGATTATTGACTTACGGTGCTATGTTAGTCGCTGAGAATTGGTCTAATATAACGCCAGAGTCGACACAAAAAGAAGATGTACAGAAGGATCACGTTGCACCATTGTTCATTGCATTAAATAGCGACTCTTGCTGCGACACAATAAAGTGCGTTTCAGGTTGCACATCGCCAATTACCATACGTTTATTTACCTACTTATGTGCCTCTCCTTTTGTCGCATAACCTTATCTCACCTGACTTCGTAGGGTTGGAGGGGGCGACTTAAAATGCCGCACGTGAACACAGACGTGAGTTAGAATTGATCGTCCAAATAACGTATGAAGGCAGCCCTACTGAATTTGATCGACTGATCGAATCCGCACGTGTACTTGTACCTTCGTACCTAAACTGAGTAGTAAGCCACATAACGGATTACAACCTAAAAACCTTGAACGTCAGAGTAAACAGGCTTCTTTTGGCTGAGCTCGCTCCACCGTCGACTCTGTCTGCGCCACGTCTGGCTTAGTCTAGAGTCAAGAGCAAACCCGTTTCGAATAAAAAAAGATCTTTATTTATTTATTCAAAAGGTACACCAATAGTATACATATACATACTTAATAATACAACAATTTGTGGTTTCTGTCCTTATATGTATACCTATTATAGGTGTACACAACACTAATTAAAAAGAAACTAACAACAATAAATAGTGAGCTACTAGAACATCAAAATACAAAAAGGTAAAAGCAAAATAAACCAGATCACCTAGCCCTAATATTTATTATTCATTGCTTGTAAGCTCTGCTAGGCTTTTTTTAAATTTATAGATAGATCTGATAGATGTCATTACGAGAAAGCAGAGTAACTTGTCACCTGCTCTATCTTATTTTTTCAGCACAAAAGGCTACTGCCTAACTCAAACGGTCCGTAAATCAAAAGGGGGGATCCAAAGATAACTTCATTGTTTTTCCTGTTCCCAGCCCTACAGGATTACCTCAGGATCCGTTCAATTTGAAATCATTATTCACGGTAATCTCATGACTTACACCATACATTTGTGGGGCTTTCTCAAGGCACGCATCCTGAATGTTTAATTTTATTGAATTCCAATCTATATTCTTTGTAGAGTGTGCAACCATCTGGGTTAGAACGGCTGGTTTATTTTTACGCCTGTTTTTCAGGATGATGGATAAGGTTGTCCTGATATGACAATCACTGTTCCTATCAACAATTCTTGCATCATGTTCTATTACGGAATTCTTTCGTGTCAGATCAGTATTGTGTGTTATTTTTATCTTTGCAAGTTTTTTATCACTACCACCACCAACCAGATGTCACGGCCGATCAATTTTTGTGCGTAAACATTGACTTGAAAGTATTGTGTGTGTGTAAGTGTTGTGAATACCAAGACATCTTACTTTTTAACGAAATTCCTAAGCGTGACCTTTAAAAACGGCATAATACCTATTGTTGAGCACTGATGGTTTAATCAACCTTTTTTCAGTTATTTATGTTTTTTTACGGTTGTATTTTTAGATAGATTTTGTTTTATGATTTGATTGATGTTGTCAGGAAAGGGGATTAAAGTTATTTTAAGATTAGCTCGATTTTCTATTTAGTAAACAACACCAGGATATCCCAAATGATTAGGTTCACAATACCTATTGCTTTTAATATTTTATTTTATTATTTTGACTGCCTCGTTGGTCTAGTGGTCAGCACGCTGGGTACTATCCACGAGGTCCCGGGTGCGAATTCCGGTCGGGCCGAAAGTGTTGGGTTTTTCTGTCTTTAAATAATTGACACAGCTCTGGAGTCAGGAAGTTGGTGGAGTTAACACCCCGGAAAGCACGTTAAGCCGTTGATCCTACGCCTGATCTCTCTACGGTCATGTCGGACTGCCGTCTCACCAAATTATGAGAGTAAAGGAACAGAGAGTGCACCTGTGTATTGCGCACGTACTTGTGCACTATAATATGTCTTGCGCAGTTGGCTAATCTCTGTTGAGATAGGCCGCCGTAGTCGAAATTCGGCTAGGAGGACCTATTGAAGATAAAGGTCACATCCTTGCCTACAATCTGATCCGGACCGTCGCTATTGAAAATGGTTACTACAGGACAGTTTTCGGCCTGCAAGCATACCGCATATTTTCAAAACTATCGTGATCGCGATTGCAATTCTAAATCAATGACATATGGAATGACATTTTTTCAGTTTGTTAGCTATCTTTGCTTACCTGACATTAGTTAACAAGCTTTTATTGATTTTTAAAGTAAGCCATCCAAAAATATTCGCTCTATTCATACCTGCGAAACAAAAATAAGGTAACATGACAATAAGATTAAAAACCATATTAACATCAACAGACTTAAGACCAATGACATTCATAAGTACTTTAACTGTACTTAAACGACACATACATATCAGTCTATTGCAGTCCACTGCTGGATATAGGCCTCTCCGAGACGGCGCCAACTTTCACGGGCCTCCGCTTCTCGCATCCACCACCGGCCACCTTCCTCAGGTCATCGGTCCAACTAGCAGGGGGGCGTCCAACACTACGTTTCCCGAGACGTGGTCTCATAATAAAGGCAATAAATGCTCAAAGAATCTATTTGCGTTTGTGCCTTCATATACCCAACCATTGAAATAAATAATTTAAACACGTCGTCGTCGTCATTCATTCGTGATGTTCATAAAAATTCAATTTTAAGAAGAAATTGCCAAAAGCTTTTCATAGTACAGATTCATTACGTAATCATTAAACATTCGCAAATTGGTCGCTTTGAGGCACACTGTTGAGAGCACACTCAATTTGATTGCATCAACCTCCCCTTTGGTAATCGCGGGAGGCATTAAGTATTGACAGCAACTAGCTGCTTTGTTGATTGCCCATGATGGCTTTCATTTCATGCTATCCTTCGGAAGAGCAGCCTTGATGCTAAGCCGTGTCTGTAGGAGTTCTAATGGCATTGCGCGTTGTAGCTAAACGTATGGAATGTCCTACATGAAGCAGTGGGTGCGGCTGTATATTTTGTCCAATTTTCTTATATTGGTTGACACTTGTCGCTAAGCCTCTGACAAGGCCTTAAGGCGACTTGATAACATCTGACAGTAAGGTTGGTCACTTGCCTTATACTTAGACACTAGGCACCCCACCAATGCGCATTGAGCCCGCGTGGTGGACTGTGGCTCATACTTCCTCATAGTTGAGGTAAGGCCTATATCCTAACTAATATTATAAATGCGAAAGTAACTCTGCCAGTGTGTTACGCAATCACGCCAAACTAAACTAATGAAAAAACTAATAAACCTTTTCATATAAAAGGTACAAACCCTGCACAGTCAGTCAACGTAGTACAGTTTGAGACTCTGCGAAGGACATAGGGTACTTTTTGTCGCTATGTAAAAACATCAAGGGGGGGGAGGTGAAATGGAGGATGAAAGTTTGTATGCAAAATCCGCCTTTGGTTCCGGGCGATGTCGCGGGGTACTGCTAATATGCTGTACCTTCACTCTCGTAGTTCGGTGAGATGGCAATCCGATATGGCCGGTGTCTTTGCTAGTTTTAACAATGAAGACATATCATTTATTGCTTATAATAACAAACAAACGTTGTCCGTGTATAATAATCACGACCCCTAGTCATAAGGTGTAAAAAAAGAAAAAAAAAACAACAAGCTTACTCGATTAAGAGTCGATTTTACCAACGTCAAATAAGGAATATTCGTCAAATAGAATACAAAATAACCTAATCCTAATTTGAAAACGTCACCTATTAGTCGGAAATCATTGAAGTAAATGTCATTTTAAAATCGGTCGTTTTATACTTATTCAGTCGGATAAGTCTTGCCTGACGTTAGTAAAATCGACTCTCAATCTGTTTTAATTTTCATCATGATTTGTAATATGGACCCTGCGTTCCATTAATTTGTACGATTTAAAATTCACGGGTGCCTGTTAAGCCCATGGACTTCGGATCCCATTCAATTTAATTTGGATCCAATGTTCTGTCATGATTTCTGTGTTGCGTTACTCGACAAGGTACATACAGGGTGTCCCGGAATGGGCGATGTTCTGTCATGATTTCTATGTCTTTTTCCTGACAAAGTAAGTAATGTATATATACAGCGTGACCCAGAATGAGCGAATCAAATTGTTTTGAGAACTATCTTGGTCTATAATTAATTATACTACCTAAAGAGCTGGGAATATCAGTTTATTATATCATTAAAATTTAATTTGAAAATAAAGTAAAATTACCAATTTTTATTCAGAATTTAACTTGAATTTTAAATTGTGTCACTTTGGTAATTTTACTTTATTTTCAATTTAAATTGATACTGTGTGTGGTGTGCAATAAAAAGTATCTATCTATCTATTGATTTCCGCTATCGATTGCTTTCGTTAGTTTTCTATATAATACTTTTAAATTAGTAATTATCGTATATTTATTAATTTATATATATTATATATTAGTGATCTCGAAAACGGCTCTAAAGATTTCTAAGGTTATTTTTATGTTTGGGAAAATGTGTGTATTCAAGTTTTGATGCGATTGTTCGACGCATAATATGGTCGCTGATTTCATACCGGTAAGCATGAGCGTCGTAGTGGAGTGCATAAGACGTAGGACTGAAGAGATATAGAAGACGTGGGTTAATGGGCGATTTTTTTTTTAATAAGACAGGAAAAATAAATAATTTTTTAATAAATAGTACTTATTTCGTTTAATTTAGTAGAACGTTTTTTCAAAGTCAATATTTTGCGCTGTTATCTGTTATATTTCAAATTAGCTAGGATCTTTGAAAGATCTCTACACTACGGGCACGCTGCCGACTCTTCACAGTTTGAAGAGGAACCTCGAGTTCACTCCAAGTTTCGGCTCCGGCTAGTTGAGGAAGTTGTTTGGAGAAACGTTAGAACTAGCGGAGTAACCTCGTAAAATGTCAGAAGCAAACTACGTATAATAAAGTTTTTTTAGTGTATTATTTAAGAGTCAATCCTCTTGTCGGTGGAATTCCTCCCATCTTTCCCTATCCTCTGCCAGGCCTGTGTAACTCCCCGCGTAGGTAGCAAATACGTACCTACGAGCGGCGACCCCCTGTAAGGGGCTAAACAAGTTAAATGTCGCTAGCCGACAGCGACACGCTCGCGCGTTTTATTCACCGGCGGTGCGTGGCACTAGGTTGCTGGCAGGACGAGCATGAATAAAGTCCTAGAAAGATGCGCTAGATGGTGTAAGTAGCTTCTTGTAGCAGTCCACCCTATCGCGTTGCGTGATAGTACGTAACTAAATAGGTTTAATATATTATGAATCATATTCTTGAGTTATAAGAATGAAATTATCTTGCAATGTATTTCTGTAGGTGTCTACACGAAAATGTGCTTGAGTCTGAGGCGAACTAAATTACACCATATCATTGACAACATTAAGTAGACATTTCTTTGAATTTCAATGCAAAGTCAAACTTCTGTACGGAGTCCTAGTACTTATTCTGTGCCTCTGCCATTCTCTTGACTTTCAGATACGACACAAATCTTGGAGTTTATGATGAGGAACAATAGATAAAGAAGTTCGTATAATAAAACGTACAGAAAATAAAATTGCACTGATGTCATTTTCAAGAATAATAAAATGGCTGGGAGTGCTATGTAAAATGATGTTTTTTGTAAAAACAAAGGATTAATTACAAACATTAAAAAATATATGATGTATCGGGTTTATTATGATATCTAATAACGTTGTTATTTACTACCCACAAATTCGTATCGGCCTTTGTTTAAAAAAATTAAAATTTATGTAGCTTTTAGATACAAATATAATACGTTCAAACTAAACAAGTTATTGTACGTCAACCATAGGCAAAACGTGAAAATGATTTCATAATGAAGTTTTAAAGGATTTTGACATTCGGGCCGCACTCAGTGTAACCAAACTCGAATCTTTCGTTTAAACTAAGCATATTACTATTACCTAATCACAACTTACAAAATCGGCTTTGCCCAACTAAAAACTGAAAAGCGCACTCGCTAAACTGCGCTTAATCCCTTAATTGATCCCCGAATTAAGGCGTAATCCGGTAATTCCCAGAGCTCCACACGCTTGGCCCTAGATGTTGGCGCCATGTTGGCTGTTTGATGTTGGATATAAAGGTTGGGGCACACTGAAAGTCTGTCTTATGGTAAAGGCATAGCGCCGGCTTTGTGTAGTGGTTCGCACTCCGGACTACAAAACCAGCGGTTGCGGTTTCAAATCCTGCAAGGGGCATTGTTTATGTGATGACCAGGTGGCAGGCAGGCAGGTCCAAATCTAAGTAAATCCTTATAATTATTTTTATAACTTAAGCTTATTTTTAAGTAATAAAAATAATTATAAGTTAAGCTGATTTCATCTTAACTGATGGTCAAATATTTGTAAAAATATTTCCATCGGATACATGCGGGTACATTCCTCAAGTATTGATGAAATCGAACGCCGGCTCACTGGCGTAGCAAGCACTTACAAAAATTCGTCGGCTGACTGACATCCTCCGTAGCTCAGTTGGTAAGAGCACTCGCCCGGATAGCAAAGGGACGTGGGTTCGAGTCCCACCGGATGACACAATCGATTAATTTTTGTGAGAAAAATTAATTTCAATTTCGTAAAACTTGCAAAATAATTGCTTAAGTTATAAAAATAATTAGAAGTTAAGCTAATTTCATCTTAACTGATGGTCAAATATTTGTAAAAATATTTCCATCGGATACATGCGGGTACATTCCCCAAGTATTAATGAAATCGAACGCCGGCTCACTGGCGTAGCAAGCACTTATAAAAATTCGTCGGCTGACTGACGTCCTCCGTAGCTCAGTTGGTAAAAGCACTCGCCCGGATAGTGAAAGGACGTGGGTTCGAGTCCCATCGGATGACACAGTTGATTAATTTTTGTGAGCGAAATTAATTTCAACTAAGTAAATCCGTTATTCTAGGCCCCATAATGCTACCTTAGTTTGGGGCTAGGTAATTGATGTGATTGTTGTGCTAAAATTTTTGCTAAACTTCGCAAAGAGAGTAAAAACAAGATCAAACGTTTAAAATAGCGGCCGTTCCATATTTGAAAGAGAAAAAATCAGTTTATTTATAACTTTCCATTAAAATAATATTTTGGAAAGTTTCGAAACTTTGCCATAAGTTACCTTAAAACGGTAATTTTCAACTCTATTTCCGAGGCACGAGGTGGAAACGCATTTACGCGCGATACCCCCCCCCTGGGGAAGACCAGCACCAACTCCATGACTCCGGAGCTGTGACTAAGTACTTTTAACAAAAAACCCAGTAACTTTAGTTCGAACCCAGGACCTCTTGTAACCATACTGGGTGGTGAAGGATCTACCACCTAGTGGTCCAACCCAGCCACTGCATCACAAACTCCAGTTTGTGATGGCGTCTGAACGAACCTCTCAGCGGTGGTAGGCTCCGTTAGGTGCCGCCTGGTAGTCACCACCCTCCCACCGGAGCCCGGCGCTAAGCAGCTTCCTAGTATCCGTCTGTGAGTGGGAGTGTCAGAACCTTCTGGATGAGCTTGGTCCACCGTCGGCTCTGTGTACCTTACGTCTGGCTGCAAGAGCAAACCCATTTCAATTTTTTTTTAAATACTCAAGCGTTAAACTCAACTAGTCAGTGTGTCCTTAGCACAACGGTTTGATGTCAGCCCTAATGGGTTTCTGTCGATGCGCCCTAACCGCGAGCGGAAATTAAACGGAACTATGAGAGTAGTTGTTTGCATCCTGTTTGGATCTTGCCAGTTTTGACAAAAATCTGAGTGTGTGGTGCAAGCGGTTTCCCTCAAGTTTGTTTATGAGTTCATAATTTGATTTGAATGATTTTCTACTTACTTACATTAGAATAAGTTACCTATGTTACCAACACTTGTGTTTGGATTATTAAGGTCTGAAATAAATGCGCGAGGCCTTTGTCCAGCAGTGTGTGAACTGATGTTATACTTTAATCTGGACTATGTGACCTATTTGAACTGTGACAGGTGCATCAAGCCAAACATAGACAAGTATTCTTATCCGAAATCCTAGACCAGATCAGCTGCAAACAGGCATCATGCGAAAATCAAGTTTTCATATTTCGAAGTTGGTTCAATTCATGTTCATGAATAGGCCCACACTGTCTTTCAAATTCGCCTAAGAAACATGAAGGGAAATATAATTTTGGACACATTTGACGTTTGATGTTTGTAATTTGACTAGGTTTTTAGTTACGGGAAAAAATTCTCCGGTGATACAACATTATGACCCGTATTTAAAACAGGCCATCCTATAAGCTGACCAGTTCGCGAATAAGGCCGTAATGGCAGGGCAATCAGCCAATCGATTTCTGTGCGGAAATGAATTCTCGGTGCAGTTACCCACGCTCAATTATCTTAATGGTCTCTGCGAGTGTGTGATGGTATTTTTGTAAACAGATGAGTGAATTGGAAAAGAACAAACGAGTATTTTTCTTACTACCTTAGCAACAGTAATTATTATTTTTGACTGTGGGTGTGAGGTGTTTGTGGCGCAGTGGCGGCAGCGCTTTGGTAGTGATACCAAAGTCAAGCAACCCACGGCTCGGTCATGATTAGATGGGTGACCATTCCGACCATTTGAGTGACGTCCATGACAAGCATATCCGTGCTTCGGAAGGCACGTTAAGCAGTTATGGGCTAATATCTGTTGGTAGAAGTCGTTTAGCCTAGTCAGAGGACCCTAGGGCGGCTTGATAACATCTGTACCATTACCATGAGTTTACGGTGGTTTTACTCGCTAGCGAAGACGTAAAAAAAGTGTATAGAAAATTTTAGTTCTACAAGTAACCGCTAGAGGCGCTGTGCAATTTTCCATACACTTTTTTACGTCGTCGCTAGCGAGTAACACCGCCGTAAACTCATGGTAACGTTACTGACAGGTTTGTCACTTGCCTTACACACCCCTCCACCAATCCGCGTGGTGGAGTATATGGCTCGTACCTCCTCATAGTTGAGGTGAGGCCTTTTCCCAGCAGTGGAATCTATATAAGCTGACTTTACTATTTTGACTGCTGTGTTGGTATACCTATAGTCCAAGTTCCTACGCGACCGACCTCACCTGCGCCCCGCAAGATGTGCGGGGGTTGAGGAAGTGCCAATCGCACGGGACTAAAAAAAAGTACTTACTGTCAGATGTTATCAAGCCACGCTAGGGCCCTCAGACTAGACTAAACGACTACTACCAACAGATATTAGCCGGGACCAACTGCTTAACGTGCCTTCCGAAGCACGGAGATGCTTGTCATGGACGTCACTTTAATGGTCGGAATGGTCACCCATCCAATCACGACCGCGCCGTGGGTTGCTTAACTTTTGGTATCACTACCGAAACGCTGCCGCCACTGCGCCACAAGCACCGCACGCGACTGTTATAAGAAATCACCACGTGTACCTGCTGACTTCTAGCATACTTCGCCGCCCGCACGTCTGGCACTCGCCAGAAGGATCGGGCAAGAACTTGTCGGACTATAGTGATCTTGCCCGCACGCTGGTGGGTTAATCCCGCTATGCACCAGTGGGTTAATCCCGCTATGTTTTTCTTAGTAAAAGTGTAGTTATTTTTTTACTATTTAGTTTACTTTACTGAAGGCAGTTTTATTCGTTTGTAAAAAAAATATAGGTAACGTTAGTTTTAGTGTTCAGAAAAAAGTCAGACTCAAACCTCCCTACCGTAATAGATGAATGCAATTTATTTATTGTGACCCTAGCCTACTCAAAGGTCGGTTTGTAAGTTACTCCTATCGTATAGTTATTATTATTATTAGGAGCCTGTCGTGTCCCACTGCAGGGCAAACCTTTCTCCTGTAACGTAAAGTAAGTAAGACTATTCTTATACTCGTAGTTTAATTTCCGTTAGTTAGTGATAAGTAGCATATAAAATAGAGCCAATTTACTTTGACCTTTTTATTAATAATACAGTAATTCAACAAAATTTCGACAAACTATCTGTGGTGAAAGTATCCACGAACTACTTAGCGTTAAGGTCAGCACCATCAAATTTTGACTCCTGAATGTAAACGCTTAAATACCTAAATGAATGCTGTAGCATATATGGTATACATGCCTATAAAATCTGAAGGATTCTCTCGATTTCTCCAGTTTTGCGTCACCAGATCGTAACTTGGAGACAGTAGGATTACCTTGCGAGTTTGAAAATCAGTCTTAAGTAATTAAGCATATCAGTTGCTGCCAGACCTTCAATTTGTATGCGTCAGTAGAAAATGCTCATCACACTGAACAATGTTCCCTAAGGCGCTCTATTTATATCTCTTATAGTTGAGCCGAGCTGCTAGGGCTCTTTATTAGTTGCTCCAGATCTTCAGTTTGTGTACGTCAGTAGAAAATGCTCATCACGCTGAATAACTTTTCTTAAGGAGCTGCTTTTATATCTCTCTTAGTTTAAGTGTACTGCTAAGGTTCCACGTCAGGTACTCCGATCTTCAAAATAAGTTATAGCCTAGTATTTGCTCAATAGCTACACAATAAAAAAGTTTCATTCAAATCCGTTAAGTAGTTTCGGAGATTAGTGTGTACAAACAGACAAAAAAATTAAAAGTTGTAGATTCCTATTTTGTTACTATTTTAACATCACCTACAATTAGTTTTTGGTAAAAATACTCAATGTACAGACACATCGGTTTTACAGTTTTATTATATGTATAATGTTTCAGTCTTATTGATAACAAATAATATATAAATAATTGTTCGAATGTTTGAGTTATTGATTACACAAATAAAATACAAATAATTATCTGTTTAATAAATAAAACTAATGAAAATTACTTAATATTCACTAACTAAAATAAATAAAAAGTAAACTTAAGGCTCAGCTTGATTTTTATGAGCACAACAAAGTTACTTTCGTTTAAACATTTAATTTTAAATAATATAATGATTGTTTACTATTTAAATGATTAAATAAAATATAATCCTGTAACACTTTTCTTCATCACTGCCCGCAAAGGTACCTGTCCAAAAGGGGGCCTTTTGGACAGGTACCTTATAGGTTCTTATCTCGGGTCGGATCAGATATTTTTCTGGGCTTTTCTGGGAATTACATAGAAACAGCTCGGAGTCAGGAAGTTGATGGTGGTAACACCCCAGTGCCTCGGAAACCACGTTGGCCCCGCGCCTGATTTTTATCCTTAGCACATCGAGCGCCATGGTGGTCACCGGTGACCCTCAAACAATATAATTCTATTGTGTCTAGTTCCGTGGCAGTCAAAGACAAGTCAATTCATCAAGTTTTCTTCCGGTCATGCCGGATTGCCGTCTCACGGAACTTACATACGAGAAGATAGGCTGCTAAAATCGTAGCATTATTAAACCAAAACTAGATTTTCTATGCTTTTCTTAGCTATGCAGTAGCTGTTTTAAGTACGAAGGGCTCTATTCTCTCTAATTTCTCGATATCACTATTAAGTTCGTTGACGTTTTTCCTCTGTAAATTTTTTAGCGCGAGAATGAGATGGAAATACGATTTTTCATTTATGTATTTAAAAGTGTAATTTGACTGTGTTTTAGGTACAGAGCTCAGAGTTTATATTTTTTTTAGCAAAACTTCATTTGCTTTTAGACTAAAATTTTTATAATTGTCATTTACTTTCAATTTTTATGGCGGAGCATAGGAAAATTAAGCCAATTTTTAAATAAGATATGTTGATTGTATGAAATAAATTGAATTGTTTGTTTTCTTTTACAGGTACATAATACAGCCAGCTTATGAAGGTCTTGGTGTAAGTTTGTTAATACTACGATTATTTACATATGCGACAGATGCAAACATGTGATTCTTTTAAAAGACATCGAGTTCAGAAAACTTTGATTATTAATACGCAGACAGAACACATTGATATAACCACACCTAGTTTTCCATTATAAGTAATTATGGCGATCTTTATATTATAATTTTATGTTTATTATTGTAACTTAGGAGATCCGCAAAAATTGCCACAGGCTCGGCGCTAAAGCTAAATGTTTTAGAATAATAGAATTGCCATATTGTTTGTATAACATTGTATTTTGCTCGGTGAAGTGTCCTAAGCGCTAAATGTGACAAATGATACACAATATTTTTACAATTTTTGTTAATTTTTTTTCGGTTATTTGGGATTTATGGGATTTGGTGGATCTGTTTTTATCCGTTTTTTCTTAATTGTGTCTTAATTGAAGAAACTCCTAATCCTGGCGATATGGTAAAGACACTCCACTTTATCCACGTGTCAAATTCCATAACTAACCTATTAAATAGTGTAAAATTACACAACATTTCACTTTTCCTAACCCACTTGCAACGCCATGTGGTTCTTAACCACTTAAAACAGATCTTTGACTAACCTATCGCCTTTATATCTATGAGTCTAAAGTTCATTTTACGCAGATCAATTCTTACCTTACTGGAACTATAAATTGAAAATGTGTTCTAAGGTTAACGTAGCAGGGCTTATTGCAGGTTGCAGTGATATGACATAAAATTTTAATACTCATCTTTATACGGTGTGTGGTTTGAGTGTTATTACGTTGGAGTACGTTGACTTCGAGTAAGTTCATGATAACTTTGAGTTTTTAAGTCTTTTTATTACAGTAGTAACTCCTTTGTGATTTCCGTTTAAAATATTGCAAGAAAATGTGTATAGTTTCGCCACCTCCATCTTTTGTCTATTCACGATTGAACTTGGAGAGCAAAATAATACTAAAAAGCTTTAATTTAACGTGAATATCTATTACTAAACAAGCTGACAAAACGATAAATATTAATCTTTCATTTGAGACGAAAATTGGGCGATTAGGGTGATTCTTAGAAAAGAACTTTTGACCAATGGGTCACTGTCTTAGATCTTACCCGTTAAATCTTCTAGACATATAAAGAACAAAACAGTTTTGCAATTTAAGAAAAAATACAATTCATATGTCAATGCTTTGCAATTGCAATCGGTATAGGAATGGCTTACAATTAGGCCTAGGCCAGCGGAACTGCAGTCTACAAAAAAAAACAGAATAGCAACAATATTAAATCATAAAAATATATCTGTTTTCCAGAAAATGGTGGAATCCTACGTAATAATTTAACATGATAACATTGTGCTAACACACATACGATATTCAGACCAGTTTTTCTCACGCTACCTACCAGTCATTTGATCTCCAATACCATATGGTATATGCCACTGCATCTCAAGTTTGCATTAAAATGATGTTGTTTTATTTACTTAAAACACAGAACAGAAGATTGTTTTGACTGTTTAATGATTGTTTTATGAAGAGCAGTGTTTAAAAACGATGATTTAATATTGATTAAAAAATATTGCACCTGTCAACGTGACATATCATGCTACCGCAACGACCGTTTTTGTGTACAAATTAAACAAATAGCCGACCTTATTCTAAAAGCATTTTCTACCAGTCTAAATCTTATCTATATCTTATGCTATCTTAGTCTTTCAGCCCTTGACAGTTATGTTGTCACGGTATACATCAGTAACTGTTTACTTAATCAAAATTGTAGAGAGAAATCAGTAACTAGGACACGCTTAGTTTACCTACCTAATAATTTTAATCAAAATTCAATGGTTTCAATCCAAGGTTCAACCCTTATAGACCACTAGCTGTTGCCCGCGACTTCGCCCGCGTAAACTACTATTTCTGTATCCTACAGGAACTGTGTTTTTTTCGGGATAAAAAGTAGCCTATATGTTATTCCAGACTATAATCTATCCTGAATTTCATCCATATCCGTTTAGTAGTTTTTGCGTGAAGAAGTAACAAACATACACCCTCACAAACTTTCGCATATATAATATTAGTGGGATTAGTGGGATGAATGAATATTTTGTCTTAACCCTTTTTAAATTAATAATACTTACTCCAAGTTTGAAAACCAGTGTTCGTCGGTATTCTACATCGGTGCACAATTTCGCGTGTAATTAATTGGTATCAGTACCAAATTGCATGAAATAATTGCACAAAATAAGCAATAATAATCTAGAAGCGGATCATTTCGGTAATAACCGAAATACTCAGTTAGTTTATTTAATAAATTATCGAAAATGGCGGTTTATAATTTTGTTTATGGCTAATTTGCGTAATTATAGAAATAATTAAAATAACAAAAAAAAATATTTACTATCAGAATCAGTATAAATAGACTGTTTAATGGGATAATTTTGATTAAAACATACGCAATATCCACTCTTAACAAACTAGTCATATATCAAATCATCATATATCATAATCATCATCATATCAGTATATTGCAGTCCACTGCTGGTCATAGGCCTCTCCAAGACGGCGCCAACTTTCACGGTCTTCCGCTTCTCGCATCCAGCCACCACCGGCCACCTTCCTCAGGTCGTCGGTCCACCTAGCAGGGTGGCGTCCAACACTACGTTTCCCGAGACGTGGTCTCCATTCGAGAACCTTCTTACTCCAACGCCCGTCGGTTCTGCGACAGACATGACCAGCCCACTGCCACTTTAGCTTACTGCACCTCTGAACGATATCTATGACTTTCGTCTTTTGGCGGATGATCTCGTTCCGGATTCTATCCCTTAGCGAGACTTAAATAAAGATGGGGAAATATAGTGCTGAACGATATGAGGCAGTGTAGAGTTATAATTGACGATATCGAGCAAAATGAAAGATATAAATATAAAGAAGGATAAGCGTGGAGTCAGCCTACTTTGATTGTCTAAGTCCCGAGTTCTCTAATGTTCAACAGTCGTTCAACATGGATTTACGGTTTTATTGACACATTCCCTCACAAAATGTGTCTATAATTCTAAACCGACTGGTTAAAAATTAAACATGTAATAGTGAACTCGACCCTTAGTGTCTCATCGTGGTGGCACTGTGTGGGATTTAAGGTCACGAAGAGAGAGATAATTATAACTAAACTAGATAGTCAGAAAGCAACAACTATTACAATGAAAGTAATCGAGTTAGGCAATACGCCTACCCGCCTAAATGTTGTCTAAAGTTGTTTTTTTTTTGAATAAAACACAACTTTACGAATTACTTCGCGATTTATTTACATTTTAAAACCTGACGTTTCGAACGCTTTACAGCGTTCGTGGTCTGGGAGACGAACCACGAAATGTAAATAAATCGCGAAGTGATCCGTAAAATTGTGTTTTAATGAATTCAACAATTCGCGTAAACGTAAGAAACAAATATGTTTTTAATTTTAATTTCAATGTAAGTTCCATGCAAAAAAGTACTGCTTTTTGATTACTAAAACCGAAAAGCACATAAAATAATTTGTAACAATTCTTTTACAAGTTATAATAACTAATTACTAAAGCTATGTAGCTAACACACAAGACTTGATTTTTTTTCTAATTTCAATGTAAGTTCCATGTATAAAAGTACTACTATTTGATTACTAAAACCGAAAAGCACATAAAATAATTTGCACCAATTCTTTTACAAGTTATAATAACTAATTACTAAAGCTATGTAGCTAGCGCACAAAACTAACATTATCCGCTGCAAACATAAAGTCACTTAAGCTGCATCTCAAGCAATCTAGGCGATTTCCTGCAGGAAGTTTGTTCAGACAGGTGCTGACCGTAGCTAACGACCGCACTTGGAGTTTAGCTAAACGGGACACAGTATAAGTGAGTGCAGTAGGTCCAGTGCTTGACACGTTGACTGCCCACCAGCACACTTATTCACAAACGTCAGAAACTACAGATTTCGAATCCGAGAGGCAGGTTTCTGAAAACGTCAAAAAATGCGATTCTCACAAATGACATGAGCTTTCGAAAACTCCGTTCGGAAAGAATGTTTGACATTCGAATTTGGAAAAAATCCCACACGGAAACACACTTTCCGAGTCTTTGTAAATGAGGGTGCAGATAACACCATCGGCCATACACCTATGAGCTATGAGCATCATGTATAAAACAACTTTGACGGTCTTTGTGGCCGAGTGGTTCGAACCACGGTTTTCAAGGTGTCGCCATCTCTGAGGTCCCGGGTTCGATCCCCAGTCTCGGGCCTGGGTGTTGTAATACCACCGTTGTTTTATACATTTTTTTAACAAATTTAATGAGCATTTAAATGCAAATTAAATAATTATTATCATAATCAGCCGCGGGTCGTTCACTGTCGAACATAGGCCTCCGTTATCGATTTTTAAACTGTAACCGGTTGTAAGTGGCATAGTTACAGTCGGCAGCATGTCTGGTTACTCACTTGAAATGCAAAAACAGTCATTATTACGTAGAAAATAGCGAGGTATGGGATAGTCTGATGTGCGACCGCGTGTACATTTAGAGTAATTCTGCAATTTTAAAAAGTTGTCTAAACTAATGTAACGTATAGCACACGAGTACTAATTGTAGATAGCTTGACGAAATTATGGTCATTCTCTTAGGTAAAAAAGTTTTTAAACAAAGACCACAGAAAAGTGCACAGTAGAACATCGACATCGTGGGTAGGCAAATTACAGTTAAATATGCCACAGAAATTCCCAAAGCCACAGCATAAAAATTGAGCTTCACATTCCACTAGTGACACTCATCGTCAGAAAGACGACGACTCTTCGTTAAGAAAGACGACGACTCTTCGTTAAGAAAGACGAACGATAAGTACACAATGGGTCTACTGGACCTGCTTACCCTATATCAGGCTGATGTCTTCGCCTGTTTGCTCTAATTCTATGCAGTGTGTCTTTGTCTTACAAATCTTGTGCTAACACTCAGCAAAGAGCTACATTCGTAGTTCGTAGCACTGACGGTAATCGTAGCAGAAGCACGACAACTACGACAAGTGTTTGCGCTTACGGGTGCCGTAGCTAAGTGCTACGCGTAGTTCGTAGCGTAATGAGACCTTAGTATACTATTGTGTAACTCTGAAGTGTGTTGGACCAACACAAATGTTCGTGTAAGAGCTTTCAAATGCAACTGTTGTATTTGAAATATCACTTTGTTTATGTGCCCAATATTATTACAAGTATATGACGCAAATGATATCTCATCGGTTCACAGAAGGGTTCATATTATGCCTACGATTGGTGTGGTAAAAATATGAAGATTTCGGCTTTAAATCGATACCGTATAATTGAATTAATTTTGTCAGTGACAGGCATTTGCATAATCCATTAGTAAACGTTCGATATTTATATGACTTAAAACTCCTAAACATACTCGTAGTCATCGCGCATACAACCAAAACTAAATTCGTAAAAAAGCGTTACTTTTGCCTTTACTACAATATTTTCGTAAGCCTTAGTCAATTTTTCCACTATTAAGCTCGGCTGATACAAATGGCAGTATGTTTTTTAACAAATCTACGCTGTGAGAAAAAATGGCTTGGTGTTAACATAAAAAACATAACAGTGTCTGTCAAATCGGCAAAATGGACTAGACGACCTTGCGAAGGTCGTAGGATCTAGCTGCTGGATGCAAGGTACATAAAACCGGTAACATTAGTAAATCAATGAGGGAGGCATAGACCCCCACGTCCTACGGCTGATCATGATTCTTACGTCCATTATAGAATATGAAAGGTATCATAAAACAAAATTTCTCAAATAAATGCAACCTCTGGGTACTTATATTTCTTATAGGTACGCAACTTTTGTAAGGGACCTACATCAATATGTGATATTTTGAAATACCACAATTAAGTCTAATTAGCAATGTGTCGTATAAATAATAACAAATATATGCAACAAACACACCAATTACCTAGCCCCAAACTAAGCGTGAGCTTGCGTTATGGCGAATAGGATAACGGATAGACAATAGACATATACGTTTATACATCCATGACACACAAACATTTGCCCCTTGCGGGGTTCGAACCCGCAACCTCTGGTTTTGTAGTCCGGAGCGCGTACCACTACACCAAGACGGTCGTCGTATATCTATCCATACTAATATTATAAATGCGAAAGTGTGTCTATCTGTCTGTTACCCCTTGACGCTTAAACCACCGAACCGATTGAGATAAAATTTGGTATGGTGTTAGGCGAGACCCTAGAAAGGACATAGGCTGCATTTTGTCGCGACATAAAAAAAGAGGATGAAAGTTTATATGGAAAATCCAACTCTTGCGGGCGAACTCGCGGGGAACCACTAGTTTTGTAATATTTTTAACGATGCTTTAACAAAAAGTCAAATATTTTCCAAAAACACAGAGTGCATAACAACACGAAATTAAATCGTGCTCAACCACGTGTAGCTTAGTTTAAAAAAATACGAGTAATAATTTGGCCTTGAGGTCAATGCCTCAACGTGTGCCACGGTTCACATAAATCGTTATATTTACTTACGTTGTTATTAAAACAAACTTGCTAGATGACACTACATACTTTTATTTACCTTTTTATCAAATTCGTTGTAGGATTCACTCACCTAGCGTTTTGTTTTTTACCATTAGATCTTACATTGTGGGTCTCGTATAAAGAATTGACTTTTATTTATTTATTTAAGCTTTATTGCAAATCTGAAACAAACAAAAGAAGGACTTATTGCCAAGTGGCATTCTCTTCCAGTCTTACTTTTGAGCTAAGCAATATTGAAAAGTTTTCCCCCATTTAATTTTTTCAGTCATAATTTTATAATTTAATGGAGTGTTTTTAGTAATCAAAACTAGTTTGTATGTTTGCTTTTATGATTTAGGCAGTTTCTTTGCTAATTTGTGTTTAAAAAAAATATTTTTTTTTCAACTGAAATACCAAGGACCCATCCTCACAGCCGCATTATCGCTTTGCATCAGATGAGTTTACGGTCAAATGTCTGCCTATTTTTATATTAGTCCGTCCGCTTATCTGAGACCTCGCCTGTGGGGTACAGGAGTGCGGAAGTAAACGAGAAAAGGGATTAGATTTGGTGATTTGAATTTTGAAAAGCGATGTTCTCAATTCAAATCCAATTAATTTACAAGCGCCCGCCGCCCGCACCGCTCCGGGCCCCCGTTTGTCGCACTCCGCGCAACTGTACCACAGAATACTAGTACTTCGTACAGAAGTATGACTTAGCAATTGTATTCAAAGAAATGTCTACTCAATATCGTCAATAACAATATGGCGTAATTTAGTTCGCCTCAGAGTCAAGCACATTTTCGTGTAGACACCTACAAAAATCCATTGCAAGAAAATTTTATACTTATTGCTCTGGAATATGATTCATAATACACTTAACCTATTGACGTAATATCACGCGACGCGATATGGTTGACTGCTACGAGAAGCTTCTAACGCCATCTAGCGCCTCTTTCTAGTACTTCATTCATTCTCGTCCAGCCAGCAACGTAGCCGCGCGGCCGCCGGTGAATAAAACGCGCGAGCGTGTCGCTGGCCGGTAGCGACACGCAACTTGTTTTAGCCCCTAAGTAGGGGCGCCGCGCGTAGGTACGTTTTTGCTACTTACGCGGGGAGATACACAGGCCTGACTGTACCAAGAAGGTGACGTCGCATATAAGCGGTCGGTTTAGTTCCTTTTGCTTAAAAAAACAACACTACAAGAAAGGTGCTTGAGGCGCAGTGGTGGAAGCGCTTTGGTAGTGATACCAAAGTTAAGCAACCCACGGCGCGGTCGTGATTGGATGAGTGACCATTCCGATCATTTAAGTGACGTCCATGACAAGCATCTCCGTGCTTCGGAAGGCACGTTAAGCAGTTGGTCTCGGCTAATATCTGTGGTATTAGTCGTTAAGCCTAGTCAGAGGCCCTACGGCGGCTTGATAACTTCCGACAGTAAGGTTTGTCACTTGCCTTACATACACCCCTCCACCAATCCGCACTGAGCCCGCGTGGTGGAGTATGGCTCGTAGCTCCTCATAGTTGAGGTGAGGCCTTTTCCCAGCAGTGGGATCTAATAGGCTGACTTTCTACAAGAATAACTGTGCGGTCGCCATATCCATATTGTTTACCACTAGCAGCTATTTTGCGTCATGTCATGTCATACAATTCGCCACGGCATACAAGTATAGTTCAACCACCTCATGTGACTAAAACAACATTAATTAACCCATTATTCCTACCATTAGCACGTTGACCCGGCGTCAGACGTCAAAGTTTGACCTTGGCTAGGCCATCCACTTCTATACAATAGTAGGGATCCGTATTCACTATTCAGAAACCCTATATTTAATAAGTCAATTTTTTCATTGATTTCATCATTCATTCATTCATTTTTGTGTTTGTTACGCTGAGGGCCTTTTTTACCACGAAAGTTCTGTTAGCTTATTTAATATGAAAAATATGTCTGTTTATCTTTCAAGTAGGTAAGCTACTCAGAAAGTGACTCAGAGGTGGTGAAATAGACCTTTTAAGGCCTAAGATTTTTGCCTCTATGATAAAATAATTTATTTCTTCAAAATGCACCTCATTATTTGTTATTTTGTATTCTTCATTATTAAGATGGTGTTACAGTAATATCGTAAAGATTTTGACTCACTGACTTGTACAGTCAATGCCATTTTTTTGTAAGTCAGCAATCATATGGATAGTAGGTAGGCTATTTAGACGAATATTAGATCTCCTGATCTAGGTACTGACTGGTACTATACTGATCAAATAATTTATAATCGCTATAAAAGGCAATATCAAAAAAATTGTGTTAGAATCTACCAAACTCAACCACACCCATTTTTCGACTTACTCTTGACCAGTTTTTCTACTTCACGCTTACGTACAATTTAAACAAATTCGCAAAAAACTAAAAGCCACGCAATTTTCTCGCTCATAAAGTTCAATTTTCTATAAAACCTTTTCCCGCAAACTCAAAGATAATTCGGTTTCTGAAGTAATGGCTGTAGCAAAGGTTATTGTCGCGAAAAATAAGTTAATTACGGTTACAAAAAAGAGCAAAAAGTATTAAATCTTTTTACGTACCATTTTTGTTGCTAATGTACAGAATTTTCTCTATCGATGTGGCAAGAAAAATGATGTTTTACTTACTTCAACTTCACGTCGCGTTAAATCAGTTTAGCTTTTCTTATCGTCTTATCAAGTTATGTTTTTTATTTTGCACATTGCTTAGACAGACAGACCGTCTGTGAGCATGAAAGGTTATAATAAATAAACTAATAAAAAATATTGGACAACATCACATAGGTACATTTGTGATGTAAATATTTAAGTGCCAAATAAATATTTCTTCATTTCATTTCATTTTCATGTAGACGTTTGCTCTAATCTTGCATTTACAGAGTTATTTAAAAAATATGAATAACCTCTTAAGGGCTGATTCTAGTCCTTAAAGCGATTATTTTTAATGTGCCCAACATCAAAATCACGAAAAAAATTGCTTCCCCATACTAAATCGCTAGCAATCACGATATTTGTGTAAAAAAAATGCTTTTTAGGGTTCCGTAGTCCGACAAGGAACCCTTATAAGATCGTTCAGTCCGTCTGCTGTGACAGACTGTATTGAAACGTAGACACGTTTATGGACTGATTTGCATGTAACTTAGTTCGAGGATACTTCACATATAGATCACATTTTTAAAAATACAAAAAATTAAAATTACCCCTTTTTAAGGGTACCTCCCCATACATGTAAAGGGGGGGGGGTGAGTTATTTTTTGAGTGCACTCCCTTGTGTGGGGTATCGTTAAAAAGGACTATGAAAATAAGGTAGGGTTTCCATACAACACTTTTTTATCAGCTTTACCATTTGCGAGATATAGCCCGCCAAAGTCGTTTACACGGTGTCCCCCCCCCTGTAATTTCTAAAGTCTTGGACCTATAAACTTCAAATCACTCACGTAAAGAAACAGGCGCGGAAACTCTTATTTAAAATTATTTTGGGTATTCTGTGATGAATACTTTTTAAACTATAAATAAAATAAAAAAATATTTTTTTTTCCAAAAGAACAGTGTAAACTTAAAAAGTTTTTTTTGCCTATACTGTCTATAATGTAAGTTAATGGTACGGAACCCTTTGTGCTCGAGTCCGACTCGCACTTGGCCGGTTTTTATTTATATGTTGTTCCCGTAAACAAAACTGTTCTATTTTAGCACAAGAATTGGCCCTTGAGGTGATTAATGTTTTTTAAATAACCCTGTACATATTTTTGTCATAAACACCTTTTAACTATTTGTCTATCTAATTAAAATGTCTATATCGTGGTGGAGAGTAATTTACCAGCAATTTTGGTTCAGCTAAAGCCAAAAGGGTTCTCTTTACTCATAAAAGACATAAGAAAAACAGCACCCATACAAACTCCTATCTTGTTACCTAACACATTTACAAATGGCACCGAAAGGTGATAATTATCCCTGTCAGACTGCACACCCGACGTAATGGATGTAGGGAGTCGGGATGCCGACGACAGAACCTCAAGCTGAACACTGTGGTATCTTATGCAGTTGTAATAGGGTCCATTTTGGATTAAACACATGTAGCCTGAAGTCCTGGACACTGTACAAACGCGACTGTGTTATTTATTTCGAGAACGTTCTGCCCATCGAACAATGGCGATGGGAAAAACTATTATAAGCTTGGGGAAAAAGGGGTGGGGTGCAAGTTAAAAGAGATAGAGTGTGAAAGCATGAGACGACAAGCTATTGCAAATAGTTGACTTATTTTCTAACGAACAACAGTTTGCTGGCGACGTATGTAACTGCAGATGTTAGGTCTCTTCCTTGAGAACCAAAGTCGACCTATCAGTGTTAATGAAGACATTGCATTGCGCTGAAATGACGCCTTATTTTAATGCCAGTTTAACTTATGATAGCGTTAATTGAAAAATATTATCTTCTTTCATATATTGTAATATTTGCTGTGTTTGATTTTTAATAAGTGTATCCTATCATGTCTTATATGGATACCTTCATAGTTTGAATTACTTCGACCAGATCTCAGTTACTGGCAGAACTAAACTATTGCATACGACAAATGTGCAAATTATATTTTTAGACATTTGACTTTTCATGTCAAGAGGCAAATTATTTCAATTCGCACATAAAAGTGTGCAGCTACTTGCTTTTAAAGTCTTTATAGGCAATACTTTAATATTGGTACGTAATGATTACCAAAATTTACCCATAAACAGCCCAAATGCTTTAATTTGTGATAAATATAATATGCTTCCTTTTTATAGTTGAGGTGAGGCCTTTGCCCAGCCACTACTGGGCAGAATCTAACTGGATCAATATAGGCTAACTTTACTTTAAATATAATAATTTATTCCAAAAATTAACCTCGTGCTTTCGCAAGATTAAATTTTAACAAGTAAAAATCAAAATGTTTGACAAAATAACATGTCCTAAAAATTACTTCTGAACAAACCACTTTCGGCTTTTTCAGTTAAAAATATACACCCAGTGTTTTCGCTCATGACTTGTACCACACAACTGACACGCGAGAAAAATAAGTCTCCTGGTACCCGGGGGTGTTATCTCATCTCATAGTAAGGTTGCCTCTTTTGATTTGTTGCTGAGTTACGGCCGTCCGCGATGACAGTCGTCATTAATAATAAGTGGAAAGTTACCGGCACAATACTAGAGAATTCCGGAAAAGCGAACAAAGCGTTTTTAGTTCGAATAGACCAGATGCAGTGTTGAGATGATTACTAGCAGATCGATCGATGGACAGTTTGATATAGGTTTAAGGATATACAACGTTATACATAGATATAGGAGTGCCTCGTTGGTCTAGTGGTCAGCGCGCTGGGTAGTATCCACAAAGTCCCGGGTTTGAATTCCGGGTCGGGCCAAAATTGTTCGATTTTTTCTGTCTTAAAATATCTTAGACACAGCTCCAGAGTCAGAAAGTTGTGTGATCTATTCTATTGTAACCCTCATGCCAGACTTTCGGAGCAGTTATTTAATGTTTTTCCACCTGAAAATCGTACCCAACCTCTGAGCATTGGTTTAGACCATTGAGACGCGACTGTGTCAATGGTAATTCACAATTAGATTTTCGTTACTCTTTTTCATCTTTGGTTTAGCAAACATTTCCCCTATAAAAAAATCTACGTGCGGAAAAAATGCTTCCCAGAATTTCATTATCAGCCAAATGGCCCAGTAAATATTAATCGCTCGTTATCTTAATCGATGCGTTACTCGATAGATTCTCGATCCATTATCGCAACGGTAACGATTCGCTTTCGGCACCTATCTGCGTGTCAGGTTGGGATTATGCGTTAATAGATTTTTAGGTTTACTTTTCTGGATGACTTCTTTGTGTTATCCGAACCTTACAAAATATGCTTAATAGTTATCGACTCTAAAATTTAATTAGAATATCTTTTGTTACTTTCGAAGGAATTACATGACAACACTTAGTAAAACCTTATTTTGTTATATTTAAATTTTAGCTATCTATAGTTTTGCAATAAACCTTTCGATACGGTATTTGTTTTCATACAACTTACTTACATACAACATACACACTTTACAACACTGCTTTTATGTTGTGCCCCCTAATTTAGTATTGTAACTGTCATACACAGAGTCACAGTAGGTAATTCATTGCTCAACCTCCCTTAGATCAATAAATTTTTAAGTACTTGTATTTTTGAATTAGGTACTATAGCACCTTAACACTATAAATTACAGTTTCCAAACGGCTCGACCATTAGTTTAACAACGAGAACGCTTTATACTCCCGTGCGACGTAGTGCAGGGCGAGTATCGATAGTTTGAATATATCGATAGTACACAAATAAGTAAATCCTTGTTGCACGAGCTGACAACAATGTGTGTATTTATAAGTAATCTTATATTTATTTACGATATGCTTCATAACATCGCACGGTAACCCTGTCATTCATGCCAAATGTAAAGTAGAAAAGTGTTTAAAACAAAAATAGCACCAATACAAGCCATTGTCGATATTGATCTTGAGGCATATGTCAAAGAAAAACGTCAAACTAAAATTATACAACAAACAGTATAGTGACCGTCACATATAATATTTGTAGGGGTTTCAGGTTTCCCGAGTAAGGGATAAGTTTAAGAAGCCGCCAATCGTTAACAGTACGTAGTTCGCGCGTTGTTCATGTGATCTAAATAATCTTAGTACTTAAGATATTGTTTTCATCAAGTCCTACATATTTGGAGAATTAAGTGTAATTGACGACCGTCTTGGTGTTCGCGCACCGGACTACTAAACCAGGCGGTTGCGGGTTCGAATCCCACAAGGGGCAAATGTTTGTGTGATGAGCACGAGCATTTGTACCTAAGTCATGGATGATTATATGTATTTAAGTATTTCTATCCGTTATCCTAGTCACCATAGCACAAGCTCACGTTTAGTTTGGAGCTAGGTAATTGGTGTGTTTGTTAAAAACAATTTAATTTATTTATTTAATTGAATATTCTACATATTCACATTATTTTAAACAGGTCTTAAAGACTATCGATATTTCGTTCTTGAAACACAGCACTATTCTAACTGAACTTCATTAGTACACTTAATTATCACAGAGTATTCATATTGAGTACAAATTGTTTACTGTTGTAACAAACTACTGGAATGCTAACACGCTTGCTGAAGAACTCTTGAAAATGGATTCGTAGTTAACTGCCAAAAGAAATTAATTAATTTCTTTGAATATTAAATTTCTGATTACTCAAACCAGCACGGAGTAAAATCACTGGCTTTATTTACCTATTACCTAACGCGGCATAATAATAAAAAAACATTTTGCTTTCTCTTTTGCATTTAATTAAAAGTTACATATCTACACTATATTATATTATAAAGAGGAAAGATTTGATTGTTTGTTTGTATTAAATAGGCTCCGAAATCACTGGACCGATTCAATACCGATTTTGGACTAAATCGATATGGGTCGTTCCTGTAGGAGATAGATTGAGACCCTGGGAGACATAGGCAATTTTTTTCTTGAAAAATGATCAGGGGGATGAAAGTTTGTATGGAAAATCCGATTTTTGGCGCGGGCGAGGTCGTGGGGAACTGCTAGTTTAACAAATTCTCGTATAAATTATTTTTACCCGACAGAAGGATATGGTAATGTTTTTCGAGCGTACCTATGTATGTATGTCTATTTATACGGTACGCCCTATAGCCCAAATGGCTGGACGGTTTTGACATATGAGGTGTCGTTGAGTTCGTCAGAATTGTGATCGTGACACAAGCTTTTTTAATTGGCGGCCGCTGGGAGGGAGGGGTTGTCTTTTCTTTCTTTTCATTGCGATATATAGGTATCAAATGAAAGCTAGTGAAAAAACCATTGCAAAAATAAAATAACTTATGCAGTCAGGTTTTTTATTATTATTATGTATTCTTTCAAGGGGTAGTACTATAATTTCGATAGTTGAGACAGGTATAAAAAACATGTATGTGACATTTTTTTATACCCATCTAAACTATATTTTTGCTACCCCCTTTTAATTTGGCTCCACTTCGGAGAACTTCTAATTATTTAGAGCTCGACAAACAGACAAACGTTCCAGAAAGCCCGACTTAATTCCATAATTGTACGACCTGTTGCTATCTAGTTAGCAGGTTAAATATTTAAGTTAGGTCACCTAGATCCGGCGCTTTAACTTAGTAATGAAAATGGTTATAGTTCACGTTTTAGTTTATTTGTTATGTGTGTTTTAACCGGTTTTGCGTTAGCGAGATTTTCTATTTGAGAGCAATTATGAATCTCTTTATTAAAGTTGAAAATCTGTTTGTTACCTCTTCACATCTTTCATATACCACTGAAATTGTAATGAATTTTGTTTTTTTATTCGAAATGGGATTGCTCTTGACCTGTGAAACTATGCAAGAGCAGGCCTGTGTATCACCCCGCGTAGGTAGCAAAAACTTACCTACGCGCGGCGACCCTTACTTAGGGGCTAAAACAAGTTGCGTGTCGCTACCGGCCAGCGACACGCTCGCGCGTTTTATTCACGCGCGGCTACGTTGCTGGCTGGACGAGAATGAATAAAGTACTAGAAAGAGGCGCTAGATGGCGTTAGAAGCTTCTCGTAGCAGTCAACCCTATCGCGTCGCGTGATATTACGTCACTGAATAGGTTTAGTGTATTATGAATCATATTCCAGAGCAATAAGTATGAAATTATCTTGCAATGGATTTTTGTAGGTGTCTACACGAAAATGTGCTCGACTCTGAGGCGAACTAAATTACGCCATATTGTTGACGACATTGAGTAGACATTTCTTTGAATACAATTGCTAAGTCATACTTCTGTACGAAGTACTAGTACTTATTCTGTGGCCAGAGCTTACTAAGACTCAGCGTAGTGTGATAAGAGTTAGTAGTCAGTGTAAGTCTTTCTGTCTCATTTCAGTCTGTGAAAGAGCGAGATGGGGCAAAGACTGTCTTAGTAAAACTGTCTGAATAACGTGTAATTTAATAACCCCCTAAGTGGCGAAGACAGAGTCGACGTTGGAGCGAGCTTACCCAAAAAAGCCACTCTGACTTTGAAGGTTTTTGAGTTGTAATCGGTTGAAAGCAGTACCGCGGGTAAAGAGTTCCACCACAGTGTTATAAAGATAAATGAGACTTTGGAAAAAACATACTAATTTCCAAAAGTTATGTTTACAACTACTTTTACTGCTCGTATGTAACTCGCATTCAAACAACGCATACAAAGCACCAACTAATACCGCGCAAACACCTATTTCATCGCAAAACGAGACACATAACCGCATTCGAAGGGGTCCTACTATAGCATACGGTGTCCGTCTGCTCCAGCTGTGCCTCTTCTTTTTTCTGGTACGAGTGAGAAAGATGGAGATAATAGGTATTGGCTTCTAAAGTAGGGATCCAGGATCTTTTACTCTCGAGTCACGTGCTACTTTGCACATGTTGATACAGTCTGCGAACGGTTGATACCCAGTAGTGTTGGGCTACAGTCGATGGTTGGAGTATCGATGTTTGGTTTGTTATTTGCTTTTTAAAACACTCATAAACTGTCTTTGCCAAATCTAGGAGAAATTAGTATGTATACCTACTGTAGAGAGCTAGTGTTGCCATTATACCTCACTGTAAGCTAGTTCTAATTAGAACTTAATTTTAAAACTAAAAATAATGCATTGAACGAAGATAAGAAATTATTTAAAGACTAGTAAGTATTTATTTTCATAAAACATAATGTCAAAATACATCAAAAACATACCGTCGCTGCACTAAGCTATGCTTTTCTCGCAGGGACTAGGTTGCACTTAAATATTAGAGTATTTACTGCCGTAATCAGACTGATATCAGACTGATAGATAAGTAATCATTTTGTATTCCAGTGAATTAATATCACCAATACATGTTATTTACAGTTAGTAGGTATCCATGCAATGTTGTCATGGTTACTTATTATATTTTCATCTTACTTTTTAAGATAATATTTGTTTCTTACTATAATTTTTAAGATAAAATGATACTTCCTTGAAGGCTTTTTTAATAATTTATAATGTCGGTACTGATACATGTAACTTTTCTGATATACATTCTAGAGAAACTGTCTAATAATCACTCTAAAACTATCGAGAAATAAGCACCTATGGAGCCCCAAAGTTATCGATACCAAGAACAACACTACACACGCGTAATACAGTCCAATGGTTCGATACCAACGTAACGAAGTTTCGCATTAAGGTTATGAGGTGCATAACGACTAAATCCTCCCATTTTAGCAACATTTGGACAACTAGTCGTAGGGTGTCGCTTTATTAGGGATTTTTGTATAAGCGGTCGCAAAATTGCGAGAAAATATTATTTTTAGTATGAAGTTTACTATAAGGTATTTAAGATAGTTACAACTAAAAAGGGGTAAGGCCTGGAAGTAGCTTACTTGAAAGTTAAATTGGCTAATTCCCATACGAAAGTCAAACAATACAATAATACTACACTGGGTCAGTGCGGTCCCAATGCTATCCCTTTATTTAAAGAGATTTCCAAGAGGCTGGTTGACATCAGTGGTGACCCAGAGCTGGCAGCTACCTTATCCTACCTATAAGCATCGCTATCCAGCGCGGTATTGCTGCCACCATCCTGGAAACCTTACCGCAAGGACCTTTTTTTAAAATTTGTATTTCTGATTATATTAAATAATTTATGTTAATTTCAAAAATGAAATAATAAATGAGCTACCGGATATTGACATTTTCATGACTCTGTACGATGCTTCAAAAATAAATTAATTTTGTATTCTACGACCCAAGACACTCTCATTCCATAATTGATTCATTATGACTTCCTTACCTGATTTAATATAATTTGACATACTCTTACTTTGATCAATTAATAACACCTAAATATTATTTGTTTTAATTTGATTTGCTTACAATATTAGTAAAAG
This sequence comes from Pyrausta nigrata, assembly GCA_949316185.1. Classification (NCBI taxonomy): domain Eukaryota; kingdom Metazoa; phylum Arthropoda; class Insecta; order Lepidoptera; family Crambidae; genus Pyrausta; species Pyrausta nigrata. The sequence continues at coordinate 10,264,479 of OX438955.1, read as the reverse complement.
TTACTTCAAAGCTTAGCTTTTAGTTACACTTCGGTAAATGATGTGTATACGTCTGTTATTAAGCACGTTAAGCCGTTGGTCCTGCGCCAGATCTCTCTACGGTCATGTCGGACTGCCGTCTCACCGAATTATGAGAGTGAAGGAACAGAGAGTGCACCTGTGTATTGCGCATACACTTGTGCACTAAACATATACCTAATATGTCCCGCGCAGTTGGCTTATCTCTGTTGAGATAGGCCGCCGTAGTCGAAATTCGGCTAGGAGGACATTTTTATTACGTCAGTTTTAAGCAATCATATTTGTCAATTAGTCTTTTCATGATGTTGTAGTATATGTAAAATGTTATTTGCTGTTGGTGTATGTCCTTTTATAAAAATGAACAATAAATCAAGTACCTAAGCTTTTGAAAAATTTCTCAATAAATAATATAATATTACAAGGTAGAGGTCCTTATTGTTGCTACTTTTATGTGGTAAACACAAAATGTCTAATAATATATCCAAAATCAGATGACGTTTTGGGAAATCGCTAATTATAATCTCAATAAGTAAGTATTTTCATGTGGTTTTTATCAATCAACAGAGTGATCTATGAGAAAGGTTTAGGTGTATATTACTAAAGTTTTGTGTCAATTGCCTGATAAATTAACATAATTGTTGAAGATGTCGGAAAAATCAAATTGAAACTGTTTGAATTAGAACAAGACATTGTATGTAGAGGGCTTTTTATTTTTAACGCCGACATAAAATAACAGTAACTTTCTTTAGGCAACTATCATACACTATTGTTCATGTGTGATTCTTACTCAAGTTATAATTCGTAAATACTCCTGCGAATAGCCACTACTTTGTTGTTGACAAACACAGTCCTTTGAGACTGAACACAATTCGAGTCTGGCCATTCATATGCATAGGTTTTGAAATAGATAACCTTGCCATACAGGCTATTGCGGTTTTGTTCACAATGTCGTATTCTACAAAGATCTTGCGTTATACAATGATATCATGTTCAATCATATTTGAATAAACTTTAATTTAAATATGTATTTACAGTGTGTCTGGTCACTGATGTCCGAGCCTTTATGTGGTGACTAAAAAGCAAAATTGCAACCACTTTCTTAAGGGAATGCCACGCGAAGCAAGTCGAGTAAGTCTAAACGATCTTCAAAGAGAATCGAACTTATTAATATTAGTAACTAGATCCATTTGCTTTAAAGTTTAAGACTTGATGATTTAATTAGAACAATAGTTTTACTCTGCGCAATGCGCGAAACCACCAGACATTTGTGTTAAAAACTGAAAAGTGTTCATATTTTCTTATTTATATTTTATTCGTGTATTTTAAAAGATGGGGACCTGCGGAATATCAATACAATCATTTTCATGTACAAATTATTGTTTCTTGCGTAAAAATTACCAAGCTTTCGAAAAAAAATGCTCTTAGATATCATCAGCTACAAGTCATGTTTATTATATCATAAAGATTTTGTTTAAAATTTCAACAAGACCAAGACCTTGTGCATTGATTAGGCTAACGTAAATAAGTTTTTTTAATGTATTTAACTAATTCAGCTCATCGTACTACTGATTTAGAAATACGTTAATTTTCTCAATTTCGTGCAGGACCGCCTCAATAGGATTAAATTTCTAATCCCAAATTATTTTTTCACCTTTTTATTAATGAGCAAATCGGCTATGTAGATTTGTATGGAAAGGTGACTTTTTGTTCTGTTTTCGTGGTTCATGTTATAGAAAAAAATGTTGCAGGTGAACTCGTCTATCACCTCTTGAATGCTCTGTCATCTTTAACCGCACACACTGTATTTTTAGAGTGTTACACCTCGAGATTCAAACATGATGTACCAATACAATGTTACCTTGATCTCTCTACGGTCATGTCGGACTGCCGTCTCACCGAATTATGAGAGTGAAGGAACAGAGAGTGCACCTGTGTATTGCGCACACACTTGTGCACTATAATATCTCCCGCGCAGTTGGCTAATCTCTGTTGAGACAGGCTGCTGTAGCCGAAATTCGGCTAGGAGAACATCACACTGTTACCTAGTTAATAATAATAAATTGTTTCAACAAACACACCAATTACCTAGCCCCAAACTAAGCGTGAGCTTGTGCTGTGGTGACTAGGATAACGAATAGAAATAAATTGTTGTTTTTAAATTGTTTCAACAAACACACACCAATTACCTAGCCCCAAACTAAGCGTGAGCTTGTGCTATGGCGACTAGAATAACGGATAGAAATACTTAAATACATATAAACATCCATGACTTAGGTACAAATGCTCGTGCTCATCACACAAACATCTGCCCCTTGCGGGATTCGAACCCGCAACCGCCTGGTTTAGAAGTCCGGTGCGCGAACGACTACACCAAGACGGTCGTCGAAATACTTCAATACATATAAACATCCATGACTTAGGTACAAATGCTCGTGCTCATCACACAAACATTTGCCCCTTGCGGGATTCCAACCCGCAACCGCCTGGTTTACTAAGGTAAGTCCGGTGCGCGAACGACTACACTAAGTCGGTCGGTTAGTAGTTAGTGAAATAAATTGATAAAATTACTAAGATTTTCTAAAACAAATGCTTTAAGATCAGAGCAAAGTATGTGATGTTGTCCAATATTTAATTCAATTTTAATATCGCCTTACTTTACTTCCAAAACTATATGGTCATCATCTTAACCAATATTTTTATTACCTCCACTTGAACTGCCTCATCAAGATTCTCCCAAACAGCCAATTCCCGAAACAGATCCTCAATATCCCGAGGATGGTTAAAGAGGAGAAATAAGCTAAAATCTGGCAAATGGTCTGCGGATGCCTTTTATCGCCAGGGGGCGCCTCATTAGTTTTTATTGTCCTCGCCCACCTAATTATGAAGTTGGGCAAGGTCTATGTCTCGCGAGGAAAATATTTTCAGCCAAAGAAACTCTGGTAATGTTCACTAGTAAAGCTCATTTTGAAGTTGGCGTTTCTTTGGTCTATATTTTTTCGCTAACTTGAGGTTTTGTTGGCAATATGACTCTAATTGACAGTACTTTAGCGATATACCTATTTGATAGCCATTGGAAATGAAAATATTATAAACTAGTGGTTTCCCGCGACTTCGCCCGCAAGAGTTGGATTTGCCATATAAACTTTCATCCCCCATTTCACCCTCTTATGTTTTTATATCGCGACAAAATGTAGCCTATGTCGTTTCCAGGGTCTCGAACTGTCTCCATACCGAATTTCATCTCAGTCGGTTCAGTGGTTTAAGCGTCAAGAGGTAACAGACAGACAGACAGACACACTTTCGCATTTATAATATTATAAATAAATAAAATTTAATTAAAATAAATTTTTTCAACAAACACACCAATTACCTAGCACCAAACTAAGCATGAGCTTGTGCTATGGTGACTAGGATAACGGTTAGAAATACTTAAATACATATAAACATCCATGACTTAGAATAATATAAATAATAAATAAATACATAAATAATTTTTTCCACAAACACACGGACACCAATTACCTAGCCCTAAACATAGCGTGAGCTTGTGCTATGGCGACTAGGATAACGGATAGACATACATATATAATATACGTTTATACATCCATGACTTAGGTACAAATGGCTGTGCTCATTACACAAACATTTGCCCCTTGCGGGATTCGTACCCGCAACCTTTGGTTTTGTAGTCCAGAGCGCGGACCACTACACCAAGCAAGACGGTTGTCAAACCGCTGTTACAATTAGGTGGTTATTGCTCATTCACACGGGATCCGTCATTGACGATTCGTCAAAATACACGATACGTCATGACGGATGGACGTTCACATTGCATACGGAATCGTGTTTTTTCACGATTTGTCAAAATATCCTATTTGAATTTGGTCAAAAATCCGTGTATTTTGACGATACGTGATTTTTAACAACACGATACTAAATTTAAGACGTATCGTAATTTTTCACGATTCGTGATCCGGGTGAACATGGACATTCAAAAATCGGTCCACAACTGACTGAGATATGCGGTAACATAGCCACAAAAAAAACATACAGTCGAATTGATAACCTCCTCCTTTTTTGGAGTCGGTTAAAAAGCATTGCCGCCGTCAAAAAAAAGAACGAATCGTGAAAAAAGACGAATCGTTAAAAATCACGAATCGTCCTCGTGTGAACGGGCTCTTAGTTAGAAATCGAGCATTATTATTAGTTTTTTTTAATAGGCATACATTTGACCGCAATCTCGCCTAGTGGTAAGCGACGATGCGGCTGAAGATGGGTCATGTCTGTCTAGAAACAGCCTATTCAGCTATTAGCTCTGTGCTTATTTCTAGATAATTACTTATTTTATTTTATAGTCATTATGAATAGTCGTAAGGTGTCTCAATGTTTACCTTGATGCCATCTGTGACATAGATGGCAAAGTCTTAAAAAGCCATGATTCCCGGCATGCTATAAAATGTCTTACCCCTGAAGGTTTCCTTCAAACCCTGCAATGTTTGTGTCTTTGTTCTTAATGCGAAGGCATTCGACATGCAACTGCTACTGCAACTCGCGTTCTTGACTTGTATTAGATACTATCACGCCATCTTGGGAAACTTCTGCAATTTAAAAAAAATATGTGATTTAAAATTACCATTTGGGTTGTCTACAGTATTTATAATGCGCCGTCTAAAACAGCTATTTGCCGTTTATAACTATTCGATTTCGAAGTGTTTGCTTTGACGACTTTCTGTTGACGTTGTAAATATGCATATTTTTGGCAAATCATTTTAGTATATTTGTTTCTTACGTTTACGCGAATGGTTGAACTTATTAACACACAATTTTACGGATTACTTCGTAAACCTTAAAACCTGACGTTTCGAACACTTGACAGCGTTCGTGGTTACAGTGAGACAGGGAGACAGAGAGTCTCCCTGTGACCACGAACGCTGTAAAGTGTTCGAAACGTCAGGTTTTAAATAAAATGCAAATAAATCGCGAAGTAATCCGTAAAATTGTGTTATAATGAAATCATTTTAAGTAACAATTATTGATGATGATTACTTATGGTCTAGTGCTGATGTGCTCCAGCACTAGATATCACCATCTGGTGAAAGATAGTGATACTTAGTATTCGTTAGGTATACCTAGTTAAGCTACTACAACTATCATGCCTAAAGCAAGGTATTTTTAATTGATAAAATATTAAGCTTGCGCAGTTCAAATGAAAGTAAGGCGTTTTTTGAAGAGAAAAAAATTGTTAAAAGTTTGCAACATAAAAGCCATTTATTTATGTTTGTAGGCTCACAGGGGGCACTTATACATGTCCCAACATATATTTTAAGCCCTGCCACTGCTTGGGGACAAATTGTGGGCTGGTTGAGAAGAAGCAGCGCAAGAAACTCAGTCACTATTGTCAAAGCTCTTCATCAACAATATAAAGATTTTTGCTAAAATATTTTTTCGGTATCAAATTCAATGTGCATAACGAGAAACACTTCTTACCTTAATAGCTTAGAAGCAGCTACCATTTCGGAGTATCGTAGGTTCCGTGTCGAGTTCGTGCACAATACCTTTAACTAACATCAGCTTTAGTGTCAGCATACATTGTTTGTGCTTCAAATGTTACGTTCTTGGTATTCCACGAGTAAAATCTAAGGTTTCGGAGGTAATTAATGCCACATTGAAGTGAAGAGCGGGACGTATTATAATTAAAATTTGTTGTGTAACTTGTAAGCCCTTTATAACATACAAAATAGATTAATCAGGGTGTAGCAATTGCCTCCAAGCAGGAGGTATTGCGTTCGATCCCACGTGCCGCTATGTACCAATGACTTCTTGTAAATTATGTACATTAGTTGTTACACTAACCGACGCTCTTACGGTGCGGGAAAACAAAAAGTAAACCTGCACATTCAGGCGACTGAATGTGTAACCATATTCAAAACTGGTGGGAACTTACCCACGATAACAGAGGCACGGAGGCAGTCGCTCCGCTGTAGCTACCTGATCTGCCATAACCTTGATCATGGTCCAAATCGGTCCCTGGGTCGCGCCTAACGCCTTAACGCGTTTTCACAGGCACGGTGTTCCCTGCGTCCAAGGCTATTTCTGCGTTACTTCCATAAAAAGAAACCCGAAGACTTTCGGCCTGACCTGGGATAGAAGCTAGAACGCAACGTCTTACAGATCTAGGTCTCCAGTGAAAGCCAAACAACCAATAAGGTTTACATGACGCGCCTTGATAAAAGCCTAGACATAGTTAAAACAGAGGAAGACCTAAAACCAAACAATATTTTAAGAAACTTTCGTTTAACAGATGTTCAACCCAAAAATCACCCACGTGTGCCCACGCCATTCAATTTCTGTTTACAATATGCGACCTTGTCCCACTGACCTTAAAGTCGCTTTCTCGTTCGCCGAAACCGGTACTTTCGTTTTCATGACCCTATTCTGTGACTTTGCGAATGCCAAGTGTATTTAAAGGAAGTTAAACCAATAGTTAGCCTTTCACCAACACATGTTTAATTTTTAATCAACCGGTTTAGCATTATTTTACATATATTGTATGGGAATACTGTCAAATTAACCGTCGATTGAGGATTACCGGCTGTTTATTACTGTTTAATTGGTGAACTCGGATATTGGTGAAGACTAAGCCGTCTTATCTGCGACTGCGGAGATACCAAGTTCTCTGTTTGACAAGTATTTTTTTTTACGAGATTAAGACCCGAGTTCACCAACTTTCAAACAGGCGTTAAACGTACTATACAAAACACAATATGTCAAATATATTTTTACCGCTGTTTAAAAATTTAACATGTGTTGGTGAACTAGACCCGAAAGAGTGAAATTTGATTTCATTTAAACACGGGATGTTAGTTTAAAAGTCCCCATATTAAGGCTGTGAATATCAATATAAAACGTTTATTAGGGGTCATCGCCGAAATCAAAGATAGCTTGTTTCAGTTCAGGGAGAACACAATTGCTGACCATAGGGTTCCTTATATATATTAAAGGTATCTAAAGTGGTCCGTTGTAAGCAGCCAGCATCCAGCATGATTCTCTAACTTTTAGAAGGTCTTCCGTCCATGTTGCCTATGCTGGTTTTAGGGTTCCGTAGCTAAAGGGTAAAATCAAAACCCTATTATTACTAAGACGCAAATGTCTGTCGGTCTGTCTGTCACCAGGCTGAATCTCATTAACCGTGATAATTAGAACAAATACTAACAACAGAATAAAATAAATATTTAAAAGGGGCTCCCATAAAACAAATGTGATATTTTTGTCATTTTTAAAACTAAAAAATGTTAATAACATGGTTTCTAGCATTGTGTATAAGTAACGAGTCCAATTCGCACTTGGCCGGTTTTTAAACCCAGGACAAGAAAATATAATAATCCTCTTAAAATGTTTGTGCGGGATTTCGTTTTTTTAATGATCCCGAAGCAAAATGAACTGCATAACCATCTGTTAGGTATTCTGATCTACTGTAATTTTAATTTACCGTGCAAAGCGGCCAAGGCCGTGACTTTCACGGTTAATAATAAGATCGCTGATGTTAAGCAACTTGTTCAATGTACAGACAGAACATTTAGGTACTCAACCGTCTTTTGATATCTACATAATATAAACTTGAGCGGTGTTTATTATCAGGGTACCTACTCCCGCTAGGGCTGGTCATGTCTGTCGCAGAATCGACGGGCGTTGGAGTAGGAAGGTTCTCGAATGGAGACCACGTTTCGGAAAACGTAGTGTTGGACGCCCCCCTGCTTGATGGACCGATGGCCTGAGGAAGGAGGCCGGTGGTGGCTGGATGCGAGAAGCAGAGGACCGTGAAAGTTGGCGCAGTCTTGGAGAGGCATATGTCCAGCAGTGGACTGCAATAGGCTGATATGACCTACTACCGAACTCAATCGAATCGAGTCGAGGTTGACCTAAAATGGCGATCCGTCAAACATTAGCTCTAACTCGAACTTGATGGCGTCTGTGGTAAGGATGTAACGGCGGTTTTCGATTCAGCCATTCGATCAAGTAGTTCACTATTCGACCACAACTCGATTGGCGCTATAATCGATTTGCAGAGAACCAAATCACTGATTCTCAAAGTCGATACGATTGTGATCGTAACCCGACCACGTTAAGAGTAACACACCAGATCTACCTTGACAAACTTGAAAGTCTAATTGATGGCGGACACAAGTCGGCCAAAGTGAGAACATGCACAGTTGGTTTTATGCTGCAAACACCACATGTCGATGTGGTGTCTCTCCCAAGACAATGGTATACCTATTGTCTTGCTTAGCGTGCCTCTACGCTTTCATGCTAGGTTTACGTTAGGTTTACGCTAGGTATTGATAATTCTCTTTTTGTTATGCAGATAGACGTCCAGTGCTAAACATATTCAATTCAATTCAATTTATTCAGAGCAAAACACATATTGCGTAGAACATTCAAAACAGTATTAAAACATATAGTATTGCATAAAACCAAACACAAAATGTCACAACCTAAAAGATTTTGATTTTGCAGCATTCGCCATCGGAGTACGGATTTACTCAAGCATTTATCGCACTTCCAAGTCAACCTTTTTTCCGCAGCCATGATATCGTATCTTTTCCACGAGACATTCGAGCAACCGTCAATACACAAAACTCGTTTACAGTGGCCACATTTGATGGAAGCATTCCTCTTGCATTTTTTCTTACACTCACTGCATTCCTTATACATATTGATGTATATATATTTTTGATAAACCCAAAAATAAAATGGCCATAGGCCTCCCCCCATAGATTACCGAATTGATCGGTTGCAAGCAGCCTGCATCCAGCATGATCTAGGAGGTAATACTTTATTATTTGTCTTGCCAGTGGATGCCGTACACTGTACTTTGTACCTGTGTGTGTTCAATGTAGCATGAGGTTACTAGGTATATAAAAATTATTGAATACAGATTTTTCCAAATTCCTAAGATACATAAGTAAATTCCATTATATTTACCAATGGCAAATTGATATTTCGATTTCAAATAAAATTGGTATTATGGATAATGAAGAGATCTAATTTTTTCCTTTTATCATTGCTCCAGGGTAAACGAAAAGAATAGAAAGAGTTTTGTTAGAAAAGAATAAAAACAATATAGATAAAATATAATATTTTTAGTCTACGTTCCTTTTTGCTGTACGGCTACAGAGTAGAAGTGTTCCCTAAACTCTATGTTGTGAATATTTTCAAGAAAACAGTAAGTAGGTTGTTTCTAGTCAGACATGATCTATCCTTGGCCGTCGCTTAGCATCAGATGAAATTGATTTGACGGCACTGCATGTAAACAAAAAAGCATTACCGCCATCTTTGGCATGTCAATTATTGTTTCCTTTGATTGTAACCGAACTATCCTTACGCTATCAGGGGCTTTATTTTTGAATCACTCGCGTGCAGATTTCTACTGAACATCGTTCGTCATGTAAAAATCCGTATTTTTGAATCGCTCGAACTGCAATTTTTTGTGTCTGTCAATATGAAATAAATCATGCGACTTGGTAGACGATCAAAAATAGAGCCCTTGGGCCGCGACAGCGCATTTAACTAATCTATTAAGTTTCTTTAATAAAGCATTATATGGCAGTCTTTGGTAACTAGTACCTTTTATAAACTTTTTTCAATATGAAAAAGTCTGATTATTTAGGTATGTCTTGTTTATGATTATACTGTTTTTTTGCCATATAGCCACATTGACCAATGATTGATCTATTGTGGCAGCCCTTTTGATTATAACTCACTACATAAGCCCGTTGAATCCAGGATTCAACCGATTTGTTGGGGAGTAAGTTGTGTAAATCTAATCCAGGCTCATTATATTATGCCTTAGATGATAAGAAATCATGTTTTGTTATTATTTGTGTACATAATCCAAACAGTAAGCTATTTAAAGCTATGAAAGTCTGTTACTACCTAGTATCTTTTACTGCAGGTTTTTGCCCAACTAATCTCAATGCTGAATTAGGAAGGAGGTCCACTTAATCATGCCTTGATATTTTTAGGATGATTAATCCTATTAGAAAAGTCTGCTGAGAGACTTCGCGTTGCACAACGAGCAATGGAGAGACAGATGCTTGACGTTTTTCTACAAGATCACAAAAGGAACGAGTGGATCAGAGAAAGAACAGGGGTCATCGACGTGGTTGAAGAGATTGAGAGCCGTAAATGGAGATGGGCAGGACACATTGCACGGATGAACCACGATCGATGGGTTAGAAAAATCCTAGAGTGGAGACCCCGCAATGACACCCGCGGTAGAGGAAGACCGCCTAAAAGATGGACAGATTATATCCGGCAACAGACTGGAATTAACTGGATGCAGGTGGCCAGGGACAGAAGTCTGTGTAAGGTTGAAGAGGAGGCCTATGTTCGAAGACGAACCCAAAGGCTGATATTGATATAGATAGATTAATCCAAGCACTCGTTTTCTATGACTTCGCCGTTCCCCAACGTCGGCGAATTAGATTTTTTACGGCAAGTCTGCACAAAAATTTCTCGGAATATTACGTAGCTGGCAATTTAGTAATTTAGCTAATTCAGCCCAGACTTTCTGGGAATTCTTCATTTGTTTTAACCCCGCTAAATGTTTGTGGGGCAAATGCGGGTGCAATAACTCGTATTTTTCTGAGTGACTTACCTTTGTCTTTTTTATTAGGATATTATATTTTTATAACTTAAGCAATTGTTTTGCAAGTTTTTTTTTTACGAAATTAAATCAAATTTCACTTACAAAAATTAACTTGCAAAACTTCGTCGACTGACTAACGTCCTCCGTAGCTTAGTTGGTAAGAGCACTCGCCCGGATAGCGAAGGGACGTGGGTTCGAGTCCCACCGGATGACACAGTCTTTTACTAGGAGTTTGAAAAACTTAAGCCGCAGCCTCATCAGAGTTAGGTTCGGAGGAGGACTAACTTAGGAGGTTAGCTTCTTCACTGGTAGCATGCTTTTACACACTTAGCACTGAGACCAATCCAAAAAATCCCGATTAACTCGTTCCCTTTGCAATAGATTATATAGATCTCCAATTGTACCTAGTTTACTGACATACAGAAAGACGATAACTAAATTACTATTTACCTTTGTATTAAGAGTGCGGCTCAGATCATAAAAAGACGAGATATGTAATAACTTGGTAATCCTTTACGAACCTGTGTCAGGCCTGTGCATCTCCCCGCGTAAGTAGCAAAAACGTACCTACGCGCGGCGACCCTTACCTAGGGGCTAAAACAAGTTGCGTGTCGCTACCGGCCAGCGACACGCTCGCGCGTTTTATTCACCGGCGACCGCGCGGCTACGTTGCTGGCTGGACGAGAACAGGGAATGGAAAACCTATTCATAAAGATAACCGTTTCAATCGGTTAACCTCTATTCTGTTACTAAATTAAAACGGTTAACCGAAATCCTGGTAAACCCAATCGTATCGGTATTGCTTTACACGGTATTATCTTATATCTATTAAGGTTAACCGAAATCGTTTTGGTATAACCCAAACTTATGGGTTACTAGTTGAAACTGTTAACAGAAATAAAACCATATTTTAGTTGTCAATAGAAAGGGACAGCGATAGCATTCGGAAAACAGTACGCGTGCGTAGGCCGCGCGTCCTGCCGCTCGGTCTTCCTAACGCATAGTAATCATTAGTGCCTTGTTATCGTGTATCGCAGCGCAGGGCTCGCTCAGGCGGAAAAAATACTTGAGCTTCGTGAAGATCTGCGAGCGGTCAGCGCATATAAGCGGTACTGATGTTTGTTTTTATTCAATAAAACGTTGTTTGCTTATATATCCTATTAGATACGTACATTGGTATAAGTTCGACATGTTTTTGTGAATAATTATATTATTAAACAATAGAATGGCAACACAACATAAGTTTTCTGATGAATCTGGTAAGTATTACCTCTTTAGAAGACTATTCGGTAATAATTAAACCAAAATGACACTTTTCAATTCATATCTAGATGAAAATTATTATTTTCATTTTAATTTGTAATACCTACCTATTCAATTATTTGAATTGATATTTGATAACGAAATATTAAACTTTTTTTTACACACCCCACACTCATAGGTTTGACATATTTTTTTTTGTTTTAGTTCTAAGTATAAGAACCCCCCCTTAATTTTTTTGTATAAGAATCGTAAAGAAGTAACAGGATACACCTACCTACGAAGTTTCAGCTCTGTGATGCTAATATTTCTAGAATAAAGTGGCTGTGACATACAGACGGCCAGACAGATAGACTTGACGAAACTATAAGGGTTCCGTTTTTTTGCCATTGCCATTGTTACGGAACCCTAAAAAAGGCTACTTGATTTGTTTTAAACCGGCTCGTCTGCACGACAACCATTCAGGTAAGTATCTACGTAATCCTTACATGACACTTGAATAAAGTGTGCAGTGACTGTTAATTCTTCGAGCTGGGTAAGACGGTAATTATCAAGATGTTCAAAAAATCAGAACCTACCAACTTGTAGTACAAAATTCAACGATCTATAGGTACATTAAATCCGTATGTAGAAAATGTATTATACCTATTGCCCCTTAGATAAACGCGAGAACAAACTACAGTGCGCATTCCGTAACTCTATCGAGCTCGCTTCGGTGAGCGCACTCTGCTACTATGATTAAAAATTTTAATTTTTAAGGGTATAATTTTTTATGGATTTAGCTCATGGTGCTGAATGACCAATTTGAAGGTTAAGACTGTGTACGTACACTAACACCCGTTAATTAACTAACGGTCCCCCGCGACTTCGTCCGCGTGTTTTTTTAAGTTTGCTCCCTCCCCCCGTCGCAGCGTGTTGTTTTATAGCCTAAATTTAGGCCCTTAAGCCTTCCTCGATAAATAAGCTCTCAACACATAAATATCTTGTTAAATCGGTCATGTAGTTCCTGAGATTTTCGCGTTTAAAAAAACAAACAAACTTCTCAGCTTTATAAATAGCTCGGAAATAAAATAATGTGAAATAGGTAGGTAGGTGAGTAGCGTTGGGTTTACTCCCCGGAATATTTCCAACCGTTGGGTTTTTTCCCATTTTCGGGAAAAATATGCGGAATAATTCCAGTTCGTCGGGAAAATAGGGAAAATACTCAAAAGTGCACGTAAATTAATAATATGCGAGAATTAAGCTATTTTGACAGTGGCTTTACGCCTGTAGCACGCCTTCACATGAAACCATAACAGCAGGACCACCGAAATTGTATGGGTTGCAAAAAAATCATAAGACTAATAGCCCGCTACGTCCCATTGTGAGTCAAATTGATACCCCAACCTACAGATTGGCTTGGCAACGGCATATGTGAAGGATTCCTACCATTTCATCAGCGAAATCAAGAACTTACAATTAGCAGATGATGAAACTATGGTTAATTTTGATGTACAGTCCCTTCACAAGTTTACCAGTACAGGACTGCATTGAAATCACCAAAAGAAAGCTGGTTGAACTCGACATGCTAATAGAATATGCAGAACTATTGGAACATTGCCTTACATGTGGCTATTTACTGTGGGATAATGAGTTCTATCTGCAAACCGATGGTGTAGCAATGGGCTCTCCGTTATCATTAATTGTTGCTGATATATTCATGGATGATTTTGAGGATCGAGCTCTGAGCACATCACCTATATCACCAAGGTTTTATAAGGGGTACGTAGATGACACTTTTACAATTTTACCAACCAATAGTGATTCTGCTTTTCATAATCATCTTAATTCAATACATCCAAAAATCAAATTCACTATGGAAATTGAAGCAGATAGTAAACAAGCATCCGTAGATATTTTACTAACTAGGAATTCGGATCATACCCTTAGCCACACAGTCTTTAGAAAAGCCACCCATACCGATAAATATCTCAATGGTGCGTCTCACCATCATCCTTCACAGTAAGCTACCGTGGGCAAAACTTTGTTTCAGAAAGCAAGGGGCATCTGTGACGACCGACACCTGGCTGCTGAGCTTCAGCATGTAAGGAAGGTGCTTACTACGGGACAACTAGCTTCCAGTACCACATCGTTGCAGACCCCGTGCCAAGCCTACGATAGGTTGAACGCCAACCTGCAGTACTACCGTACATGAAGGGAGTCACTGGCAAGATTGGGAATATCTTGAAGCGTGCTTCAATCAAAACTTACTTCAAGCCGCAAAAGGAGATTAACCCATTCCTACCACCTGTCAAATGCAACATACCTCTTCAAGATGCAGGGGTGTACAGACTGGAGAGTGACTGTGGCCTCTCCTACATCGGGAAAACAATGCGAAGTATAGGCGTGCGGATAAAAGAACACATAGCTGACGTTAAACATAGACGGAACACGAAATCTGCAGTGTGTGAACATGCCTTAGACAAACCCAACCACTTCATTCGTTTCGACCAACCAAAAATACTTGCTAAAGAACGGTGTATTATTCCTCGAATGCTACGTGAAGCCATTGAAATTAGAAAAAATCCAAATTTTAATAGAGAAGATGGTTGGAAAGTTCCACCGGCATGGGATCCTATTCTAGCAAAAACCAAAACAACACCTCGCAGTGCAAGATCTCAAGACACGGTTAGCTCTTTCTGCGTAAATAGGAACGTAAATTAATATTGATGAGTGACGGTTGTTTAATTTTTCAAAACTTTGTAATTGACAAATAATACCTTAGTCTCCCTATGACCACGAACGCTGTAAAGTGTTCGAAACGTCAGGTTTTAAATAAAATGTAAATAAATCGCGAAATAATCCGTAAAGTTGTGTTTTAATGAGTTCTACGATTCGCTTAAACGTAAGAAACAAATTACGGAGATATTCAGGTCATCAACATAAACTTAGGCTTTTATTGAAGGCTTGCGTTCAGGACTCGACCTTGTTTTACGGCTCTTTTGAAGGCTCGAATTCTTTTAAAGGCTCGAGCTCTTTTAAAGACTCGAACTCTTTTGAAGGCTCTAGGCATGGCTTAAAGAGTTCGCGGCTCAGCTGGGCTCGGGATTTCGAGCCTCCCAAGCTCACTGAGTCGTGCCATTCCACCTCGAGGCTTCAAAAATAAACTGGACGCCTCGAGGCTTGTACATCACTAGGTATGCGTAATATTATGTATATTTAGGTCTTTAAAAAATGACAGTGAGGTTTCTAAAACCATTTTTTCTCAATCTCAATCATGTGAAAGCATAGACACTTCCAAGTCCAAGTTTTTGAGATATAGCACATTTCAACAACAACTAACCTTAGTTTGTGGATAGTTTTCTACATATAAACACTATGCAAAACAAAGTTATTTTTTTTTGGCGAAAAAATATAGTAGTATTTTGGCTTGTAAGTAAGTGCGCGCTTAATTTAGTTTATAAGTTGGTGTCGAAAATTTTTTATGACTGACTTTTGGCAATTGCACTTGTCAATATAACCACACTTCCATAGGCTTAAAATACAACTTAGAGAAGCCGGTCATAATTAGCTGGGTGATTGGATGGGTGACCATTCCGACCATTAAAGTGACGTCCATGACAAGCATCTCCGTGCTTCGGAAGGCACGTTAACCAATTGGTCCTGGCTAATATCTGTTGGTATTAGTCGTTAAGCCTAGTCAGAGGCCCTAGGGCGGCTTGATAACTTCTGACAGTAAGGTTTGTCACTTGCCTTACACACACCCCTCCACCAATCCGCACTGAGCCCGCGCGGGGGAGTATGGCTCGTACCTCCTCACAGTTGAGGTGAGGCCTTTTTCCAGCAGTGGAATCTATATATGCTGACTTTTTAATAACGTAGAAGTAACTGTGCAGATAAAATTTGGTTTTTGAGGTAAAATCAAAAATGGGAACTTTCGCTAGCTTACCCCCTTCGCTCGGGGTCTTTTAGTATGTTCATAAATTAGCTTAAAGATTGCGTATTGTGATCAAAATTACACGAATTATCAATTCTAATGGCATTGATAAAGAACCTTTTTTTAGAATTTTTTTAAAGGTCAAAGCAGTCCTGTTTTTTTTACTTATGTTAAAATTCACGTACCACAAACAATCATGATTTATAAGATGTAAAAGCATCTACGTGGGTTAGTTCTCAAGAATAAAGGGGTTTGAGTTTTTTCCCGCCGAATTGGAATATTTCCCAATCTCCGTTTTTTTCCATATTTTCCCGTATTTTTCTTTTCTTTCCCTTGCCCATCGCTGTAGGTGAGTACTAACTTTTAATTTATTTCCACACTAGCTGTTGCCTGCGACTTCGTACGCGTGGACTACATGATACAAAATATTTTATACTCCGCCATCCAGCTATCATGATCTCTTAGTTTACCATGTCGTAAGGAGATGAGAGGAATGAAAAATCAAGGTTAATGGGCACTTTCTTTTTGATAGGTTACTATCACCCCGCCATCCTCCTCCTCTGGTAAGAAAATTTCGCATGGCAATGACACCGACTCCAAAACTAAATTTTGTCGGATTTCTTTCGTAGTAAAAGTAGAAAGGAAATGTTTTTACTTTTTCGTTTACTTTATTGAAGGCAGCTTTATTCGTTTGTAATAAAATATGTATATTATTATGTAAGTTTAGGTTTTAGTGTTCAGAAAAAGTCAGACTCAAATCCCTACCACAATAGATGGATGTGGTTTAGCATCTATTTTTTGTGTTCCTGTGGTGTCCCTAGCCTACTCAAGGGTCGGTTTGTAAGTTACTACTATCGTAAAGTGAGTAGGTAAGACTATTTAGAATTAGACAAACTGTCTGTGGTGAAACCGAACGAACTATCTACGAACTACTTAGCGTTAAGCTCAGCACCAGCAGCAGGGTTCTATATCAGTTGCTCAAGAACTGCAATTTGTGTACGTCAATAGAAAATGCTGAACAATGTTCCTTAGGGCGTTCTATTTATAACTCTTATAGTTGAGCCGAGCTGCTAGGGTTCTATATCAGTTGCTTTAGACCTTTAATTTGTATACGTCAATAGAAAGTGCTCATCGCGCTGAACAATGTTCCTTAGGGCGTTCTATTTATAACTCTTATAGTTGAGCCGAGCTGCTAGGGTTCTATATCAGTTGCTTTAGACCTTTAATTTGTATACGTCAATAGAAAGTGCTCATCGCGCTGAACAATATTCCCTGAGGCGCTCTATTCATATCTCTTATAGTTGAGCAGTGAGCTGAGCTGCTAGGGTTCCATATCAGTTGCTCCGGACCTTCGATTTGTGTACGTCAATAGAAAATGCTCATCACGCCAAATAACTTTTTTTAAGGCGCTGCTTTCATATCTTTCTTAGTTTAAGTGTACTGCTAAAGTTCCACGTAAGGTACTCGATCTTCAAAATAAGTTATAGCCTAGTATTTGCCCAGACTTAATAGCTACATAATAAAAAAAGTTTCGTTCAAATCCGTTCTGTAGTTCCGGAGATTAGCGTGTACAAACAGACAAACGGACAAACAAACAAAAAAATTAAAAGTTGTAGATTCCTATTATTCTGTTACTATTTTAACATCACTCTCAATTAGTTTTTTGTGAAAATACTCAATGTACAGACGCATCGGTTTTACAGTTTTATTATAGTATAGATTCCTTGCATGCGCTGAATTTTGCACCTTCGTCAAAATCAAAATATCTATGAACAGCAATGTCCTGCGAGGCATCTTTACAAAGTCGCAAAATCAATTCTATAATCTATTACCTAAACAGCACTGTTCCAACCGACTTCCGATCCGAAAGAAAATTACCGCAGCAATACAAAATTTATCTGCATGATAAACAAATAATGCAAAATTTGTGGTGGCTACAGACGGTGACATATATCTATTTCTTTCTTATAAACTAGTCATCTAACTCACTGAAAGAGACGTTGCACGGCGCTTTGCGTGTGTGAGATGAAAGATCGGGACGTCGCGCCACGCGCTGGCGACGTTTTATTTTGAACTTTAAGCACAAATACCCTTATTTTTAGGATTAGTATAACCGAAACGATTCGGTTAACAGAATTATTTCTGTTACACGATATAAAAGTGTTAAAAAAGGTTTTGCAAACTTCAATACCTGTGGATTCTGTTAACCGAATTAATTTCTTAACAGATAGTTTTGGTTAACCGATATATTAACAGGTTAATAACAGATATATTGTAACTGTTAACCCTAACCGTCCGATCCCTGGACGAGAATGAATAAAGTACTCGAAAGAGGCGCTAGATGACGTTAAAAGCTTCTCGTAGCAGTGAACCCTATCGCGTCGCGTGATATTACGTCACTGAATAGGTTTAGTGTATTATGAATCATATTCCAGAGCAATAAGTATGGAATTATCTTGCAATGGATTTTTGTAGGTGTCTACACGAAAATATGCTTGACTCTGAGGCGAACTAAATATATTGTTGACGACATTGAATAGACATTTCTTTGAATACAATTGCTAAGTCATACTTCTGTACGAAGTACTAGTAGTACTAGTACTTATTCTGTACCTGTGTTGCCAAATTTAATGACAGCGAATGTGACCAATCCGCAGCGAAGATCGATAATTCCTTTCCCCCTATTTCATATCTCTCTTTCTATGTTGAGGATTGCGGTAACATTTGTATTTCCTTTTTTTGATCTAATTTAAACAATTTGTTTTTATTGCACTACCCGCATTTTATTTCTGTTCAGCCCCAAGGTATGACTGGTAGAGGATGCTACTTTTTTTGGTTAAAATTTCAGTTTTACAATTAAGTTTAAATAAATTAATTACAAGAACATATATTGCTTTCACCTAACTAAGCCTCAAACCGTATATGTAACATATGTGTGTATAAACGTAAATGCCGTTACTTAGGCTATTTGTTAAGGGCTGGTATGTTAAAGTTACCTGAGAACATTATCTGTGGAATCTCAATTAGGTACTACAACTATAATGGCAGTTTGTAGTTTGATTATGTCATCAACACAAACATTAGGTACACTTAGGTTAGCGAACATCTAAAAGAAGAGAAAAAATACTTTATTTAAGGAGAGAGAGAAAGAGGCTTGATGTTCAACACCGCTTTCTTATCTACAGCTTTTTCTTTTTGTTAATAAAATAGGTTGGTTGCGTTGTGAACTGCAAATAATTATGAATAAAAATATATATCTCGGTCATGGTTAGCCTAAATTGATATTGAATTATTGACCTTGTCTGAGAGTAACACGTGAGGGCCGTATTACATTTTTAATTAACTATTGTTACGTACACGCACACTTGTCAAATTAGTGTTTAGATAAATCTTAACTGAAGTGAAATTATAACTTAACACTTTCGATGACAGTAAACGCTTATAGAGGTGAGGTGCTTGTGGCGGCAGCGCTTTGGTAGTGATTACCAAAGTTAAGCAACCCACAGCGCAGTCGTGATTGGATGGGCGACCATTCCGACCATTTAAGTGACGTCCATGACAAGCATCTCCGTGCTTCGGAAGGCACGTTAAGCAGTTGGTCCTGGCTAATATCTGTTGGTATTAGCCGTAAAGCCCAGTCAGCGGCCTTAGGGCAGATTGATAACTTCTGACAGTAAGGTTTGTCACTTGCCTTACAGACACCCCTCCACCAATCCGCCCGCGTGCGTGCGCGAGCGAGCCCGCTTGGTGGATTAGGGCTCGTACCTCCTCATAGTGGAGGTGAGGCCTTTTCCCAGCAGTGGGATCTAATAGGCTGACTTTTCAAACGCTTATAGGCGTAACAATAAAAAAAAACTATTGTGTCTGGGTTACTGTCCGCGAAAGTGTAGTCTTTAAAACCGATATTTTCATTTATTACTTATTCCGTGTTATTACTCAGAAAATCAATTATTTATTTAAATTATATCGCACAAGAAATTATAATTGGTGGACTTAATGCCTAAAGATATTTTCTACCAGTCAAACGCGAGGGAATGCAGAAAGTTACAGGTATAAGCTCTTATACACTAGATAGAGAAGATAATTAATCAATCTAGAAATAATTAAACTCGAAAACATCTCACTTTATAGCACAAAGAAAGCCGGTGTTAACCCTTAACCTGCATATTTAGTTCTCAATAACGACATAGGTAGTAACATGACCGAAATGGCACCAGAGGCAGCTAATGCGGCCCGTTTGGCCCCATTCGGTTTTATGCGCCGTGTTTAGTGGAGGGTTAAACTGTCATATGCGCCATCCGCGTCAGTAATGGTGGCACCCGTATACGCAAATAGTGCTGTGGATAATAATAATTATACTATTTTAGTAATAATACTGTAAAATTTTAATTTAGGTGCGTGTAAATAGGCTACTCCTGGGCAAGTTCGCTCCATCGTAGAAATTACCTTTGCTCTAGGGCTAAGTCTATGAAATTTCGAAACAAAACATATATTAGGTGTCTTTGATTTTTATTTTTATGTTGTCCAAAATCCATTATTTACAGTAATTTCAAAAACAAAACAAAAACTTTTTTCCTGCAAAAATATTATAATTATAAAAGACAAATCCAGATAATAATATCAAACAGATGTAGTAAGTTCAACTATTTTTTGCAAGATTTTGATGTGATGCTCGATTTTGGGATCAGAATAATTTGCCTTTTGTTTTTTTAAAGTCAGGGAAATACTCTCACCCAAACCCACCAACGGCAGGGCGGCCGGGGTTTTTGTGGTACTCCAGGCCTCAAACGGCGAGCCTAAGCCCAGTTCCAGTTGCCCGAGTACGACGTTATCTGTGTTCTACACAGATCTTAAAGCCAGTAGATTGCCGAGACATCACGGATCATTTATGCGCCTCTGGCCATTTGCTTTTATGCGACCGCGGTTAGTAAGGGGTTAAATGTCGTACGGCGCCGCATCGATAACGTATTATGACTTATGTCACATTAGATTCTGTACATCATTAGGAAATATTGGTTAACTATCAAAGTTATAAATTAATAATGTAGAGTAAAAAGATTTTTATCAAAGAGGGGTAATTTTTGCTGCACAAATGAAAAAATTGAAATAATCTTTATTTTTCCATACAAAACCAACGGTTGCTTAACATAGTATTTTTGAGGAGATTTTGAAATAATAAAAAATATTTTTTATTATTTCAACAATTTTTTATTTTTATTTTCATTATGATAACATCTAAGATGAAACTTAAATAAGTTGATTAGTTAATAACTAATCAGATGATAACCTAAAAATATTCTAAAAATAAAATATACTTACGAAATTCTCCAAAAGTACGCTTAGTTAATCCTCAAAAGAAGACATTGCGAGATATCAGACGGTTTCAATGCGACATAAGTTCGCCGAATTTACAAGTATAATGGGGGCTTATATTAAATACGAACTTCTAACATTATCGTCACCCGAAACTTCGGCCATGAATAGCAGAGCATACAGTTCATATCAAACTATAAGCCTGGAAACCGCTGAAAACTTAGTTATGTATACGAGTGGCTTTAGTGATGTGCCAAGTTTCGTGATACTCGAGTATTAAACGAGCGGTGGAACTAACAACTGAAAATTAAAAATATTTATTTGTATCTTTCGGCACATTTAAATAGAATATGGCGGAGGGATTCTTTTAAGTATAATACAAGTGTTAGGAGACCTCGCTCTTTCTTAAAAATAATATTATTTTGTACTTCTTTCTTTGTCATCAAATAGTGAGCTAAGCGACTGTGCGATTATGTGTAGGGTTGGTGAGAGGGTGAAGTATCTGTGTGTGCATGTATGTGGTAGTGATGATAGTGATAAATTATTGTTTTTAAGTGATAAGCATTCACTTTTCAATCTAAATATATTATTAGCCGTTAGGCACTCGCCCGGTATGCGAGGAACGCGGGTTCGATTCCCTCCTCTGGTGGTCATTTTTTCAAGTGCAATAATATATTATGATGAAAGTGTATATTTTATCAAGTAGTTATTAGTGTAGATATTTTATTTTTTATTATTACATATTATTTAACTATAGAAACTTTTGAATATTATTTACCTGTAATATTGGAAATAGACAAAACGTTAACGCTGATTAAGGTTTCTCTACTTTTTTATAAAATTTACGAGTGTTGTTAAGTATTTTGTTGATACAAAATTATACAACAATGTTTTCGTTAGCCAAATCCTGCTTGATTATTAGCGTTTTAACGGGTAAATTGGTGTTGAAAATTGAGTCTTTTTTATTTTTCCATATTAAGATCCCGATATACCTAAATATTATAAAATTTTATGTTTTTTGAATTTGAAATGTTTTAAGTCAAAAATATAGGTATATCTCAATAAAAATATAGGTAGTTTTCTGTTTATTTATGACAACATTCACTATCATTTGATTATGCTTGATAAATCGACACTAGTTCAACTTCCAAAATATACTCCAATAATTTTCAAATTCTTATTAAGCTGTCACATCACTAGCGCCTTGTATCTCGATACCAGCTTTAGATGATGACGTTCTTAATCCAGTTCTGATTAAGATTTAGATTTCAATTGAGACATAACAGCTAGTCAGCTGGAATAGCAAGATTCAACTGTTGGATTATACCGTTATAGTTATCAGATTATTTAGTAAATTATAAATAAATAAATTGTTTCAGCTAACACAACAATTACCTAGCCCTAAACTAAGCGTAAGCTGTGGTGACAAGAATAACGGATAGACATACTTAAATACATTTAAAAATACCCATGACTTAGGTACAAACGCTCGTGCTCATCACACAAACATTTGCCCCTTGCGGGATTCGAACCCGCAACCGCCTAGTTTAATAGTCCGCGGCGCGTTCACTACACCAAAACAGTCGTCACCGGTCTATACATAAATTATGCTTTGATTGTTACTAATTTATACTAGGTAAAATTAATACCTGCCTAGTAGGTAGGTCGAAGTCTATTAAAACTTTACATGTTGTATCAGTCAAGGGGTTAAGAGATTTAGAATAAAAATTTAAAGCAAAAAGCTTCCCACAAGGGACTGTCAAATAAAAATTAAATAATTTATTACGCTTTTGTCTCGATAGCATGGCAGATCTTGACATAGTGTCCCTGTATTTATCAGCACGATAATAACGGGGAATTAATTTGACTGTATTCTGTAATAAGGTCCTTGTTTTGAACAACATTTTGACAGATGACTTAATAGATGAGGTGCTCTAAGCTTAATTAAAAGGGTTAATTTCGAGCATGTAACTAACGTGGTTATAACCCATAAGAGAATAGATTACGGCGATTAAGCTAACGCGCATGCTTGTAGCAATTAACGAAACTCCAAGAGGCAATCAAACGAATGGGACCATTAGTAACTTGTGTTTGTGTCTGTCTGTACAGTGGGCATCGCATCAACTTACCCAAATCTGTCAATATATGTCAAATGATATTGGACTCTGGTAAGGTTGAAATATGGCTGCGGAAATTTTGCAGATCAGGGTAGTTTGATGTGTCGCCCACTGTACATAAAGAGACACACTTAAGTAAGGTTGCAAGGACTTCAAGTACAGACGACAGCAAGTTAAGGTTAACGTAACGGCATCATAGGCACTTACAATTAAACAATAACAGAAACGAAACATATCGGTTCCATCAGTGGTAACTCACAAAAATCATTAAATTAAAATACCACGTTAAATAATAATAATAATAGTACATTCCCCAAGTATTGATGAAATCGAACGCTGGCTCACTGGCGTAGCAAGCACTTACAAAAATTCGTCGGCTGACTAACGTCCTCCGTAGCTTAGTTGGTAAGAGCACTCGCCCGGATAGCGAAGGGACGTGGGTTCGAGTCCCACCGCATGACACAGTCGATTAATTTTTGTGAGCGAAATTCAATTTGATTTCGTAAAATACCACGGTTGACGAGCATCAACTGTGGTTTCCTACCTAATTTAGAATAGTGACATCTGCGTTTGGTCACACTAAAGGAAATTTAGTCTAAAATTCGATATTAAAACAAAAGACACCAATTTATTTTGTGTTTCTTTAATTAAAAAAAAAATCATAAATCGCAACAGCTTAGGCTGAGTTGCACCATCTTAAATCCTTAATTTACCCAAAACTACTACAATAAACGATGATTTTCATACGGAGTTTAACAAATTATTGACGTTTTTAATAGCTCCTGTTTCGTACGACTAGAGAGTGAAATTCGTCGCCTCCTAAAGTATTTCCTAAACACTACGATCGCTCCAAGCGATAAGACTGCCTAAACTATATTTTAAGTTATTTAATTTTTTTTTTAAAATTAATTGTACTCGTACTTCCCTCTGTTTAGTAAACAATATCTATCTATCCATAAATGAAGAAGGCAATGGCAAACCACTCCATTAAAATTTTGAAGAAAGTCGTTGTGTGTGTTTCATTTTACATAATGATCACGACCCCCAGTCATTGAGGTATACGACTGTGAAGATTTATCCATCTCTCTACGATTTGGATTCCTTTAAGAAAAGAGTTAATAGGCTGCTTCTAGACAGACATGTCCCATCATCGACCGCATCGTCGCTTACTATCAGGTGAGGTTGCGGTCAAATGTCTGCCTTTTAATAAAAAATAAAGAAACCTCAAAATTACTCATCTTGTAACCTTTTGTAATATAAAATTAAATATGATTTACTAAGATACTTTACGGCTTTACTCATTTTCAAAGAGAACCAATTTTCTTGCGAGCGAATTAACTCGTGAAATGTTGAGCTGGTCACGTTGTTATTAAAACAGTCGTCTTGATTCCAATGTGCCCTGTGTAATATTAAATCAAGGATTAAATTTAAGTTTAGTCTCTCTCTTTCTCTGCCAAGCAAACGAAAAGAGACAGTCTACAATAATTTAGAAACGTCAAATGAAGTCATGCCATTTCTTACGTATTTTTACAAGTTTTTGCGTGTTTTCGTCTTTCTTTAGTTATCATCTAATTCATACTAACTACTCATTCGTACATATGACTGCCTCGTTGGTCTAGTGGTCAGCACGCTAGGTACTATCCACGAGGTCCCGGTTTCGAATCCCAGGTCGGGCCGAGAGTGTTTGGGTTTTTTCTGTCTTGAAATAACTCAGATACAGCTCCGGAGTCAGGAAGTTGGTGGTGTTAACACCCCCGTGCCTCGGAAAGCACGTTAAGCAGTTGGTCCTGCGCCTGATCTCTCTACGGTCATGTCGGACTGCCGTCTCACCGAATTATGAGAGTGAAGGAACAGAGAGTACACCTGTGTATTGCGCACACACTTGTGCACTATAATATCTCCCGCGAAGTTGGCTAATCTCTGTTGAGACTGGCCGCTGTAGCCGAAATTCGGCTAGGAGGACATCATACTAAATGGTCTATGCATTCTGTATATTTCTTAGCAATCGACAGCTGGTTATTTAGTCTGACGTCTTTTAATTACCGATTATAGTCTGTCTCTTTTAGTTTGTTTGGCATAGAAAGATAAAAACTGATCTTAAATTTAATTTTAGACGATGGAATTTAGCCCACAATATCTATTCGGGGTAAACGGTTGCACTAATAATGACAATCTTTACCTTATGAAAGTTCGTGACCTTGCTGGCAATGTGACCTTACATTTGATACTCGGTTTCGTTAGAAGCTGAACACACATTTTATTACGTGGGCTCTTTTATAGTTTGCGATTTTGGCAAAATTGTGATGCGTACTATTTTCTTTTATTTTTATGCTTTCTGAGGATTGACCTTTCATTCAGAATTCTTCGGAGAGATAGAAGATTAAGTTTGTGATTAAGTTCGTTGTTGTTTCGATTAGTTTTATACGAATTCTTGAGCTTCGAAGAAAAGTATTGAAAAGTTAAGAACTCGAGAAGAACTATGCTTGATTTCACTAAAATATTTAACATTGCTAATGTTACAATTAAAGTTAAAATTACATTATCGTTATGTAACAATGACAATTGTCAAAAATATTAACTCTAAATAATGAGCTATTATTTAGAGTTAATATTCTTGACCATTGTTCTTCCTTCTGAAGCAGTCGGGTAAAAAACACCTATTCATTGTACCTATTATAATTAAAGAACTGACTGCCTCGTTGGTCTAGTGGTGAGGTCGCTGGGTACTATCCACGTGGTCCAGGATTTGAATCCCGGCTCAGGCCGAAAATTGTTTGGTTTTTCTGTCTTGAAATAACTTAGACACAGCTCCAAAATCAGAAAGTTGGTGGTGTTAACACCCCCGTGACTCGGAAAGCACGTTAAGCCGTTGGTTCTGCGCCTGATCTCTTTACAGTCATGTCGGATTACCGACTGAGGACATTATTTTGTAACTAAAGAATTCATTTTATTGAGCCTAATTTTAACAGTTACCCTAAACTCGACGGTAACCAGAAGTTTTGGTGAAACTGTGCGAGACATTTAATTTACTAGACCCTATTTCAGTTATTCTTTAACAGTCTGATACGATACAGAATACTAACGATAGCCATTTTAACGAAAGACAGCCAGAGTAGAAATGTGGCAAAACAGAAAATTAATGTTTGGCAAACTTCGCCAACTCAAGAACCTTCGTTTCCCGCTACATTTCCAGGCAATAAATATGCAAAATAATTAATTACACTGACCCGAAACGGCAAAATAAATGTTACTTTAACATGAAGTCATAATGACCACGTCTCGTTTTAGTGCTAAATAATTTCGTCATTTGTACTTCTTACGTGGGCGTACGTAATTGAGGTAATGTTTTTTTGCTAAATTAAGCTTTCAATATGAAGTACAGTCGTGCACAAAAAGTGTTAAAAAATCCAACTAATATTATAAATGCGAAAGTTTGTGAGTGTGTGAGTGTGCGAGTGTGTATGTTTGTTACTTCTTCACGCAAAAACTACTGAACGGATATGTATGAAACTTGGCACAGAGATAAATTATAGTCTGGAATAACATATAGGCTACTTTTTATCCCGGAAAAAAACACAGTTCCTGTAGGATACAGAAATAGTAGTTTACGCGGGCGAAGTCGCGGGCATCAGCTAGTAGTAGATAATTGAAAGTTCAAGTAGTCTAAAATACATCTCGCATCACTTTTTAACTGACTTCCAACAAGGAGGACGTTTTCAATTCGACTGTATGTTTTTTTGTGGCTATGTTACCTCATATTTAATCGATGAACCTCAATTGACAAACAGCCGACCAACCTCAATCTACGGTTATGTAATTTGACAGAATTTCTTACAAAATATGACAAATAATGATAAACCTTCTGATTAAAATTAATCATGTGTTAGTGAACTCGACGCTAACTATAGATCTACAAATCATTACACTTAAAAAAAAACGACCAAATGCGAGTCGGACTCGCGCACGAAGAGTTCCGTACTATTATCTATACAACATCAAGCAAAAATCTGCAAAAAACTATGTTTTTTGTATGGGAGCCCTCTTAAATATTTTATTTTAATTTACGTATTTATTCTCAAAGTAAATAAACAATTTAACATTCTGTGAGAGTTTCAAGCATCTACCTGTTTCCATTATTAACATCGAGCAAAAACGGCAAAAAATTACGTTTTTTGTATGGGAGCCCCTCCCATACAATAAACGTAATTTTTTGCCTCAAATATTACTTTTACTATAGTTTTAGTATTTGTTTTAATAGCGGCAACAAAAATCCATCATCTGTGAAAATTTCAACTGCCTATCTATCACGGTTCACGAGATACAGCCTGGTGACAAACAGACAGACAGCGGAGGCTTAGTAATAGGGTCCCGCTTTTACCTTTTGGGTACGGAACCCTAAAAAAGTAAGTATGCGGAACCAGTGAATGAGCCCACGAACTCGCGAATGGCGGGTTTGTATTAGTGTTCATTATTCTAGAGCTGCGTTCTAAGAAATCTGCCATACATAGTTTGTGCTCAACTGTACATATTATTTAAATGCTATTCGTTTCCGACTTCTGTTCATATAGATATCGATTCCATATAAAGTAACTTGAATATTGACTATAATAAGTGAAACAAAGGAGCCAGGAAGAAATATAAAGGTCATGTTATTCTTGATGCAGACGTATTATTTACATAACAAATGTACAGTTTTATAAGTAACATGTTTACATGCATTGAGGTGCCTGTGGCGCAGTGGCGGCAGCGCTTTGGCAGTGATACCAAAAGTTAAGCAACCCACGGCGCGGTCGTGATTGGATGGGTGACCATTCCGACCATTTAAGTGACGTCCATGACAAGCATCTCCGTGCTTCGGAAGGCACGTTAAGCAGTTGGTCCCGGCTAATGTCTGTGGTATTAGTCGTTATGCCTAGTCAGAGGCCCTAGGGCGGCTTGATAACTTCTGACAGTAAGGTTTGTCACTTGCCTTACATACACCCCTCCACCAATCCGCACTGAGCCCGCGTGGTGAAGTATGGCTCGTTCCTCCTCATAGTTGAGGTGAGGCCTTTTCCCAGCAGTGGGATCTAATAGGCTGACTTATTTACATGCATTGTACCTAAGTCATGGCTGTTTAAAAAATGTATATAAGTATGTCTGTCCGTTATTCTAGTCACCATAGCACAAGCTCACGCTTAGTTTGGGGCTAGATAATTAGTGTGTTTGTTGAAACAATTTATTATTATTATTAGATATTGCAGTTAAAATCATGTTTATTTACGTAATTTCAATTAAATGCTGATAAAGGTTATAAAAAAGCTACTTCCATAAAAAAAGATATTTTAAGAGCATTTATTTTAACTTTATTTAACAAACAATGTTAAAACAATTCAGCTTAGCCCAAATGTATGACTGGCAGAGAATGCCCGATGCAATTTGTACAAGTCGTATGCCACACTCTTTATAGATTGTATGACCTTCATATGAGCCTTATTGCAGCCCACTGTTGGAAATAGGCCTCTCCAAGAATAGACGAGAACCTAGCATGGGGGCATGGTCATGTATGACCATATGATGACATAATAACATGGCACTGTTCAGCTTTTTGCATATTTTTATCTCATTAAGAGAAAAATATGCTTACATTACAAACAAACATATTTCAGATTCCTTCTCAATAGATCCAGACAACAAATCATAATTACCCTCGGACTACATTATCCAGATCTTTTTCGTGTTCGTATTTTTTCAAGAAAAACTAATTATTTCGCATTTCCCAGCCATTTGTTCTTCGGTGTTGTCCCCGTTTTTGCTTGCAAGTAAATTAAAATACTCCATTGTGTGGCAACATTACAAAGATTAAATGTTTTCTCTTGGATGAATGTCATAAAATTTAATATTTGTGTACGTAATTGTACATGTCTATGTCACTTTGGATGCTAAACGAACTCAAATAGAGAAATAGTTTTGGTAACAATGTACTATCCTTCCTGATTGCGGCTGCGGCGACGAAACCTAACAAGATCAATCAGGTACACAGGAGATATACTCGTATTATAGTGCACCAGCGTGTGCGCAATACACAGGTGCACCCTCTGTTCCTTCTTTCTCTTAGTTCAGTGAGACGGCAATCCGACATGACCGTAGAGAGATCAGGCGCAGGACCAACAACTTAACGTGCTTTCCGAGGCACGGGGGTGTTAACACCACCAACTTCCTGACTCCGGAGCTGTGTATGAGTAATTTCGAGACAGAAAAACCCAAACACTCTCGGCCCGACCCGGGACTCGAACCCGGGACCTCGTGGATAGTACCCAGCGTGCTGACCACTAGACCAACGAGGCAGTCGAGGAACTCGGTGAACACGACCCTAAGCCTTCTAATTAACAAAATAGACACGCGACTCTAAAAAACCAAGACATGTCAAGTACAATTAGACAATTACAAATTGGCTAATGAGAGTAAGTAGCTAACTCAATTGCCGGAATTACAAATGGTGGCATAATAAAAGGAGCCATTGTAATTAAAATGGCTGTATTGCCGTTAACTTGGCTACGTGTTACACCGGATTGTAATATAGGCTTTACGTAGGAATTAAATTCTTAAAACTTCATGAATTAATTAAAGTTTAGGTCAATATGCATCCAAACATATAGGATGTTTGGATGCATATTGACCTAAACTTCAGTGCTATGTGTCTAAAGACCGAACTATCGCTTGTTTCTGCGTTTTACGGCCACCTCGTATCCCTTTGCCCGTAAGTACTCTAGGTTAATATGCGTCCGAGAATCTGCAAAACTACATCCTAAATAGAAAACTATTGCAATTACGATGGCGATCCAAAGTAATTAAATGAATGAATTGTACTTATTTCATTATTTTGAAAGCTATAAATTGCTGTCCTGACGTTAGTCTGCAATTTGAAAAGAAACGAGTAAGCGGTAGGCCTATTCCCTAGTTGCATGTCGATGTAGCTCAGAAAGCTTACAATACATTAATGAACTTTTTGATTAATTTAATATACTCATAAAAACACAATTTTACGGATTACTTCGCGATTTATGTACATTTTATCTCCCTGTGACCACGAACTCTGTAAAGTGTTCGAAACGTCAGGTTTTAAATAAAATGATAATAAATGTAAAAGTCGAAGCCGTAAATTGTGTTTTAATGAGTTCGACTATTCGCGTAAACGTAAGAAACCAAAAATTTAATATATCTTGTATACATTCATATGATCATAACGGTGTAATATCATTACACAAAAAGGCAACAAATGCCTGTAATTATTTCGACAAACGCTTGATCTCAAGTTATGTATGTGTTTAAGCACCGAGTGTGATAAATTAACTCCGTTTGCTTCAAGTTAATGTGCATTAATTATACAAATGTGTTGCGTCAATCATTTGTTCTATTGGAGCTTGGACGTCGCAATTACAAGATTATAACTGACAATGTATATAGTCCTATTAGCCGAATTTCGACTGCGGCGGCCTATCTCAAAAGAGATTAGCCGACTACGCGGGACATATTATAGTGCACAAGTGTGTGTGCAATTCACAGGTGCACTCTCTATTCCTTTACTGTCATAATTCGGTGAGACGGCAGTCCGACATGACCGTAGAGAGATCAGGCGCAGGACCAACGGCTTAACGTGCTTTCTGAGGCACGGGGGTGTTAACACAACCAACTTCCTGACTCCGGAGCTGTGTCTGAGTTTTTTCAAGACAGAAAAACCCAACACTCTTGGCCCGACCCGGGATTCGAACCCGGGACTGCGTGGATAGTACCCAGCGTGCTGACCACTAGACCAACAAGGCAGTCAATGTATAATAATACCTATATTAAAACAAGGTTTTTTTCTAACAATTTATCTAAGGAAATGTACATGACAAGCACCTCAATATTTATCCACTTATGCAAATGAAAATATTTATACATTATTTTTACTAAAAATTTTTATGTCTTTTGTTTCAGGTATTTGGCTTTAAACGCATGATTTTTGGAAGAAGTTAATACAGGCAGGCCTGTGTATCTTCCCGCGTAGGTAGCAAAAACGTATACGCGCGGCGACCCCTAGGTAAGGGCCTAAACAAGTTGGGTGTCGCTAGCCGGCAGCGAATCGCTCCCGCGTTTTATTCTCCGGCGGTGCGCGACACTAGGTTGCTGGTTGGACGAGCGTGAATAAAGTCCTAGAAAGATGCGCTAGATGGCGTAAGTAGCTTCTTGTGGCAGTCAACCCTATCGCGTTGCGTGATAGAACGTCACTGAATAGGTTTAGTGTATTATGAATCATATTCCAGAGTTATAAGAATGAAATTATCTTGCAATGTATTTTTGTAGGTGTCTACACGAAAATGTGCTTGAGTCTGAGGCGAACTGAATTACACCATATCGTTGACAATATTGAGTAGATATTTCTTTGAATTTCATTGCAAAGTCATACTTCTGTACGAAGTACTAGTACTTATTCTGTGATACCTGTAACATCATCAATTTTTAACCAATTTGTAGCCCTATTCAAATGGAGCTGAAAATAATATTGAACGTGAGCTGCTAGTCTTCTTGACCAGAACGCAAGTTGTTGAGTATATTTCGATCTCCATGGCCGAGTATCTTGCACGTCGGTTCATGACGGTATCGCCATCTCTGAGGTCCCGGGTTCATTTTCCGTACTGGTCAATTTAAAAACCCATTCCGGGTCTAGATGTTGTGGATCAACATTTGTTTCTATGTAACATAACCTTGCTTCAGCAACTTACTTTGGAATCAAAACAATGTATGTGATGTCCAATATTTATTTATTCATAATGATTAAATATACTATTTTATTCAATAAAAGAAAATAAACACAAAGACATGCATGAAATAAAAATAAATAAACTTAAAACCTACTTAACAATCAAAAATAAACCCGTGTCCTTGAGGCAAGGAGGCGAAATACATACATGTTACATACATAGGAAATACATACATACATGTTTTAATATTCAGATTTAAAAGCACCTTTATTAACTTGATACTAATGCTAAAAATAAGTTTTTTCTCTCAGACGTTTCGCTCCACCTAATATTTTATTTTTTATAACCTAAACCCCTTTTCCCGGGCAAGGCTAACGATCCTCATTCAAAATCTTAGTCCAACTTTAAATTGGGTGACTTTAAATCTAGTCAAGATTTCTTCAATGGAAAAACTCTCATCTACTAATTACATTGCGAGGTTACTGAAAGTCGGCCGGCTCATTAAAAGCCTTGATAGTAAATTTCCGCCTAAGTTTATACTAGAAGTGGCATAAGATTTACGAGAAGTTATCTTCATTTTCTTAACTACTTAGCCTGGAGTTCACCAACATATGTTTAATTTTTAATCAGCCGGTTTACAACTATTTGACATATTTTGTGTGGAAATTCTGTAAAATTATTACAAATTGATGTCTACCGGCTGTTTAAATTATTGTGAACTCGGGCCCTGGTAGGTCTGCCCCTAATACTGTGGATCAAAATCGCGTTGAACAATCCCTGATGTCAAAAACTAAAAGTTAGTAAGGTTAGGTATCTGATAACGGCACGTCAATATTCGACGACCGTTTGGTTTAGTGTTTTGCGCTCCGGACTACAAAACCAGAAGTTGCGGGTTCGAATCCCGCAAGGGGTAAATGTTTGTGTGATGAGCACGAACATTTGTAATAGTAATCATTTTGATTGAACATTGAATTTCATAAAAACTTTTGTGTTAGAATTTCGCACTACCTTTTGCAAGTTGTACGTATATTTAATAAAAAACTAAAAATTCCGAATGCGTTTCTGTGTGATTGGAAATTAAAAACCCTAAAACATGATAGAGGTCATACCCAGGTTAAATATTAAAAATTGTAGCAGTCGGAACCCATTCTAGAAATGGAGGCTTAGTGAATTTAGAGCACATACTCGTACCTACCTCTATATTACATTGAAGATTACTCCAATCTACTGAGGAGACGGCTGACTTTCTAACATGGGTCCCAACTGCTATAATTTTCAATATGGGTACCAATTTAACCTGGGTATGACCTCTTTCATGTTTTAGGGTTTTTTAATTTCCAATTACGCAGAAACGCAGTCGGGTTTTTTAAATAACCGTTTTTTAATTTATTATATTTAGTTTTATAATTCAAAACAAAACACCATACTGCAAAAAATATTATATTTTTGAAATGGTCTCTTTATGGCTTTCATTTGATACCCATATTGCTATGCTAAGAAAAAAATCAATCCCCCCTCCCCCCTTTACGTCCATTTGCGGGCGCCATTTTTAAAATTTATATAGCCTAATGTCACTCTTACAATCTTGACAAATTAAACGACACCTTATATGTCAGAAACTGTCAAGCCGTTTGGGCTGTAGGGCGTGCCAAATAATTATATACTCTCGAAAAACATAACCCTCCTTCCGCAGTTGTAAAAAAAATATTGTAACCTTTGTCACATCTAGTTCTAATTACATCTTTTCTATATCTGTGACGCTCTAATAAAGTTTCTTTGGGTTATAATAGCAGCGTTAATTGGAAATAATCCAGCGTTTAAAAAAAAAATAGACTTTCTAACTCTTGTTATGCGTCTATTATGGAACCTTTTATAATAAGTCTCTTTTTAGGGTTCCGTAGTCCGACAAGGAACCCTTATAAGATCGTTCAGTCCGTCCGTCCTAGTCTGTCACAGCAGAATATCTTCTACGTTTATGGACTGATTTGCATGTAACTTGGTTCGAGGATATTTCACATATAGATCTCATTTTTAAAAATACAAAAAAATAAAATTACCCCTTACCCCTTTTTAAGGGTACCTCCCCATACATGTAAAGGGGGGGTGAATACTTTTTTGAGTGCACCCCCTTGTGTGGGGTATCGTTGAAAAGGACTATGAAAATAGCGTCGGGTTTTCATACAACACTTTTTTATCAGCTTTACCATTTGCGAGATATAGCCCGCCAAAGTCGTTTACACGGTGATTTCTAAAGTCTTGGACCTATAAACTTCAAATCACTCACGTAAAGAAACAGGCGCGGAAACTATTATTTAAAGTTATTTCGGGTATCCTGTGATGAATACTTTTAAAATTATAAATAAAAAATATATATATACTTTTTTTGCCTATACTGTCTAATGTTGTAAGCTAATGGTACGAAACCCTTCGCGCGAGTCCGCCTCGCCCTTGGCCGGTTTTTCAATTAGCTTTTCGATCGATATCCTTAAAAAGGAAAGTGACAATATTGTGTGACGTAAAAAAATCGCAATACTGTTTTATCTATGATTGAAAAAACTAAACCCACCCTCTCCATCTAACTCATGCCGGCAGTTAATTGGTGATTATTTATTATTCATTATTTTCGTCCGAAAATTGATAAAAAGGCTCCCAAAATAAAGACTGGAACGGAGTGTCGGCGCTCTATCATAATCAATCACCGGTCCTTTGCTTTGTTTTTAAGTTGCATGCCGAAAAATGGGAGAAGATATTTGGCGCACAAATAATATGCTTAGGCCTGATACCTCGATGACGTCGATTGCATCATCAAATCTTTACTAATTTGTATCATCATTATGATAGAACATCGTCACTTAATATTGCTAGTTACACTAAGCCTGGAATTTACTAACACACATGTTAAATTTTTAGTAAGATTACCTTATTTGACATTATTATGTAAGGGAAATAAAATTAACTGTCAGTTATGGTTTACCGGCTGTTAAAAACTTAGTGAACTAACGACGGTTAGTTAACCACGCAGTTTACTTCATGTTTCGATTCAAACTCGTTTTGTTTTGTGGTGCCTACCAATGTATGTATTCTCGTCTGATCAATATTTACAATCAATCAGAAATCAGGATTTTGAAACGTTTTAGTACAATAAAAAAAACCGGCCAAAATACACCTATCTACAGAGTTCTATGCAAGCAAATTAATGTTGAAACTTAGCGATCCCAAAGCCACTTTAGCCTGTAATCCAGCGCATTCTTAAGAGCTGCTTAAACCTCCCAAAAATGGAAAGTGGGATTAAAAGCAAGCACAATTCACCCTAACAGCATACGGAAATTCGAGCTACCTGGACTACGGTACGGTCGGCAGAAAGAATAAAAAAAAATGTTTATTAATAAGACTGTTTAGATAATATACTGCAGTTAAAACTTTTAAGATAAAAATAATAAATACATCAGAATTCAGACGCAGTCACTTGATTAAATTTACACGGTTTAGGTACTAAGATCTAAGGAGCCTAATATTCAGAACGACTGCCCTGTCGACAGCTGACAGGTATGCAAAAAGCGGGGTTGATTCTCAACTCTGGTGATTGTTTTTTATCAAGAAAGAACCCTAAAATTAACTCAAATCTTGTACTTATGGCGTGTTAATAGGAAGCGCGCTAAAGAAGTCACACTTATTAAAACACAATTTTACGGATTACTTCGAGATTTATTTACATTTTATTTAAAACCTGACGTTTCCAACACTTTACAACGTTCGTGGTCAGTGTCCATTACTCCAACAGGAAAGGCTGATCTACAGAAAATTGAATTATGCAGAAAAATAGTGGGTAATCTGCTATTAATGTGCGCCAAATAAAAAAATTGTGGGGGTTTTCGTTTTCCAATAAAAGCGAAAAAACGGATTCTGCTGGAGAAATGTCTCTTTAGCAGGAAGATTTTGAAATAGTGGTCTGACAGTAAAACAAAGTATATGGGCGTGTAGCTCTTACTTTTCTACAAATGTGGCACCTAAAATCAAAACTGTGGGCCATACCTCTATTGAGATATTCAATTTTCTGCTGGAGTGACGTATCGCAAAATCTTCTATCTCGGATCCCATCGCATGTGCGGCCATAGAGTAAACGGATATGGATAGGCTGTAACTAGTGACGATAAGCCCAATGATTGAATCTAAGGAAATATATACAGTTAAAAAGCTATAAAGATTTCTTGAAAAACATAAAATAAGAGATACCGCTTAAATTAGAATACCAGTGAGTTCATTGATGACAGTATTTGAATGGTCTTGTTCTTCTTAACAACTGTGAACTGTTGAAAGACCATGTACACGTCTGTTCTTGAATTAAATGACTTTTGACTCCTAACTGATAATGCATAAATATGACGTGAAAATGCAAAAAACTGAATCAACTAAAGATATTCTAGTATAAACGAATAACTAGTGAGTAAATCAAAGAGTACATGCTGAAAATTTCAGCTTGAAATATGGCCAATTGAAGAAGATATCCACCAAAACCCATAACAACAGCTAATGACTGGTTGTCCGTACAAATTGGAATGGTCACAAAAAAGCGGCCGTTTCATACATATAGGTGACCTTCCTAATACAATCATGTTACGTGAAGCTGATTTTCGTACAGTCGCGCTAATATAATTTAATAACGATCATGGTCTAGTAATCTATTATCAAGTAATACTGGTGTTTGCCTATCAATGTCGGAACCCTTATGAGTTGGTAAATGAGACGAATTATCAGTGAATATTTTTTGTAACAGATCTACTATAAATCGTAAATTATATATTATATATTTATATTTTACGTACACGACGTAAACGTAAAAGCACGACGTATGATCTCCATACAAAATTCAATCGAAAAGAGACTGGGCACTTCTGGACCAAAGGTTGAAAAATTAAAGTGAGCGGCCACTTCAGAATCTAATTTTAAATTACAGCTATGAATATATGCTTAATTTTTTCTTAAGAGCTTAACTTTATGTGGATAGTTTAGGAGATAATGTGCATTTTATATTTTTACTATATTTTTTTGTTGTTAATGATAAGAGTAAGTTCGCAAACGCTTAAAAACAGGAAAATGTTACATAGTACAAAATCACAGAAGCCTGACAGCGAAGTAATGTTTTAAAAATGTAAGCACATATCATTGAAGTGGTCGCCTGTTTTTTTCTTTGTCCAAGCTCTATACTAATTTGCCCACTCTCCTTTTTCTCTGTTTTCTCGTTGATCGATTTTGAATTTTTTTTATTATAGTATCCGTTATTTTAAGCATAACGTTATCTGCAACGCGCTCCGATGTTTAGTCCACTAGAAAAATAATTAAAACTTAAACTTTAAGAAATTTTAGTTTATCAGTAATATTGAAAAATTTTGTTCGTTCACCTGTATGTTTTGTTTGGCGATATTGTTTGCCTGGCCGAGACCTACCCGCAGACATCTCATATGCACCCATACGACAGTAAATAGGGCAAAAATGCGGCATTTATATTTAGGGACTTCAATTTATATCGCGGTAGCCGAACGGCCAACCCACATAATATTTTAAATAGGTATAAGGGCTTGTACATACAGTTAGGGCGTGTAGAGTTAGAAGTTTGGCTCTCAATGAGATCTGATAACTTTTCGCTTGTGTGAGTCATATGGTCACGTCTTGGGTGCATTTTAGATATAAAATATTTTAATCTCCTTTTCCTAAAATTAATAAACAAAGTATACATACCTAAAGCATAGCTTTGTACGATATCTCCATTCAAAAGGCTCGTAGACAGGTTTCAAGTGTCATTGTCTTTGAGGTCCCGGATTTGATCCCCGGTCGGGTCTAATATAGAAATCCAAATTTTCTTTATTTCCTGGGGTCTGGGCGTATGCTACCGCCGTTGTTACAGATTTCTTTATTATTATTTTTTTTTCTACATAAGTGTACTTGGCCCAATATTAGACAACTAATTGTAATGCATAGTTAAGTAGGTCACCCATATATATGAAACGGCCGCTTTTTTGTGACCATTCCAATTTGGTCGGACAGCCAGTCATTAGCTGATGTTTTGGGTTTTGGTGGATATCTTCTTCAATTGGCCATATTTCAAGCTGAAATTTTCAGCATGTACGCTTTGATTTACTCACTAGTTATTTGTTTATACTAGAATATCTTTAGTTTATTCAGTTTTTCGCATTTTCACGTCATATTTATGCATTATCATTTAGGAGTCAAAAGTTATTTAATTCAAGAACAGACATGTACATGGTCTTTCAACGGTTCACAGTTGTTAAGAAGAACAAGACCATTCCAATACTGTCATCAATGAACTCACTGGTACTCTAATTTAAGCGGTATCTCGTATTTTATGTTTTTCAAGTAATCTTAATAGCTTTTTAACTGTATATATTTCCTTAGATTCAATAATTGGGCTTATCGTCACTAGTTACAGCCTATCCATATCCGTTTACTCTACGGCAGCAGAAAATTGAATATCTCTAAAGAGGTATGGCCCACAGTTTTGATTTTAGGTGCCACATTTGTAGAAAAGTAAGAGCTACACGCCCATATACTTTGTTTTACTGTCAGACCACTATTTCAAAATCTTCCTGCTGGAGAGACATTTCTCCAGCAGAATCCGTTTTTTCGCTTTTATTGGAAAACGAAAACCCCCACTATTTTTTTATTTGGCGCACATTAATAGCATATTACGCACTATTTTTCTGCATAATTCAATTTGCTGTAGATCACCATTTCCTGTTGGAGTAATGGACACCGTGGTCACAGGCAGACACTCTACTTAAAATTACTAATTAATACAATAAAGCCTCACAATACGATAGCAATGATTTTAAACTCATGGGTATGGTTTTGTTGGTGGCTGTACCTACACGTAGAGTAAGCAAGCGCCTAATTAAAATATTAATTCCTAGAAAAACTATTTTTACTGTGAATAGCCTACGGTGAGTCATAATGATTGTGTTATGAAAATGAAATGGACGTTTGCACATATTATGTATTGTATCACTAACTTGTAAAGAAAAAAATACTGTAATTATATCAGAAAACAATATTTTAAAAATACTCAATAGAAAATCCATTAAGTCCTACTACAGTAATAATGAACTTTATTCAATAATTTTCGTTTGAATATTTATTTGAACAATTACAAATTTCCACCTTGTCGGAAAATTGGCACATTACCTTAGCTAGCCACAATTAAGATTGATTGATGATCTAGCGCTGAGCCAATGAGGAGTTTTAATCCATCTAGTGAGATGTACCATGTCAACCTATGCCAAATTCTAAAGCAAATAAAAAAAACACTCAAATATATCTAACGACCCTACCGACCCTGATCAGGCGACAGCGTATACATGAAAAATAAAAAAAGTATTGTTATTTTTCTGTACTAAATCAGAAGCTGAAGTCTATTTTAAAAAAAAAATTACTTTAAAATGCCTAATCATAAAATTGTGACTCAATATACCTTCCGTATTTACATGATACGAGTAAACTTAAATAGCTTTTTGAGTATGCAAATAAGGTAGCTAGCTATAAAACTGTTTTATGTAACTTTGTGGAGTTATTTTGCTGACCGTACTCGGCAGGTGAAATAGTTAAAGTTGTTAACATCGCCGTAAAACCAGGCTGGCAGCAATGAAGATATATTGCTATGTTAGCCAGATGGGAAAAAACAGGTTAAAAACTAAAAAACTAAATCTGCGTAAAATCTACCAGCATATAAAGATTTGAGTTTTAATTTTCTAGACATAAAATAGATCGCAGTGTCAAAAATGGCGTTGCACAAAAGTTTCATTTCGTAATGAATATAAGTTGCTTACATAATTGCTAATCAATGAAAACTAAATTCATCGCAAAAAAATGATGTCCAATTTTACAAAATTAAAAATAAATTATTGTAACTTAATTTCACACTAGGTTTATAAAACGGTTTAAGTACAAACTAAATAACCTACCAACGCAAATTCCACCCCCATGCCCCAGCGTGTATAAACACACTAATAATCCTGTATTATCCGGTTGCAGCCGGTTCCGACTGCATCTAACTGAATTTTTCCGGTTATTTGAACGTAAACACGAGACTGTCTTCTTCATTTTTCGCCGGTAAAAATTTTCTTTTAGGTGACACTTTACGGAGCAACATTTAATTTGCGACGTTATGAAAATTTTATGGAATAAACGTACGGCAGCGTGCCGGTGAACGAAAATAGAGTTTTTCGCAATTTCCGTGAAGGATAATAATTCACTTCTTTATCTTGTAGAGGACATAATAAATAATGCTATTAATTCTGTAATACGTGTATTGCGATTAGTAGTAGTCGAACGGGTCACCAAATCGAGAGTTTTTTTATTACTAGGCAGACATTTGACCGCAATTTCACATGATACCTTAGTGACAGCCTATTCACTGTTTTTTAAAAGCAATCCAGATCATAGGATTTAGAAAACACTTCATCTGGCAACGAATTCCACTCTCTAGCCGTACTCAAGAGGAGCGTAGATTTAAAACATTTGGTGCGTATTAGTGGTATGTCAACGACATATGGGTGGAAACCTCGCCTGCGTCTTATGTTCCCATGGTAAAATGGGGCGGTGGAATCGTTTCGGGAACGCATTTGGTCGAGGCTTTGCAGCTTTACAAAGTTCAGTGTCTCAAATAATTCGTATAAGTCGATTTATTTAAACACACCTTAAAATAAACAAACTAAATATATGCACTTAACCAAAACATAAAAATCTAATTATTCAAAAATGAAACCGTGTCTATGATGCAAGGAAACGAGAATGCTTGCTGCGTTTTCGCGTCGTCTATGAGCGAGAAACGAGACAGCTTTTTTGTTTTCTAGAATTATATTTTATTTAGGGGCTATTTTTCTAAAAAGTAATTGGACGTTAGGT
Source organism: Pyrausta nigrata (assembly GCA_949316185.1). NCBI lineage: Eukaryota > Metazoa > Arthropoda > Insecta > Lepidoptera > Crambidae > Pyrausta > Pyrausta nigrata. The sequence goes on along the minus strand of OX438955.1, from coordinate 10,223,568 downwards.
CCACACCGTCCAAACGTTTCGTATTATTTTTTCTATTGAGCCTAATGCAGCCAGTTGATATTTGGCAGATTCATTCCAAGGGTTGTAGAAGTACTCCTTACAAGAACGAACTTTAGCTTGGTAGAGTTGTAGAAGTTGGTTAAAATTAAAAGTATTTAATAACATTATCGCTGAACAACCAAATTCGGATCGGTTATTAACTTTGAGCATTTAAGGCATATGTGAAAAAATAAACAAATTAATTTTTTTAGTTTATGTTACTATATGGCATAACTTTACAGCCAGTCTATTGACTTGTCGAGGTAAAAATTATCTGTATATTTTCCAGTAAAGATAAAAATTAACGCTTCGCATATTTTTTACCATTGCATACGTACGAAAGTATCACATTTCACACCTTAAAAACAATTTTCGTAACAAAAATAATTTCTGAATCGCTGACTACACAGGAAATGGGTTTAAACTGGAATTTATAGACACATTCAAAAATAATATTTCGTCCGTTCGTTCCGTTTCCGGTAGTTTTTACGCTTTCAAAATAGGTACATCGAATATTGATTCTCCCGGGAAATTCGTATGTGAAAATGTCCTGAGTTTTATTTTGAAATACGCGCATTTACTTGCCCTTATGAAGTTTGGTCAGACATGCATGCCCTTTGCTTTGGCCCGACTAAATTTTAGTTGTATAACTACTCGACCTAGATAAAAGCTTTGACAGCAAAAGTTAGGAAATGTTCTGCAAATTCAACTTATTTGTATGTGAAATGCGAAAGTTTGTGTTTTAGATTAATTTTAACCGGTAAACTGTTTTGCAACATTATTCATGGAGCGTTTCAGATTGCGAAGCTCATACTTGCACGGGTTTTTTTCCGTCCTTTTAAGCGTTAATAAAAACCCCATCTAGTGAAGATTAGTAGTAGCTAAATTAATCAAAAAACATGGTAGAATCGCCTATCATCCAATGCGACAGTTGAAATTATTCAGTACAAAGTCAAAACAATTCAAAATTGTTTCCTCTCGAATTGATTCGCAAAATCCAAGGGTTAATAAACAAAACCACGACGACATGGCATCTCGATTGCTACGGCAACTCGATACAAAGGAACATTTTCCGACCAGTCCTTTTGATCTCTCGGCTCCGGGTAATTAGTTCACATACGATGGAGGCTGCAAAATTCATGAGGTCAAGCTACACTGGTCAATGCGGGATGAAGCGTATATTCTCTCGATTGGTTCAACCGAAACTGATACCCTTTTCTATGAATGCGTGTAGTTTAAGATCGCGCTGTCCCTTCTACTGACAGTGTAAGTGATAGAGAAGGTTATAGTGGAAAGTATGGACGTTAACTGACAGAGTAAGGTTCCAGGTCATATTTGTTGTACTGTGATAGACCGAGTCGGCGGGGCGCGCTTGATTAAGACCTAGGTCAAATTTGGTGACGCAGTGTGACTTGACGTCGAAGACTTTAATTGAACCAGGTACCAGATATAAGTGAGGTGCTTGTGGCGCAGTGGTGGCAGCGCTTTGGTAGTGGTACTAAAGTTAAGCAACATAGCGCGCGGTCGTGATTGGATGGGTGACCATTCCGACCATTTAAACCACTTCCATGAGCATCTCCGTGCTTTGGAAGGCACGTTAAGCAAAGTAAGTTAAGTATTTCCCGGCTATTAAGTGTGGATATTAGTCGTAAAGCTTAGTCAGAGGCCCTCGGGTGGCTTGATAATATCTGACAGTAAGGTGGTCACTTGCCTTACAGACAACCAAGACGACAGACAAGTTGAGAATGGCTCGTACCTCCTCATAGTTGAGGTGAGGCCTTAGCCTAGCAGTGGGATATATATAGGCTAACTTTACTTTTACCTAATATAAGGTACATCACAGTCGGTGCCCAGCCGGCGGACCGACAACACGTCTCGGTCCCCGGTCCACCGGTCCACCGGTCCTCGGTCCTCGGTCCCTGGTCCTCGGTCCTCGGTCCCTGGTCCCCGGTCCTCGGTCCTCGGCCCCCGGTCCCCGGTCCTCGGTCCCCGGTCCCCGGTCCTCGGTCCTCGGTCCCCGGTCCTCGGTAACCGGTCCCCGGTCCTCGGTCCTCGGTCCTCGGTCCTCGGTCCCCGGTCCTCGGTCCCCGGTCCTCGGTCTTCGGTCCTCGGTCCCCGGTCCTCGGTCCCCGGTACTCGGTCCGCGATCTTGGCCATTTACAAACACCAAGGCACCGACTGTCACATACGCGGCAGGGATGTGGAAAGGCACAACTCAACTGCCACATCAGCAACACCAGCTCCACCAGCAGTATCAGTAACACCAGCTCTCATGTCAGCATTGTCTCCGGCTCAAGCTCCAGCTCAAATCAAATGTTTTTTGGCGGTCACACGTTCATTATTCCTAACCCATTCAATAAACAGCTTTGGAAGTAACTTTAAATGATTCTCTGTTTATTCATCTACACAGACATAGTTTTAATCATAAAATAGGGCTTACAGATATTTTTTAAATATTATTTTACCGCCAAAAACGGGAGCAAAACCGTTGTTCTCCGCGCGTCCCAACGACCTCGCGCTCAGTTCAACCACTAATATATTTATTTTTTGTTGCGTTATGTACACATAATATAAGTAAAAAAAAAATTAGATAATTCTAGATTCATCATTCAAAAAACCAAAATGAAAACATTACGTATATTTAAAGATCAAATAATAACATCATTACACAATTGACTAAAACTGATTACATGCAATTTAATAATCTTAAAAATTATAATTTCAATGAATAATATGAACATATAATAATAAAAATACAATGACATTTTTTTTAAATACATTAATAAATCAACACAATGTCAACCTTGGAGGGAAAGTGCCCATGACACTCACTGCGTTACCCCGCTGAATGGCCTAAGCTATTTTCTGAATTAGGTATGACCCTGAGCGAGGATCATTGGTTTTCACCCTCAAACGACGGCCTACCTCCGCAACAAAACTCTTTGCTTCAGACCCCCAACAGCCTGCCGTCTCGACAGCAAAAGGGACAAAATGGTAGTTGGTCTCTAAGGCTGTACTGTACTTTGAGTGTTTTTTAAGCACTGCTGTCTCGGCTGCCGCCCCAGGCGCCAATGTGAAACCAAAATTGATATCGTTTAAACAGAAAGAGTTAGAAAATATTTTGTCACGGTCACACGATCGTGGTGGATTCGTGAACGCGAGATAAAAAGATCCATAGCTTCAAAGTGCCTCAACTTTTAGACACGCTTAATGGCCCTACGGGAACTTGAGTTTTATTACGGCATCATTGGAGGTCAAATGCCTTTCTTATCGCTATGATACAGAAAATATAGGCACACAAATGTATCAACTTTTTTCTAGCAACCTTTTGAAGAAACCCTTCATGGTTAAATTTTAAAGACAATATAATTATTTAGATGTAAGTTTTGAATATTCAGTATAAAACCCTTTTTCAATTGCTTCATCCGCTTTTTAGTTTTTATATTTGTCAAGAAACAACTAGTAATTTTTTGAAAATGTAAAATTTTCGTAGCTTTCGTGGCATGGTTTTCGTGGACATTTGACCATGAAGGTTATCTTTCTCTCCACGTAAGTTTACTAAGGTCTATATTACTAGTTATTGACAATACACATTTACCTCACTTATTAGCAAGGTCTACTCTGTTGGGAGGTGTATTTATTTTCCAGTAGTAAATGACTTTGAGGTTTTGTGACTTTTAAAACCAAATCCTAGATACCGAATTTTAACCACACAGTGGAATACTTCCACCCAACTCATGACCAAAAACAATTTATATATAACTGCGGCGAGCAGGATTTTTTGTACAGAACAAAAGAACTAACTCCCGTCCTTTTTGTTAAGACTTGTTTTGTTAAGTCTTAGCAACTTCGTCTTCGAAAAGGTAGAACTCATCCGAACTAAATGTTGCCAAGATGGCAGTCGAGTGAGTGAAATTTAATATTACTTTATTGCTTTTGGTCTTTGGGTGAAGTAGGTGGATAATAATAATGATAAATTAAACTTTATTTCTTCACAAAAAGTAATATATTGCAAACTACAAATAGGGTTTTGGTTACATTAAAACAGTTAACGTTTAACTTTGTGTAAAGACTGGTACTTTTTATAGATAGAATAAACGGTCGTGTCATACTGAAATTACATTCATAATTTTGCTGACATTTTGTATTTTTTGTGAGCGAAATTCAATTTGCAAAATAATTGCTTAAGTTATAAAAATAATTATAAGTTTAGCTGATTTCATCTTAACTGATGGTTAAATATTTGTAAAAATATTTTCATCGGATACATGCGGGTACATTCCCCAAGTATTGATGAAATCGAACGCCGGCTCACTGGCGTAGCAAGCACTTACAAAAATTCGTCGGCTGACTAACGTCCTCCGTAGCTTAGTTGGTAAGAGCACTGGCCCGGATAGCGAAGGGACGTGGGTTCGAGTCCCACCAGATGACACAGTCGATAAATTTTTGTGAGCGAAATTCAATTTGATTTAATCAATCAATAATAATAAATCTTTTATTTATCGACCAACTTAGATCATTAGTTAGTAATACATGAGAATCTTAGCCTATGTTAGTAACATTCAAAATTCACAATTAAACCAAATAAATTAAAATGAAATCAAATAAAGTTATTATGAATTAATTACAAATAAATAAAATAAAATTGCAAAAATAATAATAAATAAATGTTACAAATTAAAGTGCCACAACATGAACCATGCTGCAATGGTTCAGGTAGTGACAGTCAAATCTGTCGGAAAATACAATAGCCCCCTGTACCTTTTAATGAATTGAATGAAAATAACTAACAACGATTGATTCGAATCATTTTTATAAAGTTTATTCAAACATTTGTTCCAGTCCAGTTTTGGCTAAAAAAACAAAGTATAGGCTACAAATCGCAAATATCAAATGGAAACCAATTCACTCAATTAGCTTAAACGATTGGATAACATCCAACGTTTTGGCAAATTAAAATAGGTTGAAACATTCACAATAGGTTGCAAAAGTAGTTGACTCAATACACTCTTTTTGAGTGTTTTACTTCAATTTAAAAAAGAACACGGAGAGGCATTTAATAGCCAATGAAATTATATTGCAATAGTAGCTTTAAGGAAAGCTAGCTTTTAAACTACTGTTAGCAAAGTAGGTAGTTACTCGGTAGGGGCCCACTGAAAATCAGCGCCAGGGCCTTCTGGGGGACCTGGCTGAAGCTGAGTGAGGCCCCCTTGATTTGGACATCACAGACACACAAAGGCACTGTTTGGCTAGCGTTGATTGTTACTGATTTGTTTGTGTGGTTCCTATTTTGAATTGTTGTTTTGTTGTGATCTTTGTAATTTTTTTTTTAATTCTGTACGATGTTTGTTTGTGATGTCCCAAATTAATAAATATTTCTTTATTTCAAAGCAATGATATCTATCTAAGTAATGAAAAGATATCAATTGTTTTGGTGCTTTGGAATAGCAATCGGTATAGCTTTCAACTAAGGCGGTAAGCCAACAGCTCTTGTGTACCTACTCAAAATTGTTATTAACTTATTTATACTAAATAAACGATAAGCTGTTACGAGTTGTATGAGAGAGTTTCACCATGTTTCATTTTGAAACTGCTGTTTTTTATTTTGTATGGGAACTGTGTCATATAAATCGTCAATTTAATTTACCTGTTTTAAAATAGGTGAACTCGGGTCTAAAATTTTAGTGTTAGTCCAATACACTACACTTACCTTCTAAGAAGGTATATGCTTATTCTATTACACCTTGCAATTCGCATTCAAGATAACATCACGTATCTTATTCCGTATTAGTCTGAAAGAAAAGTTTTGCGTCGTCCATGAAAATAATATCAATAGCAGAAATACTCTCTAAAATGAAAATGTTGCTCTGTAATGTCTAATGCATCTGTTTCCTTTGCCTTTGAAAAGATTTCCATTATAATATTACTTGAATGTGAACTTACAATATCTTTAAAACACAATTTTACGGATTACTTCGCGATTTATTTTGGAAAGTTCCACCGGCATGGGATCCTATTCTAGCAAAAACCAAAGCAACACCTAGCACTGCAAGATCTCAAGACACTGTTAGCTCTTTCTGCGTAAATAGGAACGTAAATTAATATTATTGAGTGACGGTAGTTAATTTTTTTTAAAAACTTTGTAATGACAAATAATACCTTAGTCTCCCTTCGACCACGATCGCTGTAAAGTGTTCGAAACGTCAGGTTTAAAATTAAATGTAAATAAATCGTGAAGTAATCCGTAAAATTGTGTTTTAATGAGTTCAACAATTCGCGTAAACGTAAGAAACAAATATATTACAATATATTATTCAACTGACGCAGTTTTGTTTTTCAAGATTTCAGATACGTAGACAGACAAAACTTTAAAAGATCTTCGTTTGAAGATCTCAAAATAAAATAATAATTGGTTTTAGTTCTTGAACCTACATATCAAAATGAGAGAAAACATTGTGAGGAAACCTGCACATTCAGGCGACTGAATGTGTAACCATGATCCAAAAACTGTTGAGATTCTCCTTTTGACAGGGTCATGGAGGTCAGATGGCAGTAATTAACTGATCTGCCATATCCTGGATCATGGTCAGAGGACCCTGGGCCCCGGCGTGTGAGTGCACAACCGGGATAGCGGTAGGATGATGAGTAGAACAATTTGTTTGAATGTTAACCACCATTTTAAATTTCGAATTCTGTAGTTGGATCCGTATGGTTTTCTGTAGTTGGATACCAAAAAAAGAAGACTATATAGGCTTACGCATTTTTTTTGCCTTAGACTGCCTTTCGATACGTACTATGTTTTTTGATGTCTAATGTTTTAGGCCCTAAAATAAAGTCTCATAAATACTTCTTAAGTTTTTGGCAACCCTAGCGCAGATGTAGCGTATACACTGTTCTAACTAAAAAATAGTTCTCATTCGCATATTAGGTACTTGTACTCGAGCCGCGTACAGAAACTAGCCACACAAGTACTTAAATCCACTCCTTTCCAACAAAATTGCAGAAAAATGCATAATTAAATTAACCACACGAATGTTACTTCATTATTAACAAAGAACCGAAAATTTTGCAGGCGAACCACGTACTAGAAGCCGCGAGGCGGGCTAATATTAATACGGCTAACATTATATTACTATATTTAATGTGTGCGATATTACCACGGTGCCCCTGCGTCGCCTTAATACGAGCCAAGAACATAAAGCCCTAGAAAAGACAACGTTTATTAAAACGTGAGAACTACCTGCAAGCTTGTGCTGTGGTTGCTAATTTTGCATTTAGTAGTAATAAGAATATTGGTGTTTTTAGGGTTCCTTACCTAAGAAGGAAAAACGGAGCCCTTATAGGATCACTTTTTACGTCCGTCTGTCTGCCTCTTAGCCTGGAGTTAATCAAGTCATGTTTTATTTTTAGTCAATGAGGTTAGTTGTATGGAAATTCTGACAAATTTACCGTTAATTGAATTTTACCGGCTGATAAAAATTGATAAGCTCGTGCCTTATTCTTAGGAACGCGTAGCAGTATCAAGTTAAAATATACATCAAATACTTATATCTACGGTCTTTTGAAGCTGCAAAAAATCAAATGCCTTGTTTTCAAAGACTTCACAGGGAATCAAAAGCCATTTAGTAAGAAGTGTCACAGGTGGGGCATGAGATATTTTAAAATCAGTCTATTTTATTCGAAAAGTATTTTTAATCTAACTACTGAAAAAGCCGCCTTAATAAGATAACTGTGAAAGTTCTCGACACATCTAGAGACTTTAACTCGTTGTGAAACCAACATAATTAGTATGCAGCATCAAATATTGCCCCTGGGGTCCCGGCTAAATTGATTCCATGTTGGTCCATAGTTTTAGTTAATGGCCGCTTGTATGCTATGACACCTACAGCTTATAAATTAAAGGGCAAACAATTTCGTTAAATTATTTTTGTGTATAATATATCGGGGTTTTCGAAGTAGGAAGGACCTAAACTCAAATTACCCCCGAACGGAAACACCCAAGGATGTTAATTATTTGCCATCAAAAATGTGTTCTCTTTAGTTCGAACAAATCGACAGGTTGTCTGGAAGAGATCGCTCGTAGCGATAAGACCGCCTAATTTGCACATCTTTCTGTGTAAATTGTATTGTTGTTACTTTTATAGCGTGCAGTAAGAGTTATCTATCTCTATCTATCTATCGAGCACTGGTAGACTTACTATCCCCCTTGTTTTTGTCTTGATTGCAAATGCAATCCAAAAACAATGACATATCGATGGTATTTCTTTATACCTATCAATTGCTTTCCCGACGTTAATTTGAAAGTTAATATTGAATAAGTCTGTCCGTCTGTTACATCTTGACGCTGAAACTGCTAAGCCGTTATAGATGAAATTTTGTATGGAGTCATTTTGAGGTCTTGGAAAGTGCATCGCCATATAAAACAATAAGAGGGTAAAATGTAGGTTGGAATTGTTTTTGAGGATCTTGACACATGCATAAACTAGCAATTCCCCGCCAAAAGTCGGATTTTCCATACAAACTTTCATCCCCCATTTTACCCCCCTGATGATTTTATATCGCGACAAAAAGTAGCCTATGTCCTTCCCAGGGTTTCAAACTATCTCTGTTCTAAATTTCATTTAAATCGAGTTTCGGAGCCTATTCAATACAAACAAACAATCAAATCTTTTCTCTTTTGTAGATACCAGTTTAAACGTTCCGTTACATTTAGGATAATGTAAGAAACAAAACCTTAACTACCTTGTTGTTAACGTGTACCAAACTAGATGCTTATTTAGTTTCGTACGAATTTTAGAACAATCCGTTGGTAAATTTTAAACAGTAAATTAAAACCGCCAAACCATTGTTTTGATGTAAATAAATTCAAATTCGTTAAAGTTGGCTACACGAGCTAAAACGTCGGCCATTCATGTTAGAACAGTATACAAATTGTCTGTTTTAATTAATGAATTTGTAAAAAACGAAATACAATGGAGTTGCGTTTAGTTTATGTTTCAGTAATTTACTTGTTTTCTTTACTATTAATAACTTATCGTTTTTAGGGTTCCGTAACTCATGAGAAAAAAGCGATTATGAGTTATACCACACGGCTGGATAGACTGCACAGTAGCTCAGTTGGTAAGAGCGTTGGCCCGGTAAGCTAAAGGACGTGGGTTCAAATACTACCTGTGTGCGAATTTTTGGTTTCTTATTTAAACTTAGGTATATAAATAAGAAAGAACACTGTGATTGTTAAAATTATTAAAAACTATCGATTATAAAATCTGTTTGTATAAACAAAGGTACAATTAACGCTATACTGCATTCTCTATCAGTTATACCTTTGGGCTAAGCAGAATGGAGGCTGTGCAATAATGGTAAAAGGCTTGTTTTTATCCGACTGCGGCCAAAGGAGGGTAATGTTTTAAAAAGAAAGCTTATAAAACACGTCATCATATTGATGACATACATTACTGATTAAGTTATAACGTTCAACAAGTCTATAACTATAGCGGTTTCAGCAAGATGTAAAAGACGGACAGACGAAGTTAAAGCGTTAAGAAGCACTTGAAAATTTCGACAGGCTCTGCCAACGCCAGGGTGGCCGAGAGGTTAGGCAATCGCCCGGTATGCGAGGAACGCGGGTTCGATTCCCGCCTCTGGTGGTCGTTTTTTTTCAAGTGCAATAATATATTTAGACGAAGTTAAATTCAACATTAGCTTTCAAATTCAAGTCAGGGAAGCAATTGATAGCTATGAAAAAATGCAATTAATACGTCATTGATTTTGGAGTCAACTAGATGAAATTATTTTCTATCCGTCTGAACTATGCGGCTTTTGTAAAGGTCGTTGTCATTAACAATAGACGCTGAAGGTCAACGACCATGACCAACGATCAATTTTTCATGTTTCTACATTATCACGTGAAAAATTACACAAAACATTGTCCATCAGTCTGTCAAATCTTGACAGCTTAAAAGTAATCCAGTTGACATCATTATAAAGTCCAAAATTAAGGTCCCGAAGGTATACTAAAAACGCTGGACTTATTCTCGGGGAGTAAATACAGCCGTAAATAACGGCCATCTCTCTCGCTAAGTTCATTATCGTCGAACCAGAGCAGAAACGACGCTCTAAAAATTCCTCAAATTGTACAGTTGGTTGAGAAAATTAAGGTGCAATAATTGAGCACGTCTTTAGATGGGAAAAATAAAATACAAATATTTCGCTTTAAATTTGCGCTAAGAGACGCTAGCGCAGGCACCAAAACCACACCAACCGCAACCGCGTTGAGTACCAGTTCAGGCAAATGCAGAATGCACCGCCCTCCCTCCCTCAATACGCATGGAGTGGCGAAACGCGTCGAGGTTTTTTGCACGTTGGTGTTGGTAACTAACAACTGCATTAGCTGTAGTGCATGCGTATTGAGGGAGGGAGGGCGGTGCATTCTGCATTTGCCTGAACTGGTACTCAACGCGGTTGCGGTTGGTTTGGTTTTGGTGCCTGCGCTAGCGTCTCTTAGCGGAAATTTAAAGCAAAATAATTGTATTTTATTTTTCCCAACAAATAATGGATTTCCGCAAAGTAACGCCTGATTCTATTAATAATGAGCACGTCTTTGCAATCTTCGATGACACCTGAGGTTTGGAAAAGGCCATACAACACAAGGCCTAAACGTAGCACAAGTTGCAACTGACTTACATGACATAACTTTTTGATAAATTACATTATTATTTTTTTACACGTTTTGTTATTGCTGATGATAGTTATATATTGATGGTAAGTGACTATTTGGCCGAGGATGAATCATATCTGATAGAACATATCAATATCAATGCCTAATCTGCATGCGGTTGAAAACGAGCCTACCGTTTGATTTGATGGCTTTCAAACTGGATGTCTGGAGAGCAATGAGACCACTGAGTGAGGTACAATTTAAGAACTAAAATATAGCCATTTTTTTTTTGTAATTGGGTTACTAGACTTATCATAGCCCTCCTTAAAGCACCTAACTAAGATATATTTTATTTGTTCTCTTCAACCTGGTGCCCTAATGTCAGAAAAGACTTAAGCCCCTACCAGATGTGACTATCCAGGACAGACTAACCTGGCGCAAATTCATGAGGGGGCATTGGACCCCGGGAAAGAGAAAAAGAAAGGAAATAAAACGACCGACTTGGTGTAGTGGTTCGAACCCCGGACTTCTAAACCAAGCGGTTGCGGGTTCGAATCTCGCAAGTGGCAAATGTTTGTGTGATGAGCACGAGCAGTCATGGATGTTTATACATTTATATAAGTATGTCTATCCGTTATCTAGTCACTATAGCACAAGCTCACGCTTAGTTTGGGGCTAGGAAATTGGTGTGTTTGGTAAAACAAATTTATTATTTATTTATTTAAAAGTATAAAAAACTAAAGTCAGATCAAACTTTACATACCAAAAGCCTTTCAACACTTACAATGTTGCAAAAACACCAAGTTTTTCACGAACCCGACTGTAGCCGAGATAATTTCGAGTTTACAACGCTGCTTTATGAGCCAAGCAATTTTGAGGTGCACTTTTACAGCAAAAATCACAGCTGATGAAACTTAAACGTCGGTCTGCCATACATTTGTTTGCAGTTAAAGAAATTCTACAATTTGAGTAAGAGAAATCTGTTGGAAGCCTTTGTAAAAACTTTGTAGCAATAGCTTTTGCAAACATTATAAAGTAAAGACATTGTTATGCAGTTGGCATTTTCTCAAAGGAATATTAGTGATTGAAACGAGTATATTTTTACCCGACTGCGGAAGGAGGGTTATGTTTTTCGAGAGTATGTATGTATGTATAATTGTTTGGCACGGCCTACAGCCCAAACGGCTGGACAGTTTTTGACATATGAGGTGTCGTTAAATTTGTAGAAATTGTGAGAGTGACATAGGCTTTATAAATTTTAAAAATGGCGCCCGCAAATGGAAATAAAGGGGGGAGTAGGGATTGATTTTTTCCTTACCATAGCAATATGGGTATCAAATCAAAGCGAGTAAAAAGTCAATTTCAAAAATATTATTTTTTTTGCAGTCGGGTGTTTTATTTTGAAAATTATGTTTACTTGTTTGAGTTACATCTAAGATTTTATTTCTAATCAAATATATAAAAAGGAAAACTGACTTAATGACTGACTGCGATATCGCATCAGCACAGCCAAACGGTATTGGAAACTTGAAATTTTGCACCATACTTTCTTTTATAGCGTAGGTGAGCACTAAGAAAGGATTTTTGGAAATTCAACGTCTAAGGGGGTGAAAAGAACAGGGGTGGAAGTTTGTATGAAATTCGACATTATCGTGGACGAAGACGCGGGCATCGTCTCGTTTATTACATAACTTATCGGTGCGCCAAGACAGTTTCTAACTATGAAAGACCTATTACGATACATCAAATCAAGTGTTACATAAAGTGAAAAGTGAAAAGAATGTAAGAAATCTCTCATATTATGGCTACTGACTTTAACATACGAAGAAACTGAAACTAGCCTTAAAGTAAAGGTAAATTAATTTACTCAAGAATACGGCAAGGTACATTTGTAAGTATAACAACAACATTATTTTTTGTACAAATGTATACACAAGTTTATATAAATTGATCTCCTGAAAGAGCGAGATTCTCCTAACACAAGTATTTTACTTAAAAGGGGAAATTGTAACAAACTACACTTGTAAAAAAAGGAAATAAACATTTTTGTATTTTGTATAAAGTGTATGTGCTCAAAATTTCAAAGTGCTTCCATTGAGAAATATTTATTTTAACTATTTACACAGAAATTTATTTTCATATACCATTAATTTTTGCGGAAAAGTGTTATTTTTAGCGCTTTATTGATCAAATTTAGTAATAACTATTGAGCCAAAGTTACTAGCAAATTACTAAAACTAGCTTGCTTAGCTAGTATAGTATAGGTTCGAATAAATACATTATGAGTCAAGAGGGACAATGGAGAATATTAAATTTAATGGGAAATCCGACATGCGCGAACAAAAACGCTGCTAATATCTTGTTTATTATAATTATTTTCAGTCTCAGCTTTGAGTTTTCTATACACTTGTGTTATGTGTATTATATTTTGTCGTTTGGCGAGATAAATCGCCCGCCAACGGCGCCTGGAGCTTTATTTTTGAATCACTCACATAGGGTTGCCGAAAATACTATGAGTATACTGGTGAAGAAACATATAGTACGCAAAAATACTATATTTTCAACACCAAAATGCAACTTACATATCTCTTATTTTAAAATATTATGAACATGCCGCTTTTTTAACCTTTAGACTTTAAGTAATTTATAAAAATAAATAAGAACCAAATATATCGTCATCTATTTTTTACGTGTTCAAATAGAAAGTGTATGCCAATAACATTCTCAAACAGTCAACCTTCACTCGGAATAAACAGTTTTAAATGTTTTAAAATTCAGTTAAAAGAATCTAAAAAGATTGCTTCTATGCTTTTATCCGTTCACCAGTTAATAGAAGGGGATTTTGTATGAAAACATTTTCGCACGGTGCCCTGAAAAATGACGGAGATTCACTTCGTGCACTATTTTTAAGGGAATATTGGATATTGTGACTACGTGAATGAACAGGCCGGATTCACGCTCTGGTTGAAACTATCGGTTAATTAGCAAACTGAATTTTTACTTGTTGTAAACTTTTTTTCCCCAGGGGCTCTGTCCTCGGGTTTTATTTTACCCATGATTTTACTCAACTACTTCGTTGACATTCTGTCTCTATTCTATGTTAACGAGAAATATAATTTTGACGTCATTGACATTTGAAACTGTAATTTTTCAGTGTTTAGGTAGGAGAAATAGAGCCTAATTGTAAAGTGAAAATTCAGTACCACAATCGATGTGCTTGAATTTTTCAACGCCTCGAGTCTCATAAGGATTCGTCCCGATAACAACTGACTGCCTATTGTTTCTAGAAACACGACACTTGAAGGAAAACAAAATACTTGAAGGAAAACAAAGTACTTGAAGGAAAACAGGATACTTGAAGGATTTTCTACGCCACGTCTGGTTTAGTCTAGAGTCAAGAGCAAATTACAATTTATGGTAAGTAATCATACTCCACCGACCACAAAACAAAACGAGGATCTTGCAAAATAGATGTTATTTAAATGACAATACTAAAAATGTATGGAATAGTTTTAAGGAACACAAATCTTGTAAAACTTTGAAAAGAGACTTTAACAAAAGTGACTAAGTTTCTTGCGCTGCTTCTTCTCAGCACTAGCCCACAATTGCCCTGAAGCAGTTTTAGGGTTCTATTTATGTTGGGACGTGTATAAGTGCTCCTTGTGAGCCTTTATACAGAAATAAAAGAATTTTATTTTTTATTTTATATAATGAAACACATGTAACACACACGCACAATCCGAATGTTGCCTCAGACGGCCTAGTTCTGGTGAAAAAACATTATAATTATTATGAAATATTATAACTATTAGGTTAGGCTCATAAAGACTACACAGCCCACAAGATTTGAGGTTAATACCAAAATACATTACCCAAAATTGCAGAGGTTAACTCCGACCCAAAGAGATAGGGTAATGTGCCAACCTTATCGTAGACGTTCTTGAAAATTGAACGCGCCCGCTACCCGACTACGCCGTAGCGCCGTAGACATTTCGTAGCGGTGCTACGTGCTACGATATCGTAGGGCGGTCGTAGTTATGAAGTTGTTTCTCGTTGAATTCTTGTAAAATTATGTTTTGTGTTGACAATTTTAATGAACTTAAACACAAAAGATGTCGAAAATGTTGCGTAAGTATGTCTAGCAAAGATTATGTAAAAGAGTTAATTTCATAACAATACTACTCAGAACCAAATCCACACCGACTGGTGTATGTACTTGGTTTCTTAAATCAATCCCAAGTAATAATTATTTTCATTAATATTTAATTAAACAGGTTAATTGTAAAGTTCAAGAATAAATAGCATACCCTTAATTTGTCATTTAAATAATAACAGAAATATTTAATTATGGTTAAATTTTACAAGAGAGTACTATCTTGTTTTGGGTACGTGCCACTACTTCTGTTATGTTTTGATACCAACAATATTAAAATCTAACGAATTGCTAGAAAACATTTTTAATTTATTTTTTTATTTATTAGAGTTCTAAAAGACAGAAGACACTGGCCCTCTTTCTTCACACAATACACTTATACATGGTATAAACACAAATAAGGAAACCAATATTTTAGAAAAACTCAATCGATAGACATTTATTTTTATTTATAAGCACACGTGTAAGCACATACTAAATACGAAACAAGACAAACTCTTGTAAAGTATGTACCGTTCATAATTTTATTCATAACGTCTCGCGGCACCTTGATATATAAAAACGGTAAAAATAAATGGACTCCATTGCCCTTGAACTCGTGACCTTGAAACTCCCAACATGTTTTCAGGGAAAACACTTTTGGGTAATTCCGATATCTAAGACTCTTTATACATTGCTACTTTTAACACAGGAAAAATAGTATATTTTGGAGGCAAAATATGTTCATCTTCACACACAAATAAGTCGCTTACTTATATTTGAGTATACTAGAGAATCACCCGGTATGCGAGGAACGCGGGTTCGATTCCCGCCTCTAGTAGTCATTTTTTCAAGTGCAAAAATATATTTAGATTGCATAGTAAATGCTGATCACTTAAAAACAATAATTTATCTAGAGATGTATGTTGTTGCGACTTTGTACGTTTTTCCGTCGCAAAAAGAAGGGTGTTATAAGTTTAACGTGTCTGTCGGTGTATCTATCTGTGGTAGTTAGTTCGACATGACCGGAGAGAGATCTAGCGCAGTTGGTGGTATTAACACCCCTGTGCCTCGGAAAGCACGTTAAGCCGTTGGTCCTGCGCCTGATCTCTCTACGGTCATGTCGGACTGCCGTCTCACCGAATTATGAGAGTGAAGGAATAGAGAGTGCACCTGTGTATTGCGCACACACTTGTGCACTATAATATGTCCCGCGCAGCAGGCTAATCTCCCTTGAGATAGGCCGCCGTAGTCGAAATTCCGCTCGGATGACATTATTTATAATATTTCTGCACCAATAAAGTGCTTATCGATGCAGTAGCGACAGGGTCGCGATAAAAGCGGCAATGTAGCCTGAGAGTCGTGCAATAATCACGTCAAAAACTCACACAATATCACTATGGGAAGAAGAGCGGTGTGAGGTATCGCCTGTATTAAATTTGCTTATCCGATGTCCTAGAACAATATTCATGTACCAGTACTAATACTCGTACATGTTACTCTTTATTGCACACCATAAAAGAAACCACAATGCAATTTACAGATGTACAAAGTAGGCGGTCTTATTGCTAAGACCAATCGCTGCCAAAAAACCTTTGTGTAAATAAAACTCTAAATCACCGAAATATGTTAAGTTTTTCACAAAATTCACGTTGTCCTTATTATTTGTATGCATATCAGAAACAGCCTGCAACCTTAATAGTCTGTCTGTATGGATTAATAATATGATACGTTACGAAATTCTAATAATCCCCAAACGAATTCAAAAGCGAATTTACAGCTTATTTAAAGGCATACTTCGAAATCCTACAAAAAACCACGTTTTCATACTAAGGTATGCCGATAACTCTACGACGATAGTATGGAAACGCTACTATTGGTACCGCGAACCATCTACTGTACTGAAATTGTATCCCTGCAAAAGCTCGCAGTGTATACCAGGCCTTAGGCTCCAAGGAGGATTCTGCACTTAAGAGGGTGATCTTATTTCGTCTGTATTGGAACGGATCGATAGGGAAAGGTGTCTTTTGTGTATGTAATTACTTGGCAAAACAACTTACTCGCTTAATTACGATTTCGCTTCGCCTACTCGTTTGAAGCTAAGCGGATTTCTTGGGTATAAGGAGATTACATGGATTTAAAAACGTAATACCTTAACGTATTTTTTTGTAGTTAGCAAATAATTACGTTTTTGAGGTTCCGTAGTCCGACAAGGAACCCTTATAAGATCGTTCAGTCCGTCCGTCCTAGTCTGTCACAGCAGAATATCTTCTACGTTTATGGACTGATTTGCATGTAACTTGGTTCGAGGATACTTCACATGTAGATCTCATTTTTTTAAATACAAAAAATTAAAATTACCCCTTTTTAAGGGTACCTTATACATGTAAAGGGGGGGTGAATTATTTTTTTGAGTGCCTCTCGTGTGGGGTATCGTTGAAAAGGACTATGAAAATAAGGTAGGGTTTACATACAAAACTTTTTATCAGCTTTACCATTTGCGAGATATAGCCCGCCAAAGTCGTTTACACTGTGTGTCCCCCCCCCCCTGTACTTTCTAAAGTCTTGGACCTATAAACTTCAAATCACTCACGTAAAGAAACAGGCGCGAAAACTCTTATTTATAATTGTTTCGGGTATCCTGTGATAAATACTTTTGAAATTTACTTTTTAAATATTCCAAAAGAACAGTATAAACTTAAAAAGTTTTTTTTGCCTATACTTTTTAATGTTGTATGTTAATGGTACGGCACCCTTCGTGCTCGAGTCCGACTCGCACTTTGCCGGTTTTTGATACTATAATGTTTTCCTAACAAAATAAAATGTTCGTTGACTACGTCGCCTGATCAACTGTGAAATCAACATTCTTTTAAGGACATTATGTGATGTCCTACATTGCTCTGATGCCAAAGTAAGTGGCAAGCACTTGTGCTATTAAAATCAGAAGCAACGACGGTACTATAATCCAGACCCGAGAAAATATAAAAACGTATTTTCTATACTGACCCGTCAGAAGATCGAACCCGGAACCTCAAAGATGGTGACAGTATAAAAACCGGTGTGCAAGCTATCGACCACGGAGGTCAATTGCTTCAAATCATCTTTGTGAATGATTATTATTGCAAATTTCACTTTTGGTTTCATCCACCATAATAATAATAATAATAACAATGTCCTCCTAGCCGAATTTCTACAACAGTGGCCAATCTCAACAGTGATTAGCCGACTGCGCGTGAGACATTATAGTTCACAAGTGTGTGCGCAATACACAGGTGCACTCTCTGTTCCTTCACTCTCATAATACGGTGAGACGGCAGCCTGATATCTCTACGGTCAGTAGAGATATCAGGCGCACTCTGCCTTGGAGACTACCTCGCTGGTCTAGTGGTCATCTTTCATAACAACATAATGGCCGATATATCTTAATTCAAAGGCAAATAATCAATTCAGTCACATTTGTTTTATACATTCATAATTAAAACATACAAAAATATATTTGATAAGAAGTACAAAAATATTACTTATGTTATTTGGTTTATAGTCATTTGATTTAATTAAAAACTATTGTATTAAAGTAAATATTGCGTATTATCAAATTATCATCTTATTTGTGAAAAGCCTTTAAGATAATGCAACCATTGAAACTTATTATTCGGATATTAAAAGAAAACACATTATACATTTAAAAAGCTACTTCTATCAGCTAGTCTTTGTTTTCTATTAACATTTTTATGCA
This sequence comes from Pyrausta nigrata, assembly GCA_949316185.1. Taxonomy (NCBI): domain Eukaryota; kingdom Metazoa; phylum Arthropoda; class Insecta; order Lepidoptera; family Crambidae; genus Pyrausta; species Pyrausta nigrata. The sequence goes on along the minus strand of OX438955.1, from coordinate 10,205,004 downwards.
TTTGAAAAAAATGCAAAGTGTTAAAAGCAATTTAATTTTATATTGGCCGAGTACCGTTTTCATAACAATCTTAATAATTAACCTGACAATATTTTTCTCTCATCACAAAAACATTTGCCGCTGTCGCTTCCTTTACTGGATTTTGTGTCGGCTACCGATTAGCTTTATTCACCAAGATATTTGATCAACCGTTTCTATTTTATATTAAAATCCCTCTCCAACCCTGTATACATTTACCTTTTACTACGTTTGTGACAGAGTGGTTGACAAGGATTCCTCCTCATGGAATTAATTTGCAAATTGCTTCGTATATATAGGGTTGCAAAAATTGTTACCTATATTTTATTTGCGGAAAAATCGTGAAATTAGTTGGATATGTTTTCGATGGGGCTTCATACGTTAAAAATGTAAAGAAAAAATACAGCGATATTTTGGTAGCACGGGTATTTTCACTTTTGGAAATTCAGTTCCTCTAGCCTACACTTTGCTATGTAACTGAAATTATTTGTGAAGATCAGTTAATATAATATCAAACTCTCTAGTAAGATATACGTAAATTACTCAGACTAGAACAGAACAGAAAAATATATTTGTCAAATCACTCTCCTGTGAGACAACCCTAGGCTTTTCGTCTCAAAGAATGAAATTGCCTTTTAATTTGGCAAGCTATCAATACTTCGGCGTAAATCGCGATCGATAGATGGAGTTCAAAGCGACAGATCAAATCTATTTCTCCATTAGTGGAGTGGCAATTGTGCCAATTAGGTACTGATGCCGCGTCACTTTAGCTTTGAAGATATTAAATACGCAAAGCTATTATCTGATGTTGTAGGTAGGATACTATTTATTTTAATGTTACATTATTATAATACCAACTGTTGGTGGCGTCTGCCTTTTTAATTTTTCTTTTCCGCTTTGCCCTATTGGACATATCGTCTATGAAGTCATTGCAGAGGCACAGACTTCTTGGCCAAAACTGCACATTTTGTTTTAAAAATCCAGTTATTGATTTTCGCTCACAAAAATTAATCGACTGTGTCATCCGGTGGGACTCAAGCCCACGTCCCTTCGCTATCCGGGCGAGTGCTCTTACCAACTAAGCTACGGAGGACGTTAGTCAGACGACGAATTTTTGTAAGTGCTTGCTACGCCAGTGAGCCGGCGTTCGATTTCATCAATACTTGGGGAATGTACCCGCATGTATCCGATTTGTAAAAATATTTCCATCGGATACATGCGGGTACATTCCCCAAGTATTGATGAAACCGGATGACACCGTCGATTAATTTTTGTAAGCGAAAATCAATTTGATTTCGTAAAAACTTGCAAAATGATTGCTTGAGTTATAAAAATAGTTATAAGTTAAGCTGATTTCATCTTAACTGATGGTTAAATATTTCTAAAAATATTTCCATCGGATACATGCGGGTACATTCCCCAAGTATTGATGAAATCGAACGCCGGCTCACTGGCGTAGCAAGCACTTACAAAAATTCGTCGTCTGACTAACGTCCTCCGTAGCTTAGTTGGTAAGAGCACTCGCCCGGATAGCGAAGGGACGTAGGTTCGAGTCCCACCGGATGACACAGTCGATTAATTTTTGTGAGCGAAAATCAATTTGATTTCGTAGAAACTTGCAAAATGACTGCTTAAGTTATAAAAATAGTTATAAGTTAAGCTGATTTCATCTTAACTGATGGTTAAATATTTGTAAAAATATTTCCATCGGATACATGCGGGTACATTCCCCAAGTATTGATGAAATCGAACGCCGGCTCACAGGCGTAGCAAGCACTTACAAAAATTCGTCGTCTGACTAACGTCCTCCGTAGCTTAGTTGGTAAGAGCACTCGCCTGGATAGCGAAGGGACGTGGGTTCGAGTCCCACCGGATGACACAGTCGATTAATTTTTGTGAGCGAAAATCAATTTGATTTCGTAAAAACTTGCAAAATGATTGCTTAAGTTACAAAAATAATTATAATCCAGTTATTTTTCATATGGGTCTTTATTTTTGGATAACTTATACATGACCCAATCCTACCACTGTTTTGGCACAGTTTTGGGCTAGTGCTGAAAAGAAGAAGTGTAAGAATCTCAGTCACTATTGTCATAGCCACTTTTCAAAGTTTTACGATTGTTGTGTTGATACAAGTTATTCCATGAATTTGTATCATTCATCAATCATCTATTTCTTAATAACCTTTCGTTATTATTCAACAATATTTTCAGGTGATGTATTACAAAATCTTATACATCTTCCTATAAATGAACGACCAACCTTTTAAGCCTAAAGTTTGGAACGGCAAGCTTCATTTTATGTATTGTGGTAAAGTTATGTACATCACTTTCTTGGAGAACGTGTCTAAGTTTTAACGAACATACCTACATCAGATTTTCATAAATAAATTGTAAAAATACTCTTAGTATGTTTACTTCCTTAAACACTCGTCAGATGTAAGATTGTAAATAGAGCGCACGGCTCGCTTTTGCAGTACAAATATTGTTTCTTATATCTCCAGCTCTTTTAAGTCACCCTCTGGGTATGGGCCTTGGGATGTTTAGACTGGCCGTCACATACCAGCGTATTCTAGTAGGTCTCTCTCTCTATCTCTCTTTCTCTCGTGGTAAAAATTACTGTGTGTTTTATTTAAAAATTTTCTTACAACAAACTTTTTCTAACATTTCAAACGAATCGAACGAATTTAATAATCGACGTGTTAGTTTTGTAACTGTGTCTTGTATTTTCGGAAAAAACTGGTAAATGTTTTTGTTTATACAAATACATTGTTATTGTTTGTTTGCGCGGACAGGGGCTATCCTATTGTTACGGTATTGGATAAACTGTGGTTGCGTGAGTGTAGGGTGTAACTTTTCATGTAGCTACATGTTCTTATAAAGGGCGAGGTAAATCGAATAAAACAGAAAAATCGAATAAAACATTTATAGACAAAAACAAAGTTAATTAAGAAAAAGTTAAGAGCCTATCTAGTGTGATACTTAAAGGCGTGCTTTTAATACAACAGTTAACGAAGCTCAAAGTTTTCTGGAGACATCATTTATCACGAGTTTCCCCGCCCACCGCTTGGGGCGCCGCTGTGCCGTTAATTGGAATACTTTACGTGAAATGCCGAAATTAGAAGTAATATTATGTACACACCTGTGTAAGAAAGCTCTTAATAAATGCTGTTAAAAATCAATTTTACCATTTCGTGTTTCGCGCCTTAGATTAATCAAAAAACATACTAAAATACGGAAACAGCGTTTTATTAATGGTCTAACGAAATAGATCATGCATGCTCATGCCCATCGATTAAATCACAGTTTCGTTATAATTTTGCCATATTGTGTGCCAAATTTAAGTACCAGTTTCTGCCTTGCTTTGAACTGCTTTGGAACAAACTCTTTTTAACCTAAGGATTATCTACCAATTAACATCTTTGTTGTTAACCTCATTTGGGGCTAAGAACTCATTAAGACGAGAGGTGGCTTAATTTTTAACTTACCTAAGTGAAAATATTGCGGAGATTCTCCTCTTTGCATTGAAACGGAATGTGTTTGTCTCGGCGCATCTTTTCAGTACTTGAATATTTATTTATCTGAGTCTGATATCAAAGCGCTAGATAGAAGTACCCAAAAGACATGGGGACCCTATAAAGGCACATTTATCTAATTTTTTGACATTCGTCATTTTCATCATAATTCAATTTGTAATTTAATTGTTACAAATATGATTTGAATACAGTATTTCTGTGTAAGTTACTTACTTATTACTTTGTTATGATTTTCTTTCAGGTACGTACGTACGTCAATAGGAAATCTTATTAAAAAATCCAAAGGTAAGTGATATTTAAAAAATCTGACATTTAAGCTTTAGCTTTTGTAAGAACCATGAAAGAATCAACGTTTTGCTCGTATATACCATGTCATACACAACATCTTCAGCGCAATTACATAAAAATCGCAATAAATTAAATTACTAAACTTGAGCTGAAGCATCAAATACCTTGTAGAAAATTAAAGTTCTCGATTGAAACGTAAGGATCCGTGATCCGCTCATTTTAAATTAAATCCAAGAAAGTACAAGATTGCTATAACTAATCCTTGCAACTGGTTGCACTGGTTGAACTCAATCCGAGTGGATTCTAGGCCAAAACACATTTATACGTTTTGTATTGGAAGTACTCATCAAATAAGATGCGAAGTTTATCACAGTTGAAGTAGCGCGGAATACGATGACGATTTGAATTAAAAATTAAATGAACTACAGATTTTAAAATGATTTATAAAAATAAAAACAGTTTTATATTAAAAATACCATCAGTATCATTCAGTTACAATGTGTATTAGATGAGAAACTTTTGTGATACTCATAAAATTACTGCTTATAACACTTTATGTAGCACCACGCCCTACATTCACAATCTCTTGGGTCGGTTGGGCTTATACATGGCTGCAATGCGTCAAATGCAACTTTTCTGTATAGGATTCGCTGCAGATGGTATACTAATATTTTATGACCCTTGACTCTTTCAACACTGTAATACATTTTAGTGTTGCTATAAAATCCTTTCTATCTACACTAGATACGTAGCAGCGTATGTTTACTATGGCATATGTAGATAAGGTCCAGTTTATATTGATATAAACACTACAATGTAATAAATATGACTCATACGAAGCGTTTGATAGCATTTCCTACCTACTGGGAAAGCACAAATACATATTGATTTTTACTTTTACTTAGTCATGTTTATAACTGTTCCCAATCCCAGACTTTCATTTACTATGCTTGTAACTACTTATTATTATTAGATTGCCCCGTTGGTCTAGTGGTCAGCACGCTGGATACTATCCACGAGGTCCCGGGTTCGAATCCCGGATCAGGCCGAAAGTGGTGGGTTTCTCTGTTTTTTGAAATAACTCAACCACAGCTCCGGAGTCAGGAAGTTGGTAATGTTAAAACCCCTGTACCTCTGAAAGCACGTTTAGCCGTCAGTCCTGCGCCTGATCTCTCTACAGACATGTCGGACTGCCGTCTCACCGAATAATGATAGTGAAGGAACAGAGAGTGCACCTGTGTATTGCGCACACACTTTTGCACTATAATATTTCCCACGCAGTTGGCTAATCTCTGTTGAGATTGGCCGCTGTAATCGCAATTCGGCTAGAAGGACATTATTATTCAGTACTTATTTGTATTTAAAACCTCCTTACCTTCAGCTCTCAAAGGGCAGTATGTAGTGTATGTGTCGCAGGGATTTTGTCAAAGACGTGATATTATAATTTCACTAGTGAAATTATAATTACACTGATTATTGTCAATGACGACTGGTTCGTATAATTTAACGGGCTCTTTTCAGTGAAATTGTAATTTCACTGGGCTGCAATAGTGATATTATAATAAATCTAGGTTTATTATGAGTTGAGTTTGTGGTGGGAGCCTTCTGATTGGTCGATTGAGTCAATCAGTTGCAATACACATTTATAAACATTGGAGCGTGCCTTTTTAAATATCAGTTCATTACATATTTTTGGTGCTTTTATGAGGTATTTAGTTGATCATTCTAGTCAATATCTTCAAAATAAGTGATCGTGAGCATTTAGAAGTGTTAAATACTTGTAGTTTAGTTGATAAAGAAAATAGACCAATCAGCGATCGCTTTGATAATCTAACGGCTTTCTTAAACCAGTGTTATTGTTAAAATATCACTGCCTTACAATGTCACTGTATCGGTCTAGTGAAATTATAATGGCACTGAAACTAACCAGTTAAATTGTAAGTAATGCAAACGATTGACAATAAATCAGTGTAATTATAATGTCACTAGTGAAATTATAATATCACGGATTTTATAATATCCCTGCGACATATGTGTAGTACAAAGGTCGTTACTTAGCCAGGCAGTATAAAAACTAAAAAGGAGGCAAAACTTTTCCAATGTTACCTAAGTAGAACAGAAACTTCCAATTCGTATATGATAAAGTTAAATAATACATGGTCAAGTGAATTTCCTTTGGGAAGTTTCACGTTGGGGATCCAGCAACAAAGTTTCTGGCTTTACTTCCCACTTCTAGGTCATGCAGTTAAATAGCAGTTAGTGAGTATATGCCACTAACTGCCGCACTCAGAGACGTCAATTAAATTTAATCTATAATTAAGTCTCGTTCTGTCACTTCCTTTGTCAATGAAACAGAATAGGACGACATGAGACTTTGAAGGATTAACTTTATTTGACGTCTCTGAGTGCGACAGTGAATGGTTATGTGTTTAATAGGGATGTTTTAAAAAACCTTAGTTTCTGCACTTAGAGATAATAAAGTCAGCCTATTAGATCCCACTGCTGTGCAAAAGCCTCACCTCAACTATGAGGAGGAACGAGCCATACTCCACCACGCGGGCTCAGTGCGGATTGGTGGAGGGGTGTCTGTAAGGCAAGTGACAAACCTTACTATCAGATGTTATCAAGCCGCCCTAGGGCCTCTGACTAGGCTTAACGACTAATACCAACAGATATTAGCCGGGACCAACTGCTTAACGTGCCTTCCGAAGCACGGAGATGCTTATCATGGTCGTCACTTTAATGGTCGGAATGGTCACCCATCCAATCACGACCGCGCTGTGGGTTGCTTAACTTTTGGTATCACTACCAAAGTGCTGCCGCCACTGCGCCACAAGCACCTCCTTAGAGATAATGGCAAACTAGATCCAATGAGAATGTACAGCATAATACAGGTAATGCCGAATGAAACTCATACTGAAAAAACTAGCCTATTGCGAGTCAGACTCGCGCACCAAGGGTTCTCTACCATTATCTATAAAACATTAGACGATATACTACATCCTCTCAATTTTGTTTTTTAAAATGACATTTGTTGTATGGGAGCCCCACTCAAATGTATCTTATTCATTTGTTGTAATAGCGGCAACAGAAATACATCTCGTGTGAAAATTTCAATTGTCTAGCTATCACGGTTCGTAAGATACAGCCTGACAAACAGACGGACTGCGGAGTCTTTGTTATTGGGTCCCGTTTTTACCCTTTGGGACAGATTGCTGTGTGTAGAATATAAAAATTGATATTCTTAAAAAGTGTCTAATTCTATTTAGTTAAAGGCATCAATAGGATGAAATAAATTGTTTTGACTAGTTTGCGCTTTGTTTAGACGACTATTTTATGAGAACATTTAAACGCTTCTCGAGTGATTTGAGTTATCACAAAGAATGGTTATAAAGACGCAGTTTAGGGTTGCCAACATCTTCACACTTTTATATATGTTTTTAATATTAAATACACTTTATACACCATAAGTAAACCTAGGCGGAAAAGTGTGGCTGATACTGATAGTTCCTATTATATTCCGATTATGTTTTCGTCATCAATACAATTTTATTTCAAATTACGAGTGTAGTTACCTAGCGTTATCCCGGTTGTGCATCGCACGTGAGGGCCCAGGGTCCGCTGACCATGATCTAGCATATGGCAGATCAGGTAATTACAGTGGAGCGACTGCCATGCCATCTGACCTCCGTGACCCTGTTAACAGGGTAGCCTGACAGTTTTAAATCATAGTTACACACTCAGTCGCCTGGATGTGCAGGTTTCCTCACGATGTTTTACCTCACACCGTAAGAGCATCGATATTTATATAATAGTACTAATGTCAGAAAAAAATACGAAACAAAAAGAATATTTAAGCAATTTCAAATTTCATTTTGGTTACAAGTGAATTAACCGTCACCCTGCCGACTTAACTAGTTCTTCACTTTTCCTTAGATTCATTTTAAAATAAGGTGGTGAAAACCCTCAAGTTGATGACCCTACAAGCAGGCGACGGCCTTAATTGTCCATCCCATGAACACTTTCAGAGGCGAATAAAAACTCTTTTATGACCGTTTATCTCTTTCTAAGTCCATAAATAAAGACTGTGGTTTGCTTAAGTAATTTTAGAAATAAGTTTTAAAGGTTTTCATCTCTTATGCATTTTCTGTCTTACAGTACCTTATTATTTTGTCTAGTTCCTACTTATTGTTATAAAAGTGGTAAATTTTCCTACTTGTCCAACTAAAAAGAGGGTGCTTAAATAAAAAAATCTTTTTGATGCAACTCGTATAAAATAAAATAAAAATACAATTGCCCTGTATTTTAAAACCAAATTGTCCTCAGATGGTTTGTAACGAGTACTCGATCGCTTTTCATAACCACTGAATCAAAAGTGCATGATGATCGCCGAACTACGATAGAAGATGGCTACTTTAGCCTGGAGCTGACCAACACATTTTTAATCAACCGGTTTAGGATTATTTGACATTTGGTTTAGAATTCTGTAAATTTAACCGTCAATTGATAACATTAACATTGTTGAACTTGGGTCTTAGTAGTATTTAGATGAGTCATATGATAAGATGATTTAGGGTTTCACTTTTCGTCTCGTATAGGAGCACAAATAATAAATTTATCTACACTACACTATGGGAGGCACCTGAAGATCTTTCACTTCTCATTGCAAGTCATTCATGTACATACATAGCAAACTAAGATATCGATGTTAGTAATGACCATGTTAACATCCAAAGAGTATAAACTCTTAAGTTGAAGGCCGAGTCACTGGCGCGAATATCCTTCAACTTAATAGCGCCTAGCATTGAACTTGGTACGCGTTCCAGCTAGTTTGCCCAGCAAAGGGAACACATGGACATGCCCTTTTATTTTTACGCCGAGATAACGTTTTATGCACACCCTCAGCAAGTGCGGGGTTTCAAGCGGGTTATGTGAAAATACCAGTAAATCTCCGCAAATTTCATCAGACCGCTTATGAGCAACAGAGGATCGCTCAATGCAGCATGCATTCAGTGCTTAGTCCGTAGCCGTGTCTTGTGTATTTATTTAAAATCGCTTGTCAACAGCCAGCTTCTTGTTACCCGACTGCGGAAGAAGGGTTATGTTTTTCGAGAGTATGTATGTATGCATAAGTGTTTGGCACGCCCTACAGCCCAAACGGCTAGACAGTTTTTGACATATGAGATGTCGTTGAATTTGTTAAAAATTGTGAGAGTGACATAAGCTATATATATTTAAAAAATGGCGCCTTCAAATGGAAATAAAGGCGGGAGGGGGCATTGATTTATTCCTTATACCGTAGCAATATGGGTATCAAATGAAAGCCAGTAAAAAGACCATTTCAAGAATATTATATTTTTTGCAGTCACGTGTCTTGTTTTTTTTTCAATAATTATGTTTGCTTGTTTAAAATTTAACTTTAATTACGTGATTCATGATTAAAAGCATGTTACATCTTTACCATTATTTTAAAGAAGTAAAGTTTGTAAGTTTGCGAGTCTCTTTTGTATGAAGTTATCTCTGACCTGACCTGATTTTAGAAATTCTTTCACCATTAAAAAGCTACGTTATTTGTAAGTGACGTAAGCTATTTTAAAATTTTAAAAGCTAGGGCGAGTCGCTGGAGAGAAAGGAGATAAGACACACCTAGCCAACAACACTTAAGCACTAGTTTACAGATTTCCTCACGATGTTTTCCTTCGCCGTTCAGCAGTGAATCTTAAAAAAAACTATAATAGTAGATTATTCACCAAGGGGGTAAAGTGATGTCTTACGTCACGGGCGTCATCTTGAATCCCGAGCGTAACGAAGGATTCGAGAGCCAACTTTCCCGCGCAGCGAGGGAGCGCAGCTGCTTAAAAGTAGAATCCTGAGTGGAGTGAAGGATTTAAGCTCGCCCAAGACGAAGACATCTTTATCCCCGAGGAGAATACTCTGCTTTTCACACTTCCTACGAGGCAATAAAAAAATGTACTACAAATACGTTATTTTATCTGTAAGTATATATCCTTTGACTTTTCTGGCAGTAAATTATTATTACATATTAACAATACCAGCAGCTTTACATCTAATGGAAGCTGGTGGTATAAACTTCGTCACTCGACAGTTTTACAAAAACATTGTTTGTAATTTCTTAAAATACCTACATAGGTTTTTTTCTTTATTTATTTCTTTTTTTAGAAGCGCGCGTTTTTTTATCATTCCATTCTTGCTAAAATTCTTGGCTGCCAGGTTCAAATTTCAAATATGTTCTCTATGGTGTGGGACGGGCTAGTGTGATCATAACTACGAACTCTTATTCGAAATTCAAATCACTTTGCCTCCCTAGGAGCGTAATGAAATTTCATACAACATTACGTCCCTAGAGGGATGCAATGACTTACTTTGAGTCAGGTTTACTTAATGTGTAATTGAACATTGCCGAGTAGGTAGTGTGAAAAAGTCATTTATTAGCGTATGTAAGCCCACAAGGGGCACTTATACACGTCCCAAAATATGTATTTTATCTCGTCTCGGGTATGTCCACCCTACCATCATCGATTGTCCCATGTCATTAAGAGGCAGCAGCGAGGCAAGTCGACCGAATCGAAGCGTCCCATCCGTAGCGGAGTGCACGACCCTCACACAATACAAAGCATCGGTATCTGAATAATATAAAGGAAAGTCGCCCTCCTATAAATTGTATGTCGCAAGCGTGGAGATTTTCAATCGAATTGCCAATAGTTTTATTTGTTCGTTGTTGGTGCTGCTACGCGTGAGTATTATAGGTCAGACTAGTGGAAAATAATAATTCCAATACGTTAATCTACTTTTGTTTTCGCGACTTCGTCTGCATAAAATCGATTTAATTATATGACACTGAATATATTAAAATGGTTTAAAAAATGCGGATTTTGGACACGTATTGCAGGATTTGAGTTTTTAGGATTAGAGGAAATTCATTCATTTTTAATTTTTGACGTCATTGACATTTAATTTGACTGTATAATTGATGGAATCGGGCGTTACCTTGCGGAAATCCATAATTAGCGTCGCTTAGCAGAAATTTAAAGCAATATTAATTTACTTTTTCATTAAATTTGTCTGTGTTTTTACTTACGTTAATAGACAAACTGGGCCCTTAGCCGCGTGATGTTACGATGGCTTATGTCAGTATCATACATTTTGCTAGCGATAGCGAACTTTGTTTTAAAATAAATTACCCCTTGTCTACGGGCCCAGGTGCATCGAATGTCATCAAACAAAAGCACTTGCTATCGATTATTAAAGCTCACCGGTTATTACGCAGACACGGAAGTTGACGAGACAGGGCAATCTGCCCTGCCTGTCATATGTAATGTGAAATGTAACGACGTTAAAGCCTTCGCTATTACGGTACAAGACTATTTTTTATTTATCCGTTTTATATTTCCACTCATTAAGGAATCATTATAGGCACCGAAAACTTAAGCAGTGAAATTACTTCCAAGAAATGGTGAACTCAAGGATAGATTTAGAGGAAGCAGAAAACTTAAATTTCTTTGAAGAAATTTTTAACTGTCGCTCGTATACACTAGGACAGATTTAGAGGAACGTAATTGGTTTAATTTTTTATGCCTTTGTATTTTTAGGCATTTCTTTCAAATTTTCTATAAATAAATAATTGTTTCAACAAACACACCAACTAACCCCAAACTAAGCGTGAGCTTGTGCTATGGTGACTAGGATAACGGATAGACATACTTATATATATTTATGAACATCCATGTCTTAGGTACAAATGCTCGTGCTCATCACACAAATATTTGCCCCTTGCGGGATTCGAACCTGCAACCGCCTGGTTTAGAAGTCCGTGGCGCGAACCACTACACCAAGACGTCGTCTATGAAAAAGTGTTTAGGTATTTTTTTATCTGCATCTGTTAACATACCTTACAGAATTTGATTACTTTGTATTCACAATGTTTTTTTTTTTAAATCTTCAAACAAAGACAACTCGCTAAAATAAGACTCATCGAAATTGATGGGAGTACAAACAAAATTCTGTCGGCTGATCCGTCGCTCCATCACGCATGGTCGCCTGCTAGCTAACGCGCAAAACGCATCGAAAACATTTAGCTCCATTTTTATACTAAACTATCCTTTCCCCGCGGCTGCTCCCGTGTTCGATTCTATTAAATAAGCAATACTTTTAAAGGCAATATTCGATAAATGTATGTGCACATTCCTTGGTGTCATATCAGTGGTGTTAAAAAGTGCGAGCCAATATTATAATCAAAGCAGAATAGAAAACTAATTAATTGTATGAACTAGGTACAGAAAAAAATATATACAACTTATTAATAAAAATTAAGATAAATTACTTAATACAACACAAAAACAAAAATTATAAAAAGGGTCCTTGTGGTAAGGTTCCTAGGATGCTGGCAGCATTACCGCGCTGGATAGCGATGCTTATACGCTGAGCAAGGTAGCTGCCAGCTCTTAGGTCACCACTGATGTCAACTAGCCTCTTGGAAATCTCTTTGAAAAAAGAGATAGCGTTGGGACCCCACGAACCCAGTGTTTCGACTCCAAACGGTACAAAGTGGTACCGGGAGTCGATCTGCCTGTACTTGTTCTTTTTAAAGTTTTCGGCACCTCTCGCAGCCAAACCAGCATCACGGCTTGTCCCGGGCAGATGAGAGGCTGCAAGTGTGTCGACACAGGTAGCGTCCCACACAAGAGCCCGACCCATCCGCCAAGGAACAAGTGACATCCCGTCTGGTCTAAAAAATATATTTTAATCTTCTAAATAAGTATATTAAAAGGAAAACTGACTTAGACTGACTGACGTATCATCTACAGGCTAAACTACTGGATTAGAAACTTTAATTTTTGCACCATGCTTCCTCTTATAGTTTAACTAGGTGGGCACTAAGAAAGGATTTTAGGAAATTCGCTCCTTAAAAGGGTTTCCTCCCGTTCTCTTTTTACCGCTTCAAGGGTTGAGTTTGTATAAAACTCCGTCAGTTTCGAAAAAAATCGCTTAAAATAAGTATTCCACTATTTGGTTACAAATAAAGAATGAAAATTCAACCTTAAAGGGGTTGAATAGGGGGATGAAAGTTTATATTATGGGAAATTTGAAAGTTATAATTAATTATTAAAAAAAAAATTGATCAATCTAAGAAGTCATCAATTCAATCGCGCGCACGGTCATTCGACTGACACCACCAACCTGCCGAACTAAGGTTACCTAGTAAATAGTTCATTATTAAAAACTTATAATTACGATACGAGAATCATACTAGGCCAAATATATCGATATTTTTATTTCAGAATACTCCACTCGTATGCAGACGATGCACGGACGACCGCGTCAATGCAAGTGCATCAGTGCGTACGCGCCGTACAGTCAACAGACAAATGACAAACTCAATATATTTTCATCTTTGTTCATAACGCCATAAGGTTTAATTTCAATTAGATTTTTGTGAAATTTGTACGGTAGGTGAATGTCCCGGCATTTATTATTTTGTTAAAACCTTTAAAAAAGATTTAGCTGTCAGCTAGTTTCAGTTTGGAGTTTACTACAGATAGATAGGTACGCTTTATTGCACACCACACACAGTATAAATTAACCTAAATGCTCATAGAGAATGGTACAATTTAGGCGGCCTTATTGCTGAAAGCAATTGAATTTTTAAAAAGTGCGAGTCAGACTCGTACACGAAGGGTTCCGTACCATCCATCCCAATATCTATACAACAATAAACACTATATTATAATCAAAATCACTTTTGTATGGGAGCCCCCCTTAATTGTTTAATATTATTTTTATTAACACGAAACTAATAAATGAATTAATGTGAACTAGTAGTAAGTTTAAAAGCTATTTTCTGTTCAATCGTTTTATGCAGCTAGAAAAGAAGACATAAAAAATCCTTTTCCAATATGGTATCCACTGTTCCCGCCTTGTCATCGTTGGGTGGCCTCAAATTACCACCATCTGTCAAGTCCACACATCCTGCTAACTCTAAATACTTATATTTTTATGCGGGCGCAGATAATAGGGGCATTGTATAGTTCCCAGCTGAGCGGGGACATTAATAGCTATATGAACTTAGTCTTAAGCCCCTTTTACACTTACTAATACCATTGACCAATGATCATGCCATTGCTATTACACTTGAATAAATTTGGGATGGCTAATTTTAATGTTTGTCTCCAGTCTCCACTATGTCTTGTCACCTATATGTCATGAATTCCAAATTATTCTCATATTTTTCTCATATATTTAAGTGTTAAAGCAGTGGTAAATTCAATATTGGTAAGGGGGGTCAGAAATTCTGCAGAGTGCAGTTAATACTCTCGCGATGCAAACGCAATACAGAGCCCGTAGTCAGGATGCAATCTGTTCTAAAGCGAAGTTCGCTATCGCTAACAAAATGAAGAAACTGACTTAAGTCATTGAAACATTACAAGACTTTTACTAACATATTTTGACATTTCGTTAGCGATAGCGAAATTCGCTACTGCTAGTTACTCCCATAGTTCTTTGAGACAATTTGATATACGGAGAGAGAGCAACGGCTAATGGTGCTTTCTGAGGCACGGGGGTTTTATTGGTAGTAGTGTAACTTCCTGACTCTGGCTAAGCCTGGGCTGTTTCTGGATCGTTCAACATTGATTAATTTTCAAGATTGAAAAACCGACAAACAAATTTCGTCTCGACCTGGCATTGAAACCTGTGACCTGATATAAGCCATCGTGCCGACCAACGAAACAGTCTAAATCGCAATGTATAAAGTGCCTAATAGCTATACAAACGTAGTGTTGTGACAACACATACTGACGCTTATCGATAAATTGATTCCGCGCCTGAACGCGCCGTTTTCGGATTTTAATTAAAACGTTATAGGCTTAGCGAAATTGTTGCCGTTCTAAATTAGATGTGGATGTTGTAAATACGTGCAATTTCGCGGTTTAAATGATATTCAGTCGGCACACGCTTAATGAGATGAGTTTATCGATGCTATGTGCCTCTAAATTGAAATCTAATGCCTGCAATTGAATAAAGTTTTGGTTAAATTTGGGAATGAAAATATTCATTTATATTACTCTGATTTTTATGCCCCTGAACTTGATAGCTCATAAAGTTTTTTTTAGTTTATGTTCACCTTGAGAAATGTTAAATATGAAGGACTCTAAAATATTGTTGCTATTATTAAACAAACGAAAGTAGGGATATTAATAATAATAATAAAATGCATAAGTCAATAAATCCACACTTTATTAGTAACGGAAAATTCTTACAACTATTTTAGTGGCACCTTACTCTAAAGCACATAAATCAAAGATATTTTTTGCTCAGATGGATGCAATGCCTAAAGATAGGACATGTCGGCTTTGCCATTAAGTACTTATAGCCCCTTTTCTATGTAACATAAATGTGTGTTTATACACTAGCCATATTGGCATACACATTTATGTTATATATATAACATAAATGTGTATGCCAATATGGCTAGTCACAGTATGAACTTTTTTCACATTATCTGTAACAATACCATATTTACCTGTGTTTCACAAATACTTTTAAATGTTTTTTTTTATATAATTTATTATTATTGCTCATTAAGATGCTGTTAAAATTACATAAGATCGCTTTCGTAATGAAAACTAAGTAAGTAATATAAAGATAGATAAATAGTTAAGTAATGAGAATCGGTACTATGTCACTTTTTTATAAAAAATAATATAAGGTAACTTTTGTTCTCAAGAAAATTAAGTAGGTACACAATACTTATGGTTACATATCAAAATTACACCATCTTTAACGTTTAAATGCTTTTACCGCATGTTAATTGATAACACCATTTCCGTTGGCCTATTAAAACTAGTCACCACATTACACTACATTTTCGTTGCAAAAACGCCCATATTACAACTAACTTAAGACGCTTGAGCTGACAACCGAAGATCACATAGCTACCGGTTCCCAAACATCCTGTAGACGACATATAAATCGTTCGACACGTATCTTTAGCTTTTAAATGCTCTTTTTAATTTATGACCAAGGGACAAAAGGAAATAAAATTAGACTAAGTTGAGTAGCTGAGTTCCGTATAGTTTTATATGACTTTGTCGCGGCAATGTTGGATTTCTCATACAACATTTTTATTTTTCTCATTAATTATCACGCGACTAAAAGTAAAAATATGTTAGAGCTCGTTCACACGTGGACGATTTGTCTTTTTTCACGATTCGTTCTTTTTTTTGACGTCGGCAATGCTTTTTGAATGCTTATGTTCACACGGATTACGAATCGTGAAAAATGACGATTCGTCTTAAATCTAGTATCGTGTTTTTAAAAATCACGAATCGTGAATTTATTGTGACGATATTCGCTGATGCCATTAATTCGGATATTTTGACGAATCGTGAAAAAACACGATTCCGTATGCAATGTGAAGGTCCATCCGTCACGACGTATCGTGTATTTTGACGAATCGTCAATGACGGATCCCGTGTGAATGAGCCCTTATGTTTCCGATACGCACTTTTCTTGAAGGTTTAGTCAAGGTGTTCTCAGCGAAAGTCAATTGATAGCGTATTGGAGAATAGTCTTAGTATGTATTTAAAAAAGATTTAGAATAGTGACAGACAAGCGATAAAAATTAGATGGTACAAGAATATTTTTGACTTACTGGAAATCTTCTTTCTCATGTCGGATCATGATAAGACGATTAACCCTTTAAAAAAATTAGGTAAGTTTGGTCAGTGTTTTACGTAATGCATCTAAAAACACACAGATATCCCTCCTATAGTGCTTTAGCAGTCAGGTAAAAATTAACCATTTTAAAATTTTATAAGGATCCCTAATTCACTGACACGTCATACAAATGGAGCCAGGCCAGCATACCGACCCAATATTATCATAATTGAGACGGGCCATTAAAATATACTTTTTTATTTGTTTTCATTCTTTAAAGGACTTGTCCTCTTTTTGTATGAAGGCTGGTTTTTTATTCCAAGATATCACCAACCACCAATAACCTATATTTATCTTTAAGCGACATAAATACGAAACACGTAACCATAGAAATCAGAATTTTAAACGCCTCCATTTTTGAGAAAAAATATGTTTTGTAACAGGCATCATCCATTGATCACTTACTTGTATTTCCTGGCTGTATGGCTATGTACCATTGCCTTTCCACTGGTGGATAAATACTACTAGGTACTACCAGAGATTATGTAATAGGTACTGTCAATGGAATGTCAATTTTGCTGGCAATTTTTTTTTCACGCGTTAATTAGTATAGGCGAAGGTGCGATTTATGTACAGACAAAGAGAAAAAATAATTTAAATTTTTCTCTAAATCGGAGGCCTTAAAAAATATATTAATTATGCAGAAAGGCTAGTTTTTGTGAACACTTTCATATAATATTTAGTTTATTCTGGTTAGAAATATTGACGAATAAAAAACTACTAATGGACAAGTCCTTTCTTAGGTGGGTAGAATAAAACCTTCGTTTAGAGCATGGTGATTTTTTTCAATCTTGTAAGAGCTCAGAAAATATTATTTTGTCGGGCGTTAAGCATTACAGTTTGAATCAATAAGAGAGCAATTACTTTGTAAGGGATTTGATGTAGAAAAAAATTATTCGCCTGACCTTAGGTACTAATTTACCGATCAGATATTTGATAGATTATTATCAAACATGAAACATTTACATTTTAGAGTTTTATTATTTTTAATAACCTAATTGTCACAAAATATAATTTTGCAATCAACAGATGTATTCATATCAATATTTATATAATGTCAAGATCGCAAAAAAAAAAAAACTTGTGTTAAAATTATGGCAAAAAACCTTAGATACATACGGCCACTAAGTCCGATTACCCTAATTTGACCTTTAAACCGCTCCTATTCCCTACGTAATAAAAGCGGTTTTCGTAATTCAAATGGGTAACCTGACGTGCTGCCGGCTGTACATTAAAAATAAAAAGTATTTTTATTAAAACACAATTTTTCGGATTACTTCGCGATTTATTTACATTTTAATTAAAACCTGACGTTTTGAACACTTTACAGCGTTCGTCGTCGCAGGGAGACTAAGGTTTTATTTGTCATTACAAAGTTTGAAAAATTAAACTACCGTCACTCATTAATATTAATTTACGTTCCTTTTTACGCAGAAAGAGCTAACCGTGTCTTGAGATCTTGCAGTGCGAGGTTTTGCTTTGGTTTTTGCTAGAATAGGATCCCATGCCGTGAAGTAATTAGTAAAATTGTGTTTTAATGAGTTCAACAATTCACGTAAACGTATGAAACAAATATAAAATATTTTTTCCCAAAAATGACGTAAGACACAGAGTGCTACCGTTTATACCACACAAAAATCGACAGTCGAAAATTCAGTCAACGTCGCGGTAGAAAATTCTAAAAAACCCGATACGCCCCGCAAAATCTGGCTGCGCTATAATAAAATTGAAGCGGAATAGACGAATGTTTTTTCTGTAATTTCCTGGTGCCTGTTATTTGCTGACCTAACGGCCTAAAAAAGTTTTCGACCAACCGTAACGCGAGAAGTGGGGAATCGGCCGAATCAAAGAGGCAAAATGGTGACCACTTCTAAATTAACTTGGGGAAATATGAAACCAGAATAACATTCCGTCTGCAATTGATTTTTCTTTGTTTGCATGGGCATATACTCCGGCTGGATGCGAGAAGCGGAGGACCGTGAAAGTTGGCGCAATCTTGGAGAGGCCTATGTCCAGCAGTGGACTGCAATAGGCTAATAAGATGATGATGATACTCCGTATTTTATTACTCAATTCTAGATATAAGTGCAGTCCGTTGACATTTTGTCTCTGTCAAATATTATCATACAGGATTGAGAGGAAAATATTATATATATGACAATTACCCTCAGGATTAAAATACCACGAGCTAAAAAAAATACAGTACCTAATTAGATTTGCTCATTCATTTCCCCAATAACGGTACTCAACCAGCAAATGCCAGTCTCAATATAAAATAAGATTCAATTTCATTGACAAATTAATTTGAAATTCGATCATCAACGTCTCTAAATAGAAAACGTCTCTTGAATTGATCAATTAACCGTTTAAGTATACCCACTTTATGCATAGTACCTGTACTGCACAGGGATCGCTTGGCAACTGGACCCTTCCTGATAGCATGTATACCTATGCCAGGGCTGTCACCTTTTACGTAACTTCACTATTGGTAAAAGTCAACGAAGTTTGCATTGCTGCAAGTATTGAGAAGATAGCTTGGAGTTGAATTAATCACATAAGAAAGTTAGTATATAGCTAAAGAATCCCTAAAGTTAGTAGTAGTAGCTGGATAGACTGCACAGTAGCTCAGTTGGTAAGAGCGTAGGCCCGGTTAGCCTAAGGACATGGGTTCAAATCCTACCTGTGTGCGAATTTTTGGTTTCTTATTTATCTATACTAATATTATAAAGAGGAAAGATTTGTTTGTTTGTTTATTTGCATCGAATAGGCTCCGAAACTACTGGACCGAATCAAATGAAATTTGGCACAGAGATAGTTTGAGACACTGGGAAGGACATAGGACTTTTTGTCGCGATATAAAATCATCAGGGGGGTGAAATGGAGGATGAAAAGTTGGAAAATCCGACTTTTGGCGCGGGCGAAGTCGCGGGGAACTGCTAGTGATTTATATAAAGAATCCCTAGTTCGAAGCGGCTTGATGCGCAAAAGTAACTACTTTCAAAACCTTTTGAATGATTTGAAATTCAGATACAGGAAGATCGCTTTAGATGTCTTCCTAAGTTTTCATTGTTATTTCATTATTATTATTATTATATGTTATCGATCACTGATCTATTTAATTGCTGATATACTTAGATATTTGTAACACAACCTCTAGGTACGGTTATGTATCATCATCATCATGCGCTTGCACTGTTCCCATTACATTAGAGGTCGACGCAGTATATTTTCTATTCCATACAATCTGTTAAGAGTGATTCTCCGAGGGCCGGTTTTTTGCGGTCACACGTTCTTAAATCCCAACCCATTTTATAAACAGCTTCGAAATCAACTTTAAATGATTCTCTGTTTATTCATCTACACGAACATAATTTTAAACATAAAATAGGGCGTACAGTTTTTTTTAAATAATATTTAACCGCCAAAAACGGGAGCCAAACCGGTGTTCTCCGCGCGTCCGCACGATCTCGCGCTCAGTTCAACCACTGATATCTTTATTGTTTGTAATGTTATGTACACATACTATATGTCAAAAAAAATGTTAATAAGTCAAGATTAATTAATTATAAAACAGTAATTATATTGTTTTAACAGAAAGAGTTAGAAAACATTTTGTCTCGGTCACACGATTGTGGCAGATTCATGAACGCGACATATAAAGCCTCATAGCTTCAAAGAGCCTCAGCTTTCTGACAAACTTAATGGCCCTACGGAAACTTTAGTTCCATTACAGCATCATTGGAGGACAAACGCCTATCTTATCGCTTCCATCAACTTTTTTCTGGCTGCCTTTTGAAGAAACCCTTCATGGTAAAATTTTAAAGATAATAGAATGATTTAGATATAAGTGTTCAATATTCAGTATAAAACCCCTTTTCAATTTCTTCGCCGGCTATTTAGTTTTTACATTTGTCAAGAAACAACTAGTAAATTTTTGAAAATGTAAAATTTTCGTAACTTTCGTGACATGGTTTTCGTGGACATTTGACCTCGAAGGTTATCTTTCACTCCACGTGTGGTTACGAAGGTATCTTTATGCAATCTTAATTTACTTCTCTATCGGTTTGTAGATGTTTTTAAATAACCATGTTATCGTTTCCTCCCAAAGGTATTAGCAAACGATAGTTTGTGTAGGTAGAAGCATGAATTTTTCTTGAATTTATCTGTTTTAGTTAAATATGGTTGATGTGCCTATTTGATTGAACCCTGATGCTCTACTAACTAAATAAATGGTTGGCTTATTAATTTATCGACGTCAATAAGGAAAGTTCTTCATAGAATTCATATACGAATAACTTGATAAAACACTGTCCTTGATTAAAGTGTGCTCATGTGGAATAAAAAGGATTTGACTTAACCAATACATCACACACCTTTGATTAATAGCATCACACACACACTTGGGGAAAAGAAGCTGGAGGGTCTTGGCACTATGCTTGTCTCCCAACAAGTGAGCCTTAAAATTAACTTAGGCCAGACGAATTTCCGTGTTCAAGTAGCACTCTCTCCTGTATATATTGGAAACGAAAACTGTGATCTACTGTTTTAGACGACAGAAGTACGTTTACCTGAGACAAGTGATTTAATTAGGTAGGTTCACCTTGGCTGGACAGAGTCCGAAAAACTACGCGAGGGCATCATTTTGACCCAAATATTTCAGTGCTTAAAAATGAACGTCTACAACCAATCCAAAACATGGTCTCTTTCTATGGGCATAATAAAAAAGTTTAAGGACACACATCGAGCTATGTTTGGTGTCTCTCCACGGGATTGAATTGAAGAGATACGTAGAAAAACTTAGGTAACAGACCTATGACTGAGTGCTATCCTGTAGATCACGAAGCTCACGAAGATCACAGCGCAGTGCAAAAAGGTTCTTAATTGGATTCCATTTGGTCAAGAGCGTAGCTTAGGGCGTTCACCAGCAAGATTGACAGACGACCCTGCAAAGGTCGCATGATCGCACTGGATGCAGGCCGCATGTAACCAGTCACGTTGGAAGTCTTTGGGGTAGGCCTATGTTTATCAGTGGAAGTCCTGCGTCTGATTATGTTATTGATATGCATGTGTGCACTTAGTACATAAGCTAACAAATATAACTTTATTTTTAACTGGACTAGAAAACTTTATTTTCTATCTAATAGTTGTTTTTAAAATATTATACATTTTATGCATTTACTGCCGATAGCTTGGCAATGGCCTCCCCTAAGTGTGTCCATTTGTCTCTATTGTTGTTGTTACGAAAATCCGCAGCAAAATTAAATATCTAAACAATGAATTGTTTTGAATTAATGTAAAGACCATAATGGCTAGTCAGCGGCCAGCGCATAAGTTAAAACAAGAATCGCTATTTCAGTATAATTACAATGGCTTTTTGTATCTCATATTAAATTAAGAGGAAACATCTTATAATAACCCATAAGATAATAGAAGAATAATTAAAATGGAGGTGCTGCAGTAAACAGCAAAAGTTATCTTACTCGTTAAATGACGTTACGAGTGAATCAGTATTTTTCAAAGTAGCTCCTTTTGCGAAAAAGATGGTTCAAAGCTAACTAAGATAGATTGGGCATGTGTAACGAAGAAATGAAAAATACGCTAAATAAAAATGAGTTAGTAAAAAGAAAGATTTTTCCACACTACAAAGAAGACTGCTGGCTACATGGTGAACAATCATTGACGAAGTCATGTAACAGGAACAGCCGACCAAATGAACATAAGACAAACTGATCTGGCCCACAGTGAAATAGCAGCTAGCAGATACTATATTATCAGTAATTTGCCTGCTGATACATAAAATTTACTTTATGTTTTAAGTTGTTTTATGTTTATATTTAGCTGCTCACACAACATTTATTTCTACTTCATCATCAAATCGGAACCTTTTACTAAATAAAAGGTTAAGAGATTTATTTATTAATGCTTTTCATGCTTTTTACTACAAAAAATCTATTAATTTTATTGAAAGCAGGTATAACTTTAGTTATTCGGGTTTTATTTTAAATATTTTAATGTAATAAAATAGAACTTCGCTATGAAAAATACGTTTCGTAACTTTCGTGGAATCAGAAATAACTTTCGAGGGTACCGAAATTTCAAAATTTAATATAGGAGGGAATAACAAACCGATTAGTTTGATTCCAACAGGATTCATTATAATTTTAGGCCTTCTTAAGTGTAGTATTTTTTCTTGTCAAAAAAACTTAAACTAAAATTCGCCACGAAGGTGACGCGGAGAATGCTTTCCGGAGAATCACTCTTAAGGGAACTCTGTGTCGTCACGTCATGAAACCTCAAACCTTGTTGCTGCAGTGATGCTGGCACAACAGAAAAAAAAAACCTAAAGCCGAGCAGGCCGCGCGCGCGTGCCGAAAACATCTTCTTTTTTAATATTTTACTATTTCTGTAATGACATCTTTAAATTAATTATAACAACGTGGAAATGTTCATCAATAATCTTTTCTTTTGCCATACCAAGAACATACCTATGGATATATCAATGAGAAGAATCACAACACAATCCTTTTACTCGTCACTAAATCATTCACTCCTTTTACAATCATATCGTGCTTTATAAAGTCCATCCATCTCTTTCTCAAGGTACGGTTATTGTTGATGTTAAAAACGGTAAGTTACCTAACATGTTTCATTTTTTAAGCCATTAAATCGAAGTCTGTACTGCTAAGGTCATCCTCTGTACCTATTATCACCAGTTCCTGCAACCATTAATTATAGTGTAGTAACCCTAGGCTGCCAGACGGCTAGACGCCGAGGCAGGGGGCAGAGGGGGGCTGGTTTGTTAAATGAAATCACTGCCACTCGATTTCAGTGCACTGCATCCAACGTTTCACGCTTAATCTAGGCATAGTCTGTTGCTAGGGGCTGGCCAGGAAAAATGGATATTAGTATTTATAATCTACTATAATGTAGGTATCAGATAGTGCCCCTATAGGCCGTTCAGTTCAAAGTACTACCTAAACGTAAGTAGTTACTTACCTTGTTAAAACAAAACGGTTGCAAACAGACATAGCTACTTCTAAATTTATACATATAGGTGAAGGGTCTACCTCCTAGTTGTCCACCCAGGGCAGTTTTTGATGGCGTCTCAACGATCCTATCAGCGGTGGTTGGCTCCGTTAGGTGTCGCCTAGTAGCTAACACTCTCCTACCCGAGCCCGGCGCTAAGCAGCTTGCTGTGTTCCGTCGGTGAGCGGGAGTCCCAGAACCTTCTAGGTGAGCTCGCTCCACCGTCGACTCTGTCTACGCCACGTCTGGCTTAATCTCAACTCTAAAGTCAAGAGGAAACCTATTTCAATTAAAAAAGGGATTAAAAACCCAACTCTCTACACTTTTTCACTCTACAATATATCCGATCTAACTTGGTAGACTATCTAAGCCATGTCTCAGCGCCACTCGATTGACGATCGAATACCTTAACTTTTCACCCTTTTCTTTCGATGTAAAGAAATACGGAGTGCTGTTTTGAAAGTCGCCGTATTAAGGGAGTCGTGATCAAAATTCAAACAATATTTTATATGCTCCATCCATACACATCATGATTTTGTTACTTTGAAGACATGTTAGCAAACCTGCATATTCAGGCGACTGCATGTGTAAACATGATCCAAATTGGTCAGGTTCCCCTGTTAACAGGGTCACGGAGGTCAGATGGCAGTCGCTCCACTGTAATTACCTGATCTGCCACACCCTGGATCATAGTCAGCGGACCCTGGGCCCTCGCATGCGAGCGCACAACCGGGATAACGCTAGGAGAATGATGATGATGAAGATATGTATTCAGAACCATTTTTTTTTCTCGATTGCGAAGATGACCCCATACTATAGTAATAAAAACTTAAAAAAGAACTGTCAAATACTTACTGATGTCAAATTATTCCCCAAAGAGGCGTCACCGACGCATAATTATTTCTTTTCACGCAGATTTAGATCATAGGATTACAAATACAGAGGTTTTGGGATCAAATATTGGACAAATGTTTTTGTGATGAGCACAAGCATTTGTATAAACGGATGTAAGTATGTCTATCCGTTATCCTAGTCGCCATAGCAAAATCTCACGCTTAGTTGTGGTATGTAAAGTAAATTTTAAGGTATATGTTTATTTTTTTTGAAGTAAAGACGAAATTAAGAAAGTAATTTCAGTATTTTGATATTTTATTCAGTAGTAATTTTGTAAATAGTTATTGAAATTTAAACTTATGACGATAAAAGCATTCCTATGATGAATTCCTCTCCTTGATATTTACAGGATTGTCTTTGGGAGCAAACTTTTTCTCGATGGGAAACTCTCTCACATGCAAATAGTAACGTCATATGTCGGTTGTGTATGTGCTTTTAGATGACATATAGTATATGAAGGATAAATTATACGCCGTATTTTCGTAAAAATAATCTTTAAATTTAGGTGGTATAAGTAACAGTATAGAGATTACAGGCATAAAATCTCTTAATGGTTTTGAAATTACCATTGGTTGTGTTTTACTTTACATACCAAATTGGTGTGTTTGTTGGAACAAATTTTGAGTATGACTACCTTAAATAATATGACGACTGTCTAAAACAAACAACGTCCTGTATATCCATCGAGCACGTAACCTATAGAGGCGAAGTAAGCGCGATTTTTCTCTGAAACTACGAGATACGAAAAGTGTCCATTTAAGGATATATTTTCAAATCGATTTTATGAGATATTTCAGTTGTGATGGTATATAACAATCTTATAAACAGCACCTTTATTTTAAAACATGTAAAGAAATAAGTGAATTTCTTTGCCCCTTGCGGGATTCGAACCCGCATTCGGTTGCGGGCGCGAACCACTACACCAAGACGGTCGTTAGCCGGTTGCCGGTTTGCAGTTGGGCGACATAGTTGAAAACTAAATAAAATTACTTGTACTTAGCCAAAAGGCTAGCGTTCATAGACTCATTAATATGATTAATTGTGATTATTGATCGTACTAAAATACGCACCTTTTTAATTATTTCACAAAGTCGAAAATTACACAGAGTGAATAATAGAAATACAATTTAAAAACGACAAAACTGAGGCATTAATTTCCAAGGGATTTTGACGGAATCTGAAACAAAATCATTGACATTTCGCCTCCATAGGTTATGTGCTCGATGTGTATATCTCACCTAACACCATCGAGGACATATCCTACTAGAGGCGAAGTAAAAACTAATTTACTCCGAAACTTTATCTGCTCTGACAACCGCAATAGAAGGTGTCAGTTCTGTCAAAACCGTATGTCAAAAACCAATTGATCTGTGTGGTATGTCAACGTGAATACTTGAATTGTTACGAAAAAATGAGATTTGAGAAATAATTAACATAATGTCGTATTGTTCTATACTGTGTTGTAAGAAAAAAAGCAAAACATCGAATTTTAAAACGGATGTGATGTCATCTCATCGGTAAGTAATAGTAATTATGCAATTTTAAAAAGTTCATAAAATTTTCCTACGGCTCAAGATAAATCGGTCAAGCGTACTGACGTTTAAGTCTCATCTTGCTCCCACTAAGTGGTTAGCACATAATGTCATCTCATTCTATTCGTTAACACTCGTTACTAGTGTTGCGCTGAATTGGTTATACGACTTATCGACATTTATGTGCACAGTTTACATTACACAATAATTATTTTAGTACTTTGGCAGCACGGAGGTATAGTGATATAATCGATAACACAAATATTTACACCCGCGCACTAGAATCAATACCTATGCAAAAATGACATTAACCTACCTATACCGAGGAAGGTTTTGTTAGAATTATTGATTTTCTTGCAAATAACAAAACGCTGACACTTGACATGAAGTTTGATAGTTTTCTTGGTTTAATGGATTATGAACAATGAGATGCGAAGTAAAAGCAAAGAGTATGGATGTTGGCGTGAGTAAATATGTATGTGTATCGATTCTATTACTGTAAGGTGTGTGACGATAATAAAGGTGATAAATGGATGTAATGAGAAGCGAATGAGGAATTGGAGCCTTCAAATAGATAGAAAATCTTTATGGCAAACCATACCAATAAAAGAAATAAGGCAATTTACACAGAAAGATGTATAATGTAGGTGGATTTATTATTAAAACAATCCCTTCCAGACAAAATACCTACCGTATTTACCTACATTCTCATTCACTGAAAAACCTGAAGTGACTAAGTGACTATGAAGTAGATAATGGTGTAATTTCGTGTGCGAGTTCGCACTCAGCCTGTTTTTTCAAAAAAAACCTTGTCCGGGCTTTAAAACTTTGAAAGTGATGCCTCTGTTCTTAGGTAAATAGGTAGATATATATCGGAAAACATGATTTTAAGAAACTTGTTTCCTGTCGTATATAAAGTATGAGCCTTATTCTTAATTTATAGAAATTAGAAAACAATAAACGCATTTTAATAAAAATACTTACTGTATTAAGATTTCAATGTAATTTCTCTGTGCTTGGCTTTTAAATTCATGTTTTTATAATTTAAGCAATTTATTTGCAAGTTATTATGGAAGTTAATTTGTTTTACGAACAAAAGTTTATTTTTTATTATATACTAGCTGACCCGACAGACTTTGTCCTGTTATTTAGTTTTTTTTTAATCCTCTTTGACGATATCTGTCAATTATATGTCGAACGCACTGACCTCTATAGTACAAGCACGCTGGACTAAACATTCTCTAAGAAATAACACATAATTTTGTGCCAAATCAAAGCGTCCCCACCGAGTGTACAGGAAACTAAGATAGAGTAACTACCATATGTTTATGTCAAATTAGTTCCGTGGATGGTCACCACACGCTCACTATAGCCGTCAGCGCCAAAATTGCGATAATTAAATGGCTTCATTGTTAGGTTGACAGTATGCAGTCCAGCGTATTTGTATTATAGAGGTCAGTGGTCGGACGTCATAAGGTTACATTCAAAATTTTTTAACGTCCAAAGCGCTAAGGTTTAATTAGAAATAATTTTATATGGTGGTTAAGTATTCCTGAATTTAATGATTTTCCGCGCAATTTTCTTATTTTTTTATTTCATAAGAACCTTCTTCTGACAATAACAAACAACAAAAAAAAGAATTAGTGAAATCGGTCCAGCCGTTCACGCGTGATGGCGTGACCAATGGAAATAGGGATAGATTGATAACAATTTTGATGATTCATACTTTAAATGGTTAATTTGATGACTAACTTAAATTTCTTAGGAACAAGAATCAGATATTATGTTTAGGATATTGCACATTAGTGAAAAGTTTAACCTTAGGTGTAATAAAATATTGTTCCCATTAAATTAAACAATAACATCGACTATCGATACTAATTTCTTATTGACCATCACTAATACGGTGTTTGACATTCAGTCGGTTCATTCGGAATCTTTCGGATTTGGCGGAATTTTTCTGGAACAAAATTAATGCCATTTCCCCTCTAGTGGGATATATCCTCGATGCCTAACACATACTGCCCAAACCATGACTCACTGCGCCGCCCGATTGACGACCAAACGCCTTCCACTTTTCACCCTTTGCTTTCGATGCAAAGAAATATACTCGTATATCAACCAACTTTCACGTTACTATCTCTGGAATCGTCACGGTTCCGTGAGTTTTGGAAGTGAATAATGTGAGGCATACGCATAAAGGACCCTTGGGGAACAAATTGAGAACGCTTCACGTGTGTGCATAATTATGTTTACATCTGATGCATATCGTCTATTGAAAAGAGACTTAAGACAATAGTGACTGAGCTGATGCTGTTTCTTTTCAGCATAAGACCACATCGTCTCCAAGTTTTAGAGCTATGTTGGGAGGTGTAATAGTGCTATTTATTTATAGAAATAAATAAATGTTAAATATATTTTTTAGGGTTCTGCACTTCAAAAGAAAAAACGGTTATTTAAAAAACTAAAGAAACCCGACTGCGTTTCTGTGTTATTGGAAATTAAAAAACCCTAAAACAAGAAAAAGGTTATACCCGTGTTAAATTGGTACCCATATTAAAATTGTAGCAGTCGGGACCCATTCTAAAATGGAGGCTTAGTGAATTTACAGCACATACCTACCTCTATATTACATTGCAGATTACTCCAATCTACTGACGAGACGGCTGACTTTCTAACATGTGTCCCGACTGCTACAATTTTAATATGGGTACCAATTTAACCCGGGTATTTCCTTTTTCTTGTTTTAGTTTTTTTTAATTTTCAATACCACAGAAACGCAGTCGGGATTTTTAAATTTTATAAATTACTGTTTTTATGATTATTTTTAGTTTAATTATTTAAAACAAAACACCAGACTTCAAAAAATATTATATTTTTAAAATGGTATCTTTACTGGCTTTCATTTGATACCCATGTTGCTATGCTAAGAAAAATATCATTGCCCCCTCGCCCCTTTATTTCCATTTACGGGCGCCATTTTTTAAATTTATATAACCTATGTCACTCTCACAATTTTGACAAATTTAACGACAATATGTCAAAACTGTCGAGCCGTTTGGGCTGTAGGGCGTGCCAAACAATTATACATACATACATACTTACATACATACTCTCGAAAAACATAACCCTCCATCCGCAGTCGGGTAAAACAGGAGCCCTTATAGGATCAATTCGGTATGTAAAGTCAATTTTAAGGTATATGCGGTCTCTTGAATAAGCTTACTTACGAGTAAGTCAACGCAGTTAGAAAATCATTCATCATTCATTTGATCCTTTCACATGGTAACATTTCACATGGTACCTTCTGTCGACCTCGAATTACGAAATTTGGCAAAAAGGTACTTAGGTCTTACAATACAAATAAGTAAAATAACGACACGCAAAATTGTGGTTACATTGTTGAAAAAACCTTTGTTTGTATGGAACCCTCAGACCGCGATTCCGACTCACACTTGTCCGGTTTTTTATTTTATAAGTAAAAGGAGAAATGTCGCAATAAAGGACAGTGTTGAGTTCTGACCAATCTGAAAATAAACAGAGTGGATCTTGAATTATTGAGGTACCAAGACACCTTTACAGTTTTCTTTAACTACTTAAGAGCAGTGCCGCAGTAAGCAAATTAGATGCTACATACTTTAGTATCAGATCACAAGATTCAGTTGGGGAAGAAAAAGATGATTATACATTGTGCTGTTCATGTACTTAAATAAATAAATGATGAAGAATTTTTTAGGAGTTTCGATGCAGCTTTCATAATCACAGTTATGCACCTAATTCGTTATCTACGTGTAGTTTCAAGAAATTGCATTTGCTTACTGAGTATTTTATGTTTTATCATATTAATCTTGTCGTTGTATGTAAATAATAAACATTTTGAACTCTTCAAACGTGTATCTATTTGTACAACTAATCTCAGTAATCAACATGGGTACCCAAATATTTGAAACAAAAATGCAATCTTAATTGTCAATATTAGCGCCAAATCTTTGCTGAAACAACATCATGTAATACCTGCTGTTGACAAACCACATCGACAGACATAATTGAGATTGATTATTAATGTTATTTTAACTAAATTCCAAAAGAAAACATACTTTTACCATTTACTTAAGCAACAAAATCATTAAAGAAGATACGTCGTAAGTTTTTGATGTCTTCCCGAAAAAGAACTTATTTACGCTTGAATTCCGATATATTATTCCGTATAAAAATTCTGATGAAACATATTCTTGTCCAATTAATATTTGTGTTTACGTATGAAATTGGGAAAGCGTCTTTCTTATTCTTAATGAAAAACCATAAATTATGTAAAAGTCTGCTGTAATAAAAGCTTGCTTAGTGCAGAAGCCGCTATATAAGCATTTAAAATTGCAAAATTTGAGCGAAATAAATGATTTTTATCATTTTTATGTATAAAAAATCATTCGTCTACCTCAAAACTGGTTCTTTCCCCGCAATGAGTCAAAAAGAATATAGAAAAATGCGGTAAATTCGAATCCTAGTTTAACTCCACAATTTTTCTCGATTACTCCGAGCTGAAAATCGAGTTTGCACTTTCTAAAACATCGCGCCAGCCACTAGAGGGAGGGTGTAGGCAGTAAATCTCACGTCGAGACGGGCAGTGTCGTCTCTGTACTTATGTAGTATATGTGCAGCGGCTATGTTGTCTAGTGATGTACGTAATATGAGTACAGTACTGATTTTCAGATTAAATTTTAATAATGGAATGTTAGTGGATGCAAGGGAAGAGGCCGACCGAGAAAGATGGATGGTTTTTTCATTTCATTTGATACCCATGTTGCTATGGCAAGCTTAGCATAGCTTGGCATAGCTTTATTTACATTTGCGGGCGCCATTTTCAAATGTACATAGCCTTTGTTACTCTCACAGTTTTGACAAATTCAACGACACCTCATATGTCAAAAACTGTCCAGCCTTTTTGGCTGTAGGGCGTGTCAAATAATTATACATACATACTTTTGAAAAACATAACCCTCCTAACGCAGTCGGGTAAAACATACTGCGCTGACTCCAAATATAATAGGAAAAGGGCAAGCAAATGATGATGACGATGATGAATGCATCCAAAAAATCGCAATCGCTTTGAAATTAAGTGGCTGGCCTGCTGGTCTTTCACTCTCATTGCCAATTAGACGACAAACCGACATGACCAGAGGGAGGCCACCTCTCATGACTAAAACTCTAACAAGCTACATATGGCGCTCAAACATGGTCTTTGACCCTTCATTAGCGGTCCAGCCTGGAGGTCTGTCAGAGAGCAATGGAGCGCAGCATTCTGGGCGTTAAACTCCCTAATACTCGTACCAACTGAAATGTTGTATCTTGCTGTATCTTTGGACAGCTTTGACTTAGGAGCTTGATTTTTTCGCAGCATCAGGGCTTCAAAGAACCGCAGGCATCATAAATATTGATGTTAATATCAACTTGATAGTAATAATCGAGAATAGGAGGGGAAAGATGCCGGAACATTAAGTGCGACACGATGACCTTATCAGAGTGATTACTGTGATTTACTGCCTCGTTGGTCTAGTGGTCAGCACGCTGGGTACTATCCACGAGGTCCCGGGTTCGTATCCCGGGTCGGGCCGAGAGTGTTTGAAAACAAAAATTCGTCGACTGACTAACGTCCTCCGTAGCTTAGTTGGTAAGAGCATTCGCTCGGATAGCGAAGGGAAGTGGGTTCGAGTCCCACCGGATGACACAGTCGATTAATTTTTGTAAGTGAAATTTGATTTAATTTCGTATAAACTTGCAAAATAATTGCTTAAGTTATAAAAATATAATAAGTTAAGCTGATTTCATCTTAACTGATGGTTAAATATTTTTAAAAATATTTCCATTGGATACATGCGGGTACATTCACCGAGTATTGATGAAATCGAACGCCGGCTCACTGGCGTAGCAAGCACTTGCAAAAATTCATCGACTGACTAACGTCCTCCGTAGCTTAGTCGGTAAGAGCACTGGCCCGGATAGCGAAGGGACGTGGGTTCGAGTCCCACCGGATGACACAGTCGATTAATTTTTGTAAGTGAAATTTGATTTAATTTCGTAAAAACTTGCAAAATAATTGCTTAAGTTATAAATATATAATAAGTTAAGCTGATTTCATCTCAACTGATGGTTAAATATTTGTAAAAATATTTTCATTGGATACATGCAGGTACATTCCCCGAGTATTGATGAAATCGAACGCCTGCTCACTGGCGTAGCAAGCACTTGCAAAAATTCGTCGACTGACTAACGTCCTCCGTAGCTTAGTTGGTAAGAGCACTCGCCCGGATAGCGAAGGGACGTGGGTTCGAGTCCCACCGGATGACACAGTCGATTAATTTTTGTAAGTGAAATTTGATTTAATTTCGTAAAAACTTGCAAAATAATTGCTTAAGTTATAAAAATATAACGAGAGTGTTTGAGTTTTTCTGTCTTGAAATTACTCAGACACAGCTCCGGAGTCAGGAAGTTGGTGGTGTTAACACCCCCGTGCCTCGGAAAGCACGTTAAGCCGTTGGTCCTGCGCCTGATCTCTCTACGGTCATGTCGGACTGCCTTCTCACCGAATTATGACAGTGAAGGAACAGAGAGTGCACCAGTGTATTGCGCACACACTTGTGCACTATAATATGTCCTGCGCAGATGGCTAATCTCTGTTGAGATAGGCCGCTGTGGTCGAAATTCGGCTAGGAGGACATTAGAGGGAAAAGTCGAAGGAAAAAGGAAAAGAGGCCAAAAGGGGTACATGGACCAAATAAAGTGTCGTACCACGGAGTCAAGGAAATGGCACTGAATAGAGAGGAATGGAGAAGACTCCACCGACAAGAGCGTAGTAGCTCTTAAATAACAGATATATTTATTTATTAAGGAACACAAAACAAAATAACATCACAAAATACACTATATAAGATTACATAAATTTTAGGCTAGATATTATCCCAAAGTATGTGTCCACTGCTTGATTATTAATTAGTGTACCTTAAGTAAAAATAAGAAACTAAATAAAACAAAAACCAAAATGAGAAATAAAAAGAAAAGTGAACTGTAAACAAATCAATACAATTAAAATTAATACAATTTGGACTTACTATCTACCCGTATTGCGATTATTGTTCACCCAATTGTACTCCTCAACTAAAGCACTCATTATTGCCCGCTTGAACTTGGGCAAGTTATCGCTAAATATGTCTATTGTCATACCATTTCGCACTCATTGTATAGGCGACACATTCTAACTAAGGGATTGAAATAAGACGTTCGACAACGACGTAAGATTGAAATAAGGATCGCGTGAACGCGATCCTGAGAAGCCAGATCTTGACACACAGATGGCCAGAGTGCCAGACATACGGACAACAAAAGGATCCTATAAGGCTTTTTTACCTTTTGAGCTACGAAACAGTAAACAATAAATAATATATCAACTCGTCGACTCATGGCCATCCGTCACACTCTCCCAGCACTAATCCATCCAAGGTCTTTACTACACGTCTGGGACAGAACGTAAAGTAACTGCACCACAAAGTAATATATGGAAGACTTTTACAATGATTTGCAGGTCACGGATAAAATGCAGGTTTAAAAGCTTACTGCTTCTGATGCTTTTCTGTATATTCTAAGTTACCAAGATGAATTTCTTAATACTTATTCTAAGTTACTGTTTCGGTTCATTGTTTCGGCAGAACATCCGCCTAGCTTAAATGCTTTCAAATTGCAATAGTTATGGCTATTAAACTGACGTCAGGAAAACAATGAAGCTTTCAAAATAATAAGAAAATGACAAGTCAAAGTATGGCATTGCTTAGTAATTGCAATTGTTATCACCATAGCTTTCAAATTGGGCGGGTTGAACGATATGAAACGCCTATGGTGGCTCCTAAAGTTTTAAAAAGTAAAGACACTGGGCTCGACTCTGAGACCCTGTCTTAGATTAAATTTCAGTTCTTTCTCTCTTTTTCCCTGGTGAAGTATAAGAGAAAGATTAATACAAAATAGAAATGTCAAATTAGGTGATGCGATTTTTTCTAATTTTTTAAAGTTTTTGCGCGTAACTTTAGTGATCATTGAATGACATTTCCTCTAACTTTAGTCATAATTGAATGACATCCCTACGAAATTATTTATGGATTCTGTAATTTTCTTAGCAACTGACAGCTATTTACTCCGACATTTTAAATTATATAAGTCTTGTCTCTTTTCGTTTGTTTAGCACAGAAAGAAATAGACTGAACTAAAAAATTGTTTCAGACAGTCACATTAGAACAAGTCCACAAATTATTTCATTTTGAATAAATAAATAAAATACGCAATGAAATTCAAATATTAGGAATGAAATATAAAAATAAGGATTACAAACTTTAGTACGTGCTTGTTTACAATCCAGATTTTATGTTTGTTTAATAAATAAAAATGTAATATAATACAGTAACTATAATCTACTTAAAACCATAGAAAAGAATATGTACTATAGTATATAGAACTTATTAATAAAAATTAAGATAAATTCTTTAAAACAAAAGAAAAACAAAAATTATAAAAAGGATCCTTGTGGTAAGGTTTCCAGGATGCTGGTAGCATTACCGCGCTGGATAGCGATGCTTATACGCTGAGCAAGGTAGCTGCCAGCTCTTGGGTCACCACTGATGTCAACCAGGCTCTTGGAAATCTTACAATCGAAATCGCTCACAAAAATTTATCGACTGTGTCATCCGGTGGGATGTCGATTAATTTTTGTGAGCGAAATTTGATTTAATTTCGTAAAAACTTGCAAAATGATTGCTTAAGTTAGGAATGAGTTGTAAAATCTCAATTCAAAGCACCCCTCATTCAACAACAATTCTAATTTACTGTATATAAGGCTTAAAACACTTTCAAGTATTTGATCCAAAACTTTATATGCGTTCTTGTGTCAATTTTCACACAATTAGATATCCAAGCGCCTCTTTTAATACATTCGTAAACTCGGAACCGTTTCCCTCGAGGAAATTTACGACAACTCTCATTTTTTCTTGTCATTTCGTACAAAGAAATTGTATTGCGTTTTTCATTAACTGTACTCGTAAATAAAACGGCATTCTGTATACATACATCATTCGTGTTTTAAAATGCTTTTGAAAAGTGTGTCTTATGAGTTGAAATCACATCCTGTAAATCTAGCTACCACAGAATAAGTACTAGTACTTCGTACAGAAGTATGACTTAGAAATTGTATTCAAAGAAATGTCTACTCAATGTCGTCAACAATATGGCGTAATTTAGTTCGCCTCAGAGTCAAGCACATTTTCGTGTAGACACCTTCAAAAATCCATTGCAAGATAATTTCATACTTATTGCTCTAGAATATGATTCATAATAAACTAAACCTATTCAGTGACGTAATATCACGCGACGCGATACGGTTGACTGCTACGAGAAGCTTCTAACGCCATCTAGCGCCTCTTTCTAGTACTTTATTTATTCTCGTCCAGCCAGCAACGTAGCCGCGCGGCCGCCGATGAATAAAACGCGCGAGCGTGTCGCTGGCCGGTAGCGACACGCAACTTGTTTTAGCCCCTAAGTAAAGGTCGCCGCGCGTAGGTACGTTTTTGCTACCTACGCGCGGGGAGATACACAGGCCTGCTATGACTTAAAATATGAGACCTCAAAAGAGAATCAAATAGCATTACACAGGTTGTAGAAGACAATAGTGCCTTAGATAATTTTTGTCTAAACTGCACAATTAAAATTGATCTAGTAAACAAAACAAATAACACCGTTGTCTCAAAAACATTTTGAACACTGCAGCAGATTGACAATCATTATAACTATTGACCAATGGCATTACTTAGGCATTCCCTATTTGTAAAAGGCCTGCCATAATGAAAACCTATCCTAGATTTGTCTAAAAGAGATTGCTCCAATGGACCGCATAATTTTTCTTATAATCTGTCTGTTTTATTGTCATCTAATGATATATTTGTTTTCCATCTACCTATTCCTGAACGAAAGAAAGTTAATCCCAAAAATATCAAACAAGATTGCGATGTGCCAATCTTCACAAACCACATTAAATTAATATTTTTAACTAATTTTTAAGTAAAATAGAAGATCAAAATTCTCGCCTACTCATAAAGCTGTCAGTTCAAAACTCTTTACCCAAACCATACAGCTTGTTTCAAAAATAAACCCAAACCTATAACTCTTCCCACTGTCAGTAGGCTCAGTGAGCTTACTTGTCGAAGCTAGCATATTGATAGCGTGTATAAGGGGTGCATCGCAGGTTTGAATTCATTAGCTTCGAAGTGAGTAGCCACTCCTTACGATCAATCTCTTCATTTTGATGGCAAGCGAACATAAGTTTCACCACCAAAGGTTCACTATTCCGCCAAGAGATCAATCTCAACTCGAACTCAAAACTCAATTGCTTATATTTAGGACAATTAATGGCACTTAAGAATGTCAGTAATGAAAAAAAAAACAATATTGGACTATATTGGGCCAGAACTTGTCTTTTTTTTGACTCTACTAGCGAGATAAAACATAAATAATCTAACAAGTGCTGAAAAGTTCAAGTTTAAGCATGATCACAAGGACACCCAGATTTTTGGACATTGTCTTGTCACTTGTAAGTTATAGTCCGATAATTTTGTGCACGATCGCCAGAGGTGCGGGTTGCGAGTTGCGAGGCATCCTATCCTAGATGTCAGCGGGGTCGGGTGGTGATGCGGGGAAGGGCCTACGACATACCTGCCATACGAATTACCTACGACAGTCGCGTGCGATTAGCGCTTCAGAGGTAAGCGGTCAAGTTGAAGGAATTAATTACAATTTTATATATTTCTGAAAAATATTTAAAACCATGTTTATATTTTTTTACAAATAGCTAGAGGGGAGGGTCAGGAGTCTTGGCATTAACTACGGGTCATGATCACTGAGAAATGAGAAAGGTGAAGTGTTTAAAAAAGTATCACGTAGCATGGGTTCGTTCCCGCCCTATTTCGACTACATCAGCCAATCTCAACAGGGATTAGCTAACTGCGTAGAGATATTATTATTCATAAGTGTATGCGCAGTACCCGGGTGCATTCTCGGTTACTTCACTCTCAGGTAGGTACTTAGGCGTAAGCGAGGTTACTGTTTATGCTCCTACTGTGGCCGACTCGGGCACAAGGGCAACAGCCTAAGACCACACACAGAATGTTTACAGTGTCAATTTATAAACCGATCCAACGACCTTTCAGGCACATAATGGCGTCCCTATTCATGAACAAAGCGAGTCTTCAAGCTGAGAATCAATTAAGGGAATATGTAGAAAAGTATGCTGTTTCATTTTAATCATTACTCATTTTTTCTCAAAGTCCAAGTCAAATCATATATGAGGCCATAACATGTCTCCTAAAAAGTGACTCAACAAATAAGATGAATTGAAAACCATTTTAGAGTCTCAATGTAATATTTGATTGCAAGTATATGAA
Organism: Pyrausta nigrata; assembly: GCA_949316185.1. Lineage (NCBI taxonomy): Eukaryota > Metazoa > Arthropoda > Insecta > Lepidoptera > Crambidae > Pyrausta > Pyrausta nigrata. Next base: position 10,167,505 of record OX438955.1, on the reverse strand, counting down.
AAATTTTAAACTAAAATGTTCCTATTAAAAGCAAAACTGCTCTACCGATTTAGATACAGTTTTTGTTGTGGTTTCTGTCAAAGGTGACAAACAAGGTGTGTGTAGACATATTAAATTATCGATTTTTTTCAAAATTGACTACCTAGTACCTACTACTAGTGTGTGTTGTAATTAACATTTTAAGAAATTGCTTTTTTGAATGAACGTGACAATGTACACAGGGCCGCACGTCAGACTATCTCACTTTGACATTGAGAACGCCTCTATGACCTTCGTAATAAAAGCTGTTTTCGTATTTCACATAGGGAACCTGACTGACGTGCTGCTGACTGTACGATTTGGGACTGCATCTGGGTCTAAATAACATTCTTTTTTTAATTTTCATGTATAGGATCCCCGTAAAATCATCACATCTGATATCGCGGTCGCAATATTGAATAAAATTAATTCGACACAGCGTAAGCGAGTTGTATCTGTGTAAATATATGATCACATTTTTTGCATAATCAATTTTGACATTGCCTAACCTGCCTGACCGAGTAGCTGGTACACTGGTTTAGAGGTGAGGGTCGCGGGTTCAAATCTAGCCCCAGGCAAAATTTAATAAGCGGCTGGCGTTGTGTGGTTCTGACTCGATTGTTATTGTCTGGCCTTTTAGGTGATGAATTGTTTCATTTTTATATGTGTAGGTTCTATTCGTGTTCGTAGTATGTATGTATAGTATTAAATTTATCTATGGTATTAGATACCTACCTGCATACCTAAATTAGGTATTGTGTTCTAACCACAGACCACACAACCTAAAGACCACGCTTTTATCAACTCTAATACGAAAACAAAATCGCCAAAAGTTGGTGGGGTGCGGGGAGAGGTCTGCTCGTTCCGATTGGCTAGTACAAGGAGACGTCAAATTTGACAATGGCAGTGATAGCTCACTAGTGATGGGCAAGACATATCTTGATATCGATACCTTAGTTTAAAAAAAAGTAAGAAAATATTTAGGAGCTTTAAAATAATTCATTTAAAAAACACACGTACAACCGACACCGATAAATAGCAATTTAAAAAAAAACTAGAGTGGGCAAAGGTCAATCGCCGGAGATCTCACGTTATTTAGCTACTTTTCATAATTTAGCGGTTTTAGTAAAACAAGTTACCTATCTCACTCAACATCATTTTGTTAAGTGTACGAAAACTAAGTGTGAAAAAAAATGGCAATCGTACGCAATGTGAGTTTGATATATTTATTTTAAAAAGTTTAGTTAAGTTGTTTGTTTTATTAGTTAAAGTTTGTTTGTTGAAGCATTTTACACTTATTTCAATTCATCGTAAGTGCTCTTATGTAAAGTCACTTTATTAAAATATATATGAAATAACTGAAATTTAGATACCCACTTATCACTTGTTTTGTTTAGGATTTGTCGATATTTTGAATTTTAAGTTTACTAGTATGTGTCTCGACACTATTTTACTCCTAGCTAATTGACAAATTGAGACATCATCATTTGAACTAAACTTGCGAGAAAGGGATAGCAAAAAAAACACATCAACGCGTGCTCTTTGAAATAAAACATTTTATTTCATTTTTGATATTGGAGTATTTCAATTAATTTGATAGGAATAATTACTTACCGTTGAAATGTAATGCCATCTTTCGTGAGACTAGATGTTGTACTACACTTTTCACACCATTTCACTGAACAATACGGCATTATTACCGCTTATTTTTATTTTTTTTCGGGAGCAAGGCCAATGTTGTTACTTTGAGTCTCGGTAGCGGAATGAGAAACGAAAGGGGGCGGGGCCGGCTGTTATGCAGTGATACTGCATAACCTAGGCGAATGTAAGTCCCCCGCAATGCGTGGTCTGTGGTTCTAACTCTCAACTACCCATCGACACCACTATTATACAATCTGTGCCAAAAGTACAGTCCTTCGTAATAAAAACTTAATTTTATATTTTTTTAAACAAAGAACAAGAACCAGCCAGCAAAGAATTTGTCGTTCGAATTTCAAACAGGCAGGATCAAAATCTTGACAATTCTTGTTGCACTGTGCACAGACACAGACACGACCTTGTTTGACAGAAATAATCATGGCCCTTCTCTTCTCCGTCGCCATTTATTTTCGGTCAACTTAATGTACAAAATTATTGTCTGCATAATTCTCCACAAATGTCAACTCAATGTCCATTGTTTTAAGGCACCAAAACAAACAGGCTACTTTGGGATCGCACTAATCTAATTACGCTTCTCATAACATTTTTATCTATGTCATTGTCAAGGAAGCACTCTCTCAACGTTTTCTTGTAACAGTTGCGTTTATATTGTAATTATAATGCCAAGAAATTAAACGTAACAGATGTATTTTGTGACGTGAATATTTTTATATCGATGTCCGTGGCAATGACCGCCGCCGCTGCGCGGTTCACGGCCGTTTATAAGACGTATCCGTTTAAAAACCGCCTTTATGCTCGTCTGTCTAAGTATAAGTAGGAGCGGCGCGTCGTGTCATCGTAACTGACGAATGCACCGTAAAATTTATACACCCCATATTTGAAAATAAATAAAAGGAACGGGGCGTAGGGAGGCCGCGCACTCACACAAATAAATGCCGGGCGCGCGCGGGGCGGCGGGCAAGAGCCAGAGGGCGCTACTCTCGCCAGTCTCGCGCCGACCGTCTGAGCAGACGGACGCTCGCTGACCGTTGCGATTCGATCGGAAAATAGTTTTATTCCCGACCAACCGGCGATCACCCACTGTGCTATAAAATTTTACGTGTGGACAAAAACTGTGAATGTGCTTTTTTCTTACGTGAACGGTGCGTATCCTTTGAAGTCAGGCCCGTTGGGCACCACACATGTTCATTGTTTACGTCTGTAGTTATATTAATGGTGTCGACATGTTGTTTTTTTTCTCCCCTCGGTATGCGGGGTTCAAATACGGGTAGTCGTGTATGATTCATTTACCGGCACCCACATTTAATAAGTCGTTTCTATTTCCAGATTAACTGTTGGGATTGATTGGGAGACGTTGACTTGTGTGGAAACAAAGGTTTACATTGTCTAAAGGTGAACGATCGTGCATCATTCAACTTGTATCTACAGGTATGTACACTATTTTAACGTACTCATTGGTTCAAGTGTACCTTCGGTTTTTAAAAATCGAACTCCGTTCCGGTTTATAGAGAAAAGCAACACGCCGTATTTGTGATTTAAATCGTAAGAACGTTGTCGGCATTGTATCGATTTGAAAATCGAATTAACGCTTTTGCATGAATAAGCGTTTGCGATTTCGAGTGCGCGTAGATATCCGTATTTGGGTCAACGACCTCAATAGAGCGTAGTAGGTATGTAAGGCGGCTAATTTTTTGTGCAACTCTTGTCTAACGATAGTTGCATAATAGCGTTCTCGTATGCAATTAAGGCATTGTGTTGTGTATCGAGCTGTGAACTGTGCTCTGCCTTACATAATTTGTAACCTTTTCTTCGACATTTGATCGTTGAAGAAGGCGGTTAGTACTTGTTGCTTGTGGCTATTTGAATGTCTCGGCCAACTGGTTCTGTCAAGTTTGATGCTATCAGAACGAATTTGTAACAGTTGCTAAACTACGAGGTGGTTTGATCCATTAGGTAGGTAACTATTATGGATATCAAACACGTCAATTTGTAGCTATAAATATGTACCTAGTTAGACGACGCGTATAAATTATAAAGTTTTCCACAAACGTAATAGGTAAGTACCTACATACTTAAGTAAGGCTTTGTTATCAAGCCTTTGTCTTAGTTTTAAACCTTGATAAAACAGTAGGTAGCTAAATGACTCAAAGTTGATACCTACCTAAATCCTCAAATAAATAATTCATTTAGGTAGGCATTCAATATTATATTAGTTACCAGAAGGTAAGTTAAAAACTAGTTTTTTTACAAACATATCGACTCTAATCCAAATTTCGAAATGTAGATGCCTACCTACGTACCTACTAGTCTATTTCGAGAGTCAATTTGTTTACCAAAATTTCAAGTAATTAAATTGGTAGTAGGTAGGTAAGTACCTATAAGTGTAGGGCAACATGATCCAACAACAGTGAATTAATTAAAATATAATCTGACTACTTACCTACTAGCCCTGCTAAATGAGACACAGTAATATGTAATTACATTATAGGTACCTACTTAGGTGTGTTTTATTGTGCTGTTTCTCAAATAGGTACCTACCCAGGCTATCCAGACGCCAGAGGGCACGGTTGATATAATTTCAAATGAAAAGATATAAAGGTGCTTTACACAAGCCGACGCAGGTCTTCGATACCCGACGAATTTTGGTCTCTATAAATAAGCTAATACACAAAAAAAACGTCAGGTGGCCAAAATTTGTGTTGTCTTTGTACGAAGGTCTAATATTTCAAACGAATTCGTAGGTCATACGTACATCTAGGTGAAGGAATGTATCTACTGTCCACAAAACGGCATAGATTGTACCTAGGTATTTGGCATTAGGCTTGTTAAAATATGCCTAACCCCAACCCTTTGTTTGGGGTAGGATTTGATTTTTCAATAAATAAAACTGTATTGAACGAGACATTATGATAACAAAAACAGAATACTTAGTCATAAAAAAAAAATACTTAGTCATACTTGCTTATTATTTACAACTTACCCTAATTTTTATGGTATTTGTTTATTGTCTTAGTAGTTTTACAAAAATCCTGAAATGTGTTTTTCTTCATTTCTTACCAAATTACTAAATACAACATTTTATTGATTTAACTTTAAAACTAACGGAATTTCAGTCAAACTTATAGGGGACATAATTTCAGGAGTGAATAAGAATAAAATAAATTAACAATAATAAAAAAAAAACGTAAGATGGTGGAACTAAAAGCTAAACAATACTTTGGCTTAGGACAGCACAGCTATTAGCCTAAATCTTGTATAAAATTGTATAATGAAATGCAAATTCGTTGTCAGGAATATGATTGATTGAGCCAGCTAAGTTTCGGCTCGGGGAAGTGTCTTGTTAAAAATATTCAGTTACACCATTTGTTATGGACCTATTAAGGCACCGATTTGCCAGTTGCCCATCTAAGTAATTTCTTTTACCAAAATTAATAACTGAAAACCGGCAAAGTGCGAGTCGGACTCGCGCACAAACTTTGAAATACAGCCTGGTGACAGACAGACTGACGACAGTGGAGTCGGAGAAACGAAAAAATGGGATCCTATTACAAAAATAGGATCCCATTTTCCGTTTTGGGTACGGAACCCTAAAAATATTATAAGTAATAGCTAAATTTGTTGTTATGTAGTTAACTAGATTATAATTGTTAGTATAAAACTAAGAAACGATATTAAGAAAAAAATATTTTTATTATTGCATTTGAACATAAAAGGTTGGTTAGGTTTCTACTTCATAAGTAGTTTGAATTCTATATAACTACTTCAAATGATTTCAAAGTTGAAATTAACACTAAATCACTGTACTACAATGCTGGTATTATAAGCACTTTATTATAAGGTGTGATGGGTGGCACTGGCGAATAACAAAGTCGCCTACCCGATATTTCCTTTAAAATTGTGGCCGCATGTGACGGTTAAACCACATCCTCGGCCCTTTTACAAAAGCTTCGAAACGGTACAATTAAAGGCAATCATTCAATTAGCCTTGCCGAGGGTCGGCGAGTGTTACTGCGTAATGTCGCCGTTGCCATGGCAACGGATTTATTTCCCACTAATTTCCCCGATGTTACTTAATTGGACTGACATTAACTGACGATTTAATTAATTACATGTTTTCTGTTTATATTAACCTGTTTAAAAATACGGGTAAGTACGTCACACCATTCACGTTTGTTATCAGTGTCACAGATTGTTTAAGTCATTTGAAGTAGTTTTTGTTAATGGTACTTTTAACATTATCATGATAAAATCAACAAGAAATTTAACAGAAGTCAAAGTACCTATACTTCTTCGAAGGGTTTTGACGTGCCGAATCCACATCTGGGTTCATACAAAATATCTCCACAATCTGAAATGGCATTCGAAAGAAGGAGATTTATACTTTGAGATAATATTAATTTATTCTTTTAGAAAAGTAAAATATCAATGGTACATGATCTTAAAGACGGACAGAAATCCCGTTTTTTGCACATTTTGGTTGAAATATATGTTACCTAATCCACTGAAGCAATTCTGATTTTGGATTCAGCGCGTCAAAAAGTATAGAACTCAGATTTCTGTTTTTTTTTCTTCATTTTTTCGGCCAGTGATCATCTCAGTTTAAATGTTTCACAATATGTAGTTAATGAACATGATTCTTCAAACGCCTCACGCAGGCATAAAGTTGGTTGGTAATTTCTTTTAATTGTCTGATGTCATAACATCTTAGCTTGTATCATATCGCGTTTTACGATCTCGTATCAACATTCGTATACCAGACGTTAATTTTTAACCTACACGCCTACAATGCCCATTCCCATTTTACAAAAAACAGTACGATCTTTATTACGGGCGACTAATTACGAACAAATCGCTTAAAAAGACATGGGAATCGTAGTCATCAGTCACTAAAGAAACACTTTTTCTACGCACCTTCCCTCTTTTGATTTGTTTCGTAACTGCCACCAATGAACCGAGACCTCCGCGCTCACCTTTCAACTCACTCCTCACGACACATCCGTTCCGATCCAGGGAGGGTGGGTAATTCAAATTATAGTGGGCAGACAAATTCTCAGAGACTAGTATAGTCATTGGCCGTGTCATTACATCCCCTTTTTTCCTTGTTCAAGAAGCGTAACGCCACGCAAGTCGGTTCTCAGGCTTATGCCTCGTTTGGACCGATTTAGTACTAGCGCGTTGACTCATAACTTGCGAGTAAAATTAGTCATCGTCTCTTTGTTGAATGTTTCACTGGTGCCTCTTTGAGTGTAATGACATACACAAAGTGCCCGCACCAAAAACCGAATATGACTGGAAACCAATGAGACGCGTGTTTCCTTATTTACTGCTTGTTTATTGCTAAACAGAGCCAATACTGTATCAAGAATCAATTTTTAAAGCGGTTATAAAACTTTCATTGTGAAAGTATTTCCTTCCCCCAATTTTATTCTAGGAGCTTTGCCAAATTTCGTATTTTCCCTTGGCGTGCTTTTAATGTAAACATGACGTATGAAAAAAATTCAATTTGCAATGGCCCTTTTACAACGGGTACAAAACAAAAAAATGATTTTAAAATTCATCTCGCGGCGTTACAATCTGTTATGTCAATCCTTGTCTGTTGAATCATCTCGAACTATTATTTTTCTAACGATCGTCGGTTGGCTCACGACCTTATTGTCTTGGACCTACCGCGTCGAATCTCATAATGGATGTAATAATTACCATTTTTAGTGTGATAACCATTAGTGACTTAAGCCTTTTAGTTTTAAATCATGCGGCAACAGAAATGTCTGTTAATGACTGGAATGATGTACGTGTATGTCATAGCTTGGTGAAGGTATGGCGCATTAGCGATTAGATCTAAACACGGCTCAGCAATGAGAGATATTTCTTAATCACGCGAATCACCTTCACTACTTCTAACCTTGTTTATATTGTTGTGAATAGTGCATTTCCTTGAATGCTTCCGTGAGTGTTTTATGACCTTTCTTAGTGCTTAGCTGAATTGCTGCAAAGACTTTGTTAAGATCCGTAGCAAATTATTCTAGTCCTGTTTAATGTGCTGTCGTGTGCTCGTGTGTGGCCGAATTTTAGATGTCATTAATAAGCTCGTAATGTAGCACTCAGATATGGAACTCAAATTCCAATTTTACACGCCTAATAAAATTTCTAATGTCTTCTGAAGCTCGTTAGGACGCGCCCTTTGTGCGTGAATTTCATAATATCAATGACTGCTTTATTATTGTTATCGACGTACATTTCGGCTCTGACTTCATCCATTGCAATTAAAATTGAATAGGTACACATAAAAAGTTTTTACACAAAAATTGGTGCTATTGTTTTACGAGCTACAAATTGTTTCGTCTCGCACTATCGTTGATCTCACAGATACGCTTCCTGTGCCTCGAATACCAGAACGCTTTTGTCAGTAATTTAAAGAAACATATTTAAACGTATTTTTCCACAATCGGACTTGATCGGGTTTTTTGTTTCGGTTGGGGCATGATTTTTAAGTGTGAGCGAGACAGCGTGTGCCCGGCCAGTGAAAATACGGCGTAAGGTATTGTACCGGCTCACGCGCAGCCCGCAGAGTTGTTGACCGCGCGCGAAGGCCGTCCAATCGGTCATACCACCAAATGTCACGGCCGTCCGCCGCGACAGGAAAAACAACGTCACAGATGAGAAAACGTGACTCAGAGACACGTACCGGACAAATTAGAGACCGCATTGTGCGAACTCCTAACTCAATTAGAATAATCACATGTACTCAGCAACGTCAGATGTTTGCAAAATATAAAACAATATTATTGACATGGGAAAATTTTTCACCCCCTTTTCCTGTTTTCGAAGTCTCTTCGTTGGAGGTTATCTAACTTACCTATTTCCGATTCATTATGTGACACGATTTACATTTATTTTAATAAAATTGTTTATTGTTTTGGCCTAGTAGGTACTCATTTGATACCACTAAAATTGCATTGATGTTTTATCTTAATTGCTACTTTGATTTTAAATTGTCAACGTTAAAGCAACCGTAATAGTTCGATTATTAATTACCTACCTCCATAGTCTGCACTTGCAGACTTGAATTGTAGATGTTGTTAATTTCATTATAAAATTTAACACTAACAGAATAATTTATGTTAGGTTTTATACAACCACTCGTTTATTGCGATAATGTTGCGTGGAATTTAAAATAGTTTCAGTGATTGCGTTCTAACCTTGATACAGTTTGTTGTATATTTACAAATCGAACTGAATTCGATGAAAACCTTGGTATGAGATCATACGCTTTATTAAGTTGACTGGTAAAATGTGGGATAAATTAAGAACCAGAAAAATAGGTACATTATTTTTGGCTTCCTGAAAGTTAAGCATAATCACAACTGCCCAACTTTGAAAATTGTCCGCGACATCAACCTTGTTAAAGAGAATGGCAATGACATTGGCTTATATTTTTACACGGAAACCGGAACAGCTACTTGGCACAAAATCTAGGTATGATTTTCGATACAGTTTCATACATTTCTGTCAGGGTTACTACTTACTGCAAACCATCACGAAACCTAAGTCTAAACAAATAGCTATTATTACTTTTGTTCCGGAGTATTGTTATTTTTACCCGACTGCGGAAGGAGGGTTATGTTTTTCGAGAGTATGTATGTGTATAATTGTTTGGCAAACCCTACAGCCCAAACGGCTGGACAGTTTTTGACTTATGAGGTGTCCTTGAATTTGCCAAAATTGTGAGAGTGACTTAGGCTATAAACATTTAAAAAATGGCGCCCGCAAATGGCAATTAAGGGGGGAGGGGGGGATTGACTTTTTCCTTACAATAGCAATATGGGTATCAAATAAAAGCCAGTAAATAGTCCATTTCAAAAATAAAATAACGTTTTCTGACGGGTTTTTGGTTTTTTCAATAATTATGTTTTTGTTGTTTAAGTCAGAATTGCTAGTTTTAAAAGCTATTTGAAAGCCATAACTAGCAGTCGTCGAATGCTAACCTGTTTTGACTGATTATAAACATGAATACCTACTGCATTATGCTTTCGTAACGTATCAAAATCGTCTTACCAATAATATAAAACGGCTCATTTAGTAGCCACCTTTTATAGAGCATTAAATGCTTTTTTGTTTCGTTTGCAGATGGGTTGGTTGATTACCGCTCGGTAGATTATATGTCTTTGTTTTACCGGTTTCTTTTGTTTACTTTACATTATTAACGCCGGCATTTTATGACTCTTGACTAACTTGCCAGCGGAACTTCTAAGTATTTTTTTGTCGCCACAGTCCTGACAACAGTAGCCGTAAGCTTGGTCCTAACAATATTATCATCGATTTTATGGTTAAAAAGAAGCATGTATTTCCTAAGACGCGAACACCATACTAATAAAACGTGAGCTTCCTACACAGTATGGATTCCTAAAGGAATCTCTTTTCATATAAGAAAAAAGTCAATTAGCTGTTTCTAGACAGACATGACATGACCCATCATCGTCTTACCATCAAATGAGATTGCTTTCAAATGTCAACCTATTATTTAAAAAAAAAACATTTGCACCGCGAGTCAAAGACATCAAATAATAACGCATAGAACACAACACACCAAACCCCAAAAATTTGTTTTATAAGTTAAGTGACCAATACAAAGATCGCGCCCTGCCTTTAAAAATTATAATTTTGGGCGGTTTCATCTGTGAACTTCTTCCTGGCCACCATGTGCACCTATCACATGAACCCTGAACCTTTTAACTGCGACCCTGTAGTTTTCCAAGGAACTGTTTAGAGACAAGTAGTGTTGTCGAAATGTGAACAGTAAACGACAATCGTGTCGTTATCTGCCCGAAAGCGGCGGACGTGGTCGCGTCTCGTTTTTTATACGCGTTATAAATAATTCTTTATTTGTACGCCGCGCCGTGCGTGCTAGCGTTCACGCTTTGTACCATTTTGGAGATAGGCAGTTTAATAACGAAACACTCGCTTGTCAAAAAAAATGTGTTTTTTTTTTAAAGTTTTTGCTTAAGTGAGATCTGTCGTCCACTCTGCACTTAGCATAGAGTAAGCATGCGACCGAAGTGCCATTGCGGTACTGTGCAGAATTTTTAGCTATTTTTGGCGTTAAACATTTAAGTATTTTTTCAAATTTATTTTGTGGCCTGATAGCAAATATAAGTACTAATAGAAACCAGAGTTTATTGCCTTCAAATCAAATTCAATTATTTGATGAAAGTAACAAAAATATTGTTTGATACTGAACCCAACATGTAATGCACTGTGCTTTAAATATAAGTACATATGATTTGTTTTATAATGTGTGGTTGCGTGGTTGTGTCCCGGGGCCCGATTCACGCGCCTTCGATATTATATCACATACGATATTTATCGAAAAAACATGGCGGATATCACAAAATTTTTATGTTGCGTATTCTCGAAGTATGAAAATGTCCAATATTTATCACATTTTGTGATATCCACCATGTTTTTTCGTGAAATATCGTATGTGATATAATATCGAAGGCGCGAGAATTGGGCCCCTGGACGCCTACTGTCACATTTTAGTGGCCATAAAATATTTAGCCATTATGTCCATCTAAGTATATTTTAAGTTCAAACTAACACAATTTTGGTTAGTTTTTTCGTTCGCTTATACAATAACACACACAGTTACCTACGTGTATGCAGTTAGAAAATATTACGTTACGATAATAGAAAAAATACAAAAACACGATTTAGATATTAGGACAGGACACTAAATAAAAAAAATACAGCATATTTTCAATGTTTGTCATGTACACACGGCCGCATGTCAGACTACACTATGTTGACCTTGAGACCGCCTCTATTCCCTATGTAATAAAAGCTATTTTCGTATTTCAAATGGGTAACCTGACGTGCTGCCGCTGTACAGTGTACGTATTGGCGAACCCCAAAAGACATCCCTAGGCGACTTAGCGTGTGGTTCACAGTTTAATAATAGGCATTATTATAAACAACAGATGAGTAAGCATCGAGGAAATAATATAAACAGATGTATATTGCCATTTGCTGTAACATCTGTTCTATATTGTTGTCGTACGATGTACGGTTGACAGTATAAACAAGATCTTCGAGAAAAGACATTGTAACATGTCCCATTGATAAATAGTACAAAAACTTAATTTATTTATAATTATTATTTTTATCTTTGGTTAGTTTCGCCGTTATCAAATCAAAAGTGACACTCAAATGTCGTTTGATTTTTAACTTTGAAGACTAAATTCTTAGTGCGCGAGTCTGACTCGCACTTGTCAGGTTTTTGTTGGACAAGACCAAAATAAAAAACATACTCGAATAGGTTACCAAAGAGCTCATCGGCAGCTCGTAGCAACTGATCCAGGTCAAAATATTTTTTTGAATGGCGATTGAGAAAAAAAGTAACTATCACACTTTATTTATCGACAGTACCCAAACTTATTGATTTATCGTACACTTACGAGCTATGTTTTCATCTCATTACTGATTCGAATGTCAATTACAGTCAATCAATGTGCTAATTATTCTCATATAATCGAATTTTGACGTCACTGATTATGATACCACATGCAATAATAATCGCTTGTCCATATTTACAAGTTGTCTTAGTCGTTACATTTTAGGAGTAGGTTATTTAATTTCACAAATTTGTGTTTCTTGCATTATTATTAGTTTAGTTCTTATTTTTTTTAAGTGTAGCATTACGAAAAGTATTTTTGAGAACCAATACTCAGTTACTAACAACAGAACTAGCTTGTGGAGCTAGTTACACGAGTACCTAGAATACACACCTAAAACACTTGCATTGAAAAATAACTTACTTAGTCCTTAGTATGCAAAACATTTTTGCTAACACTATATTTTTTTCATGACGCTTCAAATCATAGCATAGCTTGAGTAATCCACAAGTAGGTACCTAACCATTTTACTACAGATAATGTAGCGTAAACACTTGTAGCTCATACCACAGCTGTTCAAATAATAACATTTGATAAAATGGCGCGTTATTACAATAATGTTTCACTAACTCGAGTTATGTACACCTTCTGTGATGTAATAGTTAATTAATCTGTTTAACATTTCGCTCTCCATTACAACTGATCTATTCCCTATCATTATCATTAATCTTATCTCTATGAATAAGTCGACTAAATGTTATTCATTTTCTCTGAAAAAACGCACGAAAATCTTATTTCTAGGTAGATTACTCGCATTAATAGGACATGACATTTCTGGGAATGGACTTGTCATCTTATCTTTGTAGGAAATCCACGACATGTATTTCCTTAATATTGAAAATATGTTTTGTGATTCTAAGTAATCTTTTGATTCTTCTTCTTTGTCACCATCTTATTTTGAGCTTTGTCGAATGTTCAAGAAAATTATCAATCCAAAAAAGATGTTTGATAGTCATTTCAAAAATAATTCTGAAACTACATGCGACGCGTTATGTCAAATTTCAATAAAATACCTGTGTGTTCTCTATTATTGAAATGTATTTGTATCTCTACTAGTAAAAAAAATTTGGATGTAGAATTCCCGAATCAAATGGATTGTGTCCAACGGTTTGGATTGAAAACTCAAAACTGATTTTTAGAGATTTCTGATAAAAACTGCGACATGAAATCGTTTGTTTTATCCTGGATATTGGCATTTGCCGCATATTTTTTTCATTCACAGTTTAGTTCAAATATTTTTTGAAGTTAATTCTTTCTTTACACTGCGTGTGTCGTGACAAAGATTTATCTAGTTACCACACGTTTGACTAATAAATTATCATATTATGTATGACTAGTTCATTGACCGTCAATTGTCTATTTACAAAAACGCAAAAGTGATGTTGTCAATTTTCCATACGTTTGCTCATTCGAGTGTTAAATTAGCCACATTACCTGTGGCATAAAGGCAAAATACCTTTGTAGCTAAGTGGGGTGCTGAATAATACACAACTGTTAGCGATGACGCGCCTACAGCAGCTGTTTGGATGTAGGTACAAATTGGGCTTA